>OX336388.2:1451459013-1452740879 GCA_946902985.2 Meconema thalassinum | reverse complement strand
AGTGCAATGGAAAATGACAAAGACGCAGAGGACACTTGAAAGTGAAATAATCTGACCATCGTGGTGGCAGGGAAGAGCGAATACACGTGAGAGATGACATGCACGCTAAACAAGTGACATCCTGTCTTGCTTCGTACGTGACAAAATGCAAGTTCATGTGAAATTTGATCTACCACAGGTGTTCACCTTGGGTGTTAGCTGTCCACGTACATGATAACAGAATGTTCAAAGCGTGGGAAAAAATGATTATACATGCAACGTAGCATATATAAAGACATGTCGTTATCATTTCCACTCTCACTTGGGTGGACTACCTTTGAACATACTGCGTTGCGTGAATCACTTGGTCTTGTTTAACAGTTTTGGTGTTGGTGGAAAATACTTAACCTTGTTGTGGGGTAGGTATTTATATATTTATTCATTTATACATTTATTGATTCATATATATTGAACCCTTATTGATCTTCGATAAATAAGTATTCATATTTATTATTATTATTATTATTATTACCGCCCAGGCAGTACTTGAGGAAGTCGACATGGATATAAGGGAGGCTAGCATTTCGTAATATTGCAACAGGAGCTGAGCTGGTAGCTATTCTTGGGGGACGGCTAGAATTAGTCGGGTTCAAGGCCAAATTGAGCAACTACTGTACCAAAATTGGAAGCATAAAGGAAGGATCACGAGGCACTTGCAACGAACATACGATTGAATCAGCCAATCACAAGAGACCAAGCCATGACCACGCGGTGGACAGCGTCAGTAGTAAAAAGCCCGCGGAAATGGATATCTAGAGAACCGCCGAACGGATTAATCTCCGCACGAGTGAATTGAGACGTTTGATTTATTTGAAGAAGAATGACACTAGTCCCATCTTTGTGAGACAAAAACTCTGGAAGTTTTTATCCGACTCCACCCCACTCCTCCGCCCTGTCAGTTTTCTAATAAATAGTTTGGCCTGACGCCACTCTAAGTCATTCTTTGTGGAGCCGTGAGGGGCTTACTTCACGCCAGTTTGTATCGTGATTTTAACGCTCTGAATTTGGTTAAGTCATTTTATTTGGGAGCTCTGAGGAGCGAAAGTTACAGCGATTGCATTATCGAATTTTAAAGCTCGAATACATTTTTTAATTCTGGAATCAACTTTATTTTGGGAGCTAAATATTTCACGCCAGTGCGTGATAACTTGTAACATTTACTTAAAGACGACGAGTTCAGCTCTAAGGGGGAAGTCTTATAACACCCTACTTAGCGCTCACCGGAGCAAAGGTCCACAGTACGGGACGGAAATACCGAGCAAGATAGCGACTGCTAGTGCAGCCAAGATCTTAAACTTGTTAACGAGCCAGTGACGTGGTCTCGAGGTGTATATTTATGTACATATTGCAGTGTATTTTATATGTGTTTTATTGTGCGTGTGTGCGAGATATTTAGGGCCAGTCTTCGCTATTAATCGCATTAGGACAATTGTGGGTGAACTGAGTAACCTGCAAGCGATTATAGATAGGTAAATAATTAACATTGAACTTTTCTGCCAAGGAGTCGATACCAAGATGATCAGCACGTGGTTTGGAGTTGGGATGAACTTCAACAGATCAACGCAGACGACTACTATGGAGTGCTAATTTGTCCATAGGGGCAATGGGTTGAGGAGGATGTCCTTAGTTCTACAAGCAGAGCGGTGATGTACAACAATTGGATTATTTCAATTATGTAGTTAGATTTGGCCGGGGAACTTTGTAAATAGTCATGTTTCTTTTCTTGTTGTTTAGAGTTTTTCTTGCACCGGCACTCAATGTTTTAAATGTCCGTTGGTGCGTGGCCAAAGTGTTTGTTAGATATTTGTTTTTCCTTGAGTCAGATGTAATGCGCGCGGCGTGCGTGCGTGATTTTTATCCTTGCAAATGCGGAACCCGTTACATTCGATAAATGGTGCTTTATTAACGTTAATATTTGAAATAGGAATGGGAGGAAATTACTGTAAGATATTTGCTGAGCAGGTTATTATTCATATTAGGGTTGCCAAGCGCACCAACTTAAAAGTAATTTGTAGAACACCTTCGTTCTAATTTTAATAGATTTTTTTTGAGTCCTTTTCAGGTTGACTAGTCACGGCATAGAACGGTGGCGCCAGCATGTGGAAATTATTTGTGTCTTTTTATTTCAGGGTCTGTCAAAACCCATACGTGTGATTGTGTGTGTTACTGTGTCAAGTGTGTGTTGATTCTACGTGAGGAGGGGGTAGAGGTCCTACCGCTCTCAAATTTTTGCTGCTGTTGTATTTTTGGTGGAAAGACAGGGTGCTCCAGGGAGACCGCTGTTTCTTGTCCATATTTTTCTGACACACACACACGTATTATTGTGCTTTGGGGCACACTTCTTCGAGATTCGACCCCATGTCCTGGGAAGTCGAGGTTATTGACACGTGGGTTGACAGACATGCGGAGTTCCACAAATCGCCCGTTTTGCCTGTGACTTATTTTTGATAGGCAGTCCTGATTGTCCGACTGACCCCTGTAAGCTTTCAGGTAGCAAACCTGTTCATTGTGATGGTTAATTTTAAGCCATATTTAATTGGGGAGTTCGCCATGTGTGTAACGGCTTGTTGTACGTTGTATGGGTAAAATAGTGTATTATTAACGTAAATGTTGGCTGTGTGCCTAGTGTTTTGTTGATGACTCGATTCATGTAATTTTGTGTGTCACACCCGTGCGGTGTAGTTGTAGAGTACTTGTAAATTTTGACAGCGGTCATTTGTGTATTTTTTATTGGTCACGTGTTAATGTACTTGTGTTGATTTTTGTGAGAAGTCCTAAGTTTTTAGGCTGTCAATGTTGCTACGGCAATTTGATTCCAATTTCACACGGAAATTTTGTGTTTGTTTATATTAGATTTAGGAAGTGTCGGATTAGTTTAAAATATTGTAGTTGTGTTCCCCCGTGTCGGTCTAGCTCTAGAAATGTGGATTCGTTGTCTGAAGGATCATTCTGGATGATGACGAATCACGCATTCATTGTACACATCGTGATGCATGTAGAACGGCATACACACATATATGGTCACTTTTGTATTTTATCTTAGGGACACTTGGTCCAGGTAATTAATCTCTCCAGAGATTTTCGCCTATTTTTTTTGGGCATTTTTATTAAGTGGGAGTAAGATGGGAGTTTTTGTTGTTTATTTGTTAAGTGTAAATATGGTGATTTGTTATTAAATTCATTTGTTTTAACCCTGGCTTCACTCTTTCCTGCATGTTATTTTGTTATATGTTACCCTGCAAGTTAATGAAGCGCCTTGACAACAACTTACGATATGAACCGTTACACCCCCCGAAACTGAGTCTCATATGCTTCTTTGCAAGGGTTCATAAAACAAAAAATGCTGCCCAAGTGGGGTTGTTGTTTTTGCTTCGCTGACCTCATATTTATTTCGTTGAGAAATGATGCCAGGTCAAGCGGACATGTAAATTCAGTAAATTGAGGCGATGTTGTACCGCCATGTGCATTAGTAAAATCACGGAGTTCCTAAAGTTAGAGATATTGAACAAGGTTAGAATTTGATATTGTATTTGTTATAAACTTGTTCTGGCGCCCGGCATTAAAATTAGAAATTTGCATTATTGTTGAACTCAGTCAAAGCAGGAAGATGTAGCCTTATATTTGACATTTAATTGACTTCTGTTAATTGGTGTTTCGTAAATTCTGTTGGTTAGGAATTTAAAAGCAGATCACCAGGGGTTATCTTGTTGTTTGGGAATAAGTGTCATTGTATTCAGTAAATTTTGTTACTGAAATTTTCATTAAATTAGAGCCAGTAATATTTAAATGTGTGACATGTATGTGCGTATAGGGCTGAAACCTTGGCCCATAACCCTGTTTTCTCTGAATATATTTTTGTGGGTGATATGGCGAGTGTTGATGAGATTAAGGCATTATTGGAACAGATGTCCGTGAAAACGGAAAAACAATTAAAAGAACAATTAGGAGCTCAGCGTGAGCATAGTGAAAATCAATTAGAACAGATGTCCGCGAAAACGGAAGAACAATTAATGCAGATGTCCGTAAAGACGGAAGAACAATTAAAAGAACAATTAGGAGCTCAGCGGGAGCATAATGATAAACAATTAAATGACATTACGGTCCAGTTACAAGCGCAGAAGATAGACTGTGAAAAACAATTACACGACATGAGCGATAATATTTCGGTCCAGTTACAAGCGCAGAAGATAGACTGTGAAAAACAATTACACGACATGAGCGGTAATATTTCGGTCCAGTTAGAAGTCCAGAAATTAGACACGGACAAACAATTAAATGAACTAAATCACAAATTGTCGGAACAGGCGGTAAGACAAACGGCACAAACCGAACTATTGGGAAAAATCACTGATGACATTAATCAGAGCGTTAAAAAAGTAGAGAAACTGGCAGGCGAGGTGGCAGAGAACAACGTCAAACAATTAGGCGAAATTAAGAAGTTGGAGGCGAAATTTGATAACAAATTAGTACAATTTGACGAGATGGTGGCAGATAAACTCAAGCAGATAGAGGCAGCATGTGTCAGTAACACCGCGGGAATGAAGAAAACCCAAGAGAAACTACAGCAGGAAATTAATTCGGTAGACGGCAAACGTGCTGGAATTAATCAAGGAAATTGATAAAGTCGAGGTTAAGGCTGAAACCGAACGGATACACTTGCGGGAGAATTTAGAGGAGCAATTAGGCAAAACACAAGAAATCATAAGAAAAGAGATGGAAGGCCAGCTAATAAGACAAGAAGTAGGAGAGCAGCTCGTCAAGACTCGGGATAATCTGGGAGAACAGCTAGTAAAAACACAAGAGGTTATAAGAGAAGAGGTGGGGGAACAGCTAGTAAAAACGCGAGAACAGATACGTGAAGAGCTAGAGAAAAATCAGGAAAGGAACGAGGAGAAAATTAATAGCTTGAAAAGTAGGATCCGGCGAGATTGGGACCAGCAGGCTAACGCAAATAAAGAAGACCGCTTGACAATTTTAAAACGCTTGGGGGAACACAGTTCAAGAATGCAGGAATTGGAGGAAAATATGAAGTCAAAATTACAGGAACACTCAGAGTTAATCATCAAAAACGAGATTAGATCTTTAGAGAATGCGACGTTATTTTCGACTGAAAATATACCGGAGAAGCAAACAAGTATTGGAAGTCCTGCAGATTTGAAGTTGGCTGAGGATACGAGCCGGGGTCAAAGTCCCAGACTAACGAGTAATGCATTCCAGCAATACAGGGGGGAGACTTCAACACCGCAACCGAACTTGGCACCAGCCCAAGTCATCCAAGTCATTCGGGGTAATGATTTTAAGCCCGATAAGTTTAAGGAACATTCAGGAACTACTCCCAAAGCAGTTCTACGACAATTAACTGATTACTTTAATGACCAGCACATCGGCTCTGAGAAACAATTAAGACTAGTGGAGAAATTTTTAGAAGGACCTAGCCTAACCTGGTTTTCAAGCTTCAAGTACACGTTCACAGACATGGCTCAATTCCGCGATGCATTTTTGAAGAAGTTTTGGAGTCCTTAGTTACAGCAGGGGTTGAGAATGGACCTGTACACGCGCAAATACATAGTACGCATCCAACCCGTTTTTCAGAATTCTTCAGTTAGCAATTGGTAAAATTCAGAGATTTTGACGACCCGCCTAGCGAGCCAAATATGGTTCTAACCATCGGGAAACAACTCCCGATGCACATCCAACAACTATTGGTCGCAGGGAACATTCAAACCGCAGTCCAAGCCGAAGAATTACTCAGACACTTAGACGAAACAAGTATGGTGAGCCCACAGATAGGAAGAAGGAATCTGGAATGTATCAACACGGCAGAGGTAGTTCAGGGACTCCAAAGTAACCACAGCCAGGGGAACCAAACTAAGACACAGTCCACAGGGACACAATTCACGCCAAGAAGACAAGATTTTGACGGCCGAAACCAGTTCCACAATAACAATCAGAATTATCAGAATAACCGCGGGAGATACAATCAGAACAATCAAAATCAAAACAATCAGTGGACGTACCAGCGGGAGTATACAAATTGGAGGGGAAACCAGAGATAAGGTAGACCTTACCAAAGAAATGGAGATGCTAGATGGAATAATGGCAGGGACTATCGCCAAGAAAAAAGGGGAGATTATCGGAACAACTGGGACGAGCGATATATTGAATCACGTAAATACTTGGATCAATTAAGTACCGAAGAAGCGGAGAAAGAGAAGTGGGGGCGTGCCATGGCAAACCGACAGAGCCCAGACCATCACCATGAAGAAGAGAAGAGACCAGCCGACAAACCAAAACAGAAAAATAATAGAGGAAATTCGCGGGACGAAGTTTCGGGCAAGGGCCTGGAAATATGGTAGCAGGAGAAGAAGATGGGAGAAGAAGAAGACGGGAGGAGAAGAAGATGGGAGAAGAAAAAGATGGGAGAAGAAGAAGATGGGAGAAGGGAACCATTTGATGACTAGGAAAGATGATGTGTGCTGAATCAGTATTGCAAAAATTCTATTTTGAAACCCAACACCCAAATCTACGGGGAGCGCCAGAGTACGCACTTTGTTTGTAAACAACGAGCAGCTGAGACGACAGGAGTGGCAACTACTTGAGGAGAAGGGGGAGACCTAGTGAGGAAGTATGAATGACATTCCAGCGAGAAGGAGAGCACACTAATTGAGTCAGAGGGGCGTACACTCGAGCAGCTGAGTGAGATTTAAAGAGATGTGTTGTTACTACAGTGGATTTTGTTTTTGAAATCCAAACCAATAAATTGTTTCGAATTTCAAAACCTTGCTGAGGATAAATGAACCCTTATTGATCTTCGATAAATAAGTATTCATATTTATTATTATTATTATTATTATTACCGCCCAGGCAGTACTTGAGGAAGTCGACATGGATATAAGGGAGGCTAGCATTTCGTAATATTGCAACAGGAGCTTAGCTGGTAGCTATTCTTGGGGGACGGCTAGAATTAGTCGGGTTCAAGGCCAAATTGAGCAACTACTGTACCAAAATTGGAAGCATAAAGGAAGGATCACGAGGCACTTGCAACGAACATACGATTGAATCAGCCAATCACAAGAGACCAAGCCATGACCACGCGGTGGACAGCGTCAGTAGTAAAAAGCCCGCGGAAATGGATATCTAGAGAACCGCCGAACGGATTAATCTCCGCACGAGTGAATTGAGACGTTTGATTTATTTGAAGAAGAATGACACTAGTCCCATCTTTGTGAGACAAAAACTCTGGAAGTTTTTATCCGACTCCACCCCACTCCTCCGCCCTGTCAGTTTTCTAATAAATAGTTTGGCCTGACGCCACTCTAAGTCATTCTTTGTGGAGCCGTGAGGGGCTTACTTCACGCCAGTTTGTATCGTGATTTTAACGCTCTGAATTTGGTTAATTCATTTTATTTGGGAGCTCTGAGGAGCTAAAGTTACAGCGATTGCATTATCGAATTTTAAAGCTCGAATACATTTTTTAATTCTGGAATCAACTTTATTTTGTGAGCTAAATATTTCACGCCAGTGCGTGATAACTTGTAACATTTACTTAAAGACGACGAGTTCAGCTCTAAGGGGGAAGTCTTGTAACACCCTAATTAGCGCTCACCGGAGCAAAGGTCCACAGTACGGGACGGAAATACCGAGCAAGATAGCGACTGCTAGTGCAGCCAAGATCTTAAACTTGTTAACGAGCCAGTGACGTGGTCTCGAGGTGTATATTTATGTACATATTGCAGTGTATTTTATATGTGTTTTATTGTGCGTGTGTGCGAGATATTTAGGGCCAGTCTTCACTATTAATCGCATTAGGACAATTGTGGGTGAACTGAGTAACCTGCAAGCGATTATAGATAGGTAAATAATTAACATTGAACTTTTCTGCCAAGGAGTCGATACCAAGATAATCAGCACGTGGTTTGGAGTTGGGATGAACTTCAACAGATCAACGCAGACGACTACTATGGAGTGCTAATTTGTCCATAGGGGCAATGGGTTGAGGAGGATGTCCTTAGTTCTACAAGCAGAGCGGTGATGTACAACAATTGGATTATTTCAATTATGTAGTTAGATTTGGCCGGGGAACTTTGTAAATAGTCATGTTTCTTTTCTTGTTGTTTAGAGTTTTTCTTGCACCGGCACTCAATGTTTTAAATGTCCGTTGGCGCGTGGCCAAAGTGTTTGTTAGATATTTGTTTTTCCTTGAGTCAGATGTAATGCGCGCGGCGTGCGTGCGTGATTTTTATCCTTGCAAATGCGGAACCCGTTACATTCGATAAATGGTGCTTTATTAACGTTAATATTTGAAATAGGAATGGGAGGAAATTACTGTAAGATATTTGCTGAACAGGTTATTATTCATATTAGGGTTGCCAAGCGCACCAACTTAAAAGTAATTTGTAGAACACCTTCGTTCTAATTTTAATAGATTTTTTTTGAGTCCTTTTCAGGTTGACTAGTCACGGCATAGAACGTTGGCGCCAGCATGTGGAAATTATTTGTGTCTTTTTATTTCAGGGTCTGTCAAAACCCATACGTGTGATTGTGTGTGTTACTGTGTCAAGTGTGTGTTGATTCTACGTGAGGAGGGGGTAGAGGTCCTACCGCTCTCAAATTTTTGCTGCTGTTGTATTTTTGGTGGAAAGACAGGGTGCTCCAGGGAGACCGCTGTTTCTTGTCCATATTTTTCTGACACACACACACGTATTATTGTGCTTTGGGGCACACTTCTTCGAGATTCGACCCCATGTCCTGGGAGGTCGAGGTTATTGACACGTGGGTTGACATACATGCGGAGTTCCATAAATCGCCCGTTTTGCCTGTGACTTATTTTTGATAGGCAGTCCTGATTGTCCGACTGACCCCTGTAAGCTTTCAGGTAGCAAACCTGTTCATTGTGATGGTTAATTTTAAGCCATAATTAATTGGGGGAGTTCGCCATGTGTGTAACGGCTTGTTGTACGTTGTATGGGTAAAATAGTGTATTATTAACGTAAATGTTGGCTGTGTGCCTAGTGTTTTGTTGATGACTCGATTCATGTAATTTTGTGTGTCACACCCGTGCGGTGTAGTTGTAGAGTACTTGTAAATTTTGACAGCGGTCATTTGTGTATTTTTTATTGGTCACGTGTTAATGTACTTGTGTTGATTTGTGTGAGAAGCCCTAAGTTTTTAGGCAGTAAATGTTGCTACGGCAATTTGATTCCAATTTCACACGGAAATTTTGTGTTTGTTTATATTAGATTTAGGAAGTGTCGGTTTAGTTTTAAATATTGTAGTTGTGTTCCCCCTTGTCGGTCTAGCTCTAGAATTGTGGATTCGTTGTCTGAAGGATCATTCTGGATGATGACGAATCACGCATTCATTGTACACATCGTGATGCATGTAGAACGGCATACACACATATATGGTCACTTTTGTATTTTATCTTAGGGACACTTGGTCCAGGTAATTAATCTCTCCAGAGATTTTCGCCTAGTTTTTTTTTGGCATTTTTCTTAAGTGGGAGTAAGATGGGAGTTTTTGTTGTTTATTTGTTAAGTGTAAATATGGTGATTTGTTATTAAATTCATTTGTTTTAACCCTGGCTTCACTCTTTCCTGCATGTTATTTTGTTATATGTTACCCTGCAAGTTAATGAAGCGCCTTGACAACAACTTACGATATGAACCGTTACACCCCCCGAAACTGAGTCTCATATGCTTCTTTGCAAGGGTTCAATATATTTACAAGCAATTATTTATTGATTAGGTAATTAATGATTTTATTTATTTATTTGTTTGCAGATAACCGGCATACCTTACATGTCTGAGGGAGAAGAAACCATTGCACTTTTGAGCCCACTAGAAGGGAAGAGCAACAAGTCACTGCAAGTAAAGATGAGATGATTTTTTTAAACTAACGTGTTTTTTGTTTTGTTTTATGTTTTATTTTATGAAATGTATGTATTAACCTGAATTTAGGTATTTATAGCGGCAAGAGTTTAGTGCTTTTCACTGAAAAGCACTAAACTCTTGTTTACTAAGGCAACACTGAAAATATGGCTTCAAGCACCACAATATTTATAGCGGTTTATTTTATTTATTTTTAGAAACTTGGAAAGAATAGCCTTACCGCCATAGCAGTGACTGAAAAAAAAACGAAACGCACTAAAGCGAAACCACTGCCAAAGAGTGAACTGTTTAAAACTCAGGTAAGTCCAACTTAAAAATGCTATTCCATTTTACCACTACTGAAAACTCGTAGACAAAAAAAATCATTACCTGTACATGAC
This sequence comes from Meconema thalassinum, assembly GCA_946902985.2. NCBI lineage: Eukaryota > Metazoa > Arthropoda > Insecta > Orthoptera > Tettigoniidae > Meconema > Meconema thalassinum. The sequence continues at coordinate 1,452,730,570 of OX336388.2, read as the reverse complement.
TGGGACAATGATTGCTTTCTTGATTAATGGCTATGTTGTTGTTGACTGGGAAAAGTACAAGGCCATGTTGGATTTTCTAAAAATAAAAATAATAAATTTAATTTATGGGTGGTTCCCTATGGACACAACGAATATCCACAGGTTTGAACATGATAATGTGAACAAAATGACATGACATTCATTTTTGTTTATATATTGGTTAAAGGGGGTGTGGGGGATGTAAATGAATGTAGCTTTATAAAAAGAAAATAAGTACATGGGTTTCTGTTAGTGCCAACATACAGTTTATATTTAATGGTGTTTTGATATATTAATGCCAATTAACGTTAACGTTTTATTTACAAGTATTGATTGATTGATTGATTGATTGATTGAGTGATGGGTTATTTTGTTTGCTTTTAGGTGTCGTCATGTGCCATTAACGTAATGAACAGACAGTGAACCAGCATGCATTATGCTTTAAAGTACTCTGTGCTCTTGTGCAACGTTAATAACTCACAATAAGAAAAAGTTTTACTATAACACATGGCGTTAGTACCAAATACAACAAGTGAGCAAGTTGGTTTACCACGTGGGTTAAATTTAAAATCAGAACATGATCGATGGTTTACATTTGAATCCTGGCCTGTAGACTTTTTGTCGACACATGAACTTGCAAAAGCCGTTTTTTCTTTACTTGAACCGAGAAGATGTGGTGCGCTGTGTGTTTTGTCGTATTGAACTTTCACACTGGGAAGAAGGGGATGATCCCTTTAGAGACCATTTGCGATGGTCTCCTCTCTGTCCTTACATGCTTGGAAAGAAAGTGGGTAACCGACCCGTGCATTCATTTTACCGAACCACAAGGCCTTTGACCGCTACTTACGTTGCTGAATCACAAATAAATAATAATAATGATGTATTACCAGCCAACGGTAGTGTCGATATATGTGGTCCATATGCCATAGACAGTGTTGAATTGGCGTGTGCTTTTGAAAAATTGCGAGTTTGCAAGACTAAAGCACTAGCACACCCAGAGTACAGCTCTGTTGAAAAACGTTTAGAATCTTATAAAAATGTTTGGCCATTAATATTAAAACACATTACCAAACAGCTAAGTGAAGCTGGATTTTTTTTATACTGGTGAAGGGGATAAAACAATATGTTTTTATTGTGGATTTGCTTTAAAGGATTGGCAAATGACTGATGACCCTTTTGTGCAACACGCTCGTTGGTTACCAAACTGTAAATACATGGTGTTGCTTAAAGGTCAGGAATTTGTGAACACTATTCTTAAAGAAAACGTGATTGCAGCACAAGACATCAAAGTGCCTTTAGAGTTAGAACACGCAGAGCAAATACATAAGGCTGAAAGAAAAGACTTGTCCCACGAACAGATACAAAAGTGTGACCAACAATTATGTAAAATTTGTTATCAAGACGAACTAGGTGTTGTATTTTTGCCTTGTGGACACATGCTAGCCTGTGTCAAGTGTGCATTAGAACTCAACACTTGTGCTGCTATATGCAGAAAAGCAGTATCTGCTAAAGTTAGGGCATTTCTTGCATAACAAGTATAATTTATTCGTCATGCATAGTGCAAAATCCCTAATTGCACAATATTATTAAAGCTGTTTTAGAGTGTAATAGATATGCTTTTCTTTTGTTTATAGACTACTACAATGAATGTTTTGAATGCTGTGGGACAATCATGTGGCTTAGAGACAAAGAAGCTCAGCGAATTGCCAACGCATATTCCATTCCGCATTATCAAGATTCGGAAATTGAAAACAGCATATGGTGATCGTGTACTTTGTGTATGTGAAAACTTTGAAACATTTCTGCCTATACGGTTTAATGATATGTTGGAGAGTGTTTTTGATGAAGTCAATAATTCTGTGCAACCTGTTTTAAAAACAATAGGTGCATGGTTCGTTTTAATTAAATAAATAAAAAATGTGAAATAATAATGGAAAATATAAGTAATGACAATATACTGAAAAAGAAAGAAAATATGTGTATAGAATAGTAATGTTTTAGTGTTTAGTGTTGTCTTTAAAAATATTATGATGAACCAAAAAAAAACAAGAAATGTATATACAGTTTGTAAATAAATGCAAAATGATGTTACAATGTTGTTTTATTTTATACAAAGTTAGTATATTTAACATTGCAAAGTATACATGATTATGACAATAAATGCACACTGAATACAAGCCTTTCTCACTTTACAATAGTCTGTTATAGTTTTAAACACAAGGCTTGTTGTAGATTATTTTATAGCAATGTCCATTCAATGTTGTTTTCGAAAAGTGGGGAAGCCGCAATGGTTGTATAGGCGTAAAATCCTTATTGTTATTACTATTTAGTCACTTTGATCCCCTCGCATATCAAGAGCAGATGACCTAGTTGTTCCACTCTTTAAAACGACAACAACAACACTAGCTCTTGCATAGTTTGTGGTGTTGATGGCTCTTGCGACGTGGAAGATGGATTAAAAATAACTTTTAGAACAGGGGTTAAACGTTGCTCATTAAACAATGCACTATTTTGAGTAGCAATATGGTTTTCTTGATTTTTTGTCGACGGCAACTGTGTTTCATGCAGTACACTACATTGATGATCACTGACACTTAAAACCTCACTATTTTTACTTTTTAGGTCACTACGACAATGTTTGGAACGTTGCTTTGAACAACGCCAAATAACAGTTCCATTTTATTGGTTCGTTTCACAATATATGAATATCCTTTATAGTATGCGTAAGGCTTACCATACCTAGTCACTGATACTTCCATATCAACTGTCAAGCATAGACTAAGCTCTAGTAAAGTCAACTTGGTAATAAGAATAATAGTTTAATGTGAGAGCAAATATGGATCCAAAGAGTTCAGGTAAAAGTGGAAGCAAATAAGCAAATATTAGAAACAAGAGTTGGGGTAGAAGTGGTTGACCCATTACACAATAATTTCAACACGACGAAGCTCTTGTTCAATTTCTTTGATTTCCCAATCGTGACCGGTATGCCCAGTTTGTTGTAAAGCATGCAATTGTCGAAGCCGTTGAATTAGCTTATTGGGTTTGTTCCAGTATACAAATTTAACAAATGGATTTTTAGGTGTAAACAAAGCATTACCATTATCATGATCATTATCATCATCATTATCATCATCATGATCACCATTATCATCATGACCATCATCACTGTTACTATATAGTCCTTTTTGATCCTCTTGCAATACCACTTCATTTATATTCTGAGTTGATTTTGATAGTGTTGAAGGTTTCTTGGGCGTTGACAACTGTCCTAACATGACGTTTTGAGGACATGATAAGTCCTTTTGAACAAACACTGCACTATCTTTAGCCGCAATATCGTTTTCTTGAACTTTCTTTTTAGCATTTTGATAATTGTTTGTAAACAGTAAGCGTGGTTCGTTTAGAGCACTACATTGATGAACACTCACACTTAAAACCTTTCCATTTTTACTTTTCAGATTGCCTCGACATTTTGTTGACCTCTCTTTTGAGCATCGCCAGAATATTATTCCATTCACATTCTGGCGATTATAGTTATAAGAGTAGCCTTGATAGAGTGCACGTAGCCTACCTTTGTTGGTTGTAATAAGTTCCATAGTAGTAACTGACCTGTCAATACGATGTTCACACTACAAAGGTTACAACTGTTTTGCTGATGGAGTGACCTACCATAAGCTTATATATTGGCTCATGTGTTGGCTTTTTGTGCTGGCTTTTTGTGTTGGCTTTTGTGTTGGCTTTTTGTGTTGGCTTTTCGTGTTGGCTTTTTGTGTTGGCTTTTGTGTTGGCTTTTAGTGTTGGCTTTTCGTGTTGGCTTTTTGCGTTGGCTTTTTGTGTTGGCTTTTTGTGTTGGCTTTTGTGTTGGCTTTTTGTGGTGGCTTTTTGTGTTGGCTTTTTGTGTTGGCTTTAGTATTGGCTTTTGTATTGGCTTATTTGACAAGTTATTTGTGTCAATGTATTTAGTGGATTTTTTTCTTGGTGTTGGAAAGTAGTTGAAAGAGAGGGAATATTTAAAGACCTAACCTCAGCTCACTAACCTAACCTAACCTAACTTTACCTAACCTTACTTCACCTAGCCTAACCTAACCTAACCTAACCTTTCAACTCTCAGATGTTAATTAAATTCTGTGCATAGTCGAGTTGGAACCCAAGATCTCAGGGGTAAAAAACCAATTATTTTTAATGGCTTATTTTGGTAACTTATTTTGATGGCTAACCTAACTTTACCTAACCTAACCTCAGCTCACTTTGGATATTACTAGTAAGTGTTCATATCCTCTGCTAGGTAGCATGCTTGTAGTACAGGTAGTGCTCATATTTACCACTAGGTAGCGGAAACATACTTTGCGTGTTGCATGTGACACTTGTGAAGTTTAACCGCATGCAAGACGTGCTTGTATGAGTTCTCTATTTAAACTCAATATACAATTAACCACTAAATGTTCAGAACTAACACGTATAGCCATGTTTAGGGTATATAGGAGACCCTTAGCAAGAAAGGCTGTCTAACCCACAAGTGTACATCTTTGTCATACGCAGTAAGCACCTGTTGGCAGAAAACAACAACAACAACAATTTTAGAAAGCCAACAACATATCCATTAATGTATTTAAAGGAAACAGTTTTTTGTTGGCTTTTTAAAATTGTTGTTGTTGTTAATTTCTGCCATCAGGTTCTTACTGCGTATGACAAAGCTGTACACTCGTGGGTTAGACAGCCTTTCTTGCTAAGGGTCTCCTATATACCATAAACATGCTATACATGTTAGTTCTGAACATTTAGTGGTTAATTGTATATTGAGTTTAAATAGAGAACTTATACAAGCACGTCTTGCATGCGGTTAAACTTCACAAGTGTCACATGCAACACGCAAAGTATGATTCCGCTACCTAGCGGTAAATATGAGCACTACCTGTACTACTAGCATGCTACCTAGCAGAGGATATGAACACTTACTAGTAATATCCAAAGTGAGCTGAGGTTAGGTTAGGTATAGTTAGGTTAGCCATCAAAATAAGTTACCAAAATAAGCCATTAAAATAATTGGTTTTTTACCCCTGAGGTCTTGGGTTCCAACTCGACTATGCACAGAATTTAATTAACATCTGAGAGTTGAAAGGTTAGGTTAGATTAGGCTAGGTGAAGTTAGGTTAGGTAAAGTTAGGTTAGGTTAGGTTAGTGAGCTGAGGTTAGGTCTTTAAATATTCCCTCTCTTTAAACTACTTTCCAACACCAAGAAAAAATCCACTAAATATATTGACACAAATAACTTGTCAAATAAGCCAAGACAAAAGCCAATACTAAAGCCAACACAAAAAGCCAACACAAAAAGCCAACACAAAAAGCCAACACAAAAAGCCAACGCAAAAAGCCAACACGAAAAGCCAACACAAAAGCCAACACAAAAGCCAACACAAAAAGCCAACACGAAAAGCCAACACAAAAAGCCAACACAAAAAGCCAACACAAAAAGCCAACACAAAAAGCCAACACAAAAAGCCAACACATGAGCCAATATATAAGCTTATGGTAGGTCACTCCATCAGCAAAACAGTTGTAACCTTTGTAGTGTGAACATCGTATTGACAGGTCAGTTACTACTATGGAACTTATTACAACCAACAAAGGTAGGCTACGTGCACTCTATCAAGGCTACTCTTATAACTATAATCGCCAGAATGTGAATGGAATAATATTCTGGCGATGCTCAAAAGAGAGGTCAACAAAATGTCGAGGCAATCTGAAAAGTAAAAATGGAAAGGTTTTAAGTGTGAGTGTTCATCAATGTAGTGCTATAAACGAACCACGCTTACTGTTTACAAACAATTATCAAAATGCTAAAAAGAAAGTTCAAGAAAACGATATTGCGGCTAAAGATAGTGCAGTGTTTGTTCAAAAGGACTTATCATGTCCTCAAAACGTCATGTTAGGACAGTTGTCAACGCCCAAGAAACCTTCAACACTATCAAAATCAACTCAGAATATAAATGAAGTGGTATTGCAAGAGGATCAAAAAGGACTATATAGTAACAGTGATGATGGTCATGATGATAATGGTGATCATGATGATGATAATGATGATGATAATGATCATGATAATGGTAATGCTTTGTTTACACCTAAAAATCCATTTGTTAAATTTGTATACTGGAACAAACCCAGTAAGCTAATTCAACGGCCTCGACAATTGCATGCTTTACAACAAGCTGGGCATACCGGCCACGATTGGGAAATCAAAGAAATTGAACAAGAGCTTCGTCGTGTTGAAATTATTGTGTAATGGGTCAACCACTTCTACCCCAACTCTTGTTTCTAATATTTGCTTATTTGCTTCCACTTTTACCTGAACTCTTTGGATCCATATTTGCTCTCACATTAAACTATAATTCTTATTACCAAGTTGACTTTACTAGAGCTTAGTCTATGCTTGACAGTTGATATGGAAGTATCAGTGACTAGATATGGTAAGCCTTACGCATACTATAAAGGAAATTCATATATTGTGAAACGAACCAATAAAAATGGAACTGTTATTTGGCGTTGTTCAAAGCAACGTTCCAAACATTGTCGTAGTGACCTAAAAAGTAAAAATAGTGAGGTTTTAAGTGTCAGTGATCATCAATGTAGTGTACTGCATGAAACACAGTTGCCGTCGACAAAAAATCAAGAAAACCATATTGCTACTCAAAATAGTGCATTGTTTAATGAGCAACGTTTAACCCCTGTTCTAAAAGTTATTTTTAATCCATCTTCCACGTCGCAAGAGCCATCAACATCACAAACTATGCAAGAGCTAGTGTTGTTGTTGTCGTTTTAAAGAGTGGAACAACTAGGTCATCTGCTCTTGATATGCGAGGGGATCAAAGTGACTAAATAGTAATAACAATAAGGATTTAATGCCTATACAACCATTGCGGCTTTCCCACTTTTCGAAAACAACATTGAATGGACATTGCTATAAAATAATCTACAACAAGCCTTGTGTTTAAAACTATAACAGACTATTGTAAAGTGAGAAAGGCTTGTATTCAGTGTGCATTTATTGTCATAATCATCTATACTTTGCAATGTTAAATATACTAACTTTGTATAAAATAAAACAACATTGTAACATCATTTTGCATTTATTTACAAACTTTATATACATTTCTTGTTTCTTTTTGGTTTCATCATAATATTTATAAAGACAACACTAAACACTAAAACATTACTATTCTATACACATATTTTCTTTCTTTTTCAGTATATTGTCATTACTTATATTTTCCATTATCATTTCACATTTTTTATTTATTTAATTAAAACGAACCATGCACCTATTGTTTTTAAAACCTTCATATATTAAGTGTACAGGTTGCACAGCATTATTGACTTCATCAAAAACACTCTCCAACATATCATTAAACCGTATAGGCAGAAATGTTTCAAAGTTTTCACATACACAAAGTACACGATCACCATATGCTGTTTTCAATTTCCGAATCTTGATAATGCGGAATGGAATATGCGTTGGCAATTCGCTGAGCTTCTTTGTCTCTAAGCCACATGATTGTCCCACAGCATTCAAAACATTCATTGTAGTAGTCTATAAACAAAAGAAAATCATATCTATTACACTCTAAACAGCTTTAATAATATTGTGCAATTAGGGATTTTGCACTATGCATGACGAATAAATTATACTTGTTATGCAAGAAATGCCCTAACTTTAGCAGATACTGCTTTTCTGCATATAGCAGCACAAGTGTTGAGTTCTAATGCACACTTGACACAGGCTAGCATGTGTCCACAAGGCAAAAATACAACACCTAGTTCGTCTTGATAACAAATTTTACATAATTGTTGGTCACACTTTTGTATCTGTTCGTGGGACAAGTCTTTTCTTTAAGCCTTATGTATTTGCTCTGCGTGTTCTAACTCTAAAGGCACTTTTATGTCTTGTGCTGCAATCACGTTTTCTTTATGAATAGTGTTCACAAATTCCTGACCTTTAAGCAACACCATGTATTTACAGTTTGGTAACCAACGAGCGTGTTGCACAAAAGGGTCATCAGTCATTTGCCAATCCTTTAAAGCAAATCCACAATAAAAACATATTGTTTTATCCCCTTCACCAGTATAAAAAAATCCAGCTTCACTTAGCTGTTTGGTAATGTGTTTTAATATTAATGGCCAAACATTTTTATAAGATTCTAAACGTTTTTCAACAGAGCTGTACTCTGGGTGTGCTAGTGCTTTAGTCTTGCAAACTCGCAATTTTTCAAAAGCACACGCCAATTCAACACTGTCTATGGCATATGGACCACATATATCGACACTACCGTTGGCTGGTAATACATCATTATTATTATTTATTTGTGATTCAGCAACGTAAGTAGCGGTCAAAGGCCTTGTGGTTCGGTAAAATGAATGCACGGGTCGGTTACCCACTTTCTTTCCAAGCATGTAAGGACAGAGAGGAGACCATCGCAAATGGTCTCTAAAGGGATCATCCCCTTCTTCCCAGTGTGAAAGTTCAATACGACAAAACACACAGCGCACCACATCTTCTCGGTTCAAGTAAAGAAAAAACGGCTTTTGCAAGTTCATGTGTCGACAAAAAGTCTACAGGCCAGGATTCAAATGTAAACCATCGATCATGTTCTGATTTTAAATTTAACCCACGTGGTAAACCAACTTGCTCACTTGTTGTATTTGGTACTAACGCCATGTGTTATAGTAAAACTTTTTCTTATTGTAAGTTATTAACGTTGCACAAGAGCACAGAGTACTTTAAAGCATAATGCATGCTTGTTCACTGTCTGTTCATTACGTTAATGGCACATGACGACACCTAAAAGCAAACAAAATAACCCATCACTCAATCAATCAATCAATCAATCAATCAATACTTGTAAATAAAACGTTAACGTTAATTGGCATTAATATATCAAAACACCATTAAATATAAACTGTATGTTGGCACTAACAGTAACCCATGTACTTATTTTCTTTTTATAAAGCTACATTCATTTACTTCCCCCCACACCCCCTTTAACCAATATATAAACAAAAATGAATGTCATGTCATTTTGTTCATATTATCATGTTCAAACCTGTGGATATTCGTTGAGTCCATAGGGAACCACCCATAAATTAAATTTATTATTTTTATTTTTAGAAAATCCAACATGGCCTTGTACTTTTCCCAGTCAACAACAACATAGCCATTAATCAAGAAAGCAATCATTGTCCCAGTCATGTACAGGTAATGAATTTTTTTTGTCTACGAGTTTTCAGTAGTGGTAAAATGGAATAGCATTTTTAAGTTGGACTTACCTGAGTTTTAAACAGTTCACTCTTTGGCAGTGGTTTCGCTTTAGTGCGTTTCGTTTTTTTTTCAGTGACTGCTATGGCGGTAAGGCTATTCTTTCCAAGTTTCTAAAAATAAATAAAATAAACCGCTATAAATACCTAAATTCACGTTAATACATACATTTCATAAAATAAAACATAAAACAAAACAAAAAACAAGTTAGTTTAAAAAAATCATCTCACCTTTACTTGCAGTGACTTGTTGCGGTTCCCTTCTAGTGGGCTCAAAAGTGCAATGGTTTCTTCTCCCTCAGACATGTAAGGTATGCCGGTTATCTGCAAACAAATAAATAAATAAAATCATTAATTACCTAATCAATAAATAATTGCTTGTAAATATATATATGAATCAATAAATGTATAAATGAATAAATATATAAATACCTACCCCACAACAAGGTTAAGTATTTTCCACCAACACCAAAACTGTTAAACAAGACCAAGTGATTCACGCAACGCAGTATGTTCAAAGTTAGTCCACCCAAGTGAGAGTGGAAATGATAACGACATGTCTTTATATATGCTACGTTGCATGTATAATCATTTTTTCCAACGCTTTGAACATTCTGTTATCATGTACGTGGACAGCTAACACCCAAGGTGAACACCTGTGGTAGATCAAATTTCACATGACTTGCATTTTGTCACGTACGAAGCAAGACAGGATGTCACTTGTTTAGCGTGCATGTCATCTCACACGTGTATTCGCTCTTCCCTGCCACCACGATGGTCAGATTATTTCACTTTCAAGTGTCCTCTGCGTCTTTGTCATTTTCCATTGCACTTGTTGTCAAGTCAGATCAGCGCATTCCAATAAGCTCAAATGACATTCACATCCTGCTCCTCTGCAAGTTTGTTTTCTGTACTCGCTTCGACCAACATAGAACCAAGTTCTCATCACCGTTTACACGTTAAAGGTAAAATATCAGAAAACGCACCCTCGCTCTTTCATACACCGACCCGCCGAAATAGCGATTGTTCTATTAAGCATGGTCCTTGTGCTAAACGACAGGTTCTTTGAAACATACACACCCAACAGTATCGTCTCTCTCAACCACCACGCTTCATGAACATTATAAACAGGTAAAGAAAAAGAAACAGTTTTTTCAACATGTATGGCGTTAGGCCCTTTGTGAATTATTTTTTGGAAAAAATATCTGCCACATTTGAAAGGGGGCGTTAGCCCGAGTCCTAGGACACCTCGTACACATCTCTAGCGTTATTGGTTCGTGAGAAATCAGCAAAAATCACAAAAAACACGTGTTTACCCCAAAATCGAGTTTCCAAATATTTTAAAAAATTACAACGGGTGGTCCATAGCAAAGAGAATGCCACCCCGCGTCCTTGGACCCGTCGTACACGCCTCTAGCATGATTGGTTCGCGAGATATAGCAAAAAGTCTAAAATCACGTTTTTGCTCCGAAAAACCCATGTTTCCAGCATTTCACCTTTTCGGCACCGACATTCCCGTAAAGAGCGCAATGAGACGAAGAAAACGAATCCAAGCACGCCCTCCTAGCATGACTCCTTCCATTCCAAGGTCGCAGGGGCTCACCACTTGCTAAGTGGAGCAGCTCACCCACTACCACACTACTACACAGGTTTTCATCCTAGAGACTTGAAATTTATTTTGGGGATAGAGGGGGTAGGGACCATTGATTTACGTCAATTTTTTTTTGTAGAGTTCCTAGTTTCCAAAATATAGGATTTTCAAAATTCAAGTGTTTTCAAAAAACATAAAAAGTAAAAAAGTTTTATTATAGAAAATAAAGGTCATAAAGACCATTCGTTCGAGCCATGGCACAACGTTCTATCCTGTTTGGTTTTCAAACTATCGCCTATTTTCGAAAACAAAAAATTTCAATTTTTTTTCTGAAATATAACGAGTGGTCCATAGCAAAGCCCCCGTCATCCCGAGTCCAACGACACTTCATTCGTGAATCTCCGACCACGGGTTCGGGAGTTATCGGCTCGCATTGGGAGTAGTGGTGGGGGGAGGCAGAAGCGCCACTACTCCCCTACTAATTTCCATTTCACGCGAGGAAGTTCCACGTTCTCACAGTTCACTACGAAACAGTCCGCCTTTATAATAATTAAATCTTCCGAAAAACGCACGTCACAGATTCTACTTTTGATCGACAATTGCTTACCTTTCCGCGGAATAACTCTCGCCCATTTCGCAAACAGATTTGTTTCTTTTGCTGCTGTGAAAAAATGTCTACCATCAGATTTTCTTCCGTAACCCGATTTACATCCAGGAACGAAACAATACGACATTTTCCCGAAACAGCAGAAACTTTAGTTGTTTGCACTCACAAAGCACTGCACAGACATTCGTAAACTATTACAAAGCAACAAATTTCCTCGCATAATATGACTTCTCGCGCACCTCGTGGACTACTTGTCACAGGTGCTTAAGGTTCGGCGCGACTTCCGCGCCACACACTGGCTGGACCATGAACTACAATGCTTAAGGAGCGGAGTGATGACACTGTTTATTTCTATTCGTCATGATCCCTATAAAGAAGCTGCAGTAAATGCAATAAAAGAGAAAACAAAAGAACTAAAATTCAATGGAGTACAGGTTCATATCATTCGCTTTGCAGATGATATTGCACTTTTAGTAAACTCTGCATGTGAAATGAATAGAATGTTAATTTTATTTTAGAAATCCTTAGGAAAATTTGGGCTGAGAGTTAATTTTCGGCAGACAAAATTAATGGTGGTCGATAAAAAGAAACAACCAATTATAGCTAATATAGTGTTAAATGATAATGTCATTGAACAAGTAACGGAATTTTGTCATTTGGGAAGTGTGATTAATTATGACAACAGATGCATCTCAGAAATTAAGAAAAGAATATTGTTGGCGAAGGAAGCTCTTCAAAATAAGAAGAATTTGCTGCTCAATGAGCACCTAAACTTGAAGATAAGGAAGTCATTTTTAAGACATTTGTGTGGATTGTGTTAACCTATGGTTGTGAAACATGGACACTTTAGAAAAGAGAAGAAACAAAGCTTGAGGCAGCTGAAATGTGGTTTTGGAGGTGAATGACCCGAACAAGCTGGATGGAAAGAAAGACAATAATGAGCTTGTTCTGAACCAAATTCAGGAGAATCGATGCCTGTTGAACACCATCAGGAAAGGGAAAGCAAAAATTCATGGGACACATACTCAGACATAACACTCTCTTCCAGGTAATCTATGAAGGAAAAATTTTGGGAAAAAGCCAAGGGGATGACCAAGACAATGTATCTCAAGAAAATTGTCAAGGAAATAGAATGTGACTCGTATGCTGCAACTACAAGGCTTTTAGCTGATTATGATGACACCAACAATCAATTAACCCAAATTGAAGAGAACTTTGTGAAAAATAACACCAGGGATTTTTACAAGACTTTCAAACAGTTACTCCGAAAATATGAGGGGTGTTCAAATGAAAAGGTACGAAATGATACTGTGGGTAAAATTTATTCGATATTCAAAAGTAATCACCACAGGCCTGTGCACAGGTGTCCCATTGCTTCACTAGCTGCAGGATTCCCTGTTCGCAGAAGTCTTGTGGTTGTGACAGGAGCCAATCCTGTACGGTGTCCTTTAGCCCAGTACTTTAAGGAGTTGCTATTGTGATCTACCAAGTGAAGGCTTTGAGTACCAACATACTTTAACAAACGCAGACTCGCTGCCTCCTTCAAGGGAGGAAGTTTGTGAAACTATTCAACATCTTAAGAACAATAAGGCAATCAGAGAATATTCTATTGTTGGTGAACTCTGGAAGTGTGCTGGAAGCAATGCCAAAAACTAGATCACTGAGATTATACTGAACATCTGGGAAATGGAAGTACAGTAATACCCCCTGATTGGCCATCAGCTCTCATTCATACCCTCTACAAGAAAGGCGATTTTACTGATTTAAATAATTACAGTGCGATTTCTCTTGTTCCGGTAACTTACAAGATTTTCTCCAAGGCCTTATTAACATGGGCTGAAAGTCAGCTGGACAGTCAGATTGGAGAATATCGAGAAGGTTTCCGGAAGATCCTGTGTGGAACAGATTCTCAATCTTAAAACTATAATTGCATACTCCAAAGTGAGAAACCGTAGTGTGGGTGTCACCTTTGTTGATTTTCAGAAGGCCTGTAATTCCATTGATAGAAGAACACTTAATAAAACTCTACAAGAACTAGGATTGGATAACAACACTCGCAGGCTCATTTTCTTAACCTCGACTAACATCCATTCCAAGGTTAAATTTAGAGGCGTGATCTCAGAAAGCTTTGAAATAAAAATGGAGGTGAGACAAGGGGATGGCCTTTCCCCCAATTCTCTTCAACAGTGCTCTTGAGAAGGTTGTGAGGGAATGGCGCAAGGAACTGACTACCTTGGGTGTTCAGAGTGGGATATGCCTGAGTCGTAAGACTGATGGACTATTTGTAAACTGTCTGGCTTTTGCTGACGATATAGCACTGATTGCTGACTCTATGGATACAGCATCAATCCAGATAAATTGCCTCCGGAGACAGGCAGCCAAAGTAGGTATTCAAGTGTCACTGGGGAAGACTGAGTTATTCACTAACATAAAAGAAGCTAGCAGTGAGATGCTCCTGGAGCAGGAAGAGATCAAGAGGACTGAAAAATGTAAGTATCTTCGAGAATGGATTAAATCCAACTTATCTGAAAGGGCCGCGTTATCCATGAGAGTTAATTCATTAGAAATGGCCTATCGGTTGACGAAGAACACTTAAACAAGAAGTGCTTATCTTGTAACTTGAAATCGAAACATTATAAGTCAGTCATAAGGTCAGAATCCTTATATGCCATATGTCTTTCTATAAACCGAAGGAGTCTGATGGAGAAGATGGAAATTAGAGAGAGGAGAATTCTCCGGTAGATCCTCCGTCCTGTAAAAGTAGATGGAGAATTCCGTAAGCGACATAACTCCGAACTCTTCGAACATATAGAGAAACTCTCTGATTGTGCAAGAAAAAAGAGAATAGTATTTTATGGCCATATAGCGAGATTACCTCCCACAAGATTGACCAATCGTTTGCTCAGTTTCTGGCACAATAAGAAGGTTCGTACCATGTGGTTGACGGAAACTGAGAAGGACATTAACGAACTAGAAATATCAGATCTGCATGACAGACAGGCTGTGAGGCTTGCTTTGAAGGATGCCCATGGTACGCCCTGGGGTCCCTGGACCACTAAAAGAAAGGTGTTACACCGGCAGAAAATGCGTCAATACTGGGCGAAAATCAAGACCCTCCAATTGAATAAGCGTGGTCCTAAGTAGGCTAATTCGAGAGAAGAAGAAGAATCCGCCTATAATGCACTCTAACGCCAAATATGCTAAGACTTGCAACTTCACAAAACAATATAAATAAAACAAAACACACCAAAAAAACTGTTGCACAACATCCTTGTACCATCATAATGAACCAAATATAACGTTCAATATAACCACCGCTTGCTTGATTGCAACCCCTGGCATTGAATATATTATCTTTCCATACTTGTAATGTCATAAATAAGAGTGTTTCTTAATTGGTGTCAGTATAATATAATATCTATAGTTTAATATACAGAGTTAAAATATAAATATCAACCATTGTTTTATAAATAAGTTATAATAGCAGAAGCATGGACGCCCACAGGATTTTTTTTAGAGGGGGGGGGGGGCAAATTATGATTTTCATTTAATAACCCCCCATTTTCGTTTCATTTCTTACTTGCTTCGTGCAATTCATTATTTGACTGCTCTCAATCCGTTGGCTACTTTATGGCAAGATTGGGAGGAATGTTTTGTTTTTAGTTCACAGTTTTTGTCCATGAAAGTCCGCGTTTCGTCTTTTGTGATTCATTGGCGTAATGTTGAGGTCTTAAAACAGGTAAATAAATAGTGGCATCTCCATGTATCGACAATAATATAAAATCAAGCAGTTCATTAAAATACTAATGTAAATCCAGTTCGCCTATTTCCTAAATACTGTAATTGGAGGACATATTTTCAGACATTTTCAAATTACTGACTTAAATTAAACTGTGGAAATATCCCTACATATGAATCTGTCTAATAATTCAAATAGCACAGTTTTCAAACATCACGATTGTACTGGCTGTTACAGCGGATCCATCACGTTTTTCCTCTTCTTCACAAGCTATCAGGAATACTTCGCATTGATCTTCTTAGCATAATGAATTTTGTGCGAAATTATACATTCGTATTGTACGTTACTCGTATACTACTTGTGACTCCCATGGTTTAAGCAAATTTTCGTTTTAGAAAGAAAATACAGTACTAACTTACATTTGATTATTACTGACCGTTAAGTAAAATATATAAAACTCACTAAATCATGTACTTCTTACTTAGTCGCTTTGGACACAAACATCGCAGGATCATTTAGCCTAACTATTATACATTCGTACTTAAGAATGTCACATAAATATTCCTGGAGTTAAGAGCCTGCCAATGTCTGTTCTGTAATTTTCTTCTTTCAGAAGCACATCATTATCAATCCCGACTTGAACTTTGGCTTTATCACCTAATTGATCTATATTGAATTGTAACTTTCAGTCGGTCAATACGACTATAAGCCCAATTAAATTAGGATTAAATTGGCTTCTCCGCTCATATAAGTAGGCATAGAAAATTGCCTTGCAAGATGATTCCATTGGAATCATATAGCCTACAACATTACGAAGTCTATCAGTATTGAATCACCATTTTGTCTCAACTGATCTGCTGTCTACATTCGATTGAGAGTGCGAATCTCAGTCGCTTTGGTAACGGCGCAACAACACCGCAGAACAATTTAACTAAGTTATTACCTATAAATTGCTTCGATCGTAGAATATTTAACACTACAGGTTAATAAGAATCTACAACAATGGTAGATTGCTGTTCATTTGTAGCAATAATTGCTCTGTTCTCAACAAATGGATCACAGTACTATGGCAAACCTTGGATAAAAATATACGGCATTTTGCAGCACGAATAACGATCGCAGTACGGCAGAACGGCGCAAAATTAGACGAGTGTACAACACAGTCAGGCCCGTATTTAGGGCTCCTGAAGCCCCTGGGCAAAATAAAATAAAAATAAAAAATCTTTGCTACCCCCGACTTAAAATATGTAGATTTATTAAAGTTTCCTTAACATATGGGACTGTTTCTTCACTGAGCGTGTATTTAACTATGAGTGGCAAACACTATAAATGGTTTTACTAAAATTACAAATAGAAAAAAAAACTTAATACAAAGAATTAACATTTAAATTTTAAAATATATCATACACAACCAATAGCAAAAACACAAATTATTTAAATAACAAGGGACTTCTTTCTTGCCTTGTCATTTGCAAACAGGAGTAGGATTTCATTAGTCCAATTTCACTTTCAAGTCAGATTCAAAAGCAAGAACATTAAGATGACTAACAGGATCCTTATTTTGTGTGTCTTTAAATATTCAACATTGCAAATGTGCAACAATGACTAATTATCTTGTGTGTGTGTGTGGAGTGGGATTAAACTTTAATAACTTGGCGTTTAATGTCCAGGCGGTTTTGTACAGTTTTCCAGAATTTTTTGCACCCCTAAAACCTGCCACTCTGGGCAGCTGCCCTGTTTGTGCCCCCGTAATTACGGGTCTGAATACAGTAAATGACCCAATATTGTAAGCACGACCTTTTAAGCAGTGTTTTACTAGTCAGCAAAGAAAACCTCGCTTTAGGGGCTGAAATCCGCTATCGGTGTTGCAATGTATAAAAATATCTCCAGAACGTGCTTTCATATCGTCACTGCCAAAGTGAGGAAGCGAAAGTAGTAGCCAGCCTAATCACTTTAGATAGCGTTGGTTAAACATGCACTAGGCATAACCATATTGAAAAATGGAGCAATGTTTCCATTGGTGGTCTAGTGCATGAGATCATTAGAACTATATATTTTTGAATATAAATACATATTACGTCAGCATTATTAAAGAAGTTTTCTATTGTAACATTTGTCAGTTGATTACCGTATCAGAAACTTTAATTTATGAAATAAACTGGTGATAATGACCAATCGTATATCAACATTCTCGGAAGTCCAGGGGGGGGGGGGGGGGCACGGTCCCACCTTGCCCCTCCCTGCGGGTGCCCACGAGCAGAAGTACCCGTTCTTTGAACGGTGTTCGGTGTTAACACCAGACATTATCAATTGAGCTACTGTTGCAATGGTTAGCGGTTTGTCATTCCTTCTTAAGTTTATCAGAACGATATTAGCTTTCTGGGAATATCACACACACTGTTAATTTAAGGGCCTTAAAATGTGGTTTTCGGAGACCCTTTATAGACTTCCGAATTTTGTATCTCACATTGAGAAGCAAAACATATGCTTTGGTCGTCCTTCTAGGATAATTTTTATATTTCGTCTATTTTAGCATGTATTTTGAGAAGTTTTTCCCTATATCCACCTTTCTACTGTATGAAAAGTACGGTGAAGAGTTTTATAAATGATTGGGGTATTGACTCTCATGGATACTCTTACAAATCAATTCTTCAACTCATGTCTACAATTCAAGAACAATCACTTTATTTGTACCCAAAGAGTATCACTATCCAGCCATTACATTCTGTTACTCAAGACCTGTTCCATCTTGCTCATCAATGCCCCAAGGGTGCCAACTTACAAAAATCAAATTTAATTACAGAAATACATTCACAAAATTACAGAAGCACATTCACAACATTCTCCCACCTTGAAACGGTAGGTTTCAACTAAAAGCACAAAATAATACAAAACATAGGAATAAACATGGAATTAACAAATATTTACTAATCCAGTTTGGTTGGCCTTTTAACAACTCTGCCCGTTCTTGTCAGAGTAACAGCTTCACTCTCAACTACTTGAGGGGGGTTACTAGAGTCACAATCAGGCACCAAGTCAACAGCATTGGGACCACACAAAGAACCATCACTATTTTCATAAGGAGATCCAATCTCCATCAAGCACAAACGTTGGACTGGTCGCAACAACTCACTCTTAACTGTTTTTACCTTTGCCACTCTACTTACTCCATATTTACCAGGGAAGATCTCAAGCACTCGAGCCAATTCCCAATCAATTCTTTTCTTTTGGTCTGACACAACCCATACAACATCTCCCACCCTGACATTCTTAGAAGACTTAGCAGTGTTTAACATCAGAGACCCTAGGTATTCCTAATGAAAACGTTCTTTTAGGTTTATCCTAACCTCAGCTACATATTTCACCCTAGCAGAAGGATCCTTTTCATCCACTTCGTCAAGATCAGGCACATTTGTCTCAAACTGCTCATGCAAAAACATAGCAGGCGTTATTGGTCTCAACTCATTAACATCTTCAGACATGTAGGTAATGGGACGCGCATTCATAACTGCCTCAATTTCGGTAATCAAGGTCATTAGTTCACAAAGATTCAATAACGCACGACCAAGGGATATTTTCAACAGTCTTTTCATCACCCCAATAAGCCGCTCAAAAAATCCACCCCACCAAGCACCTTTGGGAACATTAAATAGCCACTGAATTTTCAATTCATGTTCAACTGTAGTCTGCTTAATGAGATTCCAAACTCCTACAAAGTTAGTACCCCCCGTGTGGGTGCGGGATAGAATACACCCACGGTATGCCCTGCCTGTCGTAGGAGGCGACTAATAGGGCCGACATGGCCGAATAACTTGCCAGTTTTGATTTGTTCAGACCCCCTGTGGATGGGGAGGGCAGAATTCATCCACGGTATCCCCTGCCTGTCGTAAAAGGCGACTTAGAGGGGGCCTTATAAAGGTCAATTTTGGTTTTCTGGTCCCAGCTCTGGTTTGACCAATAGAAATAAACATGCGTGCTGTTAGGGGAAGGGCCACCAGCTTGGCCATCTGGCCAGAAAGCCTAGACGGTATGCCCCATCCCGTCAGGTGGGTGCGCCATGTACCCTACAGTAGTATCCGCCTTACAACGAAGGTCCCTGCATGGCCGAATACTGGAGCTGAATAAATCCTGTGCATGCCGAGGGGGAAGTGCCTGTTCGAGGCACTGGGACCCCGGGCAATATCTGCTATGCCAGGTAGGTATTGCCTTGGCTGGGTGGCGCCCACAGTGATAGCCCCCGTTCGGAGTGGGCAGTATTCGGGGAGGATTTCGTCCGGGATGCCATCAAAGCGATCACGGACACCTGTACAGGGTGGCACCCTTAAAAAGCCGTCTCTTGAGTGTCGAGCTAATCCCAAGGTGTATACGCCTTGGGATGAAGCCTTTAATAGAAGATTCCCCGCTGATAAGTCTCCTCGCTACCTGGTAGCTACGAGGACTGACGGGGGTGATTTTAAACTAGTAAAATCAATAATTTTTTCTGAGGAAATCGAGGGGAAATTTGGTGATCTTAACGGGATTTCCAAGCTCCGGAACGGTCAGCTGCTGCTGCACACCGTTGATCGGAAGCAAACCGAAGCGTTGCTGGAATGCACGCAATTCGGCGAAATTCCCGTTAAGGTCTCAAAACACGAAACGCTGAATGAGGTCCGAGGAGTTATTTTCCATCGTGACCTCATTTTAAATAGCGATGCGGAATTGTTGCGGGATCTGGGGAAGAGAGGCGTCACCAAGATTAGGCGCATCACCCGAAAGATTGGGGAGAACAGCGTCGATACCGGCGCTTTTATTCTCCATTTTGAGGGTGATGTAGTACCTAAGCAGGTGAAGGTCACATCGTACCACTGCGATGTTCGACCGTACATCCCTCCACCTATGCGCTGCTATCAATGCCAGAAATTCGGGCATGTTTCCGCCAGGTGCACTGCCAAGGCCGTGTGTAGAGAGTGTGGCAAGGGGACACATGAGGGTGAGAGGTGTACGCCTCCCCCGATTTGTCCTAACTGCCAAGGAAGCCACTCTCCACGATCGAAGCAGTGCCCTGAGTTCTGTAAGGAAGCAAAAATTCAAGAAATAAGAACTCTTGATAGGCTTTCATATCACGACGCTCGCAAGAGGTACCGTGATATGAATGCCCCCGAATTTCGGGTATCGTTTGCAGCTGCAACGACGCCCTCATTCACCCCTGCCGCATCTTTACCGAGTGTAGTACCCTCGACGCCCGTATTATCAGCAGTATTAAAATCACCCCTCGCTGTACCAGCGTAAAATGTCAGCCCGAAGGAGGTACAACAACCTTCTTCGGCCCAGCAAAAGAAGGCGCCGGTTATACCATCTAAACCGGCGCAATCGGAGAAGAAGTCCTCTTCTTCTCCGAAACGGTCGGCGAACAAGTCTTCCCCAGCTAAAGGGGGAAAGAAGACTTTGCCGACCAGGGCTGGTCCTTCTTCCAGCCCACCTAATACGAAAAATGTAGGGGAGAAAAGGGAGACGGTTCGCCGCCGTCTCTCTCGCCCTCCTGCTGACGGGGTGGCTACTGTCTCTGCTGGCCTTTCCGCTCCCATTACCACCAAGGGAGCGAAGCCTGCTGAAGCCAAGCCCGTACGTATGGAGGAACTCCCCTATAGAAAAGAAAATAGATCGGCGGAGGAGAGGGGAACGGTTCAGCGCCGTTTCTCTTCCTCTCCTAAAGGCAGGGCTGCTCACGTATCTGCTGACCAACCCGCTCCCACCACTACCAGTGGAGCGGTGCCAGCAGGAGCGACCTTGTTTTATAAGGACCCGGCGTCTGTGGGGAAGGGACCATCTACTTCCCCAAACACGCGTCGGCGCCGATCCAAGAAGAAATCTCTTCGGGGCGTGTCGGGGACAGACACCCAGTCTTCGGACCGAGAGAAAGTCCCTCGACACCGCTCTCGCTCTTCCCCAAGAGCGAGACTCGTGAGGTCCGACGACGACCGCGCGCAACCCAAGAGAGCGCCCGCTCCATTTTCTTCGTCTTCGGACGGAGATGTGGAGATTGAGGTGTGCTCTCCTGCCCCATCATCTCCAACTAGAGCTGGGGAAGGGTGGCAAACGGTCAAGCATAAGTAGAAGACCCATTTCTACTTAAGTCCACACCATGGCACTATTACAATGGAACTGTAATAGCTATTCTGTTCATCTCGCTGAGTTACGACAATTAATATCTTCGTTTTCGGCAACCATTGTCTGCCTTCAGGAATCCAGGTTTCGTCCTGGACATGAGACAACAATGCGTCACTTCAAACTCTTCTCTAAAGACCGGGTGGACGGAGCTGTGGCCGCTGGTGGCGTCTGCACTCTCGTCCACTCTAGCCTCTTTGGTGAAGAGGTGCCGTTGCGTACTCAGCTAGAGGCAGTTGCAGTTCGTACTTCGTTGCCAGTAATGGCAACAGTATGTAACGTGTACATCCCGCCTGATTCTCAGCCGGATTACGACCAGCTGGTGGATCTAGTCTCTCAGCTCCCCCCTCCTTTCCTCCTTCTGGGAGATGTTAATGCCCACAACACCATCTGGGGCTCCGCTACCACTAGCGGTAAAGGGAGGGATTTTGAGAGGCTGATCAGGCGGCTGGACCTGTGTTTGTTGGACACAGGAGAACCTACGCACTTCTCTATTGCACACGGCACTTATTCAAGTGTCGATATTACCTTGTGCAGTCGTGCGCTGGTTCCCCTGCTACAGTGGGGTGTACACGACGACCTTTGTAATAGTGACCATTTTCCAATTATCGTTACTCTTCCGAACCAGAGAGCCATCGAGTTACCAAGTCGATGGCTTCTCCGTCGGGCTGATTGGCCAACTTTCACGGCACGTGCGGTGTTTGCCGAAGATACCTTTGAGAGTGTCGACGATCATACCATTCACATAACGAATGGTATTTTGGCTGCTGCTGAGGAAACAATACCTTCCTCATCCGGAAACTCACGCCGGAAGCTTGTCCCTTGGTGGACAGCCGAGATTGCAGCAGCCATTAAAGATCGTCGACGTGCTTTCAAATGCTATCGGAGGCAAAACACTATGGCCAACCTTATCACCTTCAGAAGGATGCGTGCTAGAGCCCGATATCTGATTCGGGAGAGTAAGAAAACGACATGGGAAAAGTATGTGTCGTCCATGACGGCGCATACTCCTTCATCACAAGTGTGGACTAAGCTTCGTCGGATCTCCGGACACCCGACATCACTATCGATACCCGGAGTGTCCATCAATGGAGACATCATCACGGACCATCTCGCCATTGCCAACAGCATTGGCTCGCACTTCTCCGATGTATCCTCCTCCGGGAGTTACGATCCTACATTTCTGACTCTGAAGCGGGAGGCAGAGACTCACCCCTTGTCCTTTGCCACTGCTGCTTCGGAGTCCTATAATGTACCATTCTCTGAATAGGAACTGCGCAGTGCGCTTGCACTGTGCAGGGATACGGCTCCTGGACCGGATAACATACATAATCAAATGTTAAAACATCTGTGCGAATCCAGTATAAAAAAACTGTTGATCCTCTTCAATCGTATATGGATTGAAGGGGAGTTTCCATCTCAATGGCGAGAGGGGATCGTGATACCGATTCCTAAGGCTGGAAAGGATCCCAAGTTTGTAAGCAGCTATAGGCCCATTTGTTTGACAAATGGCCTATGTAAGCTGCTCGAAAAGATGGTGAACCGTCGACTGGTGTGGTTCTTGGAGGATAAAGGTCTCCTGTCTGAGTACCAATGTGGATTTCGCTCTCATAGGTCCACCACTGACCATCTGGTGCGACTTGAGAGCGCCATACAGGAGGCTTTTTTCCGAAAGCAGCACCTAGTCACGGTTTTCTTTGACCTGGAGAAAGCCTACGACACCACATGGCGCTACGGGATCCTTTCCACCCTTCACAACTGGGGACTCCGTGGTAACTTACCGACTTTCATTGCGAATTTCATGTCCGTCCGACTCTTCCGTGTAAGGGTCGGTAGGACATTGTCGCAATACTACACCCAAGAAAATGGAGTTCCTCAGGGTTCAGTGCTGAGTGTCACCTTGTTCGCGATTGCCATTAATGGCATTGTTGCCGCCGCCGGGTCCGCGGTAGTTCCATCGCTGTATGTAGACGATTTAGCTCTGCATTACAGCTCTGGAAGTATGGCAGTCGTTGAACGGCAATTGCAGCTAGCTATCAACCGGGTCGACGGGTGGGCTCACGACCGGGGTTTTCGTTTTTCAGCAGCGAAAACCTCCGTCGTCCATTTTTGTCGGCTCCGGAGGCTACATTTACACCCTGAACTACATCTCAGGGATGCTGCGTTGCCGTTGGTTGACACTTATCGCTTCCTGGGGCTCCATTTTGACAGCAAGTTAACGTGGCAGCACCATATACGGCAATTGAAAATGACATGTCTCAGGAAACTGAACATGCTCAGGTTTCTTAGTGGCACTACGTGGGGGGCTGACCGTGCGGTGCTGCTACGGTTCTACCAAGCCCTCGTCCTGTCCCGGCTAGACTATGGTTCTGCGGCATACGGTTCAGCAAGGCCGGCAACCTTGAAAATGCTGGACAGTATCCACCATAGTGGCGTTAGGCTGGCTACCGGTGCCTTCCGGACCAGCCCGATACCCAGCCTACTCGCCGAATCGGGTGTTCCACCTTTAAATTATAGACGCCAACATATGCTTTTAGCATATGCTGCCAATGTGCGTCAAATGCCGCATCACCCGACCTATCAAGCTCTCTTCGGTACCCAAAACCACCAGGGTTACGCCAACCGGCCTCGTGCCACTCGGCCGGTTGGTATTAGACTTGATAGCTCGTGTACTGAAATAGGAGTGGCTGTAGGTCCCTGTATGATCCGGACATCTAGCGAGGTGCCTCCGTGGCAAGTCCCGCGTCCGGAAATTCGGTTAGATCTGCACCGAGGTCCTAAGGTGAACACGGATGCCTCCGTTTACCGGAGGCAGTTCCACAGCATAGTTCACCAATTTCCGGACGCTGGCATTCTATACACGGATGGTTCGAAGGTGGACAAGAAAGTGGGTTGTGCTTACGTTATTGATGGTGCAAATACCAAGATCTCTTTGCCTGAGGCCTGTAGTGTGTTTACTGCGGAGCTCGTTGCCATCTATGAAGCTCTGCAGTTTGCACTACAGGATGCACGAATCCACTTTCTCGTGTGTACCGACTCTTTGAGTTCGTTGCAGTCAATTGCTACATGTTTCCCGCAACACCCCCTAGTGCAGCGAATCCACGACCTACTAGCCGGGCTGTGCCACGCTGACACTCGAATCACCTTTCTGTGGCTTCCAAGCCACATGGGAATTGCGGGGAATGAGTTAGCAGATCAAGCTGCAAAAGAGGCGGTATCACTACCACCTCGACCAATGGAGGTACCCGCTAGAGATATTCGCTCTCAGTTACGCCTACAAGTTCTGGCTTTTTGGGAGAGTCAGTGGCTAGCTGACCCACTGCCCAGTAAACTGAGAGCGATCAAGGGAACTACTCGCGTTTGGCGGAGCTCCTTCCGGGCCCGGAGAGAGTCCGTCATTTTGTGTAGGCTAAGGATAGGTCATACAAGATCCACCCACTCGTACCTAATGAGAAGGGAAGACCCCCCACTTTGTACCTGTGGAGCCGTTTTCACCGTGGCCCACATTTTCACCGAGTGTGTGGATCTTGCTGACTTACGAAGAAACCTTGGTTTGCAGACGACACTCAAACTTATATTAGCCGATGACGCGGTGGCTGCTGATCGCGTTATCCGCTTTATAAGTGAGAGTGGGTTAGGGCCAGCAATCTAAATTTTCCAGTGAAATTTGACTCAACGACTTGTTCGTTTTTGAATGATAATGTTTTGTTTTTTCCGTAATTTTTGTTTATGTTTATAATTTTTTTTATTTTTTTTTATTTAATTGTTTGTTTTTGTTTTATTAATTTTTGGTCTTTTTAAATTTAGATGTCCACCTCAAAAATTTAAATTCAATTCAAAATTTGTATTCTTTAATCTGTGTTAAGAGGGGCAGATGACCTCGTAGTTCCGCCCCTTAAAACAACAATAACTAACTAACTAAAGTTAGTACCGTTATCACTATACATAGTTGTGATTCTGCCTCGTCTGGCAATCATTCTTCGAAGAGCATGTAAAAACGATTCTGTAGAGAGCGACTCTCACCACTTCAAGGTGGACTGCACGGTATACAGCACAGGTGAACAAGGCAATCCAAACCCTAGTACTATCTTTTATGAAAAGAGGTCCAGCCAAATCGACTCCGCATACTTGGAACACCTTTCCAAGATGTACACGGTTATTAGGTAACCCGACAGGTGGTGTTCTCACTGGTTGGGCTTTGTGCCTAAGACAACGATCACATTTACTAACAACATGTCGGGCTAATCGTCTACCTCTGACTATCCACTATTCTTCTCTCAGGGCTCCTAACACAGTACTTGCTCCAGCATGGTGCATTTTCTCATGACATTCTACCAACATGGACTCCACTAGTTCACACTGAGGTAGTAAAATGGGTTCCTTGAACATGGGTGTGAACTCATCAGATAATATTTTAGTACGAATTCGAATCAAGCCATCATCATCAGTTTTAATGTTGAAATTATTTACATCTAGAGGGTAAGTACTCTGAATCCACCGTACTAATTTTAATTCAGCATGTCGTACTTCTTTGCCAGTCAACTCCTCTCCACAGTTTGATCTTTTCCCGCTAGCTTTCTCAAGAAATCGGTAGATCCAACCAACAACACGCACATTTTTTGAGAAAGAAGCAAAGTGTGTGAACATGTTTTCTCTTACATCGCCTGTGTTGTACAAATTAACAGCCGTTTTCTTAGATTCCTCTTCTGTAGGGGCTATTTTCACAGTTAACCACTTGTTCTCATTCTTTAGGAGCCATTGAGGACCCTCCCACCATTTTGATGCAACAAATTCGGACAACAAGCATCCTCGGATGAGTATATCAGCAGGATTACAATCACCAGGAACAAATCGCCACTGCTAGGGTGACGTCAACTGGTGGATTTCCTTTACCCGGTTTCCAACAAAGGTCTTCCATTCACCTTTCTTGATCCAGTAAAGAACAATCATAGAATCAGACCAGTACACAATGTTAGAAATATTAGTCGATTTACTAATAACAGAACCAAGCCTTGCTGCAAGTGTTGCCGCTACAAGCTCTTTAAGAGGGATTGACAAGTCTTCCATTGGTGCAACTCTGGACTTAGCTAAAACAAATCGAACATTAAAGCCATCTTTGTTTTCATACCTCATAAAGGCACAAGTGGCCAATCCAAGGAGACTGGCATCACTGAATACATGTAAACAAGCTGTATCAGAGACACCTCTTAAACATCTAGGCACCACAATGCTGTCAATCAAATCAACTTCAGTAAGCCACTGCGAGCACTTCATTTGAATTTCTTTTGGAAGGGGTGTGTCCCAGTGTAGTTTGAGCTTAAATGCCATTTGCAATGCAATTTTCAAATGGAGTAAATGTGCTGATAACAAACCCAATGGATCAAACACCCTACTTATAATCGACAGCAATTTCTTCTTAGTTAATTCATTGATTTTCTCTTTTGGATCGAAACTAAAGTAGCACCCCAACAGATCATCTAAAGCATGCCATTTGACACCTAAGACATTTTGTGTCACATCATCTCCTGACAAAACCCACCCACGGAGTTGGAGACTGGCTTGAGACATGACATTTGTAGCTTCGGACACAAATTCCTTGGCATCACTCAGGGACTGAAATGAACAAAGAGAATTATCCATGTAAAAGGAAGTTTTTAGTCTTTAAACTAAGTCACCACTTAGAGTATTCAAATGATGAGTGATGGTGGCATTCTGAAAAAATTGGCTACACACAACTCCAAAAACTACACGACAGTGACGCAGCGTTATAATATGCCCATCACGCCACCACAAGAATGTTAACATTCTCGATCCTCAGGGTTCAGTCCAATCATTAAGAAAGCCTGTTTTATGTCTCCTACAACACCGACCTCCTGTAACCTGAAACGTAATAGGATAGGTACAATACCAGCAATCAAGTTGGGTCCCGTTGCTAAACAACCATTTAGAGAGACGTTTCCAATACTTTTCGCCGATGCATCAAAGACTGGGCGGATTTTAGTTGTTTTCTCGTAATTTGTAACTGGTCTGTGAGGTAGATAGTGCCCTATGTTTTCATCAGATGTTATTTCAATAATCCCATCTGTTTCCCATTGTTTAAAAACAGTATCATATGCATCATAGAGTCCATTGTTATCTAAACGGCTTACTGTTGATTTCAGACGACTTTCAGCTATTTCACGATTAGTGGGAAGAGGGGGGTGCTCATCAATCCAGGGCAATGCTACTACATACCGACAGTTTTCACCTTCGAAACGAATTGTGTCTTCAAAATTTCGCAAACATCTATCATCTACGTCCGACCTTTTTGTTTCTGTCTGTTTCTCAATTCCAATAACTTCTAAGTCCCATAAAGGATGGTGTAAATTGAGCAAAGAGGTCACACAGTTTGTCATACTGCTTACTTCTTGCCTCTCTGCGGTACCCAGAAGACACCATCCAAACTTCGTCTCAAATGCTAACAGCTTAGAGTCAGTACATTTCACACCTGTAACAAGTTCGCCCATAACATCCGCTCCTAACAACACATCAATAGGTCGGTTAACGCCGTCATCTGTCAATGTAATACCATGTGCAGCCACCTTCCGTAACAAATGCGGTGGTATCAAACCACAAATCTTCTTCTCCCTAAGTGCCTTAAGAACAAAACTGTTATCACCCTGTAAGCTAGTTAGTTCAATTTCATGAATTGGATGTGATATTTCAGATGACACACTCCCACCAAACAGCATATGACAAATATTTTCACGACCACATTCGATCAAACCCAATTTTTCACAGATAGCTTCCGAAATATAACTGCGGTGTGAAGCAGTATCAAGTAATATTCGAACAGTGACACCACGCAATTGTGCTACTAATGTTTTTAAAATGACAGTTCCACTAGGCCCTGCAAATAACGATGCTGTTCTGCTGGGTTCACCAACACACATGATATCATAGTGCCTCCCTTTACATTTACCACAATCTATTCTTTTCCTACATTGCTGTCTCGAGTGACCTCCCTGCAAGCATGAAAAACAAGCTCGTTTATCTTTTACAGTTTTACGACGGTCCTCAACCGACATTTCTTTAGAACACTTGTAAGAGGGATGGTTCTCATTACAAAACAAACAGGTTAGGGTTACTTTGTGTGGTCGTCCTGTTTGCTGATAACTTACCCGATTCTGCCTGACAGGAGTGAAAGAAACGAGAGCTGCTGCTTTTGGCTCTGTTCTGGGCACAGTGAATTTATCAACCTCATTCACCTTAGCATGATTACGCAGTCTTTGTTCACTCTCGGCTTCTTTACCCAGAAAACACAAAAGTTTATCAATTTTATTACCATCATCATCGTCCTCATCTGCTGCTCTTCTTTCCCATATTTTCAAAACGTCAATGGGGAGACATTCTTCAATGAGTGGAACTAAGATTGCTGCCCTATCAGAATTCATGCCTAATGTTTCGAGGGATCTCAACTTAGTAGTTATATTATCATACAGGTCAGTCACAGATAAATCTGAGCGAACCAATTGCAACAAATCTTTGTACATACAATGTATAACCAACTCATCTTTACCAAAACGATTCTTTAAATATTCCAAGACTTTAACATAATTCTCACTTATGTGTGGATAACTGTCAACTAACTTCCTAGCCTGTCCCTTCACTGATATTTTCAAGTAACTAAACTTATCAACATTCGTAATGTTAGAATCCTCATGAATCCTTTGAAATTGTGTCCAAAAATTTATCCAGTTACCTGGACCCAAGTCGAATACCTCAAGCGTGATTTTCGGTAGCCTTAACCTCTCTGACGACATGGATGACGACGCCGAAGCCACGTTGCTCTGTACGCTGAAATTATCTCCCTCATCAACACAACTGGCAACACTAGGTTTTAATCCTTCCACTTTATCCTCGGCTTCAAGACGTGCTTGCAGAAGATCTTCTTGAACGGTAACACAGTGCATTGTTTCTTCGATGCAGACATCCTCGTTTCCGTCAACATTCAACAACTCGTTCAAGATGCTTTCGTCCAATTCTTTTAAGGTATCCGCAATTGTTCGGAGAGTATTTATTTTCACACGTACCGTAATTTTCGGAAATCGGCTTCAACTCCGACCGAGTTATAGGCGTACATAAATAACGTTTTATTGCGCACTAGTTGTGCAAAATTACAAATAACATGCAAGGAAAGATGCACTTCAGCCTATGCAGTGATCTATGATGGGTTTCTCTCTATTCCTACAATGAAGAACGTGATAATGTTCACAGATTCCGTCACACAGCTCACAGACACAGGCCGGGTCCGGATCATGGAATGTCTTTATCTTGCACATTCTATGGTGGAAACCGTGCACAGATATTAGGCGTACATAAAGATACACAGTGTGGTGGAGACATCTAGTGGGAATTCTGGAGTCAATGGACGTGAAGAGAACTTTAACTTGTATATGTTTTTTCTCTGACTTTGTTAATGGTATTGTTATTCTTGATCTCCTAGTCAGAATCCCTCACTAATTCATTTTCTAAAATGTGTTTTTTATTCCCTCATAATAAAGGTGTCAAACAAATGTGAGTACATCATCATTAACCACAGTGGTGACCCTGACGTGATAATTGGGTGAGTGAACACTGAAGCTATGAAATTTTGTTTAAAGGGCGATCATGTCAGTTAAAAAATGGCCGTATCACACGACACTTGCTGGCAAGGAAGCTGTTGTGATCGCTGGTATAAAATCCTGTATGATTCTGTTCATCCTCGTCCGTACACCTGCTTTTATGACTGAAGTGTATCACACGCTTGTATTTCGTGCGCCAAGTTGTAGGCAATAAAACATGGAGGACGGTTGTCGTTTGGGGGTAAAAATTACAGTCGATTTGCATTATTAACGCAAAGCGGTCGTGAAACTTGCTTTAGGTACATTTGAAAACATGCCTGGTACAGAATGAATGCATTCCAATCAATATTAAGATCTAACTGTAATAATTGGATATCTAACCATTCGCGCTATTAAGAAGCGTAACAAAATGCGATGAAGTATGTAGGAAAAGTGTGCAAGTGGTATTGCGCCCGCTTGCTGTTTTGAAGATCCCGGGTTCAAGGCTACCCAAGGGCGAAACGTTTTACTTCTTTTTAATTATTTTATTATATCCTCCTCACGTCGTACAGATAGTAAACATGTTTTCTCTCATTTAAAATTCTATTTTCCCTAAATACTGTTGAAGTAATCTTATTGTTCTATTTTTTAGATAACTTCTATTTGATTCTATTAGATTGTATTGTTCGATTGAATAAATAAAACAGACATAACTTATACTTCTTTTTACGTCACGACTTCGCCGCAGTGTAGATTTTATTTTTAAAAACAAAAGAGTAGAAGGTTGCCAATTTCCAAAGATAACAAAATGACTTGTCGCCTCCGTAGCGTAGCGATCAGCATAGTTAGCTGCCGTCCCGGAGGTCCTGGGTTCGATTCCCGGCTCTGCCACGAAATTTGAAAAGTGGTATGAGGACTGGAACGGGGTCTACTCAGCCTCGGGTGGCCCAAATGAGTAGAGGGGGTTCGATTCCCACCTCAGCCATCCTCGAAGTGGTTTTCCGTGGTTTCCCACTTCGTCTTCGGGCAAATGCCGGGATGGTTCCTACTCTAAGGCCATGGCCCCCTCCTTCCCACTTCCTTTCCTAACCGTCCCAGTCTTCCCATCCCTTCATCAGGCTTTGCAGGTGAGGCCGCCTGGAGTAGTGCTGGTCACACACCCCAGTTGTATCCCTGACTCAGAGTCTCAAGCTCCAGGACACTGCCCTCAGTGGCGGTAGAGGTGGGATCCCTCGCTTAGTCCGTGGGAAAAGCCAACCCTGGAGGGTAAAACGATAGCGACAAAATGACTTTTTAGGTAACCTCAACAAATACTGTTTAAAACCATGGACGGATACTATTTAAATAGTTAAAAATGTATTCCAGAATAATAATATTATGACACGTTCTGTATTTACTTTATATAGCAAGCGCCTTTCACGCTGTTTAGAGAAAATATAGTTTCGTTCAGATATATTTATTCGAGGGCCTACCTACATAACAAATGCATTTGTTTATGTTGTCGCTAAGATCTCTACTAGAACGAGAAAAGCAATCCCATTGGTTGTTGTACTCAAACTTCCATGCAAACTGCCAGGAAAAATAGCACCTGTTCAATTTCGTGAGATGTATGGAAGCTACCATGGAAGGCAGAACCTAGCATGGAAGGTACAAATTACACGGTAATAGACGCGTGTGTACCCGTACTGGTAGAAGCTTCCATGCTAGCGAGTGTCGTGTGATACAGGTAACGCTAGCGATCGGTCTCCAATTACAAATAATACGCAAGCTAGCAGTGAAAAAATCGCGCGTGTTAGCTTAAAAATTCCACTTATATGGCGCAAGAATGTGAGAATATGGTTAGTACAAATTGAAGCATAATTCGCTACCGCCGGCATAACCTGACTAAATACAATTAAGGTGGTTGATGGGAATATGGCCAGGTTTGGTAATATGGCCAACACTTAGCGTAGGGTGTAATTCGCAGGCTAAACGCAAGATGGCACTTGCATGGTCTCCAAGACGTGTCTATTAATGGTTATGTGCAATCGCTTCTGGTGGGGGATGTGTTGAGTTGGGTGCAGCTGCCATTATCTGTAGTGGATGCCGCTTGGACAACGCGCTTCCTATCTCACTATGGTAAGTACGCCTTTGTTCTCATATCCTATCGACAGTTAATTTTAATTGTTGGTTTGTCTGGTGTGCAGTTTTATACGCTGATTCGAGTAGTGATATAGAAATTTACTTTTCTTTAACCAGTAGTTAAATATTTAGGACTGTTTAAAAAATCTACCTTGTTGTTAATACGGCCAGCCTTGGCCATAATAACAGCAGTATGCCATATTAGCTGTATTTTGGGGCAAAATGCAGTTGTCGATCCCATTCAGATACGTCTGAAGTCTAGCAACAGCTTTCATTTACTTGAGGTGACTGTCCTAGGTGAATTCGGTGAGTTGCGTACCTAAAAAGGAGTGGAAAGTACTTCTCATCACAGCTCTTTTGAAGAAATGCTTCCTTCGCAAAAAAAAAAAAAAAAAAAAAAAGGAAACGAAGGAAACGAAGGACTACCCGGGTAATGAAACCTGCTATCACCAGTCGAATTGAATAAAAGTTTATTTGAAGCTACTAAAGAGACCAAGAAGAACGACAAACATCAAGACTGTACGAAAGCTAAGGGGAAAGCTATCCCAAAGAAAGCTTCAACAAAACGGACTGAGAGCTGGTAGAGTGCTGTTTGCTGTGAAGATGAAGTGCAAGATATGAGACTTTGTACTTTTTTATGGAAATTATGTTCACAAATTGTGTGTTGGACTTACTAAGGAAGAGAAAGGTTTGTTTGTTTGTTTAGCGAAAAGAGACCAAGAAATTTTTATTTTGCATTTTTAAAATTTTTTATTCCTACATATTTAATAAAGTAATTGTTTAAAAAATTAGTCGTGTAGTGTTTAAGAATGAGTTAGGCCTATGTAGTGGTTTAATAATAAATAAAAATATAAATTAACATTTATAATGATTTCCACCAAATATATATTTAGCAATAGTTCTGTGGCCATATTAACTTCATGTGTTTTTAATATGGCACAAAGATAGATGTGTGGAAATGAGTTTCTATCTTGTGGTTCTAGTTAAATGAAATGCCTGATTATTTTTTTTCTTATTATAATGAGTCCGAAGTATTTTGTCCCACAAAGAGTTTATGACTTTGGTACGAAACGGCTCTACAAAAATTTCACAAACCTTAGTATGGCCATATTCCCATCATTTACCTTACGTTATTGGCTCGCTTGAACCAGATGTCGCGGAACTAGTATGTGACATTCTAACCAAACCACTTTCAAGTACACCTTTTACAGATCTTAAAGCACGACTAGTTACAGAATTTGAAGAATCTAAAAACCGTAAGGTAACGAATCTTATAACGGAACTTGAACTAGGGGATAAAAAAAAACAGCTAGTTGTTACGTGAGATGCGTGCCCTCGCTTGAACACAACTCAAGGATGATTCTTTTGTGTACTATTTTCATGCAAAGGCTCCCAATTCATTTACGTTCCATCTTAGCGTCATCTAATGATACTCTAGATCAGCGTTTCCCAAACTGTGGTACGTGTACCACTGGTGGTACGCTCGTACTGCTGCAGTGGTACGCGGTGATGTTACGGAAAATATAAAACAATTAGATACGTTACAAAAAATATAAAACATTGATATGTTGCCGGAGGACTTTAAGGCGAAAGATAAAGGAAGGAAGGAAGCTTGTAGTTTAACGTGACCGTTAATCTCGAGATCATGAGCCACGGGAACTCCGTTTTACGTGGGATCCGAACCACAGGACATGGCATTTCACTTCGAAAATCTCACATGCATTGACCGGGAATCGAACCCGGACCGCCTTGGTGAGAGGCATACAGCTAGACCGCTGAGCCACCACGCAGTTTTATGAATTGAATTGTGATTCAGAACTAAGGCAAACTTTTTCAAAAATGGCTCATGTGAACTTTTGGGTTGAGAAGCGTGCAGACTATGCAGACTTAGCTGCCAAAGCAGTTAGATTTTTACTGCCTTTCACTACTTCGTACTTGCGTGAGACTGCATTTTCTTCACTTGTTTATCTTAAGAATAAATACCGGAATAGGCTCCTTACAGTGGAAAACGATCTTCGTTTGAGACTCAGCAATCTTAAACCAGACATTCCTAAGTTGGCTTCTAATTTTCAAGCTCACCCTTCACATTGAAGTTGTTAGTTGAACTTTGTTTTTATATAACAGCTTAGGCTTTCACGGATGGCGTTCATAATTAAGTACAAGTTTTTCGGGTTTGTAGGCCGTGGTCCAGAGAGGATATCTCCCGACGTTTCACCGGAAACTGCGTCCGGCATTTTCAAGGGTTCCGCTCCTTTTCTTGGTCAGCAGTGGAATGAGGAAGAGGCTTGAAATAATGGGTAACGGTTTGTAGTAGGGTATTGTTGCTTGAATGTGACTGTTGGTTGGGTGCATCTTGGCGATGAATTAACGGCTCGAAGGCAGTTGGATCATCAATTTACCATGGTGAGCCGAGCGTTCTATGCGCAGTCCGGCTAGATCGTCTGGTCTCGCGTACGTGTTGCGGAATACGGTGCGTGCTCCGACTTCGGCGACTGAACTTGTGAGGGTCAGGAGTTCCCTGGGCGACTGCCGGGCTGTAGCGGGAAGGTTCTTCAGGTTGGTATGTGCGTGATATCTTGGCCTTGGCCTTGGAAACGTGTGCATATTATGAAGAATAAAACTTTTTCAACTTTTTGAATCGTTATATCTCAAAAACGGTGACTCTTAGGAGAAAAAGTATTGAGACAATTTGTATATATAATTGCATGATCTACAAGTTTAGTCCGATCTATTTTTATGATAAAACTTACCGTTTGGCTGAAAAACGCAAAAACCCCA
Source organism: Meconema thalassinum (assembly GCA_946902985.2). Lineage (NCBI taxonomy): Eukaryota > Metazoa > Arthropoda > Insecta > Orthoptera > Tettigoniidae > Meconema > Meconema thalassinum. The sequence goes on along the minus strand of OX336388.2, from coordinate 1,452,695,684 downwards.
TATTTTCGAACTTTGACCTTGAATATATATATATATATATATATATATATTGCCGTTGTCGGATCGATGGGGACTTTTCACATTTCATTTATAATGGTGTTTAGACCATTAGTACAAATTTTCAGCACTATGCGAAGTTTTGTAACCTTACCCCTATTTTTTGGGCTAACTTGACCGGGCTACCAGGCGGCTGTGTCTGTTATGTTCCTTGAGTCTGGTGGTCACGCTCCTCTTCGTCGTTCCTATGTACACCTGCCCACAGGAACACGGGAATCTGTAGACACCTGCAGTGGAGTGTGGGTGGCGCTTGTCTTTAGCGGATCGCAGCAAGTCCCGGATTTTGGCGGAGGGTTTATAAACCGTCTTCACCCCATAGGTCTTGTGTAATTTGCCTATCCTATCCGTCACCTTCTTCACGTACGGCAGGAATGCGGTGGCCACCGGAGTTTCCTCAGATCCCTTCCTCGTGCTCCGGCGCCTGGGATTATTGCTGTATCCGTTTGCGCATAGGGCCCTCTTTATAGCCTATGTTGCAGCTCTTGGTTGAGGTTGAATGGCTCACAGATTCTCCTAGCACGGTCTACCATTGTTTTAATAACTCCGTGTTTCTGTCGTGGGTGGTGATTAGATGTATTGTGTAGATACCGGTCGGTGTGTGTGGGTTTCCGGTATACGGTGTGCCCCAAGCGCAGGTCATTAGTCCTGGTGATTAGCACGTCAAGAAAGGCCAGGCAGTTGTCTTTCTCCTTCTCCATTGTAAATTTTATGCTGGTGTTGAGGCTGTTGAGGTGGTCCAGGAAACGTTCCAGCTCTTCCTCTCCGTGGCTCCAGACTACAAAGGTATCGTCAACATAACGTAGCCATACTTTAGGTTTGAGGGGTGCAGTCTCGATTGCCAACTGCTCGAACTTTTCCATGTAGAAGTTCGCAATCACAGGGCTTAGTTGGCTACCCATGGCAACCCCCTATATTTGCTCGTAGAAGTTATCGCGTCATAGGAAGTAGCTCGTCGTGAGGCAGTGGCGAAACAAGTCAGTGATGTCTTCCGTGAAGAGCTCGGCAATCTGGTTCATGGATTCTTTCATAGGCACCTTCGTGAAGAGGGATACAACGTCAGAGCTGACTAGGCGGTCTTCAGGTTCCAGACGTATGTTCTGTAATTTCTCAATAAAATGGCCTGTATCCCTGACGTACGTCTCAGTGTTACCGATGTGCGGTTGTAGAATGGTGGAGAGATGCTTGGCGATGCTGTTGCTTGGAGAGCCGATAGCACTCACGATAGGTCTCAGTGGTATATCAGTTTTGTGTATTTTGGGTAGACCGTACAGCCTGGGAGGTAGAGCTTCACTCCTGCATGTATTCTTCTTCACGTGGTCTGGTAGTGAAGAGGCCTTGATTAACCTTTGGTCTCTCTAAGTATCCGTTGCCCATTATTTCAAGCCCCTTCCTCATTCCACTGCTGACCAAGGAAAGGAGCGGAACCCTTGAAAATGCCGGACGCAGTTTCTGGTGAAACGTCGGGAGATATCCTGTCTGGACCACGGCCTACAAGCCCGAAAAACTTGTACTTTGTTTTATATGTTAAATTATTAAGAGTTTTTTATTAATATTATTTGTACGGTGTCATTTCTGAATGTTTGAATTGAATACTTATTGTAATAAATAATATAACAACTGGACACACTTTTTATTATTTGAACTTTAACTCCATCAGTCTAACTCTGACAAACACAATTTACAATCCATCTTTTGTCTGTTACGTAGTGGTGGTGGTGGTGGTGGGGTTATGGCTCCCTATCTCTCAACCATTAGGTGGTACGCGAGAGATTCTTTTCTCTTAAAGTGGTACACACACAAAAAAGTTTGGGAAACACTGCTCTAGATAATATGGCTACAATGACAGACCGGATTATAGAATATTCTAATCCTGGACAAAATGTTTTTGCTTTACAATCCCAAGGGTCAGTACTTCAATATCCTGCTCACCAGCCAGACCGAATTTCTCGACTAGAAGCACAGCTTGAGCAATTAACGCTAACAGTGAACAGTGTTTTTGAAAAACAGAATAAAATCCTCCCTCGATCGAGAACCCGTTCACCATATCGCGGTACATACCGACCTCAAGGCACGTTATGTTGGTATCACTTCACATATCGTGAAAATGCCAAGAAATGTACGTCACCATGCTCATATAGCCGAACATCTCCACCTGATTCGGGAAATGCTCAGGCCCCTCACTAGACGCGGCACATGGTGATGTGGGCCAAGGAAATTCTCGCCGTGTATTTGTAACGGACCGTTCCTCTGGTACACGATTCTTGGTTGATACAGGAGCAGATGTATCAGTCCTACCTCCCACTGCACACGACAGAAAGCAGACCTGTAAACGCATGCTTTATGCGGCTAACGGAACACCAATTAAAACCTACGGCGAGCGTTTAATGCAACTTAACCTCAATCTAAGACGTCCATTTCTCTGGCCATTCATCATCGCTGATGTTCAACACGCTATCATTGGTGCTGATTTCCTCAACAACTATGAACTGCCTATCGATGTCAAACATAAACGTCTTATCGATAGCACCACCAGTATGTCAACCTTTGCAGTGCCAGTTAAGCGTCTAATTTCAGAGAGCATTCATTTACTTGACACTCAGAATAAGTAGGCCTATCCAGAACTATTGGGAAATTATCCAAATATATTTCGTGACAATCCAAATTATTGTGCACCCGATATTACATTGCTCCATACCATTTCAACGGTAGGCCCTCCAGTTTCAGCCAAGGCTAGACGACTATCCCCAGATAAGCTAGCTCAAGCAAAGATGGAGTTTCAGAAAATGATAAATCTAGGTATATGTAGACCTTCCAAGAGCCCTTGGTCCAGCCCACTCCATTTAGTTCCTAAAAGTGATGGTTCCAGGCGACCTTGTGGAGACTACAGGGCACTAAATGCAAAAACTATTCCAGACCGGGACCCTATTCCACATCTACAGGACTTCAACAGCCGTTTATCTGGCAAAACAGTTTTCTCCAAAATTGATTTGATTCGAGATTTTCACCACATTCCAGTCGCTGAAGATGATATACGGTACCTAAAACCGCTGTCATCACTCCTTTTGGCCTATTTGAATTCCTTAAACTTCCATTTGGACTCTGCAATGCAGCACAATCATTTCAAAGGTATATCGACGTCATTTTGAGAGATTTAGACTTTGTTTTCTGCTACCTTGATGACATTTTCATAGCGTCTGTCGATGAGCAGGAGCATGAGACTCACCTGAAATTGCTTCTGGAACACCTAGATAAATATTCTATCAATGTAAACCTGTCCAAATATATTTTTGGGGCTTCTGAAATTTCCTTCTTAGGGTACTCTGTTACGTCTTCAGGAATCAAACCATTACCTGATCGAGTTGAAGCTATTCTTTCATATCCACAACCTAGTACAATTGTTGATCTAAGACGATTCCTAGGATTGGTGAACTTTTATCGTCGGTCACTTCCCAATGCTGCAAAGACCCAGCAGATCCTCTTCAGCCTATGTAAGGACACACGCAAGCGTGACCGCAGAGCAGTTAAATGGACACCAGAGGCTGTTCAAGCTTTTAACAACCTCAAGAAACAAATTGCTGATGCTACCCTACTTGCACATCCCTCAAGTGATCTACCATTGGCATTGATGGTTGACGCTTCTGACTTTTCGATTGGAGCCTCAATGCATCAAATCCGTGATGGTACAGCAGAACCTCTTGCTTTTTTCTCAAAAACTCCAAATGACACACAAAGAAGGTACAGCACATATGATCGTGAGCTTCTCGCTGCCTATTCTGCAATCAAGTACTTCCGCCATTTATTGGAAGGTAGAAATTTTACACTTTTTAGAGACCACAAACCCCTAACGTTCGCATTTCAGCAGGGCCTAGATAAAGCATCTCCACGGCAACTCCGACAGTTGGATTTTATAGGCCAATATACAACTGACTTGAAGTATCTTCCGGGAAAGGACAACATTCCAGCAGATTTTTTCTCCCACATTTCATCTATCTTCATTGCATCACAATTGTCATTTGATGATGTAGCTAAAGCCCAGGCATCCGATGAAGAACTACACGCTCTGCTACAATCAACTAACACATCCCTTCAATTCAAGACCATCAATTTACCATCTGGAGCAGAACTACTCACTGATGTTTCAACAGGAGAGGTGCGGCCATATTTACCTATCCAATTCCGCAAGCTTGCATTTGAAATGCTTCATAATATGACTCACCCAGGAATTAAAGCATCTACCACACTTCTACCAAAACTATATGTATGGCCATCACTCAAGGCAGATGTCAAACTCTGGACAAGATGCTGCATAGCCTGCCAGCGCTCCAAGGTTACCAGACGTACCAACAGTGCTATTAATACATATGATCCAGTGGAACGACGCTTCTTTCTCATACATGCGGATATTGTTGCCCCCCTTCCCCCATCTGATCGATCGATTTTCAAGTTGGCCAGAGGCTATGCCATTGAAGGACATAACATCAGAATCAGTAGCTCATGCCATCCTATATTTTTGGATAGCTAGATTTTGTGTACCAGCCGTCATCACAACTGACCGTGGCAAGCAGTTTGACTACTCGTTATTCAGTCATCTGATGAAACTACTGGGCATACATCACATTAAAACGACAGCTTACCATCCTGCTGCAAATGGGAAAATAGAACGTTGGCACCGCCAGCTCAAAGGCGCACTTCGGACTCAGTTAACAAACAGCTGGGTACCCCCAACTTCCAACAGTCCTGCTAGGCCTCAGATCACTCATCATACCTCACCTAAATTCCTCCTCATCTGCAGTCATTTATGGAGAGCCTATTCGCCTACCAGCAGACTTCTTTGAAGAATTACCACCGACAGACCTTCCTGCTTTCGTCCTCAAGCTCAAACAGCATTTTCAGTCTTTACGCCCAGTCCATCAAAACATCATGCTGTTAAAAGAACATTTATACATCCTGAACTGTTGCGTTCTTCTCATGTGTTCATCCGGCATGTCTCTCATCGTAAACCCTTACAGCCTATCTACGATGGACCATTTCGTGTAATATCTCGCTCTGACAAACACTTTGTGGTTATTACCAACCATGGTGAAGAGACTATTTGCATTGATAGACTTAAACCAGCATTTATACTAAATAGTGAATACACTGGCATAGCTACCACAACTTATGCCAGTAGCCAACAGCAGATTAATCTGCACCCCACAGACTCAACTGAAAGAGTCTTACACCCGTTCTGGAAGAGGTGTTCGATTCCCATCACGATATCTCTCCGTTGTCACTGGGGAGGGAGTATGTGGTGGAGACATCTAGTGGGAATTCTGGAGTCAATGGACGTGAATAGAACTTTAACTTGTATATGTTTTATATCTGACTTGGTTAATGGTATTGTTATTGTTGATCTCCTAGACAGAATCCCTCACTAGTTCATTTTCTAAAATGTGTTTTTATTCCCTCATAATAAAGGTGTCAAACAAATGTGAGTACAACATCATTAACCACAACAGAAAGACAGACAGACAATTCTATTGTCTACAACATATCACCCAGATATCCAAATATGGGTATATCTATCACACAGTACCAAACAAAATCATCCTTACGATGAACCCGTATGTCGAAAAAAAAAAATGAATTAGTTAAAATATGCTCTCAAACTAAATTCACCTAACGTGAAATAGAATTGAAAGCCTTGTAGACGAAGCGCAATACACGTCACTTAATAACTGACCCTCTACATTGTGTTAGGTCCCCATACACAGGAAGACCCGTTTCATAAATTATAAAGGCTTGTGGTTCATGAAAATTCAGGCTCTTTAGCCTCAAATGACCCAAATTTCAAAAGCCGCAAAAAATGCTGATTCAATTCAGGATTTTTTGAAAATAATGTTGCTGTTTGGAGATATAATAGACCTGTACTATATGTCGCACGTGAAAATTGCATGAAAAAATTCTAGTTACCCCTTGACCCCCTTAATTGCATTGATGAATTATACAGTCTACGTTGGTTCCGTGATAACCTTATAGCCATTTACAAACGTTTACAGAAATGTTATAAATGGAGTGACATTGCTTCTTACAGAAATAGATGGAAAGTTGGATGTCACCCCTTGAGATAATGTTGTCATGGTTACCGACTTGCATTCCTTCATTAGTTTGTTGAATTAAATTAAATTAGTTTTCTGGGAATATCTCAGAAACTGTTGGTTTTAGAGCCTTATAATGTACGGTAGTTTTAGAGGACCCTTTAGGGCCCCCAAGTTTTGTTTCTGGCACCGAGGGGCTATGTCACGTCGTTGTACGCCATAATATAATACTAATAATAATAATAGTAATATAATATAGTGTGCCCGTTAGAGGAGGTTATCTGGTCACCACCAACCGTATGTGGCCTCCCAGATGACACATTGCCGGAGAGGATCTGAATGCATTCCTTGTGGGACTAGCCGGCACAAGACTCTGCATCCCTAAAGGATCAGGTTCCCATCATGGTGATTGCCAGAGACACCCAAAGAAATGCACTCCCAAAAGTTCAAACTACTAAATACTTACATCCAGGCTTAAGAAAGATTCGTGCAATGGTTTATTGAGAATACCAAACCCCTGTTCTGCAGTCGGAGGGTTTGGAAAACGGCTAATCCGAAAAGAGCTAAAAAATTTAAAAAAATTCTAATGGAAGAACCCTCTCTACAGGTCCTAAATACAATAAACAAGAAAGCATGGCTTGGAAAGTGGTACTAACAAATTTAAGATACAAGAGCATATGATGTTTCTGGAAAGAAGGCATCATGTAAGAAAAACATGTCAAAACATGACAGAAAAACAGCTAAGTGAAACTGGTACCAGCCCGAATTTACATTTAATATTACCTAATGTGAACTAATCCTGCATTAACTACTCTACTGCGATGAGCTCCGTGACCACAAACTAGGCAAAAATCTATTGATAATCAGTCATCTTGTACAACACAAATTTTACAAAAGATGTACAATAACAAAGTCTACTAAAGTAGTAGAAAAGTAGGGTAACATGTTGGGTTAACATACAAGTAAATAAATATAACAAACACAACATAATTCTTATTCTCCTGCCTACAGCAGAATGAATGACTCTTTGTCATCACTCGTCATCTATTAGTGTGCAAAGAAATGAAAAATGTACTGCTCAACAGCAGTATTCTCCAAATGAGGTCGCGGCCCACGAGTTCTGAATTCTTGGTTCGCCTGCGATCTCCGTCGAAAGTCTAACCATGCCATCTGCTAGGCATTCCCGTAGGAATAAATTCCCCAAGCTCAATGCATCGGTCCGCTGAACTAAACGAGATCAAGATTTTAAACTGTTATTAAGGATTAACGGTAATTTTAACGTTGTTGATTTAGTAATAATGACATTCATGATTTAATTCAGTGATTTAATGTCGTAGGTTTATGAGTTCATTATTAGATGGTTGACCTGTGATGCAAGGTTTCTAACAGGTGTTACCAACTCGTGGTATCCACAACAAAGTACACGTGACACTGCACGCCAACAACAACAACATGACGGAGCTCTTACGAGACACCATTACCATACCACCTCGGTCAGCCTTGTTCCAAAACATAGGTTGTCGGCCTACACAAATCAAAAACGGTAAGCAACCCAACATCGTGTCTCAACACGGAAAAACATTCACCTTAAAGTGAGAATAATAACCTTCTAAAAATATGTCAGGTCCATCAAATGATTATTCAAATCATAACAATACATGACAGTAACAAACTGTACTCGCTCACAACAGCTGCGAGAATCTCAAAATAAATACGGTACTTTTAAAGCATCCTGTACTGAAACATTCCTTAAATAATCAATACTTGATCAGGTTACAGCTCGAGCGTACACATGACTTCGCTCGTTAAGAAACATCCATTGAAAAATGCATACAGAAATGTGTGTCGACTGTCATTGTCCCACCTTGAGATCGTAGGTTACTTGGGAAATATTACAGGTCGCGACCCTGGTGAGCATCTGTCATCTGCTACCAGGCGCGCTGTTATTAAAACCGCTACACTGTGCTCAAAGCAAAAGTCTATCACAGTCTCAATTTCATTACTGTGTTCACAAATTAATGTCCAAGAGTGACCCTTGTACACACTTTAAAGAATTCTGACACAATGTTTAAAAGTATAATGTAGTTCTAGACAATGAAAAAGTAGTAATAATGATGTGTTTGCCTTGGCAAACCAAACAGACTTAAAGTAAAGAGATGTCTCTGTGTTGATTGTCTTTGGAAGTAGTAACACCACTGCTGGTTACAAGAATATGCATTCGTGCTCACTGGGCACGTAAAATTGACTTTATAAAATTGTTTTCAACACCCAATCCTCTGGTGTGACTTCAAAAAACGATACAGTTTACCGTGTAATTGGGAATATGAGAAAGTTATTACATTGCTTAACTCATTTACACAGAAATTGATTCAACTCGAATCTAGTGGCTTCCTGCCCACTATAAGAAATATGTATTTACAATAAACAGGGTAGTGTGAGCAACTTCTCAACACTAAATGATACGTCCATGTCAGTGGCGTTCTAATAATTACAAAAATGAGAGCTTGAAAAATATTACAAAACTTTCAGCTGTAGCTGGGTAAAAGATATTGTTCCGGTCTAATATGACAAATCCATGTTCCGTGATGCGGAACTTACAATCATGATCAATATTGCACCTTGTGTAACCACAAAAAATTGGTGACTAACTGAAATCTTAGAAACGGATCGTGTAGAAGCTTATCGAAAGTTGGAAAAACACCAAAGACGGTGATTAAGAAGAGAAAAATCCTACCTGATGACTGATATCCGGGTTACGGTTGCTAATGACTAATCCACCCATGACCATTCACCGTACAAAATAGAAGTTGGATCATGACTCACAGCTTAGCGATGTTCACCTCACACAAAAGAGAAGGATTGAGGGGTACTTCCTTTCTCAGTGGTCTCCAGGGATATCTTCGCTGCTTCTCAAAGAGCATGGTTATCACTCTGTTTCCTCCATGGCTGTTTTGAAGCTCTGATGTTCGGAGTTCTCTCCAATCCAATGGCTTAAGCCATTATCATCCTCATGGCCAGGTTGAAGTAGTTATACCGCTGCACGTGGCGTAGTTCTGACATCTTGTAGACGTTAGAATACACCCACGGTATGCCCTGCCTGTCATAGGAGGCGACTAATAGGGCCGACATGGCCGAATAACTTGCCAGTTTTGATTTGTTCAGACCCCCTGTGGATGGGGAGGGCAGAATTCATCCACGGTATCCCCTGCCTGTCGTAAAAGGCGACTTAGAGGGGGCCTTATAAAGGTCAATTTTGGTTTTCTGGTTCCAGCTCTGGTTTGACCAATAGAAATAAACATGCGTGCTGTTAGGGGAAGGGCCACCAGCTTGGCCATCTGGCCAGAAAGCCTAGACGGTATGCCCCATCCCGTCAGGTGGGTGCGCCATGTACCCTACAGTAGTATCCGCCTTACAACGAAGGTCCCTGCATGGCCGAATACTGGAGCTGAATAAATCCTGTGCATGCCGAGGGGGAAGTGCCTGTTTGAGGCACTGGGACCCCGGGCAATATCTGCTATGCCAGGTAGGTATTGCCTTGGCTGGGTGGCGCCCACAGTGATAGCCCCCGTTCGGAGTGGGCAGTATTCGGGGAGGATTTCGTCCGGGATGCCTAGTAAGCGATCACGGACACCTGTACAGGGTGGCACCCTTAAAAAGCCGTCTCTTGAGTGTCGAGCTAATCCCAAGGTGTATACGCCTTGGGATGAAGCCTTTAATAGAAGATTCCCCGCTGATAAGTCTCCTCGCTACCTGGTAGCTACGAGGACTGACGGGGGTGATTTTAAACTAGTAAAATCAATAATTTTTTCTGAGGAAATCGAGGGGAAATTTGGGGACCTAAGCGGGATTTCCAAGCTCCGGAACGGTCAGCTGCTGCTGCACACCGTTGATCGGAAGCAAACCGAAGCGTTGCTGGAATGCACGCAATTCGGCGAAATTCCCGTTAAGGTCTCAAAACACGAAACGCTGAATGAGGTCCGAGGAGTTATTTTCCATCGTGACCTCATTTTAAATAGCGATGCGGAATTGTTGCGGGATCTGGGGAAGAGAGGCGTCACCAAGATTAGGCGCATCACCCGAAAGATTGGGGAGAACAGCGTCGATACCGGCGCTTTTATTCTCCATTTTGAGGGTGATGTAGTACCTAAGCAGGTGAAGGTCACATCGTACCACTGCGATGTTCGACCGTACATCCCTCCACCTATGCGCTGATATCAATGCCAGAGATTCGGGCATGTTTCCGCCAGGTGCACTGCCAAGGCCGTGTGTAGAGAGTGTGGCAAGGGGACACATGAGGGTGAGAGGTGTACGCCTCCCCCGATTTGTCCTAACTGCCAAGGAAGCCACTCTCCACGATCGAAGCAGTGCCCTGAGTTCTGTAAGGAAGCAAAAATTCAAGAAATAAGAACTCTTGATAGGCTTTCATATCACGACGCTCGCAAGAGGTACCGTGATATGAATGCCCCCGAATTTCGGGTATCGTTTGCAGCTGCAACGACGCCCTCATTCACCCCTGCCGCATCTTTACCGAGTGTAGTACCCTCGACGCCCGTATTATCAGCTGTATTAAAATCACCCCTCGCTGTACCAGCGAAAAATGTCAGCCCGAAGGAGGTACAACAACCTTCTTCGGCCCAGCAAAAGAAGGCGCCGGTTATACCATCTAAACCGGCGCAATCGGAGAAGAAGTCATCTTCTTCTCCGAAACAGTCGGCGAACAAGTCTTCCCCAGCTAAAGGGGGAAAGAAGACTTTGCCGACCGGGGCTGGTCCTTCTTCCAGCCCACCTAATACGAAAAATATAGGGGAGAAGAGGGAGACGGTTCGCCGCCGTCTCTCTCGCCCTCCTGCTGACGGGGTGGCTACTGTCTCTGCTGGCCTTTCCGCTCCCATTACCACCAAGGGAGCGAAGCCTGCTGAAGCCAAGCCCATACGTATGGAGGAACTCCCCTATAGAAAAGAAAATAGATCGGCGGAGGAGAGGGGAACGGTTCAGCGCCGTTTCTCTTCCTCTCCTAAAGGCAGGGCTGCTCACGTATCTGCTGACCATCCCGCTCCCACCACTACCAGTGGAGCGGTGCCAGCAGGAGCGACCTTGTTTTATAAGGACCCGGCGTCTGTGGGGAAGGGACCATCTACTTCCCCAAACACGCGTCGGCGCCGATCCAAGAAGAAATCTCTTCGGGGCGTGTCGGGGACAGACACCCAGTCTTCCGACCGGGAGAAAGTCCCTCGACACCGCTCTCGCTCTTCCTCAAGAGCGAGACTCGTGAGGTCCGACGACGACCGCGCGCAACCCAAGAGAGCGCCCGCTCCATTTTCTTCGTCTTCGGACGGAGATGTGGAGATTGAGGTGTGCTCTCCTGCCCCATCATCTCCAACTAGAGATGGGGAAGGGTGGCAAACGGTCAAGCATAAGTAGAAGACCCACTTCTACTTAAGTCCACACCATGGCACTATTACAATGGAACTGTACTAGCTATTCTGTTCATCTCGCTGAGTTACGACAATTAATATCTTCGTTTTCGGCAACCATTGTCTGTCTTCAGGAATCCAGGTTTCGTCCTGGACATGAGACAACAATGCGTCACTTCAAACTCTTCTCTAAAGACCGGGTGGACGGAGCTGTGGCCGCTGGTGGCGTCTGCACTCTCGTCCACTCTAGCCTCTTTAGTGAAGAGGTGCCGTTGCGTACTCAGCTAGAGGCAGTTGCAGTTCGTACTTCGTTGCCAGTAATGGCAACAGTATGTAACGTGTACATCCCGCCTGATTCTCAGCCGGATTACGACCAGCTGGTGGATCTAGTCTCTCAGCTCCCCCCTCCTTTCCTCCTTCTGGGAGATGTTAATGCCCACAACACCATCTGGGGCTCCGCTACCACTAGCGGTAATGGGAGAGATTTTGAGAGGCTGATCAGGCGGCTGGACCTGTGTCTGTTGAACACAGGGGAGCCTACGCACTTCTCTATTGCACACGGTACTTATTCAAGTATCGATATTACCCTGTGCAGTCGTGCGCTGGTTCCCTGCTACAGTGGGGTGTGCACGATGACCTTTGTAATAGTGACCATTTTCCAATTATCGTTACTCTTCCGAACCAGAGAGCCATAGAGTTACCAAGTCGATGGCTTCTCCGTCGGGCTGATTGGCCAACATTCACGGCACGTGCGGTGTTTGCCGAAGATACCTTTGAGAGTGTCGACGATCATACCATTCATATAACGAATGGTATTTTGGCTGCTGCTGAGGAAACAATACCTTCCTCATCCGGCAACTCACGCCGGAAGCTTGTCCCTTGGTGGACAGCCGAGATTGCAGCAGCCATTAAAGATCGTCGACGTGTTTTCAAATGCTATCGGAGGCAAAACACTATGGCCAACCTTATCACCTTCAGAAGGATGCGTGCTAGAGCCCGATATCTGATTCGGGAGAGTAAGAAAACGTCGTGGGAAAAGTATGTGTCGTCCATGACGGCGCATACTCCTTCATCTCAAGTGTGGACTAAGCTCCGTCGGATCTCCGGACTCCCGACATCACTGTCGATACCCGGAGTGTCCATCAATGGAGACATAATCACGGACCATCTCGCCATTGCCAACAGCATTGGCTCGCACTTCTCCGATGTATCCTGCTCCGGGAGTTACGATCCTACATTTCTGACTCTGAAGCGGGAAGCAGAGACTCACCCCTTGTCCTTTGCCACTGCTGCTTCGGAGTCCTATAATGTACCATTCTCTGAATGGGAACTGCGCAGTGCGCTTGCACTGTGCAGGGATACGGCTCCTGGACCGGATAACATACATAATCAAATGTTAAAACATCTGTGCGAATCCAGTATAAAAAAACTGTTGATCCTCTTCAATCGTATATGGATTGGAGGGGAGTTTCCATCTCAATGGCGAGAGGGGATCGTGATACCGATTCCTAAGGCTGGAAAGGATCCCAAGTTTGTAAGCAGCTATAGGCCCATTTGTTTGACAAATGGCCTATGCAAGCTGCTCGAAAAGATGGTGAACCGTCGACTGGTGTGGTTCTTGGAGGATAAAGATCTCCTGTCTGAGTACCAATGTGGATTTCGCTCTCATAGGTCCACCACTGACCATCTGGTGCGACTTGAGAGTGCCATACAGGAGGCTTTTTTCCGAAAACAGCACCTAGTCACGGTTTTCTTTGACCTCGAGAAAGCCTACGACACCACATGGCGCTACGGGATCCTTTCCACCCTTCACAAGTGGGGACTCCGTGGTAACTTACCGACTTTCATTGCGAATTTCATGTCCGTCCGACTCTTCCGTGTAAGGGTCGGTAGGACATTATCGCAATACTATACCCAAGAAAATGGAGTTCCTCAGGGTTCAGTGCTGAGTGTCACCTTGTTCGCGATTGCCATTAATGGCATTGTTGCCGCCGCCGGGTCCGCGGTAGTTCCATCGCTGTATGTAGACGATTTAGCTCTGCATTACAGCTCTGGAAGTATGGCAGTCGTGGAACGGCAATTGCAGCTAGCTATCAACCGGGTCGACAGGTGGGCTCACGACCGGGGTTTTCGTTTTTCAGCAGCGAAAACCTCCGTCGTCCATTTTTGTCGGCTACGGAGGCTACATTTACACCCTGAACTACATCTCTGGGATGCTGCGTTGCCGGTGGTTGACACTTATCGCTTCCTGGGGCTCCATTTTGACAGCAAGTTAACGTGGAAGCACCATATACGGCAATTGAAAATGACATGTCTCAGGAAACTGAACATGCTCAGGTTTCTTAGTGGCACTACGTGGGGGGCTGACCGTGCGGTGCTGCTACGATTCTACCAAGCCCTCGTCCTGTCCCGGCTAGACTATGGTTCTGAGGCATACGGTTCAGCAAGGCCGGCAACCTTGAAAATGCTGGACAGTATCCACCATAGTGGCGTAAGGCTGGCTACCGGTGCCTTCCGGACCAGCCCGATACCCAGCCTACTCGCCGAATCGGGTGTTCCACCTTTAAATTATAGACGCCAACATATGCTGTTAGCATATGCTGCTAATGTGCGTCAAATGCCGCAACACCCGACCTATCAAGCTCTCTTCGGTACCCAAAACCACCAGGGGTACGCCAACCGGCCTCGTGCCACTCGGCCGGTTGGTATTAGACTTGATAGCTCGTGTACCGAAATAGGAGTGGCTGTAGGTCCCTGTATGATCCGGACATCTAGCGAGGTGCCTCCGTGGCAAGTCCCGCGTCCGGAAATTCGGTTAGATCTGCACCGAGGTCCTAAGGTGAACACGGATGCCTCCGTTTACCGGAGGCAGTTCCACAGCATAGTTCACCAATTTCCGGACGCTGGCATTCTATACACGGATGGTTCGAAGGTGGACGAGAAGGTGGGTTGTGCTTACGTTATTGATGGTGCAAATACCAAGATCTCTTTGCCTGAGGCATGTAGTGTGTTTACTGCGGAGCTCGTTGCCATCTATGAAGCTCTGCAGTTTGCACTACAGGATGCTCGAATCCACTTTCTCGTGTGTACCGACTCTTTGAGTTCGTTGCAGTCAATTGCTACATGTTTCCCGCAACACCCCCTAGTGCAGCGAATCCACGACCTACTAGCCGGGCTGTGCCACGCTGACACTCGAATCACCTTTCTGTGGCTTCCAAGCCACATGAGAATTGCGGGAAATGAGTTAGCAGATCAAGCTGCAAAAGAGGCGGTATCACTACCACCTCGACCAATGGAGGTACCCGCTAGAGATATTCGCTCTCAGTTACGCCTACAAGTTCTGGCTTTTTGGGAGAGTCAGTGGCTAGCTGACCCACTGCCCAGTAAACTGAGAGCGATCAAGGAAACTACTCGCGTTTGGCGGAGCTCCTTCCGGGCCCGGAGGGAGTCCGTCATTTTGTGTAGGCTAAGGATAGGTCATACAAGATCCACCCACTCGTACCTAATGAGAAGGGAAGCCCCCCACTTTGTACCTGTGGAGCAGTTTTCTCCGTGGCCCACATTTTCACCGAGTGTGTGGATCTTGCTGACTTACGAAGAAACCTTGGTTTGCAGACGACACTCAAACTTATATTAGCCGATTACGCGGTGGCTGCTGATCGCGTTATCCGCTTTATAAGTGAGAGTGGGTTAGGGCCAGCAATCTAAATTTTCCAGTGAACTTTGACTCAACGACTTGTTCGTTTTTGAATGATAATGTTTTGTTTTTTCCGTAATTTTTGTTTATTTTAATAATTTTTTTTTAAATTTAATTGTTTGTTTTTGTTTTATTAATTTTTGGTCTTTTTAAATTTAGATGTCCACCTCAAAATTTTAAATTCAATTCAAAATTTGTATTCTTTAATCTGTGTTAAGAGGGGCAGATGACCTCGTAGTTCCGCCCCTTAAAACAACAATAACTAACTAACTAACTAACTGAAATGCGATGAAAAATTCACTGCTTCTAGCGTACTTTGGTAAATCACACTGCCTCTACACTGATGTTTGCAGATTGGATGCAATAAAGGCCTTATCTGTTTTTCACAGAATTTAAAGACATTCGCACATGTCTGCTCACAGAATTTTCACAATGAGTGAAAATTGCAAATCTGCCTAAATCGGCGTAATCTTTCTGTTGAAAATTCCAGCCTTTGCACGGCACGGTTAATTGAAATATTATGCACGTGATTGTAACACAAATCACTGAAATACACTGTTTAATGCACGTTTTATAATTTTTGCTTAGCACTATGGTCGGCCATGCGGCGTAGAAATAAGACCATGTGCTCGATCACCAAAAATACGGAAATTATTATTTCCTTAAAAAATATCACTCCATTTGTTGCTTCACCTGCAACACACAATTCACAAGCACACTTTGTGCCGAAAAAAATACTGGATGGCGTCGGATTGCACTCAGATTACACTGAAAACGACTTCTTCAAAACCCGGTCCACTTGGACCTTCAAAATGCACGGCAGTGCGGTTCAATCGCACTATGGGGTTGTCTTTCCTCAGGGAAGCAATCGCTCAGGCTTCGACACTTCCTAAGTCGTTGAGCAACTAATTACATTCCGTTTGCATCTCTGCGATGGCATACCTTTGTCTTTAAATATCAAAAATTAAATATTAGCCCATAAAAATGTGGCAAATTACGCTGTATGACTGGAAATTATATATTCAAGTTGCACATTAAAGAAAACATTATTTAATCATGTGTAAATAATATGTGGAGCATTTCAACAAAGTCAAAAGTGCTTCTGAAGCGGATACATGCTTTTAGGATGCGTTCAGAACTCTCTGACGTAATAATTCCTTGACTCTCATAAAAGTTATCACCAGCATGAGCAATTCGGGCTCAATAGGGATAGGAATATAATAGACCTGACGTCAGACCTCAGGTGTAAATCGCGTGAAAAAATTCTAGAGTACCCCTTGACCCCCTTAAGCGTATTAGACGTATTGATGAATTTTACAGCTCAATTTGGTTCCGTGATAACCTTCTAGCCGTTTGCAAACTTTCACACTAATGTAATTAATGGAATTGCATTGCGTCTTACAGCAATAGATGAACCTCTGAGATTCTGTTGCCATGGTTACCGGCTTGCATTCTTTCATTAGTTTATTAAATGAAATGATACACCCGACTCATATAGGAGGATTGCGCTTGAATGTGCAGCCTTCAAGATGTTATCCAGCGTCATACGAGAAAGAATCTTCGAGCGATTAATGGAAGAGACACCAGAGGAACAACACGGATTCATACCAGGAAGATCGACAACCCAAGCAATACAGAAAGTACTAGGATACATAGGTGAAGCACTATGTCAACCCAAAGGCAGCGCATACGCGACCTTCGTAGATTATCCAAAAAGCTTTTGATGGAGTGAACAGGAATATTCTCATTCAAAAACTGAGGACATTTCTAGGACCAGAAGATCCTTTCCTTAATCTCATAACAAGTATAGGCTACTGCACAGCAACATAATAAGCATATGAGACGGTCAACTAGAATCAATGAACATAAAGCAAACAAACAAACAAACAAACAAACGGAGTTCTACAAGGTGACCCTCTAAGCCCGATACTTTTCAACATGCTCACAAACGACGTAGTTCAAAAGATCACAACGGAAGGGGTAAAAATACTGCTCTATGCAGATGACATGGTGATCCAAAGCAAAACCAGGGAAACGATGCTGCAAGCGATCAATAGGTTAGAGGAATGGTCGAAAGAAAACCAACTTAAAATACACCAGAACAAGACAAAAGTAATGAAGTTTCGCAAAGGCGGACGGATATCCTCGAAGGATGTCTTCACATGTGGGAATCACACTTTAGGCATAGCGAAGGCGTACAAATATTTAGGGGTAACTCTGCAGGTCACCGGATTCACCTTCACAAGACATGTTGAGGAAAGATCAATCTCCGCAATAAAAGCCACAATGGAAATCAAAAGACTTCATAGCCTCTCACTAGAAACAGCAATTTCACTGTTCAATCTGAAAATCGCCCCAATAGCATCATACGCAATTGAAATAATTTGGCCACACTTGACCTACAAAAACATCAAAGACCTGGATAGAGTCAAAGCCAAATACCTCAAGAAAACCCTGTGCGTATCGAAGTACGCCCCAACCATATTAGTTTATCAACTGGTGGGAACAAAGACATTTATAGAAGACCTAATATTAAAACACAACCTGATTCAAACAGAAGCATGCATCAAGTTCCTGGAAGAAAGAGCCCAGAAATCAACACAAATAGACCCCGATTTCTACCGCACCCCAGCCATGAAGGAGAAGGAATGGAGATCAGCTGGCTATGAACTACGACACCTCTACACCCGAGGAGCAATACACGGCTTCCACCATAAAATCTGCCACAGGAAAGGTTACCACAAAGCCGACAGTCAATGCGACTGTGAACTCTGCAACCAATCCTGCACACAGTATCACCTATTTGAATGTACACAAAGAACATTGCCAATCTCGCACTATGAAAACGACGAATGCCAATGATATCTCTTATGTAATAATTCTGAGCACATTGTGTTTAATTCCAATAATAAATATAATTAAATGAAATTAGTTTTCTGGGAATATCTCAAAAACTGTTGGTTTTAGGGCCTTAAAATGTGGTTTTCGGGGACCCTCAAGGTCCCCGAGTTTTGTCTCTCACATTGAGGGGCTGAAAATGAGCTCTGTCTCGTCCTTATACGCCTATTTCAGCATGCATTTTAAGGGGATAGGCCCCCTTTTATGAGAGGTACGGAGAAGAGTTACATCAATGATTAAAGTCGTGCCTCTGATGGATATGTGTACCAAGTTTTACGTTGATACACCCAGCCGTTCTCGATTTATAAGGGAACAAAGTTGTCTACAGACAAACAAACAAACAAACAAACAGACAGACAAAAATATTATTTTCGCGCGCATCCATCATAAAACTGTCTGAAACGCGTAAATAACTCAAATTTCCGTAGACTATAAATTCAGAAGAAACAGACAAACTTTCATTATATATATATATATATATATATATATATATATATAGAGAGAGAGAGAGAGAGAGAGAGAGAGAGAGAGATACTGCACCGCTCGGCGTTGACCGTGTTTTATAGGTTGGAGATACACAAAAAGTGATAAGGACCTTTCGGATAGAAAATTAAATTTTAAAGCTCGTATGTGCCATCAAATGTTTGCTATTTCTTAGCGTTCTCATTTTATTTGAAATGGAAATATGAAATTTTGAAACCAAAGGGTGTAGTGACGTCACTAAAATGGTCGCCACTTTTAAATAGTGCAAAATATCAAAATCAAAAGTAGCCTATGCGTAAACCTGGCAAATCAACTACATCCATGCACAATTTCATTTCAATCGGACCAGTGGTTCTTGCGTGATTGGGTAACAGACAGGACGATAGACAGACACACACCATCTCATTAGCCTACTTTCGATTTTTGCAAAAAATGAAAGTAGACTTATGAGGGCGAAAAAAAGTGTGTCTGTCTGTGTGTGTGTGAGTCTGTGTGTGTGTGTGTGTGTGTGAGTGTGTGTGTACTCTGAATGTCTGTCCCCCCTATCAATTCGAACACGGTGAGCGCAAATTGAACGAAATTTGGTACAAAGGTAGCACTAGCAAAGGACACCTCAGTGTCATGTTTTATATCGCCGCCATCTTGACGGAAACGTAATGGCGGCCACACAAATGTTCAAAGCTTAAATCAAATTACCACTAACCTAATCATCCGATCTCTACCAAATTTTGCAACAAAATACCTTTATGGGGGCAGCATCCTTTGACCAAACTAATAGGTCATCAGCCTAATAGTTTGCGGATGGCGGCCATCTTTGTGTGAAAATCGATTGCCCCTATTAATTCGAACACGGTGAAACCGAATGGAACGAAATTTGGTACAGAGGTAGTACTAGCAAAGGGCACCCCAGTGTCATGTTTTATATCGCCGTCATATTGACGGAAACGTAATGGCGGCCACACAAATGTTCAAAGCTTAAATCAAATTACGACTAACCTAATCATCCGATCTCTACCAAATTTTGCAACAACATACCTTTATGGAGGGAGCAATCCTTTGACAAATCTAATAGGTCATTAGCCTCATAGTTTGCGGATGGCGGCCATCTTTGTGTCAAAATCGATTACCCCTATTAATTCGAACACGGTGAAACCGAATGGAATGAAATTTGGTACATAGGTAGCACTAGCAAAGGGCACTCCAGTGTCATGTTTTATATCGCCGCCATCTTGACGGAAACGTAATGGCGGCCACTCAAATGTTCAAAGCTTAAATCAAATTACGATCATCCGATCTCTACCAAATATGGCAACAACATACCTTTATGAAGGGAGCATCCTTTGACAAATCTAATAGGTCATTAGCCTAATAGTTTGCGGATGGCGGCCATCTTTGTGTCAAAATCAATTACCCCTATTAATTCGAACACGGTGAAACCGAATGGAATGAAATTTGGTACAGAGGTAGCACTAGCAAAGGGCACCTCAGTGTCATGTTTTATATCACCGCCATCTTGACGGAAACGTAATGGCGGCCACTCAAATGTTCAAAGCTTAAATCAAATTACGATTAACCTAATCATCCGATCTCTACCAAATTTTGCATCATCATACCATTATGGAGGGAGCATCCTATGACCAAACTAATAGGTCATTAGCCTTATATTTTGCGGATGGCGGCCATCTTTGTGTGAAAATAGATTCCCCCTATTAATTCGAACACGGTGAAACCGAATGGAACGAAATTTGGTACAGAGGTAGCACTAGAAAAGGCCACCTCAGTGTCATGTTTTATATCACCGCCATCTTGACGGAAACGTAATCGCGGCCACCCAAATGTTAAAGGCTAAAATGTAATTACGACCAACCTAATAATCTAGTCTCTACCAAATTTTGCAACAACAAATCTTTATGTGGTAAGCATATTCTGACCAAACGGCTAGATCATCAGCCCAATAGTTTGCAGATGGTGGCCAAGTATGTGTGCAAATCGATTTCCCCTATCAATTCAAACACGGTGAAACCGAATTGAACGAAATTTGGTACAGAGGTAGCACTAGCAAAAGGCACCTCAGTGTCATGTTTTATATCGCCGCCATCTTGACGGAAACGGAATGACGGCCACCCAAATGTTAAAAGCTTAAATCAAATTTCGACCATCTTAATAATTTGATCTCTACCGGATTTTGCAACAACATGCCTTTTTGTGGAAAGCATCTTATGACTGACTACATGGTCATCAACCCAATAGTTTGCAAATAGCGGCCATGTATGTGTGCAGATCCATTCCCCAGATCAATTCAAACACGGTGAAACCGAATTGAATGATTTTTTTTACAGAGGTAGCACTAGCAAAGGGCACCTCATATTCATGTTTAATATCCCTATAGCACGTTGTATTTCAACAAGCTACTACATCCAACATTCAATTATACTCCTTGAAAAGGACAAAGAGTTATAACAATACCCATGCATTTAGGACAAAGTAGGCTATATGTTCTTTACTGAACATCTTGTTTTTATATATTAGTATGTTAAATAAGAGTGTAGGCCTAGGAAGAACTCAATTTGTAAATAACACAAAGGCAGCAGGTAACGTATTTATTTTCCTTTACTCTTGAATAGCCGAGTAAAAAGATAAAAATTCAATTGTTGTGTTTGAGTCTTCAGTCTTTTGTCTGGTTTGATGCCGTTCTCATTGCCTCCCTGTGCTGAGCTAATCGTTTCATCTCTACATAGCTACCACACCCTACATCCGAGGCAATCTGCTTAACATATTCTAACCTTGGTCTACCCCTACAGTTCTTGTCCTCGACCCTTCCTTCCATAACTAAGTTTGCTATTCCTGGGTGTCTTAGTATATATACTACCAACCTTTCTCTTCTCCTCATTAGCAGTCACCAGAAACATCTCTCCTCTCCCACTCGTCTTAATACCTCTTCATTTGTAACCCTATCTACCCACCTGATCTTCATTATCCTCCTATAACACCACATTTCTAACACTTCTAATCTCCTCTTTTAATTATCAGCTGCTCCAACAGCTCAGGCTGATAAAGGCTTTTAAAAATGACTTTCTAATACCTAAATCTATATTCGATGTCAACAGATTCCTTTTTTGTAGAAATGCTTTCCTTGCCTGAGTCAAACTATTCTTATATCGTCTTTGCTTATTATGTCTATTTTGCTTCCTATGTAATAGAAGTCTCCTACTCCCATAAACTTTCAACTGCCAATTTTATGTAGCCTACATAGGGGTTTCTGATTTCTTACGGCTGCATTCCAATATTTTTGTTTTACATTTGTTAATTTTCATCATGAATTCTTTCCTCAAGACCTATAATATTTTCTCATAAATATAATTATATAATTGTGACTTACTGTATCCAGAAGATCATACACTTTCAATAGAAAGTAGAAGCGTGTCAAGTACACCATCTGAAATCATAAAATGAAAACCATGTCCAGTACTTACAAGAAACTTCATTTAATTCTACGGTTAAATCAAGGTTTATATTATATTAAATTTGATGTTATATTAATAGCACCCAATGAGGCAGAACTGTGAGGTGAGTTCGATTCCACCCTCAGTGGTTTACCGGTACCATGATTTCCCACTTCTAGACCAGGTAAATACCCGGCCGCCTCCTTCCCAATCCTAGCCCCGATTACAAATGCACACATACTACAGTTACCACAATAACACAGGTTATCAGACAAATTAGAAATGAGACAGTACAGATCCTAGACCCAAATGGAAGTTGTGAGCCCCTGGAGGCACCCAATGCAATATCTCGCGAACCAATAATCGGAGAAAGATGTGTGAGGGGTCAAACGAAAGGACGTAATGCCCCCGTTTCAGAAGACCATTTATTTACCTTTTACCAAAGGGCCTAAGTTCAAAACTCAGTGGGTGGGTGGGTGCTCTCATTGGGGAGGTAGAAAGGAAAGGGATGAGAAGGGAGTCGTTTAACGTTTACCCACCTCTGCTCTACCTCCACCGCTTTACTACCACCGCGCCACCTTTACAGCTCCACCTATACCACTCCACCTTTACCGTGCTACCTCTAACAAAATGGTGGCCATAACTTAACTTAAGCTAACCTACGAGGTGTGACCAAAAAGGTTTTAAAGAATTTCAAGGGTGGCATGGCGGCCATAGCTTAACCTAACCTAACCTAACCTAACCTAAGCTAACCTACGAGGGGTAATCAAAAAGCTCCCAAGACAGTGGCTATAGCTTAACCTAACCTAACCTAACTTAACCTAACCTAACGTAACCTACGAGGTATGATCAAAAAGTTCCAACGTCGTTGTCAATAGCTTAACTTAACCTAACCTAACTTAACCTAAGCTAACCTACGAGGGGTGATTAAAAAGTTCCAAAATGGCAGTCATAACTTACTTAACCTATGCTTACCTAACCTAACCTAACTGAACGCAAGGTGGTAGCCAATTATTGATTACGGATTATTAACTATCGATTTAGCAATTAATAATCAACTACTAGATCATCTGCCTGAGGTTTCCGATAATACTTTATCTCGCGAACCAATAATCATAGAGAGTTGTGCCAGGTTTTAAACAAAAGGGCGAGATATGGGAATTTATTTTTCATTTTTTCCAAATGGCCTAAATATGAAATAAATATATAAATATAAGATAAAATATAAAATAAAAATATAGCCTACTTTCCAAATTGAACTTTTTTGGAAATATCTAAAAAATATAATGTTTTGTTCTAACGATAAATGGTATAGAGACCTTTCGTTTGAGCCCTCACACATCTTTCTCCGATTATTGGTTGGCGAGATATTGCATTGGGTGCCTCCAGGGACTCACAACTTCCTTTTGGGTCTAGGATCTGTACTGTCTCACTGCTCAAATTCTATACATACAAACACACACACACACACACACACAATATGCGGGGATAAATGACCAAGATGTTGTAAGCCCTTAAACAAAACCAACAAAATTCAGCTGAAGGTTAAGTAAATAATTAACGTATGTGGACTTACCTCCAAGTCTCGCGGCGTGTATTCGAAATACGTGGACTCGCACCACAAATTGTAACCGTGCCTCTGTACGTATGATATTGCCTGAAACACGCACCACAATAAGAATTTAAATTTAGACATGTACGGTATTTCAGATATATATACAGGATGGGCTGAAAGTCAGTTGTCAAAAATGCCTTTGGTGCAATCATATTAAACAAATGAAAATACAAATGTATTAGGCTTATGAACACAAAAATACAGTACATCATAGTTCAATGAACCTACAAGAGATGTGGAAAGTGGTTTCCATGCTGTTCTAGGTAAACCATGCATCTTTAGTAGTGGAGTAAGGGGGGTTCCAAGCCACCCGGCGTTGCTCGGGCGGCGTTCATATTAAATAATTAATAACTCTCGAACCCATTGTCCGATTTTGACAAATGAGGTGTCGTTGGACTCGGGTTGACGCCCTCTTTCCAATGGACCATTCATTTCAACCCCTAAATAAAACCTACCCCTACTAGGGGGTGAAATTGTAATTTTTAGTGAAAGTCTCTTTTCAAATACGACATGTATAAGGTGCGCTGCTAAAATGAACTTAAATGTTGTTGCTCATATCGCGCATGCGTTTTTCTGGCTGCCGCTATGGATGAACATTTTTGTTTTTTTGTTTTTTACGCATGCGCACTGGGGATTTTTGTAAGAGGGCGAGCTCTTTGAAAAAAATGATTGATAAGAAGAGGTTTTGGTGGTGAGGAGAGAGCCAGATAGTCGCCTACTTTCCTACGACGTTTGCCGATATCTCTCGAACGCAAGGTCGGATTTGGACGTGTGACGTGTCAAATCGCTTGTCTCAAAGCCCTATATATGTTATTAATAGGTTAAAGTTTTGAGAATGAGGGAAACAGGCGTTTTGGGGTAAAATTATGATTTTAGACTTTTTCTGATATTTCACGAATGCCTGGTCGGATTTGGTCCTATGACGTGTCAAATGGCTTGTCTCGAAACCCTCTTTATTTTGGTAATAGGTTAAAGTTTTTGAGAATGAGGGAAACAGAATTTTTTGTTGTAAAACCGTGATTTTAGACTTTTTGTTATATCTCACAAACCAATAACGCCAGAGACGTATACGAGGGGTCGTAGGACTCGGGGTGACGCCCCTTTCCTCTCCCCTTTCGAATATAGTATTTATGTTTAAAAAATGCGAAAGAGCCTAACGACACTTATGTTGAAAACATTTTAGTTTTTAAAACTTTTTCTTTTAATCTGTCTAAAATGTTCATGACGAGTGGTTGTAGATAGAAAGAGACGATACCACTGGACACGTGTTTCAACGAAGCTATTACTGGCCACGGTGGTGATATACCAATACAGTATTCGCTATTTCGATGAGACGGCGGGTCGAGGGTTCGTTTTCTGATTTTTCCTATGATGGAATTCCTAATTCCTAAACCCCCTGAAGGGGGTCTTTAACGTGTAAACGATTATGAGTGACATGACAAATGATAATTCCTTGATTCGATGAAGTTGGCTTTAGATAGAACAAACAGAACTTGGTTATATGTTGCTTGAAGTGAGTATAGAAAACAAACTTGCTGGGGCAGACTGACAGGATGTGAATGTTATTTGATCTTATTGGAATGCATTGACTTGACAGGGCAATGAAAAAAAGCACAGAGATGCTGAGGACACTTGAAGGTCAAACGATATGGCAACCATGGTGGGAGGGGGAAGCTAGGATGATGTCGCCGATCATGTTCAATGGATGAATTTATATTTTGCGAAGCATTGTTCGGAGAGGGTCATGGGACGACTTGTTTTAAGGGTATTTATTTTTTCGATGTTTCCTATGGTGGACTCATTGATTGAAATAATCCAAAACTGCTAGGGCATGGCCTTGAGATTTTATAAACCGATAATGGGATTTTGACATACAAGATCCACTCAGAACTTGACATGATGTCATTCTTTTTATGGCTTATGAATTTCCCCAAAAAAGACCCAAAACAACAAGATCATGGACTTTTGCTTTTCTTAATATATTGCAAACCCATAATGTAAGATGTTTACTGTGAGTGACGAAATCTAGCTAGGTAACGAAAGAATTATTGTAAGATATATGTATGGTGACTGACACGTCTTTGAACATTGGAACTTGTTTTCAGATCTGACTGTAGTACATAGGGAGTATAGGTTGTAGGCATGGATTGACAAACGGTGCACACAAAATTCAATTTATCGATTCAAGAATTAAGAGTAGACTATCATTAATTAATTGGTTAAAGAGTGTAGCTAAAAATAAAAAATGGTGACTACATTAAACTAAACTGAACCAAGTCGAATCAAACCCAACCGAACCAAACCAAGCCTAAAGCAAACCAAACCTAATCAAGAACAAGCCAAGGGCTTAAGTGTAAAACTTGTGGGGGAATGCAGTCATTGGCAATGTCCAAAGGAAGGGATAACGCTCTACCTCTAGAGGGTAAGGTAAAGCTAGCGCATGGTGCTAATGCATATTCCCAAGTACATGAACCACACACACACACAACTATCCTATGCTGTTTTTATGAGTTAACTGTTAAAACTTACTCAGTGGTTACTGAGCAAGATGGTCGCTACACACAACAAGCTTTAAATACTTGAGGCTAATAATCTATACACACACACACACGCTTGTTCTAAACTAAACTGTCTTGCTGGCAGTGCTCACACAGTAGGCAAATGACAGAAATGCTTGGCTAACAGAAATACAATCATTTTCGTTTGTCTAATGTTACCAGCTAACCATTACATGCTATAGTGGTGAGCACATGTGCCTCTTGCACTGGAGATCGTAACTCGATTTCTAGCTCTAAGGCCTAGAATGAATCAAACTAAGAAAGAAGGGTATGGTGACGCAGTGGTTAAACTGTTAGCCTTTCACTAAGGTAGACTAGGGTTTGATTTTAGGTTAATATACATGTCATAAACAAACAAACAAACAAACAAACAAACAAACAAAAAAAGCAGAGATAATGTTTAAAACTGATTACACTTGTCTCTTTTCAAATTATTACTTAGATTGCAAATACAAAGGTGGACTGGGTTTGATATTCAGTTAATGCTGCCTATCGCATACTAGCCTGTAAGAAAGCCAAACAAGCAAAAGGCGTAGGTAGAGCAGTGGTAAAATCGCTATGTGTAGAGAACTACCTAACGGTTTTATGAACTGGCAATGGTATGTCGCATAAACAGTGCAGGATACAATCCAGCAACCATAATTTGTATCTTGTGGAGCAGAGAAAACATATATAGAGAGAAAGATATAGAAAGCTAGTGTATGTATGGGTAGCATTGATAATTTGACCAGAGAAAATACGATGAGGTAGGGTGGGGAGAGGGAGAATTAACACTTATATATGAATGAATGGTAAATAGTATTTTAGTTTTTTTTTCCCAATAGTTTTGTTTTTTAAATGCAGTGGTAGATAGTCGTTATTTTGTAAAACATTCTTACTTGCAGTAGTAATAAGACTCTATGGTTTCGCTAACACATAGATAGACTGTATTATTGCCATGGTCAAGCACTCACATTAAGATCATTTACAAAATCATAAAATGAAAAATAAAAAATCTTGTTTTGGAAATATCGTTTTTCAACATACACAAAATAAATATATAAAAAATTTGTAAACAGCAAAATGGAAAATCCATGGTCAAGCACTCACATTAAGATCATTTACAAAATCATAAAATGAAAAATAAAAATCTTGTTTTGGAAATATCGATTTTTTTCAACATACACAAAATAAATATATAAAAAATTTGTAAACAGCAAAATGGAAAATCCATGTTTCCATATAGACAAAATTTAAAAACCTTAAACGGACATTTAAGAAAATATATATAAATGGGAAATTGACAAATGTGTAAATATGAAAATGGAAAAATCCATGTTTCCATATCATGAAATTGAAAAACATCAAACTGTCATTTTAAAAAATGCAAATGGAAAATTGACAAATTGCAATGTGTGAAATGTGAAATTGAACAAATGGCTATCATTATTTAAAAAAAAAAAGAACATGGTGCTCTATGGTTGAGGTGTGAATCAAACCCTTTCTACTTATTTGGACCACCCGAGACTGAGTAGACTAGTTTAAGTTGTCATACCACTTTTAAAAGTTTGTGTTAAATCTAGGAATTGAACCCAAGAGCTTGTAGGGGAGATCAAAGGTTATAATATGTTAAACAGATAGCCTTGAATGAAGGGTGTGGTAGCTATATAGAGATGAGACGTTTCGCTCGGGGCAGGGAGGCATGGAGATCTGCATCAAACCAGTCAAAGGACTAAAGACTCAAACAACAACATGTACGTTCACCAAAATAATGTTGTGTAACGGTAAATGTTAGTCAACGAACAGTAATGCATTACTAAAACCCATGACACGATACCTAAGAGCTTTTCTAAAATGATTTTAAAATGCCTTTAACCCTATATTGAACACCCAGTTCACAAAACTCATAACTGCAATGTTATGGTAAAACAAAACAAAATCTATATTTCAAAACAAACAAGTGGTTTAGTCAATGTATACTGGAAAAAGTTTTGTAAACACTCAAGTCCTCAAGACCAATTAAATTAGTAACTGTCAGGTTGGCCGAGTGGTTAAGGTGTTTGACTTAAGATCAAATTTCTGTATAAGGAAGCAAGGGTTCGAATCCCTTACCTGACATAACTATTGCCTTAACATGGCTTGGCCACACTGTATTATTATGATACTCAGTACACAAACCATAGATATAGTGTATTGTTTAAGGCCACTCTCTTTCTGAACATAGTCAGAGACTGTTAATGGTTAACAATTGTATTAATAGTGGGACATGGGGATAGCAATTAAGAAAAAACAGCCAATACCCATACAATATTTTTATTCATTTTAGTTTTTTTTTACAATAGTTACACACTGAATACAACTTTTTATCTCTTTACCATTGTTTGATATAGATTTTAAACACAACGCTTGTTGTAGATCCTTTTACAACTTTCTCTAGGTACTCTTGTTCTTAAAAACTGGGGAAGCCGCAATGGTTTTATAGACATTAAACCCTCATTCTCTTCTTTTTCATCATTATCATCATCATTATTATAAATATTATCTTTATAATTATTATAGTCATTGTCACCATCATTATCATCATCATCATCATCCTCAACATCACTAGAACTATCCAATTCCATTTTTTCCTTTTCAAAAGGGATCTCTTGAAGAGTCTGTGTTGCTTTTGATAGTGTTACGGGTTTATTGAACGTTGACAACTGTCCTAACATGACTTTTTGAGGAGATAAATGTTTTTTCATAAGGAAGTCACTATGTTGAGTAACACTATGTTTTTGTCGGACTTGCTTTTTCTTGTTCTTTTGATTATGTTTTGTTAACACTAACGGTGTTTCATTTGGTATACCACATTGATGAGTACCCACACTTAAGACCTCACCATGTTTACTTTTTAGATGACCTAGACATTTTGTTGTTCTTTGTTTTGAGCACTGCCAAAATATGATGCCATTCGCATTTTCTCGCTTATAGTTATAAGAGTACCCATGATACAGGGCACGTGGTTTACCTTTATTGGTTATAGTATATTCCATAGTAGTCACTGACTTGTATAGTCGATCCGCCTACTACAAAGGTCTGAACACTTGTGGTGAAAGAATGATGTTGTGTTGACGTTTTATGCAGGATAATGTTGGTGGCATATGTGGGTGGCTTATGTTGATGACATGTGTTGTTGGCTGATTTTGGTGGCTTATGTTGATGGTTTATGGTGGTGGCTTAAGTTGATGGCTTATGTTGGTGGCTTATGTTGATGACATATGTTGGTGACTTATGTTGATAGCTTATGTTGGTGGCTAATGTTGATGACATATGTTGTTGGCTTATGGTGGTGGCTTATGTTGATGGTATATGTTGCTGGCCTATGTTGATGGTTTATGTTAATGGCTTAGGTTAATATCTTAGGTTGATGGCATAAGTTGATGGCTTATGTTGGTGGCTTATGGTGGTGGCTTATGCTGGTGGCTTATGCTAGTGGCTTATGGTGGTGGTTTATGGTGGTGGCTTATGTTGATGACATATGTTGGTGGCTTAAGTTGGTGGCTTATGTTGGTGGCTTATGGTGGTGGCTTATGGTGGTGGGTTATGGTGGTAGATTATGGTGGCTTATAGTGGTGGCTTATGGTGGTGGTTTATGGTGGTGGCTTATGTTGATGACATATGTTGGTGGCTTATGGTGGCTTATGGTGGTGATTTATAGTGGTGGCCTATGTTGGTGGCTTATTTTTGGTGGTTTACGTTAATACCTTATTTGTAATGGCTTATTTGACAAGTTATTGTTGTCAATGTATTTAGAGGATTTTTCTCTTGGTTTTGGAAAGTATCTCAACTCTTTTTTATGGTAGCATAATGCTTACCGCCATGTTTGTAAGCAACAACAACACACTAAAATTCCAAGAATCCAAAGTACTCTAAGGTTAATGATTGTCTCTCAACTCCATTCAACGTCTAGTCAAAAAACATTATATATTTTTCACATTTTACAAAAAAGGTAAATTGGGAAAGTAAGCTATATGTTTAAACTGAAAATCATATCAAATCATATGCTAACTCCAACACCTACGTCTACCCCAATCTCAGTCAAAAAAAATTAATATTCTTCAAATTTTTCCAAAACAGTATTTGGAAAGTAGGCCATATTTTGAAAACTAATCATCCTATAAAGTCATATATATATATACTGAAACCAATGGCTTTTATATCCTTAATCTTAAGAACAAAATATGGAATTTTTGACATTTTTTCCAAAAATGTTCATTTTAAAACGGGGCTATATTTTGGAAACTAGGAATTTTACAAGAAAGTTTGTTTAACGTAAATGGCAGGTATTTACCCCCACTACCCGCAAACCAAGTCCCAGGTCTCTGGGGAAAAATCCAAAAAAAGTTCAATTTGGAAAGTAGGCAATATTTTGAAAACTAATCATCCTAAAAAGTCATATATAGACTCAAACCAATGGCTTTTATGTCCTTAATTGGTAGAACAAAACTTAACATTTTTTCAGTTTTTCCAAAAAAGTCCAATTTTCAAAAATTGTCTATATTTTGGGAACTAAGAATTTTACAAAAAAGTTTGTTTAACGAAAATGAAAGGTCTTTACCCCCCTCTACCCAAAACATAAATTTCAGGTCCCTAGGACAAAAACTGTGCAGTATATATATATATATATTTTTTGGGGAGGGGGTCTATATTCACTTTACCTCCCCACTTCACAAGATGGCGGCCATAGCTTAACTTAACCTAGCCTAACCTAACCTGACCTACGAGGTGTGATCAAAAAGTTCCAAAAATGTGGCTGCAACTTAACCAAACCTAGCCTAGCCTAACCTAACCTCCCTGTTGACTAGCCCCCTTTGGACGGGTCCTTTTTGAAGGGAGTCATTTTTTTTACGTGTCCCGGAGGACGGGTCCTTGTTGACGGGTCCCAGTGGCGGGTCCCCGTTGACATAATTTGGATAAAATGCAAGGCCAGTCCATAGGGATCAGTCCAAAGGACCCGCCACAGGGACCCGTCAACAAGGACCCGTCCTCCGGGACACGTAAAAAAAATGACTCCCTTCAAAAAGGACCCGTCCAAAGGGGGCTAGTCAACAGGGAGGTTAGGTTAGGCTAGGCTAGGTTTGGTTAAGTTGCAGCCACATTTTTGGAACTTTTTGATCACACCTCGTAGGTCAGGTTAGGTTAGGCTAGGTTAAGTTAAGCTATGGCCGCCATCTTGTGAAGTGGGGAGGTAAAGTGAATATAGACCCCCTCCCCCAAAAATATATATATATATATACTGCACAGTTTTTGTCCTAGGGACCTGAAATTTATGTTTTGGGTAGAGGGGGGTAAAGACCTTTCATTTTCGTTAAACAAACTTTTTTGTAAAATTCTTAGTTCCCAAAATATAGACAATTTTTGAAAATTGGACTTTTTTGGAAAAACTGAAAAAATGTTAAGTTTTGTTCTACCAATTAAGGACATAAAAGCCATTGGTTTGAGTCTATATATGACTTTTTAGGATGATTAGTTTTCAAAATATTGCCTACTTTCCAAATTGAACTTTTTTTTGATTTTTCCCCAGAGACCTGGGACTTGGTTTGCGGGTAGTGGGGGTAAATACCTGCCATTTACGTTAAACAAACTTTCTTGTAAAATTCCTAGTTTCCAAAATATAGCCCCGTTTTAAAATGAACATTTTTGGAAAAAATGTCAAAAATTCCATATTTTGTTCTTAAGATTAAGGATATAAAAGCCATTGGTTTCAGTATATATATATATGACTTTATAGGATGATTAGTTTTCAAAATATGGCCTACTTTCCAAATACTGTTTTGGAAAAATTTGAAGAATATTAATTTTTTTTGACTGAGATTGGGGTAGACGTAGGTGTTGGAGTTAGCATATGATTTGATATGATTTTCAGTTTAAACATATAGCTTACTTTCCCAATTTACCTTTTTTGTAAAATGTGAAAAATATATAATGTTTTTTGACTAGACGTTGAATGGAGTTGAGAGACAATCATTAACCTTAGAGTACTTTGGATTCTTGGAATTTTAGTGTGTTGTTGTTGCTTACAAACATGGCGGTAAGCATTATGCTACCATAAAAAAGAGTTGAGATACTTTCCAAAACCAAGAGAAAAATCCTCTAAATACATTGACAACAATAACTTGTCAAATAAGCCATTACAAATAAGGTATTAACGTAAACCACCAAAAATAAGCCACCAACATAGGCCACCACTATAAATCACCACCATAAGCCACCATAAGCCACCAACATATGTCATCAACATAAGCCACCACCATAAACCACCACCATAAGCCACCACTATAAGCCACCATAATCCACCACCATAACCCA
This sequence comes from Meconema thalassinum, assembly GCA_946902985.2. Classification (NCBI taxonomy): domain Eukaryota; kingdom Metazoa; phylum Arthropoda; class Insecta; order Orthoptera; family Tettigoniidae; genus Meconema; species Meconema thalassinum. Next base: position 1,452,663,112 of record OX336388.2, on the reverse strand, counting down.
CCACCATAAGCCACCACCATAAGCCACCAACATAAGCCACCAACTTAAGCCACCAACATATGTCATCAACATAAGACACCACCATAAACCACCACCATAAGCCACTAGCATAAGCCACCAGCATAAGCCACCACCATAAGCCACCAACATAAGCCATCAACTTATGCCATCAACCTAAGATATTAACCTAAGCCATTAACATAAACCATCAACATAGGCCAGCAACATATACCATCAACATAAGCCACCACCATAAGCCAACAACATATGTCATCAACATTAGCCACCAACATAAGCTATCAACATAAGTCACCAACATATGTCATCAACATAAGCCACCAACATAAGCCATCAACTTAAGCCACCACCATAAACCATCAACATAAGCCACCAAAATCAGCCAACAACACATGTCATCAACATAAGCCACCCACATATGCCACCAACATTATCCTGCATAAAACGTCAACACAACATCATTCTTTCACCACAAGTGTTCAGACCTTTGTAGTAGGCGGATCGACTATACAAGTCAGTGACTACTATGGAATATACTATAACCAATAAAGGTAAACCACGTGCCCTGTATCATGGGTACTCTTATAACTATAAGCGAGAAAATGCGAATGGCATCATATTTTGGCAGTGCTCAAAACAAAGAACAACAAAATGTCTAGGTCATCTAAAAAGTAAACATGGTGAGGTCTTAAGTGTGGGTACTCATCAATGTGGTATACCAAATGAAACACCGTTAGTGTTAACAAAACATAATCAAAAGAACAAGAAAAAGCAAGTCCGACAAAAACATAGTGTTACTCAACATAGTGACTTCCTTATGTAAAAACATTTATCTCCTCAAAAAGTCATGTTAGGACAGTTGTCAACGTTCAATAAACCCGTAACACTATCAAAAGCAACACAGACTCTTCAAGAGATCCCTTTTGAAAAGGAAAAAATGGAATTGGATAGTTCTAGTGATGTTGAGGATGATGATGATGATGATAATGATGGTGACAATGACTATAATAATTATAAAGATAATATTTATAATAATGATGATGATAATGATGAAAAAGAAGAGAATGAGGGTTTAATGTCTATAAAACCATTGCGGCTTCCCCAGTTTTTAAGAACAAGAGTACCTAGAGAAAGTTGTAAAAGGATCTACAACAAGCGTTGTGTTTAAAATCTATATCAAACAATGGTAAAGAGATAAAAAGTTGTATTCAGTGTGTAACTATTGTAAAAAAAAACTAAAATGAATAAAATATTGTATGGGTATTGGCTGTTTTTTCTTAATTGCTATCCCCATGTCCCACTATTAATACAATTGTTAACCATTAACAGTCTCTGACTATGTTCAGAAAGAGAGTGGCCTTAAACAATACACTATATCTATGGTTTGTGTACTGAGTATCATAATAATACAGTGTGGCCAAGCCATGTTAAGGCAATAGTTATGTCAGGTAAGGGATTCGAACCCTTGCTTCCTTATACAGAAATTTGATCTTAAGTCAAACACCTTAACCACTCGGCCAACCTGACAGTTACTAATTTAATTGGTCTTGAGGACTTGAGTGTTTACAAAACTTTTTCCAGTATACATTGACTAAACCACTTGTTTGTTTTGAAATATAGATTTTGTTTTGTTTTACCATAACATTGCAGTTATGAGTTTTGTGAACTGGGTGTTCAATATAGGGTTAAAGGCATTTTAAAATCATTTTAGAAAAGCTCTTAGGTATCGTGTCATGGGTTTTAGTAATGCATTACTGTTCGTTGACTAACATTTACCGTTACACAACATTATTTTGGTGAACGTACATGTTGTTGTTTGAGTCTTTAGTCCTTTGACTGGTTTGATGCAGATCTCCATGCCTCCCTGCCCCGAGCGAAACGTCTCATCTCTATATAGCTACCACACCCTTCATTCAAGGCTATCTGTTTAACATATTATAACCTTTGATCTCCCCTACAAGCTCTTGGGTTCAATTCCTAGATTTAACACAAACTTTTAAAAGTGGTATGACAACTTAAACTAGTCTACTCAGTCTCGGGTGGTCCAAATAAGTAGAAAGGGTTTGATTCACACCTCAACCATAGAGCACCATGTTCTTTTTTTTTTTTAAATAATGATAGCCATTTGTTCAATTTCACATTTCACACATTGCAATTTGTCAATTTTCCATTTGCATTTTTTAAAATGACAGTTTGATATTTTTCAATTTCATGATATGGAAACATGGATTTTTCCATTTTCATATTTACACATTTGTCAATTTCCCATTTATATATATTTTCTTAAATGTCCGTTTAAGGTTTTTAAATTTTGTCTATATGGAAACATGGATTTTCCATTTTGCTGTTTACAAATTTTTTATATATTTATTTTGTGTATGTTGAAAAAAATCGATATTTCCAAAACAAGATTTTTATTTTTCATTTTATGATTTTGTAAATGATCTTAATGTGAGTGCTTGACCATGGATTTTCCATTTTGCTGTTTACAAATTTTTTATATATTTATTTTGTGTATGTTGAAAAACGATATTTCCAAAACAAGATTTTTTATTTTTCATTTTATGATTTTGTAAATGATCTTAATGTGAGTGCTTGACCATGGCAATAATACAGTCTATCTATGTGTTAGCGAAACCATAGAGTCTTATTACTACTGCAAGTAAGAATGTTTTACAAAATAACGACTATCTACCACTGCATTTAAAAAACAAAACTATTGGGGAAAAAAAACTAAAATACTATTTACCATTCATTCATATATAAGTGTTAATTCTCCCTCTCCCCACCCTACCTCATCGTATTTTCTCTGGTCAAATTATCAATGCTACCCATACATACACTAGCTTTCTATATCTTTCTCTATATATATGTTTTCTCTGCTCCACAAGATACAAATTATGGTTGCTGGATTGTATCCTGCACTGTTTATGCGACATACCATTGCCAGTTCATAAAACCGTTAGGTAGTTCTCTACACATAGCGATTTTACCACTGCTCTACCTACGCCTTTTGCTTGTTTGGCTTTCTTACAGGCTAGTATGCGATAGGCAGCATTAACTGAATATCAAACCCAGTCCACCTTTGTATTTGCAATCTAAGTAATAATTTGAAAAGAGACAAGTGTAATCAGTTTTAAACATTATCTCTGCTTTTTTTGTTTGTTTGTTTGTTTGTTTGTTTATGACATGTATATTAACCTAAAATCAAACCCTAGTCTACCTTAGTGAAAGGCTAACAGTTTAACCACTGCGTCACCATACCCTTCTTTCTTAGTTTGATTCATTCTAGGCCTTAGAGCTAGAAATCGAGTTACGATCTCCAGTGCAAGAGGCACATGTGCTCACCACTATAGCATGTAATGGTTAGCTGGTAACATTAGACAAACGAAAATGATTGTATTTCTGTTAGCCAAGCATTTCTGTCATTTGCCTACTGTGTGAGCACTGCCAGCAAGACAGTTTAGTTTAGAACAAGCGTGTGTGTGTGTGTATAGATTATTAGCCTCAAGTATTTAAAGCTTGTTGTGTGTAGCGACCATCTTGCTCAGTAACCACTGAGTAAGTTTTAACAGTTAACTCATAAAAACAGCATAGGATAGTTGTGTGTGTGGTTCATGTACTTGGGAATATGCATTAGCACCATGCGCTAGCTTTACCTTACCCTCTAGAGGTAGAGCGTTATCCCTTCCTTTGGACATTGCCAATGACTGCATTCCCCCACAAGTTTTACACTTAAGCCCTTGGCTTGTTCTTGATTAGGTTTGGTTTGCTTTAGGCTTGGTTTGGTTCGGTTGGGTTTGATTCGACTTGGTTCAGTTTAGTTTAATGTAGTCACCATTTTTTTATTTTTAGCTACACTCTTTAACCAATTAATTAATGATAGTCTACTCTTAATTCTTGAATCGATAAATTGAATTTTGTGTGCACCGTTTGTCAATCCATGCCTACAACCTATACTCCCTATGTACTACAGTCAGATCTGAAAACAAGTTCCAATGTTCAAAGACGTGTCAGTCACCATACATATATCCTACAATAATTCTTTCGTTACCTAGCTAGATTTCGTCACTCACAGTAAACATCTTACATTATGGGTTTGCAATATATTAAGAAAAGCAAAAGTCCATGATCTTGTTGTTTTGGGTCTTTTTTGGGGAAATTCATAAGCCATAAAAAGAATGACATCATGTCAAGTTCTGAGTGGATCTTGTATGTCAAAATCCCATTATCGGTTTATAAAATCTCAAGGCCATGCCCTAGCAGTTTTGGATTATTTCAATCAATGAGTCCACCATAGGAAACATCGAAAAAATAAATACCCTTAAAACAAGTCGTCCCATGACCCTCTCCGAACAATGCTTCGCAAAATATAAATTCATCCATTGAACATGATCGGCGACATCATCCTAGCTTCCCCCTCCCACCATGGTTGCCATATCGTTTGACCTTCAAGTGTCCTCAGCATCTCTGTGCTTTTTTTCATTGCCCTGTCAAGTCAATGCATTCCAATAAGATCAAATAACATTCACATCCTGTCAGTCTGCCCCAGCAAGTTTGTTTTCTATACTCACTTCAAGCAACATATAACCAAGTTCTGTTTGTTCTATCTAAAGCCAACTTCATCGAATCAAGGAATTATCATTTGTCATGTCACTCATAATCGTTTACACGTTAAAGACCCCCTTCAGGGGGTTTAGGAATTAGGAATTCCATCATAGGAAAAATCAGAAAACGAACCCTCGACCCGCCGTCTCATCGAAATAGCGAATACTGTATTGGTATATCACCACCGTGGCCAGTAATAGCTTCGTTGAAACACGTGTCCAGTGGTATCGTCTCTTTCTATCTACAACCACTCGTCATGAACATTTTAGACAGATTAAAAGAAAAAGTTTTAAAAACTAAAATGTTTTCAACATAAGTGTCGTTAGGCTCTTTCGCATTTTTTAAACATAAATACTATATTCGAAAGGGGAGAGGAAAGGGGCGTCACCCCGAGTCCTACGACCCCTCGTATACGTCTCTGGCGTTATTGGTTTGTGAGATATAACAAAAAGTCTAAAATCACGGTTTTACAACAAAAAATTCTGTTTCCCTCATTCTCAAAAACTTTAACCTATTACCAAAATAAAGAGGGTTTCGAGACAAGCCATTTGACACGTCATAGGACCAAATCCGACCAGGCATTCGTGAAATATCAGAAAAAGTCTAAAATCATAATTTTACCCCAAAACGCCTGTTTCCCTCATTCTCAAAACTTTAACCTATTAATAACATATATAGGGCTTTGAGACAAGCGATTTGACACGTCACACGTCCAAATCCGACCTTGCGTTCGAGAGATATCGGCAAACGTCGTAGGAAAGTAGGCGACTATCTGGCTCTCTCCTCACCACCAAAACCTCTTCTTATCAATCATTTTTTTCAAAGAGCTCGCCCTCTTACAAAAATCCCCAGTGCGCATGCGTAAAAAACAAAAAAACAAAAATGTTCATCCATAGCGGCAGCCAGAAAAACGCATGCGCGATATGAGCAACAACATTTAAGTTCATTTTAGCAGCGCACCTTATACATGTCGTATTTGAAAAGAGACTTTCACTAAAAATTACAATTTCACCCCCTAGTAGGGGTAGGTTTTATTTAGGGGTTGAAATGAATGGTCCATTGGAAAGAGGGCGTCAACCCGAGTCCAACGACACCTCATTTGTCAAAATCGGACAATGGGTTCGAGAGTTATTAATTATTTAATATGAACGCCGCCCGAGCAACGCCGGGTGGCTTGGAACCCCCCTTACTCCACTACTATCTTTTCAACACTGATTTGCAAATGTTGTCGTAAATCTTCCAGGACTGCAGGATTTAAAATTCTGCTTAGATTGGTACCTTCAAATGCTCAACAACACGAATATTGTTAGTGGTTATTGACCTTCAAGTTTGCTAGTTAATTATGATTGTGCTCGTGCTTTAGAGTGATTTAGTGTAATTGTTAGTAAATGGTCATGCTGGTGTTTGTATTGGAATGGATTAAGAACTTAACGGATTATTTGAGCGATATGGGATCTGTTCTTGTGCAGCTGCTACCACTAACACTGTCTACACTGATATCTTAACAAAGAAATCACATACAACTAACAAATCTTGACAAGTTAAGCAAGTTCATATTAACTTATGCAACTAAATACGTGTATGTATTGTAAATACCATCACCCACATACTTGTACACTTAGATTTAACGGCCAAAGTGTAATGTGTCTGATGATGATCGCTTGACGATCGAAACTGGTCATCCAAGTGAATTTATTAATCGCATGTATCAGGTATAGGGAGAAGATTGCACTGAAGAAATTTTTCAGCGTTATCTTATTAACAATTATTATTGTATCATTCAGTCAGTCAACAATAACTGGAATATGTGAAAGTCTTGCTTGCGGATTGGTGAGGTTTAGAAGATTTCAAATTTGCCTATCAAGTATTATCCTAAAAAGTACTTTCTACGGCTTATCCCAATTAATTGGGATCGCCGGAGCCAGCCAGGCTCATTTTGGTATTGGCCGGGGATTTAAGGTCGGATGCCCTTTCTAACGTCACGTAATTTTTCAGGTGAAAAATCCACCCCGCTGTCATCGGGATTCTAATTCCGGCCTACTTAAATGAATGTTACAAACATGGTAGATCATCCAAACGTTGAATACTATTTGTGAAATGTGTGTGATTTATGTAAATCTTAATCACATGTACCTAATTTACTTCGGGTTATTTTTCACATATTACAGTAATTGAAATGGTTTTGTTTTGACCGACTGAAAGATACAATATTAGACTAATGGTTTAGGGAAACACCTATTACGATTGGGTATAATCGCGTTCACCGACTGAAAAGCATTATATTTCGGTTACTGTAAAATGCCTTGTAACACGATAACAACATTATTGTCTCACAAAGGAATATCGTGAAGGTGAACCTCCAGATCTTACTGAAACTTGGTTGGTGGGATAACAAGGAATCCTTATGTGATGGCATTTCTTCCCCAAAGTTTTTAGCGGCTTCGGTGGCGTAGTTGGTAGCATGCTGAACTGCTATGCCCAAGATCGCGGGTTCAAACTCGGCCGATGTCGTCGGATTTTTTAAGAGCGTTAAAATCCTTCAGTATGCCATCCTTCGGAGGGGAAGTAAGGCCGTCGGGTTCACGCCATAGATTTATGGCATGCCAAAGAACCTACCACTACAATTGCAAAATTTGTAGGTTATATTTCGTTAGAAACGCTCTATCAAGTTCCCACGTTCATTGCTAGGTGTGAGTGGCATCTGGTAGCCAAAGTTGGAACTACTTGAAATTGAACTTGCTCACTCATCTTCATTCATTTCGTCTCATCCACACGCGACGGTATTGTAGCCTACCCCATGGGTGTCCGCATAGAAGCAGCTACAACCTTTGGCAAGCCGAACATGTCCTTGGACACTCCCGGCACTAAAAGCCATACACTAAATAAATATTAATAAATCCCTAAATTTATTCGGGCTGGCCCTAAAATGTTCAAAATTGTATGCGTTTGAATATAATGAATATGGTTGTATGTAGTTTCTTATATCCTCTGTAACCAATCGCACTACCATAGGCCTACAACTTCTTGGGACTAGTCGGAGGAGTTTTGAGCGTAATTACCTTGGTCGGTGACCTAGTTCACAAGTCTTGCTGATTGGTGAGGTTCAGAAGGTTTCAAACTTACCCTTCAAGTATTAGCCTAAAAAGAATTGGGGTCGCCGGAGCCAACCAGCCTCATTTTGATATTAGCCGGGGATTTAAGGCCGGATGCCCTTTCTGACGCCACGTAATTTTTCAGGTGAAAAATCCACCCCGCTGTCACAGGGATTCGAATTCCAGGTGAAAGACGAGCAGCAGCGCCACTGCGCCATCACGCTCCTCCCATCTATTTTTTCCCCGTACTCTTTTCGTTTGACAAGTTCCTGTTTTCTCTATTTTCGGGATTATTTTCATTAAGACGTTACAAACACCTAGTACCCGAGCCAGAGTAATTAACCACAGGAGATTAAAATCCCCACAGCCCAGGCGGGAATCGAACCCGTGACCCTTCCCCATCAAGTATCAGCCTACTACTTACTAACTGAATGTTACAAACCTGGTAGACCAACCATGCGTTGAGTACTATTTGTGAAATATTATACACGGCAATAATGCTCCTTAAATCGAAAGGCTCCCTGTTTTTCATAAGTCTTGGGCCCCAATCAATGGAAAACTTGATGTAGAGGAAGACTACTGCTATACTGAAGACAGGGTACGATACGGGAAACCAGTTCGTTGATCTGGGATCTGGAACAAAAACAGTACCAATAAAATACACCCTAGATTCACAATGAAAATTAAAATCCATAGCCTGTTTCCAGTCGACGGACCGGGTCAGGAATGGAATGAATGAAGCCCCCATCTAGCAGCGAGGATATGAACTGTGCCGGCTGCCGAGGCCAGGCGCACTCCTCTGGGGCAATGCTTAAATGAATGACAGATGAAATGAAAGTGGAGAGTGTTGCAGGAGTGAAATATTGACAGGGAAAACCGGAGTACCCGGAGAAAAACCTGTCTGCCTCCACTTTGTCCAGCACAAATCTCACATGGAGTAACTGGGATTTGAACCACGGACCCCAGCGGTGAGAGGTCGGCGTGCTGCCGCCTAAGCCACGGAGGCTCGTAGATTCATAAAATAATGCCTTTAAAACATATTATTTATGTTTATATTTGAGGCCAGGTGCACCGTCTAATAACCTTTTTGGCAGATATCGAAAATATTCAACGGTACCAAACATTGTACAGTCTGTGAAATGTCTTAGGATACAAATAATGATCTACGGCACTGTAGACTACTTGTAATTCTTACATTTTAATAGTCTATGCTTCCGACAAAAGGAAGCCCTAATTCACTGGAAAAAAAAACAGATTGGGTGGATCGCAATGTTTTATGCAGCACTATGTTCCTGAGGGATGAAGATAGAGAATGTATCCCCTCTATCTTTACTTACACGTTTTGTTTGCATCAATTTTCTACTGTCCAATTGGAAGTGGAAAAGTCAATGCAGTGAGTTCTCACTTGCGATATACAGTATTCTGTAAGAAAGAAGTTAAAGCAGGCACGAAACTCTCCTACATCACTCAGTATTTAAACCGTCCTTGCTTTATGGAAGTGAGAGCTGGGTAGATTCAGGGTATCTGATAATTAAGCAAGAGGTAACTGATATGAGGATAGCACGAATGATTTCTGGGACAAGAAAGATGGGAGCAATGGCAGGAAAGTACTCGTAATGAAGAGATAAAGGCTAAGTTAGAAATGAACACGCTAGATCAAGCTGTTTGTATGAGCCGACTCAGATGTACAGTGTAATATAATACTTCGATACTTCATTGCACAGTGGTAAAAATATCCATGATTCGATGTTCCTCAGTGTAGCTGAGGAACTTTCTTTCTTTGATATCTCCTGCCTACTGTTTTTTTTAGCGTATGGCTTTTAGTGCCGGGAGTGTCCGAGGACATGTTCGGCTCGCCAGTTTTGTAGCTGCTTCGAGGCGGACACCCAATGGGTGAGCTACACGTACCGTCGTGTATGGAGTGTTGTCTGGGGAGGAAAGTTTTGAATGTAAGGACAAGGAGTTGGAAGGTAGCGGCTCTGGCCTATAGTTAGGGACCAACCCCGGCATTTGCCTGGAAGGAAGATGGGAAACCACTGAATACCATCTTCAAGGTTGCCGGCGGGGGGATTCGAACCTCCTCGCCTCCCGGATGTGAGCGACTGCCAGCAGTCATGCCGCAACGACCACGGCTGACTCACCTGGTCCTGCTTACTGTAAGAGGCTCTAAAGGGGGCTGGGTGTGTGTATGAGTAGTTCCATTCACAACACCCACAGGCAGTATCTGTGACCCGGATGTAATTACTAGGCCCACCCGTTCCTCAATAGCTCCTATATAAACACAACCTTAAATGAGAAGGAAATGGAAGGAAGCTTGTTTGAACCCGCGATCTTGGGCATAGCAGTTCAACATGCTACCAACTACGCCACCGAAGCCGCTAAAAACTTTGGGGAAGGAATGCCATCACATAAGGATTCCTTGTTATCCCACCAACCAAGTTTCAGTAAGATCTGGAGGTTCACCTTCACGATATTCCTTTGTGAGACAATAATGTTGTTATCGTGTTACAAGGCATTTTACAGTAACCGAAATATAATGCTTTTCAGTCGGTCAACACGATTATACCCAATCGTAATAGGTGTTTCCCTAAACCATTAATATTGTATCTATCAGTCGGTCAAAACAAAATCATGTCAATTACTGTAATATGTGAAAAATAACCCGAAGTAAATTACGTAGGCTACATGTGATTAAGATTTACATAAATCACACACATTTCACAAATAGTATTCAACGTTTGGATGATCTACCAGGTTTGTAACATTCATTTAAGTAGTAGGCCGGAATTAAAATCCCGGTGACAGCGGGGTGGATTTTTCACCTGAAAAATTACGTGACATTAGAAAGAGCATCCGACATTAAATCCCCGGCCAATACCAAAATGAGCCTGGCTGGCTCCGGCGATCCCAATTAATTGGAATAAGCTGTAGAAAGTACCCACCAATGCATTGCAATAGAGATAAGATACAGTAGATTTTAGTTTCTATTTGCTACAGACAATAATATACTGTTACGTGCCACCCCCTAGTGGCACTTTTGTTAACTGGATTACGGTGGGGGTACAAAGCACAACACCAATTACAGCTTAAAGAAATAATTAACTTTATTGCGGCCAGAAAATTACACTAGTCAGCAAATACAAGCAATTAGGAGCCTTATTCCAGTTTCCTCAAATCTCTTCCTTATGCGCTCTTGGCCCCTTTCACTTGCAACAGACCACAGAAGTTAATCTGTCCTAATGAGTACGGTGGCCTTGACAGAAACTACCTGTTCCTCTCATTTATGTTCTCCGACCACAATTACTTACGATCACTTGCTGCAGGCTATTTCGCTGTCCACAAGCTGGGAGAAACAATGTCACAGGATTTCGTAACTCGCACAGCACTTCGTCACCACACTTCTGTCGCACAAGATAATCGCTCGCACTAGCTCGTAAAACACAACCACAACTGCTTCACGGGTCACTCTTATATAGCAGGCCGGTGACTCAATAAATGGTTCTAGATCCATCCAGAGTCCACGGCTTCTCGAGGTTTCCACCGCTGGTCCAGTCACGAATCTTCTGGACTATCCCTTTGTCTGTAGTAGCCCTGTTGCATAAGGCGCGCGCAATACAGGAGGCAAGCCACAGCCCAGCCCCTGGGGCAGTTGTGACTCAAGCGGCGAGCGATGACACAAACTCACAGCCGTAACACCACCCCCTTCCTAAAAAGGCTGATCGTCCCGATCAATCATCGGTCCGTCTGTGTCCCTCCGTAGGCTGCCAGGCGATCTCGATGCACGATCTTCATCTTCGCCCTCGGGCTCCGCTGGATCCTGTAGACGACATCGTTGATCCGTTTCACGACTCGGTACGGGCCCTCCCAGGACTTCTGCAGTTTGGGTGACAGGCCTTTCTTCCGTAATGGGTTGAAGAGCCAGACCAGGTCGTCCTCGTGGAATCCGCCGGCATCCGTCTGCTGGTCGTATCGGGTCTTCATTCTGTCGGTCTCGATCCGCAGTTTCCTCCTCGCGAACGCGTGCACGTCCTCCAGTTGGTCGACCAGTTCTTGACAATACTGGCTTACCGGGATCGGATCATTCCCAGGTCGGCCAAAGGCAAGATCGACAGGTAGACGGAGCTCCCTCCCAAACATGGCCCGGGCTGGTGTGCACCCGGTGGCTTCATGCACGGCGGCGCGGTAGGCCAGGAGAAATAGTGGAAGATGTTTGTCCCAATCCCTCTGGTGCTCGCTGACGACTATTCGAAGATGGTTCTCGATGGTGCGATTGAATCGCTCTACCATCCCGTCGGACTGAGGGTGTAGTGGCGTTGCCCTTGTCTTCCGGATTCCCAGCAGCTGGCATAGGTTCTGGAACACCTGCGACTCGAAGTTCCTCCCTTGGTCGGAGTGCAGCTCCAGGGGTACTCCGTACCGGCTGACGAATTCCTTCACCAGGGTCTCTGCAATCGTCGCAGCTTCTTGGTTAGGGAGCGCATACGCCTCCGGCCATTTGGTAAAGTAGTCGCTGACGACTAATATGTAGCGGTTCCCTGCCTCGCTTAACGGGAATGGCCCAGCAACATCGATGGCCACTCTCTCCATGGGGCCGCCCACGTTGTAGGGCTTCAGTGGACCCCGTCGTCTTCGTCCTGGGCCCTTGCTGGCTGCGCAATCGTGGCACCTCGCGCAGTGGTTCTCCACGTCTGTTCGGCATCCGATCCAGTAGAACCGCTCTCTCAGCTTCTCCAGGGTCTTCTTTATCCCTAGGTGTCCACCAGATGATCCTCCATGAACTTCCTTCAGGACTTCCTCCGTCATAGCCTTTGGAACGACGACTTGTTCCCGAGATGTCTTCCCGTCGGTGCTCTCCCAGGTACGGCAGATGAGGCCATCCCTTACAATCAGCGAGTCCCACTGTGCCCAGTAGGACTTAAACTTTGGGCTGCAGTCACTCACAATGTTCCACCCGGGTCTGGGGACACAGGCCCTCTTCCATTCGGCTATCAGTCCCAGGTCATCATCTTCCGCTTGCGCCCGCGTGAAAGATTCGCGGCTCCAGCTCCCTTGAAGTTCCACGGTAGTCCTTCGGCACTGTATCCCGGTGTTCTCCTCCCTTCGGGCACAGGAGGTGCAGTTTTCTGGGCACGGTCTTCGTGACAGGGCGTCGGCGTTAGAATGCAGTTGGCCTTTCCTGTGCTGAATCTCAAAGTTATACTGTTGAAGCCTCTCTAACCACCGCGCGAGTTGACCCTCGGGCTGCTTGAAGTTCAGGAGCCACCGCAGGGATGCATGGTCGGTCCTGATGAGAAATTCTTGCCCGTACAGGTACTTGTGGAAGTGTTCAATGGTCTTCACGATGGCGAGCAGCTCCTTCCTGGTGACGCAGTAGTTCCTTTCTGGCTTTGACAAGGCCTTGCTGAAGTAGGCCACTACTCTCTCCTCGCCGTCCACTACCTGCGACAGGATTCCCCCTATGCCAAAGTCGCTGGCATCGGTATCGACGATGAACCTTGTTCCAGGTCTGGGGTAGGCCAGAATAGGCGCGGTGCACAGAGCCTGCTTGAGTTGCTCGAAGGCATTGTGGCATTCTGCTGTCCACGTGAAGAGTTGGTCCTTCTCGGTCAGTCGATGTAAAGGTTTGGCGATGTCGGCGAATCCTCTCACGAAGCGACGATAATAAGTGCAGAGTCCCAGGAAGCTTCGTAGTTGCGACTTGTCCTTCGGAACTGGCCACTCCCTCACAGCTGCGGTCTTCTCTGGGTCGGTGCGCACCCCTTCCTCGGAGACGATATGCCCAAGGTACTGGACCCGCTTCTGGAAGAGCTGACACTTCTTGGGGCTCAACTTCAGCTGGGCAGCCCGTAGCTTCAACAAGATCTCCTTCAGGTTGCTGTAGTGCTCCTCGAAGCTCCTCCCCAGAACGATGACGTCGTCTAGGTATACCAGGCAGGTCTTCCAGTGTAGTCCCCTCAGAATGGACTCCATTAGCCTTTCGAAGGTTGCAGGGGCGTTGCACAGACCGAATGGCATGACGGTGAACTGCCAGAGCCCGCTGCCCACAGAGAACGCCGTTTTCTCGCGGTCCTTAGGGTGGACCTCCACCTGCCAGTAGCCACTCTTCAAATCCAAGGTGGAGAACCATCTTGATCCTGATATGGTGTCCAGCGTGTCGTCGATCCGGGGTAGAGGGTAGCTGTCCTTTTTCGTGACGTCGTTCACCCGCCTGTAGTCCACGCAGAACCTGGTGGAACCGTCCTTCTTCTTCACTAGCACGACCGGAGAACTCCAAGGACTATGTGATGGCTCGATCACCCCTTGCTCCTTCATCTCTTCTACCATCCGGTCGACTTCGGCTTGCTTGGCGAGCGGGACACGTCGGAATGGGGCCCTAATCGGTGCGCTGTCCCCAACGTCGATTCTGTGCTGGACCAAGCTTGTCCTGCCGAAGTCTTTGCTCCCCACGGAGAAGACATCCTGGAATTCGCGTAGCAGGTCCTGAAGTTGGCGTGATTGTTCCTCGTCTAAATGGTCCTGGGATCCTTGGTACAGCTTCTGTAGTTCTTCTGGCAGTGTGCGTCTTCTTCGGTTGTCCGTCTGCAGGTGTCCGCCCGTCGTGTCGGTGATGCGGGCAATCCAGGTAACGGGCTCGCAGACTCCTAGGTTGGTGTCCCGGTGAACCGTAATGTCGTAGTCGTTCAGGTTGGACAGGCGGACGTACGGCCGAGACGTCGTGTTGATGAGGGTCTTGGCAACTAGCAATCCTTTTGTCTGGATGTCCTCATATTTTGGCTCGATGACAGCCGCCACTCCCTCAGCAGTTCCGTCGACAATTACGGCAGCGCTGACTTCCGTCCTGGCGGGAACGATGACGTCTTCTCTCAGCCTTACTCGTCGTGCGGTGATGGACTCGTGCGCAGGTTGCAAAGCAAGTTCCTCACCTCCGAAGTGCAGAGTGTTGGTACTCAAGTCCAAGATGATGTTGTTCTGGTCCAGGAAGTCCAGTCCGATGATCACTTCGCTTGATACGTCAGCCACAAGCACTGGATGCTTCACCACCCGTCGACCAATGACGAGCTCCAGTGATGCCTCGCCATGTACCGGTGCGGTCTCTCCGGTCGCGGTTATTAGCTGGAGGTTCCTTTGTGTGGGTTGCACTCTCCACTTCGGGATCACGGTGGGATTGACGATGGTCCTCGACGCTCCCGTGTCGATCAGCATGGGCCAGCTCACCCCGTTGACGACTCCGTCGACCATCAGGCTGCTATTGTCCCTCCGTAACTTCGTCACACGCACTTGGACTGCTGGGGCTTGACGACTGTCACAAGCCAACCTTTGCCCCCCAAGGCTGCCTAATACTCGTTTCCCTGGGCCGCGCGGTTTTCAGACGACTGATTTCCCGTCGGATACCCTCGGCGGCGGCGATCACCGCAGTCCTTGCTCAGGTGGCCTTTCTTACCGCAGGCCCAGCAGGTCGGTAGTCCTCTTCCGGGCCGCTTCTCCGGTTGTCTTCCGGCTGTGTCGTTGCTGGTGGTACCGCGACTATCGAAGAAACGGCTTAGCGCCTCCATTAATTCGTCGGCCAGGGGCTTGGTCACGTTGGTTTTTACTGGTTCGTCGACGTCCACTTGACGCACCCGCGCGTGCATTCTAGATGCCTGTTTTGCCGTCTCGAACTCAAGTGCGTGGCTCAGCGCATCTGCCAGGGTCTTATTGCGCGCAAGACGCAGCGCCTGTTGAGTGTCCGAGTCCCGTAGCCCGTCGGTGAAAGTCTGCGTCGCTATCTGCTCCAGAAAGTCGGCCGGCGCTGTTGGGTAGGCGAGCCTTACGAGGCGTGCGATGTCCATCTCGAACTCCTGCAGGGTTTCCGCGTTCTTCTGTACCCGTGTCCGGAGCTGCATCTGATAGGCCTGCTGAAGATGGCTATCTCCATATCGGGACTCCATATGGGCGATCAGGGAAGCGTAGTCCTGGGATCCAGTCGGGATGGCCTGAAGGACGTTAAGGGCGTCACCTCTCAGCGCTACAATGAGAGCTGTAGCCTTTTCTGTGCTGTTCCAGTTATTTATGGAACAGGCCGCCTCGAACTGACGTAAGTAGGTGCTCCACGGGACCTTTCCGTCGAAGGTTGGGGGCGTCACTCTGCTATGTCCCGTTCCTAATATTCCCGGTGTAACGGTGGGCGGGCGTTGGCGCAGCTCGGCAACTTCCTCTCTTAGAGCGTTGAATTTCTCCTCCACCCCCGTCAGTGGGCGTTGGCGCAGCTCGGCAACTTCCTTTTGTAAGGCGTTGAATTTCTCCTCCACCCCCATCAGCGGGCGTTGGCACAGCTCGGCAACTTCCACTTGTAAGGCGTTGAATTTCTCCTCCACCCCCATCAGCGGTCGTTGGCACAGCTCGGCAACTTCCTTTTGTAAGACGTTGAATTTCTCCTCCACCCCCATCAGCGGGCGTTGGCGCAGCTCGGCAACTTCCACTTGTAAGGCGTCGAACTTCTTTTCCACTGCCGTGACTTCCTCACGCAGACCCAGTTCTAATTTCTTCAGGTCCTGTGTCAACTTATTCTGACCGTCTTCCATCTTCTTCTGGCCGTCCTCTATCCTCTTTAGGTCCTCCGCTAGCTTATTTTGACCGTCTTCCATCTTCTTCTGGCCGTCTTCTAGCTTCTTCTGGCCGTCTTCTAGTTTGGGAGTTAGGTCCTCGGCTAACTTCTTCTGGCCGTCCTCCATCTTGGTTTCCATGCCATTTAACTTTTCAAGCAATGCTGCCAATTTCTCCTCCATTTTAGTTGTTTGTCTTGTAAAGGGCATGCACTCACAGGAAAATTAGAGAAAATGACCTGCTCGGGTTTTGAAACCAGGACCGTCAGGTGTTGTGCTTGAGTTCGTAATCCGGCTTCTGACACCAATTGTTACGTGCCACCCCCTAGTGGCACTTTTGTTAACTGGATTACGGTGGGGGTACAAAGCACAACACCAATTACAGCTTAAAGAAATAATTAACTTTATTGCGGCCAGAAAATTACACTAGTCAGCAAATACAAGCAATTAGGAGCCTTATTCCAGTTTCCTCAAATCTCTTCCTTATGCGCTCTTGGCCCCTTTCACTTGCAACAGACCACAGAAGTTAATCTGTCCTAATGAGTACGGTGGCCTTGACAGAAACTACCTGTTCCTCTCATTTATGTTCTCCGACCACAATTACTTACGATCACTTGCTGCAGGCTATTTCGCTGTCCACAAGCTGGGAGAAACAATGTCACAGGATTTCGTAACTCGCACAGCACTTCGTCACCACACTTCTGTCGCACAAGATAATCGCTCGCACTAGCTCGTAAAACACAACCACAACTGCTTCACGGGTCACTCTTATATAGCAGGCCGGTGACTCAATAAATGGTTCTAGATCCATCCAGAGTCCACGGCTTCTCGAGGTTTCCACCGCTGGTCCAGTCACGAATCTTCTGGACTATCCCTTTGTCTGTAGTAGCCCTGTTGCATAAGGCGCGCGCAATACAGGAGGCAAGCCACAGCCCAGCCCCTGGGGCAGTTGTGACTCAAGCGGCGAGCGATGACACAAACTCACAGCCGTAACAATACTATGGAACTGCACCCATGAGGTTTAGCATGGTGTTAACCTGAAGCAACATACCAATTTTGACAACCCCCAAGCTAATTGGTTATGGTATGTAATAGTGCATGATTTTTTGTTCAATTTTTAACCAAATAAATAAATTAATGCAATAAAGGGTTAAAGTGACCGCTAAACTCGCAATTATGAGCCATGGGACCTCCTTTTAACGCAGAATCTGAGCCACAGACTTAGCATTTCACTTCGAAAATCTCACATGCATTGACCGAGAATACAACCCGGTCAGCTTTGGTGATAGGCCAACAGCTTGACCGCTTCGTCACCACGCTCCCCCGTAAATGAGACTGAGGCATCGTAGCGAAATACATATTTTGCTGTAGCTTGTGCCAACAGGCCAACGAAAAAATATCGCATTCATCAAGAGACCACAACACGCCTATTCCATAACAAACAGACCAAATTCAGCTGCTGTCATAACATCCAGAATACTCACCACTGAGGTCGTTGAAGAGGAAATTGTAGGCGTCGTTCACTCTCACTAACATGTCCATTTTGTTCTGATGAAGGGTTGTTCCCCAAAATCTGTAATAATAATATTAATAATAATACATTTTCTACTTGATTACTTCATAAACATACAAAATGATCATATGTACAATTATGAGACTGGGCATATACTCTAAGGAAAAGAAGAAACTTGCTTAGTACATGTTAATCAGGTTGCAATACAACTTAATTGGTGTCATACACGGGGTGTATTTGAAATAATGAAAGTCCGTAAAAGAGATTATTCTAGGCAACCTAGGTTAAGAAAATATCACCATCTTTAAATTTAAAATTAAATATTAAAAAGTTAATGTTTGTAGGTTTTACAGTAACTCTTCAGGCAGAATATGCAAATGAAATCTGTGGGCTAGCAAGCGTTCTCAAACTTTTTCTGTCGCGTCCCCCTTCTGAAACATGAAATATCTTGTGCCCCCTACCTATTCTTCTTTCCTTTCTTAGCACTTCTCACAGGCTGCTTCGTACACACACACACACACACACACACACACACACACTCACACACAATCAAAACTAAAAAAGATCACAAGATCTACATTATTTGCTTCTCTCTAATAACTGCAACTACCAGTTACAATGACTTTTGGAACTTTCTGAGATGAGAAATGGACAACCGGTGCAAAGTGGTCGGATGAACGCCGTGCTCGACACAGCAAGTTAATGAAAACCTACTGGATCAATCGTATTTGGTTAAACGCCAGAATGTATAGTGGAACTTTTCGTGGTCCCTAGTTGGCCGATTAGCGAATAATAAATAAATACATAATAATAACATAAAATTTACAATTGTTGACAATGGCAGCAATAGAAAAATCTATTCTTGTGACGGGTGGCGTGTGAAAGGATGCACTGTGGGAAATGTTACTCTACACCTTTTCTCAGAATTCCTGCTGGGAGGATCTACTGGTCAGTTCGTGTGAAATATGACAGCAAAATTAGGAGTTTATTATTCTTGAATGGTCGTGGGAGCTTCCTGTCTATGTTAGGTTCATGGATATGAGGATAGCGATATTTGTTACAGAATATGAATTATAAATACTTCAATCAGAGCCCCTTTATCATTTTCGGTGCCCCCGTAGGGGGCGCGCCCCTCACGTTCCAGACGCCTGGGCTAGGGGAGGGATAAAAGCAGTGCAAGGAAGTTGTTGCGTAATCTAAGCATGACGTTACCTATTGTGACAGGGAGGGTGTCAACTGATATGAGGATAGCGGTATGCCGCAATTATTACCTTACATCCCTAAGCAACGAGTTCCGTATACGTGCGAGTTCATGTGCTGCAGCGTGGTTAAGAGGGGAGGAACGTTTACTTCTCTCGTTGCTACGGTAATCTTCACATCGCCTTTTACTGTATGAATTGTAGCAATATTGCACGTTAGTGTGTCTCCCAGGATCACAGCAGCAGTGCACCCTGCAATTACCTTCCTTTTCCCTCACCATTCTCGGGTTTGTGCATGTTTGCGCCATCAGGTATTATTGCTGTCTACTCGTCTAATGAACGGTTCAGTATTGGTGAGGGGTGGCATCAGTATTGATGGCGGTACGGATCTTGTCGTCGTCCATGGTAATCTTACTGCTGCGGGGTACATCGAGCTGATACTGCTACAGCATGTGTGGCTGCTGCTTACGGCGTTGGACCTGAATTCGTACTCATGCACGACAATGCCTGGGTTCATGTAGCAGAGCTGTCTTGCGAGAACTGGACATTCAAGAGATGGAGTGGCCAGCAGTGAGTCCCGACCTCCCATCGAGCATATGTGGGATAGGCTTGACAGAAGTGTTCGTGGGCGACCTAATCCACCACAGACGCTCCAAGACCTCGAAGAGGCTCTCATTGAAGAATGGGACCTGATACCGCAACGTGACCACCGTCGACTTATACGGAGCATGCCACGTGGGTGCAAAGCTGTGATAAATGCTCGTGGAGGACATATACCATACTGAAGCTCTCCAACTGTGATAAAATACACCCCGGAGTACTGTTTTCACTTTGTTTTCGCCACTATTTTGACATTTCCGTTTGCGTTCTGAAAGTGAACGAGAATCCATCGATATTATTTTGTATACGGCAACTGTAAAGAATAAAGGCTTAGTTGGTAATATACCTGGGCGTGAGGTATTGTTTTTTGGAGCACGGCGTACGTTCAAGAACATGTTTCCCTAATTTTTTTGAACTGTGAAATTCCTGCCGAGTTTCGCAAGTGACCATGATATCGTCAGCATATAGCAGAGTATAAGGATGTGGTGTTATTAGGCCTATTGTTATTAGTATGATTATAATTATTATAATGCTTGCCACGGTGTAGGAGTGGTTAACGTGTCGGTCTATTAACCCCAAGCTTGCAGGTTCGCTCCTGGCCGTGGGAAGTGATTTTTGAAAGGCGGCAAAAATTACGACACGCATGTCATACGATATTGGCATGTCAAAGAACCCATTTGAATTCAGTAGGCCGTGTTCATAGTGGCAAAATTAATCTCGGGAGTTTCCGCCAACACAAAGTTCCTCATTTCTCTACTAGAAAGCGCTATAGTGTTCAAGGAGCTTAGATATCTAACCTCCTTGACTTTCATAGTGCTTCAAGGAACAACGAAATTCGACATGCAAGCTACCCTCTTGGTGTCAAATAACAAAGCTGGCACCCGGCACCCGGGGTCATATGATATTATTATTATTTATTTATTTATATTTATTATTCGCTAATCGGCGAACTAGGGACCACAATAAGTTCCAATATACTTTCTGGCGTTTAATCAATTTACGATTGATCCAGTACGATTTCATTAGCTTGCTGTGTCGAGCACGGCGTTCATCCGACCACTTTGCACCGGTTGTCCATTTCTCATCTCGGAAAGTTCCAAAAGTCTCGATGCTTGTTCGGAAAAGGTCTTGTTTGTGCGCGTTATCTAGTCGTAGGCCGACTTTTTGGAGGTCTTTCTTGACGGTAACGTACCAGGGACCTGTTGTATTTGGTTTTGATACGAAATTGTTAAATATACGTTTTGTCCATTGTTATTATTATTACTATTATTATTATTATTATTATTGTTTAATCATATCGGCCTACTAAGGGCCACGTCATTTCAACTGGCTTAGTTCCAAAAGTCTCGATGCTTGTTCGGAAAAGGTCTTGTTTGTGCGCGTTATCTAGTCGTAGGCCGACTTTTTGGAGGTCTTTCTTGATGTTAACGTACCAGGGACCTGTTGTATTTGGTTTTGAGACGAAATTGTTAAATATACGTTTTGTCCATTATTATTATTATTATTATTATTATTATTATTATTATTATTATTATTATTATTATTACAAGAATGTCCCTCAGAACAGCAAAAAGATCATATATCGGACGTACTATGTCCCTATCCTGACGTATGCCTCGGAGACCTGGGTTATGAAAGGAAGGGAGAAGAGCAAAATACAGGCCAGTGAGATGAGGTTCTTGAGAAGCAGTATTGGAGCTACAAAGATGGACAGAATAAGAAATGAGAGGACCAGAGAATTAATGAAGGAGGAACCATTACAGGATGGTATAGAGAAATCTAGACTTAGATGGTATGGACATGTAAAACGAATGGAGGAGAAGAGGATACCCAGGAGAGTACATGAGACGAAGTGGGAAGGAAAGAGACCGAGGGGAAGACCGAGAGACAGGTGGCTGAAGGGGGTGGAAGAAAGCGTGAAGAAGAGAGGAGAAGACTGGACAAGGGTGGAGGCTGAGAGATGGTGGGAAGACAGAAGACGTTGGAGAGGCTTGTGTTCCAAACAGACCCGGCCAGTGGCTGGAAACTGTGCAAGATGATGATGATGATTATTATTATTATTATTATTATTATTATTATTATTTAATCGTATCGGGATACTAAGGACCACGTCATTTCAACAGGCTTCTCTGGGATTTGATATTTGCCCAGTGCTCGTTCGTACGTTGCCGGTGTTGCTCTTTTCTTTCTTTCGTCCACGTCTTTCTCGTCTTCAACTTTGGGTTTTCTTTAAATTCCTGGTGGTCGTTTAGTTTCTTCCTGAGGGGGTTGCGTTCTTGAATATATTCACAGGTAATCTCCATCTCCTGTAAGTCACTTTCTACTTCTTCTTGTCTTATTTTTAAAATAGGTAAAGATCCAGTTCGTCAGTCGTGTGGGTTTCATTCTTAACAAGTGGCCATAAAACGCAATTCTCCTTTTCCTCATAACATAAGAGATCTTTTGGACATGAATATACAGCTCATGGTTATGCTGTCGTCTATATTCTCTTTTGTCTTTAATCAGGCCAAGAAGTTTCCTCAAGATCTTTCTTTCTTTCTTTCTTTCTTTCTTTCTTTCTTTCTTTCTTTCTTTGACCTCCAATTTATCTGACAGGCCTTTCCTGTTCATAGTGAGGCATTCTGCTGCATACAGAGCCTCTAGCCGTATGGCAGTGCAATAATGCCTGAGTTTTGCATTTTGTTGTAATCGTCCTTGGTGAGTTGGTATGCCATTTCCATTTTATTCATGCGCGAAGTGAAGGTTTTTTCTCACAGATGTTGGGTTCTACCCACTCACCGAGATATTTAAACTCTTCTGTCCGTTTGATTAATATTATTATCATTAAGTTAATATGTACTGTACCCATGGTACTTGTGCTGACTGGCGTCGAACCTGATGCTCCAGAGAGGAAAAAGCATGTTCGGGGTAACGAACAAAACGTCTTTGAGGAAAAAAAACCTCGTGGTAACCAAGAACCACATGATATAAGACTATTCATGAAATATCAGCTTAATTCCAAAGTTTGTACAGTAATTATAAGCAATATTGTAAAATAAAAGTTCTCCATACCACTGTAAGATACAATATTTGAGCTAAGAAAGTACAGATTCGAGGCAAGACTGACATTTGACAAATTAGCCAAGTCAATGGAGGCGTGTCAGCTGGCGCCTAGGGACTCTTTACGTCTGCGAGGGGGAACCAAGATAGAGACTAATTGCTGTAGGATCCACCGAGACATAAGGAAGAAAGAATGGAAAGGGAAGGACGCCGCACGAAATTAATTGATTACATCAAAACCATGCATCCCAGAGAGTTGAAATCAACACCAAGATTAATAAAATCCGGAGAGAATAATTATGAGCCCAAGAAGTATGCTTATTGGAGCAGATTAAGCAATTCATGGACGGAGAACGTATAAATGCGGATGTTTGACCATTGGCGTAAGATACAGAAGGGGAATCCCGGTGGTAGCGTGCCCACGCCATCACCATGATCAATTAATATTAATTAATTGAACGATCAAATCACAGGCACGAGACTGGAAATGGAACCTCCGTGAGAAATTGGACCAGATGAAGGCAGTTACAGCCCTGCAAACTGCAGTTTTAAAGGAAAGGTCGGTCCGTGAATTTGAGAGAAATATGTTTCGAGAAGAAAGCCTTAAATAGAGCATGGGACCAGGAAGAAGTCAGTTGACTTGGAGCACTCCGACGAGGAAGGTGCTGTCCACCCACTCAGAAATATAAACAAAGACCGCGCAACTACAAGTGTAAAGTATTATGAAAAGTCAACATGAAGAGCTTAGACCGCGAAATTATAAGTAATGTACAAGTGCGTACAGGAACATTTTGATGTGTAAGGTCTATAGAAGTATTTCAGTCAGGAATATGTTCGTCAGTACTGGACTGATTGGACGAGATTACGAGTGCGTAGACGCCGTAATAATAAAACAAAAGCCAAGTAAAGCTGATAGTTATCAAGCCGCGCAGTAATTAGTAAACAGGTATTGAACAGTAAATTACACCGTCACATGGGTAATTTGATAAAGCGCGCAAGTCATGATCTAGTCATCAACAATTGTCACACTATATCCATTATTATAGATCATGGGATGGGAACCAGATCACAGCTATTGTGATATTATGCCACTACAGACAGAGACACTGAGTAGAAGTGGGAGGAACATTCACACTAGCAGCAGTTTAAACGAGGATTAGCCAGGATCACGGTTGATAGAGACTTCCATTGGAGTTTGATGTCGGAAATCGCGTCACCTGCAGATCTGTTATTACTAAATTGTGAAGTGTATGAAACAAATCGTGTGAAAAAGTGTCTGTAATATAAATGTTAATGTAGGTCAGCGTTAAAAATAATGTATTGTATGGTGAAATGTAGCAGGAAGATGTGTAAATACGGTAAATTGAAAATGTGTATTACCGAAGTGAAAAGTGTATTGTGTCCACAAGAGGAATATAACATATCCATCATGATGCATCAGTAAGCACCACGATGGTGGGTAAAATGTGGCATCATAGGAGTCGATCGCCAGAACAATGTGAGTACAAATTCCAGTGATATAATGATGAAAGCTAGAGATACGATACGTCTAAGTCAAAAATCATGGCAAAATAGGTATTTTGAAGTAATATTTATGCGAGATTGCATTCCTCGTTATTTGATGTAGAAGCATTTGCAATTTGACAATGATTTGGCCTACAGCTGTTTCACGTAAGACCAAAATAAGTCTAATATTAAAGTTAAACAGTAACTTTTTAAGCAAGAAAGTCGAACTAATGAAATATTCAGCATGTTTGCATGAAGTGATAAAAGTTGCATCAGATTCCAGGTTATTATAAAGTAAAGATTATATGTAAGAATGATGACATAATGTGTCAGCAATTAAAGTTATACATGATAAATTGTAATAAATGTAACTGTGGTAATGTAAAGCCAGTAGTAATGCCAGTAAAACAAATACCAGTAATGGATGAGTCATGGTAGAGAAAATCAGTAAACACGCCAGATAAAAGGGAAACTAGAAATGTCATATGATCTGCGGTATACCAACAGAGCTAGTATTTTTGCGCTGATATGCGAGCAGTTTAAGTGTAAAATCAAGATGATTAAGTTAATTAATGCAAGGAACGTTTCTAGGACACTGTCAGGACAATGCGAGGTATTGTACGAAGGTTTGTATTGATGTATAGCCATGGGGCATACCATTGTATTGACGATAGCGGGTGGAGACAGACAGGTGCCTAGCCAACCATACCAGCTTCGTGAGGGCAATTGAGGATTAACGTTTGCCAACTCAATTAGCTACTCCATTGTAATGATCCGCACTGTGATGCGAGAATCCATTTGTACGGAAGGGTGGTGGACGCCTTACTGAGACCTCGTGCGTGAAAGTGGCAAGCCATAAGACCACTAAACCACGCCATTAAAAGCCGTATGCAGTCCCCAAGACTTTGTGCCTAGTAAAACCCATTCCTTTGCTATATTATGTTATTGAGCTACATTGGAGCCAATTAATGTTACCCTATCGATTGGATGTTAAATATCTGGATATCCAGTTCATATGATGAATAGTTTCGCCTTAAACTAAACACAGAATCAGAGTGAAATTGTAAAATCTGGCCGGTGTGTGTGAATAAGTAATGACACAGCTGGGGAAGAGGTTGGACGACGAGGGTCGTGCCAGGCAGCAGGGGGTTCCTAGCGACCCAAACCATTAAGCTATTGTATTCACTGAGGGCGGTAGTTTTATGACTGACCCTATTGTATGGTGTACTGGAGTCTACGATATCATGGTCTGGCATATTAATTAATAAGAAATTGTTTATTTTGACTGCAGAATTCAATTCTTAGCATTATAAGGATGTCATATCCATCTTTTAATTGCTGAATCGAGTAATATTTAGCAAAGTTAGCTGTTCTGGACACAAACTGCGCTAAAAGCGACTGACACATTATTTGAAGTTTAAAACCCAGTTGAAAGGCATATTTGCATATGGGTACTGCGAATTTGGATGTGATGCAAACATAGCTATAAATCGACTTATATTTGAACGGCTTAGAGACGTATAGTATCGTTATAGCGGACTAGCATTGGTTAGGTAGAGTAGGAATGTACTATTGTTAGCGTTTTGTGGAGAGGGCGGACGAAGGATACAATACACAGAAATTAAAGTACATTGTTGTACAAGTAACCTATCGCAATAATGGCTAATGCATTGTTGAACCATGAAATAAAGTAAATATTCCATAAGCACTATTGAGCCCGTCAGAAGAGCTGCCAGGACAGCCAACAACCGAAATGACTTCCCTAACATCTCATCCGCCGGACCTAAATGCCAAGAGGATCAGGTGAACTTCCAAACAGGCCAAAGCGGCACGAGAATCCATCATCCACGGGGATTGTGGTACATGGTGACTAAAGGTCATAGACTGCCTAAGGAAAGGTTCACCTTAAAAACTAGACTGAGAAAAGAAACATCCAGACTTATGTAAAACATCGTAAAGATTTATTTTAAAATCGACAAACCCCTATCCTAGTTCGGAGGGTTTCTATGGGCTAATCCGCAAGCTAATAAATAATCAAAAATAAAGAGCAGGTCCCTACCCGAGAAGTTACTGTAAACCCTCGCGAAAGATCTATCTCACAATTATTAAAGCAACAACAGCAACACTAGGAAAATGGTATGGCGAAAAACCCTAGATCAAGTTACAAGATCAAGCTAATATCGGAATTTACATTTAACAGGGCAGCAAAACAAATCTAAGTTAGGATGATACCATTTCCTCATTTACATTTAATATTAATTCATCTAGCTAAGTCCTACCAATTAATTACAAAATTTACGGCGGTGACGTCCGTAATATCAAACAATTACAATCAAAGCTATGTGACAAGCCATAAAAAAACATCTAAGGCATTCTTACAAACTAGGTCCTAA
Source organism: Meconema thalassinum (assembly GCA_946902985.2). Taxonomy (NCBI): domain Eukaryota; kingdom Metazoa; phylum Arthropoda; class Insecta; order Orthoptera; family Tettigoniidae; genus Meconema; species Meconema thalassinum. The sequence goes on along the minus strand of OX336388.2, from coordinate 1,452,636,562 downwards.
TCGGCACACAAAAGGTGACATGGAGGATTTATACACTTTCACATCAATAAATCAATAAATACAAGACCACAGTTTTATTCAAAGCCTACCTACACCTTGGTTTACTGTTCGTAAGCCATAGTCATTTAACGTGTGTAATTACGGTGACGACTGCGTAGTGGAAACTACGTCTAACATCGTATGGCCTGAGCTCCACCAGCTACGAACTATAGGTTCAAGCAAGCCTCTGTCGTTACAAAAAGTGTCAGCTGTCCTAAGGTCATTTCCTCCAGGAAATACCTTCATTGGCACGGCTATGTCAGCAGGTTCCAAATGCAAATGAACAAGGTTAAATAGAAAAGTTTTGTTATTTATATTTTGTTTATCAAAATTATGCGTTTTATTATTAAGATGACGGTTTAAATTATAGTTGGTTTATGGCGAATAACAGCTGACTAGCCTGGCATGGAGCGTCTCTGCGAGATCATCTCTGCCGAAGAGCCTCGACTCAAAAGTAGGGATACGATCAACGAGTAATAACATCTTGGACACACAATAACACGAGTTACCAGCGGCGCGCAGCTCGCGTTCAATAACTTTGGGACAGGCCTGGAAACACATCAGTTACCCTCCCTAAATATTTGGTCTACGGGAACTGTCCCGGACATGGTACACAAAATACCTATCAGTAACCTGGTGAGCACAAAACCAACATGGCGGCGACGCGAAGTATAGACTACATATTTAAATGGACGTTTCTCCCGAATTAATTTGTTAGTTAAACGCCTTTTGCGTGTACCGTTGTTTCGACGAGTACAGTTATGTCAGGATTCTTATATTATGAAGGAGGCTAGTGACCCTCCCGTGAAGAGGCTTTTCATGTAAGAAGAAATAAATTCACAATACTATTAGTGCTGATCACTACACTTTGATAATCGTGATGCACAATACGATGGTGCTCGATGACACTTGATAAAATTCTTCGCTATAAAGCGGACTATTCCCACGTCTTACACGACGGGTATTACAACACGCCTCAACCGGGCGGATCCTCAAGACGTAGTGCACGGAACTGCATTCCCCGTGGAATCAAGTCGTCAAACTAAGTCGTTTAGCGACTATTTACATTCCTTTTTGCATATCTGCAATGATATTACCATACCTTAAAGTGAAAAAGAAATACATTCTCCTAAATGTTTCAATAATACTGAATGACGAAATGGAATATTCTGAGTCTCGTAGAAAGTTGAAGTTGATTAATAGTCCTATAGGTGAACTTATGTTTATAGCCTCTATCAACATAAAAAATTCACTTTGATTGCTGTAAAAGATTCGTAGATATTGAGAACCGTCTAAATATTTCGGATGCTCGCCATTTTGGATTGTTATATGTATAGGCCATAGAGTTATGTACCATTAAAGGAAAATTATTGCGTAGCTGCATTATTCAAACTTTCACTTCGATTGCATGATTACGACACAAGAAATTAAAACTTAATTTTAAAATTTCGCACAGTCTCCATCTTGAGGTTATGTAAACAATTGAACTAAATTAGATGCCAGTGCATTACAATATGTATAATCATTTACTGTACCACATTTCACTGCGCTAAGATGGTTAAATCACGAGAAAAATCTAATAAAATGTTTCACATTCGCTTGGCCGCCATGTTCGTTTTGTACTTTAGAGGGTTTTGAATGTTACATAGATAAACTTGTAGCAGTGCCCTTTATCACCGTACAAAATTTCACGGTGATATCTGTAATATTTTTGGAGCTATAGACTGCCAGTTAAATATTTCGCACATCCGCCATATTGAGGCTATGTAAACAATTGAACTAAATTAGATGCCAGTGCATTACAATGTGTATGAACATTTGTTGTACCAAGTTTCATTACCTTTGGATGGTTAAATCGCGAGAAAAGTCCATTTAAAAGTCTCAAATTCGATTGGCCGCCATGCTCGTTTTGTAGGTACCAGCTTTTTGAAAGTCCCATAGGTGAACTTCCAGTAGTGCCCTTTATCACCGTAAAAAAATTCAGGGTGATATCTGTAATAGTTTCGGAGATACTGAATGCTGGTGAAATATTTCGCACAGCGGCCATGTTGGATTGGTGAGAGACAATACAATTTGAAGGGCACGGTCGGGGTCGGCCAGATTGGTGCTATGATCTTACCGGGTTTCATTGAAATCGCTTCAGCGGTTTAGAATTTATTAGGGGGACACACACACACACACGAATCACACACGCACACACAGACACACGGACAAAAGGTGATCTCATAAGCCTATAATATAATATGAAATAGGCTAAAAAGGCGAAACACATAAATGAAAATCTAGGATGAAAAGGTTCAGAAACCCCGGAAAACTATATACGAAAGTGACATTCAAGAATCTAGAAAACAACAAAAGATTAGATTACTTCACTCGCTCATACATTCAATGATGATGATGATAATTGTTGTTTTAAGGGGCCTAACATCATCTCATACATTCAATCGTAAAATCAACCATCCACATCTTCAAACAATCAATCTATCAACCAACCAACCAATCAAACACAAATAGAAATGAACACAGTATACGTTACAATATTTTATAGCTCACTTGAGATGTTCCTCATAACAGTTGAAAGAGAGTCGAAGTGAATATCAGCAGCACTTTTACTCTCCATCAAGCTCTTTGTTGAATACTAGAACCCACACCACGAGGTAGTCCAAATTTAATGCTTCGACTACTGTACCTCCTTTCCAATTCTAATACAAATTATACGCCAAACCTCACGTATACCTGATTTCTGTCACCTCGTGGTGTACCGGCTCTTGACTCTTAGCCGGAGGTCGGGGTTCGATTCCCGGCTCTGCCATGATATTTTAGTTCTGGTGTGAGGGCTGGAACAGGGTACAATCAGCCTCGTGAGGTAAAACTGAGAAGAAAAGTGTTCTATTCCCATCTCAGCCATACTGGAAGTGGTTTTCCCTCACTTCTACTCCAGGCAAATGCTGGGATGGTTCCTAACTTAAGGCCATGGCCACCTCCTTCCAAATCCTATCCCCAATTATTTACAAATACACACACTAGTACAGCCATCACAATAACACAGTTTATCACACACATTCCACACACAACCAAATACACTTTGCTATATGTTCACGATGTTGCAGCCCCTAAAATATACAACAACCCATTTTCATGGCGAAGTTTTAATTTGATGTATAAGAGTGGAATTAGCTGTACTATTTTAAGCCTATTTTCAGCTTATGTAATAATTATTGACTTGCTAGATCACCTTTTGTCTGCGTGTGTAATGTCCTCCCCAGTAAAATCTGAAAGGTGGAAGAATTTCTATGAAATTTGGTAAGGACTTACTACTTCCTAGTACGATCTTGACAGTGATTTACAAATTTTCGAATGACACCAATCCAACATGGTGGCCGAGCGAAATATTTCACTGGCATTCATTATCTCCGAATCTACTATGAATTTGAATTTTTGTATGGTGATAGAGGGTAGGTCTATTAACATAAGTCCACATATGCGACTTTCAAAAACCTGATAAGCACGAATCTAGAATTTCCAGCGAGTAAATCCTAACTTCTAAATATCAAAATACAGCTAGTCAAATATTTAAGGTTTAAAAAATATGTTTTAAAAAACTTGTTGAAACGTCTTTTCGTTGTTGATGCTGTTATTAATTCGTGTAAGGGGCTTATGACATTTTGATCATCAGCCCCGTATACTTAGGTTTGTGTTGACCTTTTCTGAAAATCGGTGTTTCTGTGATAATTGTAGTCAAGTAGTGTGTGTTATAGACAGGGATGAGATAGGTGTTCCGGGACTTGAAATAAGGTGAGAGTGTGAAAAAATGACACTCAGGATAACCGGGATTCGAAGCACATATCCCTGGTCTTGATGCAGCTCCCCATCGTGGTCGTGTTGAGCGATTTAATTGACACATGACCACGAGGTTGCAAAGCCTCTAAATTAATTAACAAGCACACCCAAACTCTCAATGCGAGTCCCAAGACCACAGAAATCAACCAACCTGCAACTCACACTTGTCGTTGCCAGTTGCTATCCATATATATTTGTTGTTGTTGTTGTTGTTTCATTTACGCTCTTGGACATCGTGATCATCACCCCCATTAACAAGCAAGCGTGAGACCGCCTCGTGGTGTAGCGGCTAGTATTCTTGTCTGTCACCCTGGAGGTCCGTGTTCGATTCTCGGCTCTGCCAATACATTTTAATTCTGGTCTGAGGACTGGAACGGGATCAAGTCTGCCTCGTGAGCCTAAACTGAAAATATTGCCATCTCAGCCATCTTGGAAGTGGCATTCCGTGGTTTTCCACTTCTACTCCAGGAAAATGCCGGGTTGGTTCCTAACTTAAGGTCACGGACCCTCCTTCCCAATCCTCACCTGAATTATTACAAATAAAGTACATACACTAAAACAGCAATCACAATAACACACGTTATCAGAAAAATTCCTCGCACACACCCAAGTACATGGGACTACAATACCAGGATATCGCAAAGCCCCTAAATCAATCAACAACAACGAATAAAGAGTATGCGTGATAACACAAAAAGAATGTACTTACAGTGAGAAGGACGGCTGTCACACTATCAGACCTTCAGTATTTGATTGCTCATTTAACACGAATTAATTAGCTTATAATATGCGATACATGTACGTCATTAGGTAATTAACATTCACTTCGCACGCCCATTGCATGTGGTTAGGAGTATGACAATGGTTAGGCGCACTAGGGGCTCACACATTCCATTTGACAATGCAGCACAGACCTATCGGAAAATTCAGTTTCAATATGCCCTTATATGCTGGAATTATATAGAATATTTGAAACACACAATATTTTAGCATACGAGTAGCATCAATTTCCAAACGCATGCTGATATTAAAACATAATTTCTTCTTTTTCATCACAGATCTTTAACTGTCGGACAACAAATAAGGGCTCGAAATACTGTAGAATGACGATTGTGTGGAATGGCAGGCACAAACACAATCTTATGAATATGAAATTTAAAGCAATATCGATAAAGCCGATTAATATAATCCCAGGCAATTATCCGAATTCACACAAGTAAACAACATATTTACCATGTAATTACGCACCTCACTGCGTTAAATCGTGCTGCATGACAGTGTGGGCAGCTGCAGCCAGTCCGGAGGTCACAGGTTCGAATCCCGGCGCTAACAGTGGCTATCCTGATTGTGTTTTTCTCCCCAAGATTTTCCACACTCGTATCGTATAGTTCTCACACTTTCCTCGTTAACGAACGGCTCGCTTTTGAAACCTGCCTGGGCGAACATGTTAACATTCCATGTCTGCGGGGTGCCAAGGCTTTTCCAGCTCAAGGCACAGTGCTGTCAACTCTCCACCGTAGTCACTGAGAGCAAGGAGCGAGATTGGACAGAACTGTGTGCAACACTGGAGACCTGACACGCGACCCGGCAGACACTTCACGTGGAGAGATGGCGGAAGCATGCTATTGGTCAAGAACCATCGGCTATTGGTCAGCAGCGAACAATGGATATTATCAGCGCGTGCTACTGTCTAATGTTTGACCGCCGCTCGTTAGCGAGAATAGTGAGAGAACTATACACACGCTCATATTTACGGTTTGCCTAGGAGAGGGGAAGGGGATACAGGTAATACAGTATGTCAAATACTGTAGATCTTGCCCGATGCTCCCTCCCGTCTTTCTAACGAACCTCCCTAGATGTTGGGTACAGATAAATAAATATAAAATAAATAAATAAATACATACATAAATGGTCACATCTGCAGAATGGGCAACACCAGATCATCATCATCATCATTTCCCCTTATCCAGCTCCTGCCGGGTCGGGGTATTTATGGCACTTCTCCACTTTCCTCTTTCCTTCCACCATTCTTCTTCCACGATCTTGTCCCAGTCCAGATTTCTTTTTCTTACGTTGTTCTTCACTGAATCAATCCACCTTGTTCTAGTTCTTCCTCTTGCTCTCTTACCCTTGCACTTTGCCTCCAGCATCTGTCTTGGTATTTCCTCCATCCTCTTTACATGTCCAAACCACCTTAGTTTATTCTTCTCAATTCTCTCATTTAGTTTTCCCATCCCAACTTCCTTCCTAACTTCTTCATTCCTCAGTCTGTCTTTCCTTGTCTTTCCTATCATACTTCTTAGGAATTTCATTACACTGGCTTGGATTCTACTCTCTTGCCTGCTTGTGAGGGTCCAAGTCTCAGCTGCATAAGTTAATATGGGAACATAGTACACTTTATACATTACCTCCTTGCTTTTCCTTGGTACTTCCTTATCCCAAACAAGTTTTCTTACACTTTGATAGAATGCATTGCTCTGCTGTACTCTCCTGCCAATCTCCATGTCCAACCTAGCAGTTTTCATCAATTCACTTCCTAGGAATTTGAACGTGTCCACAATTTCCAAACTCTGACTTCCAATTTTCACAGTACCCTTTCCTTGTCTTTCCCCTCTTGTCATCACCATGGTCTTGCTTTTCTCTATACTGATTTTCAGGCCTTACTTCTGAATATTTTCGTTCAGTGCATCTAGTTGTTTTTGCACTTCTTCGGTGTTCCTTCCCCAGACCACAATATCATCTGCAAATAACAGGAACTTCATTTCTTTATGTCCATATGCTTCCTTTGTTTCCTTTACAATTTCATCCATCACCATTATGAACAAGAGAGGTGACAGCACACTCCCCTGTCTTAGTCCAGTCTTGTTCCTAAACCAATCTGTCTTTCCAACTGGGGTCAGTACCCTGCTAGCACAGTTGTTGTACATTGCTTGCACCATTTCCAACATTTCTCTTCCCAGTCTCTTCTTAACCATGGTTTCCCATACCTTCTCTCTGGGGACATTATCATATGCCTTTTCTAGATCTATGAAAGTCATGATCAAATCCTCTCCATATTCCCAGTTCTTTTCCATCACCTGCCTCAAGCTAAAGATTGGGTCCACTGTGGATCTTCCACTCCTGAAGCCATACTGCTCCTCTTGCAACTCTCCTTCCACCTTTCTTCTCATTCTTCTTTCTAATATCCTTTCCAGTATTTTTACTATCTGTGATATAAGGGTGATCCCTCTATAGTTATCACACACCTTCTTGTCCCCCTTCTTAAACACTGGTATTATTAGCCCTTTCTTCCAGTCTTCTGGTACACATTTCGTTTCCACACACACTTTAGCAGTCGATACAACCATTGCATACCAACAGGTCCAGCAGCCTTTATCATTTCTACACTGACTTCATCCACCCCTGTTGCTTTTCCCATCTTCATTTTCTGTACTGCTAATTCCACCTCCAGCTTTGTTATATCATCTTCTGTTATGGAGTCGTCAGGTTGTGTCACTTCCATCTCACCAGTACAATTGCTCACATTCAATAGCTTATCGAAATACTCCTTCCATCGTCCCTTTATCTCTTCTGGGTGTGTTAACAACTCTCCATCTTCCATTTTTACTAGCTTTGTAGTAACTCTGTCTTTCCTCTTACTTCTTAGAAGTCCATACAGCATCCTTTTACTGCCACTTACATCTGTTTCCATTATTCGTGTAAATTCTTCCCAACTTTTCTTCTTTTCCTCTCCTACCACTTTCTTATACCTCCGTTTGCTGTCGTGATACTTCCTTTTGCTTTCTTCTGTTTGATCTCGGTTCCATTCTTTCCATGCAGACTTCTTTTCTTTCACTGCTTTCCTCACTTCTTCATTCCACCACGGTGTCTCCTTCTCTTTCGCTCTTGTTGACGTCCTACCACAAGCACTCTCTGCTGCACCAACAAATGCCTTTTTAAAGTGGGACCATTCCTCTTCTATGTTTTCCACATCAGTAACTGGGATTTTTTGCTTCAATCTCTCCTGAAAATCTTCCTGTACAGTTTTGTCTTTGAATTTCCATACTTTTATTTTACTTTCTCTGATCTCCTTTAGGTTTTCCAATTTTTCCCATCTAAATTTTGCCACCACAGCTCTATGGTCACCATCAAATGCTTCTCCTGGTAAAGCTGTCTCATCTATCAGCTTTCTGCGATTAGTCCTTTCCACCAGAAAGTAGTCAATTACTGATTTTGTTCTTCTATCGCCCCAACCATATCTCGTAATTTTCCTGCTGTTTTTCTTCCGAAACCATGAATTACCCACTATCAGTCCATTCCTTTCACAAAAGTTTACAAGTTCCTCTCCTTCCCGGTTCTTTTTCCCATATCCATACGATCCAATGACTTCTTCCTTTCCTTGTCTCTCGTTTCCGACTTGTGCATTCATATCTCCCATGATCACCACTTCTACATCTGAAATTACTCTTTCTACATCCTCCAGGAATACTTCAATATCTTCTCCTCTGTTTCCAGTCTGTGGTGCATACACTTGTATGAAGTCCATCACGTCATTTTTCATCTTCATTCTAATTTTCATTATTCTGTCACTCACACACTCGACCACTTCAACATACTCCTCCAGTTGTTTCGAGGTTATCAGTCCCACGCCATTTTTTGCCTCTTGGCCACCACTCCAGTATAATGTATATCCTTTCCTCAATTTCTTCCTTCCTTTATCTTTCCATTTCACTTCACTCAGCCCCATCAATCCAACATTCTCCCTCTCCATGAAGTCTACCACCTCCTCCATCTTGCCTGTCAGGGTCATGACATTCATGATTCCCACTTTCATTTCGGTTATTGGTCGCCCATTTCTCACAGTTCCCCCAGTACCAAAAGAACTGCGCGTCGCCTGCAGGGCACGCCCTAACCTTCTCCGAATCATTTGAAGTGCCATTTCCATTTTAGGCTATTATTACGATGGGGTCGCCACTCCCAAAGGCATTTTATGAAGCTACTGCCAGCTATTATACAGGCCGCCCCTAACATGGGAAACAGACGCCCTTGCAGCCGCCCCTAACCTGGGAAACAGACGCTGCCAATTGATGCTATACTCATACTATTCCCTGAGTACTGGGGGGTGGGGGCAACACCAGACATGAAAAAAAAATGCCTGATATAATAAATTCTAGAAGGTCAAAATTAGTTGGTTAGAAGAAATCAAACAGGACTTAAAAAAGAAATAAACATGACAGAAGATATCATCTTGAATTGAATTGCAAGGCTTTTGGAACTCTAGTTACAAATCACTCTTTCACCGAAAAAGTTACCGACAGTAGTGGCTACGCTGGCTAAAGCACGGCATTAGGTCATGGGGCCAAGCTCTCTGCTGACTCGGTAGACGCGTGGGTTCGAGCCCCACCGTCGCCTGTCCTTGAAATGGTTTTCCGTGGTTTCCCATTTTCAACACCAGGCAAATGCTGGGACAATACCTTCTGACAGGTCACGGCCGCTTCCTTGCCCACTTTCATCCATTCATCCCATCTCGACTAGAAAGACCTGCACTCGGCCTCTCAGGAGGCTACACGAAAAAAAACGAAAAAGTTCAAAAGACCACTGAAAAAAAAAAGGATGGTAGAACGTAAGAAGCATAGCGAATTCATGAGGAGATTTTGGGAGAAAAAGAAGAGGAAAACACCATCAACCCAAAGAGATGGTATATTAGCTTTCACGGCCAGTGAATTAATACTCAGCAATTATTCTAGGGCTGTGCCGTGTCTCGTGTGGGGTTTCGCCTAGGACACCAACCTGGCTCATCAGCGGGCTCTTGGTGTCTGCACCCGGACCCCACAGTAGTAGCGAACTGCGCGGTACCTCCCCTTTTATGAAACGCGCCTGCGCCTCTTCACTGCGAGAGCTATATGCTCAAGCAGTCCTCACCTCCCTATGAAGGTTTCCAAAAGCATGGAATATTGGCTTTCACGACCAGTGAATTAACACGTTCAAACGCGCTCCCTAAGTGGGCAAATCGAAGAAGGAAAGAAAGAAAGAAAGAAAGAAAGAAAGAAAGAAAGAAAAAAGAAAGACATAAACAAGTATATAAGTATGTAAGCAAGCAACAAGTCAGTAAGTAAACAATGTCTACAGATGATCAGAATGTGTCAGGAGGACAGAAGCACACATATGTGAACAAGGGATGATCTCAAGAACCTATTTTCACATGCATGAAATAGGATAAATGTGAGGACTAGGGAGAAGGAAGTGTCAACATAATATGCATGTATTACTTAGCCATTTATTGTGGAGCCCTACTTATACTTAGGGCTGCGATTTCTATGTAATTACATATTCTTTCCCTTGCTATTTAAATGCTGGGAAACGATTCACATACCACTATGTTATGGTTATTACAACTCAACCTCATTTTACATATTTTTTGATATTTGTAGGTATTCTACATATTCTTAGTGAAGTTACATCAAATTACATATTTTAGCATTATAGTGAACATCTAGATGCTATAGAAACTGTAGTTTCTTTTGTTCCTAAAAGTGCTGTATCCTTTTGTGAATTACAAACTGCTTTTAGTTATTTTAAAGTGGTCTCCTCAATTGCCTTCATCTACAACAACTTCAGCTGGCTTCCAGCAAGCATCAAACGTCTATAAACATAAGAACAGCCACTGCATGATTCTATAGGTGTCATAGAGGATGTTATCGAAAAACTAAATGCTGTGAATGGGGAAACTGGTGCAAGTGTATGGAATAAATTGCAAGTTTTTTGAAGAGAAATCCTGGTTATTCAACATTTCACAGCGTGTGCCAAATTCTAAGAGGAGACGATGTTTATCCACCCGAGGACATTTCTACATCTAAATTCCCTATCCTGAAATTTGCCCCAGTTACATAATGTGACTTCGCTTTCCCTGCATATCAAAATATTCTGATTTACAAACGTCTTTCAATAATCCCAGAGAACATCGAAAAATACGTAATTGTTTACTGCGCTGCAAAATTACATATGCAAACGTGCTTTGAGTGTTGAAAGTAATATATATATGAAAATGAAAATCCACAGCCTGCTTCCAGTCTCCGACCGGGTCAGGAATGGAATGAATGAAGCCCCCATCTAGCGGCGAGGATATGAACTGTGCCGGCTGCCGAGGCCTGACGCACTCCTCTGGGGCAATGATTAAATGAATGACAGATGAAATGAAATGATAGTGGAGAGTGTTGCTGGAATGAAATTTTGACAGGGAAAACCGGAGTACCCGGAGAAAAACCTGTCTGCCTCCGTTGTGTCCAGCACAGATCTCACATGGAGTGACCGGGATTTCAACCTCGGACCCAGCAGTGAGAGGCCAGCGTGCTGCCGCCTAAGCCACGGAGGCTTACATATATATATATAAGATTGTATTGATTATGTGTGTGATATCTTTACTAATATAATAAAGCTGAAGAGTTTTTTTGTTTGTGTGTTTAAACGCGCTAATCTCTGGAATTACCAGTCGGATTCAAAAAATTATTTTTGTATATGATAGCGAGATTCAAGAGGAATAGTTTAGGCTATGTAGCATTAGGCTACACCTCTCAGGTAACCTTAAAGATTGTCTTTTGTTCAGTGAGTTGGAAGAACAAGCGCTCCCGAACAGCTTCAATAATACCTACAGTAAGTCTATTGCTGCCTGGCAATGCGGGCTGCATCACGTCGCCCCTACCAGTGTTCTGGTGCAGAATTGCGAGCTGCTTATAAATTGCAGTCACGGGGAGTAATTAGTGCAAAAAGATTTCTTAGACCCCTTAAAACAGTTATCATCAAGAGAATAGTAAGCCTCTGTATAAGGGCGATGGTGTTGGTGCAGTATACTGAGGTTATCAGCTGCAATAAGCGTTGGTGCTTTCCGATCCTTATCTTTGAGCGCTCCAGTTCTGTAGTAGTATTCATTATCATCCATAAAACAAATAAATCCTCTGGGCGAAGCCCGGCACTACTGCTAGTATTGTTATATGACTCCAGAGAACATGAAACAGTTATTGCTGCAAAATTTGATATAAATTGTTTTTTGTGTGTTTTAACTTATAACTTACAGAATGGCGAGTTTATATCACATATGTAATATTACATATTTTGCACATTCTGCATATTTTACTACATATTTTGATGCATTTTGTTGCACACTTATGTACATATTTTACCACTTGATACTACATAAAAATCCCAGCTCTACGATACCAGCCTTCAACGTAATGCCCTGCGAGATGTTGCATCCTTTACCAGATGTGTGGAAGTAAATTAGTAACTGCCCCCTCAGAAGAAGATCCTAGCTACAGCCTCTACAGGTCTGCACCGAGGGATACGTACCAACACTGGAGTGGAATCTCTATGATCGTGAGAACGCCTCTATGAATCATATCACAGTGATTTTCCACTCAGTGATCTTGAACTATCGACCTGTACTGCATTTAGATTTAACGTGCCTGTGGGAACAAATGTGACGCGCAAGCATTAGCCATTGAGGTTAGCAACACTACTGTTGTTGTTTCATTCACTAATACAGTCATCACAATTAACACCGGTTATCAGACATATTCTACACACACAGTACACGGAACTACATGACCGCGTTGTCGCAGCCCCTAAACTTAAGAACCAACCAACCAACCAGCCAACCAACCGTTGTTTCATTTTAGGAGCTTGGACTTCAGAGTAATTCATACCCGTGCACTTTGATTTGTGTGTGAAATTTTGTATGATAACCTGTGTTATTGGGATGGCTGAATTAGTGTGTAGGTTGTATCTTAATTACACCGACAAAAAATCAGGGACGCTCTGCGTGTTATGTAAAAGACGATACCGCAATCGGATTGGCGGAGAAAATTTTTCCCTCCGAGAAAATGACGTTACTTTGTTACTTCCGGGCGCGCGATTCAAATCTACGAACTCGCCGTATTTGCTGAGCCAGGCAGCAAGCCGCTGGCCACTGCTGTGCTTCGGGCAAGGGAAGGGAGTGTGATAGAAGGAGACAGAGATATGCTGACGTGAATGTGGTAAGCCGAGGCGATCGAGGAAACTTGCGCATGCCCGGCAGCATATCTCTATCACCTTCTATCACACTCCTTTCCCTTGCTTGAAGCACAACGGTGGCCAGCGGCTTGCTCTGTAGCTCAGCAAATACGACGAGTTCGTAGATTTGAATCGCGCGCCCGGAAGTAACAAAGTAACCTCATTTTCTCGGAGGGAAACATTTTCTCCGCCAATCCGATTGCGGCATCGTCTTTCACATAACACGCAGAGCGTCCCTGATTTTTTTGTCGGTATAATAAAGATACACCCTGTATATGCAATTCAGATAAGGATTGGGAAGGAGGTGGCCATGGCATTAAGTTAGGAACCATCCCAGCATTTGCCTGGAATAGAAATGGGGAAGCTACGGAACACCACTTCCAAGATTACTGAGTTGGGAAGTGAACCCGCCACTCCCCAGTTATTGTCTTACGAGGCTCATTGTACCCTGTTCCAGCCCTCAGACCGGAATTAAATTTCTTGGCGGAGCCGGGAATCAAACCCGGACCTCCGGGGTGACAGTCAAGAACGCTAGCCACTAACCATGACGTGGTCGTAACAACACTTTTAGTAGCGATATTATGTCTCGTATAATTTGCGTCATGTAAATGTCTCGTTAGGACTATACATTGTTTGGGGTATGCACTTCTACAATTAGGCAAAAGTTCTTAAAGTAGCCTATAGCTTTTTTGAGATAAACATGAAATGAAGTCTTATACAGGTCCACGCCCGAATGCAGTTGTTCAACTAACTTATTTATGCGTGATATTCTCCACACTAAACCGTTGTCGTTGATCTTATTGGGGTCCGAAGCTTCGGCGTGATCCATTCGTAGTTGGTTCACACACTTGCTCGGAACGCTCGGAATTGGGGGTTTGAATCCAAATGGTGGTCTAATTTTTGACTCTCATGCTTTAAAGAACCTACAGTATACTTTTATTTTTATCAATGTTATTGCCAATGCTTTTGATAGGAATTAATTCTTATGATTTTTTATCTATTTTGAAATAACAGAATCTATGCGTCTATGCTTTTTCTAGCACTTAAGACCAACAGACGCAGTGTGATAGGCTTGGGACGTCTATCAGTAAATATTTACGCAGATGGCCGTTTTTTTTAGATCATCATAAAAAATGTCATATATTGTAGTATTGATTAAAGGAGAATTTAAGGTGAAATTCGTTGGTTTATTTTACCATGTATTGAGTAGAAATATGAATTGCAATTGTTACAACTAGCATAGATACTAATGTTGTTAAAATGATATATAAAATAAAATAATTCACTTGCCCGAGGTTTGATTTTAGTTTGGGACAGTTTCCTGCGCAGAGTAGAATGAACTTTTCCAATTCCAACGCATCTACACGACAATTCTTTTTAAATTTAAAATGGGTTCGATTTCCACCTATGTAATCCCGGAAGTGGTTTTCCGTGGTTCCCCACTTCTATTCCAGGTAAATGATGTAATGGTAATTAGTTAGTGCCCCATGTTGGTAGCGACAAATGTAATGGTTATTAATTAGCGCCCCTTGTTGGTAGCGACAAATGTAATGGTTTCTTTCGCCCTCACGTTGAGCGACAAGTGTAACCTTTTGACTGCCCACACGTTGAGCGTACAAATGTAACAGTTTCGCTAGCCCACACTGTTGGGAGACAAATGTAACTGTTTACCTTTGCCTAAGCTATGTTGTTTTAATGGGCGCCAAGACCTCAATGCAATGTTGAAATCTAAATTTGTATTTAACAACGTCTAGCTCTGGCAGAACACCTTCAAGACTCTATTCACTCAGATCGTGGTATGATTTGATCATTAACCCAACAAACAATTGTATCAGGAGAAGGAATTGGTCTATATCTAATGCTACCTACTGAAAGCAAAGATTGCATTGTAAAAGAAATGAATTTATTATATAAAACAAGTATAGCAAAATTAATAATAATAATAAGTACAAAATTTAAATTGGAGCGTTGTGATTTGAATATTACCGATAGAAAATTACGTGAAAACGGAGTCTGATAAATTGATTTTACTCTTATTTCCAAGCTATGAAGTTACTGAAATATGAAATGTAAAACAAAGAAAAATGAGAGATTGCGTATTTCTGCGTCATTTGCGCTTACCATTGGAAATTGCCAAGGCATTTCCCTCGTACTTGCTGATGCTGTGTGCTTCCCACAGTCTCCTGGACGTCGGCATCTCCGTCGAAATTTGATGATATTCTGGTAGATTAGATAATTCTATGGTCCGTACCTCGGACCCAAACACTCGTACAACCGCACTGGTTAAGTTTTGCAAAAGTTAGTCTTCAACTCCACTGAACATCGGAGCGACACGCACTTGCAACCGTACTCCGCAAGTTCTACACAGATAGCCCTTAACTCCACCGAACATCGGTGCGACTTTCACGCGCATCCATACTCCTCAAGTATATCACAGATAGTCCTCGTTCCACGGCGCGTCGAACGATATATCCACACGCCGGCTCCCCACTCTTCAGCCGACTCCTAGCTTACGTTGTCTCCGCTGATTGGCTGTACCCCACTCGCTATATTCCCCTTCTCTGGGTCAATACACTCGGCGGGAGGGTTCCGTTCCAACAATTCGCCTTTCCTGGAAGATGCGACCCAGGATTGCGTCATGCTTCTCGACAGGAATCAGCTTGTATTCGAATTCCCAGTGAGTCATCTCTCTTAAATACCCTAACTGACAAAAACTCCGTAAAATTCCGTAATCAGATAATTTTCTATGATATCGTCGTTCGTAATAATTTGCATGATAGCGTTTTCTAAGACATAGAAAACCTATCTGAATGCTAATAATTTTTATAAAATGCTCCGAAAATATCTAAATAATAATTATAATAAATTAATAATAATAATAAATTAACATGAAAAATTCTCTCGGCTGAACAATTTGCCGCGTAAATAAATATAGAATGGCTTCCTACTGACTTATGCCAGTTGCATAAAAACCCCACAAAAAACACGTTACATATTCGCCTCGGATCATCGGATGATTTACCGTGACGACGGTCCATTATCCGATTATCCCAGACACGTTAATAAACCCCATCCAAAATACATATTACATAAACGAAATCACCCTAAATTACAGATATATACACTCATATTTTTTCTTCACGCACTTTGCGTCAAAGTTTGTTGTCACTATGGATTGCACTTTGCAACCAGTCCAATGTTTTACATATGGAATAGTGTTCCACGGATATTTCCGCCTCTCAAATTTCTCTATGTTGGAGAAATAGACATAATTAATGTGTGAGCACTATGTATTTATGATGTCATATCACACGCATTGAAGGTGTTCTGATATATTTATATCACCATAGAACTCCCTAATTTCACTGGAGGTCCCCTCCTTTTGGTGAAATTTAATCTCACTTATCACTGAGCACACGATCACACTACTGTGGCAGCGCCTCGTGACCATAATACTTAATCTCTCTTTAAAGTAGATTAAATTAATATTGACTTCTGAAAAAAAAAACAGTAAATGCGCATTACATATAACACCAAATATTTCTGTGCCGTAATCGCCCTGTCTTGTTAAGTTCCCGTTAACCATATTCTACTTAATACTAGTTCTCAACACAGACCATTTCTCCTCACACAAATAATACCATTGTACAAATTATCTTAAATTACACACTTACAAATCTTACATGGCGAGGCCGTAAACAGAAATCACGTGTGCTGATATGTATGAGTTTCATGAAGGACTGTCTCGCATTCTGATGGCCCATCTTTTATCTCGTGGACGCCTTAAGCTAACAAGCCCTATACAAGCGCTTCCCCATCTCTTGGAGATAAATGGGAACCCATCAGCGCTGCCAAAATGGCCTTGGTGCATCGAGACAATTTAGTGCTCAACAGCATCCGACAATCCCGTCATATTTCCCTGTACCTTAAAAACTCTCATTTACTTACATACTACCCCCTTGTGTGACTTCTGATACGCCTGCCTTAAGACCAGATCTTCCACGCACCAGACACCACACTTTCCCATTTGATAGGCTGGCTCGCCAGCTAAACACACTCACTTTATGACACATATTTTCGTAGACTATGTATATTATACGTCCCGTATAATCTCTTTCCCTCACTATTCTCCAGCACATATGCTGTTTTCCCAATACGTTTGGAAACTATAAATGTTTCTGTGTCACCTGCTTCCAACCTTGCAAGTGGCTCCCTTTAAATGAACGTCCTCACGTTGCTCTACCTAGCATATTTCTCAGTGTCTGTAACGATGCCCTGTTGCTACTGTCCACACATGCTAACCCTACCTTCCTATGGTGTCACACCTCTACTCGACACTCTATGACCTAAAAATGTCACTTCTGACTGACAGAATGACGACTTAGACAGCTTCAAAGTGAACCCTGCCTGATCTAACTTCTGAAAAACTATATTTAAATGACGTAGATGCTCCTCAAAACTGCGTGAACTAATTACCATATCATCTATGTAAATGGTTACAAACTCTCCTGTGTCATCCCCTAATGCGATGTTTAAAGCCCTAATTAAAGCTGCTGAACTACTCTTTAACCCATAAGGTGTTCTACAAAATTGATAAAGGTTATATTTATGACTAAAAGCTGTAAATGGTCTATCTTCGTACATAAGTGGCACTTGCCAAAAACTGGAACTCAAATCTACACAAGTGAAATACTTCTTCCCCTCAAATGTTTGCATTAATTCTTCTATTGACATAGATTTCAGCTGATCTGAACTAATTCTATTGTTAACCAAACGAGCGTCTAAACAAATACGAACAGTGCCGTCGGTCTTGGGTACCGTTATCAAAGAATTAACATACGGACTGTTAGAGTGCTCAATAATCCCATCTTCAAGCATCTGATTAATTTGTGCCTCAACTGCACTCTGATAAGCGAAAGGTACAGGATATCTATGTCCTGTGAATACTGACCTATCAATAACGTTCAATGAATGGGTATAGCAATTGGCCATACCAATGCGATCCTCAAACACTCTCCTATTACACCATAACACATCATAGAGCCGAACACACTGTTCATCCTCTATATTTCCCTGAAATGCAGCCTCACGTAACGAGTCCTCTAGACTTCCGTTCGTAATCACACTGCCCACAAAACACGGAGAACCCCGCTCTACGGCTGGCGATATCTCATTTAAAGTACAAATCACACCTACAATGCTACTTCTCTGAATATGGTCATTGAACGCTACTTCTACTTCAGAATCTCCCCATTTAAATTTCAAACTCCCTACATCATAACATAAGTTACCAGACACTCTACTTAGCCTCTCTGAACCCAAGATAACACTGAATACTAAATTTGGAATTACAAGGCAAATCTGCTTCTCTACATGATTATTAATTTTAATGTCTACTAAAACTTGCTTAGAAATTACTTTAGACCTCTTCCCAACAGCTGTGATAACAAAAGTGCTTTTAATTGGCATCTCCTCAAAATTTACTCCAGTTCCTTTCATTTTATCATAAAATGCACTACTTATGCAACTCTTCATACAACCACTATCAATTAAAACATCTGTGTACGCCTCGGACACGTTAAATTTAACTATGGGGCTCTTACTAACCACTTCCTGAATAATACCTTCATCATTTAGTTCATGTAATAATTCATTTCTTACATTTAGGTCATAGGGTTCCTGTATAATTGTATGGACAGGGCATGCTACAGACTGAGATTCTGACCTTACTTCGCAGCCTGGTTCGCGTTTAAAGAACCGCTACAGCTGGCCGTAGTACTAGTTACTACTGCACTGGTCTGGTTGTTCTGAGTTGTGTTGTCATTGTTTGGCTGTATATTACTACCACTAGGCTGTCCTCTTCCTTGACCCCTATTCTGGTTGTAATTATTGTCATTATAATTTCTCCCTTGATTTCCCCTGAAATCATTGTTTCTCCCTTGATTTCCCCTGTAATCATTGTTCCTCCCTTGATTTCCCCTGAAATCATTATTCCTCCCTTGATACTGATTACCATAGCCATTTCCTCTGTTCTGATTTAGCTGATTACTATTATTTCTATTTTGAGCGTTGGCCCCTTCGCCACCGTTCCCTTGAACTTCCTGATGCCTGGCTTCATTAGGTCTATTATTATTATTACCCTGGTTCCGATTGAAATTGTCCTCATAACCCCCTCTCCCTAGTGCATCAAATGTGCTTAACAAATTTTCTACTTGTGATATTGTCTTTACATTCTGGATACAAGCAGCCTCCTTGATCCTATAGGGAAATTGCCTATGTAGCAACCTCACCACATCACTTTCCTCCTTCAAGCCATCAAGATATTTACACACTAATACCTGCCCTAAAAAGTATTCGGTCATGGTGGAGCTTCCTTTAGGGTTATATTTACCACACACTACTCCCTCACGATGCTGCGACTGAATAACCTCATTCCAGAACTTTTCACAGAATTTCATTTTAAAATCATTGATATCAGTAAACTTGTCTCTGTAGACAGCAAACCAATTCCTCGTTTCCCCCACAAACACTTGTTCTAAAATTTCAACTACCTGGCACCACTCAATACTACCATTTTCCAACCTTTCCCCGCATTTATTTTCTATAGTGTTCATGAACTCCATTGGGCACCCCTGTCGATTGCTGAACTTACCCAGTTCTACCTCCCTGTGTGTGCTATTCACAAAAACTGGCCTATTCTGACTATTTTCTTGCCTGATCCTAGCTTTTAATTTTAACTCTAATTCTGCGATTTTCTCCTCAGCCTTCCTCTCAATACTGTTTACTGTTAATTTAATGTTTCCTTCTGATTCTTCTACTTTATCATATAGCTTTGCTTGTTTCTCCTCAATCTTGCTAATGCTCTCTCTATTACTCTCTCTTAAATCATTTACTTCTGCAACTATTTGCGAGTGGACTTTCTCAATTCTACCCCCCAGCTGTTCCTTAACCTCTTTAGTAGCCACCTGAATTTTGTCAATTTCTCCCCCCAATTGCTTTTTGACCTGCTGTGTTTCCAGTTGCACTAGTTCTTTTAAATTTTCAGCCTGTGTACTGATTCTAATTTCCAACTCCTCCTGTACTTTTCCTAATTTTCTGTCTACATCTGCAATAATCTCTTTAGCCTTTTCTTCCATCACCCCCCTGATCTCACCTCTAATCAGTTCGAATTTGTCACTCATTTCCCTACTGTTTTGTTCTAATTTAGCATTTAAAGTTTCAGTACTCTCTCTATTTTCCTTACTGTTTTGTTCTAATCTGGCGTTTAAAGTTTCATTACTCTCTCTATTTTCCCTACTGTTTTGTTCTAATCTGGCGTTTAATGTTTCATTACTCTCTCTATTTTCCCTACTGTTTTGTTCTAATTTAGCGTTGTTTTGTTCCAGTTTAGCATTTAAAGCGTCTGTACTTTCTTTATTTTCCCTACTGTTTTGTTCTAATTTTGCATTATTCTGTTCTAATTTTGCATTTAAGGCATCACTACTAACTTTGTTCTGATACATGAACTCGAGAAGTAAAGTTTTTAATTCTGGTTGGCCGCCTACACTCCCTGTTTCAGTATCGGGATTTACCTCCGCTACCCCGGTACTACCATCACTCGACATACTGCTCGTATCATCACTCTCCAGTTGATGACCACTACGTAACCTCATCTGACTTTCTTTCTCATCCCCCATAATGATATACACTGATACAGACAAATAACCCCCAAAATACAGGCACAGAAATATATACCCTTCTCCTTCCACAAATGTTATTAGGTTTTCAGCCCCAAGTTGTCGGCGACAAATGAAACGCTTATTAATGCCCCACGTTGGGCGCCAAATGTAATGGTAATTAGTTAGTGCCCCATGTTGGTAGCGACAAATGTAATGGTTATTAATTAGCCCCCCTTGTTGGTAGCGACAAATGTAATGGTTTCTTTCGCCCTCACGTTGAGCGACAAGTGTAACCTTTTGACTGCCCACACGTTGAGCGTACAAATGTAACAGTTTCGCTAGCCCACACTGTTGGGAGACAAATGTAACTGTTTACCTTTGCCTAAGCTATGTTGTTTTAATGGGCGCCAAGACCTCAATGCAATGTTGAAATCTAAATTTGTATTTAACAACGTCTAGCTCTGGCAGAACACCTTCAAGACTATTCACTCAGATCGTGGTATGATTTGATCATTAACCCAACAAACAATTGTATCAGGAGAAGGAATTGGTCTATATCTAATGCTACCTACTGAAAGCAAAGATTGCATTGTAAAAGAAATGAATTTATTATATAAAACAAGTATAGCAAAATTAATAATAATAATAAGTACAAAATTTAAATTGGAGCGTTGTGATTTGAATATTACCGATAGAAAATTACGTGAAAACGGAGTCTGATAAATTGATTTTACTCTTAATTCCAAGCTATGAAGTTACTGAAATATGAAATGTAAAACAAAGAAAAATGAGAGATTGCGTATTTCTGCGTCATTTGCGCTTACCATTGGAAATTGCCAAGGCATTTCCCTCGTACTTGCTGATGCTGTGTGCTTCCCACAGTCTCCTGGACGTCGGCATCTCCGTCGAAATTTGATGATATTCTGGTAGATTAGATAATTCTATGGTCCGTACCTCGGACCCAAACACTCGTACAACCGCACTGGTTAAGTTTTGCAAAAGTTAGTCTTCAACTCCACTGAACATCGGAGCGACACGCACTTGCAACCGTACTCCGCAAGTTCTACACAGATAGCCCTTAACTCCACCGAACATCGGTGCGACTTTCACGCGCATCCATACTCCTCAAGTATATCACAGATAGTCCTCGTTCCACGGCGCGTCGAACGATATATCCACACGCCGGCTCCCCACTCTTCAGCCGACTCCTAGCTTACGTTGTCTCCGCTGATTGGCTGTACCCCACTCGCTATATTCCCCTTCTCTGGGTCAATACACTCGGCGGGAGGGTTCCGTTCCAACAATTCGCCTTTCCTGGACGATGCGACCCAGGATTGCGTCATGCTTCTCGACAGGGATCAGCTTGTATTCGAATTCCCAGTGAGTCATCTCTCTCAAATACCCTAACTGACAAAAACTCCGTAAAATTCCGTAATCAGATAATTTTCTATGATATCGTCGTTCGTAATAATTTGCATGATAGCGTTTTCTAAGACATAGAAAACCTATCTGAATGCTAATAATTTTTATAAAATGCTCCGAAAATATCTAAATAATAATTATAATAAATTAATAATAATAATAAATTAACATGAAAAATTCTCTCGGCTGAACAATTTGCCGCGTAAATAAATATAGAATGGCTTCCTACTGACTTATGCCAGTTTCATAAAAACCCCACAAAAAACACGTTACAATGACAGGATGTACATAAATTAAGGCCATGGCTGCTACCATCACCAATACTCATCTCAAAATAATACAAGCACACACACAAATACAGTCATCACAATAACATAGGTTATCAGACAACATTTACACACACATACACCCAAATATACTGGGTTACATGACCACAATGTCACAATTTCCCTAAATAAATCACTATCATCATCATCATCATCATCAACAACAACAACAACAACAACAACAACAACAAAAACAACAACAAACATACTTCTGAGCCCAAAAGTCGATAATTTAAAGATTAAAATCATCTTGTTCAATGTGAAGACACCCTGAACAGTTGCCCTGAAAGCCGGAATAGCACTTGCTATGGAATAAAGTGGGCTCAGGAGTATATTTAGAAACATGTTTTTTTGGTGTTCAAATTGATAAGTCTTGTTATTAGCTAGTTATTGTTCTTTTAAGGGGCGGAACAAGGGGCCATCTGTCCCGATGACAAGGTTAACCGAAAGTTAAACACATAAGCTGCCTAGCCACCTATTTGATACAATTTTTCTACCAAAAATGTTAAGAAATTCTTGGATAAATCTTGTGAGTGATGGAGTCATCTCTTCCATTCTGAAGAATTATAACTGTAGTTCAAAAACACTGTACGGGTGTGAATGCTTTGTGAATTTACTGTACTGCAGGATCCTTACTTGCATGAAGAGCCCTTAATCTTCCAGAAAGTTGTACACTTCCCCCTCTGAATCTGCATTGAGATCATCTCCTCTCTGGCCACTCACCACGACGGTCCTGGTTTGACTCCCGCTCAATGCATGTGAGATTTTCAAAGTGAAATGCCATGTCGTATGGTTAGGATTCCTTGTAAAAAGGAGGTTGCGTGGCTCCTGATCGCGAGATTAACGGTCTTGTAAAACTACAAACTTCCCTCCTTCCTATTCATCCTCTCTCCAATACGTACTGCCACATTATAGAAGGTGGCGCTGAGCGATGTAATGATAGTTAAGTCAGAGAACCAACTTCATCCTGAAAGAATATAGTAGATGGCAACTGAGAAATCACTGTATTGGCAGTGCTACTCTGAGTCGCAATTATTCACATTTCCACCTGAGACCTAAAATAAGTACTTCCGTGAGGTGCTAATAGAGCCTATTTACATATATACTACTAGTCCTTTACACCACATCATGGTAACGCATCTTTTCGGAGAATTAACCCACAGGAGGCGCGATTTTGCATATTTTAAACAGGACTCCATTGCTTACATTTGTAATAATTTCATGATTGAAATTCACGAAGTATTTCCATAGAACAGAGATTAATAGGGATTCATGCTCTTCTCGGTCGCTCAATTTTTCGAGGTATGGTTAAACAATACCGTGTGCAAGACGAACAAGCAAATCATAAACAAAATACATTATTCGTTAGGATTTTGCCCGACTTCCTCAACGTCAACTGCAGCGAGTGGTGACTAACTTCCTAAAGCGGTGCCAACAATGTGTGGAGAATGAAGGCAGGCAATTTTAGCACCTCCTTTCATTAAATATTTCTAAAAATTTCATGGCGATAATTTTCATATACACTAACGATTGATGATATGCCCCGTAGAGATGGCTTGGTCGCAGCCTCCGAGCAACCCGGACCACAGTGTTCCGTACAACGAATGTATCTAGTATACATAGGGCAGACTGGAAGAACTGTAGCACACAAGTTAAGGAACATGCCAGGTACATAAGGGACAAGAAATCATAGTCAAGATTAGTCGAGCATGACATCTCTAAGTGACATAACATAAATTTTGACGCTGCCAAAGTAAAATAAATTCAAATATATGCCACGCCTCCTGAAACCGTAGTAAACTTATTACAGTGCCATCCAGCCAATTTGAAAATGTATAATGGATATTACCTAAATGACATTTGGTGACCTATACTAAGACCAAAGGTGGTGTCACACGAAGCCCTAATACACGGACAGAGATGTCACTGTGATCGAACCACGACCACTATAACACGCTCACAAGAAACCATGACGTCATATCCGCTATGAAAAGAAGCCGGCGCAGTCGTAACCATTCACCTGATGAAGCCGCGAAAGTAGTAGTATATGCTCTCGATTTGACGTGGTGTACCGAATTTTAGACTGTTCATGAATTTTCTTTCATAATGTGGTACGTAATGAGCTTTGTATTGTTTATGTTAGTGTTGTTAGTTTGTATGGTTTACCGTCCTGCAACAAACCTCGACCTGCACGTGGCAAATGAGCACGTGCTAGCCCATAGGAAAATATCGTGCGCAGGAGGAAAGCAAAATTGATTAGATCACTCTGTATTAGAAAAGAAGTGTTACATGTCATTTTATTGTAATGCTTGATCATATTTACACAGACTTCAAGTTCATGTATTCTTGCTTTCCCTTAGCACTTCTAGCTCATCTATATCTGCATGCCACTGAGATCGAAACACGACCACCAGACAACGCTCATGAGAGAGACCATGACGTCACATCTGTTGTGAGAAGAAGACAGCGCACTCGCGGAGCTCAGTCGGCGATGACAGCGGCCATCCTGACTGTGATATTTTTCCAGGTATTCCCATACTCACTCCTGCCAAGTGTCAGAATGGAACCTTAACTCAAAAACCGGGGTACCTACTCCAATTGTTTGAGTCTTCAGTCTTTTGACTGGTTTGATGCAGCCCTGCATGGCTCCCTGTCCTGAGCTAATCGTTTCATCTCTACATAGCTACCACACCCTACATCCGAGACAATCTGTTTAACATATTCTAACCTTGGTCTACCCCTACAGTTCTTGTCCTCGACCCTTCCTTCCATAACTAAGCTTGCTATTCCTGGATGTCTTAGTATGTGTCCTACTAACCTATCTCTTCTCTTCATTAGCAGTCGCCAGAAACATTTCTCCTCTCCCACTCGTCTTAATACCTCTTCGTTTGTAACCCTATCTACCCATCTGATCTTCATCATTCTCCTGTAACACCACATTTCAAATGCTTCAGTTCTCCTCTTTTCTGCAGCACCAATAGTCCAAGTTTCACTTCCAAAGAGCGCCACGCTCCAGACAAAGGCTTTCAAAAATGACTTCCTAATACCTAAATCTATATTCGATGTCAACAGATTCCATTTTGTAGAAATGCTTTCCTTGCCTGAGCCAACCTACTTTTTATATCCTCTTTGCTTCGTCCATCACTGGTTATTCTGCTTCCTAAGTAACAGAAGTCTCCTACTTCCTTCAGATTTTCACCTGCCAATTTGATGTCCATAGAGGTTTCTGATTTATTTCGGCTGCATTCCATTAATTTTGTTTTACATTTATTAATTTTCATCATGAATTCTTTCCGTAAGACGGAGTCCATACCATGCAAAAACTCACTCAAATCCTCTGGCGTATCGACTAAGATGACGATATCATCAACAAACCTCAGAGTTGAAATTATTTCTCCTTGAATCTTCACTCCCACTTTAATTTTTTCTCCAATTTCCTTCATTGCTTGTTCAATATAAAGATTGAAAAGTATGGGTGATAAGTTGCAGCCTTGCCTTACACCTTTCTGAATACCAGCTTCTCTCTCATGTCCTTCAGCTCGAATGACTGCTGTCTGGTTTCTGTATAGATTGTATATCACCCTTCTATCCCTGTACTTTATTCCAATAGATTCAAAATGTCAAACAATTTAGTCCAATAAAAGTTATCAAAAGCCTAGAGATAAATTATTTCAACACCACGTTAACATGTTATCGTTTTGTTGTTTTATTTGAGGGGTGGATGGCCTCGCAGTTGCAACCCTGAAAACAAAATAACTAACTGAAGGGCTTGGACATCGTGGTCATTTATCCCCGTGTATTTGGGTGTGCGTGTGTATAGGATTGCCTGATAATCTGTATTATTGTGGTGTCTGTAGAAGTGTATGTATTTGTGATGATTTGGATGGAGTTGAAGTGGGGAAACCACGGAAATCCACTTCCAAGATGGCTGAGGTGGGAATCGTACCCACCTCCTCTCATTTTTTCCCTACGAGAATGTGTGTACCCCATTCCCAGCATCAGACCAGGCTCCAACCTCCGGGGCGACAGCCAAGCATGGTAGCCATTACACCAGGAAAAATACTAACTAATTATCAGGCAATTACCATAAACACACACACAAGTGCATGGGGCTGAAGATGTAAGCTGACGAATACTTCTTGGTGGTTTGAATCTTCAGTCTTTTGATACAACCCTCCATGCCTCCCTGTCCTGAACTAATCGTTTCATCTGTACATAGCTACCAAACCTTACATCCAAGGCAATCAATTTAACATATTCTGACTTGGTCTACCCCTTCAGTTCTAGTTCTCAATCCTTCCTTCCGTAACTAAGTTTGCTATTACTGCGTGTCGTAGTATGTGCCATACCAACCTATCTCTTCTCTTCATTAGCAGTCACCAGAAACATCTCTCCTCGCCCACTCGTCTCAATATCTCTTCATTTGTTACTTTATCTACCCATCTGATTTATGATTTTCATCATTCTCTTGTAACACCAAATTTCAAAATTCTTCTATTCTCTTTTCTGCTGCGCCAAGAGTCCATAAAGACCAACCTCCAGACAAAGGCTTTCAAAAATTACTTCATAAGACATCTATATTTGATGTCAACAGATGTCATTTTTGTAGAAATGCTTTTCTTGCATGAGCCAATCTACTTTTTATGTTCTCTTTGCTTCGTCCATCACTGATTATTTTGCTTCCTAAGTAACAGAAATATATTACTTCCTTTAGCTTTTCACCTGCCAATTTGACGTCCATAGGGATTTGTGATTTATTTCTGCTGCATTTCCTTTTTTAAATTTTATATTTACTGATTTTCGTCGAACCCTCTGGTGAATCTGCTAATAATATGACGATATCATCAGCAAAACTTAGAGTTGAAGTTATTTCTCCTTGAATCTTTAGTCCTATACCGGCTTCGGTGGCGTAGTTGGTAGCATGCTGAACTGCTGTTCCCAAGTTCGCGGGTTCAAACTCGGCCGAAGTCGTCGGATATTTTTAAGAGCGTTAAAATCCTTCAGTATGTCTTCCTTCGGATGGGAAGTAAAGCCGTCGGTCCTATATCATAGATTCATGGCACGTAAAAGATCCTTCCACTAACTAAACTTGTGTGAAGCTAAATTTCTAGGTTGGATTTCGTTGTAACGCTCTGTCAAAGTCCCTACGTTCACCACTAGGTGCCAGTGATATCTGGTAGTGGAAGTTGGAACTACTTGAAATTGAACGGAACCTGTAGCTCACTCTATGGGTGTCCGCTTGAAGCAGCTACTGCCTCTGGCGAGCCGAACATGTTCTCGGACACTCCCGGCATAAACGCCATACGCTAAATAAATAAAATAAATAAAATTTACTCCTATTTTAAAATTTTCTCTAATTGCCTTCATTGCTTGGACAGTTAATCTCTTGGAACAAATTATGGTAACTTCTTTTTCAAAAATACTCCTAAATACAATAGCTTATGCAGTCAAGTTCATGGGTATAGTGACTATACAGATACAGTATGGTCAGTCCACCTCATGGCATAGTAAATACCATTCTTTGCTGTTACCGAGGAGATCTGGGCTTGATTCTCGGCACTGCCAAAAAGTGTAATTCCGGCCTGGGGGATGGAACGTTAAAACGTGTACTCTATTCCCACCTCTGCCATTCTAAAGATGTTTTTCCGTGGTTTCCTACTTTTATTCCACAGAAATGCCGGGATTGTTCCTACCTTAAGGCCCCGGCCGCCTCTTTCCCATTCCCAATCTAAATTACAAATACACACACAAATAAAACAGGTTATCAGACAACTCTTCAACACACTCACACCCAAGCACACGATACTAAATGAACACGATATAACAAACCCCTAAAGGAATTAGGAATAACAAATGTGAGATTCGACGTTTCACTTTTAGCTCATCTAAACTCCAACCACAAGTCTACAAATTGTCAGTGTAAAAACACGTTGTCCGCGCATAGGAGGTAGTCGGCTGACGGATCCAATGAAGCACGAGGTCATGGAATGAGTAACTCAGTTGTTTAACTGGCGTGCTTCACCCATCGCATTCTCCCTCTCACATTCTCGATGTGGCCACATGCGCGAACCTACTCCACAGACTCAGTGGATGGAGTATGCATGAAATTTAGCGGATTAGTTCCTTACGGAACTTCTTGATATTATTTTCATTTCTTATTCTTTGTGTAGCCCAAATTAGTACAGTAAGTACTATAGCTAACACCACGGCGTATCCGTGAGCGTTGATTCACTCACCATGACCGCGATGGGGAGGTGCAGCAAGTCTGGATATCAGAGGTTCGAACCCCGGCGCTGACAGCGGCTATCCTTAGTTTTTGCCCGGGTGTCTTCACATTGCCTCTAAGTGTATGCCAGGATAGTCCTTTGCTTCAAAAGCTCCTGGCCACATACCTTATCCCCGACTCTAATATGAACAGCTCCATACACAAGGACCCGGGGCTGATGACCAGAGATATCCCAATTACGAATTAACAAATAAGGAAAGAAAGTTCGTCCACTACACTGAGGAACATCAAATCATGGATATGTTTTTTTAGATTTAGATGATGAATACCTGTTGACCTTTCTAACAAGGTTATATTAAAGGGCAGTACATGTTTACAACGATTGTAATTTGCATGAGGATAGGTCTGTAAACCAGTTTCTTTACAACGTTGTTGACACACAAAGTTAGCTATTTTTGCATTGCAGTTGCAGGGATAAGTACAAATCCAGACAAGAACTGAGCAAGTTACTCTACAACTACGCAATAAAGTATCGAAGTGTTATACAGTGCGCCCGGGAATGTTCTCCGCAGTGCTGATAAGCTGGTGCGAGATATTACGTCACCAGTTACGTTGGCAGCACGGCTGTCGCTTGTATCATAACAAACAAACAGTAAACTTTATACTCAACACAGCCATTCATAACTGATGCTAGAATTACTGATGACACACATGCTGACTTATTGCAATACACACTGATGAATTCGACAGCCCACAGCCCACACATGTGGCCTTCAACCTATCAAGTACACTGTGCTGCCAACTAAACGGATGATGCAACCACTCGCAGATGCACGTAGCCACTGAGGAGAACATTCCCGGGCGCCCTCTATTATACTGTACAACTGCTTCTCTCCTGGTAGAAGTGGCAACGAGATGCGGGTAGTACCTTTGTGCTCCCGTTAGGAGCAAGGTCCGCGGTAGACCGTCACACTTTCAATGTATATCACGAAAAATTTTGCTTGCCTCCAGCACAAAATATATCCATATTAATAAAGTAATTACTTGTTAGTAATGATGTTAGTAGTGAACACTTTTATTTTCCTTGGCAGATAACAACGGGGGGCGTGGTGGCTCAGCGGTCTAGCTGTATGTCTCTCACCAAGGCGGTCCGGGTTCGATTCCCGGTCAATGCATGTGAGATTTTCGAAGTGAAATGCCATGTCCTGTGGTTCGGATTCCACGTAAAAAGGAGGTCCCGTGGCTCATGATCTCAAGATTAACGGTCACGTTAAACTACAAGCTTCCTTTCCTTCCTTCAGATAACAACGATATTTCACCCCTTCAAACAACAATCATCACTAGAGCAAATGGAACGTTCGGAAGTTGATTCTGTCACGTCACTCATATTTAACTCTGGCAATGTACTGTATATCTTCCTAAAATCGCACAGTCACCTGGCTAAAATATGCATCGTAAGAGGAAAGGAGTGGAGCAGAAACAATATTATGTCATAGGATGCTTTAGTCCTTTGAGGAAAATGTGACAGAGAACGTCTTTGTGACCCCTTTTCATTAGGAGCTGGAGCTTAAATGAAATTATCAACATGTCCACCTT
This sequence comes from Meconema thalassinum, assembly GCA_946902985.2. Lineage (NCBI taxonomy): Eukaryota > Metazoa > Arthropoda > Insecta > Orthoptera > Tettigoniidae > Meconema > Meconema thalassinum. The sequence goes on along the minus strand of OX336388.2, from coordinate 1,452,606,431 downwards.
CCTCAACATCTACGAGCCATGAGTTAGCACCTTGCTTTGGAATCTCATCTCGACAGAAGAGCTTCAGGGTTTATAAAAACAGTTAAACCTTAAGAGGGTCCACACACTGCTCATAGTCATCTCCACGAGGTTATGATTAAAACTCTCTACCTGGGTTGTTATTCAATATAACTGCATCCAATAATGTAAGCCAGAAAAGTACAAATCAGCAATTTTTCTAGGTTTATGCCGTGTCTTGTGTGGGCTTTCACCTAGGAAAACCAAGCTGGCTCATCAGCGGGCTCTTGGTGTCCGTGCCCGCACCCAACAGGAGTAGCGAACTGCGCACTACCTCAATTTTTATGAAGCGCACCTGCGCCTCTTTACTGCGAGAGGTAAAGGCTCATGCAGACATAACCTCCCTGTGAAGGCTTCCAAAATGTTGGTATATTAGCTTTCACGGCCAGTGAATTAAAACTCAGCAATTTTTCTAGTTTTATGGCGTGTCTTGTGTGAGGTTTCTCCTAGGAACACCAAGCTGGCCCATCATTGGGTTCTTGGTGTCCGTGCCCAGACCCCCACAAGAGTAGAGAAATGCGCGCTACCTTCCATTTTATGAAGCACACCTGCGCCTCTCTACTGCGAGAGCTAAAATTTCAGCAGCCATAACCACCCTATGAAGGCTTCCAAACAGATGGTATATTGGCTTGCAATAGCCTGGTGAGCACAAAATCAACATGGTGGTGACGCGAAACTTAAATATTGAAATGGACGTTTCTCGCGATTTAACCATCGAAGAGCAGTGAACCTTGGTACAGTACATGCTCATACAAATTTTGATCCACTGACATCTAATTTATTTCAGCTATTTTTATAACCTCAAAATGGTGGCTGTGAGAAATTTAAAAATCTCCTTATTTATATCTTGTGTCCTAATCATGCGATTGAAGTTTGAATAATAAACCTACGCAAAAATCTCCATCTAATAGTTCATAACTATATGGCCTATAAATATAAAAATTCAACATGGTGACCATCCGAAGTATTTAGACGGTTCTCAATATATACGAATCTATTACAGCAATCAAACAGAACTTTTTATATGTTGATAAAGGCAATTAACATAAGTAGGACAGGCTATATGAAAATACGCTATTTAGTTCTCCACGGAACTACCGTACTTTCTTTTTGTGTTAGAATCAGGTAAACATTTTTTCATTCTAGACTGTTTTGCCTTTCAGCGTCCAGTCCAGTTTGTAAGCCTCTGTTTTCGAACAAGTCGCCTCAATGATCCCCTATATTTCACCATTTCACAATGTCACCAAAACTATTGAAGTATTTAAAATGAAATTTTTACGGTGATAGCGGACTATTAAGTACATACTATAGGCTATATGAGACGTTCAAAATTCTGAGAAACACAAAAACCACATGGCGGCAAGTGATTTTATCAAATATTTCAAATGATTTTTCTGGCGATATATTCACCCGAGAGCAATCAAACTTAAACAGCGAATCTTTATTTACAGCTTAGCATAGAGACACCTCATGTTCAAATTCAAGATGACATAAAAAAAAGTCAACCCCTGGCACTATCCAGCCCATGACGGACTAAGGCCGACCAAGTGACCGCTGCCCAGCCATTTGGCCTGCAGATATTGGGGTGACGCGTGATCAGCGCGTCGGGTCCCCTCGGCCGTTAATCTTTGTATTCGTGATCGGGGCGCTGTCTCACTGTCAGACAGCCACTCAATTGTCCTCACGAGGCTGAGTGCACCCCGTTCCAACCCTCACGTCAGTTTTAAAATCCCTGACGGAGCCGGGGATCGAACCCGGGGCCTCCGGGTGAGAGGCAGGCGCGCTACCCCAACACCACGGGGCCGGCAAGATGACATCAGTCAGGAATTTTAAAACGGTATATTTTAAAAAAATTTCGCATCCTATTCAAGCGATGAAAAGATTCGTATGTTGGGCTATTATAATAGTCATTACTGTATCTAGTTAGTTAGTTATTGTTATTGTTTGCATATTAAGGCTTTCACGGCCCGGATTATTATATAAATATATTGTTATTGTTGTTTAAAGGGGTGGAACAGCGAGGTAATATGCCCGTTGTATTTAACTAATGGCACAAAATACTGTAGAATACTTTTCGTAAATCATAGATGCTGTGCATTTCACCTTTCATATAGTAAACTCCCGTGACTCATTACAGAAGGATACCATCTCGCGGGAGGAGTCTTAATCACCGATAATGCAAATAATATATTTTACCACATCATTTCTCAATGTAGTGTTGTTGGTGGAGACTTGTAGGTCGTGTACCAAAACTATGTAGTACATAACATGGAAAATCATTTTAATGGTCGGGAGTATTGCTAATATAAAAGACCAGTAGGCTATATGAAAATACGCTAATTAGTTCTTCACGGAACTACTCTCTTTTTGTGTTAGAATGAGGTAAACATTTGTCATTCTAGCCTCTTTTTGCCTTTCAGCGTCCAGTCCAGTTTGTAAGCCTCTGTTTGCGAACAGGTCGCCTCAATGATCCCCTATATTTCACCATTTCACAAAGCCACCAAAACTATTGGAGTATTTCTGACATTTTTACGGCGATTAGCGGACTATTAAGTACATACTGTATATGAGACGTTCAAAATCCCGAGAAACACAAAAACCACATGGCGGCAAGTGATTTTCTCAAATATTTCAAATGATTTTTCTGGCGATATATTCATTCGAGAGCTATCAATCTTAACACAGCCAATCTTTATTTACAGCTTAGTATAGCGACACCTCATGTTCAAATTCAGGACGACATCAATTAGGAATTTTAACACAGTATATATTTTTTCCCGCATCCTATAGACCTCATGCGAATGAACGTTGCTGCGCTCTAGCGGCAAGCCATTCAAATATTCTGTAGGACTTGTGTTTGAGTGGAGCAACGTGATTAGATCATGTTGCGGATGGATTTCAAGTTCAAGATGGTAAAAGTTCTACCGAGAGTAGAGCAAATCGTTCTGTGGTTGAATGTAACTACACATACAGAAATATCCACCTGGACCGTAATTCTTCGTATTCAGAAACAAAAAACAGTAAATTCGTAGAAGGAACGCCTCCGTAATTGCAGTAGCATCAAGGTTGTTCTTTTTGAAATCCAGCTCCCCTACGCTGTATTCGTGCAATAAACAACTCCTAAAGTGCCCTGTTCATTATTTGTGTCCATGTACTGCCCCCGTAAATTGAATTATTCAGGGACAAAATGAGAGTATTTTCCGTCCCCATGATAAAATTTAACTAGCAAATATAATTTCTGGAAGTGTGACACGAGAGTGTAGTGTTACAAGCTCGAGACTGTGGTAGAGCCCGATCACGTGATAGATTGCACAATGGATGCTTCTAGAAGGCTATTCTTAGCATAGAAACAGCGAGTTTGGGAATTAATATTATAAATATTGTTATAAATTATGCTATTGGATCCCAGCCCAGAGCCAATGAGGAGAGGTCTTATTGAAGACGGGATCAACTTTTATTACACAACATGAGGAAATTATGCATTTACGACCTTAGAAGAAGATTTTCTTATTTGGAAATGAAGACAATATTAAGAGAAAATGTGTCTGATACTTTAAAAACCGCAGATCGGTTAATCTACGCAGTAATAAGCATTGGTAATCTACGCGCTAAAATTATGGTGGGAGATTGATATGGCCGCCAAAAATACGACTTGGAGAGGGAGATCCAAGGATCGAGGTTCTTATTCCAGCAGACTTTGAAGAGTGAAGAAGTGATTTTACTGGGTTAACGGAGATCCCAAAGCTTAGTCCGAGTGCGACGACTGTCGACTTGTGGAGACGCGAGAATAGCTAGGTGGAACGGTAGAGATTACCGCACTTCCATTCTGTGTGAAGTTGCGAGGAACATAGTATTGATTATATCTCATAAAATATTGACATTTGAAGTTAAATAAGTGAACTTAATTAATATTGTTGATATGATGAACTAAACAGTCATGCGCCAGAGACATATTCAATAACAGGAGTTAAGATACAACAATGGAGCTTCGTTAGACAACGTATTCTTGAATACAGACGTAGTGTACGGTCCATCTTGTGCATTTTCGTCAGTCTACGAACACTGATATAACATCAATTAGCAATGGAAACATTTCATTCACTATTTATATGAATATTTCCATCATTATATTCCAATGATGAAGCTGATACATATTTACGACGGAGAATGAAGAATCTACAGAAGAGATTTGTCAAGATGCTAGGGAAAGGTAACCCAGCAACCCAGAAGAATTTGCTAGAAGGATGTCGTTGGAGCCCAGTCGAATGTTGGTGATTTCCAGAGAGAGACGTTTCTTATCTCTGAGGTCGCAGATCCGAGGTTCGAATGCAGATCCTTATCAGTGTCTTGTACTGAGGAAACATCTAAAGTATTGTGGCAACACTTATATTGATTTTCAAGAGTTCGTCTAAATAAGGTATTAGTGTATCTCAATTGCTATATAGAGCTTGATTAGTGACATTCTGAGCAGCAATCTTATTCCATAGGTTCGGCTTCTTTATTACATATTTCTATATTTTCACATTTCATATATTTCAGTGCTTTTATGTATTTTACACTTCAGATGTGTGTTGAGATTTTTATGCTGCAATATTATTTAGAAAATGATTGCATTTCATCTATTTTTCAATTTTATTCTACGGGTCAGTTGTGGAACTGACATTAAAATTTTGTTTGAGGAATTATATTGCCTCATAGGAGACTAGTCGTTTCGACTCTCGAATTTTAATAATATCATTTAAACCAAGTATTCTGACATTGTGTCATAGCTTCAAATTAAATTCTTTTTAAATTTAATATGAGCACTTTAATGTAACGACATATAACTTCAAGAAAAGAAGAAACATCGAATGATATTGTTATATCATTATTGTACATAAACAATCGACGATCTAAGAAATACTAGTCATTTGATAAGACCGAAGTCTTAATTCCTATGAACATTCTTTGTGTAGAGTGGAAAAATATTACGACATTGACAAACCTTTCTTATTATCTGTAAAGCTAAGAGCTTTGTTCATTTAATATGATAGAGGAAATACTTTTTGATAGAAGATTATTCAAATCTTTGGCTAAGAATTCAAAGATAGTTTATCCCGGTCAGGATTGAATTCTATCTGACACTATAAATAACATGTGTGTTATTTTATCCAATTTGTGTAACATCAAGTCATTTTGTGGACATGATATTACAACGATAAACAATTTATAGATAGACAAGTGAGATGAAACAGGAGTATTATTCTTATTACATGTATTTGCGACAGACGAGTTAACAGTTAATTATCTTGTCGTGGAGTAAACTTTAGGAGGTTAATCACGACTGTCTAATATCGTTCATTACAATTGGAAGTTTCATTTGAAGAACTTACGTATGTATAATTGTAGTCCAGTAATCATGTGCAATGATACTGAGGGTCATGCCAGTATTTGAGAGAAGTTCCTACTTAAGATATGTTAATAACAATTAATCCCTTTTGGTTATTGTTTAACATAGTAGATGATAATTGTTTATGCCATATATACTGTTATATGAGGTTTTGTAGAGCTATGGAGTGCTCGTGCGAGGGAATTCCGAATCTTTAAGAAAGTCAAAGTATTGTTGTTCCTTGATAAGAGGCATGTATCATGATAAGAGCCGTTGTATACAAGTAGTTCAGTTCTTGTGAATTGACGATTTAGCTGTGTTAACAGGAGGGTTTCAGCGGAAATACAACTTGAGAAAGATTGTCTACTCACGTCTATAATACAATTATTAAATTTTATTAAACCCGAATTTATGTAATTAAGTACAGTTCACCTTAATCAGTCGACTGTATTATCCCGACAGTGTACTGAAACCTATATAAGACGAGGTGTATGCAGTATAGTAAAACCACAGAACGTTAAAGAAAAGAGTGGTTATGTGAAAAACCAGTGTAAATATTTAGTTAAGAATTATATTGTAACCGAGAAGTTACAATCTCCAAAGTGTCGCGTTAGCAACACTATATAATGGATATTATTATAAACATATTACATGCAAATAATTTTTGTGGAAATAATTTAATTAGTTAAACAATTTAGTAGGATTTATTAATCAATTGTTTTGGAACAGTGTGCGTTTATGAGGGGATGTTTTTGGCGTGAATGATTATCTATATATTTAAAACACTAAGGCGATTTTTGTTACATCGAGAATGAGATAACGTCTCAACCGATTGACTTCGTAATGCATTCTAACGAGAGCTCTTGGCATGTAGATTTGCAGAGTGTCTTTAAAATAAACAAATATGTTACAGAATATTTTTAAATTAATAAACATAAATTCAGAAATCTAGCCTATCACGCATGCGCACAGCGCCTTATGACAGTCATGGCGGTTACAAGTCCATCGCGTTTTAATTTCATGTTTATGTATAAGAATTATAATGGAAGGGAACATTGCTTATTACGTTTTCATGACATACACTGGAATTACCAGACAGAAAATGCTGAAAAACGTAAACTGACATCAAATTTTGAGTGTGCTTTATGTTTAACTCCCTTAAAATTGCGCGTCGTTACCAGTGGTTCGGTAGCTCAGGTGGTTACGCTCTACTTTCTTAATTTATGCATCACCAAATGTAAGGGGTTCGAATCCCCCCTCCGGCATATTTTTTTATTTCCGTATTTTCCTTTCTTGCAATTGCTATTATATTGCCAAAACATATTTAACTCTTGGCATTCCCATATATTACAGAATATTTTTAAATTAATAAACAAAAATTCAGAAATCTTGCCTATCACGCATGCGCACAACCGCCTTGCCTTATGACAGTCATGGCGGTTACAAGTCCATCGCGTTTTAATTTCATGTTTATGTATAAGAATTATAATGGAAGGGAACATTGCTTATTACGTTTTCATGACATACACTGGAATTACCAGACAGAAAATGCTGAAAAACGTAAACTGACATCAAATTTTGAGTGTGCTTGATGTTTAACTCCCTTAATATTGCGCGTTGTTATCAGTGGTTCGGTAGCTCAGGTGGTTACGCTGTACTTTCTTAATTTATGCATCACCCAATGTAAGGGGTTCGAATCCCCGCTCCGGCATATTTTTTTATTTCCGTATTTTCCTTTCTTGCAATTGCTATTATATTGCCAAAACATATTTAAGTCTTGGCATTCCCGTAACTAAGGAATTCTACGTTCCCATCTCAATTTAACTTAAAACGCTATGGTAATTTCATTGAAAAGCTTTATAAGTTCCAACATTCGACAGATTACATTTGCAATAACGGTAGGCTATTTATCTTTATTGCTACAGAAGTTTTGGCATATTTTTGCACATGGGATAACTGTGAATCAAGGATTGTACGAATTCCAACACATTACGAAGAATATATGCAGTGAATCCACCCGAGTGTCTTCAAATCGAGCCATGTGCTACGTAACTCATTTGTTTTCCTCAGTTCTTTCTTTGCCTTATAAACATACAAGGCATGTCCAAAATGTTGTTACATGAAATTTCACTAATGAATTGTACCTTTACCAGTTATACGGCAATAATACAGTAGGCCTACGTTGAAATTCTGATACCGGTATTACAAAATGTGGGCCTACTTTTGATTAGTTTGTTATCCAAATTAACTTCTATATTTCAGTAGCAGATGCCGCTGCAGTCGAATGTTGGAACCGCCATTTGTATTGTGTTTCCGATCTTTCTGTTATATAGTCTTTGGTGGTCTGTTATAGTCTTTGGTGGTGAGTCGTTTTCTGTCTAGAATACATATCGCAGCTTCTACGAATTGTTAAACCTTTCATTGTATATACCAAAACTACGGCATACTAGAAAGTGACTACGCAGAATTACTGGGCCGGTTTGTCTCGATAATTCATTGCCAGCTTTAAGAGTGGGCTTCCCTGTGTAAATACGACTCTTGACACGTACAGGAAATATAATTGTAAAACTGGCTCCATTATTAAGGTGACTGGCGAAGTGGTTCTATGCTCCTCTTCATAATTTACTGTCATGGATATCCGAAGAATTGTACCAATAACAGGTGACGGAAATTGCTTATTTAGAGCAGTTTCGTACTGTTTGTATCGAAACGAAGAACGTCATAGCGAGTTGCGTTTGCAAACTGTTACAAAAATTGTTGCTGACTGGAATATTTATAAGCATTTTATTATTGGCGATGAGTCTTTCGCCTTCCCCTCAACAACCAACTTGAGTATGAAAATCTTATGTCTCGGAACGGTGAATATGCTGGTCATGTTGAACTCCATGGTATAAGCAAATTGTTTAATGATTATTTGTTTAGAGTGCATAACGATGAGACTAACCACGTTGTAGATTATGGCAATGGAAGTGTTATTTGTCATTTATTGTTTAGCGGCTCCGTTGATGCAGGACACTAAAGTGTGATCGAATACGACATTAATTTTGGGATAAATCCTACTGTAAATAGACGCATTCGACGAAAAAGAACATTAACCGGTCGTGTGGAAACTACAAATAGACGCAAAACAATGAGAAATCGGAGAAAAGGCGAAACCACTTTTAATATAAAATATAAATCTGCCATTTCAGAAACAATGCCAGATATTATGCCGTACAGCGTTGGGTCCTTGACGAACGAATGTAAACATTGTTCTGCATTGTTCTTCTCTTGCGAAAAAAACTACGCTTGGTTACTTCGGCCTTTGCTGTTGCAATGTTAAAATTAATCTGCCGGAATATAAAATACTTGACAGGCTTAAACCATTTTTCACTGGAAATGATGATACCTCAAGGAACTTCAGAGAGAATATTCGGCAGTACAACAATTCTATGTCCTTCGTTTCCTTTGGTGCCAATGTTACCGTACCACCTGAACACGGTCCATATTGTTTTAAAATTTCAGGAATTGTACATCATCGCATTTCTTCCATATATTCCAAAAATATAAGTGACAGTTGTTACGGCCAATTGTATGTATTAGACTGCTCAGAAGCTAATCAAATCAGATTAGCAAATCGAGCGAATTCTTGCATCAGGGAGGGTACACTTCATATTCTAAATAATATTTTGCAAGAGCATAACCCTTACATTCAACTGTATAAGACAATGCATTCAAAAATATGCGAAGAAAATGAACTGGCTTTAAGAGAAAAACGTCAACTGTTAGATTTGGTCATGCGCTTTTACCATGAACCTCAAGAAGATCCTAGACGTTACAATAACCCAGCTTCCTCAGAGATTGCAGCTATTTTTGAAACAACTGACGGCGCTCCGGCTTCTCACCGCCACATAGCCGTATTTTCTAATCAGGGAGTTTTAAAGAAATTGATGTTGACAGCATGCATTGTGATCCATTAACTTACGTTTTAATCTGGCCTTGCGGAGAAACAGGGTGGCATATTTCACTGCCAACAGGAGGGAACCGTAAGACGAACGTTAGGCAAAATATGACAATGCGTGAATATATTTTGTATAGGCTGTCGATTCGAGGTTGTCCTCCCGCAGGAGGTTTCAACCCTTTACTTAATGCAGGTAAACTTACCCAACAATTAATAGTTGACTATTATTGTCGAATAGAAGGAGATACACTAAAATATATTCGCAATCAACAAACGAAATTGCGTGTCGATACCTACGTTGGTCTTGCTGATGCTTTACACTTTAGAGCTGAAAATGAAAGTTTAAGAGCCGGTCGCATACTTATTTTGCCTTCTACTTTTATTGGTAGTCCCCGAAATATGTTGCAAAATTATCAGGATGCAATGGCAATTGTGAGAAAATTTGGCAAGCCAGACCTCTTCATAACTTTCACTTGCAACCCATCATGGCCTGAAATTACTACTAGCCTCCAACCTTATGAAAATGCAAACAATAGACCTGATGTCGTTGTTCGCGTTTTTTTCATGCGAAAGTGAAGGAACTCTTGCGTTTAATAAATCAAAAGCAAATTTTTGGCGAGGTACAAACTTTCTTATACACGGTTGAGTTCCAGAAGCGAGGTTTACCTCATATACACTTACTGGTTTGTCTTCGAGATAGTTGTAAATTACGAGAAATCTATGATATTGATATGACAGTTTCTGCAGAAATACCAGATCCTTCCAATACAACATTGTACAACTTAGTAAAGACACACATGGTACATGGACCTTGCGGCCTTCTGAATCCCAATTCAATTTGCATGAAGGATGTAAGATGTAAGAAGGGTTTTCCAAAAGACTTTGTGCCAGAAATTAAGAGAATGTGAACGGCTATCCACTTTACCGTAGGCGACAGAATGGAAGATCATATACTAAACGAGTTCAAGGCACCAATGTTGAAATCGACAATCGCTTCATTGTTCCATACAATCGATATCTATTGATGTACTTTCAGGCCCATATTAACGTCGAAATCTGTGCAAGTGTACACAGCATCAAATACATACATAAATATGTTTATAAGGGGCATGATTGCGCTAACTTGAAAATCACGGCAAACGATGGAATGCTACATCATGACGAAGTTTCTATGTATTTGAATGCTAGATATGTTGGGTCAAGTGAGGCTGCATACAGGATTTTTGGTTACAACATGCACGAACAGTTCCACATTGTTGCCCGGTTACCTGTCCATTTACCAGACCAACAAGATGTATTTTTTCATGCCGATGATGCTCCCAAAGCATTAATACGGGCTCAGTTAAAACGTACACAACTCACTGCATGGTTTCAGATGAACCAAAATCCAACAACTAGGAGTGCATATATTTATCCTGAAACACCCGTTCATTATGTATGGGATAAATGCAAATGCATTTGGAAAAAACGACTTAGATTCGAAAAGGTAATAGGTCGGATGTACAATGTTTCTCCATCTGAATCAGAAAGATACCATCTGCGCTTACTTTTACTTCACATAGTAGGTGCCACAAGCTTTGAGGATCTCCGAACATACCAAGGTGTTACCTGCCCAACATATAAGGATATGGCAATTAAACTTGGTTGGCTTATCGATGATTCAGAATGGCAACGCTGTTTGATGGAAGCATCGGTTTTCCAAATGCCCTTTCAACTGAGGCAGTTATTCGCCTACATATGCATATTTCATCAACCTTGCAATGCCAGTCCCTTATGGGACATGCACAAAAACTCTCTCTGTGAAGATTATTTAAAGTCTGAAGATGAAAATACAGCTTATCAACTATCTCTCAGAGATATTAATAAAACTCTGCAATTGCATGGTTTCTCTCTGCCAACATTTAACTTGCCTGTTGGTACTGACACACACTCAAACGATCAAACTACTAATGAGCCAGTGTTCCCTTTTGATTTGGCTGACCTGATGTCCTTAGCAAACCAGAAACAACTTTCAATTATTAATGAAATCACTAGCGTTCTTCAAAATAACAACACAACTGTCACGAACGCATTCTTTATTGACGGTGCTGGGGGCACAGGAAAATCATTTATTTACCGATGCTTAATACAAAAGTTCTGGAGTTTAGGGCTTCATGTTATATCAGTAGCATGGACCGGAATAGCCGCTGTTTTGCTACCCAACGGTCGAACAGTACACAGTACATTCAAAATTCCTCTAAATTTAAATGAGAGTTCAGTGTCTGGATTAAAATTAAATTCCAAAGCAGCTGACGATATTCGATTAGCACGGCTCATAATATGGGATGAAGCCCCAATGGCAAATATTCATTCATTAATGTGTGTGAATCGTCTTCTAAAAGATATTATGGGTAATGACATTCCATTTGGTGGGAAAATTACTGTTCTTGGAGGAGACTTTAGGCAGGTTTTGCCTGTTGTTCCGCACGCTTCTCGCCAAACAATTATTCAAAACTGTATTAAATACTCTCCTCTCTGGCCCTTCTTCAAAATACGCTGCTTATATAAAAACATGCGGTTGAAACCAGAAGAAATTGAATTTTCTGATTTTTTGTTACAAATTGGTAACGGTGACTACCCCTCTGTAGATGGCGAGGAATCAAATGTTATTGAACTACCACCCAGAATTTTAGCGCATGATGACATCGTGACTGAGATTTACGGCGAAACATTCATTTCAACGAAAGATATAATCAATTTCTCGAAAGTATGCATTCTAACACCAAAAAATGAACACTGTAATGAAATTAATTTGAAAGTCATCGAACTTATACCCGGTAGTTCAAAAACATACACCAGCGTTAACAGATTAATTACTGAAGATGAAAGCCAGCTACTTCAATTTCCTACAGAATTCTTGAATTCCTTGGAATTAAGTGGTTTGCCTCCACATATTCTTACTCTAAAAGTTGGAGCCATAGTTATGCTCCTCAGAAATCTGAACGTTTCCCAAGGGCTCCAGAACGGAACCAGATTATTTGTAAAGAATATGTATGAAAATTGCTTGGATTTGGAAATAATCAGCGGAGATAAAATTGGGCAGAGAGCTCTAATCCCTCGAGTTGAACACCATCCGACAAAACCCTTCCATTTTCTTTTAAGAGACGTCAATTTCCAATTCGCTTGGCATTCTGTATCACAATTAATAAAGCTCAAGGGGAAACTCTCGAACGTGTAGGTCTCTATTTACCTCAGCAAGTTTTCAGTCATGGCCAGTTATATGTTGCAATGTCAAGAGTGCGATCTGTCGACGCCCTTAAAGTTTCAATAGTACCAAAAAGTAGTCGTACAAAGAATGTCGTATATAAGGAAATCCTTCGGTAATTATTTTACCATTGACCATCATGTTTCGACTTCGTAAATCACTCTGACAAAAGCTCTTGGCCTGTAGATTTGCAGAGTGTCTTTAAGAGAAAAAAATATGTTACCGACCTGTGTTATTGTGATGGTTGTAATTAACGTGAGAATTAGGAAGGAGAACGCCGAGGCCTTACTTAAGGAACCATCCCGGTATTTGCCTGGAGTGGAAGTGGGAAACCGAAGAGAAACACATCCAAGATAGTTAAGGTTGGAATCGATCCTACCTCTCCTCAGTTTTACCTCACGAGGCTGAGTGCGTCCCGTTCCAGCCCTCAGGCCAGAATTAAATTTCTTGGCAGAGAAGGGAAATGAATCCGGATCCCTGGGGCGATGGCCAAGAATATACTTAATAGTGGGCTTCCCTATTTTAATGCGTTTTTCGACATGCACTGGACATATAATTCTAAAACTGCCTCCTTTACGGTGGCTGGCAAAGAGTCAGTGCTCATCCTGTAATTGGTGAAGTGATTCTACGCTCCCCTGCATAGTTTGCTGTTAAAGAAACCCAAAGGATTGAACCTATAACAGGAGATAGAAATTGCTTATTTCGAGAAGTTTCGTGCTGTTTACATCAAAATGAAGAACATCGCCCTGAGCTTCATTTGCAAACTATTGCAAACATTGTTGCTGACAAGGATAATTTTAAGGATTTTATTATTGGCGATCAGCCTCATCGCGTTCTCCTCAGCAACCAACTTAGTATGAAAGTCTCTGAACGGTGAATGCACTGATCATGTTGAACTTCATTGAATAAGCCAATTGTTCATTGATTTTATTTGTTTAGAGTACATAACAATGAGTCTAACCACACTGTTGTTTTTGCAAGGGGAGTATTATTTGGCATTTAATATTTAGCGGCTCCATTGATGCAGGGCACTATAGTGTTATCGAATAAGACGTTAATTTTGGGAGAAATACTACTATAAAACCCCGTTCGACGAAAAGGAACATTGTCCGGTCGTATGTTAACTGCAAATTGACGCAATAAAGTGAGAAATCGGACAAATACGAAGCCACTTTAAAAATCCAATATAAATATGCCATAAAAATACTCCCATTTTATTTTAAGAGCCACCAATTTCCAATCGCTTGGCATAATTTATCACAATCAATAAAGCTCAAGGGGAAGCTATGGAACGTGTAGGTCACTATTTGTCTCATCAAGTTTTCAGTCATGGGCAGTTATATGTTGCAAAGTCGTCTTTCTCTGCAATCATACAAATAATGCATATAAGAAAATCCTTCCGTAAATATTTTCCCAATGACCGTCATGTTTTGACGGGTTTCAACTAGTTCATTGTTAAGAGAAGATGTGGAACCGTATTGGTCTTAACAATCCGGTGTGCGAATGAAAGAGTGTATAAAAGTTTTAGAATGATTAGTAAAGAAACAGAGCAGTTATATGAACTTTTGTAAGAACGAAATGTTAATTTTTACGTGTTTTATAAATGCACACAAGCAGCCTCTGTGGGCTAGCGAGAATGATTCACCGTTCCTAGTGGAGAGCGATGACATAATATTTAAGCAAGTGTAGACCAACTGCCTCCTATTTATTGTATAAACCGGTTTTGAGTACGGCGTGATGCCAGTGTTTCATTGATGAAACCAAGTTTCTGCACGTGCGGTCTACTACGCAGGACTGAGAATGAAAACATGTGTATGGAATGCCATTAAGAGGCTTCACTAAACGTTTTTATTTTTACGCAGTGTGGGCTTAAAACAAGCCAAGTTTTATACTCTTAATTTTAATACAGCATTGTAATAAGATGTAGAGTTGAAAGGAGGTGTGAATTTTTGCGTGTTTTTAATTTTAATGTTCATTGTTAAATTCATTTATTGTTATTTGTTTATAGTAGATTAGTTAACCTTTTTGTTAATACATTTGTTGAGATTGTTTTCCATTGTTGTTGGAGTGTGATTCATTTTAAATATAAGGAGCAGAGTATTGTGGATATAGTGTAGGCGAAGCTGAAGTCCCAGTCCCCGAGGTAAGTAAAGGTGAGTGCCCCGTGTAGTTAGTTGTTGATCCACAATATTCTGGTAACTGCTGTCTGTAAATCCCTAAAGACCATGTTGGAAGCGATTTCCAATGTTGTAGTTGCCGGAGCAATTAGAAATAGGCAATCCAGCGGGGGCAATGGATATTCCAACAGGATCCTTTCCGGATTATCGGGTACAGTAGGAATGGCGCCTATGAACTTTGGGGCTACGAAATTAGCATCGTAGTGTCTCTAAAGAAAGTTGGTTTGAACATTTCTAGTGAAAGAAATAATTACCAGACTTGTGGGATGTCTTATCCATTTCGGATGGATGTGAGTGTAATTATATAGGCTTAATTTAAATTAATATTAGGAAGGTTACACTCAGATAAAGATCAGATCTTAGAAACCTGAGAGAGGTGTAGTAGGTAGACAGATTCGTAAAACGACCTACGATCTGATATCTATTTCATTTTACCGGTAAATGACGATTGCTAAGGTCATGTGTAAAACTAAAGCTAACTTGTTTTGATGATTGTGATGGTAGAATTTTTCTTTGTGGTAACATATTTAAAGTGAATCACAGGAGAACGAACATTTTGAGTGAGTTTATTCAACATAGGGTGTATAATAAATTAATGCTATGGTAATTGTAAGTAACTTTTAGACATTAAGGTGCTCAAAAATATATATGGAATTGGACGTTGCTCAGATGTTGTTATATTGCTCTGTTATTGTTTATGTCTCTATAGCATTATATAATATTGCAATGGCAAGTGAGGATGTGAAGAGGATGTTAGAGGAATTGCAGCAGAATTTGAAGGAGCAACTGCAGAGCAGTTTAAATATTGTCAAAGGTGAGATAAAGGAGAATTTCTCTGCGAATATGGTAGATATGGAAGGTAAATTTCAGGAAGCCAAGCAGGACCTGGAACAACTGCAGCGGGAACGAAAGGAGGACCTTAACACAGTGGTTGTCAATGTTGTTGATTCTCTTTCAGATAAAGTTGCAGAAAGTGTTAAAGAGAGTTTCAAAACTGAAATTCAGGAAGTTCAGACTTCTTTAGAGGGTTTGCATACTAGGGCTTCTAAAATGGGTGCAAATGTCACGCGATTACAGGCCAGCTCGAAGCAGATACAGGACTATGTAAGTGGTGTACGGACAGATGTCGGAGATGTCCGAACTGATGTTAATAATGTTAGGTCAGATGTATCCCATGATCAAAGTAAAGTCGATACAGTCCGAGTAGATGTATCCACTGTCCGATCCAAAGTAGACTCAGTACAAGTGGATGTGTCTAATGTACAGTCTGATATTGGTAATGTGAGGTTAGAGGTATCCAATGTCCAAGCTAAAGTAGATACAGTCCAAGTCGATGTCACCAATGTTAAGGTTGACATAAATAATATGCAGTCAGATGTCACTGATGTACAGTCTGACATAGGTAAAAAAATTAGACAAGAGGTAGAGGCGTCTAGAGAATTGTGTACACAGAATATAACTGCTTTAACGACACGTTTTGTTAACGATGCGATAAAAACTACAGCTTCTCTGGTCGAATTAAAAAGTAACGTAGAAACCTTACGAACACAGGTTATTGACCATAATAGAATTCTTAAGGCAGATATTGAGGAGGACATAGCTGAAATGTTAAAAGCTAATGTAGTTGTATGGAAAGACGAATGGAACAAATCTAGTGGGGAACATGTTAAGCAAATCCAAGATAACATAGAAAGGAAATTAGCCAGTACCCAAGTAGAAATTAATAGAGAGGTTATTGAAGTAAGAACAGATCTAGGTAAAAGGATTGATACGCTCACTGAAAAACAATTAGAGGATAGAACTCAATCTAGTCAGGATGTGCAAGCTTTGAAAGAATCGTCAGAGCGTAAAACTAAAATGATAGAGGAACGATTAAACAAGGTTGTCACTAACGTTAATACCAAGAGTGTGCAGAAGACTAATGAACTAGAAGAATTATCCAAGAAGTTACAAAATCTTAATCTAGGAGATGTTGCCAATCTTGAGACGTATAAGGAAGATTTAAAGACCGAAGTAGGACAACAGCTGAAGAAGATTATCGCTGAGATAGAAGAAAAGGAAAGGGAGAAGACAGATCTTGAAGATTCGAGGCATCAGACTAGAAAAAATAGCCTAGAAGTGGAAGAAAGGGAAATTAGGCCGGAAGAAAGATTATTCAGGTCTACGGAAGGTTTAGAGGAGAGGAGTAAAGAGCCCGAAAGTTACAATAGAGATTTTCGACAAAACCTTCAAGATTCATATCCGAGAAACGTGACGGTCATAAGGAACTTTGAAGACAAACCGCGTAAGTTCAGCAACCTAGATAGTTTCACACTGATAGAGTACATTAGAAATCTCAAATATTACTTTATCGAAGCGCATATTCCAAGAGAGAGGGAAATGAAGCTCGTAGAACGCTTTTTATCTGATGGGCCCCTTGAATGGTTCAGAGCCTTCAGATACCTTCATGAACTTCGATGAATTTGCAGAAGCACTAATAAAGCGTTTTTGGTCTATTGAAGCACAAAATTCCCTACGCGCCGAAGTATACTCACGAAAATATTCAGGAACTCTTCCAACACGCTACGCAGACTTCTTCACGAGTCAGTTAGCCAGGCTCAGATTTCTTCAACCCCCGTTATCTACAGCTCAGTTGATAGACGCGACAGCCAGGATGCTCCCTGCTGAAGTCAGACGTCTAATTATCTCGTCAGGGATCAACGATCTAGAAAGCATGGACGAATTGCTCAGAAAACTCGATTACACGAGCCCTATGCCAAACGTTGTTGCGAAGAACCAATGGCAAGAGTACAAAGACATTAACACAGTATATCTTGACCAAACACAACAGACAGACGATACCAAAAACCAGAAAAGGGAAATATTGGTCCTGAAAGGAATAATTATTTCCGAGATCGTAGACCAGAACCCAGATATAGGAGATTCCGTGGAGGTCGCCCATGTCGGAAACAGCAAGGACGTAATACCGATAATAGCAATGGCAACCGTAGAAGTGGTTATTATCACAACAATAATAACTACCGATACAATAATAATGGTTATTATAACAGGAATAATAATAGGAATAACCAGAATTATAATCGTAACAGAAACTCCCAAGATGAAATTTTGACGAAGGAGAAGTATGATGAACGTCATAAGGAAGGACAAGAATATCTTAAAGATTTGAGACAAGGAAAATGGGAATGGTGATAAAAAGGATTTGAGTGTTGATTCCAAACCAGGCACCAGTAAAGGAGAAGGTAATAGAAATGGTTCTCATAGACGATATGGAGGGACCATTTACGTTGACCAAAAGAAGTAGAGGAGAGAAGAGGATATACTGCTACACAAAACCAAGAAAAGTAGAAGAAGAAGACGTTGAAGAACTAAGAACAGAAGAAGAAGAAGACGTTGAAGAAGAGAAGAATAGAAGATGAGGAACGGTTCAGATGGAGATAACTGCAGTAAAACCAAGAAGAAAGACCGTTCCGCATAACTAATGCTTATGGGAATAACTGTTATGAGTTGTTTGACGATGATAACAACGTTATTCTAGGAAAATTCAACGCTAAAAATTTGAGAAAGTATCATAAGAAAATAGGCTGAAATAATTCAATATACGAGTTCAAGTGACATATCAAAGGTCTTGAATTAGTATGATTAAAAACAATTTGCAACTGTTTTTAACTTGAAATGACGGAGGAATGCCCCCGTAAATTGAATTATCCAGGGACAAAATGAGAGTATTTTCCGTCCCCATGATAAAATGTAACTAGCAAATATAATTTCTGGAAGTGTGACACGAGAGTGTAGTGTTACAAGCTCGAGACTGTGGGAGAGCCCGATCACGTGATAGATTGCACAATGGACGCTTCTAGAAGGCTATTCTTAGCATAGCAACAGCAAGTTTGGGAATTAATATTATAAATATTGTTATAAATTATGCTATTGGGTCCCAGCCCAGAGCCAATGAGGAGAGGTCTTATTGAAGACGGGATCAACTTTAATTACACAACATGAGGAAATTATGCATTTAGGCCCTTAGAAGAAGATTTTCTTATTTGGTAAAGAAGACAATATTAAGAGAAAATGTGTCTGATACTTTAAAAACCGCAGATCGGTTAATCTACGCAGTAATAAGCATTGGTAATCTACGCGCTAAAATTATGGTGGGAGATTGTTATTGGGCGCCAAAAATACGAATTGGAGAGGGAGATCCAAGGATCGAGGTTCTTATTCCAGCAGACTTTGAAGAGTGAGGAAGTGATTTTACTGGGTTAACGGAGATCCCAAAGCTTAGTCCGAGTGCGACGACTGTCGACTTGTGGAGAAGCGAGAATAGCTAGGTGGAACGGTAGAGATTACCGCACTTCCATTCTGTGTGAAGTTGCGAGGAACATAATATTGATTATATCTCATACAATATTGAGATTTGAAGTTAAATAAGTGAACATTTATCAAGAACAGGTCGCCTAATATATATTGCGAAAAGACGAGCGCTTAAATATTCATCGTTTCGACAATATCAGCCTGTCTAGTTACATTTTCAAATGTGTTGGAAATAGAGCGGAAGATTATTATAAATTGCAAAGTGAAGTTGGCAAACGCAGTTCAAGTGAACAGTGGCGGAGGATTTTTAGTATTGGCGCAACACATAAACATTACAGAATGACTATTATTATTCTTCAAACATTATCATTCAACTTAATTAATATTGTTGATATGATGAAATAAACAGTCATGCGCCAGAGACATATTCAATAACAGGAGTTAAGATACAACAATGGAGCTTCGTTAGACAACGTATTCTTGAATACAGACGTAGTGTACGGTCCATCTTGTACATTTTCGTCAGTCTACGAACACTGATATAACATCAATTAGCAATGGAAACATTTCATTCACTATTTATATGAATATTTCCATCATTATATTCCAATGATGAAGCTGATACATATTTACGACGGAGAATGAAGAATCTACAGAAGAGATTTGTCAAGATGCTAGGGAAAGGTAACCCAGCAACCCAGAAGAATTTGCTAGAAGGATGTCGTTGGAGCCCAGTCGAATGTTGGTGATTTCCAGAGAGAGATGTTTCTTATCTCTGAGGTCGCAGATCCGAGGTTCGAATGCAGATCCTTATCAGTGTCTTGTACTGAGGAAACATCTAAAGTATTGTGGCAACACTTATATTGATTTTCAAGAGTTCGTCTAAATAAGGTATTAGTGTATCTCAATTGCTATATAGAGCTTGATTAGTGACATTCTGAGCAGCAATCTTATTCCATAGGTTCGGCGTTTTTATTACATATTTCTATATTTTCACATTTCATATATTTCAGTGCTTTTATGTATTTTACACTTCAGATGTGTGTTGAGATTTTTATGCTGCAATATTATTTAGAAAATGATTGCATTTCATCTATTTTTCAATTTTATTCTACGGGTCAGTTGTGGAACTGACATTAAAATTTTGTTTGAGGAATTATATTGCCTCATAGGAGACTAGTCGTTTCGACTCTCGAATTTTAATAATTTCATTTAAACCAAGTATTCTGACATTGTGTCATAGCTTCAAATTAAATTCTTTTTAAATATAATATGAGCACTTTAATGTAACGACATATAACTTCAAGAAAAGAAGAAACATCGAATGATATTGTTATATCATTATTGTACATAAACAATCGACGATCTAAGAAATACTAGTCGTTTGATAAGACCGAAGTCTTAATTCCTATGAACATTCTTTGTGTAGAGTGGAAAAATATTACGACATTGACAAACCTTTCTTATTATCTGTAAAGCTAAGAGCTCTGTTCATTTAATATGTTAGAGGAAATACTTTTTGATAGAAGATTATTCAAATCTTTGGCTAGAAATTCAAAGCTAGTTTATCCCGGTCAGGATTGAATTCTATCTGACACTATAAATAACATGAGTGTTATTTTATCCAATTTGTGTAACATCAAGTCATTTTGTGAACATGATATTACAACGATAAACAATTTATAGTGAGATGAAACAGGAGTATTATTCTCATTGCATGTATTTGCGACAGACGAGTTAACAGTTAATTATCTTGTTGTGGAGTAAACTTTAGGAGGTTAATCACGACTGTCTAATATCGTTCATACAATTGGAAGTTTCGTTTGAAGAACTTACGTATGTATAATTGTAGTCCAGTAATCATGTGCAATGACACTGAGGGCCATGCCAGTATTTGAGAGAAGTTCCTACTTAAGATATGTTAATAACAATTAATCCCTTTTGGTTATTGTTTAACATAGTAGATGATAATTGTTTATGCCATATATACTGTTATATGAGGTTTTGTAGAGCTATGGAGTGCTCGTGCGAGGGAATTCCGCATTTTTAAGAAAGTCAAAGTATTGTTGTTCTTTGATAAAAGGCATGTATCATGATAAGAGCCGTTGTATACAAGTAGTTGAGTTCCTGTGAATTAACGATTTAGCTGTGTTAACAGGAGGGTTCCAGCGGAAATACAACTTGAGAAAGATTGTCTACTCACGTCTATAATACAATTATTACATTTCATTAAACCCGAATTTATGTAATTAAGTACAGTTCACCTTAATCAGTCGACTGTATTATCCCGACAGTGTACTGAAACCTATATAAGACGAGGTGTATGCAGTATAGTAAAACTACCGAACGTTAAAGAAAAGAGTGGTTATGTGAAAAACCAGTGTAAATATTTAGTTAAGAATTATATTGTAACCGAGAAGTTACAATCTCGAAAGTGTCGCGTTAGCAACACTATATAATGGATATTATTATAAACATATTACATGTAAATAATTTTTGTGGAAGTGATTTACTTAGTTAAACAATTTAGTAGGATTTATTAATCAATTGTTTTGGAACAGTGTGTGTTTATGAGCGGATGTTTTTGGTGTGAATGATTATTCATTGTTAAGAGAAGATGTGGAACCGTATTGGTCTTGAACTTTTGTAAGAACGAAATGTTAATTTTTACGTGTTTTATGAATGCACACAAGCGGCCTCTGTGGGCTAGCGAGAATGATTCACCGTTCCTAGTGGAGAGCGATGACATAATATTTAAGCTGGTGGAGACCAACTGCCTCCTATTTATTGTATAAACCAGTTTTGAGTATGGCGTGATGCCAGTGTTTCATTGATAAAACCAAGTTTCTGCACGTGCGTTCTACTACGCAGGACTGTGAATGAAAACATGTGTATGGAATGCCACTAAGAGGCTTCACTAAACGTTTTTATTTTTACGCAGTGTGGGCTTAAAACAAGCCAAGTTTTATACTCATAATTTTAATACAGCATTTTAATAAGATGTAGAGTTGAAAGGAGGTGTGAATGTTTGCGTGTTTTTAATTTTAATGTTCATTGTTAAATTCATTTATTGTTATTTGTTTATAGTAGATTAGTTAACCTTTTTGTTAATACATTTGTTGAGATTGTTTTCCATTGTTGTTGGAGTGTGATTCATTTTAAATATAAGGAGCAGAGTATTGTGGATATAGTGTAGGCGAAGCTGAAGTCCCAGTCCCCGAGGTAAGTAAAGGTGAGTGCCCCGTGTAGTTAGTTGTTGATCCACAATATTCTGGTAACTGCTGTCTGTAAATCCCTAAAGACCATGTTGGAAGCGGTTTCTAATATTGTAGTTGCCGGAGCAATTAGAAATAGGCAATCCAGCGGGGGCAATGTATATTCCATCAGGATCCTTTTCAGATTATCGGGTACAGTACTTGCGTGTGTGTAGAAATTGTTTAAAAGTCTATGTTACTAGGAATCATCCCGGTATTTTCCTGGGAAAACCAAGAAAAACAACTTGGTCTATACTATAGGATACCTGAGGTGGGAATTGAACCATCCTCCTCTCAGCTTTATTTTATTTTTATTTTTATTGCAGTCAAATGGCCATACATGTAGCCTAACAAGTCTGAGTGTTCCGTGTTCTAACCCTCAGACCTTCTCGTTTACAATATTCCACGGCATCGTTCTTAGTTTTTTCCCATTGTTGCTGGAAGGTAGACTTCAAATAATCTCTTTCGTAATCTGTTTAAAACATTTTGAAACCTAACAAAGGATTACATTTTGAAAGGCATGGTTTACATCCACTCTCAGGGGATTGAGATTTCTTATTGCAATTAATCTGTTAAATAAATATTTAAATAAATGGGAAAGAGAAAAGTAAAGTTACACGTTGATAATACCATTCTAATCTAATTTATATGATTAACAGTGCAAGTCGTAAGACACTGCAACTCAAATTTAACAGCGTGAGATGGTTGATTAAAGCTAGTTTCTCGCAAACACAAACAGTACAATTATGTCTTCTCCCAACTTTTATTTCTGAATGACCTTTCCACCTTTCTTAACCTGAGAGTCTGTGAAATACGAGGTAGCCCTCCGAATATTCCCTAAACCCTGATAAATTTTCATGAATGACGACATTTCACCATTAAATAACTTCTTATTTTTACTGTCCTACTCGGTTATCCAGCACGAGCCATCACACACACTACTCCTACGGACTCAGTGAGCGAGTTGCCGCTAGGGGCGCCAGCAGCCAAAATATCGCCATTCGCACGAGGTCTATTCAAGCGATGAAAAGATTCGTATGTTGGGCTATTATAATAGTCATTATCTAGTTAGATAGTAATTGTTGTTTAAACGGGTGGAACAGCGAGGTAATCTGCCCGTAGACATTAACTAATGGCACAAAATACTGTAGGATACTTTTCCTAAATCATGGAAGCTGTGCATTTCACTTTTCTAAAGTAAACTCCTGTGACTCGTTACAGAAGGATGGCATCTCGCGGGAGGAGTCTTAATCCCGATAATGACAATTATATATTTTAGCACATCATTTCTCAATGTAGTGTTCTTTGTGGAGACTTGTATGTCGTGTATCAAAGCTATGAAGTACATCGCATGGAAATTCCTTTTAATGGGCGGGAGTGTTTCTAATATAAAATACCAGTAGGGTATATGAAAATACGCTATTCAGTTCTTCACGAAACTACTTGTTACATATTGAAACAGAAAATGAAATGTGTATGTACTGAACCCTTAATATTCGGCCATATTAATGTTTCTAAAGTTATTCATACCGTATAAAAATACTGGCTCTGAGAAGACAGACCAGATTTATATTTCGCAATATCAGGTAGATGCTGGCGACTGGCAGGACGGATGTGACATTCCGATGGGCAATAGGGTTGAGCTGCCAAACTATTTATTGCTGTCTTCTGAGACAAAGGAGTTACCGTTAGGAGCGAGGTGAACAACCCAAGACGCGTCAGCACGCGGTTGATGCGTGTTAAAATTATGTTTATTGTCCCATAGCGTCGGAAAAGGACAGACTGTAAGAAACGTTAAGAGGGAATTATATTTTAGCCACGCCTACAGGACCCGGCCGTGCATAAAAACCGCGAGTTGTGAGTATTTAACAAATCAGAGAAGAAGACGCCAGGCTCTGCGAGAACTTCGCGTCCCAACAACGAGACCAACTATTTGGCGGGAGTGAATTTGTTGAAAATTGCACGATCGAATTTTCTGCCGGATATCAAAATCATGATTTGCAGAGTGCTACGAATATAATGAGTGTTTTCGCATGCTGGTAAGCCTAATTTTGCAGAAGTTAGATTTGGAGCCGTTTCCCACCCTTAAAATTGTGTCCTGTACGTATAAATAGTGCTATCTGTGATATTGAAAACATTCACTGTTGGCGTGTCAATGTAACACTATATTCACTCTTTGCGTGTCCGAGTGACACTTTACTAAATCTTGGCGTGTCTGTGTGGGGAGGATGGTGGGAGAGGATGGTTGGATCGACAAAGCGGTGCCTACGGAAGGTGCTTGGACGCTCCAGCATCGACGAAGAAGGACTTCAAACAGTACTGGTCAGCATCGAAGCCCCACTGAACTCAAGACCCTTGATTCGCAATGGAGACACCGGCGATGTGTTGACTCCCGCACACTTCCTTATGGGAGAGAAACTCACTACGGTTCCATCTGGGCCTGGACCACCAACGGGAGTACCTGCTCGAGAATTCCGACTGCGTCAACAACTGGCAGACGACTTCTGGAAGCGCTGGAGTAAGGAGTACCTACTGTTGCTGCAGAGCTTCCATCAAGTCCAGCAACCCAAGAAGAAATCCACGCTGAGGGTAGGCGACGTCGCGCTCCTTCAAATATTTTCGCGTGTCCGAGTGACACCAAGTACTTTAACATTTTGTCATCTTTTGAGATCAAAATATTAGTTGTGTGTATTGCAACTATAGCTATGTGAATTGATAATTTGCTGTGTTGTCATTTTTATACGAAAAGTCATTCGCTTTATTGTCATGTCAATTTCATCTTTTTAATAACTTGATAAGTGTCTTGAACAGAAATTAGGGAGCTTTGATCTGGCATGTAAGTGTGAGGATATTTCTTATGTCGAGTCCAGATGATGTGGTGTCATATTGTGCTTTTCAAGGGCGAGATACTATATTTGGGTCATATTATCTATAAGGAAAGAGTAAGACCAAATTCTGCTAAAATTGAGGCTATAAAGAACTTTCCAACACCTACGAGAGTCAAATATGTCCGTGCTTTCCTAGGAGTGACTGGTTTCTTTAAAGAAAATTGCCCAGCGTGCACTGAAACCGTAGAGCCTATGCTTGAGATGCTCAAAAATAGTAATAGATGGTTGTAGAATGAAGAGTGTGAAAAGTCTTTCCAAGCAACCATTCTTGAAAATTGCATTTAATTGGAATACCCAGATTGCGGGCGTAAATTCATCATACAAGCTGACGCGTCAATAATTGGTATCGGATCTATGCTTTACCAAGAGGATCCAAGCAACTTTCTGGACCGCTCATATTTGGCCTTTGTAAATCGCAGATTGCGCAAGCACGTACGTAATAATACAGTCACCGAGCTAGAGTTATTGGCTATACGACACTGGAGGAAAATAATATTTGGGTGCCCTATTGTTATAAGAACCGATCACAAGGTGCTGACGTTGTTATTCTAAACATCTATGGTGAGCGAACGAGTGACACGATGGTCAATCTACATTCAGCAATTTGACATCCAGATTGACCACTGTCAGGGAAGATAAACGTCATTCCAGATGCCCTAAGGAGGAACCCCGAAGCAGATGTTGAAGAAACAGCAACGTTGCAGCACATTGAGTTAACGGCGAGGGATCGTGAGTTTTTAGAAGAAGTGAGGGAAATCCAGCGTGAACAGGAAGCCGAATCTTGGATGCTCCAGATGATCAAATATTTTAGAAGATAATTGCAACCCGGAACCCCTGCATATCGAGAAGCCAGGAGTAAGGAAAGAAAGTACCTCTACTTCAACAACCTGCTGCATAAATTCGTGGATGAAGATCACACCAAGTTTCGTATCATGGAACTGTACCATTATTATCATGGTCATAACGTTAAGTGTTGCAGCGTTATTTCCAACTTGCTTGGATTTAGTGCGTGTGCTGGCCGGTCATATGTTCCGCTGTTGATGGCGCGAGGATACGGTACCATCCGAGTCCATCCGAGATCACTCGAAGGGAGACTTCGGGTACTGTGTCGTCACAGCGCATGACAATTATTGATCTGATGAATCGACCGACAACCAAGAGATTATTAAAGGTTATAAAGAAGAACTGAGAAACATTTACATACTTTGAAGTATTATGAAATGTTAATTAGCATAGCATGAAAGAAATTATGATATATTTCCATGTGATTGAGCTCTCTGGAACATATAAATTGTATAAATCATACGTAGAGATTTTGAATTGTCAAGCCAGATGGCGCTGATGTAACAGCAGCCGAGCAGTGGTGAAACCTTCACCGCTGGAGAGAAGGCAGAGCATATTTCGCTTCTCGCGAGTGCACTACAACACTTTCACTTGTGTATTGACTAGATACAGCGCGCATCGGGAGTGTGAAGTTCGATTATAACGTGTACAACACTTATAAAATTAAGAGAGTCCTGTGGCGAACGGAACTATAACAATATTCCTCACACACATTTGTGGATATTTTACGCAGTACAGACCAGTATGTTAGAACTTGTAGTAGTTCTTATAAGCAAGTCATACTTCGTTCACGTATGAACTCAGACTTTGCTATGATAAACATGTACATTAACCAGGGCCGGATTTACCGTAAGGCAAAATAGGCACGGGCCTAGGGGCGCCGCAGTCCAAGGGGCGCCGCAAGGCACCCCTTCGGTTTGGAAACCGGCAATGATCTGTACTGGAGGCGCCCCGAAGGGCACCGCCGTCAGGCGCCCTCTTTGCTAGGGCTTTAAATGTGCTAAGTTAGGATTATAGCAGTATACATGCTAAAATAAATATTGAGAAATGAGCAGAGACATTTAGAAATAATATCGTGTCTTTGTCTCATGCCCGCCCATGCCCTTCCACTTCGCTCTTCGTAATGCCGCTCGACGCCCTTTCGTCCCGACAAGTGTGAGAGGGTTGGGGAGGCGGGCGAGCGGAGCTGTGCTACACGCGCTGTTGTTGCGGTAGCTGGGTTTGCTTGCATCGCAGTAGCATCGAAGTGCCCCGCACCCCACCCCCTTTGCCTGTCCTGTGTGCGAGTTCGAGCTTGCGTTGTGTTGTTTTGTTGTGATGTGATCTTCAAGTAAATGTTTTAAACTGTGGGCAGCAAAAAGTTGTCTGGTTACCAAAACCGTGTCCGCAAAGCTGATAAGAAACCCGAGCTTACAGTATCAAAATGTCGGAAAATAAATGAGTTGTTTAGTGCGCGTGTGAATCCTACACCTCTAACGGCACATTCGGATAACAATAACAATTCTTGCTCTGCGGTTCACGACATTGACTGCGATGATGTTCAGCAACTTGAGGTAAGCTACCGAAAACGAATTACTTTACGCAAAATAGGCCTTTCCCAATAGGCGATTCCTTGATACACTGTTGCACAAAGTGACATAAGTAAAAACTCAAGACTGGTTTCGAGGCCTGTGATCGAAATTTTAAAGAACATTATTGCGAGCGTACCAAAAAGCCTGTCAGTGACTCGGTGGTCGGCACGATATGACGCTTGTCAAGCTCTGAGGGAAGGCTGGTGTGGCATCGTGGCAGCTCTTGAGAGTATAGCCTACACGAAGACAGAAATCAAAAGGCAAACACTCGAAGTGAAGCCAAAGGCATCTTAAGCAATATCCTACAATTAGAAACTGCTTTCCTAGTTGTTCTGGAGTACCATTATAAAAAGATTTAATACTGTCAACCAAAAGCTCCAACAGGTTAGCACTAATTTGAGCACTGTAGTGGAATGTTACGCTTCGTTAGCGGAATTTGTGCAAAGTTTAAGGGATAATTTCGATGTCTATGAGAAAGAAGCCAAAGAATCAAGTGGTATTGCTCAATATTCCTACGACCTAAAGAGAAGACCGGAACGAAAGACTAGGAATGATGTGGCAAAGCAAGGAGAATATGTACCGTCAGAGGGGTCAGAAAATTTTCGCGTCAATGTATTTTATGTAATTCTGGATGTACTAAGTGCTGAGCTTAAGAGGCGAAGTGAGGCTTACAAAGTCCTCCATAAGAGATTTTATTTTCTAGAAAACCTGTTAGACATAGATGGACCAATGATTAAAAAAAATCGCTGACTATCTCTCAAAAATGTATGTGGATGACTTAGAAAGTGCACTGGCTGACGAGTGCTTGCATTTAAAGGAACATTAAAAAATTGCAGATTTTAAAGATAAGTCATCCCCTGAGCTCAGCACTTTCCTTCATGAAAAAGATTTACACGATATGTACCCGAACGTAAACATTGCTTTACGGATACTTTTCACCATTCCAGTGACCAATTGTTCTGGAGAAAGATCATTTTCGGTACTGAATCGCGTCAAGAACTATTTGCGGGCAGTCACTAAAGAAGAAAGGTTAAACTCGATTGCACTCCTAGCGTTTGAAAAATATATGACGAAAAACTTAACTGCGATGCCATAATTAATGAATTTGCCGAAAAGAAGGCAAGAAGGAAACTTTTGAAGTAGTTCTCGTTGTGCTTGAGACAGGCTCCGTTATGTCTTCATTCATGTTTTTAATCTGCACTTTAATTTCTCTAAAAGATATTGCAGGAAGATATGCAGTTGGCCTTATTTGTATTTTAGAGGCGCTTTGTTCAATTTAAAATGTCGTACGTGCCACTGCTCTTAATGCGTTTTAAAATTAGTGTGTGTTCTACTATTGTTTTACTATATTTCGTGCTACCGCAGTTCATTCAGTTACAGCAGTAAATAATGTTTTTAATTTTGAAGCTACACTTCTTTTTTGTTGTATGAATTATGGCTAGACATTATTTTTGTTTTTTTGGTTTTGGTTGCATAAAAGTTAAACTGTTTCATGTAGTTTTACTCCAAGCTGTTATTTTTATTGAAATGACTATGTTTTCTCTGCGTAAAAATACAAGCATAAACGTAAGCTGTCAGCCATATATCTGTTTATTCCTTTTTCCCGAACCTTACCTCATGCGAGTGGCTATGCCTTATCATAAAAATAGATGGGAGGGGGGGGGGCGATCAATGGAGAGGTGCCTATAGCATAACTTTGGGTAAATCCGGCCCTGACATTAACGAGAACAATAAGCACAGTAAACCATGGCTATATCTTACAGCAGTGAACTCTATTATTTGAGGAGTGCTTTTTCATGCAACTGTATGAATCTAGTAACCAAGTTACTACTTTTGAACTTTGAACATTATTTCTCTGACTTACAGTGGCGTTAATTAACCGGATGTCAGGTGGAAGATTTAAAATATGCTGTAATATGAGAAATATGGCAGGTTAGACACAGCAGACATAAGTATCACAGTACAAGTAAGGCAGCGAACATTCTCTGTGAAACCGGCATAGATTCACGCGTTTTCCAGTGCCGCACAGCACAGATGACCAGTGCTAGGTATGACTTTTCGCGAGGCTATTGGACTTTCAACCCGGTTCGACATGAGTGTCGTTATACTACGTTGGGACGGACGTTTCTCTGGAGTGAGATGTACTTTACGTGGTGTGGGAGCTGACCGTTCATGCAGGATGGGAGGTATCCTGATGACCAAACGGAACCAGTGGAGTGGAGATTGGGATTTCGGGATTCGGTTCTCAATGACCTGGAGAATCTTTACTATCACCATGTATAAGGGAGGAAACGATATGAAGGGCATATCATTGCTTTTCCAACATCTTCGAGAAGTCACAAGGTACAGAAACCAGTCCCATTATCGTAGTAGAGCATTGACATTCTAATGCTATTTTTGCTGCAATTTTTGTGTATTTTTGAGTAGTATGTCGAAAGATAAGAGTTTAGGCATGATGTCATTGTCATGACTGATTCTATCCTAGACAGAGTTTCGATCCTAGTAAAGGATGCACCCATTTATAAATTGTATTGTTGTGTTATTTGATATTAATAGTAAATTCAAGTCATTTCAGTAGGAAACTTCTTTAACGTAAAGAACAGGAACCACTAGAAGAAGATTTTATTCTGCAAAGTTATTTGATGGTGTTGAGAACATTTCGTTAATGTATATTTTCGACGTTTTGCACTTTTGTAGACTCTAACTCGAGCTACACTTATAGTTCAACTCTGTGTTTTGAAGCTTAAGAACGATTTTTATAGATAGTTGCAAGCTTGTTGAAGCTGTTCTTAGTGAAGAAGGCCGATCCTTTGCTTTCACTTGGGACTATATTCTGTTCATTTTGGGAGATAGACACTTATAGTGTTTCTGACCGATCAATAGCGTGCTATTTGTTATCATTACCGAGGTCGGTGGTGTAGGACACTATTCGTTGTTCTAGAACCATTCGGATAGATCAGTTCCAATACTTAGCTTGATCCAGTTTACTTCTTCGTATGAATTTAAATATTTTTGATACATGACAGCCATACTTATTCAGGCATCGTTGATATCCATTCTAGATGGAATTACTACACGTAACTTTTGTTTAGTCTTATGAGTAGTGAATACTTTAATAATCAACATTCAACCTATTTATTCACGTTAATCCCAGGTTATGTAAATGTGGACGCAGATCCTTTGCCAGATCTGTGATTGTAATTAAGCCTATTGTCACCAGAGTTTTTGATTCTTATGGATGAATAGATGTAATATTGAAACCAGGATTTTATAATTGATCATAAAATGTAACGAAAATTGTATAATTCTATCAACGCAATTCTAAATGCGAATAACTGCTGTAAATTAGATTCTAATAGTGAAATATCGTCGTACACCAGTAAGGGTGATTATTAATGGCATTGATTAATGGTAAGGTTACAAATAAACGCTCAGTGCAGTACAATATGTAAGAATGAAGCCATGTAGAGGCAGGTATTTAATGAAATACTAATCAAAGGAATATTCTACGGTATAATGTGAATTACAATCCACGTGGATTGATTTATGAAGTCAAGTGACTCAATTGCTTTAGACAGAATTTCAGCGAAATTCCATGTGAATAATCTGTTGTATGGAACTGCGCATTTCAGTGCATGGATGGTTAAATTATTTTTGGAGGATCTTAATTCTCCAGTCACACTACAATGCTAATTAGGCAATATAATCATCCCAGCCTATTGACTTGGAGATGATACTTGGTTTTAGGTAATTGTTTAAAATCTACTTAGCTTTATTGCTTGGTCAGATAAAACCTGAGGTAACTTTGAACGTATATGAGAATACTATTGTTGAATGAGACACTATGGGAGAGTGTCGGATCTGAGGCTTGCGAAGGCACTAAATTCTGTAAATGTGTAATAAATGTGTATATATAAGAGTATAATTTTGTGTATAGGCAGATGAAGCCTATAAATGTGAAATTTCTAGAATATTGATCCAACATAATTATCGTCGTTTTACAATATTTTGGAACTATGTTAATATTTTATATATATGTTTTTGAAAAAATGCAGTCACTACCAGTGATGACTGGGACTTGCATTTGTATTGCTCCAATTTAAACTTCAGTTTGAAGTACTTGTATTTTTGCTATTCTTGACCATTTGATATAGTGACTTTCAGTGTACATTTTTCTGAATGAATATCTCTACAATTTTATTTTAATCGTCAAGGTGTGATGCTTTATAGAAGTGATGAGAGGACACGTTAAGAAAGCCATTGCTAGGTATTTCGGAGTTTTTCACACTCCAGAGATTGCTCCTTTAAATGATTCTCGTGTTCATTGAGCTACTTTTCTCCGTTGGCCATGTTTTTTTTAACGTTGCCTCCGTTAGGTATTCATGTGCCCTGTTATCCCCGTCTCTTGTTGGTAGGATCTGGGGGTTCTCTAGCCAGGGTTTTCAGGTTCTACGATCCAGTTACCATCGAGAGATTTCAACAAGCTGATGGTAGGTAATTTCGGGTACAGTACCAGCTTCCCTAAGGCGCGGCCATGTACTCATTTTCTTCTACAGCTGATCACCGCGCTCGCACACAACTTAATCAGATATTGTGGACTAGTTTTCACACTTTTCAGTGTATTCTTTGGTGTTTTATTGAACTGATATTAGCATCAGTTAGTGTTTTATTTGCTTGTAAATGTGTATTATTGTTTATTTTGTTAAATAGATTCAGTTATTAGATGTTTTTTAAATTAGTTTCACATCATTTCTAATTATATTACCCATATGAATCCTTGATGTTAAGGAGGCAAATTACATGTATTTTACTCTAAACTGCAGAAACCAAGAACCGAACATGACCCCGAAAACAGAATCTTGTCAACTGCTTCTTTCAAGGGCACAGTGCATCATGCGAAAATGGAGACGAAGGAAGCATCCACATCATGGATACACCCCTAGTGCACAGCGAACCTCACAAGAAAGTCCAAACAGCTCCATCCACTAAGGAGTAATGGCCACGGTCGTTTGAGGCCTGAAGAGCGTGCTTGTGATTAATTTCCTCACCACGGGAGCGACAGTGATTGCTGCAGTTCCTGTGACACACTTACCTACTAGATAGTTCTTCAACGTTGGTTGGACGCACATTCATTGGACAAGAATGATGACAAGGTTGAATAGCAATGCGTATCAGTGCTCTACAACTGTTTCCCGGTCAATGCATGTGAGATTTTCGAAGTGAAATGCCATGTCCTGTGGTTCGGATTCCACGTTAAAAAAGGAGGTCCGGTGGCTCATAATCACACGATTCACGGTCACGTAAAACTACAATCTTCCTTCCTTCCTTTGCTCTACAACTGTTTTAAACTGAATAATTCATATAAGAAAATCATGCTTTATCAGATTTTATTATAACAAGAATGAAGTTATTGTTGTTTCCATGAAATGGCGCATGCTTCAGCGGTTTCTCTCGCCACCCAATTTACACTTTTCTCCTGGTTCTTGGTCGTTATATAATATTGCACACAATACAAACTACGTGTTGTTATTTGCGCGTAAACATTTTAACTGTTTAATATTTCGCAATCGGAACATCAGCCATGTCACAAACATCAATGTAAGTCACTATTGTCTTGTTACGCTCGCTACACTCAAACCTTACAACACACTGTTTCAAATAACTTGGAGAGATCTTGACTTGTAGCTTTTCAGTCGGTCAACGCGATTGTGCCCAATGAATTGGGAGGGGTACAAGATATCTCTACTTAGTAGAAAACGAAGTCCCCGATTCTTGGAAGTTACGGGTAAACTCGAGAACCACTGGATGGATTTTGATGCGGTTTTCACCATTCTGTAAAGGATATCTCGAGGATGATTTCTGTAGAAAATAATTTATTTATGATCAAAGAAAGCCGAGCAGTACCGATTTCAGTGGAAAAGTCGAAAAAAAAACAGGTGCCCGAGCGCTTTTTAAGCTTACGTTGGGCAAACCGTTAAAAATATCTAAATAGACTATGAGTGTAAGAATTGTTCAGCATGGAAAGTTCTAAAAAAAAGTCCGCGAGAGCATATGTCTATCTTCAATACATCGCCCATTATAAGTGTTTTTACGTCTTAATTTCTTCCAACCATGTCCATTCAACTACTGAGGCGACAGTTTGCGAGCTAGCTAAGGGCGAGTCTATCATCCCTGTTACAGCCTAGCTAGCGGGCGAACCTATTGCCCCAGATACAGCCAGCAGCAAACCGTTGAGTCGTGTTGAGTTAAGACTTCTGAGAAGGGTGGTTGTATTTGGAGTTTCCCTGGAAGTGAAACTCGGGTTTTCTTCATTTCGCCTGTGAAACACAGTCAAGTTAAGATTGGACGGAAAGGGGATTTGAGTTTCATTCACCTCGCCATTCCCTGGAAGTGCAACTCTAATTTCGCCTGTGAACTTTTCGTTCCGCAAAATTCACAGTCAATTTAAGTTTGGACGGAAGGGGGATTATATTATATTAAATTATACTGATTGGCATATTATCTCCACTTAGTATAAAACAAAGTCCACGATTTTTGGATATCACGGGTAATCTCGAGAACCACTGCATGGATTTTGATGCAGTTTTCACCATTCTGTAAAGGATACCTCGAGGAAGGTTTCTGTGGAAAATAATTTGTTTTTGATCGAAGGAAGCCAAGCAGTAACGATTTCAGAGAAAAAGTCGAAAGAAATCCTGTCGTCCGTGCGTTTTTAAGCTTATGCTGGGCAAACCGTTAAAAATATCAATATACCCTATGAACGTAAGAATTGTTCAGCATGAAAAGTTCTCCAAAAAATGCAGCGAGGGCATTTCTCTATCTTCAATACATCGCCTACTATAAGTGTTTTTAGATTGGATGGAAGGGGGATTTAAGTTTCATGCACCTCGCCATTCTTAAATTACGTCTGACAAGAATTAGTTGCTCATGCATCTCCATGATAATATAGTTAATAGTCCAGTCAGTGATTTTAACCCATTATGCCGAGACGTAAAACAGATATAGATCGTAGTTCATTAACATCGTAAAAAAGCGCTTATCACGTAATGCATTCACAACTGTTCCCGAGTGAAGCCGGTCCGGGTTGCTAGTCAATATATAAATGATGATGGTAATTGTTGTTTTAAAGGGCCTAACATCTAGGTTATCGGCCTCTAATGGTTTGGATGTTTATGAAAAATGAAAATGAAACTATAAGTAAATCTAACTGAAATGAAAATCCACAGCCTGCTTCCAGTCTCCGACCGGGTCAGGAATGGAATGAATGAAGCCCACATCTAGCGGCGAGGATATGAACTGTGCCGGCTGCCGAGGCCTGACGCACTCCTCTGGAGCAATGGTTAAATGAATGACAGATGAAATGAAATGATAGTGGAGAGTGTTGCTGGAATGAAATTTTGACGGGGAAAACCGGAGTGCCCAGAGAAAAACCTGTCTGCCTCCTTTTTGTCAGGCACAGATCTCACATGGAGTGACCGGGATTTGAACCACGGACCCAGCGGTGAGAGGCCGGCGTGCTGCCGCCTAAGCCACGGAGGCATCCCTAAGTAAATCTAACTACGACTTACAATTAAAACTAACTACAGCGTACACACTAGAAGAAGAAAAGGAAAACAAAATAAGAGTAAGGGAAATACAGTAAAAGAAAGGGGAAATAAATGCCCATAACCCTCGAAAAATGAAGATTGAGGGACTTAGAAAGAAGGAGAGCCAAGAAAGGCGGATAGGAAAGGGAAAGAGGCGAGGGTACGCCCCAAAGGCAATGGAAAAAGGGGAAAATCCGGAACCAGGTCAGGAATCAGTCGGAGTCGCCAACTCCCAAACTCACCAGCCGTATGCCCTTGAGGGTGTAGAAATATCCGGGGAACACCAGAAGTGGTGGGGCTACATACACCCTGCCTCCTTGAGGGCCTTGAGCAGATGGCAGGAGATATCATGAAAAGAAAAATAAGGCTGACCCCTCGAAAAATGAGGAATCAGGAAAGATGAGAGAAGGGCCAATTAAGGCAGGAAAGAAAGAGAATCCCTAGGCCTCGGAAGCCCTAATACCGTCGGGGTCGGGAGAGAACAAGTGTTGACCAAGAGAGGTTGACAGGAAGGAAGATGGAGAGGAGCCAGGCACAAGTAAGTGGAAGCAATGCCGGATTCAGCTGGGGTCCCGTGGTCGCCAACCCACGTCCTACTACATGTGAGCCCCTGGGGGCAATATATAAATTCACAGGAGTGTATTTATACTGGATATTCATTGGGTACAATCGTGTTGACCGACTGAAAAGCTACAAAAAGTCAATTTGCATAGGCAACACTGAATAAAGAATGGCTTCAAATCTCTGCATAGGAGAGATCTCTTTCTTTGTGTCGACTGGAGCCCGAAGCCAAGTTCAGCTGTGTATGTGGCTGTGCCGTCAAAAGCGCTGACATTACTGTCAGATAAATTCTGAAATTACGTTGCATTTTTGAGAATGTATGCATTACATGTAAGGAAAGGAATGCCCAGGATCATGTACTATCCACTCATGACCATCTTACATGGGTAAATGTGAAAGTCCGTAAGATGCCGCAGTACAATCGCTGGACGGACAATAGTAAAAAAAAAAAAAAAATCTTCTTCAAAAGTACCCTTCGAGAGATTAATTGACATTTACATAAAATACTGACATGTTACGACATTTACATAAAATACTGAAAATGAAGGATTAGAAGGTAACAATTCCATGTAAAATCAACGGTAATGATAACATAGTGCCTCAACGAACGGTCAGAAGCATGTTACGACATGCGTGTTTGTGTTCTGAGGTGCAGGAAGAAAATTTCCAGAACAAATGCAAAGTAGTCTCTCAAGGACTCTGTCTGTTAGATAGTCAGCCTGGAGGCTGGTTGGATGCTCAAAAAGCACCATCATACGTTATGTGGTAGAAATCCACAAAACCGAGGTAGCAATATAATGAGGCGTACTAGGCGAGGTGAGGAATGAGGTAGTTCGCCATTGCCTTCCGCACTGAGTCAGTACAGCAGTACTAACCCTATGAGCAGAACCACGGCGTTCTTAAGTTACAGGCGGGAACACTGCCGGCGGGGCTGTGACGTCATGGGTCTTACTCCCCACAGCAAACAGATGCTCAGTCTTGTTGGCGCGCTGTGTAGTGGTCATTGTTTCATGTTTCGAGGGTGACAATTCACAATATATTGCTTTTCCTGTTGTCCAGTAACAAGCGATAAATATACCCGTGCCACACGTGATATATTTTTTAATGCATATACAATGCCACAGGCCTGTTTGCCATCTCTTGATAAATACAGTACATTTGCATTTGTCAGTTGGTACAGGCTAGAGTAAAAGGTGGCTTTTCACCGATGTCTCAGTCTCACTCATGGCTGTGATTATATGGAAGCTACTGAGGTATGGGTGGTGCTTAGTAATGGCATTCGGGGCACAGTCAGTGCCTGTGAATGCTGTGAAAGGTTCAACTCATAGGGTTAGGACTACTGTTCTGACTCAGTGAGGAAAGCAATGGCAAACTACCTCACTCCTCTTCTTGCCTAGAATGCCTCACAATAGCGCTGCCTTGGGTTTTTGTGGGTATCTACTCACATAACGTAACGGCGGTACTTTTTGAGGATCCAACCAGCCTTCGGGCTGATTACCTAACAGACATACAATGCCACGAAGGTGCTGTGTACCAGGATGTAGGAGTAATTTTCAGGTTCGTGGAGTTGAAACCGCCTACGTGAACTGTTTCTCTTTTACCAAGGAAGTAAACTTGAGAAATAAATGGCTGAGAAGTATCCCGAGGAAAGACTGGACACCTTCGGTAAACAGTGTTGTGTGCATTAAACATTTTCAACCGGACTGCATTATTTTACAGAATGAATACTGTGATTCTAATGGACAGAAACAAGTGTATACCTACGATCATCCTAAGCTAGTTAAAGGTTCTTGTCCTACTATTTTTGAAGGTTTGCCGAAATACTTGACAAAGGAAAGTGAAATTAAGCGGAAACATCCAGAAGAGAGGAGAAGAGAAATCGAAGTGAGGAAGAAACATCCTCAAGAAAGTGCTGTTGCTGCGGCAGAATGGGACGATGTTATAATCAGTTTCGAGAGTTTATGCAATTCTCTGGAGAAACGATTAGCAGATAATAGTACTAAAGTGAAAGGGGACTCAGCTATTAATTTCAATATTTTTGACGATAGAGTGGTTTTATATGGAATCAATTTTGAGTCTATGACTTTTGATTTTTATATTAATGTAGATAATCATTTACTTGTTTCGGCTTTCTATAACAATTTGCAATTGTCTTCTACAGAACTTTCTTCAGTGTTGGGAAGTGAAACAGCTGTGAAGAGTTGGAGAACACTGTTCAGTTTGTTACAGTATCTTACTGAGAAGAGATTCCAAACCAACTTGGAAAATTACGTGGCCAACGTCTTAAAATTGCTGGATGTCATTCAAGAAACTATTGGATAGTGGAGAAGAGGGAATTTCTCAGCAAGTTAATTTTTTATCCGAGCAATTTTCTCTCATATTTAAGAACAAAAAAAGGTATTCTCCCAACATGATACTTTGCTCTTACATATTGTACATGCAATCCGCGAAGTGTTATGATACTATCAGGCAGAACAAATTTCTATCCCTTCCTCATTCTAAACATTTACAAAGATTGACTTCTTCCCTAAATATAGCTCCGGGTAATTTTAACGAAAACGTTCATTTCTTGAAAAAAAGCCGCTGAAAAGTGTGATGATAAGTGGGTAATTTTGCAACTTGATGAAATATATGTTAAAGAAGAAATTTCCTACAGGTCGGGAAACATAACTGGATTTGCTGAAAACCAAGAACAGTTAAGTGAAGCAAATACTGTGCAAGTATTCATGATAACTGGAGCTTTTTCGTCTTTAGAACATGTAATTTCCTTGAATCCGGTGAAACATCTCTCTGGACAGGAACTCGCGGGTATGACAAAAGAGTATATTGCTTTGCTAGAGGAGTGTGGTTTCAAAGTCCTCTGTGTAATTTCAGACAACAATAGACTGAACCAGAATATGTTTTCAATTCTAAGTAGGGACTCAGAAGATAGTTCTCTTCTTTCATTGCCTGATATTGATCACCCCGTGTTCTATATGTATGATACCGTACATCTGTTTAAAAATATTAGAAATAACTGGCTTAATCAGAAAGACAGCTCCAACACCTTCATATTTCCACAATTTGACGTACAGGATAGCAATGAAGAGAAATCACCTCTGAGAGCACAATTTAGTGACCTGCGTTCCGTGTACAGAGAAGAATCAAACTACATTCTGAAGAAGGCCTTTAAACTAAATTACAGAACTTTATATCCTACCAACTTGGAAAGGCAGAATGTTATGTTGGTCGTAAACGTTTTCCATGAAAGTACACGCGCAGCACTTGCTGCTAAAGGGTTTAATGAGACTGCAGCTTTCATTACAATAATTTGGAAATGGTGGGAAATCGTAAATACAAAGAGTAAAATAAGTGGCGTTTGTAGAAATAATATGATGGGGGTGCCTTTTACGTCACTAAATGACCAAAGATTCGTGTTCTTAGAGAGATTTGTTTTATGGGTCAATACCTGGCTGAAAATAGGACAACAATATCATGGTGGCAGTCTAAGCAATGACACAGGAAAAGCATTGATCCATACAACAAAGACACTAATCTCAATCATAAGATTCGCGTTGCTGCACCTCTCAGTGGAATATGTCCTACCAGGGAAACTTCAAACCGATAGACTTGAAAAACGCTTCAGTGTATACCGTCAAATGAGCGGTGGAAACTACTCCGTTAGTGTCAGGGAAATAATGGACTCGGAAAGAAAGATCAGATCTGCTCGTTACGGCCAAATTGCTCTCAATGTGGACAATTTAAAAGCGTGTGATGAAGAAATTAAAACCGAAGACGAACTGGATTGTATTCTTCGTGACGACATACCATCGATAATTCAGGAATGTATGGTAAACATTGATGTTGACGCTTCTGCTCTGCTATTTGTGTGTGGCTACGCAAGTTTTAAGACAGCGGCCAAAATAGAATGCAAAATCTGCAGAGATCTCATAATTGGTGAAAATAGGGAGGATACTTACTTTGAGGAGATAAACAGGGGTGGTTTGACTGTGCCATCAAGTACAGTAATCAGCATAGGAAAATATGCATTTCGTTCGATGCAAGTTATGGTATAGAGCAAATACGAAACGAAGTTTTTAAAGCGATGTAAAAGGCATTATTCAATTTTACGTTCTTTAATCAAACTTGTTGTCAACGAAGACGTGGACCTGAGACAAATGTTGGAGCGTACATGTGTGTGTGGTACACCGATTATGAAAATTACTGATAGTATTATTTGTATACTTTGTAACATTATCCTGTCTAATTACAAGAGAGCAAGATGTGATAAAGTTTCTTTAGAAAAGGCCCCGAAAAGAAAAAGAAAATTGAACACTTTAAAGTGATTAAAACACAAAGTAGACATAAAATGAATATTCTGTGCAGATTTATAAGATAAACATTATTATTTTCGCGCGGGCGTGTGTGTATATGTGGTGCCATATTCTGAAATTTACTTTATTTCGATTAGTACTGAACCCTTTATCCTCTGATGGATAAATGATTCGATGTTTTATTTCTTCAATTAATTAATATTTCCACCAGCGTCATGAAATAGCCAGACGAAGATGAGGAAACTTCAAGCATTTGTTGGAGACAGTGGGAACATACCTGCAGCAGTTTGACAAAAGGCTAAATACTTTAGCATTGTGAAAAGAAAGACCCTAGTAATGTTTCAGAAGGACAGGTGGTGGCTACCTCAAAATAGAAGGGACGCGTGGTGAGACACGCTTATGGCATGTGCATTGTACTATTCGCGCCTAGAAAAAATATAATGCAGTAACGTGAGTGGCTGATGATAATACTGGACACTCCTACGAGGCCGAGGTCTGATAAAAACCGCGAAGTTATTGAAAATGTGGAACCAATGAGAGATGAATGCTTACGAACGCGCCAAGTCTAGCTTGGGCACGCGACAGCTAGCATTAACGCGGGAGATCGGCTAGACAACATCTCTACGATCGATTCTAGGATTAATGGGCATATTCTTGACCTGCGCAAATTGACGAGTTCAGTGATATTTGTTTCATTCCTGTACCACTATTATTTTGAGATATTTTTATATAATTTCCCCCTCTATCGATACCTAGGGCCAGTTCATTTATAAGTGGCGTGAAGAGCCAAGACATTACTATTACTTTTGTGCGTCTGAGGACGTAGATTACTATTACATCTGTGCGTCTGAGGACGGAGGTTATCATTACATTTTGTGCGTCTGAGGACGTAGGCACTTGTACGTTGCGTGTCATGAGGACACAGTTTTATTAATACAAATGTGTTAAATTCAGTGTGATAGATAGTCACAGTACTATTTTGGTAGGGACAGTATCATCGACAATTCGCCAACAGACTGTTCTGGGGAATTAAGTACCTTAAACGGCGAATTTAGTAAACAGATATCGAGTGTGAATTAATCTATAACTTTTTGCATCAGCACGAGAGATGACATCGCTTATCCTGGAAGAAGTTTGGAACTGTCAACACTCCATCGAGATGTTTGAGATGAGCTAAGCAGAATTTAAGTAGGGAGATGGCTGCAGATGTTCGTTGACGGTGACTGGCAGAGGATGAGTACATGAATAATATTCTTATTATCTGACAAATTAACTTATGGTATATGGGACATATTTTGTTTGTAAATATCTTGCTTGTGTTGATTAACGTAGTGTATTTAGTTTTGGTCTGACACACCTTTTGCATGGAAACAGCTCGCACATATTTTATCAGTCGTAAGTTCTTGTTTGTTTGTTTTAATTAACGTAGCTATGTGGACGACCGTGTTCGCATATGTTTACGTAGTGCGATTAAGAAGCGTCTCTCGGAGATATGTTGTGTTTCAGAAGTAGGACTGAATTAGTATAATCATGCAATAGATTGGAGGGTAAATTAATCTTGTAATGTTTATTATTGATCAGATTCAGTGAGTTTATTGCCATTGGAGCAATGTGTTGTGCCGAGGAGCAGTCAGCTCTCTCGTAGGTTTTAATATTTTTTTAAATAGTTTGTGAGGATCTCATTCAGCCGACCTGTGTGAAAATGTTATGTCATTCCCAGCAGTGTGTGTGTGTGTGTATTTTATTGGCCATTACAAGCGGGAATTTCAGCGTAGACTGATTTCTGTCAGCTTGGTGCCAAGTCCATATGGTTACCTTGCGAGGACATATGTGGCTATATCGATTAAGGTCTTACCATATGTTTATGTGGTTGAGATTTGTTGCTGTTGATTCTACGAGATAACGGTCTGGTGGTCAAGTTATTTTTACACACTGGGGCTGGACGATGACCAGAGTTGAGGAAGGGGGAAGTTGTTTCACAAGGCGGGCTGAAAAGATTGCATCAAGGTCATTAGGGGAGTACTTGTTGGCTCCGTATTTACTTGAAATACAGAATAAGAACTGATCAATGGTAAAAATTGTTTAAATAAATGGGAGTTGCCTACGAATCACTATAATCTCCGAAGCGTTAGCTTAACGTGCATTTTTATTCATATAAAGTAATCTCAGCCGGTGAGGCTTTTGTTGTTGTTGGTTACATTCCATGTTTATGTTCCGTATTAGTGACCCGTGCAGTCACGTGCGATGCTGTCTTTTCCTTGTTTGTGTATTGAGCAATTGGCCGTATTGGCAGCTCATTTGTCAGATGCGTCATTGCATTGAAGGAGGGTCTCGAGGGAGATTCCTGTAAATATTAGATTTTAGATTGTGTGTCAGCATTAATTTTTAAGGGTTTTTATTAGTGTTGTGTCCCATATCCGTAAACGTGGATTTACGAGATGATTGTTCGTAAGCAGCGTGGCTGTTACCCGCTGTAAACGAACAGTCATCCAAGTACTCATTCCTCGTAGTTAGTCATTACGCGTACATAAAATCCAATGCAAGTTAGTGGAACTTGGATCCACATTTTTTATAAGGGGGAGATCCGTCTGACTCCTCAACTTTTATAAATATTTCTGTCATGGGAAGATTCAGGGAGGAATTTTATTATTGTTGTTGTCTATTTTCATTTTATTTGCACTAATAGTCATTAAATTATGTTATTTTTTACGACTTGTCACTTCCTTTCTTAATTATAGTTTTAATCCTATGACCCTTACCTCAGTAGAGCATGTTGTTTGGCGAACGTAAACATCACACTATGAACTGAGCGCGACCCCTTGATCAAGATTCTTGCTTATAAACACTGCAATACTAAAGGGTTCAGTACGTTTCCTCCAGTGTAATCAAGAACACTAAAAAGGAGAGTGATGAGTCGAGTTTTCTTCAAGCAGGCATTTTAATAACGAAAATGTCAAACATTTTGTATTGTAAGAAAATAAAAACAGCTAGTCTTTAATAATTCGCTCTCATCATCACTATAATCATCTCCAGCTCCAGTTTCCCGGGTTTCTTCCTGCCAGAATATAGTTAGGAAGTACCGTATGTGAAGAGAATCTTTTAGTACACGTAAACAGATTCCTTGTACTTTGTTATCGGTGACGCCAAGCTTTTTGAGGGTGTCATTGTTCTGCTTGAAAGCTTCAGGAAGGGATGCAAATTCCTTTCCCCATAATGTTACCTGTATGCTGTCAAGTGACATTCATTAGTGGTTGGACAAAACCGATGAGTAATAAAATATCTACTTGTTTGTTAAAGTACATAAACAGATATGATATGCTCACTTAAATAATTTCAACTAATTATTGTGTTCTGTAGAAGATACAAAAAACGCCTACTTGTAATGCAATCAAACAGTTTCCAGCATGCTCCTTTTGT
Source organism: Meconema thalassinum (assembly GCA_946902985.2). Classification (NCBI taxonomy): domain Eukaryota; kingdom Metazoa; phylum Arthropoda; class Insecta; order Orthoptera; family Tettigoniidae; genus Meconema; species Meconema thalassinum. The sequence goes on along the minus strand of OX336388.2, from coordinate 1,452,562,901 downwards.
AAACAGCTCTGGGCTGATTTGTATCGCAGTCATTTGCTTTAATCGCCCGTAGTGACAGCGGAAAACGTCTCAAACAAATCATCGATCACTAAGGTATGTCTGTGGTGAAATTCGGAAGTCCATCCCAGTTTCTTCTGTAAACAAAACCGATTTAATTACATGATTGCACCTCTCTGCCCTATGACTAGCGCGCTGTCGGCCGTCCAGCTGAGACCCCTGATGTCACTTGTACCCTGAGACCATTACTCAGCACCATCCATACCTCAGTAGCTTCCATATAATCACAGCCATGAATGAGACTGAGACATCGGTGAAAAGCCACGTTTTACTGTAGCCTGTGCCAACAGACAAATGCAAATGTACTGCATCCATCAAGAGATGGTCAAGGACTCTGTACAATGAAAATGTAATACGTCGTTACTATCATCATTATCGATAAGTTAAACTCGTAACAAAATACACTAGACAACAAATTTTAACTTTTGGTGTTTACAAAGGCAAAAATAGTTGTTTTATATGGATTTGAGTGCGCTGAAGTTGAAAATGACAGCAATCTAGATTAGGTCAGGTTTGGAAGTTATTGAAATTTTATGTCCTTCACATGTTATAATGAGACAAAAGTTGTTGGGGTTATTAGCACATCAGCGTTTTGATTCTACATGTAAACCAAAAACTCACGTAAAATGTCACATACCAGAAGGAGCTGGTTTGATTCCACACAGTAACTCAGAAACTCGCGTCACAATACCCAATGGATCACTAAAGAAGACGATCAATCTTAGACTGTGCAAGCTAGAAACAAAATACAGCATTCATTGGCATTCCTGAAATAAGAAAAAAAAAGGGAGCTAAAACAGCAATAAGAACGTAAATTTCATATAGCCAGAAAACGGGAGCTTAAAATTGAAAATTACTGTCATTTTCGAATTCAGCGTACCAAAATCTATAAAGATTGGGTATTTTGTTTACGTAAAGATGTCATTGTTGAACAGTGATATATGAGTTTTGTATCATTCACTCTGTATCTCTGTGAAATTAAGTTTATCTGTGAAAATTCTTCCGGTCCACCTTGTGATGCAGTAGCTAGCATTGTTGGTTGTCACCCCTGATGTCCGGATAAACCACGGAAAACCACTTCTAGGATGCTTGAGAGGGGAAACGAACCTATCTTTTCTCAATCTTGCGTCACGAGTTTTAGTGCACCCCGTTCTAACAATTAGTTGCTTCATTTGAGGGGCTTTGGACACCGTGATCTTTCAACCCTGTGTACTTGAATGTGTGTGGAAATTTTGTCTGACAACTGTTTATTATGATGGATGTATTAGTGTGTGTGATTGAAATTCAGATGAGTATTGCAGGATTCAGCAGTGGCCTTAAGTTAGGGACCATCCCGGCATATGCCTGGAGTAGAAGTGGGAAACTACGGAAAAACACTTCTAAGATGGCTGAGGAGGGAATGGAAGCTACCTCTTCTCAGTATTGCTTCACGAGGCTCAGTGTACCCCGTTCGACCCCTCAGACAAAAAATAAATTTATTGGCAGAGCCGGGAATGAAACCTAACATCCAGCATAATAGCCAAAAATGCTAGCCGCTACACCACGAGGTGGTTTCAACTCTTAAACCGGAATGAAACTTCTTGGAAGAGCTGGGAATCAAACCCGGATTTCAGAGGTGAAAGCCAAGAATACTAGCCGAGTTGCTCTGCTACTTTCAGCAACGGTGGTGGGTTCCTCAGTTTAGGAGCTGCGACGACACGGTCATGTAGCCCCGTGTACTTGGGTGTTTGTAGAATCTGTCTGATAACAGGTGTTAATTGTGATGGCTGTGTTAGTGTGTCTTATCTGCTTTTATTTCAAGTAAGGACTGCATACATTGGAGTTTTTAAGTAGTTTCAACTTTTGCTACCAAACGCCACCTGGTGTATTCTTGGAATACACGGTACGAGAGAATATAAAGTTTAATGCTCTTTGCATGTTCATTCCTTCCTTCCTCTTTGTCAAACACCAACAGTGATCTTCTATTTTCTCTGTGGTGATCACTTCGCTTATATCTTTTGTGAGTCTGTTCTAGATATATATCTTCCATGACCCTCCTAGCGTCATCTAGCAGCGAATCTCTGAAGCTCCTCAATTTTTCCTGGTGCAAGAGGACTTCTTTTTCCATCTGGCCACCAGTTCTCGTTGCCATCGCCAGCTATTTTTTCCATGAGCAAGAGAACTTCGTCTCCTTTTTCACTCACCATGCTGTGCTAGTATCGCCTGCTATCAACTCTTTGAAGACCATCTCCTCAAGAGAATTTAATTTCTTAAGTTGGTTATGCTGATATGTATACCTTTTGTTTCCTACCCCCACTCCTTTCCCTTCCTTGGACCCTCCGTGCTCCGCTGAGTGGGTCTCACTTGTGCGCCGGCCGTCGACTCAGTTAAGGCTCAACTAGAGCTAGCCTCCTGACCTAACGAGGCATTTTTTAGATTCCACGCCATGTGGTAGCTTTAACCATCAAGGAGAACCTCACTTTCGCCATGCAGCAAAGTTAAGTACAAACTTCAAGTTTTAACCTCATCTTCATGATCTTAACGTCTACATGCTTTTAACGATCTTTTATAGGCAGTGTGAAATTACTTATTTTGGGGCAAAAATCATCCTTCGCGGGATTTTCCATGTTGGGCTTTTGTCTAATCAAGCCAATCTTGGTGAAAAGCAGCATTTCTTATGCTTGTTAAATGAGAAATCTTCTCACCACGTGGGATATTATCTAATACCCGCTGTCTATAAATTACAAAGCTAGTTCCTCCGCTGGATTAACTTTGACCCCATTCTTCTATAAAGATCGTTCTGGAACCTTCCAGATCCTGTACTCTATCTGCGAGTCTTGCCGTCAGGTATTTTTCACTCACTTGTGAAAATACCATTTAAAATGAGGAATCTTCCTTATAAATTACTGCAATAGCTAACTTTCTTCCACCGTTGGAATGTTCTATGGCGCATTTAATTGTAATTCCCAACTTTCTCAAGAAATAGACTCTCGCCTACCTAGTGCAACCAGTTATTTTCATCATTGCAATAACTTTCTTTCCCATAAACTTTCGTGTTACTACAGTGAATTTTTCATCTATTCAAAAGACTATAGTGAGAAACAGTGCTTTCAGTATTCCTTCCGCGTCGCGATCGTCCGTTTACATTAAATAAGGCCATGAACATTGATCCTAAATCCCAACGATCTTTCCTCAACCTTCTACTAACAAACCTTATTAATAAAATTGTAACTTTTCTATAAGGTGTCACTCTACGAAGTGCCCTTCCATTTTGCTTGTTTATCATTAATTAATTGCTGTATAACTACGTGTTTTATACACGGTTCAAACTTACATTGTTTCTTCCCCATAATCAGGGAAAACAATTCTTTTAACTCTTGAGTGAGTTATTTCTAGGTCTCACGAAATGGAAACTTCTCCATTTGGCTCGTGATTACTACTTAAACATAGGAAGTCTAGAACCTTCCTTTTGACTTTCTCTTCAGGTTTCACCGTAAGTGACCTGCTCTCTTTTGTATAATTGTTATAAAGTAATTCAGCTTAAATATAAGAAGTTGTAGGAACTTCTATCTTATTCTTCATGTTTTTCCTTATTGTTATTTTCGAAGTTGTAACTTTTTCTAAAACAGTTACCTGGAAATTCCTAAAGTACACTCCTTGTACTCAATTGAATGTTTAAACTTTAATCACTTTATTTGTCTTCTTTAAATCTTACAAAGATTTTTGTACATATATAAGGTTTGAAACTTCATAAATTGTTATTTGCCTGGAGCAATCTCTAAATGTTAGGAGGTCTGCGACCCCATTTGTTAAAAAGTTTAAATGATCCATATTTGTCAGAAAAATATATATTTGTTAAAGTTATCAACTTCTTTTGAATTGTTAAATAAATTAAGCGTTTCTTTTCGCTTTTTCATTTTTCTAGTACAACGGTTAGGCAAGATCCTGTCCTCCTTGGCTCTTCCTACTCAATGCCATTAAATCTATTAATAGGGCTTTCACCACTCGTTGCATTTGAGCAAGAACTCTTAGTAGTAGTATAGGAAATGTATGTTTTGAATATTGCGTAATCGCGAGGACATATTGCATCATCATGACGTCATCTGATAGCTATTCGGATATGAGCACGTGCACGTGCACATGTTAGCTTGAAGCAGATAACCTTTGGGTAACCGCTTGAAGCAGATAACCTATGACTTATTTATGCGATGGAGATAAAAATTAATGGGTGTTGATGTCATCTGATACCCGTGCAAGTGTACAGCTGTGCGAGCGATCACGTGATATGTCTGCAGTGTTCGCGTGAGACGTGGTTGACGCTTTTGTAAGAGAGCGGAACTTTTAAATGATTATTTATAGATGAGTTTTTTTTAAATATTTATTAAAAAACAAAAAACTAATAGGTCATTCACTTTTTAGTATTTCGCTAACCAATAATGCGATTTAAACATATGGGGAGTCGTAAGACTCGTAGTGAATTCTCCTTTTGTATGAACGAGGTATGTCAACCCCCAAAATAAAAACTAGCCTTACCTGGGGAGAAAGAGTAATTTTTGTATGCATGCACACCGGTGGCTTTTGTCAAAAGGGCCTAACTACACTTTTGTTAATATTTTCTGAACCCCTGATGGGATTTTGCCATAGGCAGTATCCTAGCACTTGGGATGACGCCTCGTTTTTAAATGTGTGATTCATTTCTTTTTTGTCAAAAGGGCCTAACTACTCTTTTGTTAATATCTCGCGAACCAATCATGCTAAGGACTTGTATGAGGGGTCCTAGCACTTGGGGCGACGTCCCCCCTTTGGGGGTGAAACTACCCCCCAAAATTGAAAACTCAATATCTTGGATACTAAGAATCCTAAAATTTGGCGTGATAGCTCTAAAAATAAGTGATGACATAGGCTTTTAGCTGGATTGGTCATTTCACCCCTAAAACAGTAAATAGTCATGTTATGGGGGAAAAACGTGTTAAACACCTAAAAATGATAAATGAAACTAAGATCTTTTGTTTTTGATGAAAAATAGCAGGGGGGTGAAAACTACCCCTAAATTGAAAAATCGATACCTTGGAAACTAAGAACCGTAAAATTAGGTGTAATAGCTTAAAAAATTGGTTGTGACATAGGCTTTTATCTGGATAGATGATTTCACCCCTAAAACAGTAAATAGTGATTTTACACCGGGGAAAAAGGTGTTAAAAGGGTAAAAATGATAATTGAACCTATGATCTTTTGTTTTTCATGAAAAATAGTAGGGGGTGAAAACTACCCCTAAATTGAAAAATCGATACCTTGGAAACTAAGAACCGGAAAATTAGGTGTAATAGCTTAAAAAATTGGTTGTGACATAGGCTTTTATCTGGATAGATGATTTCACCCCTAAAACAGTAAATAGTGATTTTACACTGGGGCAAAAGGTGTTAAAAGGGTAAAAATGATAATTGAACATATGATCTTTTGTTTATGATGAAAAATAGCAGGGGGGTGAAAACTACCCCTAAATTGAAAAATCGATACCTTGGAAACTAAGAACCGTAAAATTAGGTGTAATAGCTTAAAAAATTGGTTGTGACATAGGCTTTTATCAGGATAGATGATTTCACCCCTAAAACAGTAAATAGTGATTTTACACTGGGGGGAAAAAGGTGTTAAAAGGGTAAAAATGATAATTGAACCTATGATCTTTTGTTTTTGATGAAAAATAGCAGGGGGTGAAAACTACCCCTAAATTGAAAAATCGATACCTTGGAAACTAAGAACCGTAAAATTAGGTGTAATAGCTCAAAAAATTGGTTGTGACATAGGTTTTTATCTGGATAGATGACTTCACCCCTAAAACAGTAAATAGTGATTTTACATTGGGGAAAAAGGTGTTAAAAGGGTAAAAATGATAATTGAACCTATGATCTTTTGTTTTTGATGAAAAATAGCAGGGGGTGAAAACTACCCCCAAATTGAAAAAAATGATATCTTTCAAACTAAGTACCCTAAAATTATGTGTTATAGTTGAAAAATAGGTGATGACATACGCTTTTACCTCGATAGATTATTTCACTCTTAAAACAGGGAATAGTAATGTTACAGGAGAAAAAGGTATTAAACACTTAAAAGCATAAGAGGTTTGTGAAACCATGCTTTAATGAATGTTTGTATGGAGGATGACAGCTTGCTAATTATTATTATTATTATTATTATTATTATTATTAGGTAATTATGGATTAATGTGTTTATAGCTAACGAATAAGGCTACAGAGTTTTATAAGTTGTTGTACAAATCAGGATGGCCAACCCGTTGCCATGCCCCATGAATTTACCCAAAAGAGCCAAAACGTTAAGGATATCGACCTGAGGTTTTATAAAACTAATTATCGGAGAGGGTGTTGTTTTGGACCGACAATGGCTAACCCCTTCCCATGATTCATGAATTGACCCAAAACGTTTTACCAGACAAGACGGAGTGTACCCTGTTGCAGCCTTTAGAAAATTTAACCTGGAGCTCTGTGGTGACAGTTGAGTTATATGAATGATGCTTTTTGAACAAACACACACTTGCATACGATCGCTGGGTTGAATCTGCACAGAGCCACTGGCTTTGTTTATGTAATGAGTCTTGGTGATAAGAACACGGCGCTCTTGCCAGCAAGTTTTATATTACTCGTCTGCTTGATAGTGGACGTGCTTCGCACCGTGTTAATTTACATGACTAGATAGTTGTTAGGTAAGGGTTGACAAGGCTCAGTGAACCTTATTGCAACCTTAAAATGAAAATTAATTTCTTGGTATAGTCGGGGTTGGAAGCCAAGTCCTTAGGGTAGACAACCAAGTATGATAAACACTACACTGTGAGATGGTCAAATGATAATGTAACAGAACATAAAGAAATGTTTTCTGTAGTTTAACGAATTGACTAAGAGCCATACCATGAGAGGTATAGGTAATTGAAATTGAATCCTTAGCTGTTGACCCTACTACATGTAAGCTATAGCAATGCCCGCCTATAAGCTATCATGTTAGAAAAAGAAATGTATGGGTTGTTTTAAACGGAGAATGATTGTGTTTACTGTGAAACACAAATCTGAATTTAAAAATAGTTTATGTCCTACATGATGTTTGAACCCCTTTTCTTATTTATACTTTAGACAAACGCTAACATAGTTGTAATTCAGAAGCCATGTCTGCCTCCTTTCCAATCCTACACCGTACACTGAAGTTAAAATTAATAATGATCACGTTACAGACAGCCAGTTTCAAAGCCATGAGAAATAAGTGAACAAAGTATAAAATTCTTGACCCAGTCTGGAATTCAACATGGTGTTGTTTCAAACAAAAGACAAGCGTTCTATAAACCTAACCACCAAGCTGTCCTATCGACCCCTAATTGTTTGGTTGATGGTGAAAATAAAATTAAATGTAAACTATAATTAAAACTAACTACACACTTATAACTAGAAAAAAGAAATGTAAGACAAAAGGATAACAGGACGAATAAAGGACAGAAGGAATAAAAAAATGCCCCTCAACCCTCAAGAATGTGGATTGATGGACTTGAAAGGAAGGAGAGCCATAAAAGTTAGATATGAAAGTATAAGAGGAGAGGGTCCCGCTCCAATGGTAATCGATAAAAAGGAGGAAAACTGGAACCAGCTCAGGAATCCCTTGTGGTCGTCAACTTCCAAACTGATCAGCCTAAGCCCCTGAGGGTGTAGCCATATCCAGGGTGCACCACATGTGGTGGGGCTACATACACCCTACCTTTAGTGTGGCTTCAGAAAAGGGCAGGAAATAACACAAAAATAGAAAGAAGGCTGCCTCCTCACACAAGGAGGGTATCAGAAAAAATAAACAAGGGTCAATTAAGTCAGAAAATAAAGAGACTCCCTAAGCCTTGTATAGCCTAATAATGTCGGAGTCGGTAGAGAACAAGTGTTGACCAGGTGTGGTCGACAGGAAAGAAGATAGACAGGAGCCTAGCACAAGTCAGTGGAAGCAATGACGGACTCAGCTGGGGCTCCATGGTCGTCAACCTACATTCCACTAGATGTAAGCCCATGTTTGGGGGTGGTGGAAAATAAAGACCTCTTTTGTTTTAAATCACTGGCTTTAAGGACGGTAACACATGGCATGCCTTTATAATGCGATACTGGTCCTAGGGGTATGCAAAATTGTATTAGATACTCAGCTAATAATAGAGTACACGACCCCTTATTATTTTCTCTAAGTACAGTACCTGGGAAGGATGACCCTGATTTCCAAGCCCCTAAGTAAGACAAAAACAAATTATTTCCATTTCCAAACAGTTGGGGTGAGGTGAGGTGAGTTTTCTAAACGTCATACTCATGTGGTTTTTCCACTTGTACTGACGACACTCAAAAGACGTTCCATATTCTTTAAGTCCGTTATTATCAGGAAACATTTTCTGCCAACAGGTGCTTACTGCATATGGCAAGGCCTTACACTCCTGGTTGTCAGTCTTTCTTGCTAAGGATGCTCTATATACCCTAGAAAAGGCTATACATGTTAGTTCTGAACACTTAGTGGTAATTGTATATTAAAATTTTATGCACTGCTTATACAAGCACGTTTTGCATGCAGTCAAACTTTGTATGATAGTTACATACAACACGCAAAGTGTGTTTCCGCTACCTAGCGGTGGATATGAGCACTCACTGGTGATATCCGAGGTGAGCTGATTTGCTCACACATTTGCTCCCATATTGGCCCCCCCACATTTGCTCCCATATTTGCTCCCACTTTTGCTCACACTTTTGCTCCTATATTAGCTCCCACATTTGCTCCCACTTTTTTGCTCTCACGTTTTGCTCCCATATTAATGCCAACTCTTTTACACAAGTACCTTTAACAGTTATTTGTTAATAGGAATATATAATATTAAAAAGTTTGGCTAGTATAGCATAAATTATTCCTAATGTTTGTGTTGGGGTGACATAGAGATTTAAATAATAAGATTTCTTAAAAGTGTAGGTACTCAAAATTAGTTTATAATTAAAAAAGTGTATTAATTATAAGCAGCAGCAAAATGTAAATTGAATATTATTTCTGATAATGTTCAAAACAAAAGTCCTAAGGTCTTGGGTTTGAATTCCCAACTATGGTTGTCAGCCAATGAGTTACACTACAGGATACTTTTATTTTTGTGTTGTGTTTCGTGATAATTTTCTGATCTCGCGGTGTAGTGGTTAGTAGACTTTGGTTTTATCCCTGAGGTCTTGGGTTCCAACTCAACTATGCCCAGAATTTAATTTTGATCTGAGAGTTGAAAGATTAGGTTAGGTGAAGCTAGGTTAGGTAAAGTTAGGTTAGGTGAAGTTATGATAGTTTAGGTTAGGTTAGGTAAAGTTGGGTCAAGTTAGGTTAGGTAAAGTTAGGTTAGGTTAGGTTAGGTGAAGTTGGGTTAGGTGAAGTTGGGTTACGTTAGGTTAGGTTAGGTGAGGTTAGGTTAGGTGAGGTTAGGATATGTTAGGATAGGTGAAGTTAGGTTAGGTTAGGCGAGGTTAGGGTAGGTTAGGTTAGGATAGGTGAAGTTAGGTTAGGTGAGGTTAGGGTAGGTTAGGTTAGGTTTGGTTATGGCTAAGTTTGTTATGTTTAGTTGTTTTAGAAAAACACCACTTTTGCTCTCATATTTGGTTCCATATTTTCTTTGCACTTTCAACTATCTTGACTTGTGTATTGACTTTTGCCTGCATATTTGTTGACATATTTGTTAGCATATTTGCTCCATCTTTTTATATTTGCTTTGCTCCCACATTTCATCCCATATATGCTCCCGCTTTTTGCTTCCCACTTTTTGCTCACAGTTTTTGCTCCCACATTTGCTCACACTTTTGCTGACACTTTTTACCCCCACTTTTTCTCCCACTTTTTGCATCTATATATGCTCCCACATTAATCTATTGTTGTTATTACCAAGTTGTCTTTACTAGAAATTAGTTTATGCTTGACAGTTGATATGGAAGTATCAGTGACTAGGTATGGTAAGCCTTATGCATACTATAAAGGGTATTCATATATTGTGAAACGAAGCAATAAAAATGGAACTGTTATTTGGCGCTGTTCAAAGCAACGATCGAAACAGCCGTCGAGGAATGCTTAAGACAAATGAATTGGACATACTTTCTTCAAACAATCATGATTGTAAACTTACTAATCATGCTAGTGTAAATGTAAGGAAAACTCAAACCGAAGCAAAAAACCAAGTCCAAGAAAAAAATAGTGCTGCTCAAGATAATATTAACCTCAGGTCTAATACACTACAACGCACTCATGCTGTTAGCGAGTTGTTTAATGAGAAACCTTTAACACCTCCTGTAAAACCCATGATCAGACACACACCCACATCTCAAAAGCCCTCAACCCTGTCAGAGACAACATACCCCATCAAGAAGTTGGTTGGGGAAGGTGAAAAGGATGGTGATGGTGATGATAATAATAACTTAACAATGTTAAAGCACTCTAGCACATCTAAAAAGAAGCTTTCAACACTATCAAAGGCAACTCAAACCATTGAACAGATTGTGGACACAGGTGGAAATTATGATGTTAAAGATGACGACGATGATGATGATGATCATTATGAAGATGATTATAATGATGGGGATGATAATGATGATGATGGTGAAAATGATGAACTGCTTCCCGAGTATTTAAAACCATTCATAAAAAATAGCAAATGGAACGATCCTAATATATTAGTAGAACGTCTACAGCTCTTGCATGCCTGTAAACAGGCTGGTCATATTGGTTATGAAGAAGAGCTGTTAAAAATAGAAGATGAACTTCGTAAAGCTGGTATTATAGTGTAATTGGTCAACGTAGCAACACCCCCATCCCCTAAAATAATGTTCAGCAAGTGTTATATTTAAAAACTATAACAAGCAAACGTGAACTAAAAAGAGCTGTATTCTGTGTGTGTGTGTGTGTATACCTATTGTAATAATATATATATTTGAATTAAATTAATTAACACAGTTTGTATATATTTCTTGTTTTTTTTTTTGCATGTTGACTGTATATTTCCTCAACCACTTTTTGGTTTTTCAATGCACATTTTCGATTTGTTTTGATTTTTACGTAGCATTACAGTTATCAGTCTTGTAAACTGGGTGATTAATAAAGGTATAAAGACATCTTAAAAAATCACAAGCATTACAGTTGTGACATATCACGTATAATATGTTACATGTTATCCTACATTCCACATAGGGCTCTCCCTTCTTATCAGTGAACTCTGTTGGTCATTAAAATAACTACTTGTAAAATAATTCCAGTGGCATATCCTGTTAGCAAATATCATATATTAAATATTTTCACGTCATAGAACGACAACTTGAAAATCATTTATTGTAGGAATACCTTTAATGGGACCACCAAACCTTCAAGTATGCAATATACATTGCAGATAGTGCTGTATTTTGGTCGGTAGTGTCTCAAGTGCTTACATTAAATAACAATACTGTAAACATATAAACATTTAATAAATCATAATTGTTTTCATTAAATATCATATACCTAATAAATATTTTCACACCATAGAATGACCATTTCAAGATCATTTATTGTAAGAATATCTTTAATGGGATCTCCAAACCTTGAAGTAAGCCATATTTGATATACATTCCACATAGCTACATAACCGACAGTACGTCGTGGTATCAATCTCAGCCACAGCTGTAACATAGGCTTTTACCTGGATATATGATTTCACCCCTAAAACAGTGAATAGTGATTTTACACTGGGGAAAAAGGTGTTAAACGGGTAAAAATGATAATTGAACCCGAGATCCTTTGTTTTTCATGAAAAATAGTAGGCGGTTCGTCTATAGGTTTAAGCCTCTTTTGTATATGATTTCAAAAAATGATAAACAGCTAAACTCACTGGTCAATAACCAACATAGTGGCCAAAATGTTTCCCTGATAGGTAACTCATGTTTGGTTAGTCAATTCTTATTGCAAAGCCAGTCAAGACCTAAAAAAAATAGTATTAATACCATATCACTAAACAAATCAAACCATCTTAAGGTATTTATTAAATTTAATTGCATTTTAGGAAACTGGCAAGCATCTTGCAGCCTTCAAGAGGAAAGTATAGACAGGAATTGTGAAAAGGAAGCCGCTAAATCATTCAATGTAGTAAGGTTTATGAACCTCAACGTAAGAAGTTATGAAAGTCTATGTGAGGGTGTGGTTTTTACCGTTGGATGCCTTTTCTGGCACCCACCTCAGAGACGAGTTTAAGGGAGATGAAACTCAGCTATTATGTCGAATGTGGAGCTCCTAGTCTAGGAGAAAGTCACGTACAGGTATTTGTCTGCAGGGAGTGTGGGAAACGAAACAACAACTAAAAAAGCATACAAGTAAAGGGAATATTATGGATTTTTCGAGTTTATGTTGTGAATGTTTTAAAAAATTGGTTAAATTTCATGGTTTGCAGACCTCTTGGCTAAATTTGGTAGAATTTAGTGAATTTTCATCAATATTCGGCTAATTTTATATAAATTTGAGGTAGTTTCAACCATTCTTTAATAATTCAATGGCATTTCAATAAATCTGATAGTCATTTGTTGGATTTTGCTGAAATTTGGTGGAATTTGCTAAATTTGCGGTAAATTTAGCGGATTTTACAAAAATCTGGTCAATTTCAAGATAAATCTCAGATATTTAGATATTTTACAAATAACCTCTGTCACTGTGATGGCTGTATTAATGTGTGCTTCGACTATGAAGGGTAGGAATGGTAAGGAGCTGGTTATGGACTTAAGTGCATAGTCAATTATATTTACTTTCAGGATGTGTGTTGTGGGAAAATCGAACACTCCTCTTGTTAGTTTTTCAAGTAAGTGTACTCCATGCCTCCCTTAGAAGCCGCTAATGAGCTCTAAGCATTGGCAGTTTGCAACCTTCTCATTATTGTTAACATAGAATGCTCATTACTTGTTATTTCAAGTACATGTTGTCATGTAGGTAAGGAATTGATCCAAACATAACATGTTTTGATTTTCATTGCACTTGTCTGTGGGCAAACATGGCATTTACCTGGAGGACAAGTGGAAAAACCACATGAGTTGGACGTTTAGAAAACTCACCTCACCTCACCCCAACTGTTTGGAAATGGAAATAATTTGTTTTTGTCTTACTTAGGGGCTTGGAAATCAGGGTCATCCTTCCCATGTACTGTACTTAGAGAAAATAATAAGGGGTCGTGTACACTATTATTAGCTGAGTATCTATTACAATTTTGCATACCCCTAGGACCAGTATCGCATTATAAAGGCATGCCATGTGTTACCGTCCTTAAAGCCAGTGATTTAAAACAAAAGAGGTCTTTATTTTCCACCACCCCCAAACATGGGCTTACATCTAGTGGAATGTAGGTTGACGACCATGGAGCCCCAGCTGAGTCCGTCATTGCTTCCACTGACTTGTGCTAGGCTCCTGTCTATCTTCTTTCCTGTCGACCACACCTGGTCAACACTTGTTCTCTACCGACTCCGACATTATTAGGCTATACAAGGCTTAGGGAGTCTCTTTATTTTCTGACTTAATTGACCCTTGTTTATTTTTTCTGATACCCTCCTTGTGTGAGGAGGCAGCCTTCTTTCTATTTTTGTGTTATTTCCTGCCCTTTTCTGAAGCCACACTAAAGGTAGGGTGTATGTAGCCCCACCACATGTGGTGCACCCTGGATATGGCTACACCCTCAGGGGCTTAGGCTGATCAGTTTGGAAGTTGACGACCACAAGGGATTCCTGAGCTGGTTCCAGTTTTCCTCCTTTTTATCGATTACCATTGGAGCGGGACCCTCTCCTCTTATACTTTCATATCTAACTTTTATGGCTCTCATTCCTTTCAAGTCCATCAATCCACATTCTTGAGGGTTGAGGGGCATTTTTTTTATTCCTTCTGTCCTTTATTCGTCCTGTTATCCTTTTGTCTTACATTTCTTTTTTCTAATTATAAGTGTGTAGTTAGTTTTAATTATAGTTTACATTTAATTTTATTTTCACCATCAACCAAACAATTAGGGGTCGATAGGACAGCTTGGTGGTTAAGTTTATAGAACGCTTGTCTTTTGTTTGAAACAACACCATGTTGAATTCCAGACTGGGTCAAGAATTTTATACTTTGTTCACTTATTTCTCATGGCTTTGAAACTGGCTGTCTGTAACGTGATCATTATTAATTTTAACTTCAGTGTACGGTGTAGGATTGGAAAGGAGGCAGCCATGGCTTCTGAATTACAACTATGTTAGCGTTTGTCTAAAGTATAAATAAGAAAAGGGGTTCAAACATCATGTAGGACATAAACTATTTTTAAATTCAGATTTGTGTTTCACAGTAAACACAATCATTCTCCGTTTAAAACAACCCATACATTTCTTTTTTTAACATGATAGCTTATAGGCGGGCATTGCTATAGCTTACATGTAGTAGGGTCAACAGCTAAGGATTCAATTTCAATTACCTATACCTCTCATGGTATGGCTCTTAGTCAATTCGTTAAACTACAGAAAACATTTCTTTATGTTCTGTTACATTATCATTTGACCATCTCACAGTGTAGTGTTTATCATACTTGGTTGTCTACCCTAAGGACTTGGCTTCCAACCCCGACTATACCAAGAAATTAATTTTCATTTTAAGGTTGCAATAAGGTTCACTGAGCCTTGTCAACCCTTACCTAACAACTATCTAGTCATGTAAATTAACACGGTGCGAAGCACGTCCACTATCAAGCAGACGAGTAATATAAAACTTGCTGGCAAGAGCGCCGTGTTCTTATCACCAAGACTCATTACATAAACAAAGCCAGTGGCTCTGTGCAGATTCAACCCAGCGATCGTATGCAAGTGTGTGTTTGTTCAAAAAGCATCATTCATATAACTCAACTGTCACCACAGAGCTCCAGGTTAAATTTTCTAAAGGCTGCAACAGGGTACACTCCGTCTTGTCTGGTAAAACATTTTGGGTCAATTCATGAATCATGGGAAGGGGTTAGCCATTGTCGGTCCAAAACAACACCCTCTCCGATAATTAGTTTTATAAAACCTCAGGTCGATATCCTTAACGTTTTGGCTCTTTTGGGTAAATTCATGGGGCATGGCAACGGGTTGGCCATCCTGATTTGTACAACAACTTATAAAACTCTGTAGCCTTATTCGTTAGCTATAAACACATTAATCCATAATTACCTAATAATAATAATAATAATAATAATAATAATAATAATAATTAGCAAGCTGTCATCCTCCATACAAACATTCATTAAAGCATGGTTTCACAAACCTCTTATGCTTTTAAGTGTTTAATACCTTTTTCTCCTGTAACATTACTATTCCCTGTTTTAAGAGTGAAATAATCTATCGAGGTAAAAGCGTATGTCATCACCTATTTTTCAACTATAACACATAATTTTAGGGTACTTAGTTTGAAAGATATCAATTTTTTCAATTTGGGGGTAGTTTTCACCCCCTGCTATTTTTCATCAAAAACAAAAGATCATAGGTTCAATTATCATTTTTACCCTTTTAACACCTTTTTCCCCAATGTAAAATCACTATTTACTGTTTTAGGGGTGAAATCATCTATCCAGATAAAAACCTATGTCACAACCAATTTTTTGAGCTATTACACCTAATTTTACGGTTCTTAGTTTCCAAGGTATCGATTTTTCAATTTAGGGGTAGTTTTCACCCCCTGCTATTTTTCATCAAAAACAAAAGATCATAGGTTCAATTATCATTTTTACCCTTTTAACACCTTTTTCCCCCCAGTGTAAAATCACTATTTACTGTTTTAGGGGTGAAATCATCTATCCTGATAAAAGCCTATGTCACAACCAATTTTTTAAGCTATTACACCTAATTTTACGGTTCTTAGTTTCCAAGGTATCGATTTTTCAATTTAGGGGTAGTTTTCACCCCCCTGCTATTTTTCATCATAAACAAAAGATCATATGTTCAATTATCATTTTTACCCTTTTAACACCTTTTGCCCCAGTGTAAAATCACTATTTACTGTTTTAGGGGTGAAATCATCTATCCAGATAAAAGCCTATGTCACAACCAATTTTTTAAGCTATTACACCTAATTTTCCGGTTCTTAGTTTCCAAGGTATCGATTTTTCAATTTAGGGGTAGTTTTCACCCCCTACTATTTTTCATGAAAAACAAAAGATCATAGGTTCAATTATCATTTTTACCCTTTTAACACCTTTTTCCCCAGTGTAAAATCACTATTTACTGTTTTAGGGGTGAAATCATCTATCCAGATAAAAGCCTATGTCACAACCAATTTTTTAAGCTAATACACCTAATTTTACGGTTCTTAGTTTCCAAGGTATCGATTTTTCAATTTAGGGGTAGTTTTCACCCCCCTGCTATTTTTCATCAAAAACAAAAGATCATAGGTTCAATTATCATTTTTACCCTTTTAACACCTTTTTCCCAAGTGTAAAATCACTATTTACTGTTTTAGGGGTGAAATCATCTATCCAGATAAAAGCCTATGTCACAACCAATTTTTTTAAGCTATTACACCTAATTTTCCGGTTCTGAGTTTCCAAGGTATCGATTTTTCAATTTAGGGGTAGTTTTCACCCCCTACTATTTTTCAAGAAAAACAAAAGATCATAGGTTCAATTATCACTTTTACCCTTTTAACCCCTTTTTTCCCCAGTGTAAAATCACTATTTACTGTTTTAGGGGTGAAATCATCTGTCCAGATAAAAGCCTATGTCACAACCAATTTTTTAAGCTAATACACCTAATTTTACGGTTCTTAGTTTCCAAGGTATCGATTTTTCAATTTAGGGGTAGTTTTCACCCCCCTGCTATTTTTCATCAAAAACAAAAGATCATAGGTTCAATTATAATTTTTACCCTTTTAACACCTTTTTCCCAAGTGTAAAATCACTATTTACTGTTTTAGGGGTGAAATCATCTATCCAGATAAAAGCCTACCGTATGTCACAACCAATTTTTAAGCTATTACACCTAATTTTACGGTTCTTAGTTTCCAAGGTATCGATTTTTCAATTTAGGGGTAGTTTTCACCCCCTGCTATTTTTCATCAAAAACAAAAGATCTTAGTTTCATTTATCATTTTTAGGTGTTTAACACGTTTTTCCCCCATAACATGACTATTTACTGTTTTAGGGGTGAAATGACCAATCCAGCTAAAAGCCTATGTCATCACTTATTTTTAGAGCTATCACGCCACATTTTAGGATTCTTAGTTTCCAAGATACTGAGTTTTCAATTTTGGGGGGTAGTTTCACCCCCAAAGGGGGGACGTCGCCCCAAGTGCTAGGACCCCTCATACAAGTCCCTAGCATGATTGGTTCGCGAGATATTAACAAAAGAGTAGTTAGGCCCTTTTGACAAAAAAGAAATGAATCACACATTTAAAAACGAGGCGTCATCCCAAGTGCTAGGATACTGCCTATGGCAAAATCCCATCAGGGGTTCAGAAAATATTAACAAAAGTGTAGTTAGGCCCTTTTGACAAAAGCCACCGGTGTGCATACATACAAAAAATTACTCTTTCTCCCCAGGTAAGGCTGGTTTTTATTTTGGGGGTTGACATACCTCGTTCATACAAAAGGAGAATTCACTACGAGTCTTACGACTCCCCATATGTTTAAATCGCATTATTGGTTAGCGAAATACTAAAAAGTGAATGACCTATTAGTTTTTTTTGTTTTTTAATAAATATTTAAAAAAACCTCATCTATAAATAATCATTTAAAAGTTCCGCTCTCTTACAAAAGCGTCAACCACGTCTCACGCGAACACTGCAGACATATCACGTGATCGCTCGCACAGCTGTACACTTGCACGGGTATCAGATGACATCAACACCCATTAATTTTTATCTCCATCGCATAAATAAGTCATAGGTTATCTGCTTCAAGCGGTTACCCAAAGGTTATCTGCTTCAAGATAACATGTGCACGTGCACGTGCTCACATCCGCATAGCTATCAGATGACGTCATGATGATGCAATATGTCCTCGCGATTACGCAATATTCAAAACATACATTTCCAATACTACTCTTAGTGGTAATCTCGTTAAAGTTTCTCTTAGCTTTAATAGCTAATTCTAACTGGCCAGTAAGGCAAGTAAAGCTCGCTACGCCAGCTACCTGCTTGTGGAGATCCTCTCCGAAAACGTATGGTCAGTTTTTCAAAAGATAAGTGTTTTTCTTTGTTTAAACGTTTAGCCGGCCTCTCGCTGAGTAAAAGCTTAGCCATTTCCAGATGCAACCATTGGTTAACTTACCAAAATTACTCTCCAAGTTATAATTTTTTATTACTATCCTTCCTGGAAGCACTTGGTCGCTTTTTCAGGAACTCTATAACTTCAAAAACTGGAAATACCAAACTTGATTCAAATTATTGGCATTCTTCGAATTACTTTGAAAAAACGAATTTCTTTGAAAAGCCATACAATAAATCTGTTACTCTCAGTCTTGCCAGACCAACACCCTTCCCCATAGTAGTCTTATGCCTGCTTGAGAGGGAATATACTAAGGCCACGTTCTTGCAAACCGCCCAAGTCCTAGCTGTATTTCCCGTCAGCTTAGACCAAGCTCTTACCCATTTTAGGTATCAGAGAACGGATTTTCAGTGGAAACCGCCTCTAAGTGCATTAAAGGTTAAATTTATAACTTTTGTGGAACTCTCATCCTATTTCTCTATCCTTTTTCTCCAGTCCGAAACCCACTTCCTTTTCTTAATCATCTTCCCTTGGTGGGTGGGTTATTCCTCAGCCAATAATCTACCCACCACCGTCAACGACCAACTAGTTCTGCACTTCGTTACTAGATGCCACCGTAGTCAACTCCTGGCGACGAACCTAAGAGCGTTACTCAAAGATAACCTATAATTTAGCTTCAGACATGTGTAATTAGTGGAAGGTTCTTTATCATGCCATAAATCTATGACATGGGACCACCAGCTTTACTTCCCCTCCGAAGGAAGGCATTTCTGAGGGATTTTTAACGCTCTTAAAAATCCGATAACTTCGGCCGGATTTGAACCTGCGACCTTGGGTATAGAAGCTCAGCATGCTACCAACTACGTCACCGAAGCCGCCATTAGAAACGTACATTCAAGCTTCAATACCTGGGTCACATAATGAGGAACACAGGCAGATACGAACTACTGCAATGTATTTTGCAAGGAAATATAGAAGGAAAGCGAGCCCCAGGATGAAGAAGAATTTCCTGGCTTGCCAATCACCGAGTATGGTTCGGAAAGGCATCCACCCAATTGTTCCGGATAGCGACCAATAAAGACGCCATAGCCAGAATGATCGCCAAAGTTCGAAGCGGACAGGCACCCTGAGAGGAAGAAGATGATGAATGCTTGTTGCCTTAGGCCCCTTTCACATAGGGCCACTCCGAACGCGCCACTTAAAACGCGCCACACCGTGGTACCACGCAACTAGGGGGAACTATTCACACTGTGTGGCGCGTTCGCGCTGAACGCGCCACCAGCCCGGTGCATTGTGAGTAATTGGCGCCTTCACATTGGCGCGTTTTCTGCCGGCCACTTGTGTTGAGGAAGTACTGTTCGACGAAGAACAATGACCGCTCAGGTAAATTTTGACACAGAACGGTTTATTTTAAAAGTGTTGTCTAGAAATCCTATCTGGGACTTATCTTCAAAAGAATATGCAGATAGAGATTTGAAGAGAAAGTGTTGGTTGGAACTCATTGAAATTTTCCTGTACAAAGAAGACGCCACAGAACCAGAAAAGAATGAATATGGTGAGTTTGTTTACAGTATTGAACTTTAAACGTAAAATATTTTTTTAAAATTTTACTCTCCGATTCACATTACACAAATAACCTGGATGTAGTATGAATTTCAATTGTTTAAGAGAAGAAATATTTCAATATTCAAATATAAATTATGTCTGTACATTATTAGACCATATTATAGTTATTAGTCGACAAAGGTTTTCAAGAATAACATTCACACATTCTGCTGCTCTGTCGCTTAGTTCGACTCACCGTTAGTTCATAGAACTGATTTAAGTCCTTCTTAGGTTCGACAAATTCCCACATCTACTATATAAAGCTCAAATACCACTCACTGACTGACTCACTCATTCATTCATCACGAAATCTCAGAAACCACCGAACGGATTGGAATGAAATTTGGTATCCAGCTTCCTCAAGGGCCGAAAACGCCCACTAAGAAAGGATTTTTGGATATTCATTTTCTAAGTCCCAGGACTGACATAAAAATTGATTCGAATGAAATTTCAAAAAATAGTTTTTTTAATACTTTTATTATATTTTTCACGTCTTTTAGGGTCCGAAACCAACATGGTATTTTGATGTTTATTTTCGTCCCATGCATTTTTGGTTTCAGGTGATAGAATTATTTTCCACTAGGACCGATGCTTATCTATCTATATAACTAATGTTATAACGGGATTCCAAATGTTATTGCGGGCGAAGCCGCGGGTAACAGCTAGTATTCTATATATACAATTAAATAACACGGTACTGCCATTCAAGTTCACCCTCTTCGCTATCGAAATATGCTGCGAACTTGTCCCTGATAGTGATTGCTTCTGCTGTTCCACGGCTTAAAGTATCAAAACTTACATCTTGGAAACCATTAACGTTCAAAGTTTCTTCAAAGTTGTATCCTTCTCTTTTCCCTACTGAACCCGATGGGGTTATGCTGACTGGAATCGAACATGGTTCTCAGAGACTGTGATCTCAGTATAAAGGTTCCACCAGGAAGCGAACCAGAGATCTGTACAGGGAGTTTCTTGGTAAAAACCCCTCGAAAGAGATGTATATTTAATCACTGGTGTGATTTTTGATGAAATGGCATTATTTAGTAAAATAATGTAGGAAATAATGAGCATATTATATCATTATAAGACGATTTGGTGTAAGCTATTGGAGGCTTGAAGCACAGAGGAGGGCAGAGCTGACATTTACTAATTGGCCCAGAATTGTGGGTTGGAACCAGCGGCGCCACGTCCATCTCAGTGACCCCAATATGTCGTCTAGAGCAGGGGCGAGGCCTGAATAATGACATAGTTATTCCCCGACGGAGAATGGATTTGGAGGAGGGGCGGAGAAATGCCCAGGAAAATCATTGATTACTCGTGATTGGAGTAACGAATCGAGATGAGAGTTGCACACAGGTGAATATTTTGGCAAGAAGATAATTTTAGAGTCTTTTACCTGCGAAATTGGTGCATATTTAATGATGTGCGTAAGGACTGTAAAACGACCATTGTTCGCGGATGGATGTGAAGATGTTGCCGGGGGTTTCCCGTTAGGTAGCGTCCCACGCCATGGAGAAAGGAATTAATATTAATTAATTGGACGAGCGATTCCTTTGCACACAGATAGTTTTGGGACCTGTGAAGAGAGAGGAACACAATGATCATGGTTTGAAGACCTGAATCATGCTGTGAGAGGAGCCAAGATTACGCGGGAAGATGTTGCTCTACTTTCTGTGGAAATCCGATATAAGGGAGTAGACCCCAGGAGGAGCTCTCAGTCTAAGACAGTTGAAGCCCAGTTGAACACAGTGGTAACGCAGCCAAGTTCAGTCTACATGCCGCCAAGCGCAGTTACAGCCAGTTACAGTCTTACTCAATTGTCAATTGTAGCACAATGGCAATAAGTTGCAATCAGTATGCAGCAAATATGCAGCAGTACGAGACAGCGTGTAAGTCGCATACAGAAGTCTTCAAATAAGCTACGTGCAGTCTTCGAGTGAAACTTCAGTCAGCTACAGCCAGGTTGAAGCAAGTTCGTCAAGGCAAAACGCATGACGGATCTATTCATCAAGACGCCGAACAAAGACTGGTATGTGTAATAGAAACAGTAAATATGCTTGTATGAATAATAATCGTGATACAGGCATAATCAGCAGCACGAACTATGACGTGTTCAGTTACGAAGCACCGTATAGACTAACGGTAGAAATATTGTATATAATTATTTGTGAAAGTGTTGAACTTTATTAAGCGCAGTGTGTATAGTATTAACTAATCGTATATGTGTAACTACGATAGAATGCGCTCAAGAAACTCTACTAAGTGTTTGGTATTGCCATGAGAGTACCAGATGTTAACGCTCATGTTTGGGAGCCAGCGTATTGATGTAACGCAGGACGCTTACTGTAGGAGTAATGATCGTCATAAAACTGTTGGAGAGTTCCGAGAGCAGATAACCAGACTTTCAATCAGGAGTTGGTAACGTAAGATGCCGTCGACACCTGCAATTTCGATCTCTGCTAGGGAATTTCAGCATTGAAGTGTGTATAAAGTGACGAGTGTTCAGTGTAATGTATATGTGAAAATATCATTTAAAGTAGTGTTTGATGAAGTGTTTCACTTGTTTGGGGAGTGATAACTTCCTGAAAGGTATGCAACGTGTCGTGTTGGTGATAGAAATTATGTGTAATCAAATGTGTGTAAACAAGAGAAATATGTCGCGTTAAACCCATTATGGCGGGCGACATGGAAGAATATGATTGGTCGGAGCCACCTTAGATGCCTATAGAGATGTAAGTACCCCACACAAATTATGGTTATGATTATGTAGAAGTATGGACCGCTGCATGTCTGTGATTCCGTAAAGGTATTGTGAATTCCTTATAGATGCCAGTAAAAATCAGTTAGGAGGCTGATCCTCCATGTTTAATCAGTATTGAGTTGATTTTTATAGAGTTGAAATGTTGATTTGCATCATTAAGTGGAGTAATTATTCCCACTATGAATTAAGAATGGCAATCAGTTATGTAAATGCAACGAACGCGATTGTTCGAGTTTAAAACGTCTAGCTATGTCGGAAATTTTGGTAATTTATGTGAGAATAATAATAAATGATGATTTTGGTCATTTATGTCAATGAGATTTACAATAATAATAATAAAGGATGATTTTGGTCATTTATGTCAGTGAGAAATGATGATATAATAATAATGGTTATTAAGAGTATGAATGAACACATCAGGAAACAAATAAATGTTGTAAGCGAGAATTATTAACGCTAAGTGCAAGACTTATCAATCTAAGCAGGAAGATGTTACAGTGAGATTACATTTCAGTAACTATGGAAAGAAGTTTTATATCAGAATATTGCATATATTCAGTAATGATACCAGTAATGAAAGAGCTTTTAGTGAATTGAATTTGCAGCTTAATTGAGAAGCTTATAGAGTAAATGTTAGATTTCTCTTAATATTATAGGTCGGAGTGTCGTAGCATGGAGCATTAGGGGCCAGATAGTCTATTCTACGTATGAATTCTCCTATGTCGTGGACATTGTTGGAGATATTATTTATTCCAGAGTTTTAGTGTAGGACCCTAACTCTGAAGAAAGGATTGAAATGCGTTCCGGATTGGAATCTTGACAGAGTCGAGGAAACAAGGACACCTCGCAGCTCTATGATTTCCCGAGAACTTATTGATGAGTTATTTACGCTTGTGGCAGCGAAACTCATGGCGACAGTGGTTTTCTGCGCCTATATTGTACTTGAGACATCGGTCACCGCCAGGCTCATGCATTGCGAACCCCGAACCTTCATGTTGAATGGACCCATGTGAGGCCATTAATTAATCGTTATCCTCTACGTAGGACTAATTACAAAAGCTCATTCAATACCTGTTGGCATAATAGTCAATTAAGATCCTTTGGGAACATGTGTGTCGGTCAGGACACAGTATTTGTCTTGTAAATCTTCACTGCTTAGAGAGGGAGGCTTTCAAACTTTTAGAAAGGTCGAGATAATTGGTGAAACGACCCATTCCACTTTCTATTGTGTAGCGACTTCCTTAGCCGAGGGTCGGTGCTAGCCACCCGGGCCGCTCAGGCAAGTTATAAAGGGAAGAGATTCTAGACCTTGTTAAAATGACATATAATGCATGAGTGTTATGTTGAGTATTAGAGCCATGTGGTTTGTGAACACATGGATAATTATAGTTCATCCTGATGGTTCATTATTTTAGCTATCTGACGAATAGTTACATGATATATTTGTACTGTCACTGGAGCCAAGTCATGTAGTTGGTGACTAGATGCCAATCGCCATGAGCGCGAGGTAGTCTATCGTACAATCCGACATAAGCTATAACGTAACGTTTTATCTAGGAATCACAGACAGCATGCGGTGAAACCATATAATTGGAGGATGTGTAGGGGGTAGCTTACATAATTATGGAGTTGCACGTCGATTTTGGTGCAACGTCCAAATAGGTAAATGCATGCAAAGCATTTCATTGGTGAGAAGAAAAATATTAAAACACGCACGGCACACATAATTGTTTAACATAAAGAGGTTTAAGGAATAATCCTTGTTGTAATATTAAAGAAGTCACATTGTATGACTGTTATGTTAATGTACAGTTTGTTTTGAAGTCGTAGGTGCATCAGCGCACTAGTATATCCTTGTGAAGTTCACAGAAGGGTAAAGCCTTATGGCTAGGTATGACTTTGTTGTGATTTTATATTTGTTTACTTGTGGATTGTGGAAGTAAAAATTTTGTTTGCTTTATTTTATGCTTTTTGGGTATTGTTTTGTGTTTGAAGCCATGATTTATTTTACTGGATTAAAGTTTTAGAATAGAGTTGTGCTTTATCATTGTAGAGTTGATACCTTTTAGCCTCAAATCCAAAATATGCACTGCTAAATTGGGGTTACCGTACACACCTGAGAGCTGATGCTAGCTGGAGGCAGATGCATATTATCCATCGAGATTACTCACATGGGTACATGGAAATTGATGTCCTATACTGTGATTTGAGCTGAAGGTACGACTAAAGTCGGTCAGATTTAATGCACACAACTCTATTAAAGTAAGAATTAACGAAGTAGGGTGTGACCGCTCCTAATCCATAGCTAAGTTCCGATACGTATATATAAATTTTGATAGATACCTTTAGACATCATACTATTAATTTATCATGGCCCAAGCAACGTGGGACGGTATTAACTCGTTATGGAACCGCCTGCGTCAGTGCAATATGAGCGATTTTGGCATTGCACGAACCGGGCAACGATACATTTTATTTATCATGGCGCCCAGAATACGTGGAACTTATGGGATTTAGGGAAAACCCATAGATTTTTTATGGTATTTCATGGGGAAA
The DNA here is from genome assembly GCA_946902985.2 of Meconema thalassinum. Lineage (NCBI taxonomy): Eukaryota > Metazoa > Arthropoda > Insecta > Orthoptera > Tettigoniidae > Meconema > Meconema thalassinum. Next base: position 1,452,537,711 of record OX336388.2, on the reverse strand, counting down.
ACCATAGTAATTGTTTTGCCTCAAACTGTGTTTGAGTGATTTTTGAATTCAGTAGGCTTTTGAGGTAACGCAGAATCTCTCTATTGAGAAGAGAATGGCCTAAGGGTACGAGCGTTACTTACCCAATCCACAATCTACCATAATATTATCAGGTTTTGTACGACTTCACAATATGTGTGCAGTGTTTGATGTTTCTCTTCGAAACGTATCCACATATTTTTCCAGGAAGCCTGCCTGCATATTTAAGTGTGTTATTGGAAAATGTCAGGTACGCAGGAGATCTTGCAAGTTATTGCAGGACTGAAACAGCATTTTGATGCTGCTCACGAGCAGAGTAAACTGGAAACCAAGGCTTTCCAGGAGAGTATAAACAATCGTTTAGATGCCCATCAGGAGGCAATTAATGCAACTCAGGTTGAAATAAACAACCGTTTAGATGCAAATCAGGTTGCAATGGATAATAACCAGATTGAATTAAACAATAAGTTAGGTCAAATGCAAGAAGTCATTAAGACCGAAGTAACAGATACTGTTGTAAGCATTGTATCGGAAATGCAGGTAAATACTGATAAACGTTTTGAGGCTATAGAAGCCAAACTTGAGGGTAATTTGCAAGCGTGTAGGCATGCTCAGGAGCAAACCAACAGTAAATTAGAGGCGTTGTCTAACGATATTAAGGATATTCAGATCCAAAATGAGGCGAATCTCGAACGCCAAGCGAAACAGTTCGCAGAGTTTACGAAAACAGTAGACCAGAGATTAGAGGAGAACGACTCCAAATGGGACCAGAAATTGAAAAGCTACGCTAGAGCAATTAACGGTGACCTCAAGAAACAGGACCAGAATATATTAGGTCAATGCCAGGAAATAGGCGAAATTAAGGCTATCGCTCATGAAAGTAAGGAGCTGGTAGGCAACGTGAAAAGTCAGATGGGTAAAGTTCATAAAGAACTGGACCAAGTTCAGAGTGATATTGTCATAGTCAATAAAAGGCAAGAGGAAAATAGAGGCGAGATCACCAAGGTCCGGAATGAATTGTCTAAAGTCAATGGACACATTCAAGATGAAATTAAAGGTCTGAGAGAAGAACTCGAAATAAGAGAAGGCCAGAAAACAGAGGCAAGCGACAAGACCCTTGCTCAAATTAAAGAGGACGTAGAGGATGAAATATCCCATATCAAACAAAGTCTGAAAGAAGACAAGGTGAAAATTTTTCAAGTAGCCGAGGAAAACCGAGATAGGCTTACGAGAATAGAAAAAGAAGTCATTACTCGCCTAGAAAGAGCAGAAATGCGCCATAACCAAATGGAGACTAGGATAATAGCACAGGAGGAGACACTTCTGAAATATCCTAAGTCAAGTGAAGGCAGCATAGAGGATATAAGAAAAACAAGGTGGGCAGACTTAGAAACCCAACCTATAAGCAGGAATGCTGCAGGCGCAGGAGAAAGTCCTTACATGACGCCAGGTGTACCAATTGCGGCATCGACGCCACATGAAAATGCGATGCACACCCAGGTGATAAACGTCATTAGGGCAAGCGAAGAAAAACCTAGGAAGTTTTCAGGTAGTCACTGTAGTATGACACCAAAATATTGGTTAAAGGAAGTGACTGAATATCTCAATGATGCACGAATACCGCAGGAGCGTAGGCTACGTGCTATAGAGAAGTTAACAGAGGGGAAGTGCGCATTATGGTTTCGCAGCTTCCGTTACACTTTTGATACTGTTGAGGAATTCCGCGAGGCATTCTTGAAGAGATATTGGGACGCCGCGACTCAGCAGAATTTACGGCTGGATTTGTATGCCAAAAAGTACAGCACGAACAACCCGACGAAGTACGCAGAATTCTTCATATCGCAGATGTGTCGTTTTAAAGAGCTGGATCAAAAACCTAGTGAACTGGAGCTATGCATTGCTATCGCCAAACAGCTCCCATACGAGATCCAAAGGCTACTAATCTCGGCTAATGCGAAAACTGCTATGGAAATGGAGACAGTTCTAAGGCAACTGGACCTCACCACAGCAAATACTATGCGTCAGAGTCGAACCGTGGAACAAGTCCACGTGACCAACACACAGACTGACCAACAGCAAGCTCCAAGGAACAACAAGGCCACGAGCACAGAAACTTTAGATTCCTATGGACGGCAATGGGAACAGGAACCCAGAAAATGGCAGTCAAGGTACAAAGGAAATGCTAATAAAGCAGGAAGAGGTCGAAGTTCGTGGAATAAACACAATAACAGGGGCAAACCGTACCATAACAATGGAGGTAATAATGGCCAGGAAGGCAATAATAGAAATTGGAGACCCCAAGAGAGAAGAAGTAACTTCGATGACGAGGCAGAAGAGCGATATCATGCTTCTTTGCGATACCTCGAAGAAAGGGGAGATGAGCCCCAGAAATCACAAGTCCGCTGGCAAGAAGTCATGCAGAACAGGACATCGCCAGACAGATATGGAGATGGAGCTAAGAGTTTGGAACTACAGCGCAGCGAACAGGAGAGAAGGAACTCCAAAGGGGCGGGCGCTGAAGAAAAAAAAACGCCAAAATTAGAAGAGCTCGAGACTGATGGATGGAAGTCTATTAACATCATCAATTGGATAGCCAAACCAGAAGAATTGATTGAGGATACAGGAGGACCACAGGTCATGGTCAAGAGAGAATTGCCTATTATAATTGTGAGAGTGGCAGGATTAAAAGTCAGAAGTCTGTTAGATACGGGATCAACAGTAAGCCTGATGACACAAGCTCTATATAATGAAATAGCCCGGAGAGAGAACATTTTGAAGATACCGATCTCCAGTGTCAAAATTAAAGGGGTAATTCCAGACAGAACAATGATATGTAAATACCAGGTATTCCTAGATTTACAGATAGGAGGCTCTATTTTCTCACAGAGTTTCCTGTTAGTAAACAAACTACCTTATAACCTACTTATTGGGGCAGAGTTTATAAGGGAATACAGAGTGATAATTGACCTAGCACAGGACAGGGTTATGTTCCATGTGAATGAAGAAGCTGAAGGCTTAGAGGTCGCACTCAATGAAATTGAACCAGGATCCAGTGAACAAGTATGGCATACATACAGAGATGTGGCTGATGAAGAAGTGTTAGCTATGGAGCAGTTAGAAGCGGAGCTCAAAACACTAGCCACAGACTTGGAAAAAGATCTGGAACCCAAATTGGAAGAATACATTTCGGAGAAGCTAGAAGAAGCGAAAATTGGGCCAAAAGAGAAGGAAAATTTAAAGCAGTTATTACTGGAACAGAAGGAAGTCTTTGATTCGAGACCTGGTCGGATAAAGAACTTCACTTATGCTTTTCAAGTCAGTGATTGGACACCATTTAGGCAGAAACCCTACCCTATAGCTGAAAAGCATTATGCTAAAGTAAAAGAGGCAATTCAGGAGATGTTGGAGGCCGGCGTTATTGAGAAAACACCTACGCCTTATGTAAGTCCATTGGTAATTGTACCAAAGTCAGACGGATCTGTCAGAGTCTGCTTGGACCTGAGACGCTTAAATTTGAGAGTTATTCCGGAATTTGACCAAGTGCCACCTATTAAAGAGATCCTCAGGAAGTTTAGAGGGAAAACTATATTCTCAAATTTGGATATCACATCCAGTTTCCACCATCTTGAATTAGAGAAGAAAACTAGTCTGTTGACAGGATTTATGTTTGATCAACATACATTCACATTTTTAAGGCTACCTTTTGGGTTGAAAACAGCTGGTTCAGCCCTGATAAGAGCGTTAGATCGCAATCTATCAGATGAGGTTAAAGAGAGTACCATCAGATATGTAGACGACATTCTACTCACATCAGAATCTCTGGAGGAGCACATGAGAGACCTGAAGAAGTTGCTAGATGACCTTCGAGAAGCGAACTTTAAGGTTAATATCAAGAAATCGCACTTCTGTCAGAGGGAAGTTAAATTCCTAGGGCATGTTATTGATGCAAATGGAGTGAAGCCTAATCCAGATAAATTGGAGGTAATTCGGAATTTCCCTCGACCCACGAAAGTTAAGCACGTCCGACAGTATTTGGGAGTAATTGGATTCTTTTCGAACCACTGCCCAAACTATACTGCGACAGTAGCGCCACTGCAGGACCTATTGAAGAAAGGCGGCAGATGGAATTGGACGGAGCAATGTCAGGAAGCATTCGTGAGGTCAAAACAAATGCTTTTGGAATATGTGAAACTGGGATACCCAGATTATACCCAGAAGTTCATCATACAGACGGATGCATCACTTATTGGGATTGGAGCGATGCTATTCCAGGAAAATGTTGACCAGCCTGAGAAGAAAGTTTTTATCGCCTTTATAAGCAGAAGACTGAGAGCCCATGAGAAAAACTACACGATCACAGAGATAGAATTGCTCGCAATTTTGTACGCGTTGCAATCGTGGCACAAACTCGTGTACGGCTTCCGAATAGTTCTGAGAACAGACCATAAAGCTTTAACATTTTTGTTAAAGACGGATTTGTCTAGTCAGAGATTGACAAGATGGTCCCTGTATATCCAGCAATTTAATGTGGAAATAGAATACTGTCCAGGGAAAGAGAATGTAATACCGGACATATTAAGTCGTTACCCTAGAGAAGAAGAAGTACTAGCGGTCCAGATTGAGAATCGAGATCAGAAGACGTTGGATTACTTAAGGAACATTACCAACCTACAACGCGAAGACCCATGGTTGAAGATGATAATCGATTACTTCGAGGGACGCTTAGCAAGGGGAACTGCGATATACAGAGAGGCGGAGGCATTGGCAACAGATTATGTATGGTATAATCAGATATTACACAAGTGGGACGATGTGGATCACACACGTCAAAGGATTGTAATTCCTGCATCTTTGCAGAGGAGATTAGTATGGCTAGCCCACAGAGCATTTGGACATCCTGGGATAGATAAAGTTTGTGCTCTGTTGAAGGAAGCATTTACTTGGCCAAAATTGAGAGAAACGGTGAGAAATGCTATTAGAACATGTGATCTTTGCCAAAGGGTAAAGCCGAATCCCTTTTTAATGAGGCAACGACCTATCCCGTTATTACCAGAGAAGCCAAGGCAGCTATTGAGTATTGACAACTTTGGACCATTGCCTAGAGCACGTAGAGGCAATAGACACATTTTTGTAGCCATGGATGTATTTTCGAAAATGGTGGTGCTGTGCCCCATTCAAAAGACAAGTTCAAAACAGGTCTTGAAGCGCCTGAAAGAGAGAGTTATTCCGATTCTTGGGAAGCCGGATAACATTCTCTCGGACCACGGAAGTTGCTTTACTAGTGCAGAATTTCGTCGAGAACTGGAAACTCTAGGAATTAGGCAGATTTTATCTACCATTCGCCATCCTGAGGCAAGTCCCGTTGAAAGAGTAATGAGAGAGGTCCAGAAATACATGAAGATCTACTGTTCTGAAGCGAATTGGCGTTGGATTGAATTTCTAGAAGTAATTGAATACTGTATAAATAATACTGTACATGAGGCGACAGGTCAGGTTCCCGTTACTCTACATCTGGATCAGAGACCAGAGAGACCGTGGAATGGTGTTATTCCATTACCTGTAGACGCACAGCCCGGTAGAGAATTGAGGATCCATCAAACCTTTGAATATCTCAAAGCACAGGCGGAGAGACGTCAGAGAAGGAATCGTGCGAAGAGGTATCATAAACCGCTTCTCGTGGGACAGAAAGTTTTAATTAAGGAACCCGCCAGTTCAGATCCAGAGGCACGGAAGTATAAAAAGTTCATTTTTGCTTACCACGGCCCGTTCGAGGTGATAAGAGACCTCCAGAACAATGCATACAGGTTAAGGCATTTAGAGAATGGAAACGAGGTCGTTATGAACATAGCCAACTTAAAAGTTTATTACTCGCCAGAAGAATTCGATGAACCAGAAGAAGAATTAGTAACGCACACCCAACTCAACGTGGAGAGCGGAGGCAGCCAAGCAGGCAGACCTGAATGTTGGAACGGCGAGACGGGACGAGAAGCAGACAGTTTACCCAGTGTAAGCGGAGAGCAGAAAGAATGCCAGTGTTTGCGAGAATTCTATGAAGAAATGGTCAGAGTGGTTAGAGAGGTTGAGGCTGTAAACGCGACCCTTCGCAGGGAGAATAGACAGCTCAGAAACAAGGCCGAGTGTGGAAGGGGGAACACTACTAACCCACTCGTAGCCAGACAAGGTGAAGGACCCCAGATGTAAACACAGACGGTGGTCGACAGTCAGCTGGTTACTTATATAAGCCACTTGCATTGGACTTTTATAAGTTTTGCAAGGGGAACATGAACCCGATGGGGTTATGCTGACTGGAATCGAACATGGTTCTCAGAGACTGTGATCTCAGTATAAAGGTTCCACCAGGAAGCGAACCAGAGATCTGTACAGGGAGTTTCTTGGTAAAAAACCCCTCGAAAGAGATGTATATTTAATCACTGGTGTGATTTTTGATGAAATGGCATTATTTAGTAAAATAATGTAGGAAATAATGAGCATATTATATCATTATAAGACGATTTGGTGTAAGCTATTGGAGGCTTGAAGCGCAGAGGAGGGCAGAGCTGACATTTACTAATTGGCCCAGAATTGTGGGTTGGAACCAGCGGCGCCACGTCCATCTCAGTGACCCCAATATGTCGTCTAGAGCAGGGGCGAGGCCTGAATAATGACATAGTTATTCCCCGACGGAGAATGGATTTGGAGGAGGGGCGGAGAAATGCCCAGGAAAATCATTGATTACTCGTGATTGGAGTAACGAATCGAGATGAGAGTTGCACACAGGTGAATATTTTGGCAAGAAGATAATTTTAGAGTCTTTTACCTGCGAAATTGGTGCATATTTAATGATGTGCGTAAGGACTGTAAAACGACCATTGTTCGCGGATGGATGTGAAGATGTTGCCGGGGGTTTCCCGTTAGGTAGCGTCCCACGCCATGGAGAAAGGAATTAATATTAATTAATTGGACGAGCGATTCCTTTGCACACAGATAGTTTTGGGACCTGTGAAGAGAGAGGAACACAATGATCATGGTTTGAAGACCTGAATCATGCTGTGAGAGGAGCCAAGATTACGCGGGAAGATGTTGCTCTACTTTCTGTGGAAATCCGATATAAGGGAGTAGACCCCAGGAGGAGCTCTCAGTCTAAGACAGTTGAAGCCCAGTTGAACACAGTGGTAACGCAGCCAAGTTCAGTCTACATGCCGCCAAGCGCAGTTACAGCCAGTTACAGTCTTACTCAATTGTCAATTGTAGCACAATGGCAATAAGTTGCAATCAGTATGCAGCAAATATGCAGCAGTACGAGACAGCGTGTAAGTCGCATACAGAAGTCTTCAAATAAGCTACGTGCAGTCTTCGAGTGAAACTTCAGTCAGCTACAGCCAGGTTGAAGCAAGTTCGTCAAGGCAAAACGCATGACGGATCTATTCATCAAGACGCCGAACAAAGACTGGTATGTGTAATAGAAACAGTAAATATGCTTGTATGAATAATAATCGTGATACAGGCATAATCAGCAGCACGAACTATGACGTGTTCAGTTACGAAGCACCGTATAGACTAACGGTAGAAATATTGTATATAATTATTTGTGAAAGTGTTGAACTTTATTAAGCGCAGTGTGTATAGTATTAACTAATCGTATATGTGTAACTACGATAGAATGCGCTCAAGAAACTCTACTAAGTGTTTGGTATTGCCATGAGAGTACCAGATGTTAACGCTCATGTTTGGGAGCCAGCGTATTGATGTAACGCAGGACGCTTACTGTAGGAGTAATGATCGTCATAAAACTGTTGGAGAGTTCCGAGAGCAGATAACCAGACTTTCAATCAGGAGTTGGTAACGTAAGATGCCGTCGACACCTGCAATTTCGATCTCTGCTAGGGAATTTCAGCATTGAAGTGTGTATAAAGTGACGAGTGTTCAGTGTAATGTATATGTGAAAATATCATTTAAAGTAGTGTTTGATGAAGTGTTTCACTTGTTTGGGGAGTGATAACTTCCTGAAAGGTATGCAACGTGTCGTGTTGGTGATAGAAATTATGTGTAATCAAATGTGTGTAAACAAGAGAAATATGTCGCGTTAAACCCATTATGGCGGGCGACATGGAAGAATATGATTGGTCGGAGCCACCTTAGATGCCTATAGAGATGTAAGTACCCCACACAAATTATGGTTATGATTATGTAGAAGTATGGACCGCTGCATGTCTGTGATTCCGTAAAGGTATTGTGAATTCCTTATAGATGCCAGTAAAAATCAGTTAGGAGGCTGATCCTCCATGTTTAATCAGTATTGAGTTGATTTTTATAGAGTTGAAATGTTGATTTGCATCATTAAGTGGAGTAATTATTCCCACTATGAATTAAGAATGGCAATCAGTTATGTAAATGCAACGAACGCGATTGTTCGAGTTTAAAACGTCTAGCTATGTCGGAAATTTTGGTAATTTATGTGAGAATAATAATAAATGATGATTTTGGTCATTTATGTCAATGAGATTTACAATAATAATAATAAAGGATGATTTTGGTCATTTATGTCAGTGAGAAATGATGATATAATAATAATGGTTATTAAGAGTATGAATGAACACATCAGGAAACAAATAAATGTTGTAAGCGAGAATTATTAACGCTAAGTGCAAGACTTATCAATCTAAGCAGGAAGATGTTACAGTGAGATTACATTTCAGTAACTATGGAAAGAAGTTTTATATCAGAATATTGCATATATTCAGTAATGATACCAGTAATGAAAGAGCTTTTAGTGAATTGAATTTGCAGCTTAATTGAGAAGCTTATAGAGTAAATGTTAGATTTCTCTTAATATTATAGGTCGGAGTGTCGTAGCATGGAGCATTAGGGGCCAGATAGTCTATTCTACGTATGAATTCTCCTATGTCGTGGACATTGTTGGAGATATTATTTATTCCAGAGTTTTAGTGTAGGACCCTAACTCTGAAGAAAGGATTGAAATGCGTTCCGGATTGGAATCTTGACAGAGTCGAGGAAACAAGGACACCTCGCAGCTCTATGATTTCCCGAGAACTTATTGATGAGTTATTTACGCTTGTGGCAGCGAAACTCATGGCGACAGTGGTTTTCTGCGCCTATATTGTACTTGAGACATCGGTCACCGCCAGGCTCATGCATTGCGAACCCCGAACCTTCATGTTGAATGGACCCATGTGAGGCCATTAATTAATCGTTATCCTCTACGTAGGACTAATTACAAAAGCTCATTCAATACCTGTTGGCATAATAGTCAATTAAGATCCTTTGGGAACATGTGTGTCGGTCAGGACACAGTATTTGTCTTGTAAATCTTCACTGCTTAGAGAGGGAGGCTTTCAAACTTTTAGAAAGGTCGAGATAATTGGTGAAACGACCCATTCCACTTTCTATTGTGTAGCGACTTCCTTAGCCGAGGGTCGGTGCTAGCCACCCGGGCCGCTCAGGCAAGTTATAAAGGGAAGAGATTCTAGACCTTGTTAAAATGACATATAATGCATGAGTGTTATGTTGAGTATTAGAGCCATGTGGTTTGTGAACACATGGATAATTATAGTTCATCCTGATGGTTCATTATTTTAGCTATCTGACGAATAGTTACATGATATATTTGTACTGTCACTGGAGCCAAGTCATGTAGTTGGTGACTAGATGCCAATCGCCATGAGCGCGAGGTAGTCTATCGTACAATCCGACATAAGCTATAACGTAACGTTTTATCTAGGAATCACAGACAGCATGCGGTGAAACCATATAATTGGAGGATGTGTAGGGGGTAGCTTACATAATTATGGAGTTGCACGTCGATTTTGGTGCAACGTCCAAATAGGTAAATGAATGCAAAGCATTTCATTGGTGAGAAGAAAAATATTAAAACACGCACGGCACACATAATTGTTTAACATAAAGAGGTTTAAGGAATAATCCTTGTTGTAATATTAAAGAAGTCACATTGTATGACTGTTATGTTAATGTACAGTTTGTTTTGAAGTCGTAGGTGCATCGGCGCACTAGTATATCCTTGTGAAGTTCACAGAAGGGTAAAGCCTTATGGCTAGGTATGACTTTGTTGTGATTTTATATTTGTTTACTTGTGGATTGTGGAAGTAAAAATTTTGTTTGCTTTATTTTATGCTTTTTGGGTATTGTTTTGTGTTTGAAGCCATGATTTATTTTACTGGATTAAAGTTTTAGAATAGAGTTGTGCTTTATCATTGTAGAGTTGATACCTTTTAGCCTCAAATCCAAAATATGCACTGCTAAATTGGGGTTACCGTACACACCTGAGAGCTGATGCTAGCTGGAGGCAGATGCATATTATCCATCGAGATTACTCACATGGGTACATTACAAAGTTGTGAAGGATACAGCAGGCTTTAACAATGTCTTCCGTCAGAACAATGCCTACATTCATAGGCCGATGGAAAATCCTCCATTTGTTACTCAGAAGTCCAAATGAACACTCTATAAACCGACGTGCCCTGCAGTGTCGGTAGTTGTACACCTTTTTTCTAACTGTTAAATCTTTTCTGGGAAAGGGCCGCATAACATGCCCTGACAGCGCAAAGGCTTCATCAGCCACAATTACGTAGGGCAGTGGTGTATCGTTAGTTTCTTGGTCAGGAATTCGTTTTGCTTCTGGAAATTTTAAGTTATTATTTGTAATTGCTTTGTGCAAAGCACTCTCTTTGAAAACTGTGGAATCACTTTCCTTCCCATAAGCCCCAACATCGACAAAAGTAAATAGAGTGTTTGCGTCACACATGGCTAATAGAACCACTGAGATGTAGTGCTTGTAATTGAAGTACATAGAGCCACTGTCATTAGGCTTTACAATACGCACATGTTTGCCATCTAAAGCCCCGATACAATTTGGGTAGTTGGCTTTTGTGTAGAAATCTTCAGCGATACAGTTCCACTGCTCGGTATCTGGGGGTTTCAGACATTCATTTTTCATTGTTTTCCATAGCTGTTGACAGACTTCTTCTATTATCTTGCTTACGGTTGATATTCGAAGTCGGAAGTGAAGATGCAAGTCGGTCATGGTACACCGACTTCCAAGATACCTGAAAATAAATTGTAACGTAGAATATTGAATGTATCTTATAGACATTTATGTACAGGTATGAACGTTTGCTGCGACGGGGTTATTTCTTATAAAAGACCCTATACAAGACGTGCACTGTGTTACAGGCCGAGTGTTGCAGCGAAAATGGAAGAGTCTTCGAGACTGCTATGTGAGAGAGTGCCAACGGCGTGCAAAAAAAAAAAAAAAAAAAAAAACGGAACAGCAGCGAAACAAAAATCTCCATATGATTACTACCATCAGTAGTCATTTTTAAAGCCAGTTGTGAAAAGCAAACACCATTCCGGTAGTCTTGACGAGGAAAGTATTGATGATCCGTCAACACTAATAGATGGTGCGGAAATACCATCTGAACCGAGGGCTACACCGCCACAAAAGAAGAAGAAGAGAAATGACAATGTATCGGCGGAAGTTGAACAATTGGTGAATGTTCTAAAAACCGGGATCAACCAGCGTACAGAGTTAGAAAATCTCAAAGGAAATGATGGGGACCGATTATTCTTGTTATCTCTTTTGGAACCTAAAAAAAAAGTACCAGAATCCTCAAAACTCAGTGTCCGTATGAACATAATGACGGTCATAGACGAAGCGTGTAGGAGTGTACCTGCAATATCAATTCCTCATTACTCCCACCTTCCTAACACTGGAAATCAGCAGAATATGCTCCTCCAACCAACTTTTCGTGAGTTTCCGGAACAGCATAACTATTATAACATGCCACCCTCCACATCCTTCCATGAGCTTACTTCTCTGCGTCCTACAGAGGGCCAAAAACGTTTCCACACCCTTACTTCTGCTCCTCGTTTTGATGAACACCAACAAGTAATATCACCAGTAGAAGCGTCAGTGGGATCGAATTCGAACGGTGGCTCAGAGAGTGAGATTGACAATTTTTATCAGTAATTGGGTTTCTAGTGTCAACTTTTTATAATAATGTTCAGAATTGTCCAGCCTCATGACATTTACATATAATGGAGTAATTTTTACTCTTACATTTTTTCGTGCTGTTGTAAAATGTCATTTTTATAAATTCAGAATACTTTTACTTTTCAAACAATTATAGCCTATTAAAGCATCTATTGATACAAACATAACTTTGTTTTATTCTCTGTTTGCTGCAAACATGTTTTATGCTGCTACGTTGTGTTGTGATGAATAAAGACATGTATTACATTAAATCTGTTATCATTAACTTACCTTAACGTCACAATTAACTTTTCTTCTGCCGATATGCTTTCCCTCATTGGGGAACCAACTCCAGTGATATTTTCTTTCAAACACTGCAAGAGTTCATCAAACGTACCAATGCACATACGAGAGAAAAGGAAAAACTTGTCCGGATTTTGACGTAGATCATGATATAAAGTGTAAAATAATCCTTTATTAGATCGATCGCGTAATAAAGGATGAATCCAAAATCTTCGTTCTCCACGGCTTTTCTTTCGTTTTTGATGTAGGTACACACCAATTACGACACCTATCTCCTCTAAATCCATGGCTGAACTGGAAAGAACTGGATACACGCGTTTGCAGTGGCTCAAACAATATTTTAGCGCGTTTTGCGAACGCGCATCCCGAGTGGCCCAATGTGGAAGGAGCCTAAAGTAACCATCAACGAGCTAGAGAAAGGTATATAGAGAGGCAAGGAGCCGCGTAGCAGCGCTCTGGGCGGAGGCAACCTGAGTTAAGGCGGCCATGATTCAGAACGTCGTCTGACATGAGCTTGTTGTGATTGTTCGCGTTGAGCGGGAACATGTGTTGAATGAAATTTATTTAAAAATACATTGACCATGCCATCAGTGTGTTCGTCATTCAATTGTACGAATAGAAGTTATAAGACAACAGGAGTGTTGTATTTCAGGTAAGAAATGCCATCCAAATTCATAAATTAATGAGATAGACCCTTTACGAAAACGTGATGCAGGAGTTTTAGTTTGTGTGATATTTACATTTCAGATTCCCTTTGCAGAACCAGGAACTAACAAATCAATGGGTTGTCACCATGAAAAGCAATAAATGGTACACAACGAGATACAGCTTAATTTCTTCTCTACACTTTGAAGATAAATATATGTATGTAGCAAATGAAAGGCGACGTCTACTAGCTAATGCAGTACCTTCAATTTTCTTGCACATCTGCAGAAGAAGCAGGCCTGTAGATCTTCGCCGAAGAAGCGTAGTTTCCAGGAAACTACAGAACACTCCCATTCAGATACGGTAGTATTGTTGCAGAAGACCTTGATATCAGTAGGTAGTAGTTTAGTAGTTGTGAGCCATAATAATAATTACGGTTATAATAATATCGTATGGCCTCGGGTGCCGGGTGCAAGCTTTGTTATTTGACACCCAGAGGGTAGCTTGCATGTCGAATTTTGTTGTTCCTTGAAGCACTATGAAAGTCAAGGAGGTTAGATAACTAAGCTCCTTGACATTATAGCGCTTTCTAGTAGAGAAATGAGGAACTTTGTGTTGCCGGAAAATCCCGAGATTAATTTTGCCATTATGAACACGGCCTACTGAATTCAAATGGGTTCTTTAACATGACAACATCGTACGACATGCGTATCGTGATTTTTGCCGCCTATCAAAAATCACTTACCACGACCAGGAGCGAACCTGCAAGCTTGGGGGTTAGTAATCCGACACGATAACCACTCACCAACGTGGCAAGCTATAAAAGAAAATATATTGTTCAAATATCAGTCTTCGTAAGCCAACGAGGTATACTTTCTCTAGTTCGTTGTTTTGAACTAATTATGGGAAACGTACCAGGCTTTACTAATCTTTTATTTTTTTCTTTCTTTCTTTCTTTCTTTCTTTCTTTCTTTCTTTCTTTCTTCTCAGAAATTTCAGATGGAAAGCTTATTTGCGATTCCAGCAGAAAGATGCCAATATACGGTGTGATACAACTAGCAGAAACATACGTGTGGGGACAAAGTTCTGTATTGAGATAGGTACTTATTAACACGCAGATTGAGTCAGGATCACTTAGAGCTATTTTCTTCTTCTATTCGCTCCAGAAGTGGGAATAGAAATAATCCAAATGCAGTACAATTTAATTCAGCTAATAGGAAGTGTTTAATTGCGAGGGTACGCCCATCCATGAATTTCAACTGTAAGCACTTGGAGAGTGACCTACTTGTGACAACTGCAACAGCAAATATTCATGGTGTCGATGGGAAGGACGATACTATGCTGACAGACAGATCATGGTTACTGTGTACATTATAATTCACCGAGCTTGTATGTAGGAAATGTTGTTCATAACATAGCAGGAAGTGTCGTTCGCCAAGTGTCGAAAAAATTTTACTTGTATTGAATGCCTAGAAGTGCTTTTATCAGGTCAAGATGTTCAGAAAGAAGGAGTGATTAAAGAGAAAGACGTGAAATAATGCCCTTTGAATCCATCAAATGATGTAGTGAAATTATGTAAAACAGCTGAGAGTGTCATCAGGAAGAATGAGTGTATGTTGCGAAAGAACACGAATAATCTCACGCTGAAGTTGCAGACAGATGTCTATGCTATGCTGCCGGGTTATCTGTTTCAGAAATCTGACCATCTATTTACAGCTACTGAACCTGGGGAAAAGCCTCACTATGCTTCACTCATCGAGCGAATTGTGAAACAGTATTATAAATGCAGGCTTCACACTTCTGCATAAATACAGCTCAACGTGAGAGGTCAACAGGTGCGTCAGTTGTACACAAAACGTTTTCTTTTTAAAGGAGAATGGAATCATGCAATGTACAGTGCATAAGAAACGTAGCTTGTCGTCTTGTAAGATGATTGTGTTAGTTTTCTTTCAATGTACAAATTAACTTGTCAGGCCTTACGTAGGCCTAATCTTACGACTCGTTAGTCACGCCTCTCCCTCCCTGCCTCCCACCCTCTTGACAGAGTATATCATGGCGGCTGCCAGTTCAACCTTCTTCAAATATGGCGGCGCCATTTCCACTCTATATACCTTTCTCTAGCTCGTTGGTAACCATATAGGAGGTCTAGATGACGAACACTTGTTGCCATGGCAACCATCGTGCTGATCACAGAGACCCCAGCCTAAAAACATAATATCCAATACCGTTTTCTTTCAGCACTTTTATTTAAAAAATGGACAATACAAAGCATTCTCAATTCAGTGTTTTCTTTACATGGCCTATGTTACACCTAGGTGCATAAAAGAACAAGTGCCACAAACACTAAACTGAGGAAAGTGCAGGACCACCCATATAACGTGTTTCCGCAGCTTGGCCGATACAAACTGCGTTGCGAGACCTTGAATAAAACCAGCTATCGCTGCGCATAGCGCTCTCTTCCTCCCGCACAAACGCTGCTATGGTTGGCAGAAGCGATAGCTTATTTATCAAGCAAAACTCCGACTCAGTTGCGGGGACAAGATAAAAAATATGGATGACCCTGTACTTCTTAATTTAAGAATTTTAATGCACATATTAGTTGGTAGTACTGATTAACTGTGCATTGTTTCTGACATTTCTCAATACATCTTACACAATTTATTCCATTTCTTTTACAATATCTAAATGCTTGCCACGGTGGGTGAGTGGTTATTGTGTCAGCCGTGTTCATAATGGCAAAATTAATCTCGGGATTTTCGCCAACACAAAGTTCCCCGTTTCTCTGCTAGAAAGCGCTATTGTATCAAGGAGCTTAGATATCTAACCTCCTTGACTTTCAAAGCGCTCCAAGGAACTACAAAATTCTACATGCTAGCTGACCTCTGGGCGTCAAATAACAATGCTTGCACCTGGTAACCGAGGTCATACGATATTATTATTATATAATATCTAAGAAAAGTCTTTCCTCCTCAATGTTTGGTTCAAAATTGCACTTTTTGACACTCATTTTGTGTCTTATGTTTTCATTTCGCATAACACGTTTAATAATATCACAATGATTTTAAAAATTATACTGTTTATTGTTTTTTAAATGCAATGCATTTGATCAATTTTTGTAAATGAAGTACAATATAATTTGAATATTTCGATATGTATTCTATGTCAAAATATCAGCACAATGCAGGTGTTGTTTTTGAATCACGACACGTAGGTGAATATGAATTGGCATTTGTATCCTGTATATGAAACTCAGAATATGACACAGAATTTGAGCGAAAAATCGAAGTTGTCATAGATATAGGAAATGATTCTAGTGGATACAAGATTGCAGAGATATTTCAGTATGAGTAAAATTCACGGTTGGTTCATTGATGCTTAACAAGGCCCACGTTGTCCAAAAGAAGAGCAGTTATTTAATTAGTCATTGTCGTTTTAAGTGGCGTAAAAGCGAGGTCCTCTGCCTATGAAAGAAGAAAAGAAAAGCATGCTAGATGGTTGGTGTCCACATCCTGCTCTCAAAATCGAGAGTTCGATTACCGGCCGAGTAAGATGGGCTTTTGAAGAGGGGGAAATTCCACGGTACGCTTCGTTATACGATGTCTCTCGTATCCCACTAGATGATAGTAAGGTAAATTAATTAAAACTTCAGTCTCATGTGGTCCAATAGCCTTCCAGTTTCTTACTTGTCAGTGCAATAGGAACATTGAAATTGGAGAATAGATAGCTCAAAATATCTAAATAATGTGGTTGAGGCCATACGATAGTAATAATAATAATAATAATTTAGTGTTATTGTTATTATTAATATTATTATTGAAAAATAAACAATTTCTTGACTAACCATTCTTGGATGTGGATAATTGAACAATCATCTAGGATATTTCAGTTGAGATTAATGAATTTTCGCACAATGTGGCTTGTGATCAAGATGTGAGTTTTCGGTATTGCATCGGCCAGGTGTTCAAGCTCGAGTGGACTCAGTTGGCACTTGGGAATCTCAGGACCAATACCAGTTGCCGATATGATTGTTATCCACTCGTTTCAACTTCCACACTACCTTTCTTCTTCTATGCACAAACAGTGTTCACGCATATCAAACATTTAACATTTAATCATATAATCAGAATAATGAAATGTCACAATAACAAATATAAACAAGACACAATAGCAATAACACAAATAAAGTTAAATACATTACAAGGGTGAATAAATAACAAAATAAAGAATCGCTGTGCAGTATATCCCATGAAATCATTGAATGTCAATTCTCGATAGGAAGTACAATAAGTTTTTGTATCGGTTGCTTGAAGGAGCCGTTACCAGTCTTAATTGTAGCTACCCGCGCTAATCCATCATTCCCAGGGTGAACACACTCTATGACGGCCAACTTCCAACAAAGAGGAGGAAGGTTGTCCTCCTTCAGCAGAACGACTGTCCCAGGAATTAGGTTGGTCTTGGAGCAGACCCACTTCTTCCTTTGTTGCAGAGGGTTTAAGTAATCAGCAGACCACCGTCTCCACAATTGTTGCTGCATTGACTGGATCCGTTGCCAACGTGATAGTCTAGTCATAGGCAGGTCAGTCAATCACGCTCGGGTATAGTGGTAAGAGGAGCACCAATTAGGAAATGAGCAGGTGAAAAGTAGCTAAGATCCTCTGGGTCATTTGATAAAGCGGTCATTGGGAGAGAGTTGAGGCATGTTTCGATCTGTGTGACAGGTGTACAGAGCTCTTCGAAGGTCATTAGTGCATTTCCGGCAACTCTCCTTAAGTGGTACTTCATCGACTTAACAGGGGCTTCCCAGAGCCCGCCGAAGTGTGGAGAGCTTGGAGGTATGAACTGCCATGTTATGCCTTCCATGGCTAAAGAGTTCTTGAATTCTTCACAGAAGGTACTTGATAGTAACAATTTGCGTAAATCTTGCAGTTTCTTGTTGGCGCCAACAAAGTTTGTGCCATTATCACTATAAATAATGGAACTCTTGTTTTGCCGTGCTGTGCACCTCCTGAAGGTAGTCAAGAATCCATCAGTAGAAAGATCACTCACCACTTCCAGGTTAAGCGCCTTGGTGGCTAGACAGATGAATAGTGCAATGTAACTCTTGACTGTAAGCTTGCTTCTCACCTTTCCTGTCCTGATGAGAAATGGCCCGGTGTAGTCGACGCCTACATTTAGGAATGGTCAGCTCTCTTGCATTCTGGTCACAGGAAGTTGTCCCATCAGCTGTTCACACGTAGTTGCTTTGAATCTAAAACACTTCAAACATGTGTGAATGACTTTCCGCACAACTGCTTTGGCGGTAGGGATCCAATATCTTTCACGTGGGGACGAAATGGTGAATTGTGAAGCTGCATGTAAAAGCCGAATGTGTTCCCCCATAACCACAAGTTTCGTCAGAGTGCGCTGTGGTGGAAGAATAAGCTGATGCTTAGAACTATATGGCAGGTTTGAGTTTTCAAGTCGTCCACCTACTCTCAGCATTCCTTGGATGTCTAAGAAAGGGTGCAGATCTGCAATCTTGCTCTTCTTTGAGACGCAGCGAATAGCTTGAAGGTCAGCTATCTCCTTATTATAACACTCTTGTTGTGAGATTTTAATACAGGTGTATAACGCCGACTGAAGTTCTCGCACAGTAAGTATTCCTGTATTTTTCTCCTGTGGGTTGGCAGCGTTGTGCATGAATCATAGGCAATAAGCAGTCACTCGAGTCAGTCGCTCGGTACTTAATAAGATGACCGCAGAATGGGTATCTCGAGATTCAGGTAATTCATCCTTCTGTAAATGGGAGACACGTTTCACAGGCCAAAATTCAATGGGTTCGGGTATCCAAATCGGACCATTCCACCAGAGATTCATGTCTTGTAGTCGTCCTGGAGCAACGGCTCTCGATATTAAGTCTGCTGGTTTGTCATGGGTGGGAATGTGTCTCCATTCTGCTTTGTGAGTATATTCTTGAATTGAAGAAACCCTGTTGGCCACAAATGTCTTCCACCGCGTAGCAGGGGATGCGATCCAGGACAGAACAATGGTAGAGTCTGTCCACAGGAACACCTTGCTGACTTGGAATGACAATACTGGCAGTGTTTTATGTACCAGTTGTGTGAGCAACAATGCTCCGCACAGTTCAAGTCTAGGCAGCGTCAGTCTCATTATAGAGGCTACTCTGGACGTGGAGCATAACAAATTGACAAATGTCCTCCCTTCCTTGTCGACAGACCGTACATAAATACAAGCCCCATACGCTCGTTCCGAGGCATCAGCAAATCCATGAATCTGAACATCTGAAGAGGGTCCTTTACAAGTGACTAAATCGTTTCACCTTATATTCCTTCACTGCAGGGAGTTGAGAATGAAGCCGTTCCCAATCTACAACTTGTTCAGACGGGAGGTCATCATCCCAATTTAGTATGACCAATCATAGGTTTTGCATGAAGATCTTATAGGATATCACTACTGGACTGACCAAACCAAGGGTATCAAAAATAGAAGCAAAGACTGACAAGATCTTGCACTTTGTGACAATGGAATCAGCACGATCCAAACTGCAACACAGGTTACCAGAAATCAGGAATTGATCTGATAATGTTTGTCATAATAAGCCTAGAGATTTCACACTGCTGCCTTGGTCTAGATTAAGAGGCAGCAGAGTTTATCTTCTGAAACTGCTGTCAGTAGTGCTGGGTGATTGGCACACAATTTTTGGAGCGGGAAGCCTCCACTCTCCAACAATGTTATGATTTCAGACAGGAGCTGTAGAGCATCCTGAAGGTCGTTACAACCACTAACTAGGTCATCAACATAAAATTCCCTGCGGAGAACTTGTGCTGCTCTAGGAAACCTTGCTTCTTCTACCCTTCAGCGAGTTTTTGCAGGCATCTCGTGGCGAGAAATGGTGCAGCAGCTGTGCCATATGTTACGGTAGTTAGTTCATAGCAACTAGGTTGCTCCTCTGGAAATTATCTCCACATAATCCGTTGTAACTTTCTGTCACCAACATGCACCTTGACTTGTCGATACATCTTGGCAATATCGGCGATGAAGGCGAAGGTATGTGTTCTGAATCTAAGAATAATGGAGTACAGATCCTCTTGAACTGTTGGTCGAACCATTAGTATGTCCTTGAGAGATAAACAATTTGATGATTTTGCAGATGCGTCAAAAACAACCCTAGTTTTGGTTGTAGTGCTACACGGCTTAAAAACAGGATGATGTGGCAAGTAATAGCATCCACTGTCATCACCTAACGTCAAAGCATTATTTATTTTCACCATGTGCCCTAACATTTCATATTCATGCATAAAGTTACAGTAGTCCTGCTTTAGTGCGGGCTGTTTACTAAAGCGCCGCTCTAGCTGAGTTAACCTTGACATAGCCTGACTAAAGGAGTCTCCTAATACTTCAGACTTTTGCTTAAGAGGCAAGCGAACTACAAATCTACCAAATTCATCCCTCGTAGTGTTATCTAAGAAATGTTTTCTGCAGTCTGTTTCTTCCTGAGTTCTGATCGGGGAAGAGAGATCCTCTATTTCCCAGAACCGTTGTAACTGGGCATCTAAGTTGTCTTCTATCCACAAAAAGCATGAGGCTAATCCTAAGCAATCTTCTCCCTGTGGTCGAAATCGTCCCGAAAGAATCCATCCAAATTCAGTGTCTTGGAGGACTGGATAATTTGGTGATCGTGTACGATGACCAGGCTTCAGTAATGAAAGGAAATGCTCTGGGCCGATTAATAATTCTATGTCTCCTGGCTGAAAAAACTTAGGGTCAGCAAGTGTTACATCAGTGGGCAAGTCCCAATGATCGTGTTGAAGCTAATGGAAGCTTATGAACCTCCACTCCAATCTCGCAGAAAACTACTGACTATCAATTATGCAACAAAGGTCGCAGCGTCTCCGCACTCCAAAACTCACACGTATGTTTTCCCAAATAATCAAGCTCTTCGCTACCCCACGCAGCAAAGAACACATCTTCATATCCACATTAGACTTTCACGACTCCTACATAATGCCAACTCTCATTTTCCCCCAATTGCTCCAAGAACTACAACAAATATGTCAATTCCGCCATGGAGAATTAAAACTCCTCCAAGAATTTTAGACTTATATGAAACTAGCAGGTACCCGCGGCTTCGCCCGCGATCAAGACAATGGGGACGAAGCGTTATTGCTGATAATTGGTCTATTCTATTACAGCAATCGCGGCTACAGGTGGGTCCATTCTAATTCTGAATATTCTGATACATACAGTATATAGATATGAGCAGCAAATTGGGAATTTTATAGAGTTGTGAAAGTCTGCAGGGTTCGATGTTACATTATGTTAACACATTTTAAAATTACGTTTTTGGTTTTGCCATCTTCTGCTGAGACATAACGATTTTGTTGTCCGGATGCTCGCGAGCACGCCACATACAGTTGCCCATGGGAAAAAATGGTTTTGTCTAAATGTACACGTGCTACTGTTAAGTGCGTGTCATTGCGCTTTGTTAAAGAAACTGCGAATATTGTTTGAAGAGGAAACTGCACTCTTGCACTGGAATGGCAAATCTATCGGAATATGGGGAATTAAAAGTATTCTTACTTAAGCTATTCTGGATGTAATTTGGACATAATTATTGATGATTTGAACGTCAACATCGCTATTAATAGACCTATAATTAAATATATCTCACCTTGGCCGCTGATGTACATTATGCAGTCTCTTCCAGTGTTACATCCCAGGGATTGAAATTCTCCAACAACCCTTTTGTCTCACATGTAAATAATTAAAATTCCTGATTGTTGTTGTTTGAGCCTTCAGTTTTTTAACTGGTTTGATGCATCCCTCCATGTCTCCCTCTCCTGAGCTAATCGTTTCATATCTACATAGCTACCACACCCTACATCCGAGGCAATCTGTTTAACCCTGGTTTACCCCTACAGTTCTGGTCCTCGACCCTCCCATCCATAACTAAGCTTGCTATTCCTGGGTGTCTTAAAATGTGTCCTACCCTCCTATCTCTTCTCTTCATTAGCAGTCGCCAGGAACATCTCTCCTCTCCCACTCGTCTTAATACCTCTTCATTTGTTACCATATCTACCCATCTGATCACCATTCCCCTGTGTCACCATATTTCAAAATCTTCAATTCTCCTCTTTTCTGCTGCACCATTAGTCCATTAGTCCAACTCAGCAACTTTTCTAGCTTTAAGCCGTGCTTTGTGCGGGGATTCAATGGCCGTGAAAGACAAAATAACAACTTTATTGAAATAAGTTTGCCCAATTCCTTAGTAGGAGTAATTAAGTAAAAATAATAATTTAACAGCCGGTAGAATACGACACATTCGTCTGTGAATATGGGTTGCTTATCATGGTAAAAAATCAAAAAGAGCAGATCAATATTGGCAAACAGAAATATTCAGTTAACAAAAAACAAATAGATAAAGATAATGAAAGCATACCGTGCAAAATATAAAGCATCTTAACACTGCAAATTAGAGTAAAGAACTGAACGCTCGCTTACAACAACCAGCTCAAAGAGTATAAAATTAGACTCAAAATCACGATCGTATCCGACCCCAGAAACCACCTCTATAAATAAAATATATCTCATTTTGCGCGTATCAATGCGAGGAGCAATGTTCGTTGTTTCCACTTCTACGTAGTGGGAACCTAACCCCGCGTTTTAAGGCTCTAAAACGAACGGTTTTCGAGATATTGCCAGAAAACTATCCCCAGTCTGCGAAATTCCATCGGTTGCCATAGTAACGTTGATCTGTTTCTCAGAGGGAACACAGTTATTTGGGAATATCTCCCAAACCGTTCATTTTAGGAGCTTAAAAGGTGTGTTTCGTGGTCCCTACTGGACCTCCGAGTATTGTTTCTTGTATCTGGCGGCTTAAAATGACCTAAATCAGATCTTTGTACCGACTGTCCTTGCTCAGTGCCAAAGGGCCGAAAAGAGTCACTTACAAATTTAATTTTCAAAAACCGTTTCTTAGCGAGCCTCTACATACTCGGATCAACCAACATGCAACATTTCAGCTTTCTAGGTCTAGTGGTTTGAGCCCTGCGTCGATGAGTCAATTTTGGATGCTCAATGCCAAAGGGCCGAAAAGAGTCACTTATAAATTGAATTTTCAATAACCGTTTCTTGGTGAGCCTCTACATACTCGGATCAACCAACATGCAAAATTTCAGCTTTCTAGGTCTAGTGGTTTGAGCCCTGAGTCGATGAGTCAATTTTGGATGCTCAATGCCAAAGGGCCGAAAAGAGTCACTTACAAATTGTATTTTCAAAAACCGTTTCCTAGTGAGCCTTTACATACTCGGATCAACCAACATGCAAAATTTCAGCTTTCTAGGTCTAGTGGTTTGAGCCCTGCGGTGATGAGTCAATTTTGGATTATATATAATAGATGAGACTTTCCAAGACGATTTGCTCGTAGAAATATGGATTATAGCCCATTTTGCGCGTATCAATGCGAGGAGCAATGTTCGTTGTTTCCACTTCTATGAAGTGGGAACCGAACCCCGCGTTTTAAGGCCCTAAAACGAACGGTTTTCGAGATATTGCCAGATAACTATCCCCAGTCTGCGAAATTTCAGCGGTTGCCATAGTAACGTTGATCTGTTTCTCAGAGGGAACACGGTTATTTGGGAATATCTCCCAAACCGTTCATTTTAGGAGCTTAAAAGTTGTGTTTCGGGGTCCCTACAGGACCTCCGAGTATTGCTTCTCGTATATGGCGGCTTAAGATGAGCTAAATCAGATCGTTGTACCGACTGTCCTTGCTCAGTGCCAAAGGGCCGAAAAAAGTCACTTACAAATTGAATTTTCAAAAACTGTTTCTTAGTGAGCCTCTACATACTCGGATCAACCAACATGCAAAATGTCAGCTTTCTAGGCCTAGTGGTTTGAGTCCTGCGGTGATGAGTCAATTTTGGATTATATATAATAGATTAATAAAGAATCAACTGACAGTAGCACCTTCAAGACACTCATTCTAGAGAAAACCAAAAGATTTCCCACCTTTACCGCAATTTATACAGATGGATCAAAGACAGAATATGGTAGCGGCCGCGCTATTGTATATCCAGATCATACGATAAAGTATACACTACCAAAAATATGCTCACATGTGAACAATACGCCATTCTAAAAGCTATAGAATCCATCAAGAATTACACACAAAGAGAAATATTTTTAATCTTCTGTGACTCCTTATCTACAATAAACTCCCTTCAAGATTCATCGCCTTCTAACTCCTTAGCCCAGAATATACTGGAGTCATATAACACGGCAACAAATAATGGTCAGCAAATTTACATTATGTGGATTCCCTCACACAAGGGGATAAAAGACAACGAACAAGCAGACATAACAGCCAAAGAAGCAACTCGTCTCTCCCCTCAGGATCCAAACTTTCTCACCCCCTACAATGATGTGGCCTCTTCTCTTAAACCAAAAATCCACAAACAATGGTTAACCGACAGGATCCGGTCCCCACACTCCAAGACATCTCCACCCGTATGCGAGAACTGTCAAGAAAGGAAAACGGTTAACCACATACTACTAAAATGCCCTTTGTACGATCAACAAAGAACTCTATGCAACATCCATCCGAGAAGAAGCCTAAGTGAGATCTTAAATGAACACATCTATTACAAAAACCTAATTAATTTTTTTAAACTGACGAATGTGTACCAAGATATATAAACTCTGTAACAACTTTTGTAATACCGCACCTTAAGTAAATGTTTTTATCTAACATCGTTATTGTTATTTACGTCATTCTGAATGTCGCGATATGATTCTACGAGTTAAAGCGACAATAAATAAATAGGAATTTAAAAAAAAGTTTATATGCTGTATGAGCAGAAGTGGAACCCTTTGGCTATGTATGGGTGTTTTAATTACAAAATACAGAGTGATCCCAAATCATTTTACGGATTTCCTCAAAACAAACAGCTGTGAGTCTACATACTAATGTTTACGTACCTGTATTTATCTATTAATCTGAGGCTGAGCATAGCATACTTTCTCAGGGGCGGCCCTAGGGCGGTGCGAACGATGCGACCGCACCAGGCGTTGTCATATGGGAGGCGCAGAAAATGCAACGATCGATTGACAGCGCAAATAAACAAAACCCATTCACCTTATTAGCATACTTCTTAACCCTACCCGTCAAAATTAATTATATATATACTGTAAGCGAGCTGGGGTGCGTGCATTTCAAAGGTATGGTCATATAAAGTGACATTCGTACTTAACTTAACGTTGTATAAAAATTAACGAGTTGAAACCAATATCTGTATTATATTTTGTCCGCCACCTGTTTTCTTGGCGTTCAATCTTGTGCGGATGCATGTGGATTGTGATTTGTGTCTGTGTTGCAAGCTACGAGTGAAATTGAAACTTAACTTACTGTTGGAACGTTACATTATACTAAGGTGTAGGCATATTTCTTTTTGTGTAGATAATAATCATGCCTAGCCTCGTCTAAGCGCGACTATAAGCGAACAATATTGTTTAATATTAATAGGAATATTATTTTTAATATTAAAATAATAGTTATTAATAATGTTTGTTATATTTAGTCTCCACAGGGGAGGGAGCGACACAATGAGATCTCACACCTCCTGAAAATATTCCTATGGCCACCTCTGTCTTTCTTTAAAACATTGTTGTGATTAAACCTATCCATTTAATCCTTTTCCAAGTGTGCTCAGTGGGTTGTGAAGAGCAGATAGTTTCCAAATGTGTGTGTGTATGTGTGTGTGTGGAGGGGGGGGGGGGGTGTTGTCTGCCAAAATGTCATGGACATCAAGATAGTTTTTGCCATTTTCTGTCTGAAAGCACCCATGGAATTAGAAGCAGATTAACTGGTTGTTTTCTATCAATTTATCACTCTAATGAAGGTGATAAACAGCTGTACGAAATTACTGACTGACAGGTATTTTAAAGTCCTTATTAAGGCATACGGTATGTGTTTAATTTTTATTTTTATTGGTTTTACGGCCCTGTTAAGTACTACGGCTATTAGAGACGCCGGGGTACTGGAATTTTGCCCTGAAGGGGATCTTTAACGTGCCAGTAAATCTAGTGGTATGACTCCCTCGCATTTGCGCACCCTCAAATGCCAACTGGCTCCGACAGGATTCGATCCTGCAACCTTGGACACACGTTACCGCTGAGCTACGCAGCCAGCCTAAGGCATATCTGAATAGAACGAATGATTCATCCGTGAAAAATCTTCCCACGAAAAATATCAAGCTCTATAAGAAATTACACGCGTAATTTGCTTTTGGAATATCAGTAGGCTAGTCAAACTGCTGTCATAAAATGACGATTAAATGTTTAAATGACAATATACATGTATTTCATTCTTATTACTGGCCATTCGCATCAACATCCATCTTCTTTTCTTATATTATGGTACAAGAAGTACCAAAAGAACTTAAAATCTATATTTCTTTGCGTTTTCGAAGTCGAATTGTGTTATTGAATAGTTCGTTCCAGTAGTTGTCTATTCGAGCCGCTGGATGGTAGCACAATGCGCATTCGCCGCTGCTTTGCGTGTTAAGCGTTTATGTATCGTGAAGCAGCAGGCCTTTGTGCTTGTGATGCAAACACTCGACAATGGGTACAATCAGGACCTTCTATACTACCGGACCTGACACTGCAATCCAAGATGGCCGCCGTAGTTGGTGGTCGGACATCAAACGCCTGACGTGTGTCACAATCCAACGCAACACAAAATAACATCATGACGTGATTTTGTCTGCTGTTAATTCATTTTATGGGCTTGGGACATCTTGGTCATCAGCCCCGTGCAGTTGTGTGTGGGTTGAATTCCTCCTATTACGTGATGAATGTAGTAGTGTGTGTAGCTGTGTAAGGGACAGGCATGGGGAGGTGCCCTTAGGAGTTGAAGTAAGGTACCACCGGAGTTTCATCAGGAAAGTAATAAAATAAAATAATGTTGAGGCCCACAGGAGAGATCTGCAGAATATCTTGGCTGAGTGAACAGGGAAAGTTGTAAATGTTCCTGTAAGAATTTCAATCCCTTTTTAGTAAGTTACATATTATTCGGGACATGTTTGCCATCTCTTGATGAATGCAGTACATTTGCATTTTTCTGTTGGCACAGGCTAGAGTAAAATGAGGCTTTTCGCCGATGTCTCAGTCTCACTCATGGCTGTGATTATATGGAACCTACTGAGGTATGGGTGGTGCTTAGTAATGACATTCAGGGCACAGTCAGTGTCTGTTGGCACAGGCTAGAGTATCACCGATGTCTCAGTCTCACTCTTGGCTGTGATTATAAGGAAGCTACTGAGGTATGGGTGGTGCTGAGTAATGACATTCAGGCCACAGTCAGTGCCTGTTGGCACAGGCTAGAGTATCACCGATGTCTCAGTCTCACTTATGGCTGTGATTATATGGAAGCTACTGAGGTATGGGTGGTGCTGAGTAATGACATTCAGGGCACAGTCAGTGCCTGTTGGCACAGGCTAGAGTATAACCGATGTCTCAGTCTCACTCATGGCTGTGGTTATATGGAAGCTACTGAGGTATGGGTGGTGCTTAGAAATGATATTCAGGGCACAGTCAGTGTCTGTTGGCACAGGCTAGAGTATCACCGATGTCTCAGTCTCACGCATGGCTGTGATTATATGGAAGCTACTGAGGTGTGGGTGGTGCTGATTAATGACATTCAGGGCACAGTCAGTGCCTGTTGGCACAGGCTAGAGTATCACCGATGTCTCAGTCTCACTCATGGCTGTGATTATATGGAAGCTACTGAGGTATGGGTGGTGCTTAGTAATGACCAGGCTTCAGGGCACAGTCAGTGTGTGTTGGCACAGGCTAGAGTATCACCGATGTCTCAGTCTCACTCATGGCTGTGATTATATGGATGCTACTGAGGTATGGGTGGTGCTTAGTAATGACATTCAGGGCACAGTAAGTGCCTGTGGATGCTGTGAAAGGTTCTACTCATAGGGTTAGTACTGCTGTACTGACTCAGTGAGGAAAGCAAAGACAAACTACCTCACTCCTCTTCTTGCCTAGTACGCCTCAATATAGCACTGCCATGGGTTTTTGTGGGTATCTACCCACATAACCTAACGGCAGTGCCTTTTGAGGATCCAACCAGCTTTCGGGCTGACTACCTAACAGACATACATATTATTCTTAAAAATAAATGTGACCAACCAGATGGTGTAGTTCTTGGTTGTCACTTCTGGGGTCCAAGTTTGATTCCTAACTGTCAAGAAATCTCAATTCTAGTCTGAGGGTAAGAACGGGCTACACACAGCCTAGTGAGGTAAACCGAGAAATGTTGGGTTCGATTCTCCGCTTAGCCACCCAGCAAGTGGTTTACCATGGGTTCCCAAACATACTGAAGATAAATGCCTAGGTAATTCCTATCATAAGGTCACGACTGCCTCCTGTAAATCCGTCAACAAGTAGGCTAGTCGTATTCATTCATTCCTATTCATGAGATTAAATGGAACTCTGTCAAACGGGGCGGCTTCGGTGGCGTAGTTGGTACCATGCTGAGCTTCTATGCCCAAGATAGCGGGTCCAAACCCGGCCGAAGCCGTCGGATTTTTTAAGAGCGATAAAAATCCCTCAGTATGCCTTCCTTCGGAGGGGAAGTAAAGCCGGCGGTCCCATGTCATAGATTTATGGCATGTTAAAGAACCTTCCACTAATTACACCTGTGTGAAGCTAAATTGGATAGGTTAAGAATGTAAACAACGCTCTTAGGTTTCTACGTTCGTTGCCAAGAGCCGACTGCGGTGGCGTACACGGGCCTACATGACCTCGTTGTCGCAGGCCCTAAACTTAAGAACCAACCAAACTCTGTCAAAGGCATGACGTGTGTCAAAATCCAATCCAACCCAAAATAACACCATGACGTGATTTTGTCTGCTGTTAATTCATTTTATGGGCTTGGGACTTCTTGGTCATCAACCCCGTGAAGTTGGGTGTGGGTTGAATTCCCCTGATGGGAAATTAGAAAATAGGCACCAATGGCTTATCTTCATAATAATTGGATTTGGATCCAGTCACACAACAGTTTCAAGGCATATCACCACAATTTTAGCATAACCTATGTATGAGTAAGCCTACTGGTAGTTTATTAAAACGGGATCCACACCAAGTACGTGATAAGATTGATATCCTTGGACAAGCAGGCGTATAATTGGATGAGAGAACACTGCAGACAATTTAAAAAGTAGGTTATGTTCCTACGTACGGTAATCAATTTTCAGATCTTCTTAAACCTTAAATTCGAATACGTTAATTATTGCTATGCTTGCTCATAATGAATTACCATTACTAATAATTTATAAACTCTAAACAGAATAATAAATAGACCAAACTTACCCACTGATTGGCAATAGTATTGATGGTATCACAAGCGTAACAGAAGTCACCGGTATCTCGTATTTAAGAAGCACTATTGCAGACATTTACTTACACGTACGGGTGATATCATTAAGCAATAATCAACAAGCACAGATAATCAAGGAAGACGATTGCTAACCGAAATTCACATCACTATCACATCGTAAACAAAACGACTCGACTAATAAACAAAGCATGTAACCACCATCAGCGACAGCCATCTTTCATCATTCCCGCCGCCAGTGTCAGGTCCGGTATTATAGAAGGTCCTGGTACAATCAAATAGCTTATATGATAGGTACTCATCGACACTAGTGATGAAATTCCAGGTAAATTATCCTATTTTCTTGAAACTCATATCACGGATGCTAAGGGTATAAACTAGTGGATTTCTGGCATAAAATAATTCAAAATGAATTTATGGTTTTTTTTCCAAAGATTTTTTGAAAAAATAACAAGAATTTTTGGGACGTAATATCTCTGCTCCTATTCAACATAGAATACTCATTGTTGCTTCAGATTGCTTAGCAATACGTTCTGAGTGTTGCTGAGCAGAATAGTTTTCGCAGCTTCCATAGGGCCAAATTTATTAATGTTTTTCTAAAAATTCAATTATTCTCATAGAGAAAAATAATTTAATTGCAGGGTTCTGGTCCCTTAATTTCAATGTCAATATATTATTCTGCTATACAACATAGCTGCATTATTTAGCTACAATTTCGTTTTTAAATGAATTGAATATCTCTATTCTAAGTGTAGATTTCATCTGCCAAAGTAATGACAAATACTGAAAAAAATGAAACTTGAGAAAAAGTCACTTAAAGTTGAGATACACATTTAGAATAAAGTAGCTTACTTCTATTGATCCTAAAAGCCTCCTGATGCATAGGTTGTGCCTTCTTCTTGGGATTTTAGGTCAATCTTGTGCTTCCCCCTCGCCCTTAAGTATCTCCGACGTTGTTTTTGCTCCGGAGTACACTGCTTCAGAACCACAGTAAGGTGCTCCTTATCTGCAGCACCTACCCGGACACTGTATACTTGCCTGGATTGATCCCAGCCTTCTTGAGGATGTCCAGTTCTGACGTACAACCGTTGTTAAAGTGGCAAATACTGTCCATTACTCCACGATGTAGGGATTTTCGTGTTTGATAGCCACACAACTTACATGATAATAATATAGAAATGGCCCAGCCCAATCTCTTATTAACTACTACATGTCAAACATTCAGGGCAAGCTACAAATGAAATCATAGTCTGTAGACATTCTAAACCAAACAGAACGTTCCCAGAACAAAAATTAACATCACTAAATACGTCAGTATTTACAATGTCTGAACCTACCTATGTGAATCACGTTTTGGCACACGATTATTCACACTATCAGTAACACTGTTATTTTGAAATTCCGTAGGTGTCTTAGCGTGTTGATCCCCCTGCAACACGCCTGATTTCCTTCTCTTTTGCGTACGGGACTTGGAGCCCATCTTTCAAAATATATAAAATAAAGACCACAAGACCACATGTACAAAATAACTATCACTCACATGGCCACATGGCAAGGAACAAAACTTTCTTCCTTGATTTAGTCAAAGAATACAACATGGTTAGTGCTACCATCTGCTTCCCGCCAGTAAAACTAACTTCTGAGTATGAGAAACAAAGCGTTGAAACACATCTCCCACTTTGAATGAAATAATATTGAAATATCAAGCCAGAAACGTCAAGTTGTCAGAGTGACAGCTGCTGAAACACGTGCGCACCGATCTTTTAAATGTAAATAAATAAGCTAAATAACAAGAAAACATACATAAATTATACATTTCTGGAAACTAGATAAAACATACTTTCGTATGGGCCAATAAAAAAATCCAAAATTTTCTTTAAAATGGCTGTATGGAGGGTCGATGAGTACCTTGATTATACCCATTGTCGAGTGTTTGCATCACAAGGACACAGGCCTGCTGCTTCACGATACATAAACGCACCAAACGTATCTAAGGTGCCGTGACTCTTGCCTCACGACACAAATGCACCAAACGTATCTATGATGCCGTGACTGGGAACGGAACAAACAGGTTATATAATAATAATTATTATTGTTATTTAACCTAAAATAAATGAACCTAGCACAGTAGAATATCGTTACAATGAAAACTGTGGAAGACACATGAAATTAAATCAAAAGATGTAGGCTAATTATATTGCGGACTTAACTTGGTTTATGGAGGTTGTATATTCGTTTCTCAGGCACTGAACCACTTTATTGTCCCTCACGAAGGGTGGGAATCACATTCGCTACACCACCACCTGAGTCCAGAAAATAAATTACTGACGCAGCAAAGAAGTATAAAATGTCTATTTTAATATCGCTAATTTACACGAGTATGCAGGTCCACCCTGAAATATGAAACCGCCATTCCGTGTTCAACATCCATGCATTTTGAAGCCAAACCCTGTTACCTGATCACTTAGCAGGTATTCGCTCCTACAACAGATTTTGAGAATAAAGTGATGAGAACATTTAAGCTTACCCCGATGCTGCTGTTTACCTACTGTCGATCAAAATATTATGTGCACTCGAGTTTGAAGATTGTTTGTGAAGTAACCAATAGACCTACATAAAATCCAATAACATCATCATTTTCGTCGTTCTATTTTACGTTAGTTCATGTAGGTTTGGAATTTTTAATTTACATTTTAATATTTTTTATCGCAGGTGGAACACAAAAAGTGCCCGTTTTTAAGCGTGTTTCAACCATGCGTCACATTTAGGAATTATTATCACAAATACCCGTCATCGGATCAATTCCAAATTTTAACACAATATGCATTGGAATGTTGTATAACTGGTTTATTAATTTTAAGATTTTGTGTGTCCAAGAAACAAAGTTGTTATCATTTTTGTAAGGTAACTTTTTCTCGGATCTGGGTGGTTGGAAAATGTAGTTCTTGGTCACGTTGTAATCCTTATACATCAAAAAGTTATGCTGTATGACTGTGAAATACGTAAATTAATTCACTTATTTTACATCGGTTTGTATTTGTACGGGGAATTAAGACATGGTTCACCAGCTAGCCGCTCCGGGAAATGCTGTACAACGTTGCTGATATGGAGCCCATTACTACCGAGCGAGGCGCGCCATGACGCGTGATTGAGCCCATCTTGTCAACGCTGTACAGCTTTCACTGGAGTGGCTAACTGGTGAACCATGTCTTAATTCCTCGTACAAATACAAACCGATATGAAATAAGTGAATTAATTTACGTATTTCATAATCATGCTGCATACCTTTTTGATGTATAAGGATTACAACGCGACCAAGAACTACATTTTCAAACCACCCCATGCCGAGGAAAAGTTACCTTACAAAAATGATAACAACTTTGTTTCTTGGACACACAAAATCTTAAAATTAATAAACCAGTTATACAACATTCCAATGCATATTGTGTTATAATTTGGATTCGATCTGATGACGGGTTTGTGAGATAATAATTCTTAAATGTGACGCATGGTTGAAACACGCTTAAAAACGGGCACTTTTTGTGTTCCAACTGCGATAAAAAAATATTAACATATAAATTAAAAATTCCAAACCTACATGAACTCACGTAAAATGGAACGACGAAAATGGTGATGTCATTGGATTTTATGTAGGTCTATTGGTTACTTCAGAAACAACCTTCAAACTTGAGTACACATAATATTTTGGTCGACAGTAGTCACTAGTGAGGGAATCTTTTTTTTTCAGTGTTACCAACCATAATAACAGCAGGTACCAACCTTACAGTTACCCTTGGAAAGCTTGCGTACAACTAATTCAATTTAGACCAAACTTAGTACGAAATTACTACGCACCACTAGTAGATAATTTATTAATTTTTAGTTGATTCCAGTGTTACCATAAAATCCCTCTAATATTACTCACCTAATTTTGACCAAAGATGTTTGATTACAGTATATACCACCATATCACATTTTATAGAAGTTCAGTACCCTCCAGGGTTTCCAACCATTAGTAAGGGAAAACCAACCTTACAGTTACCCTTGAAGAACTAGCAAATTACTGATTCAATTTTGACAGAAATATGTACGAACATAGCACGCTCCACCCAAACACAATTTATGGAGTTTCAGGTTGTTCCGGTACTATAAATCATAAACAATATGTTGTGCAAACATTACAATTAGTCTTGAAAACCTCGCAAAAGTTGTTCATATCTTGACGAAAATCTGTCACCCTGCACACCTCCAATACACGAAATAACCCTAAAGCAATTTGGTCATTCATGTGTCACCGACCGTTAGTGATTGGTGGTACAAAACTTACAGTTGTTGGCACTCTTGAAAAACTTGCAATCCGTACATCGATATGAAAGCAGTTATGATGGCAACGGAAGAAAACGATGATGGATCTTGTTTTAAATTCTAAGGTACTTATATTCAGCTGTCCAGTCAATATTCTGTACTTGGACGCATGGAAGGATCTATTCTCTCTTTCTTGAAAAATGCTTCGTCTAGCAATTGAAAGGATGCCTCTAAGAGCGTTGCAAACAAGATTGGATAAATACTTCAGTAATGTAAAGTTTTGAAGCCATTTTTCAGTGTTGCCTATACAAATTCAGTTGTAGTTCTTTAATCGGTCAACACGAATCAGCCCAAAGACTGGGTGGGGTAAAATGTATATATTATGTGAACAATAAGTGAATAACATTCCTGGGATAAAATTCATGCAATACTTATGATCACTATCACTATGTCCCATTATTTATTTATTTATTTATTTATTTATTTATTTATTTATTTTTATTTATAGTATGGCTTTTAGTGCCGGGAGTGTTCGAGTACATGTTCGGTTCACCTGAGTCTGTAGCTGCTTCCAGCGGACACCCAGAGGGTTAGCTACACGTTTAGTTCAATTTCAAGTAGTTCCAGATATCAAGTAGCTACCAGATGTCAATGATACCTAGTGGTGAAGGTTGGAACTTGATGGAGCGTTCCAACGAAATCTAACCTAGAAATTTAGCTCCACACAAGTTTAATCTGTGGAACGATCTTTTAATGCCATAAATCTATGACATGGGACCGCCGTCTTTGCTTCCCTTTCTAAGGAATGCATACTGAAGGGTTTTTAACGCTCTTAAAAAATCCAACGACTTTGGCAGGGTTTGAACCCGCTATCTTAATGCCCCACTGTAATAGTGATCAGCCGGCCCCGTGGTGTTGGGGTAGCGCGCCTGCCTCTCACCAGGAGGTCGTGGGTTCGATTCCCGGCTACGACAGGGATTTTAAAACTGACTTGAGGATTGGAACGGGGTGCACTCAGCCTCGTGAGGACAATCGAGTAGCTCTCTGACAGTGAGGTAGCGCCCCCGATCACGAAAACCAAGATTAACGGCAGAGGGGACCCGATGCGCTGATCACGCGTCACCCCAATATCTGCTGGCCAAATGGCTGGGCAGCGGTCGCTTTGTCGGCCTAGGCCTTTCATGGCCTGTATAGTGCCAGGGGTTGACTTTTTGTTGACTATAATAGTGATCATAAGAAATACATGTTTTTTTTTTCAGGAGTGTTATTTACTCATTGTTCATATATTATATACATTGTACCCCACCCAATCTTTGGGCAAATTCGTGTTGACCGACTGAAGAGCTACAACTGACAGTAAATATTTCAAGATTTAGAAATAATAATTTATGCTTAAACTACCTTTTTGTACTATTACTGACTCAGTCATGATCCATGAAGAACACTGAATCTTGGAAGTAGAAACAACGAGTACGGTAATAGAGTTGAATTATGACGTGTGACTTTTAGGCTTTTTGATGTAAGTCTTTATGTAGAAATCGAGGAATAGCACAAACATGAAGAGATTTTGTGGACACATGACCCAAAGTCCAAACCGTGGGTATTCACAGTCAGTCCACACGAGAGGCAGTCCTAGGTGGACGAAATTGATGAGAAACTGAGCCTGTTGACAAAGAATTTAACATTTATTATGACTTTTTATATTTGATGCACCATACATATTGAGAATACACAAATGTAAAACTCTTCACTTAAAGTAGGTAAAATATGCTTTAAATATTGGATCACTTTTATTTCACTCTTGGATACCTGATTGCTTCTTCCTCTATTGCCTGCTGTGGGCATTGTGCTCAAGCTGTGCTACAAATAACTTAATTGGTCCATCCCACTGGATGAAGTATATTTAAAAGTTCAGTATTGAATCATGGCCAAGAGTACACTTTCTAAGTATCAATTCCCACATATTTCCTTTCTTGCAATAAGTGGCATGTTATCATTTTACTTATGTATTAACTTGCTTTTGACACGATAACACCCTGTGTCCTGACGCTTCTATTGAATGCTCATGTATGCCATTCCGTTATGTAGTGTTGTTAATTTTTGTTCAGCGCCGTATGCAATTCCTAGTAAAATAATATGTAGGGGATAAACTGTGCAATCTGGCGATAGTACCTTGATATAAATTCAGCAATAGGCTGATCTCCGAATTGCTGCCCCGCCGTGCGTTGCTATATCTCCTCCATTTCAGTCTGTCATTGGCATCTTCCGGTTTTAAGCCAACACCGTGCATGTCAACCTTGATATTGTCGTTCCCCTGGTTTGCTGGTCATCCACGCTGCAGTCGCATTTCACCTGGGTCAATTTGAAGAGCTGCTTTGCTGACTGAATTTTCTTGACTCCTCAGTACGTGTCCATACCAGCGGAGCCAAGCTTCCCTCACCTTCTCCACGATCGGAGCGATGCCTGATCTTTGTCGAACATCTGTATTCCGTACGAGGTCACATCGAGTCAGTCCTAGGGTCCATCGGAGCATATTCATCTCCATTGTATGTGGTGTCTGCTCATATATATATATATATATATATATATATTTATCATTGGGCGACATTCTGTCCCATAGATTCCTGCTGGGCGTACCACAGTCTTGTAAACATTTAATCACAGAGAACTCCAGTGGCTTATCTCCACTTGAGCCAAGCTGAGTTTAACCTTTTTTTCAGGTATCAGAAGTAGCATCTCAGCTAGAGGTAACGATGGACCATAGGTACATAAAATGCATGGATTTCTGCAGATCTTGATCAATGATTCTTAGGGTATTTTCTAACACCGCATATGTTTTCTTTAGAGGAAATCGGAAAATGATCCCATGATCAGGTTTCTGTCCAGTGAACACAATGAACAGCATTTTGTGTAGTGATGCCTCTCCCTCAACCAGGTGATGCACCATACATTTCACTCCACACACTGTTGTAACTGTTGCTGATGACCACCGAGTATCACACCTCATGTATCACTCCATGAGAGGTTGTTAATCTATTTAGGGGCTTTGCGACATAGTGATCATTTAGACTCATGTACTTGGTGTGTGTGTGTGTGTGTGTGCAGAATGTGTCTGCTGTAGTGTGTGTATTTGTAGTGTAGGTCAGGATTGGTAAGGAGGCGGCCGTGCCATACGATAGGCACCATCCCAGTATTTGCCTGGAGTAGAAGTGGGGAATCCACGGAAAACCACTTCCGGGATGGCTCAGATAGAAATCGAACCCACCTCTTCTCAGTTTTTCCCCACGAGGCTGAGTGTATCCCGGTACAGCCCTTAGACCTGAAATTCATTTAATGGTAGAGCCGGGAATCAAAGCCAGACCTCCAGGGCAACAGTCAATCCTTAAGAGGGAATGGGTATTAAAATCTAAAAGATTTAACTATTATTTCTTCTGAGGGCAGGAGCTCTAATGTAGGAGATTTTTCTCTTCACTATTCCTCTGCACCAAACATCCTGCTTTAACAAATGATTTGTGATCACGGGTTCAAGACTGTAGAATTCCCTACCACTCAATGTCAGGAATGTGGCCCAATTGAAATTCAAAACAGTATGCCACGACCCCCTGATGAGTACTGCTGACTGATTTGTGTGAATGTGTAATTGTGTTTCGATATTGAAATACTTACATTAGGCTTAATGTAAATTTGTATTTTGTTTGTGCAAACTCTAGTGTAATATACTTGTAACTAGTGGACCCGTGCGAGAACTCTCTCATAAGGGTTGTGTGCGCCCCATGTGTACAGACTCCCTGCCCGGCTCTAGTGATATGCGGGCTGTACGCGATACAGGTCTGGCAGGGGCTATCATCTTGTTTATTTGATTAAAAGCACTTTATAAACAAATAAATATATTTCCGTTGACTTTTCAAGAAATGCAAGATTTTTCCTGTACTATTGAGACAATTCGGAAGATTTTGGCACAAACCACACCTTCTAACGCCCTCTGGTTTAGGAGCTTGAGTATTGTTTAACATACACCTCAGCGTTTTATATAACAATAAGATTGTTTTAAGGTTTCTACATGTTAAATTAATATCCACAAACATAATGTGTGGTTAAGTGTAAGAGAGGGCACTCAAAAGTCAATAAATAAATAAATAAATAAATAAATAAATAAATAAATAAACTAATTAATTAATTAATTATTAAATCAATAAATAAATAATTAAATAAACAAATGTCGATTTGTAATGTTGCTTTGTTAGGGGACTTACCATTTGTAGTTGGGTCAAATGTTTCTTCCACCAAATATTCTTCGTATAGTCAGGAATGAGTAACGTAAGTAGGAAGTAGGTGTACATAATCGAATGTACTCCGCTGTTTATAAAACCCAACAATGAACCATGGCCAGCTGAAACATAACAATCGCCTTATTTGTATTGTGTTTCATTGCATGTCCTTGATCAAAGGACAACATTGCGGTCAAGGCTTCAGTAAGTAGGAATATATCAACAGGAAGTGGAGACACCTCTCAATGGTTTGTAACGGATCTAGATAAAGCATGCTTACGGTAATGGAGCAAATACTAGAAATAAATAATTGGGGTACATTATTACTATTTTCTTTTGTAAATTGTAATGAAGTACAAGTAATAATATGTTTTTAAGTAGTCAGTAAATCTACAATATTGAAACATAATACATTTACTGTTATATCAATTAGACCTGCTAAATATTTTCATTTTATAACCCTGCCATGTGATGAATCTGAGAACCTAATATCAGGTTTGAAATAATTGTAATCAAGTACTGCAATGGTCCCTCCAATTAGAGTTCTACAAACCACGGCACTGAAAAATTATACATTATCGACCTAATCTACATTTGTAAAATCATATTTAGATGATGGAGACTAATTTGAAAGTTTCTTGAATTTTCCCTTTAACAATATTAACAAATCCTTCAAGGGACAGAAGGGACCATATAATAGTACATTATGCAACGAGCCTATACGAGTATGTTTATAAAACGAGCGTAGCGAGTTCTATAATTTCCATACGAGTGTCTTAATTACCATTATACCGGCTTCGGTGGCGTAGTCGGTAGCATGCTGAACTGCTATGCCCAAGATAGCGGGTTCAAACCCGGCCGAAGTAGTCGGATTTTTTAAGAGCGTTAAAAATCCTTCAGTATGCCTTCCTTCGGAGGGGAAGTAAAGCCGGCGGTCCCATGTCATAGATTTATGGCATGTAAAAAATCCTTTCACAGACTAAACTTGTGTAAAGCAAAATTTGTTAGGTTAGATTTCGTCAGAACGCTCTATCAAAGTTCCAACGTTCACCACTAGGTATCATTGATATCTGGTGGCGAAAGTTGGAACTACTTGAAATTGAACGGAACTTGTAGCTCACCCTTTAGGGTATCCGCTGGAAGCAGCTACAGACTCAGGCGAGCCGAACATGTCCTCGGGGCACTCCCGGCACTAAAAGCCATACGATAAATTAAAAAAATTACCATTATAGACGAGTTGCATACGACTGTTTATGTTCGACGATAATTATAATTTTATTATATGTTTTAACATAAATAATCATAAATATATGTGGGATTCAGTAACTTCAGTTAGTGAACAGAGAGCGCTGGGTAATTGCTGACTGAACAGAGCGCATGCGTGGTTCAAAGAATTTCGAAAGCAGAGACCATTTACTTTGCTTGGCAATGCTATTGTTTACAGCCTGCATGATGTCTAGTGCCGATCAGAACTAGCATTCACTAATATTGTCACCGAAGTCGTTTGAACGTAATGCGCTGTGTAGAAATTGGTATTGGGGATATTAAGGTACAGTGCTATTTCTTTTCTCATATTCGCCAGTTTATTTACGCGAACATATGGAACGGTGCACTTTCCATGTCGGTAATTTATGTAGAAGGATGCTGCGTTGCTAGCTTCTGGATGTAGATTCATAAATTTCTTGCATATGTCTTAGTATTTTCTTATTACCGTAACGGTTCGTGCTGATTTTGTCTTTGTGTTTGGGAATGTAACTACAATGGTTGATCCGATATCCAATTTGAACTTTCAAATCATGTAATTCGTGACAACATGTTGGATTTTGAGCGCATGCGCGAAGCTATCCTTACCTAATTGGTCAATGAATGAGCTCTGATTGGCTGGAGAAACTGTTTCATAATGAAAAATAGTATTATAATGACCCTCGTTATGATACAGTTTTCTGACATATAATACTTACATTTCGACATCGTCGAGCAAAAATTTACAAAAAATATGTTTATATCACTGAACATACTCGATAATGTAAAAATCGTCCGAGTCCTTTCAGGTCCAAAGATGTATTTGAATTGACTGAGTATATTTTAAGTACTTATACCAAAGAGGAATCGAGCTTTAGATTGACAGATTCCAATAGAAATCATCGGCATAATATTATGGTTTACAAAAATATAACAATAAAGTCGTCTTCAGACGTTTAATACGTTCCAGTTCACCCTGGTATGACGCAGCGGTAAGGTTCTCGGGATAGAATCCCGGCGCAGTCAGTTAGCAGTTAATAGAGATCTGTGTTTGTTGATTTACGGGCTCGGTACCGATCCCGTTCGGGGTGAAACTCAGGCACCTTGATGTCTCTGAAGCCTCAGTAGTTAAGAGGGATGTAATACCCTTAACATTGTTATTATTATTGTTATTGTTATCGTCATTCTAATGTCATCGGCATTTGACCGGCCGTGGTGGCCGAGAGCGCTAACGCCCTACCTCGTGCTTCGCTGGCAACGGGCGAGCGTGGGTTCAAATCTCATCTCGGCCGTCCTGAAAATGGTTTTAGTGGTTTCCCATTTTCACCACCAGGCAAATGCCGGGACTGTTCCTTTCAATAGGTCCACGGCCGATTTCCTTCCAATATCACTTCCCTGACCCGTCCTGAAAAGAAAAGTAGACGGCCATTGACTGCATTAGTAAAATTATTATTTACTAGTTGAAACCCGTCAAAACATGACGGACAATGGAAAAAAATATTTACTGAAGAAGGTTCTTATATAAGTTACATTCTTTGTACGATTACCTTTTAGCACTTTTGCAACTTAAAGGGCGTCAAAAGATAGCACTCTCAACATTGCAACATAATGATGGTCATGACTGAAAACGTGTTGAGGTAAATAGCCCAATACGTTCCAGAGTTTTTCCTTGAGCTTGATTGATTGTGATAAAGTAGGCCGAGCGAATGGGAAATTGTTGCCTATTAAAAGAAAATGTACTGTACCTGCAAGTGTTTAATCAGAAGGTGTTAAATAAAGTCGTAGGATTTGAGCTCTCTGCCTAATATTACTGCACCTATTATAGCCGAATCCAAGCAATTTCTTACATATTTCTTACAATTAATATGTTTCCATATAGGAGACCTTGGGAAACCTTCAAATTTCTAAGGAGCATAACTATGGCTCAAACGTTCGGAGTATGTGGAGGCGAGTAACTTAATTCCAAGGAATTGAAGCATTCTATAGTAGGGAAATGAAGTAGCTGGCTTTCATCTTCAGTATCTAATCTGTTAACGCTGATGTATGTGTTTGAACTACTGGACATAAGTTCAATGACTTTTAAATTAATATCATTACATTGTTGCAGCTTGGCAAATATTTTATATTCCACAGCAGATCAATTTTTCCATCACAACAGTAAAGGCCAAAGTAACCACGCGTAGATTTTACGCAAGAGAAATACAATGTAGAACAACGTTTATATTTGATCGTCAAAGACCTTACACTATACTACATAATATCTGGAATTGTTTCTGAAATGGCCTATTTATATTGGATTTTAAATGTGGCTTCGTATTATTCGATATCACTATAGTGTCCTGCATCCACGGAGCCGCTAAAGATTAAATGGCAAATCATACTTTCATTGCCGAAATTAACTGCGTAGTTAGACTCAGTACTCTAAACAAATAATCATTAAACAATTGACTTATACAATGAAGTTCAACATGACCGTCCAAAGACTTTCATACTCAAGTTGGTTGGTGAGGAGAATGCGATGAGACTGATCGCTTAAAATAAATTCCTTATAAAATTGTTCCTCCCAGCGAATTTTTTTGCAATAGCTTGAAAACGCAGCTCAGAATGACGTTCTTCATTTTGATATAAACAGTACGAAACTGCTCTAAATAAGCGATTTCCATCACCTGTTATAGGTTACGGCAGTACATTTTGCAGGGGAACATAGAATCACTTCACCAACTACTGGAATGAGCATAGGCCTATACTCAATACTCACTTCGGCAGTCACCCTAATGGAGGCAGTTTTAGAACTCTATGTCCTGAGCATGTCAAAAATCGTACAAACACATGGAAGCACACCCATTCTTGGCTATTGCCCTGGAGACCTGGGTTACATTTCCTGCTCTGCCAAGAAATTTAATTCTGGTCTGGGGGCAAAAAACGGGGCACATTCAGTCTCTTGAGGTATAACTAAGGAGAGGAAGGTTTGATTCCCACCTCGACAATCTTGGATGTGATTTTCCGTGGTTTCCCACTTCCACTCAAGGCAAATACCGGGATGGTTCCTAACTTAAGGCCTCGGTCTCGGCCGTCTCCTTGACATTCCCCACTTTATTACAAATACACACATTAATGCAGCCATCACAATAACACTGGTTATCAGAGAACATTTTACATATACACACCAAAGTACACTGAGCTGAGTGACCACGTTGTTGGAGCCCTTCAAACGAATTATGTTTGCCAAGTGTCTCTCATGGGGAAAGCAATTGTGGACACGCGCGAGTGCCTGGAAAACTACTTTTTTCTTTAATAATTTAAGAGCATATTATCGACGATAAACAACATAGCCTACACATTCAATTGTCAGTTAATGTTCTTCAACATTTCCCTTCTTTTATAACTCTCGGGAACCCTTCTTGATGGAGGATTTCAGATTCAAGTTCGCTTTGCATACTACGACCTGCTGGAAGAGGGTTCTGGCAGAAAGAACGTTGAAAAGAAGGGAAATCTGGGAAGTGTTCTACTCGACCGAGGCTATGATCAACCTAAGGATCAACAGAGCATGGATGGAACCGAACCAGGACTTGCGGCACTTTGTGACCTCTTTGGCTGTGCACGGCTTCCACCATAGAATGTGCAAGACAAAGACATTCCATGATCCGGACCAGACCTGTGTCTGTGAGCTGTGTGACGGAATTGGTGAACGTTATCACGTTCTTCATTGCAGGAATAGAGGAAAGACCATCATAGATTACTGCATTGGCTGAAGTGAATCTTACCTTGCCTATTATTTGTAATTTTGCACAACTTGTGCGCAATAAAACATTATTATAACTCTATTCCAGTAAACATATCGTGGAAATATCACAGAAAATATTCCCCTCCTTTATAAACTCTCATACATACTATCACGTTAAAACGCTCCATGTCTTGTGTTTTAAATATATCGATGCAATGGTTCTGCCATCTGTTGTCAGTTACTGGAACTATATGGGCGAAGTACTGCCATCTGTGGTCAGTTACTGGAACTGATTACAGATATTCACACGGATAACAGTTAGCTCTTTTGATCACATGCTGTAATGCAATGGTAAAACGGAAGTAAAACGTATTGAGAGGGAATGTAGAAATATGTATCTTTAACTGACATAAAACGTTACTAATACTCCTTGATAAAAAATATTTCAGTGGTAAAAAAAATTGCGAGAGGTGGGATCGAACCGGTGGACCATGGATCCACAGTCAGCCACCTTAACCAAATAGCTATTCGCACAATCTCGATCAGCAGCAGACGCAACCATTCACTATCCTCATTTACAAAAAAACTCAATGTTGCACATTCGTAT
Source organism: Meconema thalassinum (assembly GCA_946902985.2). Classification (NCBI taxonomy): domain Eukaryota; kingdom Metazoa; phylum Arthropoda; class Insecta; order Orthoptera; family Tettigoniidae; genus Meconema; species Meconema thalassinum. The sequence continues at coordinate 1,452,494,187 of OX336388.2, read as the reverse complement.
ACGTTCATACTGTTACTATATTTTATTGTCAGAACTTGGTTAATGTATGTTTTCAATTACATGGAAGCTTCTTACATGGGCGCGTAGAGTTATTAAATAATTTACATTTTAATAGACTTCTCACCGCCATTTTGTCATGAGCCAAAGCGGATTGTGCGCATGCGTGAGGGGAAAGAATTGTGCTATTTTCTGTATTAATTTTAAAATATACTGTAACATATTTGTTTATTTTAGAGACACTCTGCAAATCTACAGGCCAAGAGCTTTCGTTAGAGTGCTCTAAGAAGTAAATCGGTTCTGTCGTTCTCTCAATCTCGTGTTAACAAAAATCACCTTAGTGTTTTAAATATATAGATAGATATTATAATTCCACTCAAGTTACGTCCACCCTAGAACTTCCATCACTGACGTTTTACCCAAAGATTATTCTACCTTTCGCTACGTGCATGACCACTTAGTGGTGTAGCGGCTGTCAACGTGGAGGTCGAGGTTTGATTCCCGGCTCTGCCAAGAAATTTAATTCTGGTCTGAGGGCTGGAACGGGGTACACTCAGCCTCGTGAGGCAAACCAGAGGTTGGTTCGATTCCCACCCCAGCCATCCTGGAAGTGGGTTTCCGTGGGTTCTCCCTTCTACTCCAGGCAAATTCCGGGATGGTTCTTAACATAAAGCCAAGGCCGCCTCCTTCCCAATCCTCACCTGAAATACAAATACACACACTAGTACAGCCATCAGATATCAGACAGGATTATTCACGCACTCACGCAAACGGGGCTAAATGACCACAATGTCAAGGCCCCTCAAATGACACAGCAACAACAACCTACTATCATCCTCATTAATTTTAGACACACCACGTCTTTTGTCAGTCTTCCTTCCTCAGTATATTAATCAGGGCTGGTTAGAAATTTTGCTTGGCCTGAAAAGGTGAAATTTTGCACGAGAAGGGAGCTTATTGTCGTATCTGACTGTCAATCTAGCAAGCATACGCCAGAGGACCTGTTATTGACGTGGAACCTAAACCACTGGGCATGACAACTTTTCTTCGAAAATCTCCCATATCTTAAACAGAAATCGTTGTGTTGGTTCATTAGCTTAGAGGCTGCGAAAACGCGGTCATGTAGCCCCGTGCACTTTGGGTGTGTGTAGAATCTGTCTTATAATCAGAGTTAATTGTGATGGCTGTGTTAGTGTGTGTTATCTGTAATTAAAGTAAGGGCTCCAGACGATCAATTTCAAGTAGTTCCTACTTTTGCTACCAAATGCTACCGTCAACAATTCCTATCTGTGAACTTGGATATTAGATGCCATCGCAACCGGCACCTGGTGGCGAACGTTGATACTTTAAGAGCGTTAGTCAAATCTAACCTACAAATTCAGCTTCCCACAATTGTAGTTTGTGGAAGGTTCTTTTACATACGGTACCATAAATCTATGACATGGGCCCACTGGCTTTACTTCCCCTCCGAAGGAAGGCATGCTGAGGGATTTTTAACGCTCTTAAAAAATCCGACGACTTCGGCCGGGTTTGAACCCGCGATCTTGGGCATATAATCTCAGCATGCCACGTACTACGCCACCGAAGCCGCCAACCTTAAATCGAATCCGGTCCATCCTGGGGAGGGGTAAACAGCTTGATCACTGTGACATCTTACCCCTAATAACCTTTGCACAGCGTGAGCATCTATGGCATACAGTACATTTTGCTGCCATTCCTTGATGCTGTTATAGTTTTCTCACTTTTGTCATTAACGACCGGCGTGATTTTGAAACCAAGCTGGGCGACCATGTTTGCATTCCCTGCCTGCGGTGAGCCAGGGCTTTCCCAGCTCGAGACACACTGTTGCCAACTCTCTACCGTAGCCATTGACCCACTGAGACTGGACAGAGCTACGTGCAACAATACAACACTGGAGAACTGACAAGTCAGTCGGCAGCTAGGACTGGACTTTGGACTCCACTTGCAGTCACAGAGCAAGCATGCTATTGGTCAGCAGCGAACAATGGCTATTCTCGGTGTGTTTGAGTCGGCGGTCGTTAACAAGAAAAGTACAGTAAGAGAACAAGAATGTAATAGTGTCGGAAGTATTTCGTAAGAAACACATACCAGGAACAAATTTGACTGCATTCCACGAGACGAGAAACATTCCAGCGTGATGATATACATGTACGAAGCTTACATGTGATTGCTTCTTACGCAGCACATGGAATACCTGAAAAGAGAAACGACTGTTAAAATGTGAATCAAAATATGGCTCAGTTAATCACATAATACGAAGGGTGTACTATATTGTTTAACACTTACTTAATTTTTCTACACAAATGAAGAACATTTGACGTCAGTTGTTACGTCCACCTTCTCAACATAATCTCCTTGCAGTTTTATGCAATTTTGCCATCAATGTGTCAGTCTCTCCAGTCCTTCCTGAAACCATTATTTCAGAGTGATGCATACCCATGCTTTGACAGCTGTGTCCAGTTCTGCAAAACCCGCAAAACTGCGACCATGTAATGGAAGCATAGAGGCAGTCCACCACCAAAGAGATGTCGAACAGTGCCATCAGTTGGCAAGCAAATGGCGACAGTGTTCTGGGACACAAAGGGCATCATCCTCATTGACTGGCTGGAATTGGGGGCCTCGATGAACAGTGCAGCATATGCGGCAACACTTAAGCGCATACGTAGTGCCATTCAAACTAAGCGGCCAGGAAAATGGGCTGAAGGTGTGCTTCTGTAACATTGCAATGCCCGCCCACACACTAGCCGAGAGACCACCGCTGCCATTGATCAAATGGGATTCACGGTGTTGCTACACCGACTTGGCACCAAGTGATTATCACCTGTTCGGGAAAATGAAGAAACTTCCTCTGGACACAGCTGTCAAGGCACGGGTACGCAGCACTCCGAAAGAATGGTATCAGGAAGGTCTGCAGAGACTGACACATCGATGGCAAAAGTGCGTAAAGTTACAAGGAGATTATGTTGAGAAGGTGGACGTAACAACTTATGGGTAATGTACTTCATTTGGGTAGAAAAAATAAAGTGTAAAACAATATAGTACGCCCCTCGTACATAGCCAAGTGGAGAGGATGTAAGAGAAGAGAGAGAACTTCAGTGTATTTTGATTGTCCCAGCTTAACTGACTGCAAGTAGTTTTTACTCTCCCATACTAGATGGCACGCCAATGCATATTTGAACGTTGGTCACCACTTTTTCCAGTGTTTCTCCCCTCTCTCACTTACTTGCTTCATCTCATTCACTCCCCCCCCCCCCCCCCTCGCAACCTTCAATCTGTATGGTTTTTAATGCTATAATTAATGCTAATCTCTGTTTCAGATGTCGAGAAAGAAGTTAAAAAGTGAAAGTAAAGGTGTAAGACGATTTATCCAGTGACACAAATGTTTCAATTTGGTCAGACAGTGATGATGATCTTGACGAACCTCGACAGTACCAACCAGAGTCAGAAGATGTAACCTGCTTATTTTGTGACTCAAATTTTTCAAGTGATTCTAAAGGTGAATAGTGGATTCAGTGCTTCTTATGCAAAATGTGGGCCCACAGCGATTATGCAGGTCCGGAGAGTGCAGTTTATGTTTATGATTATTGTAAAACTAAGTGAATCCTAGGTATACTGAGACTCACAGGAATTTTATGTCAATAAATGTTTCCCTAAGATTTTGGTATGATTTTCATGGTTTTACTTAATACAAAATAGAAGTGTCTCATTTTACTACCCAACTTAAAAATTATCTCAAACTGATTTTTTCAGAAAAAAATATAAGTAGGATTTGAAATATTATTATTTCGACAAAATTCATGTTCATGATCACATTCCACATAACAATACTAATCATTTTTTTTTTCATTTTCTTATTTATAACCACTGTGACACCTTATAGGTCCCAAAGCAAAAAGGATATCTCATATTCCTACCCACTCCTCTAATAATACTAATGAGAAAAATGAAAATCCACAGCCTGCTTCCAGTCTCCGACCGGGTCAGGAATGGAATGAATGAAGCCCCCATCTAGCGGCGAGGATATGAACTGTGCCGGCTGCCGAGGCCTGACGCACTCCTCTGGGGCAATGATTAAATGAATGACAGATGAAATGAATTGATAGTGGAGAGTGTTGCTGGAATGAAATTGTGACAGGGAAAACAGGAGTACCCGGAGAAAAACCTGTCTGCCTCCGTTTTGTCCAGCACACATCTCACATGGAGTGACCGGGATTTGAACCACGGACCCAGCGGTGAGAGGCCGGCGTGCTGCCGCCTAAGCCACGGAGGCTTGCTAATAAATGATAATAATAGTGTTATTTGTTTTACGTTCCCATTTAACATCAGGGGCTTTATGAGACGCCGAGGTGCCGGATTTTACCCCAAAGGGGTATTTACTGACACGGCTCCCCCATATTTGCGCACCTTCAAATGCCAGTTCAATGCGCCAGGATTCGATGCTGCAACGTTGGGCATAGCAAGCGAGAACGTTACCGCTGAGCAATGCAGCCAGGCAATAATGCTACTAATAATATACAGGGTGTAGGAAAAAGGTACGGCACTAAATGCTGGACACATTCCTCACACGTAGACGAAGAAATTTTGTTATATGGATCCGGAAACTCTTTGTTTCCATGTTACACCTCATTGTCTCCAACGCATAAATCATGAAAAACACACCAGAACATAACATACCTCCATACCACATGCAGCTCTTTCTCACAGGAGATGTTCAATATGCCCTCCGTGCGCATTGATACATGCATCAACCCGCCGTCGTAGTGAATCTTGGATGCGCTGATGTATCCCTGGAGTATTGCTTTCGCAGCCTTCCATAATACGGGCACGCAGACTCTGCACATCTGGTACAGGGGTTCGATACACAAGAGCTTTCAAATGTTCCCACAAATAAAAGTCTAGTGGGTTTAGGTCCGGAGAACGTGGAGGCCAGGCATTTGGTCCACCCCTACCTATCAATCTGTCACAAAATCTGTTATTTAGAAGCCGACGGACATAAACACTAAAATGAGGAGGTGCTCCATCGTGCATGACGTACACCTGCTAAGTCGCATGGCAACAGGGCCATGTAAAACAAAAAAATTCGTCTCGGAAGGCGGAGGTAGATTTCACCGGGCAAACTAGGGGATAGGCTATAATAGGCATGTTTTCGTGGGAGGATCAGATCTCATTGATTGCAAGAAAGTATTTTACATTTAGAGGTTAAAAAACAACTTTTTTTTAGCCTACTTTCGATTTTTGCAAAAAATGAAAGTAGACTTATGAGATCAACACAGGGCGAAAAAAGTGTGTCTGTCTGTGTGTGTGTATGTGTGTGTGTGAGTCTGTGTGTGTGTGTATGTGTGTGTGTGTGTGTCTGTGTGTGTGTGAGTGTGTGTACTCTGAATGTCTGTCCCCCCCTATCAATTCGAACACGGGGAATGCGAATTGAACGAAATTTGGTACAAAGGTAGCACTAGCAAAGGACACCTCAGTGTCATGTTTTATATCGCCGCCATCTTTACTAAAACTGAATGGCGGCCACTCAAACGTTCAAAACGTAAAATCAAATATCGACTAACCAAATCATCCGATCTCTACCAAATATGGTAACAACATACCTTCGTATAGGATGCGTCTTGTGACCAAACTACAAGGTCGTCCGCCATACCATTTCAGGATGGCGGCCGTGCGAATTATGCAAACTTTATAATCCATATCATGGGACCCACCAGTTCCGATTATCGAGCCGAGAATCGTTTTAACTGTTCTAAAGGAAGAGGCACGTTCGAAATTAAAAGTTTATTTTGTAATACTATAGTGCAGACGTGATTTTAAAAAGCTGAGCTGATTCAGTAATAAGAAAAGATGGCAGCGGATATCTTGTGCCTGACTTATATTTCACTAATTTGAGTATTGCATGCAATATAGCGTACTGATACAAAATAAATAAACTTTGTATGAAAAGCTTTATATATAAATAATATACTCCAGTGATGAAATCGTTTAGTATAAATCATTATTTGCTAACAAGTTCTATGTAAGTCATTTTATATAGAACGATATTCGTTGACACAATTAGCTCAGTGGTAGAGCGTTAGCCTATCGCTCAAATGCCTATGGTTCAAACCCGATCAGAGCTAGATTTTCTGCTTGAAATGTTATATGTTTATTGTTTTGTAATTACTCAGATGTTTTAAAATTAAGCGTTATATTGTGCATATTATGGTGTAAAATATATATTTAATTAAAACATAATTCGCCAGCAGATTTACTCGAGACATCTAGCTGCCAAAAAAGGTAACTGCACGTCGACCTACTTATTAACTTCCAGATTTTATTGAAAAGTTTCTTCTTCTGGCCGCTAGAATGCACTCGCTCTGTTAGGATTATATTGTTCGATATTTCACCACTAGATATCACGACTAGTCTACGTGGGGCTCCATTGATTACTATACCATTGGCATTCTATGCGCATCGAATTTGAAGAATGACAAGATGATACTACGATACATTTTTACTTTTTATTTTAAAGGGTTTGTAACAGCCTATTTTGCGTTACTTGAAAATGTTATTTGAAGTAAAGAACAAAACGATTTCACATAGTAGTTTCTATACACACCTCTCTGTAGGGTCATGGAAAGATTTGTTAATTCAATTAGGGTTTTCGATTCCCGGTCAAAGCATGTGAGATTTTCGAAGTGAAATGCCATGTCCTGTGGTTCGGATTACACGTAAAAAGGAGGTCCCGTGGCTCATAATCACAAGATTGACGGTCACGTAAAACTACAATCTTCCTTCCTTTTTTTTTCAATTAGGGTTGCGAAAGCCATGCACAACCAGACGTGTAAAGACATGCCTCAACTCAAAGTTGGATGTTGCCCACGGCAGGTCGTATATGTAATAATAATAATAATAATAATAATGTTATTGGTTTTACATCTCTTTTAACTACTGCTGTTTTTAGAGACACCGGGGTGCCGGAATTTTGGCCCGAAGGGGATCTTTAACGTGCCAGTAAATGTACTGACACGGCTCCCTCGCATTTGTGCACCCTCAAATGCCAGCTGACTGCGCCAGGATACGAACCTGCAACCTAGGGCCCAGCAAGCGAGAACGTTACCGCTGAGCCACGCAGCCAGTCCGGTCGATTATGTCTCCAGATCCATAACATTCTTGATATACTTCTTATCTTTCTTTCTTTTTTTCTTCAATGATGGTAGCAGTTTTTATCTAGGTTGTGGCGTTTGGTAGAGGTAAATCGTTTCTAAGGTCTTCAACAAAGAATAGTTCTATTATACTCTTTGATAATAACGAGTTATAACTATACTCATACATTTAGGAGAAAGTAGGCTATATGTTCTTTACTGAACATCTTGTTTTCGTTTTTGTATGCATAATTTTTTATCATTTTATTGTCTTATGGGGATGGTAACCTTCTTGTCATTCGGGGTTCATTTTTATACTTGTGATCACACTGTCCTTATGCAAGATTTCGACACTGATGTGTAACTATGTAACGGTCTGTTACTTCTTCACGCAAAATTGTATCTTCCGCAGAGATTTTGGTTGGTTCCTCAATTTAGGGGCTGCGACAACGCGGTCATGTAACCCCGTGTACTTTGGGTGAGTGTAGAATCTGTCTGATAAACGGTGTGGATTGTGATGGCTGTATTGGTCTGTAATTCAGGTAAGGACTGCAGACGGTCAATTTCAAGCAGTAGTTCCTAATGTTGCTACCAGATACTACCGTCAACGACACCTAGCTGTGAACTTTGCTACTAGATGCCACCGCAACCAGCAACTTGCAACGAACGTTGGAACTTCTCCTCCAAAGGAAAGCTTGCTGAGGGATTTTTAGCGCTCTTAGAAAATCCGACGACTTTGGCCGGCTTTGAACCAGCGACCTTGGGCATATAAGTTCAGCATGCTACCAGTTAGCCGCTTCCCACAGTCAGATGGAAAAATGAATGTGATCTCGTGCAATGGCGTTGTCTTGGCAACCTCTGATAGCTCATCCCTCATCAATTTAGAAGCGTTGTCACGGTAACCTCTGATGGCACTTGGCATGTTCTTTAATTCCAAAATCATTTTCCTCATCCCTTGGCGTAATGGTAGGTCAGATCAAACATTCTTTCAGACAAAGTTTTAGGTAATTATTAGGGGAATATTTTCCATTTTGTACGGGTTTGATATTGTACAGCCCGGGGGGCAGTACCCCCTGAGATCCCCCCCCCCCCCTATCTTTTACCAAAACCACCCCAACTGGAAACACCATAACTCCAGGACATATCTCTACACAGCAAGCGGCGGCCACCTAAGCCTAGGAGGTTAGCCAACTACTTGCAAAACATACACAAACATTTACACTAACAACTATCTGGGGCAGCTACATTGACGCAATGCTGACCAAGCAGCGCCGCAACGTATAAGAACGAAACCCAGAAGGGAAGAATTATCTGTTCTGTAGTGTTCTTCGCCTGCGGCCTTGCCCGACGTCCGTTCTACACCAGGTGAGAATCCAGCTTGTGCTAAGAATCCTTTATTTTGTAAAACACCTACCCTGACACTCAACAAATTGTACCACATTTATATTTGCTCAAACTCCCCAAGAGAGACATACCATTACATCAACTGGCCATTAAATACTTGGTCAGTAAGCTACACTTGTATTACTGTTTACACTCCACTTCACATCCTCATACCCCACCTGACCTTAGCCATAAGTGCCCCTGACCGTAGCGGTCAGTAATTGCTTCGTCAGACTCCATTGTACTCACAGCACGCGACTCGACCGCAGAGCGTCGAGTCGCTGACTTGGCTCATTTATTGAATTACTCATTCCGTTCAGCTGGCAGGCCAGTTTAGTAGCTTGCACTCAGACATTCATCCCCTAGCAGATACTTGCATCTTGCAGGGACGCCCCCAAGAGATTAAACACTAACACCAACACACTACACTGGTAGTCTCTCCCAACCACGGGAAGCTACTCTCATCCAGGAATAGACTTCCAAATTAGCACACTGACACAACCGTGTTTTATCCCAACTACCCCCAACCAAGGGATTAAAACATATTTGGTGGAGGCGCTGCTACCACGCACAATAAGGGTAGGGACTCAAACAACGAGCCCCCGTGGTAGAACGATCCATACCGCAAGCAGCCAAGCAAAATAACATTTTTTTCTTCTCAGAATACGCCCCAAAATTTACCTTCATTTGACAGGGATTTACATTATTAAACCCACCCACCCTCCCTAGGAAGAACCCTCAGATTTATTACACTAACAGTCAAACACACGTAGATCAAAATGGCCCCCTTATACCGTTTGGCCATGCTAAGAAACATTGCGGTGTTCCAGGACCTAATCGCCTGGCATAAAGTCTTCGCAACAAGGCAGGATTACCTGCAGAAATATCAACAGCTCCTACACGCACAGTACATTCGCGTAATTAAGACACTTGTCCGACCAAGGAGCACGGCTCAGAATAGGAATATGAGAGCCAAAGTTCCCACCCTTCGCAGACAACTGAATCGCTCCCATTGGAGACTACACTGTTTACACGACGTAAAGTTCCAACAGTATAATGCACTTAGGGAACAACCCAAATATATAGGGACTTGTGGGACAAAGGTCGCTGAGCAGACCATATGCCTCAATAGGCAGTAAGCCCAAATTTGGGAAAAGTGCCGGGAACTCCAAGCCAACAAGGCCATTTTTGAGTTCGCAGCAGGGCCACCAGCCCAGCTAGGAGAGGACATAGGTGTTGATACGCTGACTCGGCAATTCGCGGGGATGTCCATCTCTACACCTAGCAAAACACAGGGGAAGGAGGCTGCCGTGGCCATAGGCCAGGAAGCGGTCAGGCTAGCCTCCAACACACTACAGGGCCAAGCTCACATGAACACACGTCCCTCAGCTCCGGTCCGGGAGGCAATTTTGCCAGACCGAGGGGCAGAACCTACGCCAACCCCCTCAGAACGGACGAACGAGAGGGAGTTGACGCCAAGGTTCTCAGGCACACATCATAACACAGAGAGAAACCTGGAGGAAACTATGTCATGGGCTGAGGACGTAGAGCCTGTGCCACAGCACGATAAGCCCACACAAACCTGCACACATAGGCAGACGCAAGGAAAGGAGTCTACCGTGGCCATAGGCCAGAAATCGGTCAGACTACCCTCCAATGCATTGCAAGGCCATTCACAGACAATAACACGACCCCTACCGCTAGTTCAGAGGGCGATTTCGCCAGAACGAAAGCGGATACTAACATGTGCACCCCCAGTACAAATGCATTAGAGGGTGTTGCCTTCAGCCCCTCAGGGTGAAAAACGCACGCCCGTGCACACTGCCCAGGCGCAAACACACAATACACGGGGCATAAGGAAAGTTTTATTACCTACCCCACAAGGCCAGTCCGACAGGAGGGCTTACACGCGCACAAATATTAATAAGGTAGCGCAGAGCCAACACAGCCCTTCAGGCGCCAGTATACTTACACATATTAACAAGCACTACGGGGAACGTAGGCTTAGGCCTGCTTTACTTAAAACACCCCTGAAAGATAGTAAAGAACCGCCTCAATGGGAACCTGAGGCCTATGCCTTCATAACAGGGCGCAGTAATTCACCCCGACGGGCGAGAAAGCGCGCACTATAGTGAAATTCACTGACCGCGCAAGCCCCTGGATAAATATTCCCACACACAGAATTTCCCACTTAAAATGCCGAAACGTTCCCAAGACCTTCACGGGGGCGCGTACATTACAATTGACACAAAAGACAGGATCTACCCCTGTAAACGGTAGACACGCCAGGACTCATGCACAACACTGTACATTTTACATGTATATACAGGGGAACGTGGCTAATTCGAAATTATATAATTCGAAATCTTTTTAATTCGAATTTTTCTCTTGGCCCATAGCACTTAATAGGCAATCAATGATTTATAATCGTGGTTAATTCGTATTATATTTTGGATAATTCAAAGTTTTTTGTGTAAAAAGCCAATCGGAAGCCAAACAGTTGGGTCATATGGCTCAGTTCCTGAAGGAACTGTTCCGAGTGCAGCCTAAGCAACAAACCACATCACAGAGCTTAGGCGGGTATTTTAAGTAGAAATGACTAGTTGTTCTGTTTTCCGTTCCTACAATTTGCTAGATTCTTTAGTGATGGCTGAGAGACTCAATTGTAGGAAACAGTTAAGAATCTCAAACTATTTTGAAAAACAGTAGATGTCTCTGAGACTTAACTAGATTACTGTATTACTACCGTCGTTAAATAAGTGAATAGTACATTTAGGTTTTATTTTTCATTTGAAACTTTTGAGATTACTCACGATACAATCTTTATAAGGTACCGTCGTCTGTTAATCTGCTTTGGTGAACGTAAATCATTATGTAAACGTGATACAATATATTTTCTCTACTCTTTTCAAAGAACTTTCTTAATTCGAATTTTTGGATAACTCGAATTTTTTTACTAATCCCTTGACGTTCGAATTATCCAAGTTGAACTGTATATATTTAAGCCATAAGTGCACGTTACTTTTTCTATTTTTACACTGCCCATAGCAGGAATTTTTCTTGGCCCCTATGATGTCGCTCAAACTAAGCGTACAATACCAGGGGATAACATTCACAGTTCAGGGGAAATCCCGGTGATATATTTTGAGGTAACACGGTAAACACAGTTGCCATAGAAAGAGGCCGAATATACCAAGAAGGGTAGGGACTCGCATGAGACCGAACCCAGGCTCCCAGAGAGGACCAACACACATTTACGCGCACGGCAATGGAGAACACATAATTATACAACTTTTCATAGGCACTAGCCTTCATTCACACAGAGCCACTCTATAAAACATGTTTCTCAGATGCCATAGACAAGGTATCCTGTAAGGGAAAATATACCTTATAAATGCATCAATGTAAGAAGTGAATGAACATTTTATATTATATTACTATTGTAAGACACTGCGCAAAATGTGCGCCACAGGACGGGAGAAATTTTCTCATCTCCTTCGACAGTTGCTAAGCCAGGTGTGAACACCATAGGGTGAAATCCCAGACTTAGGGAAAACCCACATATTTCCGGAGGGCACACAGTAAGCTCAATTACCATACCAACAGTCAATAACACTGACAAAAACTGTCCCGGAGACACAGGCCCAAAAGGCACCAGGAATAATTATCCTGAACGAAGACGGTCTCAAACCCGCGACCTTCTGAATATCAGAAGCGCAAGGTCGGGTAGCCATCCAATTGAAGGATACAGCGATAAGGGACAGTCACACTAACAGGAATATATTCGCATCAGGTATACAATATCACAAAATTTGGGGACACAATATATGAACAAAGGTAGGTTCTTTTCCATGACGGGAAGCCGAAGACACATTATATATACTCACCATAGAAGAGCGTGTCACCAAACCCACACACACGTGCTTAACACATGCAGGCTGCCAGACCAGTAGCAGGTAATGCCCACGCCAGTGAAACTTGACACAATCGCAGTCAGCGATAAGACGTAATGGGACAGCCGACCTTCGCAAGCAGCAGACAGCCTAGAAGAGCTTTCGCTTTGGAAGGTACACACACAATCATTCACGCCACGTTCAAAGCCGGATAACTCCCGAAGTGAAATACGAGGGACGTTCCGAAACACACAAGACACGCACACTAACGTACATCTTCGCATGCGTGTTTCAAACACATAATATACGCCACGGCACATACAACCCAGAAAATATGGTCCCAAGGCATTAGCCCAGGCATTAGCCTAAAGCAGATGCATTGCACTAACGCCCTATACAAGCACATAAACGATTGAGCCACACAATCATGAACACGGGAAGGTTCTTTAACATACATACATACAGGAGCGTAGATTCGTTCCAAGGTACTCGCTACAACAGCCTACTCAGGGCATTAGCGACCCCGGGACTACCAATAGGGGGCGTACCGAGAACGCCAGGCTTCTACGGGGACCACAAGACATTTTCTTTTTGAACCATAGTGCCCGACACCTGAATACGGGGGACGCCACTCTCACAGACACAAAACAGATAACACCACATTTCTAAGGGCAAAAATCATGGCAAATTTGGATTACCCCGAACACAGGCAATAGACTTGGTAGACACAAATTATAGACAATTACATAAAACAGAGGTTTTGCGGAAGAAAAGTCCACACAACATTGGTAGCGAAAACACGACAGGTTAACACATTAGCCCTCCTAGAATGTAAAACAATGTCAACATACGGACAATGGCGAAAGTCACGTTTCATTAGCCTTCATACATAACATTAGAAACTTCCTACAAACAAGGACACAAAAACAAAAAACACGAAAAAGCACTGCGTTGCAAATAAGCAAATTCCAGCGAGTTGCGACATACTATTGCCGGTAGACATTTTTTTCATAGCCAGAAGTGACAATGTCACGCAGACATGATGACACTCACACAAAAACAATAACATAACGACATACAGTGACAAGGATGTTGACACAGGATTCAGCGGCATTACAATAGGCCTTGCATCCACTAACACACAAATACTATGGGCCGGATTCATCTCACGAGTACAGGAACCTGCCTACAAGGGTGATAACACTCAGCACGCGACACAAGATAAGACTTATCCGATAACGTCCCACGCGCCAACGTGCGGCAGCGGTACGCGACCTCACACACTCAGTCGCGCTAATTGCAGCCACGGACACTCCCTTCCTACGCGCGCCCAACAATCAGGGGCAGATGCAGACAGATTCCATGAGGGAACAACCCCTCCCCCTTAATAACTTATTTCTTTGTTTTTTTAAACCATTATAGGCGATCAGGCCATGACAATTCATACTTACAGTCACTTGCTACTCTAACGTTATGAACACGAAACCAGACTAGGCCGTGACGTCACAGCGTCACTGCACCCCAACCTCCTAAGGGCAGCCCGAGGGCAGTGCCAACAGACACAAACATTTTTACACAACGTGGGTATCACAGACCCACAGGCTGTCCACAGACTGGTAGATGTTTATGGCATCTCAATCCCACCAGTGCACATCCCAAGGAAAGATAGAGAGCACATCGTGACCAAGAGAGGATGACACACCACGACAGGAGCAGAGATGAATATTAGGGGTGAGTCGGAAACAACATCAAGCGTAATGCACGTCTCTATGCAAAGAGATGAGGCCACATTTATACTAACAACTATTTTTTTTATTAAATAATCCCGCATGTAAGGGACATAGAATTATTATACCTCGACCCATGCTTTATCCTCAAGTGAGAGCGGATACGCCTCATATCCATCCCCATGCATGGAATGTCCCATCCACATACCACGGTTTATTATTATTACACCTGCATGGCACTTGAAAAAATTTTTGCACACTTGGGAAAAACCTACCCCATCCACTCACTGTAAAGACCTCCTAGCAGCATCACCGGCTCCCGGCCACCATTAATATGGAGACCAACGATGCACGACCCTCTCCTACGACGCTTTAAGCCCATTCAGCAAATAACACCCCAGGATCCTAATAACAGGGACCCAACGCCCTACAAACCCACTAACGCCTCCAGAAAATTACCTAGGCATTACCGCTGGAAATCCGACATGGCAATTACAAGCCTAACGTAGACAATGCATTTAGAAGATCCTACAACCCCAGAACACTTAAAATTTTACATAATTACATGGTAAATTATTTACATATCACACTTATTTTAAAAAAAGGAATCTGACATCACACTGGATGGTGATGAGAAGTAAACGGAGGGAGCGGAAGCTCCACATAAGGGCAGGGACGGGGCAAGACGCCAACAGATCCTGACCCAGACTAAAAGACGGAATTACGTAGGGTTGAAGCATCGATGACTTGGCACGGGCAAACGTCAAGACCTAGGGTGCGTCTAGCCTACCCCTTGTCAGAGACAGTTACACCCACTATGTGCTACGGTCTTCGAAGCCAGACCTGCAGGGGAGACTTTTGACGGCTAGTAGGAGAATTAGCCAGCTCCACACTAGACTCTGGAGACGAACCTAGAGACGACCACACTAGGACTAGACTTCTAGTTAGTATGTAACCTAAGTAGAGCTGCTATGGCGAAGAGTTAGCCTTCCACTCGCGGAAGTGAAGAAGGATCTCAGGATTCAGCGGGACCAATCCTAGATCCGCCAAGTCCTCGTCCTGCGAGACGAGGTGAAGACGATCATATATATAATAACAAATGAATAATAAATAATGCATATGGAATGAATGCGATCATTCGGCCCCGTGCCCACATAAATGGAAGACACCGAGTCTCCAGAGCGTAAATGGTAACGCACCGAGCAGCCAGAGATATTAAATAGGTATGCAACGGGCTGCCAAAAGGGGTTTCGTGGGCAACCCAGCAATAAATATAAACAGATGATAAATGGCGAATAATGCCAACACAGGCAGGTATAACAGCAACGAAAAGGATATCCACGCGAGGCGTTTGCTCTTTAGGAACGCAGTCGCGCAGGCCCATACTAATTATTAATAGGGGGATGTCGACAATTAGTATTAAGGGAGGGGACTACGAGCCATTCCTGGGTTTCGGTCTCAGCAATAGGTTACAAGGGCCCCCAAAAGAGAAATCGACCGGACGAGCCTCCGATCAAAATTCTAGTACATAAGATACAGTTGCATTCAAAAGGCAACTTAGATTTAAGCAAATTTAATAAGCACTGTTGTGAAACAGTAGCTACAGTACATTTGGGCACTAGACTAAGGACCATTTCGGCTTGTAAATACAATATATATATTTCTTTTTTTTAATATTTTAGGCTAAGCACTTTTCTAATTAAGATAGAGCGTACGGCACCTGGCAACTAAAATCCGTTACCAGGGTAAGCCCGACAATACGTTAAGACAAATAGAATTAAGATTGAGCGTTCGGCACCTGGCAACTAAAATCCGTTACCAGGGTAAGCCCGACAATACGTTAAGACAAATAGAATTAAGATTGAGCGTTCGGCACCTGGCAACTAAAATCCGTTACCAGGGTAAGCCCGACAATACATAGGATAAATATGATTATAGGCGCACCAAGGGCGGTGGCACAGGAGCCAGCCGACCCATACAAAAGCGATATATGCGACAGCTCGGCACAGCAACCAAGGCTGACCGGCCACAGCGGTGCGAGAGAAAATTTATGGCCAAGGGTATTTCATAAAATATGTATTTGAATTTCAGAGAAAGAGCTCCATCGATACGGCAGAGATCGTCAAAGACCATGGTCACAGTTGTAACAGATTTGATACACTACACCGCCCTATAGCGGGCTACACACACAAATACACGGAGAAAAGAGGAAGGATACAGACAGGATGGTAAGATCCAGTCAGCTCAGGCTAAGCAGACTAAAATTAGGCTAAACTAGACTAAATTAGACTTAAGGGGCGTTACACTTAGTCTATATAATAAGCGCAGCGAGGGAACTGATATATATATATATATATATATATATATACACACATGTATTGTAATCATAATAACATAATCCACTTTCAGGAATGCAGGAAAGCCAGGAAGCAACGGCATGCACAGAACCACATATGAAATGGCCATTAATGCATTTTATTTTACAGAGGACGAGGAGCATAAACATGTCTATTGTAAATATATTTCCAACAATGAATTACACTACTTATCTCTCACACACAAACCCAATGATACTCGTCATTTTTTCAGTCGCACCCCTAAAGGTGACGACGCCGCGGCCAGCAACGTAAGGTGACCGTGGGGCACCGAGCGATGATGACGCAATTACAGATATGAAACCGCTTAAATAATGAGCGATACGGGATGGCCAGGAATGGTACAATCTTGTAAGTGCCAAATCTAGCCATCAAGGTGAATTCTTCCACCCACGGAGGGAAATTCACGACATCAGGTGAACGGTTTAGCCACTAAACCACAGTGGCAGGTCAAAGGCCACAGATGAGTGGCACAAGGTGAAGGTGGCCAAGAAGGAACAGCGCTATGGCCATATACACAGGAAAAAGATACTCATGAGGTTTAGTAATAATAATAATATAATTAAGGCTAGAACATAAGGATTGTAATAAAAATTGTAACAAATTATAAAACCATCACAGCATGAGAAATATGGAGACTACGCACAAAATACTGCAACATTCTAACACCATCCACACTGTAAAACACTTTTGTTTCTTTCCTTTCCATCCTAATAACGACAAAATTGTGAAGGTGTCCTGTTTCACCCCAAATCAATAAACCATTTAATATATATATTCCTTTAACTTATACCCTGGGGCACCTGTTTTTTTCTATTCTCTTCCATCTTTTATACAATGCCTTGCAGGGAGCAATTTTTTTCTCCACACAGCGCCGGACGGCACAACCACCCGTCCAGCCATGGTTTTTTCCCTCCCTGGATAATACCAACATGGATATAATGTCAAGATCATGTTTTTTTTGTATTTTTATCGTTACTATTTCCAATGTCATATTTTACAGTGACTCATTTCAGATCAACAATTAACTATGTATAACTATGTATACCCAAAACCTACCCCTCTGAGCACACGCTAGACTCACATCACCACGACATCGATACACCTACACGACACCGACACGGAAGACGAAGAAGAAGAGGTACGAGGAGAAAACAAGAAGAAACCATCACAACGACACGCCTACTCTACTTCCCGTTCGCGAGGACGCGAACTAATCGATGAGGGGGACTTGTACAGCCCGGGGGGCAGTACCACCTGAGATCCACCCCCCCCCCCCCCATCTTTTACCAAAACCACCCCAACTGGAAACACCATAAATCCAGGACATATCTCTACACAGCAAGCGGCGGCCACCTAAGCCTAGGAGGTTAGCCAACTACTTGCAAAACATACACAAACATTTACACTAACAACTATCTGGGGCAGCTACATTGACGCAATGCTGACCAAGCAGCGCCGCAACGTATAAGAACGGAGCCCAGAAGGGAAGAATTATCTGTTCTGTAGTGTTCTTCGCCAGCGGCCTTGCCCGACGTCCGTTCTACACCAGGTGAGAATCCAGCTTGTGCTCAGAATCCTTTATTTTGTAAAACACCTACCCTGACACTCTACAAATTGTACCACATTTATATTTGCTCAAACTCCCCAAGAGGGACATACCATTACATCAACTGGCCATTAAATACTTGGTCAGTAAGCTACACTTGTATTACTGTTTACACTCCACTTCACATCCTCATACCCCACCTGACCTTAGCCATAAGTGCCCCTGACCGTAGCGGTCAGTAATTGCTTCGTCAGACTCCATTGTACTCACAGCACGCGACTCGACCGCAGAGCGTCGAGCCGCTGACTTGGCACATTTATTGAATTACTCATTCCGCTCAGCTGGCAGGCCAGTTTAGTAGCTTGCACTCAGACATTCATCCCCTAGCAGATACTTGCATCATGCAGGGACGCCCCCAAGAGATTAAACACTAACACCAACACACTACACTGGTAGTCTCTCCCAACCACGGGAAGCTACTCTCATCCAGGAATAGCCTTCCAAATTAGCTCACTGACACAACCGAGTTTTATCCCAACTACCCCCAACCAAGGGATTAAAACAATATTGTGCCTATTAAGAGAGATATAATTAATGTTTCCCGAAAAAAAAACACTTTTTTCCACCCCTTTGGTCAATGTATGGTGCCATCAAAACTTTTCAAACATAAATTTTTGGCACTTATCCGACACATATTATGAACTTTGAATGGATTCGATAGTTCACGTATTAAGAGAGTTATAGCGATATTTCACTTTTTCGAAAAAAAAAGCTCCCCCCCCCATTTTCACCCCCTTCAACCGATTTTGCCCATTAACGAACTCGACCGATATTTTAAGCGGTTACATATTATGTAAATCATTCAAAGTGATTGGTGCAAAATTACGGCAGTTATCGTGTCCACAAGAAACTGATATATATGCATATATATACACACACATATTTATAAACTTTTGAACTGACGGTGGTTTTGGGGTCTGGGGGATGTGAAACGCGAAGATATATCGAAGTTTTCCGGAAGTCGAAACATGGCACCCATTGCAATAGTTAGCTTTCTGATGAAATCTACCTAAAATAGGCTACATAATTTAAAATACTACCATCAACGACACCTAGCTGTGAACTTGGCTACTAGATGCCACCGGAACCATCAACTCGCAACGAACGTTGGAACTTCCCCTCCGAAGGAAAGCATACTCAGGTTCTTTTGACGCTCTTAGTAAATCCGACGACTTCAGCCGGGTTTGAACCCGCGACCTTGGGCATAGAAGTTCAGCATGCTACCAGTTCCGATACCGAAGTCGCTTCCCACAGACATATGAAAACAGAATGTGATCTCGTGCTGTGGCGTTGTCATAGCAACTGCTGATGGCTCATCCCTTATCAATTAAAAGTAAAGTTGTCATGGCAACCACTCTTGGCACTTGGAATTTTCTTATAATTTAAATCATTTTGCTCACCCCGTGGCATAATGGTGGGTCATATCGAAAATTCTTTCAGAATTATTGGAGGAATATTGTCCATTTTGTACGGTTTTGATATTGTGCCTATTAACAGAGATATGATTAATGTTTCCCGAAAAAACCCACTTTTTTCCACCTCTTTGGTCAATGGTTGGTGCTATAAAAAAAACTTTTGAAACATAAATTTTAGGGCCTTATCCGACACATGGATTCAATATTTCAGATATTAAGAGAGTTATAGAGATATTTCAATTTTTTGAAAAAAGCCTCCCATATGCACCCCCTTTGACCGATTTAGCCCATTAACGAACTTGACCGAGATTTTAAGGGGATACATATTATGTAAAAAATTCAAAGTGATTGGTGCAAAATTACGGCAGTTATCGTGTCCACAAGAAACTGATATACACATATATATATTTATATATATATACATATATATATATACATACATAAATTATATATAAACTTTTGAACTGACGGTGGTTTTGGGGTCTGGGGGATGTGAAACGCGAAGATATGTCGAAATTTTCCGGAAGTCGAAACATGGGACCCATTGCAATAGTTAGCTTTCTAATGAAATCTACCTAACTGGCGGTGCACCTACGATAATGGCAACGTAACCTGACGTAACCAAGAGTGCATATTCCCCATGGTTCTAACGTTCTGTTCTTTTGTGTTTCTCATGCTTAATGAGTTGGAGACAATGAGGTGTAACATGGAAACGAAGCGTTTCCGGACCCATGTTCATATAACATAATTTCTTCGTTTACGTACGAGGAATGCATCCTGCATTTTGTGCCGTACCTTCTTGTTACAGCCTGTATAGTAAACAGAACAGGGTTTCGAGGGAAGGTTGATAAATGCAAAGGGGTTCAGGAAAAGCATAGCTCAAAAACCGAGGTCATCTGGTCCTAAGACAGAAGGAGGAGACTTTAGCGACCATATCAAGGAATTCTGGGAGGAGAAAAAGAGATTGGCAAGTCAGCCGATTGTTTACCGCGGTCCACAGTAGGCCTAAATCGACAGAATAATAATAATTTTGTACTTGTATACCGATCTTAGATGTCCCAAGCCCCTAATGTTTCTTAAACTGCTGTTCATAGTCATAAAAGATAGGATAATAATTTCTAACTCGTAATTGAATAACCAAATATGATACTCGTTTGGTTTTCTGACTTTCTGATAACCTAAAGTACGGTGGTGAATTTTTGAGGATGCACCCAGCCATTGGGCTGTAGACTTAACATAGTTCCTTCATCCTGTCAGTGCTGTGGTTTGAAAACGTGCTGAAATTGTGATGTAATTGTGTACCTATTCATTGATTACCGGGAACGTAGTATTTCTTGGAACTCCAAGTATCCGTATTGGAGCAGAGGAGCTTTCAATGAATTTTCTAGTAATTTACTCTTGTGACATGTTATGGAAAATTTATTTTAGAATATTGAAATTATCAAAAATATATCTTCTTAATTTTCTATTTTATTTCTGCGTATATAATACAGCAATGTCTTTACTTGCCGCCAGTAGTATACTTAACTGCAATTAAATCCTCATTAAACAATACCCGGCCAACGCTGGGTAAACCACGTATGACACTGACACTTCAAACATAACAACTGAATACAACTAAAATAAGGGTAAGAAATTGTGTCACTTCCTTTTGAATGTTGTTGTTTTGTTGTTAATTCATTTTATAGGCTTGGGACATCTTCATTATCAGAGCCGTGAACATTGGTGAGAGTTCGATTTGCCTTCAGGTGTGACAGTAGACTAGTAGTGTTAGCAACTGTAATTACTAGGGTCTCAGATTGGGGTAACTACCCTGGAACTTGAAGCAATAAATCGTCATTTTTCCTGGGGAAAGTGGAAAAAAAAACAGGGAAATCCACACTCAGGATGGCCACTATCGAATATTCAATTTCTAGACTTCCATCTTTTGAGTCGTGATACACAATTTAACGCCATGGCTACGCTGTGGGGTGCTACTTTCAATCTCTGTATTTGATGAGTTACCACTCTTACAAAGTTTCTAATATATAATTTATGTAGTTAAACTACGTCTAATGACAGACAATGATCGTGAATTCCTTCGTTGAAACAAAACAAGCATGGGCGTGCATTGGAAGACAACTCGTTATACAAAACAGTACAGTAGGATGCCGGAAACTTACTGTATCAAGAAGATCGTACGTCTTCAGAATGAAGAAGTAACGTGTCAATTGTACCATCTGAAAACAGAAAAATACCGTCATTATTAACACACAACAACGCAAATCTTCTAATTTAAACCTATTCTAATTTACCACCTTAGCCAGCGAGATAACCTTTAATTAGGCCAACTGGAATCCATTTTGTCTAGAAGGATTTACCACCTTAGCCAGCAAAACAATCTTTAATTAGGCCAACTGGAATCCATTTTGGCTAGAAGTATTAAAGGTTGGCTTTTCAATGCTGCATTCAAAGTTCAAACCTCCATCAGTGAATTTGAATCTTGTGCTTTGTGTTGGGACATATTACATTCTATGGCTTTTTGTTTGACAAAATAATTACAATACAATATAATAATGGTCATCTTACCACTTAATCGAAGCGTTGATGGGATGTTCTTGTGTCGTGGATTCTGAAAATGGCTTTAGTTTTTTCATATCAGCTCTTCTTCTCACGATATGGCATATTAAATTATGCCTAAATAATTGACAAATAAACACCAGTTCGACATTAAGGTGACACGTATTTTTTGGTACACAGTTTGTAGCCTACGTTTCACATTTTGCAAAAATGAGGGAAAAGTAGTCTTATGAGACCACCCGGGCAGATGTGTGTTTGTCTGTCCTTCTGTCTGTGTGTACCCCCCCCCCCCCCACTATTAATTCCTAAACAGCTGAAGCTATCAAAACTAAATTTCGTATGAGTAAAGATCTATACCTGAATATGTCACGGCCATATTTTAAGAAGACGAGAGTGCTTCCAACTCATGAAAAATCACAATTGAAATTTGAGCTCTATGTTGGATATCTTAGAGGTTATGAATGCGAAGTGTTCCAAAATTGGCAAGTATGTAGATAATAACATTTCAGATTAATTTTCAGGAGCCCATACATGACAGTGTTGCCAACATGATTCTAAGCCTGCTGATTTTCAAATGCATGTATCTTCTATACTATCATTTGGATTTCAAGCAAATTTCGTATGTGCTTGGCGTATTGTAACAGATCTGACTAAGCGTTTTCTTTACAGCCACCAGTGCTGGCAACTTATGATAAATGTGTTCGATATTCCTTTTATTTTAATCTCAATATAGGCTATCAGAAAGTATACATACTAACAGTTCTAAACTTTACACACGTATAGTGCCTGAGGTTTTAAATTAATTTTGAGTATCCGATGCACGACAGTGCTGCCAACATGATTAACCGCATGTAACTTCCTTACTAACAAATGGATTTCTTCCAAAATTGGCCACATGTATAGACCATGCTATTTCAGAGCAACGCATTGCATTGTTGTCAACATGATTTTATGCGTGCTGATAGATTCAATGTCTAACTGCTTGTAACGTCCATATTATCCATTGGAATTCAACTAAATTTTGTATGTGTATTCTGCACCTTAAGGGATGGAACTACGAATATATTCAGAGTCATCAGGGCTGCCAACTGTTGACAAATTCTCTCCATAATGTTGAACCCTAGTCTCAATGTATCCAAGCAAACTGTTCAAAATGTGGCTCATGTTGTGACTGTACCAAGTCACAAGGGCGATTGTACCCGCAATTCCTCGACCTGATATTTAATATTAATTTCTATGGTTAATTTTATTGCTTGTAACATTATATCATTTCATTATTCTAGTTATTTAGTTGTTGCAAGGATCCACGTCAGGAATAGGCTTCATTTACTGTATTGTTATAAATTAAGTATTGCTTCATCTTGGAGACGTCCTGTCCCAAATAGGTTGTTGGAAAATACGTTTATATTTGTGTAACCACTGCGCTGCCTTGGTCGAGTTTACTGACCCGGCCACGGAGAACGCTTTCATGGGGTTTGGTGTAGAGCTGAGCAGATGACACGATCGAGTGATCGGTCGTCAAGGAGAAAGAAGAAAGAAGGCACGGTAACAGCTGACGGTGGAGTGCGGGATGATTTGGTTGTTGAGAAAGTAAATTTTGTTCTGATGGAAGTTCTTCGTTCTGGTTTGGTGAATGGCATTAAAAGAGATGTCCTGAATACTAAATAGAAGTAAGAACTGCTAATGGTGTATTTTCGTCCATTTAATTTGGTTCTTTTGAAGCCTCTCCTATTTCCACTGGGTGGTGCGCAAGCTGACGAATAGATACGGTAAGAATAAAAAGGAGGAGCGTTTGACTAAATGCAAAGAAGACCTCGAATCTCAGCAGGTGAGGTATTTGGAGAAGGTAATCAAATACAGTGGATTATTGAAGAAAAAGCATGTGGAGTTGAACCCTCAGTAAGTTGAAATGAGGTTGATGTTTTAAAGCAATTAAACGATTAAGAGAAGTTAACGAACTAATAGGTACGGTACTCACAAGTTACAATTCCTTATATCCAAGGGTAAATGTATTAGACTACTTTCGATTTTTGCAAAAAGTGAAAGTAGACTCATGAGATCAATACAGGGCGAAAAATTGTGTCTGTCTCTGTGCGAGTCTGTGTGTGTGTACTCTGAATGTCTGTCCCCCCCCTATCAATTCAAACACGGTGAATCCGAATTTAACGAAATTTGGTACAGAGGTAGCACTAGCAAAGGGCACCTCAGTGTCATGTTTTATATTGCCGCCGTCTTGACGGATACGTAACGGCAGCCAACCAAATGTTCAAAGCTTAAATCAAATTACGACTAACCTAATCATCCGATTTCTACTAAATTTTGCAACAACTTATATCTATAGAACGAGCGTCTTTTGAGTAAACTACAAGGTCATCAAAACAACAGTTTGCAGATGGCGGCCGTGTATGTGTGCAAATCGATTCCCCCTATCAATTCAAACACGGTGACCCGAATTGAACGAAATTTGGTACGGAGGTAGCACTAGTAAAGGGCACCTCAGTGTCATGTTTTATATAGCCACCATCTTGACGAAAACGTAATGGCGGCCACCCAAATGATAAAAGCTTACATCAAATTACGACCAACACAATCATCTGATCTCTACCAAATTTTGCAACATTATACCTTTATGTACGAAGAATCATTTGACCGAACTACAAGGTCATCATCTTAATAATGTGTGGATGGCGGCCATGTATGTATGCAAATCGATTCCCCCTATCTATTAAAACACGGTGAAACTAAATTGAACGAGATTATGTACAGAGGTAGCACTAGGAAAGGGCATCTCAATGTCATGTTTTATATCGCCGCCATCTTGACGAAAACGTAATGGCGGCCACCCAAATGTTAAAAGCTTAAATCAAATTACGACCAACCTGATCATCAGATCTCTACAAAATTTTGCAGCAACATACCTTTACTTAAGAAGCGTTCTTTGACAAAGCTATAAGGTCATCAGCCCAATAATTTGCATATGGCGGCCCTGTATGTGTGCAAATCGATTCCCCCTATCAATTCAAACATGGTAAACCGAATTGACGAAACTTGGTACAGAGGTAGCACTAGCAAAGGGCACCTCAGGGTCATGTTTTATATCGCCGCTGTCTTGAAGGAAACGGAATGGCGGCCACCCAGATGTTAAAATCTTAAACCAAATTACGACCAACCTAATTATTGATTCTACTAAATTTTCAAAAACATACCTTTTTGTGGGAAGCATCTTTTGACTTAACTACAAGGTCATCAGCCCAATTGTTTGCAGATAGCGGCTATGTATGTGTGCAAATCGATTCACCATATCAATTCAAACACGGTGAAATCGAATTGAATGAAATTTTGTACAGAGGTAGCACTAGAAAAGGGCACCTCTTATTCATGTGTAATATCCGTATAGCACGTTGTATTTCAAGAAGCTACTACAACCAACATTCTATTATACTCCTTGGAAAGGACAAAGAGTTATAACAATACCCATGCATTTAGGAGAAAGTAGGCTGTATGTTCTTTACTGAATATCATGTTATTCCCATGTGCCTATGATAGGGAATGTTAGAGTAATAGTCTGTATTCGACAAGGATCCTGCCTGTGTTTTACAAGAATATAGTTGGATGTTTTTAACAGAATCATCAACTTGCTATTTCAAAGATGTTCACTAGTATAGCTAAGCGCGAATGGTTATCGTTGGCATTGACTTCGTTACGGTGTTTAACCCCCACCACCCCGAATTCAATGTTAAGTTCTTGGAGATAGAAGTAATTAATAATTGCAATAGCTATAACTGGCAGCTCAGTCGGTAGAGCAATTACAATGTTTATAGATAATTTTGCAGGTTCATTTCGAATGCCCATACGTGACAGTGGTGCCAATATAATTCTACGAGTGCTGTTAGGTTCAATGTTTAATTGCATTTAACTTCCATGACATTTAGGGGGTAACGAAGAAATTTTATACGTTGTATGCCGAACGTGCGTATTCTCAGAGACAGCAGACCTACCAACTACCTAATAACTCTCTTTGAGCATTTGAACAGTAGACACTCAGTATCTCATAATCCATGGAAGGGATCTATTTCAAACAGTCTGTAATGCTCTATTAGGCTAACTACTTCTGGTATATTTCCAACAAATTAGAAAATAATGTCAGTATTACCAATTTCGTCATTATTCTAGATAGGTTTATACAGATTAATCATTGGATTAGGATGATTGACATATGGTGTAATGAACTCATGTGTGTACAATTAATGATTGACACGAGAAGAAGATGACCATTTAATTGTCCTGTACTTGTGAACAGGTCAGTGTACATTTAAGTTCATAAATAATCTTTAATGTTTGCGAAATAGGCTTTTTAAAATATATATTGTGTTTGCGTGTATTTTGAGACGTCGTAACCAATTTGAGGTTAAGCATTGCAAATAGCCTACCATCCGAACCACAAGAGCTTAAATAACATCTCTGACACGATGAGAGGTTAGTATAGTAATAGGTCTTGCCGCAACATCCAAAACCATCTGGTATTTGTAATAGAAACAGGTCCTACCGCCAGGAGGCTGAAAGAGGATCTAGACAGATAACGCCACCTTATCTAGGTGGCAGACACATTGGGATCGTAACATTGGTATGGAGCAAATACACTGTCAAGGAGCAATGGAATCTGATGTGTCCGCTGTCTTAAGACAGCAAGTATTAGAGAATGAAAGGCAAGATCAGGAGTATATTGATACTGCTAAGACACTTTTGGGGAGCACATGAAGATGGGCATTCAGATTGGGTTGAGGAAATTGGAGGAGGATGGGATGGAGAGGGTGTGTGGTATTTAGTGGATAGGAATCCCACACACCTGAGATGTGCGGACCCTCCTCAAGCGTCTGATGTAAGATTTTCCACAATCTCTCGTAATATATATATTATTACTATTACTATCGTACATTCCCTTTTAAGAGAGCGAGTGAACTTGAACAATTTTCATGACAAACCAGTCTTGCGGCGATGTTTTTCCCAAATCCTCTTCATTCGTGCACTATGTTCTTTCTTCCGTTCGTCCATCCACTTTTTTCCTGGCATTTTTCGTGGCAGTTATTTATCAAATTTATGTTTCATTATAGTTTTTCTATATTTAATCCGATCATTCATGTCGTGCATCGTGATGTTAAACTGTTTGAAGTCTTTTTCAGTTTCCTGTATCCATTTGGACTTGTTTTTAC
This sequence comes from Meconema thalassinum, assembly GCA_946902985.2. NCBI lineage: Eukaryota > Metazoa > Arthropoda > Insecta > Orthoptera > Tettigoniidae > Meconema > Meconema thalassinum. The sequence goes on along the minus strand of OX336388.2, from coordinate 1,452,466,874 downwards.
AGTTGAGGCTGACGTTGAAAATTTTGTTTTGATATTCTGTGCTGGTCCATGTGACCAAACATTTAGCTCGTCTCTTTCTGAAAGTGTCGGTGATCGTTTGTATGGTTTTATAAATTTCTGATGATGGTCTCTTAATCCATACTCCCTCTTTATTCACTGGTCAAAAGAAATCGATGGATTTTACGTTCTTGTTTTTCTATTTCTTTAATTTTGAGTAACCATGAATTACTGTAGTGTTATTTCTGCGGCATAAAGTGCTTCAGGAAGAATTACTGTAGTGTCTTAGTTTTGCATTAACTGAGATCGATTTTTTGTTGTAATGATTCCAGGTAAGTCTGTACGCTCTATGTAATTTTATCACTCGTTCTTGTATTGCTATTATGTTCAGGCCTGAAGGTTGGATGATTTCTCCTAAGTGTTTAAAATTTGAAACTCTTGATATAGAACCATACCGCATCTTTATGGGTAGAATGTCGCACGGGGATCGTTCTATGTACTGAGTATGTACTGAGACCAGACATTTGTGAAATTTGTGTAATTTTTCAGTAGCGTACTTCGCTTCTTGTCTGGTATTCGTTAATATGGGAAGGTCATCAGCAAACGCCAAACATTTGATAATAGCTCTATACTCTCTTCTTTTACCAATGTGTATTTTCTTAATCTCTCTTTCCCATGTTCTGATTATTTTTCCAGGACCATATTAAAAAGGATGGGTGAAAGTCCATCTCCTTGGCGAACACCAGTGTGTATTTCAAAAGGTTGAGACATTTCTCCACCAAACTTGACCTTTGATGTAGTAACAATGAGAATGTGTTGATTATTGCCCTGGTTTTCTTATCAAATTAGAACTCTTCCAGAATGCTGAAGAGAGTTGGTCTGTCGACGGAGTCGTAGGCCATTTGGAATCAACGAATGTAACCACGGTGTTTCCACAAGACCGTATTTGCAAGATTGTCTTCAGATTCCAAATTTGTTCCGTGCAAGAGCGCCCCTTACGGAAACCTGCTTGATATTCTCCTATCTGTGCGTCTATTTGAGGTTCAAGTCTATTCAAGAGAGCTTATATATATATATATTAATCATTGTATGAATCTTAAATTTTAAGAAAAGTAGGCTCTTAAGCTCGTCACGGAATTACTTGTTAAATTTGTAGTTAGTCATTATCCATTTCTTGTTCACTATGACGTAATGCCTAGCGGAAAGAGAACAACACAGGTATGACATCTTCAATTTGGCATATCGCTGAATCCACGTTTCTGTGATTTTCTGCGATGTGATACTTGTGTACATTCTCGATGGAGGCTCCAACAATAGTCCACCATCATATGCGTATCCAATTGTCCACAGTACTGTTCTTCCGTGATCCTAATTTTTAAATAAATTACTGTAATAAATTATCATGAAATTATCAATATCTTTAAAAGAACTAGAGCTAATAGAACATAATGGACAGCAGTTTTGGAATTAGCAGCGCAAATATGCCCGAAATCTGTTTTTAAATTCCAAAGACCACACAAAAATTGTTTTGTGTTGCATTGATCCCGTCACTCTGATATTGGCTGTCTTACCTCCATTTCTTGAGGTGAGTGGTCGAATCTCATGGGATGACAGAGAAAGTTGTAGTCATACGTCCGGAGGAAGAGTATGCACTGAAAAATTACAAAATAAAACTTATTTAGATCACAGAGATTATTCTCTCTTAAGGCGGGCATACTTTGAAGCGTAAAAATTGAAAATGAAACCACCTTTTGGTCAGGAACTCGAATCCCGTCTATTCCAGACAGTTGTGCTATCTCCACATTACAATACCAATCTCCACATTTGTTAACAATATTTGCAATTTAGTAAAACTATCCATGCTTGATTAATTTGTAATAACAAAGACATGGCAATTTTGCCACCATGGTTATACGCGTACTTATAGGTTCAATGTTTAGTTGCCAGAAACTTTCGTACTAATGAATGGATATAATCATTATTTTGTAGGTGCAATGCATGCTTTAGGACATATAACTTTGCTTAATATGAGAGTCAGCAGGACTACCAACTGTATATAATTATCTCGAGTCTTTTGAACTCTAAATTCAATATCTCGGAATATGTGTACGGAACACACATCAAATTTAGCAAACTGTAGTTCAAGAGGTTTTAGATACATTTAGAATAAATTGTCGAAGTTAGTGCAACCAACATAATTTTATGCTAGCGTATAGGATGAACGTGCAACGGCATGAAACTTCGATTCTACATAAAAATGAATTCCAACCTAATTTCGTTTGTGTAATGTATGTATCAAGATATACAGTATAACTCGGTATATCTTTTGATTCATCATGACTACCAACAGTAGATACATTTTCTCTTATATTTGAAACCTTGTCTTAATGTATTCAGGCAAACAGTTCTAAATTTGGCTAATATGTACAGACGATAATTTTGCAGATTCATTCCGAGCAACACATACGTGAAAGTCTTGCCAACATAATTCTACGTGTGCTGATAGGTTCAATGTTTAACTGCATGGATCTTCTATACCATTAAATGGATAAATAAGAAATTTTATATAGCCCTACACAGTGTATCGTGTGAGGAATATATCTGTGCGCATTTTCAGAGGCAGCAGACCTACCAACTACCTAATAACGGTCTCTCTCTGAGCATTTGAACAGTAGACACTCAGTATCTCATAATCCATGGAAACAAACTGTAGTGCTTTATTAGGCTGAACTATTTCATGTATATTTCGAACAAATCATAATTACCAACTTAATTTCGTCATTAATCTAGATAGGTCCATATAGATCAATCATTGGTATGCTCGTATCTTATATTTTAAGAAAAGTAGGCTCTTTATTTTGGAACGGAGCTACTTGTTTTTACAGTGCAATTTGTCTCATTTGAAGGTTCTAATTCGAATTTTCCACCGATTACTGAACTTGAGTCAACGGTATGCAACTTTAAGCCTATACGGTACTACCTCGATAGGTTCTCATATCGGTTCAAACCGCTGACAGTCTCCGCGTTTAACTTACCGGTTTTCGTAAAATTTCGTTAGTACTGTAAGTCGAATAATTTTATTGCTCTCTTTTATATTAATTTCTTTCTTTTCAGTATTTTAATGTACAGTAGTTTCTCTTTTACTTCTTTCATGTGGCAGAAGTGTAGGTAATGATCCCCGATGTTCAGCTCAGAGCATCGCTCATATTTGCCTTATGCAGTATGAACCGTTTTCACCCATTTTCAATTACGCCCCTTTACTTTTCTATCTCTTGTGCCAATTATTTGAATTGTTCTCTCTCCTTCTCGGTTATTACTGGTCAAGATAATTGAGCAGATCAGTGGACATTTCTTTAATTACCGATCAGGTTCGATATATTAACTCGTTACTATAACGAATCGTGATTAGTGGTCCCTCTCTTTACTGTGTTTATGTAACTCCGTTGCCTGTCACAACAACTTGTTTGTCTCCGGGGGTGTGTTATTCTGTTTTTCTAATGTAAGGTGGACGTATTTTTCTGAGCTACCGCTCCCATTTTCGGGATGCCTTGCTCCCTTTTTCCTTTTATTAATATTTCTCATTTCTCATTGAGAAATGCTCGTACCTGACGTGATTTAATAAAATCTTTGTACCATTTATCTTTATTATGTGAGATTTGCTTCACATCCCTATCATTAAGGTAAGGTCTCGAAATATTATTTGCTATGAATGGTAGCAGAGCGAAGTTACATTGAAACGGTCTCACCTTGCATGATGTTGTAGCAGCAGTGGAAACGAGTTCCATAGTCCTACGCTGGACCCGTGTAAGAGGACTGCGGGGAGGTGAATATATAAGACCAGAAAGCGAGAGATCGAAAGGCGGATACATCTCCCAGAGGCGTGGACTGAACGTTGATTCACATTGGAAGTGGATGCAAATTCAATACCGCGCCCGTTGACGCATGTTTTCTCAGATAACAGAGACTAAAACTTATGCTGGAATGTAACTGAACATACCCTGCGAGCGGCGGGAAGAAGCTCAAGCAATATCGCTTATGATCATATTTTTTATATATATTTTGACATTCCAAAAATCAATTATAATTATAACCAAGTAATTCTGCATATTTGAAGTACAGCATACTTCGTAAATCAATGAAACTATCAATTTACGTGGCTAGCTCATATCCTAAGAGCACGCCATATTTGGTAACACCAGTTTCCTATTTGTCTTTGGATGAGGCAACATCGATATGCATGTTGGAGCACAAGTGAAAGTACGTCCGTGAAGGGAAACCATGTGGAACGAAAAATCAGTGGATATTTTTCTCATGGATAGCCATCATGGCATCATTTAACAATTTAATGATTGGAGACATTCATCATTACATAAACAGTGAAATATTTTCATTCTCCGAGGTGAAATGATGGACTTGTCTAAAGCAAACTTTATGACCGCATGGTCACACACACACACTCCAGTATTACATAAACTGTGTAATTAATTAACTGTACAAAATCTACGAGTACAATCTTTATTTGCCGGATGGGCAGTATTTTTGGTTTAATATTTTATGTTAATATTTTCTGTAAATATCAGTGCAAAAGTCACGAGTGAGTGCGCACAAGCGACAAGACTAGAGCCAGTGGCGGAGTGAAAATGGGCATTTCTTTACCGCATATTAGCTTTAGTGCGCGCAAGTTTTCGTTAATTATGTGCTACGTTATTACTAACGCTAACATTACAGTCATGCTAAACCATCAGATCTTCAAATACAACCCCAACCACACGATGGCATGTGATTTCTAAATCATGCGTGGGGAATTGGCAGCGGAAGATGTCCAAATACAATGAGAAGATAATCTAAAGCCATACACGAGACTGCATATTACATCTCATGGCGGGTCTCGAACCAAGTGTCGCTGCATCAGTAAGTCAGATCAAGTATTTGCAGCGTATTGTAATGAGTTGGAAACAGTAGATTAATTTAATTTCGTTTCATTTATTTAAGTGCACAATGCAGGTAGTTAATTATAAGACGCGTGTGGAAAGTAATAGTTTTATTAAACATTTATAGACGCCAGGAAGGCTGGATTTTCAATGCTCATTTCGTATCATTTCAAAACAGTATTATCATCTTTTATTTTGTCAAGCTGATGACAAATAAACTAGTTTGGCAGATGTTAAATCGAGGCCAAGTTTACGAGCCAAACCCGCTACACAGCACAATCGATTCTAAGCAATGTATCAGTATTTTGTTTAGAAGGCTGTGAGATTCTTAACATTACTACAAGTGGAATGCAGAGTTCCGTTATTCACATTTGTTGGCCAGATCAATACTTGAAAACAGGTTTATTTCTTTAAGAGAAGCCACGCAGGCAATGAATGCAACTGTATTTCGTAACCAAATGAACGCAGGTTCGACCTTATCCAGGGAAGAGGCAATTTTATAAATGCTCACACACACATTTAGCTTGTATCAGAAGCCTTCATGTTTATTTAAAGCGTTGTTAGGATGTGTTTTCTGTACACATAATCTTTATTACCAGCACTCCAAACGTTTATCAATTAGGAATCCACACTTTTGTAAATTAACTTTATGAGAGTATCATGTGAGTCGTGACGGTGGATTAATACCTCCGACATTGTTATTGTGGTTATACCGGTGGTAATGAACTATTTGAAGTCGTACCAAACCGAGGGCGCCTGGATCAATGAATCCGAAATAAGAGTAAAGTAATCGGTGAGGACACAGGATGTCTAATAATTATGAAGTATTTGGTAAAGACAAAGGATGTCAAGTAAACTATTAAACTATTGAGTTATTTTGCTTAAGTTGGATACACACGTTACCTAAATACACTGAACGCTTTTAAAGGTCCATAAATTGAACAACAATACTGTCAGGGATAAATAATTGTGTGAAGCTTTAATAATCAAAAATAGGGTTTTGAAAACTAGCAAATCTTATAATTCCCCCTGAGTCTAAATAAAATTTCTAAACATTAAAAATAAACTATTTTCTGGACCAAATGTTAACACTTAGATATTGTTAAGCTATTTTAGATACATTTTGATACATTTTCACATGAATAGTCGACAACTAATTGGTGATGTGATAACAGAAGTACACACATCAGATTAGTAGCATTATGAGTCGATGTAATTGTTTAATTACTATCGCATTTGCAGGATTTCCTATATTTTTCTACTTTCTTAACACTTTGACACTATGACCGTTTGTTACAAACAGTAACAAATCGAGTACGCAGGCAGTGCCAATTTCACAACCATAGGAGTGCTGAATTATTGTATGCATTTGTGTTGTATTAGCATAGCTTTTTTTTTAATTCAGCAACATTGTGCACATAGCTTGATTTTCTTAGTAATAAACGCATCTCGTTTATTAATTAATGATATTTAGGACTAGCTAAACACTTAACTCTAAAGATAAATGTTAGAGATGGCACCATCATAGCATAGGACAAATTTTCCCCTTGCTACTAAATGTAAATGTTCTAGTATTTGTAAACAAGTAAATGTCTTGCTTTGCTGTAGATTCTTTTGATGTTTGATCCTCCCGTAGTCATTTCGATGTAATTGCTTAGGGCCTATCTTACGTGCCATTCTCTTAGCTTGTTCATTTTAGTCGAATTTTGTATTAGGGCAATGAGAGTAATTTAGATCTTGTTTAGGACTTTTTTATATTTTCTTTCAGGGCAGAATAGTATCGGACTAGCCGTTTTGCAACTCTCATGCTAGGCTAGGGATCTATTCTGAATAAAATTTATTTGTGATTTTAACATAAGACTGACCTCTCTTTTCTTGTTTAGTTTTGTTATCGATGCATTCCTCTGAGCTGGTTAAAGATCGAACCTCACTAATTCCCGACACCCCCGAGTGCAGACTTTGTGCTAATCCAGCCTATGAATGTATCGTCCCCTATAATTGTGTGTTAACTGGAAAAGGGTCTCGGAAGGGTCATTTGAAACCGGTGGCTCCCCGAAACCTTCGGCCAGCGGGCAAATATAGTACGTTGACGCCGAACGTGGTTAGCATCGAAACTTGTGTTCGATCTCCATGATTCGTTTGTTTGTGAGGGTTTTATTTTGTTAGCAAATCCAACAGATTAGTAACGAATCGAGATTTCGTACTAGTGTTTTGGAAGGCTACATGGCATTCTTATTCCAGAATTAAGACCATGAGGCTAGGTAACCTTTATTAATGATAATAATTTGAGGATTTGATTTGCAGTTATCCTAGTCTTGAGTAAATGTAAGTTTGTTCGTTGTCTTGATGTCATTTAATTTTTACCAGAGGTTCAGCTGTTATCATCGAATAAATTTATGAAGGAATGGATTTTCTACCGTTTTCCAACTCAAACCATTGTTTAGGCATATGAAGTTGTTAGTTTCCCGTATTTCTCCAATTGAAGATATTATGTCTGCGCAAGAGACGGCCGAGTTGTTGGCAAACTTGCCTGCCCTACTGCACAATTTGCAGGTGTCGATGGACAATTTGACACGAAATAACAATGATCTCTGGGCTGAGATGGCTCAGAACAATGAAGACTTAAGGGCCGATATGACACAAAACAGTGACAATTTAAGGGCCGATATTAACAATGTTACTGAAAACATAAACACTGTCAGGGAAGATGTAAACACTGTCAGGGCAGATATGGCACAAAACAATGAAACTTTGAGGGGAGGCATGAATGATAACAGTAACACTGCTACAGCTACTCTGTTACAAACTAGTAACAACACACAGTTAAACACTAACATTAGGGCAGATATGGACAGAATGTAGTTGAAGTGCGAGAGGACATTGCCAAAGTTAAAGCCGAAATTACTGTTACAATCAATAAGGTTAGTGATGATTTGCGTGCAGAGATGGAGTCTTATCGCACGGAATATCAAGCACACTTAGAGGGAATAAAACAGGAGATACGCACGATTAGATCTGAAATAAATCAAAAACTCGAAAACGTTCAGGCGGAGATGAACGATAACATCGAATCAGTTAGGAATGAAGTCGCTAATGCAAAAGAAATTGTTAGTAGTAGAATTAACACCGTGGAACAGCGTATGGAAGAAGTTAACACGTACGTGGGTGTGTTAAAAGTTGATGTGGCTATAGTTAACGCTGGATTAAGACTAACACGAGGCATAGCAGTTGCCGTACACATAAACACTAAGCGTGTAGCAAGCAAGGTAGAGAAGGTGGAGGATGAAGTCAGCAAAATAAATCATGACTTAGCTACAGACATTGAATCGATTCGAGAGGAAACTCGTGAAAACAATCATAGATCCAACCAATATGTAGCAAAAACACTGTTCCTTGAGGAACAGGATGGAAAACTGAAAGAATTCGATAATCGCATTGAAGGAAAAATTGAGCGGATTGAATTACAGATGAATGCTATAATTAACAAGCAACCTGATAAAGTGTTTGAATACGGCGAACTGGATGAACGCATCAATCGTCTATTAAAACCTAATAGAGAGGGCGTACCATCTACAGGCACTGCGACCAACATAGCATAACCGAATGTTCCCATGGAAAACCAAGGTTATAATCCATTAAGAACAACATCACAATTTGTGACACCGAATGCTAACATAACGCCGAATTATGGACTGACACCTAACTTTAATGTCACGCCGAACTATGGTCAAACTCAGTACTCGAATAGTGTGTATTTGAAAAGCCATGAAGATCGACCGGCTAAATTCAATAATTCCAATTCCGTTACACCGGTAGATTTTCTGAGAAACTTGGAGTCATATATAAGAGAAAATATGGTAACGCCAGACAGGGAGTTAAGGACTGTCGAAAAATACCTAGAGAACAGCCCGTTAACCTGGTTCAAGGCATTCAGATACTCATTCCACAACTATCAGGAATTTAAAGAAGCATTCCTTAAGACTTATTGGTCTATGGAACGGCAACAAAATATAAGGGCGGAAATGTTCAATAAGAGGTGCACTAGTACTCAAACAACCAAGTACGCTACCTACTTCGCAAGTCGACTTTCGAAACTGCAATGTTTGAAACCCCCTTTGTCCGAATTGGAAGTACAAAGGTTACTCATAGCGTCAGATGCAAATACATTCATGAAATGTGACGAAGTTCGTAGAAAGCTGGATAGCAGCCACGAACAATTTGCACCTACACCTAGACACAGGAGCACACATGATGTAAATATAACTTCAGTGGACAGGACTAGTCAGACTGTACAACCTACAGAAAATCGTAGAACAAACAATCGTAAAAATCACGAGGGACCAGATAGAAGGAGATATTTCCGTGATTACCGTAAAGACAATACACCTTATGCAAGGAAACGTCGATTTGACACAATCAACAAAAAATACCAGATCAGATATCAAAATAGAGCCAACAATTACAACAACAATCGTCGTAGTAGCAACAATAATAACAACAACACTAATTTCAACCGTGGTTATAGAGGACAGCCATGTGATCGTGATGACCGAGATAACCGATACACTGATAATCCCAGGAGAGATTATAGATACAGTGGCGTTTACCGAAGAGAAAATGACTCTCGTTTCCAATACGACAATGATTGGAAAAGTAAGGCTAATGAAAGTCGCCAATACGTTCAGGAACGGAGAAGAAGAAATGGAGAAGACGAAGAATCAGACAGAAGAAGAGATGGAAGTAACAAATGTCGTAAGAATGACAGGAATATTACGACAGCAGATGTTCACAACATTGAGATTGAACCAGCAGGTGAAGACAATCGCATGAGTGATGAAGAATACCACAGGATCACTGACAGAATGGATCGTGCACGAAGTCAAACCAAGGAATAGTAAATGGATGAAATAAAAATTGACTTCCACAATGTATATTTACTTAACGAGGAGATGTATGCGCCCGTTGACGCATGTTTGCTCAGATAACAAAGACTAAAACTTATGCTGGAGTGTAACTGAACATACCCTGCGAGCGGCGGGAAGAAGCTCAAGCAATATGGCTTATGATCATATTTTTATATATTATGGACATTCCAAAAATCAATTATAATTATAACCAAGTAATTCTGCATATTTGAAGTACAGCATACTTCGTAAATCAATGAAACTATCAATTTACGTGGCTAGCTCATATCCTAAGAGCACGCCATATTTGTTAACACCAGTTTCCTATTTGTCTTTGGATGAGGCAACATCGATGTGCATGTTGGAGCACAAGAGAAAGTACGTCCGTGAAGGGAAACCATGTGGCACGAAAAATCAGTGGATATTTTTCTCATGGATAGCCATCATGGCATCATTTAACAATTTAAAGATTGGAGACATTCATCATTACATAAACAGTGAAATATTTTCATTCTCCGAGGTGAAATGATGGACTTGTCTAAAGCAAACTTTATGACCGCATGGTCACACACACACACTCCAGTATTACATAAACTGTGTAATTAATTAACTGTACAAAATCTACGAGTACAATCTTTGTTTGCCGGATGGGCAGTATTTTTTGTTTAATATTTTATGTTAATATTTTCTGTAAATATCAGTGCAAAAGTCACGAGTGAGTGTCGCACTAGCGACAAGACTAGAGCCAGTGGCGGAGTGAAAATGGGCATTTTTTTTACCGCATATTAGCTTTAGTGCGCGCAAGTTTTCGTTAATTATGTGCTACGTTATTACCAACGCTAACATTACAATCATGCTTAACCATGAGATCTTCAAATACAACCCCAACCACGCGATGGCATGTGATTTCTAAATCATGTGTGGGGAATTGGCAGTGGAAGATGTCCAAATACAATGAGAAGATAATCTAAAGCCATACGCGAGACCGCATATTACATCTCATGGCGGGTCTCAAACCAAGTGTCGCTGCATCTGTAAGTCAGATCAAGTATTTGTAGCGTATTGTAATGAGTTGGAAACAGTAGATTAATTTAATTTCGTTTCATTTATTTAAGTGCACAATGCAGGTAGTTAATTATAAGACGCGTGTGGAAAGTAATAGTTTTATTAAACATTTATAGACGCCAGGAAGGCTGGATTTTCAATGCTCATTTCGTATCATTTCAAAACAGTTATTATCAACTTTTATTTTGTCAAGCTAATGACAAATAAACTAGTTTGGCAGATGTTAAATCGAGGCCAAGGTTACGAGCCAATCCCACTACACAGCACACTCGATTCTAGGCAATGCATCAGTATTTTGTTTAGAAGCCTGTGAGATTCATAACATTACTACAAGTGGAATGCAGAGTTCCGTTATTCACATTTGTTGGCCAGATCAATACTTGAAAACAGGTTTATTTCTTTAAGAGAAGCCACGCAGGCAATGAATGCAACTGTATTTCGAAACCAAATGAACGCAGGTTCGACGTTATTCAGGGAAGAGGCAATTTGATAAATGCTCACACACACTTTTAGCTTGTATCAGAAGCCTTCATGTTTATTTAAAGCGTTGTCAGGATGTGTTTTCTGTACACAAAATCTTTATACCAGCACTTCAAACGTGTATCAATTAGGAATCCAGAAAATGTTAACACTTAGATATTGTTAAGTTATTTTAGATATATTTTGATACATTTTCACATGAATAGTCGACAACTAATTGGTGATGTGTTAACAGAAGCACACACATCAGATTAGTAGCAATATGAGTCGATGTAATTGTTTAATTTCTATCGCATTTGCAGGCTTTCCTATATTTTTCTACTTTCTTAACACTTTGACACTATGACCGTTTGTTACAAACAGTAACAAATCGAGTACGCAGGCAGTGCCAATTGCACAACCATAGGAGTGCTGATTTACTGTATGCATTTGTGTTGTATTAGCATAGCTTTTTTTTATTCAGCAACATTGTGCACATAGCTTGATTTTCTTAGTAATAAACGCATCTCGTTTATTAATTAATGATATTTAGGACTAGCTAAACACTTAACTCTAAAGATAAATGTTAGAGATGGCACCATCATAGCATAGGACAAATTTTCCCCTTGCTACTAAATGTAAATGTTCTAGTATTTGTAATCAAGTAAATGTCTTGCTTTGCTGTAGATTCTTTTGATATTTGATCCTCCCGTAGTAATTTCGATGTAATAGATTAGGGCCGATCTTACGTGCCATTTTCTTAGCTTGTTCATTTTAGTCGAATTTTGTATTAGGACCATGAGAGTAATGTATCTTGTTTAGGACTTTTTTTATATTTTCTTTCAGGGCAGAATAGTATCGGACTAGCCGTTTTGCAACTCTCATGCTAGGCTAGGGATCTATTCTGAATAAAATTTATTTGTGATTTTAACATAAGACTGACCTCTCTTTTCTTGTTTAGTTTTGTTATCGATGCATTCCTCTGAGCTGGTTAAAGATCGAACCTCACTAATTCCCGACATCCCCGAGTGCAGACTTTGTGCTACTCCAGCCTATGAATGTATCGTCCCCTATACTTGTGTGTTAACTGGAAAAGGGTCTCGGAAGGGTCATTTGAAACCGGTGGCTCCCCGAAACCTTCGGCCAGCGGGCACAATACATACAAAGGAGCATGGGCCTAGCCTAGAACCAATGTAGTACAAGTAAATAAAGGCGCTGAAGTAGCATATTCATCAGAGAATGATAATAAAATAATGACGTGAAAGCGATACATTCTAACGTGTTAAGTTATGTCAAAATAAGACATGGAGTTACGGTAGTTAAGTTGAAAGCACGAATGTGCGTTAAGTTTGTCATGGACATAAGAGAGAGTGAGATGTAGGCTAGTATATTTGCATGCACACATGGTGCAAATTTATGTTCGGAAATAAAAGATTAAAAGGCTAGACAAGCGAGTCAGGAAAAAGGAAATAGCGACAAAGAAGTGTACGGTATTCCGAACTTCCTAGAAGATACAGAGAAAGTGGAGGAGCGGGGGTTAGGAGGGACAAAATTTATAGAGTAAATACGTGTAGGACGGACGTGACTGAACTGTGTGACGAGAAAGTAATCGATAATTAAAATGAATACCTGAACGGTAATGTGTATGTAAAATCCATCAAGATAAGTTACGGTAAGGACATAGAAATAAAGGCGAATGCAGCGAAGGGAGATAAGTTGCACAACAGGAACAATACATAAACACAAGGTACGTAGGTAAATGAATTCATATAATGTGGTGCACGACATAGGCCTTACTTGGGGCAAATACATCCACGAAGATCGAAGTTGTGCCCACCAGATACAGATATCACATGTGGACCAGGGTGCAATAGGGAGGTCGCAACCGGACCCTATGCCCACAGGTCCATTGCCTGATTGATAGAGATCGGTGAAGTCACGAGTCATAATTGCGTCCCTGAGCGAGCAGACTTGCACGTTGCTCGAATACGGGACCAAATGGCCTCGGGAAGAAGAAAACCGCACAGCATGCCATAAAGGCGTAACACTCACAATAATACACACGGTGCATGAAAAGGGTAAAGATGCCAATGACTGCACTCAAATGAAACAAAGATACACACGGGGAATATACATGGCAATACACCATAGTATTCCACAGGAAAGATCCTCACCCGCATACATAACAAAGAATATTTCGAGACCTTACTTGGATGACATGGATATCAAGCAAATCTCACATAATGAAGATAAATGGTACCGGTATCCGAAAATAGGACTTTCATAAACTCCTCGTTTTTGAGAGAAAAGTTCTTCGGAAGATCTTCGGACCGGTGAGGGATATACAAACGGGTGAATGGAGGATTAGACACAATCATGAAGTAGAAGACCTGTACCATGATGCCAACATAGCTGGAACCATCAAAACCAGAAGACTAGTGTGGGCTGGACATGTAGCCCGGATGGAAGACCACCGATGGCCACGGAAGCTACTGGATTTCATCCCCACATGAAGAAGACCACCAGGGAGACCAAGGAAGCGGTGGAGTGACGGACTCCATGAAGATCTGAAACAGGCAGCGATACGTGTGGACAGTTGGCGGATGGCAGCTATGGATAGGAGACGATGGAGAAGGAAACTTGTAGGAGCGCGCGGTCCACTGGGCCTGATCGCATACAAGAAGAAGAAGAGAAGAAGGAACCGGTACAAAGATTTCATTAAATCACGTCAGGTACGGGCATTTCTCAATGAGAAATATTAATAAAAGGAAAAATGGAGCAAGGCATCCAGAAAATGGGAGCGGTTGCTCAGAAAAATACGTTCACCCTACATTACAAAAACAGACGAACGGCCCAGAGACATACAAGGTGGTGTCCCTGGCAACGGAGTAAAGACAGAAAAGAGGGGGACCACTAATCACGACTCGGTATAGTGACGAGTTACTGTTACGAACATGATCGTTCATTAAAGAAATGTCCACAGATCTGCTCAGTTATCCTGGCCAGTAATAATCGAGAAGAAGAGAGAACAATTCAAATAATTGACACAAGAGATAGAAAAGTAAAGGGGCGTAATTGAAAATGGGCGAAAACGGTTCAAGTATTGGCATTACTTAAAAGCGGGATGTTGCATACCGTATATGGTTAATTTGAGTTCACAGCACTTTCTTTCAATTGTTGCCACTTTCAGCTCTATCCACCAGTTTAGTTACATAGCACATTGTCGCTCTTTTAACGTCGCGTCAGTTACGCTACAGATAGCACATTGTATTTGGAGACCAGTATATCACAAATTTAACATTTATCCTACGTATTTCCATAACTCGAATTTTCGATAAGTCGAATTTATTATGATAACCCCTAACGAATCGAGATATCGAAGTTCGACTGTAAGATACTTAGTCTTGGTATAATCAACAATCACTTCCTTTCCTCACAGACTGACTTTGAAGGTACGGGCTCATGACTCACACCGTCTGTTACCAATTCACGACATGTGATGGTGAGATAAGTACAGTATGTCAATTAGATCGTATTTGGAAATTATCATCCAGCCACTGAATCCATATTTGATATAAAATTATCTATCACACAATACAGAAACAAAAATATATATATGTGGATAGTTATTAAAGTGTTGTTGTTGTTGTTGTCATGTGGCCTCCTGAGAGGCCGAGTGCAGGTCTTTCTAGTCGACGCCCTACGCGTCGGGATGAGAGATGGAATGGATGAAGATGAATGAAACTGGGTAAGGATGTGGAAGGAAGCGGCCGAGGCCTGTCAGAAGGTACCGTCCCAGCATTTGCCTGGTGTTGAAAATGGGAAACCACGGAAAGCCATTTCAAGGACGGCCGACGATGGGGCTCGAACAAACGCGGCTACCGAGTCAGCAGAGAGCTTGGCCCCATGACCTAACGCTGCGCTTTAGCCAGCGTAGCCACTGCTGTCGGCCGTTATTAAAGTTACACTTATAGTAGAGCGATCATTACTTCCGACTTGACATTTCAGTGTTACCCTAGAGTTATTTAGCGGTCAGAAGGAAAACCACTTTAACTAGACAATCACAGGCAGCCATTCAAATCGATATATCACGACAAATTGAGTTTCGCGATGTCGCGATTCAGCTAAAGAAACTCTAGCCTAGCACTGAAACGTCAAGTCGGAAGTAATGATGGCTTTGCTATATGTACGCTTTTTTTTAGTTTTCTATTTAATAATTAATTTCGAAACCTGTGTTTAGATTTAGCTTTTAATTTAGATTTAGATTTAGCTTCTTACTACGATGCGTTTAGACATCTGCGTGAACTTCCTGGCGATAAGAATTACACAATTACACTGGAACTGTATTTTACTGTGTAGGTGCACTGTTTTTGGAACACACGCCGAGGCCTGTTGTGTACTATCAATAAATGAATAAACAAATAAATAAATTAATTAATAAATATAAATTCATTTAAAATTAAACCAGAAGACCCGTGCTGCACCGCGGCATTCACTTCAACAATCCTACAGCACTTCTGTCCATATGACATTTGCATGTCTTCATGCTAGTACCTGAACAGACATTTGGGTAAATGATGAAATGAGTGCGTGTCTGCCTGTCCTCTGTGTGTGTCTTCCACTATTTACCCTGCGTAAGCTTAAAAGGCGCACGGACGTCAGGTTCCAGACGCAATTCTGAAAAGCCGAGGTGAACAGCTAACTCTAAACACATAAGATCTACTCTTCTCTGAAGAATTAACTCGACACGACTCGGCAGTTTGATGCTGGCTGAAGCTAGGTTGATAGGTCGCTCGTAAGCTCGTAAACTCACTCTGAAGCTAGTAATTTAAATTTCCACTGAATGGAGATTGCTGGAAGAAATTTAAACGTAAAAACACTTACAGTGGTCGATGTGGGAGCTGACGCGAACTTTCTTGCAGAACTTTTCTTGCTGAACAATTCTCAGAGAATATCGATATTTATGACGGTTTACCCAGTGTAAGCTTGAAAGACACATGGACGTTAGGGTTTTCTTCAACTCAATTCACTGAAATCGTAACTGCTCGGCTTCTTTTGGTCATAAATAAATGTTTTTCTACCTAATCCTTCATCGAGAAATCCTTTACAGAATGGTGAAAACCGCATCAAAATCCATCAAGTTGCTCTCGAGATTACCCGTTACATCCAAGAATTGGGAACTTTGTTTTATACTGAGTAGATAGAGATATCCACACAATTTAAGGCTACAGCGGTACAATTTGGTGGTTTTGTCTACTTATGACCAATGGTATAAATTTAAAATAAAAGGTGGGTCTCTAATATTTGAATTTAGAGATGTAACTCTTGGTTAACATATAGAGGTGTGCAAATTAATGGAATTAAATAAATAATTTTAATTAGTCATAATTTCTTCTATTCAAAATCATTTTATTGACCAAATTCTTTTGTTGTCCAACTTAGTAGTGTTTCCTCTCCCGTGAAATTACACCTTTTCCCATAAGGAATGGCGTCTGGAAACTTTCAGATTATTGGATTCCGAGGGATATCAGAGCAGGGTCCGTTTTCAATTTTTCATTGACTTAAAATTCAAGTCAGGTTATTTCAATGCATAGTTCATGAATCTTTGAATAGTTCAATAGCGTGCATCAGTTAAAAGACCCCAAATCCCTCCACTCT
Source organism: Meconema thalassinum (assembly GCA_946902985.2). Classification (NCBI taxonomy): domain Eukaryota; kingdom Metazoa; phylum Arthropoda; class Insecta; order Orthoptera; family Tettigoniidae; genus Meconema; species Meconema thalassinum. The sequence continues at coordinate 1,452,449,860 of OX336388.2, read as the reverse complement.
AAATTTACACGTAAAGTAGAGTGAAGTAATAAAAACGAAACGTGTGGCATTTTGGATTTGCATGGCTCCTCTGTTAATGGAAATTCTAAAAACTCATTTTAATTTGAGTTTCTTAAATGAAAATATAATTAGGAGTCTTGGTTAAACATTTGAAGTAACTTCATCGCCTTGTAAACATACTTAGAGCATGAAACCGTGAAAAGTAAAAATGCAATTTTGGAAAACTGACATCGAATCTAATAATTTGCACATCTCTGAAAAGACAGCTATCACATCCACCCCTACAGATAGAAAAGTAAGTAAAGGCGATTGATGAGAAATGAAAAGATAACTCACACAGAAGGAATTAATATTTATTAAGCTGTAAATTTGATTGAGTATATCTTTGTTATAGAACTGAGGGAATGAAATAACAGGATGTAGGATAGCAATCTCCTATGTTGGAAAATAGTATTTTTTTTACCATTACCACAGGACAGTTATCGTATTAGGGATGCGGACGTCCTTGTATAATTGTTATTTAATCTGTGCTCCGTTTGCTGAGGTATGTGCTCCTCCGCAACATTCGTTTCAAAATTCTAATAGTATTTTCTTCCTTTCGACATTTGCTGTTCGCTTGCCTTTTGGTTCTATTTGAACTTTGACGTCATGAAAGGATTTTACTCGCGATAGTGCGACATAGAGTAAAGTTGTCCGTGGCTAAACACCGGTTGAGGTAAATAGATGCCTACTAGATCTAGTGTTTGACCTTGAGCTTTATTGATAGTTATACAAAAAGCCAAACTTACTGTAAACTGCCTACTTTTGAAGGAAAATGACATAGAAGTGTCTGATGACGTAAGGTCAAAGCGAAGGAGTAGGACATTTTTTGTTTCCAACATTTACGCCAGTAATAATTTCCAGGTGTAAGCAATTGTCATGCATCTTCCAAACCAACAGTCTAGTACCGTTCAACAGACCTTGGGTAACATTAATATTTCTCAACAAAATCACAATTGAGCCTTCTTTTAGTCGAAGGATATGAGGTGGCAATCCACTTATGCCTATGCTGTCTAAAAATTATATTGGGAATTGTAGAAGTTCACTCTCATCTTTAGTAATCAAATTATTCACACTGGTGTAAGGTCTCGATGATCCTGGGATTAGCTCTAAAACTGTGTCATTGATTCCTTTACAATGTTCATTTTTAGGTGCTATAATCGCTATTTTTGAAAAGCGTGAAATATTTTTCAGCGTAGGACTAATTCTGAATTTTCTCCATCGACGTGAGGGTATTCACCGTTACCAATTGTATCAAGAAGTTTGCAAAGTCACGTTGATCTGTATCCGCTCGCCTATTTTTTTTTAGTTTAATAATTTTGAATAATGGCCACAAAGGAGAGAACCTTACTGACATTTGGACTGATGCTGCTTTAGATGCGTGAGGTACAACAGGCAATACCTGCCTAAAATCTCCTCCTAAGATGATAATTTTTCCTCCGAAAGGCACGTCGTTATTTATGATGTCCTTGAGCAACAGATTTACACACATCAACGCTTGCTTATTTGCCTTAGGGGCTTCATCCCTGATGATAAGTTTTGCTGAACGAATATAAAATACTTCCTTGCTGTTAACTTTTATTCCTAATACAGAACTTTCATGTAAATGTAGAGGTAACTTGAACCGGCTGTGTACAGTGCACCCCTGAGGTAGTGACATAGCTGCAATACCAGTCCATGCAACAGAAACTACATTTAACCCCAAATTTGTGCAACTGTGAATCGAGCATTGGTAAAGAAATGTTTTCCCGGTGCCCCCTGGACCGTCAATGAAATAGGTCTATGCATTACTCATCCTTTCATTGCTGTTTTGTCCTAACCCCAACATTTCTGTAATTATAGCCGTTTGATTTCCATTTGCTTGGTTTATCATCAGACTTAATTGATCCTCATTAAGTTTTGGATAATTCATTGGTAAATTTATCTGAGGGAAATTATCAATAATAGCTGGCAATTCGAGAGAAGTAATGGGAAGACCTTAGAGCTTTAATGTATTAGAAATATGTATAAGAGTGAACTGATATGCAATGTTAGGTTCGTGAAACTGCAGATAATCTTCTGATAATGAATTCTTGAAAATGTCCCATAACTATCTTACATTTGAAGAGGTATGAAAGATACATATGCAAGAAAACAGTTGTCGTAACTGAGAAGGCATCTGAAATTCTGACGCTTCCGCCAAACAACGCTGCCATTCAGAATCGTCAATCAGCAAACCTCGCTCCTTAGCTGTTTCTTTAAAAGTAGCATAGACAACAGCTTTGTATGTTCGTAGATCCTGGAAGCTGGTAGCACCTATGACGTGAAGCAATAACAAGCGTAAATAATACCTTTCTGTTTCTGTAGGCGAAACATTATACATTCTGCCTATAGTTTTAGGAACTTTTTTTTTCTCTTTTGCCACTGGCAGTTGCTCTTATTCCAGACGTAATGTACTGGTGTTTCAAGATATATATACGGACTTCTGGCTTGCAAATCTTGATTTAACTTGAACCGCGCTTGTACTTCCGTCTTGTGCAACTGTGCTTGAAGTAAACTATCAGGAGCGTTATCATTTTTAAAATAGATATTTTGCAAGTTTGGCAAGTGAACTGGTAGTCGCACGATAGAATGTTACTGTTCATGCATGTGAAATGAAAATATCCTGAATGCGGCTTCTGTTGGACTAACATATCTAGCATTTAGGAAAGAAGTAATTTCATCGTAGTTCACCGTTTTGCCTTCAGGATATATTTTAACATTGCAGCAGTCATGACCTTTGTACACTTACTTGTGGATGTATTTAACACTCCGAAAACTTGAGCATATTTCAACATTAATAAGAGCTTGCAAGTAAAGTAAAAGAAATGGATTGTAGGGAACAATGAATCGACTATCGATTTCAATGTCAATGCCTCTAATTGTTTTTATAATTATCCGTCCATTATTTCTTCTCCTATACGAAGGATAACCATTGGCATTATCTTTGGTCTCTTCCTGAAACTGTTTAGGGAAATCTTTCTTACATACGCCATCTCTCATACAGACTGAAGAAGGATTCAAAGATCCGCGAGGACCATGTACCATATGACGCCTTACCAACTCGTTCAGCGCTTCATCCTCGAGATCTGGTATTTCGGCTGACACAACACTGTCAATGTCAGAAATTTATCGAAACTTACAATCTTTCGTTAATGTTAATAGTAAATGGTTGTGCGGGAGACCTCGTTTTTGAAATTCCACTGTATATAGATATGCTTTTACCGAAAATTTCCTTAACATTAATCAATTGTAGCAATTCCTTTACTTTGCAATGGAAAACTCTCACTTCAATATTAGGGGCCGATAACCTAGATGTGAGGCCCCTTAAATAACAATTATCATCATCATCATCATCATCATCATCACTTCAATATCAGGCCTATTATTAGCCGTTTCCCAGTGATGAATGCTGTTAAGTATTTCTGGCCAGCCCGCATTATAGGTGAACGTAATGAATAAATCTGGCTTTCCAAACTTCCTCACTATCGCCATCGCATCCTGATAATTTTGCAATATTTTCCTTTGGCTACCTGTAAAAGATGCTGGCAAAACTACAATACGACCGACTCTGAGATTTTCATTTCTGCTCGTACATGCAAGGCGTCTGCCAAACCGGCATATGTAGCAACTCGTAACTTCGTTTGTTGATGTATATATTTTAACCGGTCACCTTCCTTACGACAGTAGTAATCCACGAATAAATATCCATTTTGCAAACTTGAGCAGTGACAACTAACTCAACATGACCTCCATGAACACCATTCATAGACATATACATTTTGTAATCATCGCTCGTATTGATAGCAGTTTCGTACATATCGCTGTTGCCAACAATAAAGGAAGAATAATTATTTCACTTGTCTGTAACATGTTTTACAATCCGCTTTCTAACCTGTGTAAATAAACTCTGATTGTTGTACTCACAATATGCCAATGACCTGAACAGACAATTACCGCCACCTTTAATCTTTATAACATTTGTAGTTGAGTGTCGCCTCTCACTCATCATAATATAATTCATTGTATTGATTGAGCACACAACCTATAAGGACGAATGATGAAACGAAAAGAAGACAGTTTGTGGCTGGTGAGACCAAGGACTATATAACAGAAAGATCGGATACACAATACAAAATGGCGGTTCCAACAAGCGACTGTAGCGGCATCTTCGTGAAATTAGTTGTCTTTCGTATACAGTATTTGTTGTCATTCAAAGAGATGTTGACATGACAGTTTCATTAGTAAAATGACTGCTGATTGTGCATGAGCATTTCAGTCTCAAAGTAATCCATTCTTTGAGAAGTTTTAATTAAATTGTGTGCACAGAATCCCCTTCTGTTTATTGTATAGATACATGCGACATTAGCGCCCGAGTGGAACAGGTAGAAGTTAACGATATCATGTATGGATACATGCGACATTAGCGCCCGAGTGGAGCAGGTAGAAGTTAACGATAGCATGACGTAATTAGGGAACTCTCTGTTAATATCAAGTTAGATTTCTTATTGGGACGGCGTTGAATATCATAATACAGTGTTAGTCGTTGTCGCCTAGCGACAATATATCCGTCAAGTCATTCGATTCTATTTTCGTGAGACCTTGAAGGAAGAAATATTCGCAATTATTTTAATACACGAAAGATATCTTGAAGTAAGGTGGGTATCAATCGATAGTGCGTGACGCGCATTACATTTTAAGACAACAAACGTCGTCGTAGCGCAAATACTTTCCGAGATATTTCAGTTTTAGTAAAGGGTGAAATTTTTTGAAAACTATTTATTTAGCCTATTTTCAATTTTGAAAAAATAGGCTTATGAGATCACCTTTTGTCCGTGTGTGTGTGCGTGTGTGTGTGTGTGTGTGTGTGTGTGTGAGGTGTGTGTGTGTGTGTGTGTCCCTAATAAAATCTAAACGGTTGGAGTGATTTCAATGAAACTTAGTAAGTTCATAGCACTGTTCCCGGCGACCACCGTGCCCTTCAAATTTTGTTACGTCTCACCAATCCAACATGGCGGCTGTGCGAAATATTTCACTAGCATTCAATATCTCCTAAACTATTACCGATATCGCCCTGAAATTGTGTACGGTGATAAAGGGCACTACTAGAAGTTCACTTATGAGACTTTCAAAAACCTGATGACTACGAAACCAACATGGCGGTCAAGCGAATTTGAGACTTTTAAATAGACATTTCTCGCGATTTAACTATCCAAACGTAATGAAACTTGGTACAGCAAATGTTTATACACATATTAATGCACTGGAGTCTAATTTAGTTCAATTGTTTACATAACCTCAAAATGGCGACTGTGCGAAGTATTTCACTGACATTCTATATCTCCGAAACTATTACAGATATCACCCTGGAATTTTGTACGGTGATAAAGGGTACTGATACAAGTTTACCTATGTATATTTCATAAACCTGTAAAGTACAAAACGAAGATGGCGACCAAGCGAATTTGAAATATTTTAATATACTTTTCTCGTGATTTAACTCTCTGAGCGCAGTGAAATGTGGTACAGTAAATGATTTTGCAGATTGTAATGCACTGTCATCTAATTTAATTCAATTGTTTACATAACCTCAAGACGGCGGCTGTGCGAATTTTTATTTTATTTTTTTATTTCTTGTGTCGTAATCATGCGATCGAAGTGAAAGTTTGAATAATGAACCTAGGCAATAATTGTCCTTGAATGGTACATAACTCTATGGCCTATACATATAACAATCCTAAATGGCGAGCTTCCGAAATATTTAGACGGTTCTCAATATCTATGAATCTTTTACAGCAACCAAACTGTTTTTTTTAATGTTCATAGAGACTATGAACATATGTTCACCTATAGGACTTTCAGTAACCTGGTGAGCACAAATCCAACATGGCGGCGACGCGAAGTATAAATATTTAAATGGACGTTTCTCGCGAATTAACTATCCGAGTGCCGTTAAAGTTTGCACATTAAATGCTTATACAAATGTTGATCCACTGGCATCTAATTTATCTCAGTTGTTAGCAAAATCACAAGATGGCTGCTGTGAGTAATTTAAAAATCTCGTTTTTTACTTCTTGTGTTCTAATCATGCGATTGAAGTTTGAATACCACACGTACACAATAATCTTAATGTAATAGTACAAAAATAAAAATCCAACCTGGCGACCATCTGAAATATTTAGACGGTTCTCAATATCTACGAATCTGTTACAGCAATTAAACTGAAATTTTGTATGTTGATAGAGGCAATTAACATAAGTAGGATATATGAAAATAGGCTGTATAGTTCTTCACGGAACTACTTGTTTTAATATATAAGATGGCTTGTATATTAAAATGTTGAAAATGAAGTGATCCCATGCCTTTATAGTGTACTCATGGTTGCAATGGCCACGCAGACGAAGGTATAATACTATTACTGGAATATCACTAATCAATATATAAATATTACAAACTCTGTAAAAGAAGTAGACGTTGCACACGATCTGTGAAATATTGTACGCCACAAGTATGCTCTTCAGGTTGTAGGGCTCTCTGTTCTTCATCCATCTTGGTCCCCATTGGTTTGCGAACTTGAGGTAGACGAATAATACCGCTAGAGCGTTAAATGGAGAATACACGGGTGGCCAATCAGTAGATCTGGGATCTGAAACATAAGGCCATACAAATTTGAATTTGAATTTATTCATAGATAACTGCCACTGAGGCTAAAGAGCCCCTTTATGTAGCGTATACAATGTTCTGGCTTGAAGTTATGTATTGAAAATAATAAAACAAACTAAACCTAGCTTAACAAATAAGAAAAACAAAATATAAAATATACTTATACCTAAACAAGCCAATAAGCAGGCATTTCATACAAAATGAATAATACCAATTAGAATATAATAATTAAATAATTAACCTGCGTAAAGTAAAGGAATGGTAATTCGAGATGAGAACCAAATTAAGAAGAGATGGGAGGAGTACTTTGAAAAGCTGCTTAATGAGGAGAATAAAAGGCTTGTGTTTGAAGATGGTATTCAAAATTATAATTTAACAACTAACATTTGCAGGGTAGAGATTGTAACTGCTATGAAGAAAATGAAAAGTGGAAAAGCAACGGGCCCCGATGAAATCCCCGTAGAGGCCTGGAAATGCCTGGGAGAAGAGGGAATAGATATGTTGCTGAGCCTATTCCAACAAATATTTCAAGAGGAAATAATGCCCAACGAATGGCGGAAGAGTACCATAATTCCCATCTATAAAGAAAAGGGGGACATTCAGGATTGTGCAAATTACAGAGGAATAAAACTCATGTCGCACACTATGAAGATCTGGGAAAAAGTCATTGAAGGTAGGCTTAGGCAAGAGACAACAATAGCAGAAGAACAGTTTGGATTTATGCCAGGGAAAGGAACCACAGATGCCATTTTTTCTCTGAGACAGCTCATGGAAAAACACAGGGAAAAGAAGAAAGAATTGCATATGGTGTTCATAGATCTAGAGAAGGCTTATGATCGTGTCCCCCGTCAAGAAGTATGGAGATGCATGAGATTCAAGGGAGTACCAGAGAAGTATGTGCGCATTATCCAGGACATGTACCATGGGGCAAAGACGCAAGTTAGAAGCAGTGTAGGGCTAACGGGAACCATACCAGTTGAAGTTGGTCTCCATCAAGGATCTGCACTGAGTCCCTATATCTTTGATCTGATAATGGATGTTATCTCTGAAAGCCTTAGAGAACCTGCTCCTTGGTGCATGCTATTTGCAGATGACATTGTACTATGTAGCACTAATCAAGAACAACTCGAACTTAAACTAGAACACTGGAGAAAAGCATTAGAGGACAGGGGTCTTAAAATCAGCCGGAATAAGACTGAATACATGTGCCTCGGTGGAAAGGGAAATGGCAGTGTGAAGATGGACGGAAATCAGCTCCAAGCAAGTAATAGTTTCAAGTACCTTGGATCAACGGTATCTGACGATGGCAATCTAGACCTGGAAATTACCCACCGAATTCAGGCTGCCTGGTTAAACTGGAAAAGGTTGTCTGGTGTCCTCTGTGACAGGAGACTAAATGTCCAAGTAAAGGGGAGAGCCTATAAAAGTGTGGTGAGACCTGCGATGCTATATGGAGCAGAAACTTGGCCAATAGTACAGTCGCAAAATAAACGGCTGGATGTAGCCGAAATGAAAATGCTGAGATGGATGTGTGGTGTTATTAGGAAAGACCACATCAAGAACAGCTTCATACGAGGAAGTGTCAAGGTAACCCAAGCATCAAGGAAAGTTCAAGAAAGGCGGTTGCTCTGGTATGGTCACATTAAGCGCAGGGATGAGACCTATGTGGGAAGAAGAGTGCTGGATCTTGAGCTGGAGGGCAGGAGGGAGAGAGGCAGACCTAGAAGAAGATGGATGGACTGCGTGCGGGAAGACTTCGCAGAAAAGCAGTTAACCGAAAACACCATTTGGGACCGAGGGAAATGGAAAAGACTTGCCAAAAACGTCGACCCCGCATGAGCGGGAAAAGATGAAGAAGAAGAAGAAGAAGAAGAAGAAGAACCTGCGTAAAGTATTATATCTATTAATAGAAAACACATAATAGTACGTTAACAAAGGGCTACAATTTTTATGTAATTATAATATGATCTATTATTAAAACAAGTACATGAGTAACATGATTACTCGAACTACTATCAATTCCTCGGAAGTTGTATCTTGGATACTAAAAATATTATAGAAAGCTGTATGGCACCGATATAAATAAATATATATAAATATATATATATATATATATATATATATAAGAGTGCATCTGAAATACCTTCAGCTAGTAATTTTTTTTCAATTGATGGCGTAGTGACTAGAATTCTTAGCTGTCACTACGGATGTCCGGCTTCCTTTCCCGGCCCTGCAAAGATATTTCATTCTGATCTGAGGCAAAAACAAAAGTTTGGTGCTTTTCAGTCGGTCAACACAAATGTACCCAAATGAGTTGGGTTATACAAAGGTAGAATACTATTACTGGAATATCAGAACTCAATATATAAATATTACCGGATATATTAGGGTATAAACCAACTCATTTGGGTACATTCGTGTTGACCGACTGAAAAGCACCAAACTTTTGTTTACTAAGGCAACACTGAAAAATGGCTTCAAACCCCATAATGTCTGATCTGAGGACTGTAATGGGGTACACTCAGCCTCGTGAAGTAGAACTCAGAAGAGGCAGGTTTGATTCCTAACGCAGCCATCCTAGAAGTCGTTTAACGTGGTTTCCCCATTTCTATTTTAGGTGAATGCCAGGATAGTACCTAAATTAAAGCCACGGTCGTCTCTTACCCAAATCCTAGCTCCCATCAAGGCACACACGCTAATACAGCCAACACATTGACACAGATTATCAGAAATATTCCACATATACCCAAGTACACGGGACTATAGCACAACGATGTCACAAATACACTAAATGAATCAACAAGAACAACAATTAATATCAAGACGCACGTCTCTGAAGAAATAAAAGACAGACTTTGTGTTTAGGAAGCACAGTGTTTCCAACAAGTAGTTCCGTGAAGAACTAAAGCCTATTTTCATATATCCCACTTATGTTAATTGCCTCTATCAACAAATAAAATTTCAGTTTGATTGTAATAGATTCGTAGATATTGAGAACAGTCTAATATTTCGGATGGTCGCCATGTTGTATTTTTATATGTGTAGGTCTTAGAGTTATGTACAATTACATGAATATTATTGTGTAGGTGTAGTATTCAAACTTCAATAGCATGATTTGTACACAAGAAGTAAACCCGAGGTTTTAAAATTTCTCACAGCTGCCATCTTGTGGTTATGAATACAATTGAAGTAAATTAGATTCCAGTGGATTAACATTTGTATAAGCATTTACAGTGCCAAGTTTCACTGCACTCGGATGGCTAAATCGTGAGAAACGTCTATTTAAATATTTATACTTTTCGTCGTCGCCATGTTGTATTTGTGCTCACCAGGTTATTGAAAGTCCCATAAGTGAACTTACGTTCATAGCCTCTATCAACATACAAAATTTCAGTTTGATTGCTATCATAGATCAATACATATTGGGAACCGTTTAAATATTTCGTAAGGTCGCCATGTTGGATTGTTATATGTATAGGCAGAGTTATGTACCATTAAAGGAAAACTATTGCGTAGGTTCATTATTAAATCTTTCACTTTCATCGCATGATTACGACACAAGAAATAAAAACTAAATTTTAAAATTTCGTACAGCCGCCATCTTGAGGTTATGTAAACAATTGCACTAAATTAGATGCCAGTGCATTACAATGATTATAAAGATTTAATGTACCATATTTCACTCCGCTCAGATGGTTAAATCGCGAGAAAAGTCTATCAAAATATTTCAAATTCGCTTGGCCACCATGTTCGTTTTGTACTGTACAGGGTTTTGAAACTTACAAATATGAACTTGTAGTAGTGTCCTGTATCGCCGTACAAAATTTCAGGGTGATATCAGTATTAATTTCGGAGATATAGAATGCCGGAAAATATTTCGTACAGCCGCCATCTTGAGGCTATGTAAACAATTGAACTAAATTAGATGTCAGTGCGTTACAATGTGTACTCACTTTTGCTGTACTATGTTTCATTGCGTTTGGATGGTTAAATGACGAGGAAAGTCTATTTAAAAGTCCCAATTTCGCCTGGCCGCCATGTTGGTTTTGTACTTACCAGGGTTTTGAACGTCTCATCCGTGAACTTGTAGTAGCGCCCTTTATCACTGTACAAAACTTCAGGGTGATATCAGTGATAGTTTCGGAGATATTGAATGCTGGTGAAATATTTCGCACAGCCGCAATGTTGGATTGGTGAGACCTAATAACATTTTAAGGCCACGGCCAGGGTCGTCCAAATTGGTGCTATGACCTTACAAAGTTTCACTGAAATCGCCCCAGCTGTTTAAAAGTTGTTAGAGGGGAGACACACAGACAGACAGACAGACAGACACACAGACAGACACACACATACGCACACACACACACACGGACAAAAGGTGATCTCATAAGCCTATTTTTTCATAAAATGAAAATAGGCTAGCAAATACGTGGTTGTAAAAACTGAAGTGATAAAAGAAATTTCAGTGTTACCTAGTTCTATTAAAGAAAGCTTTCCAGTCGGTTAACACAGATTGTGCCCAATTACATTAGGCGGGAAACAAGTATTTATACACCCTAACCTGAAAGAAATATTATGTAAGGTATTTATCACAAAATAACACGCTTTTATATACAAAGTATGTAAGAACCCCCCCCCCCTCCATTTTTGTACATAAAAGAGTGTTATTTTGTGATAAATATCTTAAGTAATATTTATCATTTTGTTTGGGTATATAAACACTTGCTTTCCCGCCTAATATAATTGGGCACAATTTGTGTTAACCGACTTGAAAGCTTTCTTTAATAGTTGTAAATGTTTTGCCAAACTTCTAATACAGGTACCTTAGTCATCCCCAAGGAGCATATAATAACTAGGGACCGTATTTTTAGCCTATTTTCATTTATGAAAAAATAGGCTTATGAGATCACCTTTTGTCCGTGTGTCTGTGTGTGCGTGTAAGTGTGATTCGTGTTTGTGTGTGTGTCCCCTAATAACTTCTAAACGGCTGGAGCGATTTCAATGACATTTGGTAAGTTCATAGCACTATTCCGTACGACCCCGATCGTGCCCTTTAAATTTTGTTACGTCTCACCAATCTAACATGGCGGATGTGCGAAATATTTCACATGCATTCAATTCCTCCGAAACTATTACCGATATCTCCCTGGAATTTTGTACGGTGTGTACAGGCCCCCAGGGGGCTGCACCCCCTGGAAGCCACCCTCCATCATCTATTAAAACCACCCCTAACTGGCAAATCTCATAAGTCCAGAACAACATCTTTTATACAGCAAGGGCAGCTGACCAGCCTGGAAGGCTTGCCAAACACTTGCATCACACCATAAACATCTACACTATAACTAACTGGGGCAGCTATGCCAATGGAATGCTGACAGTACAACAGCAAAACCTATAAAGAGGACGGCCTTAATGAGGACAGGCTCTCTCTCCATTATCTGTCATACCGTGTGTCGCCGAAGGCTCTACTGCAGGCTGCTATCACCAGGTGAGTATCAGTGAAGTGTTCAGAGTTCCTATATTTTGTAACCTACTCCACAAACTTGTACACTTAAACTTATAACATTTATTACATTCCCCTAAAAGGGACTCACAATTCCATATTCACTGACCAATAAATACTTGGTCAGTACACTACACTTGCCTTATTAATTACACGCCTATTCACGTCCTAACGCCCTTCCTGATTCCCGTCACGAGTGACCGTGACAATAATAGCCAAATAGTTGCTAGCTCAAGTCTCATTATACTTCCCGCAGCGGCCCGAGCAGCGAGCCGACCACATAGCTGACGCACGCACGTCGGTTATATAACTCTCTCCAACCAGCTGAGAGGCTAGTACATTAACCTGTACACAGGGGTTCATACCCTGAAATACACTTACGTCTTTATAAGAGCATCCCCTAGAGTCCTAACACTAAACAACACTCTACACTGGTCAGCTTACCCAGCTACGGGAAGCTGCCCCCCTCTAGGAATCACTCTCCAAATCAGCACAATAACACATCCGTTTTAGATCTAACTACCCCCAACTAAGGGATCTAAAACAGATTGGTGGAGGCCGGGTACCACGCACAGTAGACAAAGGGCTCATACAACGAGTTCTCGTGGTCAAAACGGCCCGTACCGCATACAGCCAAGCGAGACTGGGAATTTTTTTTTTCTCTCAGACAGAAAGCATCATTTTTGCTTTCCGCTAGTTACACAGGGAATTTTTTTTCTCCCACATCAACCCCCACTCCCTGGAAAGAGTCAGAAATTGCGTACACATTTCCCCTTACACTCACCCTTAACGCAGAATGGCACCTCATGCAGAAGCAACAGAGATTGTAAGCCATAGAGGCAATAGGGTTACACCGATACTATTAGCATTATTAATAAGGTGCCAAAGTCATATACAAAGGCGACAGATACAAATACGGGCACTCCAAACAAAAATCGGGGCAATACAGGGCAAACAGCCATACACTCCGTCAGAGGGTAGGACAGCGCGATTGAGATGCGCACACAAGCACTTGAGGCACATACATGAACACCTCAATAGGATCCATATCCAAAGAAACAGAATATACGACCAATTAACCACCACACATGGTCCCGTAATAGATACTGCAACCCTCGAGAGAATGAGGGTGCACTACACAAATTTACACACTCAATACAGGGAGCTCATTCGCGAACAAGCGTTTCTCCAACTGGCGGCCACAGAACTGTATAGGGCACAAGCACATTGACACAACAGTTTGCCAGCAGGCCATGAGCTTCAATAGGCAGTACGCCCAAATTTGGGCAGGAACATAAGGAAACCCAGGCCAATAAGGCCATTTTTCAGTTCATGGTAGGGCCACCAGCCCAGCCGAGAGAGGACATAAGCGTAGATACGCTAGCGCAGCAATTTGCGAGGATGTCCCTCTCGCCACGTACTGCCACACATGGGAAGGAGTTCACCGTGGCCACAGTCCAGAGGACGGCCAGGTTAGACTCCAATACACTGCGGGGACAAAGTTACACCATTACACATCCCTTAGCTCCGGTTCGGAAGGCAATTTTGCCAAATCGGGGAGCAGAACATACGCCAACCCCCTCGGAACGGATGAACGAGAGGGAGTTGACGCCAGGACTCTCGAGTACACATGACATGACAGGGAGAAAACGGGAGGTAACCACGTCATGGGCTGAGGACGTAGAGCCCGCCCTACAGCACATTAAGCCTACACACACCTACACAAATAGGCAAACACAAGGGCAGGAGTCTACTGTGGCCATAGGCCAGAAATCGGCCAGACTACGCTCAAATACATTGTTAGGGCAAAAACAGGCAATTAAACGGCCTTTACCGCTAGTTCAGAGGGTAATTTTGCCAGAACGGAAGCGGGCACCAGCATTCGTACCCCAGGTGCGAATGCATAAGAGGGTGTTGCCTTCAGGCCCTCAGGGTGCACAACACACACCCGCACACTCTGACCAGGCGCTAACACACAGTACACGGGGTATAAGAAAGATCCTATTACCTACCCCACGAGACCGGTCAGTCAAAAATACACACACCCCCGTAAACTCTACTAGGGTAGCGCAGAGCGCAATTAGTCCCTCGAACACAGGCACACTCAGGCCAACAGACAGGCGCTACGGTGAAAGTAGGCCCAGGCTTACTTTGCTACAAATTCCTCCGAAAATAGCGAAGGAGCGCCTCAATGGGTTTCAGGGGCCTATGCCCTAGTAACAGGGCGAAAGTATTCACCTTTCAGACCAAGGACGCTCGGACGGGAATAACGACTTTCACCAAGAGTACAAAATAAACAAATATCACTTGCACCAATATTATAGTTACACGTAGGCTCGTTTACACGTGAGAAATACGATAATAGACACACGGAGACTCACAAACATAAACTGCACATTTTTTCATGTATATGCAGTGCAACATGGCTAGATCAAAAGTGCGTAATTCGAAATTCTTCTGTTTTTTTTCTTGACCCCCTAGCATTTTTTTCTCAGGCCATCAATGGTTATTGATCATAGCTGGTCCACATTATAACTTGGATAACGTAAAGTTTTTAATATGCAAAGCCAAGCGGAAGCCAATCAGTTGGGACACGCGGCTTAGGTTCGCAGAGAGCTATTCCGAACACAGCTTAAGCAACAAATCACAGCATAGAGCTTAGGCGGGTCTTTCTTGGTAGAAATGACTAAATGTTCTATGTTCCGGTCCCACAGTTTGATAGATTCTCTTGTGACGGGCGAGAGCCCTAATCGTAGCAAGAATTAAGAATCTCAAACTATTTTTCAAAATTGATAGATTTCCCCTGAGACGTAACTAGATTACTGTAGTACTAACGTCACCAAATAGGTGGATAGTACACTCAGGTCCTACTTCTCATTTTTAAACATTTTTTGATATTGTTTACGACACAGTTTTTACAGACTACCGCCGCCTGGCAACCCGCTTTAATAAGCATAAAGCAGTATGCAGGCGAGATACAATATATTTTCCCTACTCTTTTCAAAGTGCTCTCTTAATTCGGAGCGTTGCATAACTCATTTTTTTCTGCCTCATTCATTAATCCCGAGAAAGGAAAGTTAGGCAAGTTGAACTGTATGTATTTAATCTATAGGCATACGTGACACATTACACTGCCTATAACATGACTTTTTCACACCTCCATAACAACACGCAAGCTAAAACACAAACACCATAGGGTGAAGATCCCAGACTTTGGGAAAGCCCACATATTTTTGGACGGCACACAGCCAATTCGCATTGCCACATAACAAGTTAATACGCTAACACAACTGGCCCGGAGACACTCGTGCATAACGACATTTAGTACCATTAATAGGGATATACTCGACCCACGCTTACAGTTAACACAAAACTTGGGAACACGTATGTATTTAGTGGAAGGTTCTCTTATATTACGGAAAGCCCTACTCGCAACTACAGAGATAGTACTCAGGCCCAGACACACATACACGTGCCGGAAACATGAACGGAGCCAGACAACTAACAAGTGAGTGCACACGCCATTGTAATTCAATACTGTCGCGCTCAGCGATAACACGCTCCGCGTGGGCGACCTTGGCTGGCACGGACAGGCTAAGAGCACTCCAGGCTGAACTGGGACATACACACTCATTTACGCCAAGTCCAGAACCCCATAACTTCCAAAATTACACTACGGGGAGAATTCAAGAAGATCCAAACTTCTCATGCCAAGGCGTATTTTTATCCGCATGCCTTAAATACACGATGCGTGTGCCATGGTACATACGGCACAGATATCGTAATACCAGGTCCTTACAGCAAGCTGGGTCCGAACTCATAACCACACAATACACCCGTACCAAAAACTAACTAACCAATGGTATTTTTGGTACGAAAAACACAATCAAAATACATACAAGGGGCGCTCAAAACCAACAGACAACGCAGACATAGAGCACAGAGAATTACATGAGATTGCGGGTCCAAATGACCAAGTAAAAATCGGACACCGTGGGAAACAACTATACAGACTCCCAATTAGACCGAAATTGGTCCATACAAGTACATAAACAGGTAATACCACATTTCCTCCGGCCAAACACCGTGCAAAAATTTCGATTACACCTGACATAGGAAATAGATTTCCCAGACACAGGTATAGCAATTTCATAAGGCAAAAAGTCTTATGGAATAATGTCCACACAACAGTACTAGCAAAAATAGGACGAATTGACACATTGGCCCGCCCGGAATCCCAACCAGTGACAACACTCACATATTGGCAAGAAGTCAGGTTCCGACAGCCAACATACGCAATGTCAGAGACTTCATGTACACAAACAAATGAAAGCACAACATGACGAAAATACTGACTTGTAGATTCCGCCGCATTGCAACACTGCTGTCGACAGACTCTATTGTTATATCGGGAGTGACCATGAAATCACAAACACAGACCAATTATAATGCCATAAATTTTTCAGCACTGTTACAACAGTTGTGACATTTAGCAACGTACAGACATAATAAGCCGGACTTTTCTTAGGGCCACAGGGACATATCTACAAAGATGTTGACAAGTTGCACGCGCCATCTGACACTCAGACACGCGATACACGATAGGACTTAGCCGATAACAGGCCTCCCGCCCGCATGGTGTAGCGGAACATAGTCCCATACATACGCGCTCACTAATCAGGGGCGAATACAGACAGGGGCTCTGAGGGAACAAGACCTCCCCCTAATAACTTCTTTTCTCGACTTTATTTCTACAAAATCATCACAGGCGATCAGAACATGGACCAAGGGAGGACGACAGGAGCATAGGTGGACAATCCCAGCGAGATTACCAATATACCACCCACAGGCTACCATTTTACTACCCTACTCCCCCTCCATAACCTCTCCATTTACAACATTAACCAACACAGACACATAAACACGTAAAAACACATAAACTACATGACAAAATATACATCGGGGTTGATAGACTTCATGCGTTTAAAGAGAGGGCTTCCTACGCCCTGGATCTCAATGCTAACACCTGAGGATTAGGGGTGTGTCGGAAAAACGACAATTAAGCGTAATGCGCATCTCTAAGTGAGAGATGAGGCCAAATTTATATACTAACAATTTTTTTATTAAGTAATCCCGCATGAAAAGGACATAATATTATTATACACTGACCGACACCCATCCTTCAATGAGTGCGGGTACGCCTCATATCCAGACACATGCATGGAATATCCCGTCCACATACCAAGGGTTATTATTATTAAACCTGCATGACACTTTGTTAAAATTTTTGCAATCCCGGGAAATACCTACCCCCGTCCACTCATTGTAGAAGCATCCTGGTAGCATCACCGGCTCTAGGCCACCATTTAAATGAAGCCCAAAAATGCGCAACCCTCTCCTACCTTGCTTCAAGCCTATTCAACGGATAATACCCCCGGATCCTAATAACAGGGAACCTAATGCCATAAACCCTACTAACGCCTCCATGAAAGTTAACAGAGCATTACAGATGGAAATCCGACATAGCACAGTAGACCTGAAGTAGTCTATGCACTTAGAAGTTTCTACAACCCCAAAACACTTGAAAAATTTTACATTTTATAAACAATAAATTATTTACACAGTACACTTATATTTTTTACATAAAAAGGAATCTGATAACACGCTGATTGGTGATAACGACATAAGCAGAAGGCCAGAGGCACCACACTGGAGCAGAGCGGGTAAGGCGATGATGAGCCTTACCCTAGTTAACTTAACGACTAGACCAAAAAGACGAACCACGTAAGGTTGAGGCATTCATGGCCTGACACGGGCAAACTTCGGAATCCTTGGTATGCCTAGCCTGCCCCTAGGACGAAGAGATGTTACACCCACTATGTGCCACGGTCGTCGAAGCCAAGACCTGCAGGGGAGACTTTCTGAGGATGGTGGGAGAAATAGCCAGCTCCACGCCGGACTCAGGAGTTGACCCTAGGGACGACCAAACTAGGACGAGACTTTTAGTTAAATATAAGTAAGTAGGGCTTCTACAGCGAGAAGCGAGACTCCTATGCGCAGGAGTGAAGTATTATTGTTGCCAATCAGGGCGAAGAGAATATTATTACTGCCAACAAAGGCGAAGAGAATACTAGCACTGCCAATAAAGGCGAAGAGAATACTATTATTGCCAATAAGGGCGAAGATGATACTATGCCATTGGACGATGTCCAATGCCCACATAAATGGTGACGCAGCGGGCAGCCAAGGACATTAAATTAGGAGCATGGCGAGCCCTCAAAGGGGTCAAAGTGGGCAGATCCAACAACGACAACATATGCAAAGGCAACGGCAATGACCAGGCAAATACAGCGGGCCAGGCGGTTTGCTTAGTGGCACCGTAAGCCGCCTGCGACTATATTAATACTAGTTAATAATTATTAGCATAAGCGTCGACAACTAGTATTAAGGGGGCGGAATCCGGCGGTTCTAGGGACAACCGGTGTTTCTAGAATACGTATGGGTGGTGCCCTGAGGAAGTAAATTGCCTCAGGCGATCGCTCTGGTCAAAATTTTAGCTGTAAGACAGTTGCATTTGACACGCAACTTAGGATTAAGCAAATTTACTAACCGCTGTTGCTAAATAATAGCACAGCATATTTCGGCAATAGAGTAAGGCCACCCATTCGGCTTGTAAACAACAAACATTTTTACTTACCATAATTAAGGCAATTTTTTTTAGATTAAGATAAAATCTCGGCACCTGGCGACTCAAATTCATTGCCAGAGTAAGCCCGATAATACATTAAGTTAGATTAACTAGGTTAACTAAGACTAATATAAACACTTTGTGAGTAAGAAAAACATTACGGCACCGTGTAGGGTAAGCCCGATCATACATCAAGTAAAACAATCATGTGTAAAGAGAACATGACACTAATAATGGCCACAGGTTAACACTAATCATGCTCTTTTTTCAGGGGAAAAAGAGCTTCAGCCAGTGAAAACACTGACACAGTATCCGATATGCAATATTCATATGCTTTCTTAACCTCTCCATTTTTCAGGCGTCGTCACCAGGAATATGGCACTGGTGACTATGATTTCACTGCCATACAGCAGCAGCATGTTATTTGTGCCATGATATTATTGTGTACCACCTTTACGCACTAATTTGTATTTGCAATTCGTATTCATCCTCACACACAACCCAACACATACACCTCCATTTTTTTTTTACAGCTACACTCCAGAAATCTGAACAGCAGGGTTGATACCTGTGGGGTATCAGGCTTGCTGACAGATCGACATAAACAAAGGACATAAGGCGTCAAAGATGCGACGCAAAAAACGGCAATGAGGGCGCAACCGATCTGTGGTGGCTACTCTCACTGTCAAGTGTGAAGGCATTCGCCCACAGAGAATGGTTCACAAAGTAAGGGTACATATCAGCGGCACGACCACTAAGCTACACCGGGAAACGGCCGGACAGGATTAGCCGTGGGACGGCACTTAAATACAAAAGGTAGCGTGCACGCAAGTTACAATAGACACGGCCGTCTAGGTATAGCATAATTAATAATTAACATAGACATAAGTATATAATGTAATATAATGTAATACAAAATACGGCAATATTGTTCAAAGGCACTACACACAAAATTATGATGCCACACATTGTGAACACACACATTCTTGTCAAACACATGTACACCATGATTATGATTTGTTTCTTTCATTTTCTTTCTTCTAACGTCCCAATTTGTAAAGGTGTTCCGTTTTATCCCAACACAATAAACATATTTTAAATATTTCCTTTAACTTATACCCTGGAACACCTATTTTTTCTACTTCTTCCATCTTTTCACATTGCAGGGAGCAATTTTTTCCCCAAGACAGAGGCGGACGGTACAATCACTCGTCCAGCCCTGGGTTTTTTCCTCCCTGCACAACAATATATTACATAATGTTTAAAACCATGTATTTTTTGTGGAACTTTTTATATATTGCAAATGCCATTTTTTTTCCTCATGCACTGTTTTAAAATGTCAAATGTATATGTATATCCCAAAACCCACCCCTCTGAACACGAACTGATCTCACATCTACACGACATCCCTACATCAACACGACATCACCACCTCTACACGGAACAGAAGAAACGAAGATCAGACACAAGGGGGATTCCACTACGACCTACTACGACGACACCCCAACTCCACGTTCCGTTCCCGTTCGCGGGAACGCGAACTAAACAGAGGAAGAGGCTTGTACAGGCCCTAAGGGGGCTGCACCCCCTGGAAGCCACCCTCCATCATCTATTAAAACCACCCCTAACTGGCAAATCTCATAAGTCCAGAACAACATCTTTTATAGAGCAAGGGCAGCTGACCAGCCTGGAAGGCTTGCCAAACACTTGCATCACACCATAAACATCTACACTATAACTAACTGGGGCAGCTATGCCAATGGAATGCTGACAGTACAACAGCAAAACCTATAAAGAGGACGGCCTTAATGAGGACAGGCTCTCTCTCCATTATCTGTCATACCGTGTGTCGCCGAAGGCTCTACTGCAGGCTGCTATCACCAGGTGAGTATCAGTGAAGTGTTCAGAGTTCCTATATTTTGTAACCTACTCCACAAACTTGTACACTTAAACTTATAACATTTATTACATTCCCCTAAAAGGGACTCACAATTCCATATTCACTGACCAATAAATACTTGGTCAGTACACTACACTTGTCTTATTAATTACACGCCTATTCACGTCCTAACGCCCTTCCTGATTCCCGTCACGAGTGACCGTGACAATAATAGCCAAATAGTTGCTAGCTCAAGTCTCATTATACTTCCCGCAGCGGCCCGAGCAGCGTGCTGCCCACATAGCTGACGCACGCACGTCGTTTATATAACTCTCTCCAACCAGCTGAGAGGCTAGTACATTAACCTGTACACAGGGGTTCATACCCTAAAATACACTTACGTCTTTATAAGAGCATCCCCTAGAGTCCTAACACTAAACAACACTCTACACTGGTCAGCTTACCCAGCTACGGGAAGCTGCCCCCCTCTAGGAATCACTCTCCAAATCAGCACAATAACACACCCGTTTTAGATCTAACTACCCCCAACTAAGGGATCTAAAACAGGTGATAAAGGGAACTACTAGAAGTTCCCCTATGTGACTTTTGAAAAACTGGTAACTAGAAAACCAACATGGCGGCCAAGCGTAGTTGCGACTTTTAAATAGACGTTTCTCGGGATTTAACTAGCCCAACGCAATGGAACTTGGTACAGTGTATGTTTATGCACATTGTAATGCACCGACATCTAACTTCGTTCAATTGTTTACATAAACTCAAGATGGCGGCTATGCGAAATATTTCACCGGCATTCTATACCTCTGAAATGATTACCGGCATCACCCTGAAATTTTGTACGGAGATAAAGGGTACTGCTGGAAGTTCATCTATGAGACTTTCAAAACCCGGTTAACTACAAAACGAACATGGCGGCCAAGCGAAGTTGAAAGTTTTAAATATACTTTTCTCGCGATTTAATAATCCAAACGCAATGAAACATGGTACAGCAAATGTTTATACACATTGTAATGCACTGGTATTTAATTTAGTTCAATTGTTTACATAATCTCAGATGGCGGCTGAGCGAATTTTGAAATTAAGTTTTATTTCTTGTGTCGTCATACCGTCGAAGAGAAAGTTTGAATAAAGAACCTACGCAATGATTTTCCTTTAATGGTACATTACTCTATGGCCTATACATATAACAATCCAACATGGGGACCATCCGAAATAGCTAGACGGATCTCAATATCTGCGAATCTATTACAGCAATTAAACTGATTTTTTAATGTTCATAGTGGCTATGAACATAAGTTCACCTATAGGACTTTCAATAATCTGGTGATAACAAATCCAACATGACGGCGACGCGAAGTATTGTGCCCTTGTGGGGTGCACAAGATTCGAATCCCTGATCTTTCATGCAAGAAAGGAAGGATATCTTAAAGATTTCAGTACAGTTTTAAAGCCAGCCATAGGGCGAGATGAGATCACCTCTGCGTGACGCATGAACGAGGAGGCAATTTGGGTGGTGTGAATAAAAATGAGTCAAAGCTCGTGAGCGAATGCTCAGTGAGTGCCCGAGTGTCTGACTGCCGATGAGCTTCTACTCCGCATTTCTGGTGAATAAGAATGTGGAGTGCAAGCACAGCGTACACTCAAGTGTCTGGAGCAGCCACTCAGCGACAATGCTCAAGGCCGTACACGTGTCGTGTAATATGATGCCGACTCCTAATGTTTGAAAGACAGTTCATTGCTCACCACGGCAGAAGACAGTGTTGAATTCCAGTCCGCCTTTGTCTCGATTTTGAAGGAACATCCAATTCTGTTTTCGAAGTCTCCGCTACCGGATACAAAGCACAAGAAAACAAGGACAATTAATGCAGTTCAGAGTGATTACCTTGCAAAATTTAATTTAAATCTTTCGGTCCAACAGCTGTATAAAAATTACAAAACTTAAAAACCAGGTTAAAATATAAAATAGATTTAAAGCGAACGGGAAACAAATCCATAACGTTAAAAGATTGGGAGAAACAGCGGATGAGTCTCATGTAGGGGGAGGATAACCCAACCATCAGCCGTCTGAATGGTAGGAAATAATAACCTGAAAATTACAGCATAAATAAATAATAATTTAATAAATTTAGGAAATTGGAATCATGTAAATAACAAAACTTCATGATCATGAAAATAATACATTAACAATTGACAATTAACAACAATTGAATGCGTATTTCACGAGCAAAATCTGCAGGAGCTATCTTAACTTCGACTTGCAGCAGAAGCTATAGTGAAAACCTGAATGGTAAGGAAATTATATAAATACAGTACCAATAAGTTGTGGAAGATAGACTTTATTTAAAATATTATGCAATGCTATTTTTCTATTGTATAGTAATTTCTATATATTATTACGGTATTTTTAAGGGGGAGCGGTCACTACTCCGATTATGGAATATGGAGACGTTTCATTTATGATTATGAAATTAATGCAGGGGCCTCTACATCATCAGTGGTAAATCCTAGCACACCACCACCAGCAGCGAGCGTACCGGTAGTTAATAGGCAATTGCTGGAAGACGAAACAGATCAAACAAGGAAACTTAATAACAGTGAACTGCAAAGGTTGGTGCTGTTAAAGCAATTGAAGGTTTTAGAGCAAAAACATAAGGTGTTATTATTGGAGGAGAAACAGCTGAAGCTAATAGAATGTGATATGGAATGAAAAAGGGAACGGGAAACAGCAAGGGAAATAGACACAGGAAGGGAGAGGGAAAGGGAAAGAGAGGAACAAGTGATGGATTGTGAAGGTACTGAAAGTGTACTCTTCATCAGATGTGTTCTATGATCAGATGTGATCTTAAACTGTATTTACTTTGCTTTTATCTATTTATTTTATATTTATTTATTTTATTTGTTTGATATATTTCATTTCTTTTATTTATTTCATTTGTTTGATTTATTTAGTTTATTTAATTTATTTGGTTTATTTAATTTTTATTTTATTTGTTTGATTTATTTAATTTATTTTATTTATTTATTATTTTGTTTAGTGAGCCTCCGTGGCTTAGGCGGCAGCACGCCGGCCTCTCACCGCTTGGTCCGTGGTTCAAATCCCGGTCACTCCATGTGAGATCTGTGCTGGACAAAACGGAGGCAGACAGGTTTTTCTCCGGGTACTCCGGTTTTCCGTGTCACAATTTCATTCCAGCAATACTCTCCACTATCATTTCATGTCATCTGTCATTCATTTAATCATTGCCCCAGAGGAGTGCGACAGTCTTCGGCAGCCGGCACAGTTCATATCCTCGCCGCTAGATGGGGGCTTCATTCATTCCATTCCTGACCCGGTCGGAGACTGGAAGCAGGGTGTGGATTTTCATTATTTGGTTTATTTCTTTTATTTTTTATTTAATTTGTTTGATTTGTAATTAAGAATTATTGTATTCCCTTGTTTTTTTTCTGCTATGGGTCTTAATGGCCTGCTACAAGCAATAAATGATGATGATTTATTTCATTATTTTATTTATTTCATTTGATTTAATTCATTTATTTAATTTGTTTGATTTATTTTATTTGTTTTATTTATTGTATTTACCGGTATTTAATTTTTAGCCCAATTTTCTCAGTTGGCAAAAATGAGGGAAAAGTCTGTCGGTCCTTCTGCCCCCCCCCCCCTATCAACTCCTAAACGGCTGCAGTAATCGAAATTTGGTATGAGTAAAGATCTATACCTGAATATCTCAATCCCATATTTGAAAACGATGTCAGTGCTACAAACTGCTGAAAAACAGCACTTGAAATTTGAGCTCCATGTTGGATATCTTGGAAGGTATGCATGGCAGCTATTCCAAAATTGGCGCACATATAGATAATAATGTTTTATTCAATTTCCAGGAGGCCATACATGGCAGTGTTGCCAAAATGATTCTAAGCCTGCTGATAGGTCCAATTTTTAAATGCATATTACTTCTACACTTTCAATTGGATTTCAACCAAATTTCGTATGTATTATGTGTATGTAAACAGATATGGCTGGGCGTAATCTCAAGAGCTACCAGGGCTGTTAATAAATGCTGTCTCTATTTTTTTTTACCCTAATATCAATATATCAGAAAGTATGCAAGCCAACAGTTCTAATCTTTGCACACGTATAGTACCGGCCATTCTAGATTAATTTGGAGTAACTAATAGAAGTCAGTGCTGCCAACGTGATTCTAAGCTTACTGATAGTTCCAATTTTAAAATACATTTAACTTCTGTATGTCAAATGGATTTCATCCCAAATTGGCACTATTAGAGATCATAATAATATTTCAAATTATTTGTGACCAACACATGCATGACATCGTTGCCAACATGATTTTACGTGCACTGATAGATCCAATTATACATCATGTATGTCTAATTGCATGTAACGTTCGTGCTATCCATTGGCCTTCAACCAAATTTTGTATTCTGTACCTTAAGAGATGGAACTAAAAACATATTCAGTCACCAGCGCTGCCAACTGTAGTGCTCTATTAGGCTACATTATACCAGGTATGTTTTGAACTAATTAGTGCCTGCTTGATCTTTATTCACCAGGAATCTGGAGCGCCCGCTCTGCTACTCAAGTGATTCTCTGCGAAGTTATTATATATAATTTCCTTTTCCTATGAACCACCATCATAAACTCTGCCATGCTAATTGACACCACTGTTTGGAGCAGTGGCGTAGCCAGGGGGGTATTACTGGGGGTTAGAATCCCTCCCTCAACCTTGGAATTTTTACAAAAAGACATAATTAAGAAGCTAAATAAACATGTCTTAAATTAAGTACCGGTAATGGTACTCGCTAATGATGAGTGTATAACTCATGCTATGTGGAAAATCGTTATGGTTGTGTTGTTGTTTTAAGGGGCGGAACTACGAGGCCATCTGTCCCTCCTAACACAGTTATGGTTGTGATTTGCGTCTGTATCACTGCTTGGAGATGTACTGCTGTCGTTTTCGGTCCAGGGTGTCTTCATGACAACCCATAACTCCCTCCTTTTAGGGTTGCCAATCTAGCCCCTCCCCCCCGCTTAATATATATATTTTTTTAAAAATCCAACCTAGCAAGGCAATCCGCTTTCTTTCGTTTCTTAGCGGGAGGAAGGTTATATATAAATTAATGTAGTTTTCATTAATTCGAAATAAAATGTTTCAATAAGGACCTAGAAAATGCATTAACACTAATTTGGAGACCGTTAATTTCTGGAGCGTGAGATAGCAGAGTTGCTGAATATTACTATGTCCAGCAATTCCCGAAATTACGGTTATCCCCCAGTTAACTATAACCCCTCCCATTGGTCCATTTTGGCTACGCTACTGGTTTGGAGTCACCTACTGAGCTAGCTCAAGTAAACATGAGCAGGCGCTAACAGGCATGAGTGCCAGCTCGATCTTTATTCACCAGGAATCTGGAGCGCCCGCTCTGCTACTCAAGTGAATGGAGCGTGCGCTCAAGGACGCAGGAACTGTTGTGAGTGACTGCTACCGACCAGCGGATTTTATTCACCTCAATGCGAGTGCCCGCTCTAAATTCGCGAGTAAAGAGCATGTGCTCACTTTTATTCACACCACCCAATATCTTGCAGCTGCGTCTAAGATCACCGGCATACGTGTGTTAAAGATGCTTGCATCAGGAGACGCAATCGCCCAGCAAAACTTTCAATTGAGAAGAGAGAGAAAGAAGATTCATGTAAAAGTCCTGAGTCAGCTAGAAAACGGCAACACTGTTAGACAGGCGGGGCCAGAAACCGTGGTAAAATACTGAAATTGGCAAGAAATATGCAAAAAGGTTAAAAGATCTCACCGGTAATGTTGATTATCCTAAAATAAGAATTTTGAGAGTTATAAAATTGTATAATAATTGAACAGTATAGAAATGCAGTTTCAGCACGACGTCATTGAGGATTCACATAGCCAGTAGCCTAGAGTGAGGAAAAAAGTGAGTACGCCCACATATGGCGGGAGAGCATTTTAATTTTTAAAGGAACTTCCCACGATCGATTTTTGGAAATTTTAGTAACATTTAGACGTTGAGATCGTGAGGAACAAGGAGGTATTTTTTTTTTTCAAAAATGTACGACAGGTATTTTAGAAAGTGGTTTTGAGAAGAAGCGAAACTAATTTATTTTTTGAGGATTTCAATAAATAAGCAGCCAGCCTTAGGGTAATCATGCAGTCTTAATCCAACCGTGAGTGGTCATGCTGTGTCACCGTACATCGAATCGTCGTAATCCTCGTTAGAAGGAAATTATGGACGTGCTACGAACAGTTTTAATCAGTCTCTGGACTTTGGCAAAGTGTTGTACTTTGGCCCATAAATATCTTCAGCCAACGGAGGCGTGTAAAGCCTTAATTAGACTCAGTTATCGAAGACAATACCGAAACATCTCGGCAGTGAACGAGACTTTAAGAGAGTAGTGAAATTCTAAATTTATCCAGTGCATTAAAGAACCGCATCAGGGTCAATACGTAGGATAATTGCCTAATCTTCCCGTGCTTAGGAGATTAGTGCACAAGTGACGTTATATCAGAGAAATCTTAAGCAGGGCAGTAACTGCTTAGGGAAGAGTGAAAACTTTATAAATCTTTCCACGAGTAGAATACAATAGTATTCACAAATAACGTCCAAACGTGGACGAAAGTAAAAGACAATGTCAGAGCGCATAGTAACAGTATAAACAGCGACTCTAGGACCGAAGCAAGCAAAGACTTCCGGCATGATATTAACTTGCAAATTGAACGAGGGTAGATCGCGCAATAGACTGATCAGGTGCCGACTACTAAAGGAAACCGGAATAGGACAAAATTATCCGTACCAGTCGAGGGAAGGCTGTGAACGAGACTTTCAATCAATCCAGCTAGGAGTCAGATCTAGGGGAAGAAAGCTAGTATCTGCCCCTTAGGAGGAGGGGAAAAAGGAAAGTGTGAAAGCGTGTGTAACCACATTGTGTGAAAACGGCATCGTCGCATGCCTAAAGTGAAAATTGTGTATATAAATATTTGTCAAGTGTTAGCAATAATTTTCAAGTGTTTTATAAATATTTAGTGTCATAAAGTGTTAAATATAAATATGATTTTATACCTCAAGTAGAGGATATCAGTGTATTAAAAAGTTAAATATTATGGAAGTGTATACCACGAGTGTTGTGCGTTGTGAAATGATGGCTTAAAACCCAAAGATGTGGGCTATAATGCTAATTCATTGGGGGCCTGGAGCAGCAGCTCGGGAAATCATGTGAGTAAAACAATTTGATTATGTGTGTTTTGGGGGAAGAGTTCGTGCAAATAAATACAGTGAGAAAGTGTTCTCATCTAAACCAGGATAATGAAATAAAGTGTATAAAATGAAGCGTACGGTTTTCTGAACGATAATTTAGTCATGAATTAACTGATTAATAAATGTAAATTGTATAAATACTCAGTGGAGTTGTATTCCTTTGAAATCCCGTCATATGGTGACGTAATGTAAAGTAACATACTTTTAAAGCAAGAAATAAAACTTAAAATCTTCAGTAGAGAAGTAAATGTTGAATTAACAATGATAATAATGAAAGTTGGAAGCGGTTAAGGTTCCATAAATAAATAATAATAATAAATGATTGTTGAACAATAATGTTCTAATGAAAGTAATGTCAAAGATGAATTAATAATAAATGCCAAGCCGATTATAAGTGCAAATAATGTAATGAGACGGAGATTAAATGAAGTTAAAGTAATGACTATCTGGCTCAAAAATATCACACAAATACTCTTGTAACAAGCTATAGGAGAGCTTATTTGATTTTTCACGCTAATGATTGCTGTGATTTCGTACCAGGTTTTAATTGATTGCCATGTGTAGTTGGGCGCGGTTATGTTGAAATGAATGTGTTTGCATTGAGGCAAATTAGAAAACGGGTGCTCTATATTTTGTGTAAAGTGCGGGGAGAGTGCATATGGCCGCCCAGAATTCGCTAATCTAGGAGGGTTGGTGTTAAATTATCCCACTCCTGTATGAGTGTCGGTAAGACCTCCCAAAATGGAATATAACCTAGGAGGCGGACCCATTTATATGAACCCAGGTTCATCTACGTAGAAAGCCCCTTTTATTATTGAATGTTATACCCACCAATAACGATACTTCGCATTCAATAATTTCACCTGAGCCAATAGAAGCGGACAAATAAGACCGCGTAATTTAATGATGAATGGATCTAGTGTGTGTATTTTCGAGTTTTGAAGCTTGTAGTAGCCAATTGTTTGGAGTGAATAGACCGCCCGTCTGAGAGCAGGGAGCCCATATGACCCTCGCTCATAAATAAGTGTGAAGCACTTTGACAAGCCTGAAGGTCGCCACTAATTGCCTTGCGGTAGGCCCGAGACAGCACGCTTCTGTGCTGTGAGGAAGTTATAAATATCTGAGATAGCCCGGTCATCAGCGCCGAGAGCTAAGTATTATTATTTCTTGCTGAGAATCGTTCAGAAACCGTATAAGCAAAAATAATGATTATAAGAGTACTGTGAAAATCCCTTACTGTTGATAACATAATATTGCTCCCGATTAATTGGAAATATTAAGATAGTCTAGGGAGTCTTTCTTGATTTGAATAATTCAGTATTTCCTAAAATCAAGGGATGCACGAGTTCTTCCCTGCAACACCAAATTAGTAGAATTCTATGGAGGGGGATGATGATTTTAAACTCAAGTGGACCAAATGATATGTTATTGTTATAAACAAATTAGCACGAGTGAAGTAAAGCCCCAATCTGGGAGTTAAAATTGCTTTATTTTGAAGATGAATAACTATGTAAATATAAACTTAGAGCCATGAGGAGATCATATGTGCAGTTTATAAAACCTGCTTTATGGAAGTGAGATTTATGTAGATTTTGTCAGGTTCGTTTAAAACCTTAATTATTGATTTTTGTGGTTCAGTTTTATGATTCCTTGTCCATTTGAGGGCGAGTGTGAACATTTCATTGTAAATTTATTTGTTGTAGCGCCTAATTTTGATTAACATTAAATAATTTTTATATTTTGAATTTGGTATTCATTTTGAGTGTTATCCTTACGCTTTGATCCAAAATACGAGAATCATTGAGTGGGAGAATGCACCATGCCCCGAAGTCCTATAGAGCTAGGGGACTATGATTTATGTATTTATTGTACGCAAAGGTACAGTATAAATATTCCCATGGACGTTTCTCGAAATTTAACCATCCGAGTGCAGTGACACTTGGTACAGTAAATCCTTATGCAAATGTTAATCCACTAGCATCTAGTTTGTTTCAATTGTTTCCATAACCACAAGATGGCAACTGTGCGAAATTTTAAAATATCGTTTTTATTTCTTGTATCCTAATCATGTGATTGAAGTTTGAATACTACACGTACACAATAATCTTCATGTAGCAGTACATAACTCTAAGACCTGCATATATAAAAATCCAACATGGCGTCCACCCGCAATATTAAGTCGGTTCTCAATATCTACGAATCTTGTTGTGAGGTTTGAGCCATTTTTCAGTGTTCCCTAAGTAAACAAAAGTTTGGTGCTTTTCAGTCGGTCAACACGAATGTACCCAAATAGAGCTGGGTTATGCCCTGATCCTGAAATAAATTACATAAGATTAAT
Organism: Meconema thalassinum; assembly: GCA_946902985.2. Classification (NCBI taxonomy): domain Eukaryota; kingdom Metazoa; phylum Arthropoda; class Insecta; order Orthoptera; family Tettigoniidae; genus Meconema; species Meconema thalassinum. The sequence continues at coordinate 1,452,419,421 of OX336388.2, read as the reverse complement.
AAATACACTAGGATGACCAGTTTCGATCGTCAAGCGATCATCATCTATGTTTGAGAATACCGGTGAAAAATATATACAACATGTACAATTATTTAGTTGCAGTGTTGGTAATGCAACAGTCGGTGTATGTTGAATGTGTTATATCTAATGTTAGGTAAACTTCTAAAATAGTGATGAAAATCCGGAATTTGTCTGTTAGGGGTGACTATATGGTTTTACAAAATCAACTATGGTTATACTGAAATAATGCAAGCTTATACTTATCGAGTTGTCTCTTTAACTGCAACTTGAAGCAGTTGCGTGTTTCCATAGACACCAGTTGTAGTCGACTAACCCCGAGTGTTCGCTGGGTGGAACTGGTTTTCCCCTTCCTCTCCCTTTAGTTGCTATGTTCTTCCAGAGGTCAGTGCCATGTATATTTGTGTGACTTTGCCAAATCTAGATAAAAGTGTATGCTATTTAATGCAGGAGTCTGCAACTACTAAAGACCGTGGAACTATCTTCGCCACGCTTGGGCTAAATGTACATAATTCATCACGAATCGAAAGGCAGAGCTCTCGACATAAAAGAAGCAATCGAGATTCACCTAGCCACTTTTATGGAGAGTTCACCCCTTTTCGCTCTACTAAAAACACACCCTGTCGAAAACAAAACACAACTTAGCGATACAGCCAAGCTAGATTAAAAAAAGTCCTCTCGGCACGCCGGAAGGTGGAGGTAGATTTCACCGGACAAACTTGGAGATAGGCGAAAATAGGCAGAATATGCAGGTTTTCGCAGAAGGATCAGACCTCATTTATCGCGTGAAAATATTTTATAATTGGAGATTAATTAACTTTGTTTTTCTTCATTTTAAACATATTTTAAACATTTTATTGTCTTACGGGGACGGTAACCTTCTTGTCATTTGGAGTCCACTTTTAGCCTATTTTCAATTTTGAAAAAAATAGGCTTATGAGATCACCTTTTGTCCATGTGTGTGTGTGTGAGGTGTGTGTGTGTGTCCCCTAATAAAATCTAAACGGCTGGAGCGATTTCAGTGAAACTCGGTAAGTTCATAGCACTATTCCGGCGACGTCGACCGTGCCCATCGAATTTTGTTACGTCTCACCAATCCAACATGGCGGCTGTGCGAAATATTTCACTAGCATTCAGTATATCCGAAACTATAACGGATATCGCCCTGAAATTGTGTACGGTGATAAAGGGTACTACTAGAGGTTCACCTATGAAACTTTCAAAAACCTGGTTACTACATAACCAACATGGCGGCCAAGCGAAGTGGAGACTTTTAAATAGACTTTTCTCGCGATTTAACTATCCAAACGTAATGAAACTTGGTACAGCAAATATTTATACACATTGCAATGCACTGGAGTCTAATTTAGTTCAATTGTTTACATAACCTCAAAATGGCGGCTGTGCGAAATATTTCACTGACATTCTATATCCCCGAAACTATTACAGATATCACCCTGCAATTTTGTACGGTGATAAAGGGTACTGATACAAGTTTACCTATGTATAATTCATAAACCTGTAAAGTACAAAACGAACATGGCGACCAAGCGAATTTGAAATATTTTAATAGACTTTTCTCGTGAGTTAACTCTCTGAGCGCAGTGAAATGTGGTACAGTAAATGATTTTTCAGATTGTAATGTACTGCCATCTAATTTAATTCAATTGTTTACATAACCTCAAAATGGCGGCTGTGCGAAATTTTAAAATTAAGTTTTTATTTCTTGTGTCGTAATCATGCGATCGAAGTGAAAGTTTGAATAATGAACCTAGGCAATAAGTGACCTTGAATGGTACATAACTCTATGGCCTATACATATAACAATCCTAAATGGCAAGCTTCCGTAATATTTAGACGGTTCTCAATATATATGAATCTTTTACAGCAACCAAACTGAAATTTTTATGTTCATAGAGACTATGAACATATGTTCACCTATAGGACTTTCAGTAACCTGGTGAGCACGAATCCAACATGGCGGCGACGCGAAGTATAAATATTTAAATGGACGTTTCTCGCGAATTAACTATCCGAGTGCCGTGAAACGTTGCACGTTTTAAATGCTTACACAAATGTTGATCCACTGGCATCTAATTTATTTCAATTGTTTGCATAATTAAAAGATGGCTGCTGTGCGTAATTTTAAAATCTCGTTTTTACTTCTTGTGTTCTAATCATGCGATTGAAGTTTGAATACCTCACTTACACAATAATCTTAATATAATAGTACAAAAATAAAAATCCAACCTGGCGACCATCTGAAATATTTAGACGGTTCTCAATATCTACGAATCTGATACAGCAATTAAACTGAAATTTTGTATGTTGATAGAGGCAATTAACATGAGCAGGATATATGAAAATAGGCTGTACAGTTCTTCACGGAACTACTTGTTATACTTGTGGTCACACTGTCCTTATGCAAGGTTTCGACACTGATGTGTAACTATGTAACGGTCTGTTACTTCTTCACGCAAAATTATATCTCCCGCAGAGATGTTGGTTGGTTCCACAGTTTAGGGGCTGCGACAACGCGGTCATATAACCCCGTGTACTTTGGGTGAGTGTAGAATCTGTCTGATAAACGGTGTGAATTGTGATGGCGGTATTAGTCTGCAATTCAGGTAAGGAATGCAGACGCTAAATTTCAAGCAGTAGTTCCTAATGTTGCTACCAGATACTAACGTCAACGCCACCCAGCTGTGAACTTGACTACTAGATGCCACCTCAATCAGCAACTCGCAACGAACGTAGGAACTTCCCCTCCAAAGGAAAGCTTACTGAGAGATTTTTAGCGCTCTTAGAAAATCCGACGACTTTGGCCGGCTTTGAACCCGCGACCTTGGGCATAGAAGTTCAGCATGCTACCAGTTACGTCACCGAAGCCGCTTCACACTTAGTCAGATGGAAATCTGAATCTGATCTCGCGCAAGTGCGTTGTCATGGCAACGTCTGATGGCTCATCCCTCATCAATTTAGTAGTGTTGCCATGTCAACCACTGATAGCTCTTGGCATTTTCTTATAATTCCGAAATCATTTTTCTCATCCCTTGGCGCAATGGTGGCTCATATCAAAAATTCTTTCAGACAAACGTTTTAGGTAATTATTAGGGGAATATTGTCCATTTTGTACGGTTTTGATATTGGGCCTATTAACAGAGATATGATTAATGTTTCCCGAAAAAAACACTTTTTCCCACCCCTTTGGTCAATGGTTGGTGCTATCAAAAAAACGTTTCAAACATAAATTTCTGAGCTTTATCCGACACATAGTATGAACTTTGAACGGATTCGATATTTCACATATTAAGAGAGTTATAGCAATATTTCATTTTTTCGAAAAAAAAAAGGTCCCCCATTTTCATCCCCTTCGACCGATTTAGCCCAGTAACGAACTCGTCCGAGATTTTATGGGTATACATATTCGGTAAAAAATTCAAAGTGATTGGCGCAAAATTACGGCAGTTATCGTGTCCACAAGAAACTGATATACATATATATACATATATTACATAAAATATATATAAACTTTTGAACTGACGGTGGTTTTGGGGTCTGGGGGATGTGAAACGCGAAGATATGTCGAAATTTTCCGGAAATCGAAACATGGTACCCATTGCAATAGTTAGCTTTCTAATGAAATCTACCTAAAATACTGCCGTCAACGACACCTAGCTGGGAACTTGGCTACTAGATGCCACCTCACTCAGCAACTCGCAACGAACGTTGGAACTTCCCCTCCGAAGGAAAGCAAACTCAGGTTTTTTAGCGCTCTTAGTAAATCCGACGACTTCAGCCGGGTTTGAACCCGCGACCTTGGGCATAGAAGTTCAGCATGCTACCAGTTCCGATACCGAAGTCGCTTCCCACTGACATATGAAAACTGAATGTGATCTCGTGCAGTGGCGTTGTCATAGCAACTGCTGATGGTCATCCCTTATCAATTAAAAGTAAAGTTGTCATGGCAACCTCTCTTGGCACTTGGCATTTTTAGCCTACTTTCGATTTTTGCAAAAAATGAAAGTAGACTTATGAGATCAACACAGGGCGAAAAAAGTGTGTCTGTCTGTGTGTGTGTATGTGTGTGTGTGAGTCTGTGTGTGTGTGTGTATGTGTGTGTGTGAGTCTGTGTGTGTGTGTGTGTGTGTCTGTGTGTGTGTGAGTGTGTGTACTCTGAATGTCTGTCCCCCCCTATCAATTCGAACACGGTGAATGCGAATTGAACGAAATTTGGTACAAAGGTAGCACTAGCAAAGGACACCTCAGTGTCATGTTTTATATTGCCGCCATCTTGACGGAAACGTAATGGCGGCCACACAAATGTTCAAAGCTTAAATCAAATTACGACTAACCTAATCATCCGATCTCTACCAAATTTTGCAACAACATACCTTTATGGGGGGAGCATCCTTTGACCAAACTAATAGGTCATCAGCGTAATAGTTTGCGGATGGCGGCCATCTTTGTGTGAAAATCGATTCCCCCTATTAATTCGAACACGGTACAACCGAATGGAACGAAATTTAGTACAGAGGTAGTACTAACAAAAGGCACCTCAGTGTCATGTTTTATATCGCCACCATCTTGACGGAAACGTAATGGCGGCCACCCAAATGTTCAAAGCTTAAATCAAATTACGATTAACCTAATCATCCGATCTCTACCAAATGTTGCAACAGCATACCTTTATAGAGGAAGCATCCTTTGACCAAATGACTAGGTCATTAGCCTAATAGTTTGCGGATGGCGGCCATCTTTGTGTGAAAATCAATTCCCCCTATTAATTCAAACACGGTGAAACCAAATGGAACGAAATTTGGTACAGAGGTAGCACGAGCAAAGGGCATCTCAGTGTCATGTTTTATATCGCCGCCATATTGACAGAAATATAATGGCGGCCACACAAATGTTCAAAGCTTAAGTTAAATTACGACTAACATAACCTTCCGATCTCTACCAAACTTTGCAACAACATTCCTTTATGGAGGGAGTATCCTTTGACCTATCTAATAGGTTATTAGCCTAATAGTTTGCGGATGGCGGCCATCTTTATGTCAAAATTGATTCCCCCTATTAATTCGAACACGGTGGAACCGAATGAACGAAATTTGGTACAGAGGTACCACTAGCAAAGGGCACCTCAGTGTCATGTTTTATATCGCCGCCATCTTGACAAAAACGTAATGGCGGCCACACAAATGTTCAAAGCTTAAGTTAAATTATGACTAACATAACCATCCGATCTCTACCAAACCTTGCAACAACATTCCTTTATGGAGGGAGCATCCTTTGACCAATCTAATAGGTTATTAGCTTAATAGTTTGCGGGTGGTGGCCATCTTTATGTCAGAATTGATTCCCCATATTAATTCGAACCCGGTGGAACCGAATGGAACGAAATCTGGTACAGAGGTAGCACTAGCAAAGGGCACCTCAGTGTCATGTTTTATATCACCGCCATCTTGACTGAAACGTAATGGCGGCCACACGAATGTTCAAAGCTTAAATCAAATTACGATTAACTTAATCATCCGATCTCTACCAAATTTTGCAACTACATACCTTTATGGAGGGAGCATCCTTTGACCAATCTAATAGGTCATTCGCCTAATAGTTTGCGGATGGCGGCCATCTTTGTGTCAAAATCGATTCCCCCTATTAATTCAAACACGGTGAAACCGAATGGAACGAAATTTGGTACAGAGATAGCACTAGCAAAGGGCATCTCAGTGTCATGATTTATATCGACGCCATATTGACAGAAACGTAATGGCGGCCACACGAATGTTCAAAGCTTAAATCAAATTATGATTAACTTAATTATCCGATCTCTACCAAATTTTGCAACTACACACCTTTATGGAGGGAGCATCCTTTGACCAAACTAATAGGTCATCAGCCTAATATTTTGCGGATGGCGGCCATCTTTGTGTGAAAATCGATTCCCCTTATCAATTCGAACACGGTGAAACCGAACGGAACGACATTTGGTACAGAGGTAGCACTAGCAAAGGGCACTTCAGTGTCATGTTTTATATCACCGCTATCTTGACGGAAACGTAATCGCGGCCACCCAAATGTTTAAAGCTAAAATGTAATTACGACCAACCTAATAATCTAGTCTCTACCAAATTTTGCAACACCATATCTTTACGTGGGAAACATATTCAGACCAAACTGCAAGAACATCAGCCCAATAGTTTGCAGATAGTATCCAAGTATGTGTGCAAATCGATTCCCCCTATCAATTCAAACACGGTGAAACCGAATCGAACGAAATTTGGTACAGAGGTAGCACTAGCAAAGGGCACCTCATATTCATGTTTAATATCCCTATAGCACGTTGTATTTCAACAAGCTACTACAACCAACATTCAATCATACTCCTTGAAAAGACAAAGAGTTATAACAATACCCATGCATTTAGGAGAAAGTAGGCTATATGTTCTTTACTGAACATCTTGTTTTATTTATAATTTAAATCATTTTGTTCACCCCGTGGCGTAATGGTGGGTCATATCAAAAATTCTTTCAGACAAAAGTTTTAGGTAATTATTGGAGGAATATTGTCCATTTTGTGCGGTTTTGATATTGTGCCTATTAACAGAGATATGATTAATGTTTCCCGAAAAAAACACTTTTTCCCACCCCTTTGGTCAATGGTTGGTGCTATCAAAAAACTTATTGGACATACATTTTTGGCACTTATCCGACACATATTATGAACTTTGAAGGGATTCGATATTTCATGTATTAAGAGAGTTATAGCGATATTTCACTTTTTCGAAAAAAGCCCCCCATTTTTACCCCTTTTGACCGATTTTGCCCATTAACGAACTCGACCGAGATTTTATAGGGATACATATTATGTAAAAAATTCAAAGTGATTGGTGCACAATTACGGCTGTTATCGTGTCCACAAGAAACTGATATATACAGGGTGTATTTGATATGATGGAAGTCCTTTACACTGGTGATAGAAGATGGTATTCTAAGCAAATATCTTCATGAAATTAAGTCGGATCTTAATTAGTGCAGGTGGAATTAAATCACAAAAATCGTCGGTCAATATCTTGGAAACGGGCTTTCACTTCGTTCCCCTCAGCAGCAGAGCTGACTTCTCCCCGTCTCCCTCCCCTCCTACGCTGAGGAATGTTGACCAGAGAAGGATTAGCGATGGGATCACCACTAAGCGGATTAATCGCTGACATCTTCATTAATGCACTAGAAAATGAGTTTTTAGAAAAGACTTCAACAAAGGGAATAGTAATATGGAAAAGATACGTAGATGATGTAATTTGCATCTACGATACTGAATTAACAAGTGAAGAAATAATTCTCCAATCCATTAATAGCCTACACCACTCAATCAATTTCACCAAGGAATCCGAAACAGATCGAAAAATAAATTATCTCGACATAACTATTGAACGTAAGAACAACGAGCTTTCATACTCCATATTCCGAAAAGCCACACAAACCTCGCATGCAATCGACAATCAGTCTAATCACCCCCAGTACGCATAAATTAGCGGGGTTCAATTCAATGGTGCACAGAGCTTTAAACATACCCATGTCAACAGACAATTATAATAAGGAAATAAGAACCATTAAACAAATAGCAAAGGAAAACAATTTCTCGCCAAGCAAAATAGACAAAATTGTAGCCAAACTAAAAATTAAAGATAAAATGATTCCAAAACCGGACATTAATGAGAAAAAATTCGCGCACTTCAACTATGTGAATGAGAGCACATATAAAATCACTAATCTATTCAAAAAGCAAGGCATAAAAATAGCATTCACAACGAATAATACGACCGGGAGGCACCTGCAAAATAGCAATCTAAATAAACAAGACCCGTATTCAAAGTCAGGGGTATACTCTATTACATGCAAAGACATTGGTTGTCAAGCTAATTACATTGGAAAGAGCGGAAGACGAGTAGATACACGTTATAATGAACATAGGAATGCGATAAGATACGGAACACATTCAGCCGTATGCGAACATATGTGTGACACGGGGCACAGCTTCATTCAAATCGAGACTGGTCTAAAAATAATTCATCACGAATCGTAAAGCAGAGCTCTCGACATAAAATAAGCAATCGAGATTCACCTAGCCACTTTTATGGAGAGTTCACCCCTTTTCACTCTACTAAAAAACACACCCTGTCAAAAACAAGACACAACTTAGCGATACAGCCAAGCTAGATAAAAGGGGGGGGGGGGGGGGGGGAATAGCGGTGTTTATAGGTAAATGTTATTTGGATCAGGTGTACTATGTACATTTTTCTGCAATAAGCCTAGGCCGATAAGCGCGGCAGTATTAAAGGTGCCGGGACATCTTCAATAGACCGTGTACCGCTTAGTATAAATGGCTTTTTAGCCCATGCGTGGCGAAGATAGTTCCACGGTCTTTAGTAGTTGCAGACTCCTGCATTCAATAGCATACACTTTTATCTAGATTTGGCAAAGTCATACAAATATACATGGCACTGACCTCTGGAAGAACATAGCAACTAAAGGGGGAGGAAGACGAAAACCAGTTCCACCCAGCGAACACTCGGGGTTAGTCGACTACAACTTGTGTCAATGGAACCACGCAACTGCTTCAAGTTTCAGTTGAAGAGACAACTCGATAAGTATAAGCTTGCATAATTTCAGTATAACCATAGTTGATTTTGTAAAACAATTTAATCACCCCTAACAGACAAATTCCGGATTTTCATCACTATTTTAGAAGTTTACCTAACATTAGATATAACACATTCAACATACACTGACTGTTGCATTACCAACACTGCAACTAAATAATTGTACATATTGTGTATAATTTTCACCTGTATTCTCAAACATAGATGTTATAGCCTAAGTGTAATCGATCTGATGATGATCGCTTGACGATCGAAACTGGTCATCCTAGTGTATTTATTAATCTTATGTAATTTATTTCAGGATCAGGGCATAACCCAGCTCTATTTGGGTACATTCGTGTTGACCGACTGAAAAGCACCAAACTTTTGTTTACTTAGGCAACACTGAAAAATGGCTTCAAACCTCACAATGTTCACGGCTAGTCAGGCAAATCGTGAAGCCAAGAGATTCAAAATACTTAGGATTACACTCATGAACATAGACAAGTCAATTTAGTTCAACAAAAAATGTATAGAACTAAATCTCACCCCTAAATATGTACCAATTAAAACCGTACCGATTACACCAGCCTCAATCATTTCAACTAAACAAGCCAAAGCGCTTTGGATAAAAAACGAACTAAGATTTGCATACATAAGAAAGCAAAAATTCAACCAACAACTATGTGATATCCAATTGCAACTAAGTAACTTCTGGAACGCATCCCAATGGGACAGTTTTAACGAGCACCTACATGACACCATCAAAATCAGAGCAACGAGGAAACACGAAACGCTAGAATATAAACTAAGAAAACTAGGTGAAACACAGAATAATCAACCTAGAGAACAACACACGAATACCAATGAATTCAATTTCCACAGCAGGGTAAACAACAGAACGAACGTAACCTTCTCTCAAAATGAAATGGGTATGCTAGACTAAGGTTAGAAATACAACTGCACAGACGCACACACGAACCATAATATAAAACAGTTAATCACAGATATCCAGAAAGCCAGTCACAAGCTCCGAGCAGAAGACAGGGAATTAGCCAAAAATCTTGCTACCAGCGAAGCCAAAAAAATCCTCAAACGAGAGGGGGAAAACAATTACACTCAAAACAACAAACAAGTAAAAGAAATAAAGTCATTGAAAAAAAAAAGAATATGACTTAATCATCACAAAAGCAGAATACATTGAAAAAACAGTCCGTTTCCTAAACAACAACGAAATCAAGGAATTAGCAAAAGACCCCACCAATAAATTCCAAAAACAAATAAAAAGTGTATTAGTAGAAACAGAATACATATTGACCAAAGCTGAAAAATAAAAACTAATAAACATGAACCCGAAAATACCGTCATTGAGGGGAAAACCAAAAATACACAAAAATGAGTGCCCAATGAGACCAATAGTCAATTGTAGGAATGCTCCTAATTACAAAATCAGCAAAGAGTTACTAACAATCTTAAAACGCCGCCTTTCCAACGACAAAAACAACTCTGTAAAGACCACAACGGAATTAGTAACAGCACTGAATACCCTACAAATGAAACCTAGCATGAGGCTTGTATCTTTCGATATAAGTAACATGTTCACCAATATTCCTATTAATGATTCAATCAACACTATCGAAAATAACTTTAAATCCAACAATTCGGAAAAAGAAACTGAAGAGATCGTGCGACTACTGAGGGTGGTCCGCGGCCAAAACGCGTTTCAATTCGACAATGAAATGTACACACAAACAGAAGGATTAGCGATGGGATCACCACTAAGCGGATTAATCGCTGACATCTTCATTAATGCACTAGAAAATGAGTTTTTAGAAAAGACTTCAACAAAGGGAAAAGTAATATGGAAAAGATACGTAGATGATGTAATTTGCATCTACGATACTGAATTAACAAGTGAAGAAATAATTCTCCAATCCATTAATAGCCTACACCACTCAATCAATTTCACCAAGGAATCCGAAACAGATCGAAAAATAAATTATCTCGACATAACTATTGAACGTAAGAACAACGAGCTTTCATACTCCATATTCCGAAAAGCCACACAAACCTCGCATGCAATCGACAATCAGTCTAATCACCCCCAGTACGCATAAATTAGCGGGGTTCAATTCAATGGTGCACAGAGCTTTAAACATACCCATGTCAACAGACAATTATAATAAGGAAATAAGAACCATTAAACAAATAGCAAAGGAAAACAATTTCTCGCCAAGCAAAATAGACAAAATTGTAGCCAAACTAAAAATTAATGATAAAATGATTCCAAAACCGGACATTAATGAGAAAAAATTCGCGCACTTCAACTATGTGAATGAGAGCACATATAAAATCACTAATCTATTCAAAAAGCAAGGCATAAAAATAGCATTCACAACGAATAATACGACCGGGAGGCACCTGCAAAATAGCAATCTAAATAAACAAGACCCGTATTCAAAGTCAGGGGTATACTCTATTACATGCAAAGACATTGGTTGTCAAGCTAATTACATTGGAAAGAGCGGAAGACGAGTAGATACACGTTATAATGAACATAGGAATGCGATAAGATACGGAACACATTCAGCCGTATGCAAACATATGTGTGACACGGGGCACAGCTTCATTTAAATCGAGACTGGTCTAAAAATAATTCATCACGAATCGTAAAGCAGAGCTCTCGACATAAAATAAGCAATCGAGATTCACCTAGCCACTTTTATGGAGAGTTCACCCCTTTTCGCTCTACTAAAAAACACACCCTGTCAAAAACAAGACACAACTTAGCGATACAGCCAAGCTAGATAAAAAGGGGGGGGGGGGAAATAGCGGTGTTTATAGGTAAATGTTATTTGGATCAGGTGTACTATGTACATTTTTCTGCAATAAGCCTAGGCCGATAAGCGCGGCAGTATTAAAGGTGCCGGGACATCTTCAATAGACCGTGTACCGCTTAGTATAAATGGTTTTTTAGCCCATGCGTGGCGAAGATAGTTCCACGGTCTTTAGTAGTTGCAGACTCCTGCATTCAATAGCATACACTTTTATCTAGATTTGGCAAAGTCATTTAAATATACATGGCACTGACCTCTGGAAGAACATAGCAACTAAAGGGGGAGGAAGACGAAAACCAGTTCCACCCAGCGAACACTCGGGGTTAGTCGACTACAACTTGTGTCAATGGAACCACGCAACTGCTTCAAGTTTCAGTTGAAGAGACAACTCGATAAGTATAAGCTTGCATAATTTCAGTATAACCATAGTTGATTTTGTAAAACAATTTAATCACCCCTAACAGACAAATTCCGGATTTTCATCACTATTTTAGAAGTTTACCTAACATTAGATATAACACATTCAACATACACTGACTGTTGCATTACCAACACTGCAACTAAATAATTGTGCATATTGTGTATAATTTTCACCTGTATTCTCAAACATAGATGTTATAGCCTAAGTGTAATCGATCTGATGATGATCGCTTGACGATCGAAACTGGTCATCCTAGTGTATTTATTAATCTTATGTAATTTATTTCAGGATCAGGGCATAACCCAGCTCTATTTGGGTACATTCGTGTTGACCGACTGAAAAGCACCAAACTTTTGTTTACTTAGGCAACACTGAAAAATGGCTTCAAACCTCACAATGTTCACGGCTAGTCAGGCAAATCGTGAAGCCAAGAGATTCAAAATACTTAGGATTACACTCATGAACATAGACAAGTCAATTTAGTTCAACAAAAAATGTATAGAACTAAATCTCACCCCTAAATATGTACCAATTAAAACCGTACCGATTACACCAGCCTCAATCATTTCAACTAAACAAGCCAAAGCGCTTTGGATAAAAAACGAACTAAGATTTGCATACATAAGAAAGCAAAAATTCAACCAACAACTATGTGATATCCAATTGCAACTAAGTAACTTCTGGAACGCATCCCAATGGGACAGTTTTAACGAGCACCTACATGACACCATCAAAATCAGAGCAACGAGGAAACACGAAACGCTAGAATATAAACTAGGAAAACTAGGTGAAACACAGAATAATCAACCTAGAGAACAACACACGAATACCAATGAATTCAATTTCCACAGCAGGGTAAACAACAGAACGAACGTAACCTTCTCTCAAAATGAAATGGGTATGCTAGACTAAGGTTTGAAATACAACTGCACAGACGCACACACGAACCATAATATAAAACAGTTAATCACAGATATCAAGAAAGCCAGTCACAAGCTCCGAGCAGAAGACAGGGAATTAGCCAAAAGTCTTGCCACCAGCGAAGCCAAAAAAATCCTCAAACGAGAGGGCGAAAACAATTACACTCAAAACAACAAACAAGTAAAAGAAATAAAGTCATTGAAAAAAAAAGAACATGACTTAATCATCACAAAAGCAGAATACATTGAAAAAAACAGTCGGATTCCTAAACAACAACGAAATCAAGGAATTAGCAAAAGACCCCACCAATAAATTCCAAAAACAAATAAAAAGTGTATTAGTAGAAACAGAATACATATTGACCAAAGCTGAAAAATAAAAACTAATAAACATGAACCCGAAAATACCGTCATTGAGGGGAAAACCAAAAATACACAAAAATGAGTGCCCAATGAGACCAATAGTCAATTGTAGGAATGCTCCTAATTACAAAATCAGCAAAGAGTTACTAACAATCTTAAAACGCCGCCTTTCCAACGACAAAAACAACTCTGTAAAGACCACAACGGAATTAGTAACAGCACTGAATACCCTACAAATGAAACCTAGCATGAGGCTTGTATCTTTCGATATAAGTAACATGTTCACCAATATTCCTATTAATGATTCAATCAACACTATCGAAAATAACTTAAAATCCAACAATTCGGAAAAAGAAACTGAAGAGATCGTGCGACTACTGAGGGTGATCCGCGGCCAAAACGCGTTTCAATTCGACAATGAAATGTACACACAAACAGAAGGATTAGCGATGGGATCACCACTAAGCGGATTAATCGCTGACATCTTCATTAATGCACTAGAAAATGAGTTTTTAGAAAAGACTTCAACAAAGGGAATAGTAATATGGAAAAGATACGTAGATGATGTAATTTGCATCTACGATACTGAATTAACAAGTGAAGAAATAATTCTCCAATCCATTAATAGCCTACACCACTCAATCAATTTCACCAAGGAATCCGAAACAGATCGAAAAATAAATTATCTCGACATAACTATTGAACGTAAGAACAACGAGCTTTCATACTCCATATTCCGAAAAGCCACACAAACCTCGCATGCAATCGACAATCAGTCTAATCACCCCCAGTACGCATAAATTAGCGGGGTTCAATTCAATGGTGCACAGAGCTTTAAACATACCCATGTCAACAGACAATTATAATAAGGAAATAAGAACCATTAAACAAATAGCAAAGGAAAACAATTTCTCGCCAAGCAAAATAGACAAAATTGTAGCCAAACTAAAAATTAAAGATAAAATGATTCCAAAACCGGACATTAATGAGAAAAAATTCGCGCACTTCAACTATGTGAATGAGAGCACATATAAAATCACTAATCTATTCAAAAAGCAAGGCATAAAAATAGCATTCACAACGAATAATACGACCGGGAGGCACCTGCAAAATAGCAATCTAAATAAACAAGACCCGTATTCAAAGTCAGGGGTATACTCTATTACATGCAAAGACATTGGTTGTCAAGCTAATTACATTGGAAAGAGCGGAAGACGAGTAGATACACGTTATAATGAACATAGGAATGCGATAAGATACGGAACACATTCAGCCGTATGCAAACATATGTGTGACACGGGGCACAGCTTCATTTAAATCGAGACTGGTCTAAAAATAATTCATCACGAATCGTAAAGCAGAGCTCTCGACATAAAATAAGCAATCGAGATTCACCTAGCCACTTTTATGGAGAGTTCACCCCTTTTCGCTCTACTAAAAAACACACCCTGTCAAAAACAAGACACAACTTAGCGATACAGCCAAGCTAGATAAAAAGGGGGGGGGGGAATAGCGGTGTTTATAGGTAAATGTTATTTGGATCAGGTGTACTATGTACATTTTTCTGCAATAAGCCTAGGCCGATAAGCGCGGCAGTATTAAAGGTGCCGGGACATCTTCAATAGACCGTGTACCGCTTAGTATAAATGGCTTTTTAGCCCATGCGTGGCGAAGATAATTCCACGGTCTTTAGTAGTTGCAGACTCCTGCATTCAATAGCATACACTTTTATCTAGATTTAGCAAAGTCATACAAATATACATGGCACTGACCTCTGGAAGAACATAGCAACTAAAGGGGGAGGAAGACGAAAACCAGTTCCACCCAGCGAACACTCGGGGTTAGTCGACTACAACTTGTGTCAATGGAACCACGCAACTGCTTCAAGTTTCAGTTGAAGAGACAACTCGATAAGTATAAGCTTGCATAATTTCAGTATAACCATAGTTGATTTTGTAAAACAATTTAATCACCCCTAACAGACAAATTCCGGATTTTCATCACTATTTTAGAAGTTTACCTAACATTAGATATAACACATTCAACATACACTGACTGTTGCATTACCAACACTGCAACTAAATAATTGTACATATTGTGTATAATTTTCACCTGTATTCTCAAACATAGTGTAATCGATCTGATGATGATCGCTTGACGATCGAAACTGGTCATCCTAGTGTATTTATTAATCTTATGTAATTTATTTCAGGATCAGGGCATAACCCAGCTCTATTTGGGTACATTCGTGTTGACCGACTGAAAAGCACCAAACTTTTGTTTACGTAGGCAACACTGAAAAATGGCTTCAAACCTCACAATGTTCACGGCTAGTCAGGCAAATCGTTAAGCCAAGAGATTCAAAACACTCAGGCTTAAACTCATGAACATAGACAAGTCAATTTGGTTCAACAAAAAATGTATAGAACTAAATCTCGCCCCTAAATATGTAACAATTAAAACCGTACCGATTACACCAGCCTCAATCATTTCAACTAAACAAGCCAATGCGCTTTGGATTAAAAAAAACGAACTAAGATTTGCATACATAAGAGTAGTACATTATGCAACGAGCCTATAATGGTTATAATTAAGACACGAGTATTTTTTATAAAACGAGCGTATGCGAGTTCTATAATTTCCATACGAGTGTCTTAATTACCATTATAGGCGAGTTGCATACGACTGTTTATGTTCGACGATAATTATAACTTTATTATATGTTTTAACATAAATATTCATAAATATCTGTTGAGAGTCAGCTATTTGAATTTTGTGATCGCAGAGCGAGCGTTGGGTATTATATCTCTGTCTTTCATGATCTTTGAACGACCGACGCATGCGCTCTGTGTGCTAGCAATGCCATATGCAGGCCATATGTATACATCTGCCGTCCCTCAGTAATATTGTTACCGGAGTCATTTGAAGACAATGCGCTGTGTAGAAATTAGCGTTGGTGATTTTAAGGTACAGTGCTATTTCTTGTTTCATATTCGCCAGTTTATTTACGCGAACATATGGACGGTGCGTATTCCATGTCTGTAATTTATTATAGCCTAGTTCGATGTTGTGTTTATGTCCGACATGTTGGATTTTGAGCGCATGCGCGAAGGCATCGCTACCTAATTGGTCAATGAACGAGCTCTGATTGGCTGGAGAAACTGTATCAAAATGAAAATCAGTGTTATAATGACCATCATTATGATACAGTTTTCTGACACATAATAGTGAGGTTCGAACATAAAGCAAAAAATCAACCAACAACTATACGATATTCAATTTCAACTAAGTAACTTCTGGCACGCATCCCAATGGGACAGATTTACCGAGCACCTACATGACACCATTAAAATCAGAGCAACGAGGAAACACGAAACGCTAGAATATAAACTAAGAAAACTAGCAGAAACACAGAATAATCAACCTAGTGAACAACACACGAATACCAATGAATTCAATTTCCACAGCAGGGTAAACAACAGAACGAACGTAACCCTCTCTCAAAATTAAATGGATATGCTAGACAAAGGTTTGAAATACAACTGCACAGACGCACACACGAACCATAATATAAAACAGTTAATCACAGATATCCAGATAGCCAGTCACAAGCTCCCAGCAGAAGACAGGGAATTAACCAAAAATCTTGCCACCAACGAAGCCAAAAAAATCCTCAAACGAGAGGGCGAAAACAATTACACTCAAAACAACAAACAAGTAAAAGAAATAAAGTCATTGAAACAAAAAATAAAAGAACATGACTTAATCATCACAAAAGCAGATAAGGGAAATACCACAGTAATTTTGAACAAAACAGAATACATTGAAAAAACAGTCGAATTCCTAAACAACAACTAAATCAAGGAATTAGCAAAAGACCCCACCAATAAATTCCAAAAACGAATAAGAAGTGTATTAAAAGAAACAGAATACATATTGACCAAAGCTGAAAAATCAAAACTAATAAACATGAACCCGAAAATACCGTCATTGAGGGGACAACCAAAAATACACAAAAATGAGTGCCCAGTGAGACCAATAGTCAATTGTAGGAATGCGCCTAATTACAAAATCAGCAAAGAGTTACTAACAATCTTAAAACGCCGCCTTTCCAACGACAAAAACAACTCTGTAAAGAACACAACGGAATTAGTAACAGCACTGAACACACTATAAATGGAACCTAGCATGAGGCTTGTATCTTTCGATGTAATCAACATGTACACCAATATTCCTATTAATGTTGCTATCAACACCATCGAAAAAAACTTAAAATCCAACAATTC
The DNA here is from genome assembly GCA_946902985.2 of Meconema thalassinum. Lineage (NCBI taxonomy): Eukaryota > Metazoa > Arthropoda > Insecta > Orthoptera > Tettigoniidae > Meconema > Meconema thalassinum. The sequence goes on along the minus strand of OX336388.2, from coordinate 1,452,401,934 downwards.
AGAAAAAGAAACTGAAGAGATCGTGCGACTACTGAGGGTCGTCCTCGGCCAAAACGCGTTTCAATTCGACAATAAAATGTACACACAAACAGAAGGATTAGCGATGGGATCACCACTAAGCGGATTAATCGCTGACATCTTCATTAATGCACTAGAAAATGAGTTATTAGAAAAGACTTTAACAAAGGGAATAGTAATATGGAAAAGATACGTAGATGATGTAATTTGCATCTACGATACTGAATTAACAAGCGAAGAATCAATTCTCCAATCCATTAATAGCCTACACCACTCAATCAAATTCACCAAGGAATCCGAAACAGATCGAAAAATAAATTATCTCGACATAACTATTGAACGTAAGGACAACGAGCTTTCATACTCCATATTCCGAAAAGCCACACAAACCGCGCATGCAATCGACAATCAGTCTAATCACCCCAGTACGCATAAATTAGCGGGGTTCAATTCAATGGTGCACAGAGCTTTAAACATACCCATGTCAACAGACAATTATAATAAGGAAATAAGAACCATTAAACAAATAGCAAAGGAAAACAATTTCTCGCCAAGCAAAATAGACAAAATTGTAGCCAAACTAAAAATTAAAGATAAAATGATTCCAAAACCGGACATTAATGAGAAAAAATTCGCGCGCTTCAACTATGTGAATGAGAACACATATAAAATCACTAATCTATTCAAAAAGCAAGGCATAAAAATAGCATTCACAACGAATAATACGACCGGGAGGCACCTGCAAAATAGCAATCTAAATAAACAAGACCCGTATTCAAAGTCTGGGGTATACTCTATTACATGCCAAGACATTGGTTGTCAAGCTAATTACATTGGACAGAGCGGAAGACGAGTAGATACACGTTATAATGAACATAGGAATGCGATAAGATACGGAACACATTCAGCCGTATGCGAACATATGTGTGACACGGGCCACAGCTTCACTGAAATCGAGACTGATCTAAAAATAATTCATCACGAATCGAAAGGCAGAGCTCTCGACATAAAAGAAGCAATCGAGAATCATCTAGCCACTTTTATGGAGAGTTCACCCCTTTTCGCTCTACTAAGAAACACACCCTGTCGAAAACAAGACACAACTTAGCGATACAGCCAAGCTAGATAAAAAGGGGGGGGGGGGGGAAATAGCGGTGTTTATAGGTAAATGTTATTTGGATCAGGTGTACTATGTACATTTTTCAGCAATAAACCTAGGCCGATATGCGCGGCAGTATTAAAGGTGCCGGGACGTCTTCAATAGACCGTGTACCGCTTAGTATAAATGGCTTTTTTAGCCCAAGCGTGGCGAAGATAGTTCCACGGTCTTTAGTAGTTGCAGACTCCTGCATTCAATAGCATACACTTTTATCTAGATTTGGCAAAGTCACACAAATATACATGGCACTGACCTCTGGAAGAACATAGCAACTAAAGGGGGAGGAAGGGGAAAACCAGTTCCACCCAAGCAAACACTCGGGGTTAGTCGACTACAACTGGTGTCAATGAAAACACTCAACTGCTTCAAGTTCCAGTTAAACAGACAACTCGATAAGTATAAGCTTGCATTATTTCAGTATAACCATAGTTGATTTTGTAAAACCATCTAATCACCCCTAACGCTTGCCACGGTGGGTGAGTGGATAGCGTGTCGGTCTACTAACCCCAAGATTGCAGGTTCGCCCATGACCGTGGTAAGTGATTTTTGAAAGGCGGTAAAAATACTATACGCATGTCATATGATGTTGGCATGTCAAAGAACACCCCTAACAGACAAATTCCGGATTTTAATCACTATTTTATAAGTTTACTTAACATTAGATATAACACATTCAACATACACCGACTGTTGCATTACGAACACTGCAACTAAATAATTGTACATATTGTGTATTTTTTTCACCTGTATTCTGAAACATAGACGTTGTAGCCTAATTGTAATGGATCTGATGATGATCGCTTGACGATCGAAACTGGTCATCCTAGTGTATTTATTAATCTTATGTAATTTATTTCAGGATCAGGGCATAACCCAGCTCTATTTGGGTACATTCGTGTTGACCGACTGAAAAGCACCAAACATTTGTTTAATTAGGCAACACTGAAAAATGGCTTCAAACCTCACAATGTTCACGGCTAGTCAGGCAAATCGTGAAGCCAAGAGATTCAAAACACTCAGGCTTAAACTCATGAACGTAGACTAGTCAATTTGGTTCAACAAAAAATGTATAGAACTAAATCTCGCCCCTAAATATGTAACAATTAAAACCGTACCGATTACACCAGCCTCAATCATTTCAACTAAACAAGCCAAAGCGCTTTGGATAAAAAACGAACTAAGATTTGCATACATAAGAATAGTACATTATGCTACGAGCCTATAATGGCTATAATTAAGACACGAATATTTTTATAAAACGAGCGTATGCGAGTTTTATAATTTCCATACGAGTGTCTTAATTACCATTATAGGCGAGTTGCATAAGACTGTTTATGTTCGACGATAATTATAACTTTATTATATGTTTTAACATAAATATTCATAAATATCTGTTGGGAGTCAGCTACTTGAATTTTGTGATCGCAGAGCGAGCGTTGGGTATTATATCTCTGTCTTTCAAGATCTTTGAATGACCGACGCATGCGCTCTGTGTGCTAGGAATGCCATATGCAGGCCATATGTTTACATCTGCCGTCCCTCAGTAATATTGTCACCGGAGTCATTTGAAGACAATGCGCTGTGTAGAAATTAGTGTTGGTGATTTTAAGGTACAGTGCTATTTCTTGTTTCATATTCGCCAGTTTATTTACGCGAACATATGGACGGTGCGTATTCCATGTCTGTAATTTATTATAGCCTAGTTCGATGTAGTGTTTATGTCCGACATGTTGGATTTTGAGCGCATGTGCGAAGGTATCGTTACCTAATTGGTCAATGAACGAGCTCTGATTGGCTGGAGAAACTGTATCACAATGAAAATCAGTGTTATAATAACCATCATTATGATACAGTTTTCTGACAAATAATAGTGAGGGTCGAACATAAAGCAAAAAATCAACCAACAACTATATGATATTCAATTGCAACCAAGTAACTTCTGGCACGCATCCCAATGGGACAGTTTCACCGAGCACCTACATGACACCATCAAAATCAGAGCAACGAGGAAACACGAAACGCTAGCATATAAACTAAGAAAACTAGGAGAAACACAGAATAATCAACCTAGTGAACAACACACGAATACCTGAATATCTATGACTTAAGTCATTTTTTTTCAAGTTTTTCCGTATTGATTTTGATAAGTTATGTACTTGTCCACTTTACAATACAAAATATTTTGTATTGTAAAGTGGACAAGTACCTAACTTACACACGAATACCAATGAATTCAATTTCCACCGCAGGGTATACAACAGTACGAACGTAACCTTCTCTCAAAATTAAATGGATATGCTAGACAAAGGTTTGAAATACAACTGCACAGACGCACACACGAACCATAATATAAAACAGTTAATCACAGATATCCAGATAGCCAGACACAAGCTCCCAGCAGAAGAAAGGGAATTAGCCAAAAATCTTGCCACCAACGAAGCCAAAAAAATCCTCAAACGAGAGGGCGAAAACAATTACACTCAAAACAACAAACAAGTAAAAGAAATAAAGTCATTGAAACAAGAAATAAAAGAACATGACTTAATCATCACAAAAGCAGATAAGGGAAATACCACAGTAATTTTGAACAAAACAGAATACATTGAAAAAACAGTCGAATTCGTGAACAACAACAAAATCAAGGAACTAGCAAAAGACCCCACCAATAAATTCCAAAAACAAATAAGAAGTGTATTAAAAGAAACAGAATACATATTGACCAAAGCTGAAAAATCAAAACTAATAAACATGAACCCGAAAATACCGTCATTGAGGGGAAAACCAAAAATACACAAAAATGAGTGCCCAATGAGACCAATAGTCAATTGTAGGAATGCGCCTAATTACAAAATCAGCAAAGAGTTACTAACAATCTGAAAACGCCGCCTTTCCAACGACAAAAACAACTCTGTAAAGAACACAACGGAATTAGTAACAGCACTGAACACCCTATAAATGGAACCTAGCATGAGGCTTGTATCTTTCGATGTAACTAACATGTACACCAATATTCCTATTAATGTTGCAATCAACACTATCGAAAATAACTTAAAATCCAACAATTCAGAAAAAGAAACTGAAGAGATCGTGCGACTACTGAGGGTCGTCCTCGGCCAAAACGCGTTTCAATTCGACAATAAAATCTACACACAAACAAAAGGATTAGCGATGGGATCACCACTAAGCGGATTAATCGCTGACATCGTCATTAATGCACTAGAAAATGAGTTTTTAGAAAAGACTTCAACAAAGGGAATGGTAATATGGAAAAGATACGTAGATGATGTAATTTGCATCTACGATACTGAATTAACAAGCGAAGAAACAATTCTCCAATCCATTAATAGCCTACACCACTCAATCAAATTCACCAAGGAATCCGAAACAGATCGAAAAATAAATTATCTCGACATAACTATTGAACGTAAGGACAACGAGCTTTCATACTCCATATTCCGAAAAGCCACACAAACCTCGCATGCAATCGACAATCAGTCTAATCACCCCAGTACGCATAAATTAGCGGGGTTCAATTCAATGGTTCACAGAGCTTTAAACATACCCATGTCAACAGACAATTATAATAAGGAAATAAGAACCACTAAACAAATAGCAAAGGAAAACAATTTCACGCCAAGCAAAATAGACCAAATTGTAGCCAAACATAAAAATAAAGATAAAATGATTCCAAAACCGGATATTAATAAAAAAAAACGCGCACTTCAACTATGTGAATGAGAACACACATAAAATCACTAATCTATTCAAAAAGCAAGGCATAAAAATAGCATTCACAACGAATAATACGACCGGGAGGCACCTGCAAAATAGAAATCTAAATAAACAAGACCCGTATTCAAAGTCAGGGGTATACTCTATTACATGCCAAGAAATTGGTTGTCAAGCTAATTACATTGGACAGAGCGGAAGACGAGTAGATACACGTTATAATGATCATAGGAATGCGGTAAGATACGGAACACATTCAGCCGTATACGAACATATGTGTGACACGGGGCACAGCTTCACTAAGATCGAGACTGATTTAAAAATAATTCATCACGAATCGAAAGGCAGAGCTCTCGACATAAAATAAGCAATCGAGATTCACCTAGCCACTTTTATGGAGAGTTCACTCCTTTTCGCTCTACTAAAAACACACCCTGTCGAAAACAAGACACAACTTAGCGATATAGCCAAGCTAGATTAAAAAAAAAGGGGGGAAAATAGCGGTGTTTATAGGTAAATGTTATTTGGATCAGGTGTACTATGTACATTTTTCTGCAATAAACCTAGGCCGATATGTGCGGCAGTATTAAAGGTGCCTGGACGTCTTCAATAGACCGTGTACCGCTTAGTATAAATGGCTTTTTAGCCCAAGCGTGGCGAAGATAGTTCCACGGTCTTTAGTAGTTGCAGACTCCTGCATTCAATAGCATAGACTTTTATCTAGATTTGGCAAAGTCACACAAATATACATGGCACTGACCTCTGGAAGAACATAGCAACTAAAGGGGGAGGAAGGGGAAAACCAGTTCCACCCAGTGAACACTCGGGGTTAGTCGACTACAACTGGTGTCTATGGAAACACGCAACTCCTTCAAGTTCCAGTTAAAGAGATAACTCGGTAAGTATAAGCTTGCATTATTTCAGTATAACCATAGTTGTTTTTGTAAAACCATATAATCACCCCTAACAGACAAATTCCGGATTTTCATCACTATTTTAGAAGTTCACCTAACATTTAACATACACCGACTGTTGCATTACCAACACTGCAACTAAATAATTGTACATATTGTGTATAATTTTCACCTGTATTCTCAAACATAGATGTTATAGCCTAAGTGTAATGGATCTGATGATGATCGCTGGACGATCGAAACTGGTCATCCTAGTGTATTTATTAATCTTATGTAATTTATTTCAGGATCAGGGCATAACCCAGCTCTATTTGGGTACATTCTTGTTGACCGACTGAAAAGCACCAAACTTTTATCTACGAATCTATTACAGCCATCAAACTGAAGTTTTGTATGTTGATAGTGGCAATTAACATAGGCTAAGTAGGATATATGACAATAGGCTTTAGTTCTTCACGAAACTACAGTACTTGTTTGAAAATGCTTATGCGCATATGTAAATGCATATTTTGAGGGTGTATTGGATGTTTTGCATCTTCTGACCAAAACAAAATACTTTAGCAATTACAGTTGAAATTAAGTATACTTTAAAACATCTTGAACAAAATAGGCTTCGCCTGCGTGTTGGACATCCCTTGTAAGCAACTTTCTGAGCAAACGATTGTATGGTTAGTTATTGTTGTTTTAAGGGGCTTAACTATGAGGTCATCCACCCCTTACAGATTGTATGTCATCCCTTTATCCAGCGGGGTCAGGGATGAGATGCGATGGAAGTCTTGGGTGCGGATGGTTTTTAAGGCTGGATGCCCTTCCTGACGCGAACCTCACGAGAGGAGTTAATGAGAGATGAAATGAATGACGGTGAATGAAACTGGGCAACGATGTGGAAGGAAGCGGCCGTGGCTTGTCAGAAGGTACCATCCTAGCATTTGCCTGGAGTTGAAAATGGGGAAACCCCGGAAAACCATTTCAAGGATGGCCGACGTTGGAGTTCGAACCCACGTGTCTACCAAGTCAGCAGAGAACTTGGCCCCATGACCTAACGCTGTGCTTTAGGGAGCGTAGCCACCACTGTCGGTTTCTGAGCATCAGATTAATAACTAATATTTACGCAAGCCTGCTGCCTGGTTATTTCAAGAAGGGAATGGGGTGGTACATTCCTTTCACCATCTGGGCAGTAGCCCTTGTAAGCAACTTTCTGAGAAACAGATAACGAGATGACAGTACTCGTACTTTACGCAATGCTGCCGTAGGCCACGGCCTGGCTATTTGAGGAACGGGATGGGCTGGAACATTCTTTTCACCATCTGGCCAGTATCAGCAGTATCCCTGGTAAGCAACTTTCTGAGAAACAGATAACGACGCAATGCTGCCTGGCTATTTGAAGAAGAGAATTTGATGGGACATACCTTTCACCATCTCGACAGCCAGTAGCCCGGGGTAGTTTTGTGAGGAGATTCTTCAGTTAATGTGTTACTTTATTCTTAGTCTGCAAATCCTAACTCAAAATGCATAATGAGAAGAGCAGCAGAAAATATTCATTAAACAGTGGGTGTCCGGTGATAGTGATTATTCAACTGATGGCTAGGGACTGGACATTTATGCACTAAAACGATTAAAATAGACGTAATTTGTCTCCTGAAAACATTGAAAAACTTGCCATTATCTATTGTGATGCTTCTTACTGCAGTGAATGATACATATATAAAGTGAGTGTATATGATAGGCTTATTGTTAAGTGCATATTTTTGAATTTTATTGCATATTTTCTACATGTTTAGTGCATAATTCCATGCATATATTAATCGTTTTCAGTGCATAAATGTCCGGTCCCTATTAAAACAGATGGCACACTCTCTGTGTTGTTACGAACTTCTTACATGAGACCGTGATGACGTAATATTGGTACGAACGCCGCGCACACATGGAGGAAAGAAAGAAGGAGATGCCTTCGCTGCGCTGCCTAGCGCAAGCTGTTGAAGCCAAACGGCACGCCCACTTTGGGTAGCAAGAAAATGGCTGTCCCTATGCTTAAATCCGTAAACCACTCCAACTAGTAATGGATTTTAGTGACATAAAACTGCAATGACAAGTCAAGATTTTTTCTTGGATAGGCAGAATACACTCTGTACATCACAGTACTTGGCACAAATAAGCTGCGTTATCGTTTTAAAAGCCAATTTAAATAGAAATATAAGAGCACCTTTCAAGGCTAGTTTTGTAAGAAAGACGCGGCAAAACGTAATAATACGTTGAAAGACTGATTAAATTGAATACAGGTGGTGTCGGAAGGTGCGAGTTATACCAAAGAAGGAAAAACTTGGGAATTAATGATGTCGAACTAATTACGGTATTTACACCAAATTGAGTTTTAAGTTCTTATTGGTGTTGAGGCATTCGTCAGTTATTAGGCCTAATTTCGATCACAGCCACTTTCACTCATTGGTCGTACACATTTTGATATTCAAGAATACGAACCTTAAAATTAATAAATAGAACACTTGGACGCATATTTGCACAAAAATACGGTATAGCCTATACTTTTCGGTACCGTGCAGTATTTTGCTTGTGGGGGTAGAAACTTGGCGATTAGCCTCGTATTGATTCATTACGTAGGCCTACCGTAATTATTGACCGACAGCTGTTTGATAATTTGGGATTTGCACAGAAATGCCTTTTTTGGTATTTTCACCAAATTTACTCAGGCTGGGATTAGAATAACTGAAGAGTTTTGTTTTTTGTTTGTATTCGTTTTGTTTTTTAATAACTTACCACTACTGCTCCAGCATGATTTAAGGTGAGAAAAGGCTGGAAAGATATCCTGCAATGATAACTCAGAAAACACCATGCACAATGCCTCATGCAAGTCACGGAACACCGAATACAAGTTAAGGTTACGCCCACTTTGGTTTCAGCGCTTGGCTTCACTCAAACTAGTTCCGGGCAACTCCTCTTATTCTTTCCTCCATGCGCGCACATGCCGAATTCCAAGGTCACATAGATGCAAGAACTGACCACACATCAAAGCAAAGAATATAAGTGACCGAAGGTAGGGTTTGCCGACTACCTGTGCCAACTTTATCAATGAAAGTGAGTTATAGGCTGTGCCCCAATACTACATTTTCAGCCGTAGTGAACTAGATAGTCGACAATATTCAGGATGTGACGTCAGAAGTCACATAGCAATCAAGTATGTAGGTGAACGAAAGTGTTTGCTTGATTGTCGACTAGTACAAAGAATTTATAGATGTTTGGCACTGCAATGTAAACATCGTCCGTTTCAGAACACAAGTCTATGAAAGAAGCCATGAATCAAGCAGACATATCCCAAATCTCCGTAGTGCATAGCACATAGTAAGGCTGTGTCCCAGTACTCAAGTTGATAACTATTGACTAGCTGCTAGCAACTATTCATTGCTATGTGCTAAGCAGTTTTGGATCATGACCCGTCACGTGACGTCAGAAGTCGTGATCCAATACTGCTTAGCACATAGCAATCAAGTCTGTAGTAGCTAGTGAACGAAAGTGCATGCTAGATTGTTAACTACGTCAAGTAAGTTATAGAAATTGTAGGTATTAGCATATTTGAAAGCCCAGAACGTTGCTGAACACAAGTCTATGAAGGAGGCCATGAATCAAGCAGACAAGTCTCAATTCTCCGTAGTGCATAGCACATAGCATACAATTGCTAGCAGCTGGTCAATAGTCAACAACTTTAGTATTGGGACACGTCCTTAGTAGCTACCGCTGTCGGTATACTATTAGTATTATTAATAATAATAATAATAATAACAATAATGTGCCTACCACTGAGATCGATGAACACGTAGTTGTAGAATTTGTGTATCCTCGTTATGACTTCCATACTGCTCCATAAGATGGGCTGAAACCTGAGGAGACAGGAAATAATTAAAATTTGTACATAGGCTATTTCATGTCTCAATAGACCGGTTGCTCAATACTGAGACCGAATAGCTCATGCTGGTGATAGCTTGTACACAAACCATGGAATTTATAATGCTCAAGAATTGCGAAAGCACCCACAGCAGCATGCCACTATATTAGATGTTCTTTTGACTTCATTAAGAAGCAGTATAAAATTACCCTTAACTAGCCACATTTTTCATGGACTAATAATATTTTATTTATGGTTTACGACCGAAGGTATAACACCGCCGATACGCGGAAGGAATGAACTTAGACGCTAAATGACTCGGAAGTGATCGAACTGAGCACACCTACTTCCGTGAAGGAATGACTTTAATCCGCGCTTGCATGGCGAGCTGATGTGAAATTGTGAAGGTCCCAGGTGACCAAGTCTCAAGTATCATCGACGTTCAAATTGTGTAAAGTGAGTACGACTGAAAGTATTAATTATAGCACGAAGTGTGCTGGTGACGCGAAAAGTTCGTCCAAGATTGTGAATCTTATTATATTTCTATTCAGTGAAGTGTTGACCACATGGTTACAGCGTGCTTCAATGGCTGACCAGTGACAAATAAGTTGTGTACCAGTAAGACCCGAGTGGAGAATATGGTCGTCATATTCAACAGATACAGTGAAATATTTACGAGTCGTGCAAAGGCTGACTGTAAAACAAATAAGATTAAGCTGATATTCTTCGATATGATATCTAAAGCGTGTGAAGTTGTTTAGCTTCAGTGGAAAGACACGTGTCTAGTGTCCAAGCCAGTTTATGTGTTTTAGCACACAAGGCCATTTTTTTAATATAGTCTGCTGGGGGAAAAAGGTGGAAAATCTGTGAATTTTAACACGCTTGAAGCTGTGTCCATTATTATACGAATTTCAACGACTCTACAAGATGCCTGTATTTCACCACGTGCTGAGGCATAATAATCCTGTATCTAAGAAGAAGAGGGCTATAGCTTAAACATCCGAATGGGAGGAACGCTGAACACCAAAGCCACACTACAACAATGGATGACCACCCGAGGATAACCATGCTTGTGGGCGAGCAGAGAAGATATTTGTGGTTTGTCTGGATGAAAGGCAAAATCCTCAATCCTCGTGTCTAGATAATTATCTGCAATAGCTGTGAGTCATGATTTCCTAATCTATTTCTGTACGGTGGATGGTCATGGGTGGATTAGTCTGTAGCATCCGTAACTCATTGTCAGTCATCAAGGTAGGCTTCTTTCATTCTTTTTGACCACCTCCTTAAGGTGATTTTTCACGCTTCTGAATGCTTCTCTTTGCATTTCGTTACACAACACTGAGTTAGTCACCAGATTGTGTGTGTCCACACGGTGCAATATTGTTCTTAGAAGGTAAATCCACATGATGGAACACCAATTTAGTCATTTGTGACAGGGGCATGTTTTTAATTCAGCTCCAGCTGATATTTGGTCAAAGTTTTTGAAGTCCCCATTTCTATTGTTTTTGTACGCCACTGACGTCTTTATTTAACATTATAGTGTATCGTTTAGGTATGGAAGGGATCCATCCTGTTGTTATTGTAATGTACATTTTTTAAGAGTGAGCAGTTCGCCACTAGAATTCAGATAATTCACATCGCTGTACATGAGTTAAGTAATGTTATGAACTTACTCATAAAGTTTATGTTACACGATTCGTATCATTTCGATTAGTTCCACCTAAGGTTAAGGTGTAAACCAGTATTTTATTATCATTTAAACATGTTTTGTACGCAGCACTCATTCGCTGTGAGCTTCAGTGGTGCTACACAATGTCAAAGCCTTTCAAAGAGAGAGGAATATCTTTCTGTTACGTCTATTTGGTTTTCAGATGCCAAACATATCATTCTACTTGTAATTGATTCGTCTTTAACGTTATAGTAACTTCCTTTACATGTGTATAATCCTTTAGAGTGATTGCTAAGAACACTCAATCTATATTTACTGTGCTTTAATGTGTTGAAAGATCAGTGATATACATTTCTTTGAGATTCACTGACGGGCTATGATGCTTAGTGCCAAGCGCTGGGAGCACAATGACAGGTGCTTGTCCAGTCCACGCCAATGACATTGCCCAAGGTTACTTACGATCTCTCTTGTGAGACAATTGACTATCGACTTCATTTTTATTGTCTTTATTTCTAGACCTTGCAAGGAATGTTCTTACGGGCTATGCTTTGTTTATGCTCGTGCTATTGACCTTGATTCAAAATCGATTTTTGTAAAGTTGTTCTGGTACAGGTGTACTGATAAGTAATGCTAATTTTTTTAATATACTCGCAGGTATTTGCGAGCGAGCCCCAATATGTTTTGTCATGATTTATAATGAATTTGAGCAACCATTTGATAAGTTGGACCCTTAAGGCTATTATGTATTCTCACTTGTACGTGAATGATTATTTACCGTGTTTTTAATTCACGCAGGGTTGGTTACCACGTTTATTAGAGAAAGCCGGCCAGATCTATGTTACAGAACAAGTTTGGACCGAGGAGGAAAGGTATGGTCTCTTTCGAGTACCGTTTGTGTTATTGTTAACGTGCGAGCCACGTATTCTTTGTTGAGGTGTACCACGTGTTGGTAGCACGCTCTTGCGACGCCTTGCATATGGTCAACTATCTTAATAATCAATGGACTCTTAAATCTACGACATTAAACTTAGGACTAAATCATGAATCATCAATTTATTTCCTAAACCGGCGATGCTAATAATACAGTTAAACCTTAATCGTTGTTAAATTTTGATCTTGTACCTGTAGTCGAGCAGACCAATGCATTGCGCCTTCGTTCGTTCTTACTAGTAGGTTTAGTAGCTAACACTGATAGACTTTGATAGAGATCGCACGAATCCAAAGTTCAGAACTCGTGGGTCGTGACCCCATCAGGGGAATGCTGTTCTTGCACAGTTTGATTCTCAAGTTTAGACACCCCGATATATGACGGTGGACAACAAACAGTTGTTCATCTGTTGCAGGCAGGATTAATAAGATGATTATTTGTGTGTACCACTTATTTATTTACTGATGTGTTTCCCACTGTTACCCTACTGTCTCTTGTAATATAAAACATCTTTGTTGTTTGTATATAATTGTACCAGTGTACTGTAAAATGATGACTGACAATAATCAGTTTTTGTATAGTTTGTGTATCACGGACGTCTGACGCCGTTGATCAGATTAAAGCAGGAGTAGTTCAAATAATTATAGTATAAATGTAAATATGGGATGGTACCAGTCCTTTAACTTTGATGTCCTGTTTGACATGTTTTGATGCCATGATGCCTTCTTCCTAGAAGCATCAGTTTTTTGTATAACGATTTTTCTTGCGGTTTTGCTTTGTTTTGCTCTATTTAGGACCTGTCGAGGGGATTCTACGTTAATTTTAGGAGTTGTTTATTTTATTTTTTTCTTTGCTTTTTAGCTACGGAATAGCCGTTTTATCATACCCTCCGACCGTAGGACAGGGGTTTGACCTTCCAAATAAACCAACCATGAGTATGTCTTAAGTCTGGATTTTAATTATTTAGTAGTTTTGACCTTTTGGGGGTGCATTTTCTTTGGGCGTCTATGACAATCACTGTGATGGGAACCTGATCCTTAGGGAAGCAGAGTCTTGTGCCGGCTAGTCCCAAGAAGTGCATTCCAATCCTCTCCGGCAATGTGTCTCGAGATAGAGGTCATCAGGGAGGCCACGTTAAGGTTGGTGGTAACCAGATAACCTCGTCCAACGGGCACATAACCACTTCTACTCTTTTGGCGCCAAACCTGGTAAGCCGACGTGGGCATGTAGGCCATCAGCAACATGTCATTTTTGAGAGGATCATGTATTTTGATTATTGACAAATTTGTCTGAACTGTGAGGAACTTTAGATGTCGTACAGCGGTAAAAAAAAAAGGTCACATGGCATTCTGTTTAGATATCAGACCATGGGGTGAAGTCTAATAGAGTTAAAATTCAGTCGAGGTATTTTATGTTGCCAGTACTTCATCCGTAGTAAATGTAACTTGTTTTGTGTTGCCTTGCTTGTTGTTAAATGTAAATGTAGAATCATTCGTTGTCGTCGAATCTAGCAGAATTCATGGGAGTTTATTGGGGATGGCCAAGCTTTCCACCATGGCCATTCATCCATAAAGTAGTATTCGCTGGGTGTAAGGTGTTTCTTCCTCATCTCATCAATTGTATTTGTGTAATGAAGGGAGAGCGGTTCCAAGAGATGATGAACCTAATGGTGGGTCAGATTACTGCCAATATGGAGGCAAGCATTACAATATTACGAGCTGATTTTAATGAAAATACAGTGACATTGAGAGGCAATCTAGATTTAGTCCGAGCAGATGTGACTGAGGTGAATGGAACATTAGGTAGAGTTAGGCGCAACATAACTGATAACGTTGCTAACATAAATGAGGCTATGGCGACTAATACTGCCCACCTCAACGAAAACATAAACACTAGAGTCACCACAATTAACAACACACTGACTGAGGTCAGAGGTGACATGGCTACTAATGTTGCCACAATTAACAACACACTGACTGAGGTCAGAGGTGACATAACCACTGTAAGAGGTGACTTGACTACTAATGTCGCCACAATTAATGAAACGATTAATACGAATGTAAACACAATTAATGAAACACTAGCCACTGTTAGGGCTGATATAACTAATGTAAACACAAATGTACATAATGTTAGCACAGAATTAAGTGATTCTATTAATACTAATGTTGCAGCAATTAATCAAACTATTGATAATCATGTTGAAGCATTAAATGAATCTATTAATGCCAATGTTGAAAACACTGTCGCTGTAAATTGTACACTAATTAAGGTCAGGAACGATTTGGAAACGAAACGGGCAGAAGCAAATGCTAATCTTGTCGCAGCGTTAGGGAAGTTTGATACACGCTTTGAAACCCTGACCAATACTATCGATGCAGGTAGACTAGAAATGCAGACACGGTTAGAAGCAATAGACGTTAGAATTGAAGAGGTAAGCAATCGTATGGATGAAGGGAGGAGTGAAATCCAACTTGCGATTGCGACCGTGAAGGAGCAGTTAGGAACTAGAGTTTCTGCTACTGAGGAACGGATGGATGAAACTCAAACGGCTACCGAAGAGATGAGACGTCAAGTCGAACTTTTCAGCACTAGTATGAGAGTTATGAGGGGCGTAGCGACTGCAGTTCACAATAATATGAGAACAGTGGTGAAAGACATGGGCAGTTTTCGAGAAAACTTAGCCGACAGTAAGAATACTATGGCGGAACTTACTGCTAACACGGAAGGGTTACGGCTGGAAACTCATGAAAATTTGCCGGAATTGATGAGGGAGATGAGTTTAGCTAAGGAGGAAAATAAGAAGGATCAGGGCGAAATTAAGAAGACCGTCCACGATGTTTACGAGTGTCTCCTTGGGAAGATAGATTATGATGATGATAATTGTTGTTTTAAGGGGCCTAACATCGGGGAAGATAGAGAGGATCGAGCTACAAATAAATGCAATAGGTTCGCCAGGCAATATTTCTAATTCGCCTGACATGCAGGATCTTGAGCAGCGTTTATTAGAACGGATCGAAGCTCAAATGAAATCCACGACATTTGTAACACCTCCGTTAATTCATACAACATCATCAACAGTGAGACCACAAATGATGATGACTGCTGAGGCATACCCTACCACAACCTCAGGGCAACCCAGTACGTCATATTATTGGCAGTCACCACTAAATGTTACTTCCACCGCGGGAAATCCACTGCAATACGATTACCAAATGCCAATCAATACAACCGGATTATCTACTATGACTACTACTCCGAATGTCACGACTATGACCGGTAATTGCTATCCAACTACCATGGAGCAACCGAGCTTATTAAATAGTCAAGCACCGATCTTTACACCGACACGTAGTTCGGGGAATCAGAACGTGATGATCATTCGTTCAAGGGAGGAACAACCTGCCAGATTCTCAGGAAGTGGAGGAGGCGTCACTCCCGTTGAATTCCTAAATAATGTTGAAGCGTACTTGCATGATACGATGGTAACACCGGAACGTGAACTCCGCGTAATAGAGCGTTTGATGGAAGGTCAAGCCACAACCTGGTTCCGCGCTTTTAGGTACTCGTTCACTGGTTTCCGTGATTTCAGAGAAGCTTTATTGCGCACATATTGGTCTTCGGATATTCAGCAGGGGATAAGAGCCGAAATGTACACGAAGAGGTACAGCTCTACTCAGCCAACGCGCTATGCTAATTACTTCTTGTCTCAATTAGCTAAGTTGAGATGCCTTCAACCCCCACTGGCGGAAACGGATCTGATCCAAACGATAATCAGGCAATATCCCGCAGACGTTCAACGAGTCTTGATCTCCGCTGACGCAACATCTTTTGTCCAATGCGATCAGATTTTGAGAAGACTCGACTCGACCAACGAACAGTTTCTTAGTCAACGACCTCGTGGTGAACCACGCAATGATAACAGACCGGCAAATCGACAAGTTAATATAACCACTGTCGACAAGAACAGCCAAACACCTGAACCAATGTCCAATATGGGAACACGGTATCAGCAGGACAATCCAGGACCTGACCGGAGAAATTGGAACCGGCAACCGTATAATAGTAACTATGATCGAAACGATAGGTTCAGGATCCAACCGTATTTAGAACGACGTTTCGAACGATCGAATGAAGACCGAGGAAATTATAATGGCAATCAACGACGGGATCATCAGAATCAACTAAGAGGTAATGTCCGTCGAGATTACAGATACTCGGGAGGATATCGTCGAGACCGAGATCCACGATTACAAGAAACAAAAGTTGACCAAGATTGGAGAGGAAGAGCTCAAGAAAGTCGAGAGTATCTTCGCCAGACGAGAGAAGAGAGAGAGAAAACTCGAACACCGAGGGAACCTTCAGAAGATCTTGATGAGATACGATTAGACCCTAACCAACCTGGTACTTCTAATAATGGTAAGGGTAAACAAAACAAAAACGCCAAAATCTCAATGATGTCTGAGGAGACGAATTCCAAAGTAAGGGCTGTCATACTTCTTTGGGAACCCCTCCAGGAAGACCTACTCTATGAGAGGCAAACGACGAACGACGTACAACTGACGAGACTACCAGTTATATCCGGCAAAATTAACGGTTACCCTGTAACATTACTGAAAGACACAGGACCCTTGATCAGTGTTCTGTCAGCAGATTTTCATGCCATACTAAAGATTAACACCAAGTTGACTGAACTGCCAGTATCAACGGTGAAAGTGCGAGGAATTATCCCAGACAAGAGTGTCAAATGCACCGTGCAAGTTAATTGTACCGTGGATATTGCTAACCACGTGTACCTAATCTATTCCTTGTGTTGAGAGATTTACGATATCAAGCCATCTTAGGGGCTGATTTTATGAGGACACATGATGGAATCATCGATATGGGCCAGAATACGATTTGTTTCAAGCAATTTGATCTTATTCCGATGGATGTGCATGAAGAAGATGAAGCTAGGAATGCGAATGTCTATGCCCAAGAGATGCAGAATTCAGAGGGCATAAAAATCACTAACATTAACGAAGAGAGCTCGGAAGAAGCTAGCGAAGGAAACACCGATGAAGAGAGTGAAGAAAGCATCAAGGAAGAATGCAGGAATACCACTCAAGAAAACTCAGTGCAACCTAGTGATGGAGCAATAGGACCAGAGAATGGCTGGCATGCAAAAGCCTTAGAAGTCGAGCTTATATCACGGAGTTAAACAGAAGAGAGGAATCTGATGATTCATCTCAAACTTCGAGGGATGAACCTTACCAGAGTCATCGCATGACAGTTGTCGCCGATGTACATCATGTGGAGACGAGACCGTCGATGTCCGACGAGCAGTTCGAAGAGATTACGAAGAGGATGGATGATGCCAGAGATCAAAGCCTGAGAGAACGAGAGGAAGAAATTGATTCTGGAAGCTCCAACTTGGATGATGCTGATATTCACTAATTTGAAGCTACGTCAAGCGAAGAAGAGCTAGAATCTGATGATGATGATGATGTGGTTATATTCCGAAGATGAGACTGTCTGAAGCACTATACCACCTGGAGAAGATAAGCCGAAGATGTGGTATGAAGCAAGTTGTCAATGTTAATAATTTTGGAGTAACAACCGATGATGAAGACTCCGACTCTGACGTTTCAGCTGAGAAGAAACGGGAGAAATGGCAAGAGTATATGAGTGATATGCACAAGATCCATGGAAAGAAGAAGGAAGAAGGAGCACATGTCCATCATATTGAATTTATGGGAGATACATAACAATCCCATTCGGAGGATGATTGTTACATTCCATCGATGAAGGAATGGGAAGCATGGGATAATGATATGAACTCCATTAGCAAATCAGCTACGAAGAAAGACTAACTTATTTATTTGTCTGACCACAAAGAGTGGAGATTCAGGAAAAGTATCACCAGAATTAAGAAGTGTTGCTGAGTCAAAGGAAAATGCTGTCATCATTTTTCTTTGAAACGACTAGGGGATATATGAGCTCGAATAGCTCATGCTGGTGATAGCTTGTACACGAACCATGGAATTTATAATGCTCAAGAATTGTGAAAGCACCCACAGCAGCATGCAACTACATTAGATGTTCCTTTGACTTCATTAAGAAGCAGTATAAAATTACCCTACATGATCAAAGAAGTTCTCTTTGATGTGCAACCTGAATTTAAAATAATCAGTCATTCAGCTTAACTAGCCACATTTTTCATGGACTAATAATATTTTATTTATGGTTTACGACCGAAGGTATAACACCGCCGATACGCGGAAGGAATGAACTTAGACGCTAAATGACTCGGAAGTGATCGAACTGAGCACACCTACTTCCGTGGAGGAATGACTTTAATCCGCGCTTGCATGGCGAGCGGATGTGAAATTGTGAAGGTCCCAGGTGACCAAGTCTAAAGTATCATCGACGTTCAAATTGTGTAAAGTGAATACGAATGAAAGTATTAATTATAGCACGAAGTGTGCTGGTGACGCGAGAAGTTCGTCCAAGATTGTGAATCTTATTATATTTCTATTCAGTGAAATGTTGACCACATGGTTACAGCGTGCTTCAATGGCTGACCAGTGACAAATAAGTTGTGTACCAGTAAGACCCAAGTGGAGAATCTGGTCGTCATATTCAACAGATACAGTGAAATATTTACGAGCCGTGCAAAGGCCGCCTGTAAAACAAATAAGATAAGCTGATACTTTTCGATATGATATCTAAAACGTGTGAAGTTGTTTAGCTTCAGTGGAAAGACACATGTCTAGTGGCAAAGCCAGTTTATGTGTTTTAGTAGACAAAGCCATTTTTAATATAGTCTGCTGGTGGAAAAAGGTGGAAAATCTGTAAATTTCAACACGCTTTGAAGCTGTGTCCATTATTATACGAATTTCAACGACTCTACAAGATGCCTGTATTTCACCACGTGCTGAGGCATAATAATCCTATATCTAAGAAGAAGAGTGCTATGGCTTAAACATCCGAATGGCAGGAACTCTGAACACCAAAGCCACACTACAACAATGGATGACCACCGGAGGATAACCATGCTTGTGGGCGAGCAGAGAAGATATTTGTGGTTTGTCTGGATGAAAGGCAAAATCCTCAATCCTCGAGCCTGGATAATTATCTGCAATAGCTGTGAGTCATGATTTCCTAATCTATTTCTGTACGGTGGATGGTCATGGGTGGATTAGTCTGTAGCATCCGTAACTCATTGTCAGTCATCAAGGTAGGCTTCTTTCATTCTTTTTGACCACCTCTTTAAGGTAATTTTTCACGCTTCTGAATACTTCTCTTTGCATTTCGTTACTCGACACTGAATTAGTCACCAGATTGTGTGTGTCCACACGGTGCAATATTGTTCTTAGAAGGTAATTCCACATGACGGAACACCAATTTAGTCATTTGTGACAGGGGCATGTTTTTAATTCAGCTCCAGCTGATATTTGGTCAAAGTTTTTGAAGTCCCCATTTCTATTATTTTTGTACGCCACTGACGTCTTTATTTAACATTATAGTGTATCGTTTAGGTATAGAAGGGATCCAGCCTGTTGTTATTGTAATGTACATTTTTAAAGAGTGAGCAGTTCGCCACTAGAATTCAGATAATTCACATCGCTGTACATGAGTCAAGTAATGTTATGAACTTACTCATAAAGTTTATGTTACACGATTCGTATCATTTCGATTAGTTCCACCTAAGGTTAGGGTGTGAACCAGTATTTTATTATCATTTAAACATGTTTTGTACGCAGCACTCATTCGCTGTGAGCTTCAGTGGTGCTACACAATGTCAAAGCCTTTCAAAGAGAGAGGAATATCTTTCTGTTACGTCTATTTGGTTTTCAGATGCCAAACATATCATTCTACTTGTAATTGATTCGTCTTTAACGTTATAGTAACTTCCTTTACATGTGTATAATCCTTTAGAGTGATTGCTAAGAACACTCAATCTATATTTACTGTGCTTTAATGTGTTGAAAGATCAGTGATATACATTTCTTTGAGATTCACTGACGGGCTATGATGCTTAGTGCCAAGCGCTGGGAGCACAATGACAGGTGCTTGTCCAGTCCACGCCAATGACATTGCCCAAGGTTACTTACGATCTCTCTTGTGAGACAATTGACTATCGACTTCATTTTTATTGTCTTTATTTCTAGACCTTGCAAGGAATGTTCTTACGGGCTATGCTTTGTTTATGCTCATGCTATTGACCTTGATTCAAAATCGATTTTTGTAAAGTTGTTCTGGTACAGGTGTACTGATAAGTAATGCTAATTTTTTTAATATACTCGCAGGTATTTGCGAGCGAGCCCCAATATGTTTTGTCATGATTTATAATGAATTTGAGCAACCATTTGATAAGTTGGACCCTTAAGGCTATTATGTATTCTCACTTGTACGTGAATGATTATTTACCGTGTTTTTAATTCACGCAGGGTTGGTTACCACGTTTATTAGAGAAAGCCGGCCAGATCTATGTTACAGAACAAGTTTGGACCGAGGAGGAAAGGTATGGTCTCTTTCGAGTACCGTTTGTGTTATTGTTAACGTGCGAGCCACGTATTCTTTGTTGAGGTGTACCACGTGTTGGTAGCACGCTCTTGCGACGCCTTGCATATGGTCAACTATCTTAATAATCAATGGACTCTTAAATCTACGTAATTAAACTTAGGACTAAATCATGAATCATCAATTTATTTCCTGAACCGGCGATGCTAATAATACAGTTAAACCTTAATCGTTGTTAAATTTTGATCTTGTACCTGTAGTCGAGCAGACCAATGCATTGCGCCTTCGTTCGTTCTTACTAGTAGGTTTAGTAGCTAACACTGATAGACTTTGATAGAGATCGCACGAACCCAAAGTTCAGAACTCGTGGGTCGTGACCCCATCAGGGGAATGCTGTTCTTGCACAGTTTGATTCTCAAGTTTAGACACCCCGATATATGACGGTGGACAACAAACAGTTGTTCATCTGTTGCAGGCAGGATTAATAAGATGATTATTTGTGTGTACCACTTATTTATTTACTGATGTGTTTCCCACTATTACCCTACTGTCTCTTGTAATATAAAACATCTTTGTTGTTTGTATATAATTGTACCAGTGTACTGTAAAATGATGACTGACAATAATCAGTTTTTGTATAGTTTGTGTATCACGGACGTCTGACGCCGTTGATCAGATTAAAGCAGGAGTAGTTCAAATAATTATACACACATCAAAAAAAGTTTTGCATCACCTCGGTTCCCAGATCTCCGGCATATAGACGTTGACTGTGTATATTGTATCCAAGATACAGTCCCTTTGACTGTTCATAGATGTCACTAAAACTGCTCAAAGATGTAAACAACCATGCATGAGCAGGGCCTATTAGACGGAGGGGGTACGACAGCAGTAGTGGAGTAGTGGGGGTTCTGCTTCACTTGACACTCCTGTGCCCAATAAACCAACATGGCCGCCGCGCGAAGTTGAAACATTTAAATAGACTTTTCTCTCGAACCCATGGTCGGAGTTTCACGAATGAGGTGTTCATAGGACTTGAGGTGACGCCCCTTTGCTATGGACCACTCGTTATACTTTTGAAAAAAAAAAATGAAAATTTTTGTTTTTGAAACTAGGTGATAGTTTGAAAACTAAACATGATAGAACGTTGTGCCATAGCTCAAAC
The DNA here is from genome assembly GCA_946902985.2 of Meconema thalassinum. Taxonomy (NCBI): domain Eukaryota; kingdom Metazoa; phylum Arthropoda; class Insecta; order Orthoptera; family Tettigoniidae; genus Meconema; species Meconema thalassinum. The sequence goes on along the minus strand of OX336388.2, from coordinate 1,452,379,955 downwards.
GAATGGTCTTTATGCCCTTTATTTTCTATAATGAAACTTTTTTACTTTTATGTTTTTTTTGAAAACACTTTAATTTTGAAAATCCTATATTTTGGAAACTAGGAACTCTACAAAAAAGTTTGTTTGACGTAAATGAATGATCCCTACCCCCTCTACCCCCAAAATAAATTTCAAGTCTCTAGGATGAAAACCTGTAGGTAGTAGTGTGGTAAGGGGGGAGCTGCTTTCAAAAGCAAGTGGTGAGCCCCTGCGACCTTGGAATGGAAGGAGCCATGCTAGGAGGGCGTGCTTGGATTCGTTTTTTTCGTCTCGTCGTGCTCTTTACGGGAATGTTGGTGTCGAAAATGTGAAAATCTGGAAACACAGTCTTTTTGGGGTAAAAACGTGATTTTAGACTTTTTGCTATATCTCGCGAACCAATCATGCTAGAGGCATGTTCGACAGGTCCAAGGACTCGGGGTGACGTCCTCTCTGCTATGGACCACTCGTTATAATTTTTAATAAAATTGGAAACTCGATTTTGGGGTAAACACGTGTTTTTGTGATTTTGCCGATATCTCACGAAGCAATAACGCTAGAGGCATGTACGATGGGTCCAAGGATTCGGCCAGACGTCCTCTTTGCTATGGACCACACGTTATAATTTTTAATAAAATTTGGAAACGCGATTTTGGGGTAAACACGTGTTTTTTGTGATTTTTGACGATATCTCATGAACCAATAACGCTAGAGACGTGTACGAGGTGTCCTAGGACTCGGGCTTTAGCCCCCTTTCATATGTGGTAGATATTTTTTTTCCAAAAAAATAATTCACAAAGGGCCTAACGCCATACATGTTGAGAAAAAAATTCTTTACCGTTACCTGTTTATAATGTTTATGAAGCGTGGTGGTTGAGAGAGACGATACGGCTGGGTGTGTGTGTTTCAACGAACCTGTCGCTGACCACGGTGGCTGTGTTCAATAGATCAATCGCTATTTCGGCGGATCGGTGTATGACAGAGCGAGCGTGCGTTTTCTGATATTTTACCTTTAACGTGTAAACGGTGATGAGAACTTGATTCTATGTTGGTCGAAGCGAGTAGAGAAAACAAACTTGCAGACGAGCAAGAGGTGAATATCAATTGAGCTTATTGGAAGGCGTTGATCTGACTTGACAACAGGTGCAATGGAAAAAAATGACCATGACGCTTGAAGGTGAAATAATCTGACCATCGTGGTGGCAGGGAAGTGCGAAAGGCGTGCACACATGTGTGAAACCACAGGCACGCTAAACCAGTGACATCCTGTCTTGCTTCGTACGTGACAAAATGCAAGTCCATGTGACATTTGATCTACCGCAGGTGTTCGCCTGAGACGTTATCTGTCCACGTGCGCGATAACTGTTAACAAGTCACATCCTGTTTTGCTGCGTACGTGACAAAATGCAAGTACATGTGAAATTTGATCCGGCACAGGTGTTCGCCTGGGACGTTAGCTGTCCACGTGCACGATAAGAGAATGTTCAAAGCGTGGGAAAAAATGATTATACATGCAACGTAGCATATATAAAGACATGTCGTTATCATTTCCACTCTCACTTGGGTGGACTACCTTTCAACACACTGCGTTGCATGAAACCCCTGGTCTTGTTTAACAGTTTTGGTGTTGGTGGAAAATACTTAACCTTGTTGTGGGGTAGGTATTTATTTATATATTTATTCATTTATATATTTATTGATTAATATATATATTTACAAGCAATTATTTATTGCTTAGGTAATTAATGATTTTATTTATTTGTTTGCAGATAACCGGCATACCTTACTTGTCTGAGGGAGAAGAAACCATTGCACTTTTGAGCCCACTAGAAGGGAAGAGCAACAAGTCACTGCAAGTAAAGGTGAGATGATTTTTTTAAACTAACTTGTTTCATTTTTTTGTTTTATGTTTTATTTTATGAAATGTATGTATTAACCTGAATTTAGGTATTTATAGCGGTTTATTTTATTTATTTTTAGAAACTTGGAAAGAATAGCCTTACCGCCGTAGCAGTCGCTGAAAAAAAAACAGAAACGCACTAAAGCGAAACCACTGCCAAAGAGTGAACTGTTTAAAACTCAGGTAAGTACAACTTAAAAATGCTATTCCATTTTACCACTACTGAAAACTCGTAGACAAAAAAAAATTCATTACCTGTACATGACTGGGACAATGATTGCTTTCTTGATTAATGGCTATGTTGTTGTTGTTGACTGGAAAAAGTACAAGGCCATGTTGGATTTTCTAAAAATAAAAATAATAAATTTAATTTATGGGTGGTTCCCTATGGACTCAACGAATATCCACAGGTTTGAACATGATAATGTGACCAAAATGACATGACATTCATTTTTGTTTATATATTGGTTAAAGGGAGGGTGGGGGAATGTAAATGACTGTAGCTTTATAAAAAAGAAAATAAGTACATGGGTTACTGTTAGTGCCAACATACAGTTTATTTTTAATGGTGTTTTGATATATTAATGCCAATTAACGTTAACGTTTTATTTACAAGTATTGATTGATTGATTGATTGATTGATTGATTGAGTGATGGGTTATTTTGTTTGCTTTTAGGTGTCGTCATGTGCCATTAACGTAATGAACAGACAGTGAACAAGCATGCATTATGCTTTAAAGTACTCTGTGCAATGTTAATAACTTACAATAAGAAAAAGTTTTATTATAACACATGGCGTTAGTACCAAATACAACAAGTGAGCAAGTTGGTTTACCACGTGGGTTAAATTTAAAATCAGAACATGATCGATGGTTAACATTTGAATCCTGGCCTGTAGGCTTTTTGTCGACGCATGAACTTGCAAAAGCCGTTTTTTTTTACTTGAACCGAGAAGATGTGGTGCGCTGTGTGTTTTGTCGTATTGAACTTTCACACTGGGAAGAAGGGGATGATCCCTTTAGAGACCATTTGCGATGGTCTCCTCACTGTCCTTACATGCTTGGAAAGCAAGTGGGTAACCTACCCGTGCATTCATTTTACCGAACCACAAGGCCTTTGGCCGCTACTTACGTTGCTGAATCACAAATAAATAATAATAATGATGTATTACCAGCCAACGGTAGTGTCGATATATGTGGTCCATATGCCATAGACAGTGTTGAATTGGCGTGTGCTTTTGAAAAATTGGGAGTTTGCAAGACTAAAGCACTAGCACACCCAGAGTACAGCTCTGTTGAAAAACGTTTCGAATCTTATAAAAATGTTTGGCCATTAATATTAAAACACCTTACCAAACAGCTAAGTGAAGCTGGATTTTTTTATACTGGTGAAGGGGATAAAACAATATGTTTTTATTGTGGATTTGCTTTAAAGGATTGGCAAATGACTGATGACCCTTTTGTGCAACACGCTCGTTGGTTACCAAACTGTAAATACATGGTGTTGCTTAAAGGTCAGGAATTTGTGAACACTATTCGTAAAGAAAAAGTGATTGCAGCACAAGACATAAAAGTGCCTTTAGAGTTAGAGCACGCGGAGCAAATACATAAGGCTGAAAGAAAAGACTTGTGTTACGAACAGATACAAAAGTGTGACCAACAATTATGTAAAATTTGTTATCAAGATGAACTAGGTGTTGTATTTTTACCCTGTGGACACATGATAGCCTGTGTCAAGTGTGCATTAGAACTTAACACTTGTGCTATATGCAGAAAAGTAGTATCTGCTACAGTTAGGGCATTTCTTGCATAACTAGTATAATTTATTCGCCATGCATAGTGCAAAATCCCTAATTGCACAATATTATTAAAGCTGTTTTAGAGTGTAACAGATATGCTTTTGTTTTGTTTATAGACTACTACAATGAATGTTTTGAATGCTGTGGGACAATCATGTGGCTTAGAGACAAAGAAGCTCAGCGAATTGCCAACGCATATTCCATTCCGCATTATCAAGATTCGGAAATTGAAAACAGCATATGGTGATCGTGTACTTTGTGTATGTGAAAACTTTGAGACATTTCTGCCTATACGGTTTAATGATATGTCGGAGAGTGTTTTTGATGAAGTCAATAATGCTGTGCAACCTGTACACTTAATTTATGAAGGTTTTAAAAACAATAGGTGCATGGTTCGTTTTAATTAAATAAATAAATAAATAAATAATGTGAAATAATAATGGAAAATATAAGTAATGACAATATACTGAAAAAGAAAGAAAATATGTGTATAGAATAGTAATGTTTTAGTGTTTAGTGTTGTCTTTAAAAATATTATGATGAAACCAAAAAAATGTATATAAAGTTTGTAAATAAATGCAAAATGATGTTACAATGCTGTTTTATTTTATACAAAGTTAATATATTTAACATTGCAGAGTATACATGATTATGACAATAAATGCACACTGAATACAAGCCTTTCTCACTTTACAATAGTCTGTTATAGTTTTAAACACAAGGCTTGTTGTAGATCATTTTCTAGCAATGTCCATTCAATGTTGTTTTCGAAAAGTGGGGAAGCCGCAATGGTTGTATTGACATAAAAACCTTATGGTTATTACTATTTAGTCACTTTGATCCCCTTGCAGATCAAGAGCAGATGACCTAGTTGTTCCACTCTTTAAAACGACAACAACAACACTACCTCTTGCATAGTTTGTGATGTTGATGGCTCTTGCGACGTGGAAGATGGATTAAAAATAACTTTGAGAACAGGGGTTAAACGTTGATCATTAAACAATGCACTATTTTGAGTAGCAATATGGTTTTCTTGATTTTTTGTCGACGGCAACTGTGTTTCATGCGGTACACTACATTGATGATCACTGACACTTAAAACCTCACTATTTTTACTTTTTAGGTCACCACGACAATGTTTGGAACGTTGCTTTGAACAACGCCAAATAACAGTTCCATTTTTATTGGTTCGTTTCACAATATATGAATATCCTTTATAGTATGCGTAAGGCTTACCATACCTAGTCACTGATACTTCCATATCAACTGTCAAGCATAGACTAAGCTCTAGTAAAGTCAACTTGGTAATAAGAATACTAGTTTAATGTGAGAGCAAATATGGATCCAAAGAGTTCAGGTAAAAGTGAAAGCAAATAAGCAAATATTAGAAACAAGAGTTGGGGTGAAAGTGGTCGCAAAGTGGTAGACCCATTACACAATAATTTCAGCACGACGAAGCTCTTGTTCAATTTCTTTGATTTCCCAATCGTGACCAGTATGGCCAGATTGACGTGAGGCATGCAACAACTGTAGCCGCTGGACGAGCTTATTGGGATTGTGCCAGTATACAAATTTAACAAATGGATTTTTAGGTGTAAACAAAGCATTACCATTATCATGATCATTATCATCATCGTCATTATCATCATCATGATCACCATTATCATCATGACCATCATCACTGTTACTATATAGTCCTTTTTGATCCTCTTGCAATACCACTTTATTTATAGTCTGAGTTGATTTTGATAGTGTTGAAGGTTTCTTGGACGTTGACAACTGTCCTAACATGACGTTTTGAGGACATGATAAGTCCTTTTGAACAAACACTGCACTATCTTTAGCCGCAATATCGTTTTCTTGAACTTGCTTTTTAGCATTTTGATAATTGTTTGTAAACAGTAAGCGTGGTTCGTTTCGAGCACTACATTGATGAACACTCACACTTAAAACCTTTCCATTTTTTACTTTTCAGATTGCCTCGACATTTTGTTGACCTCTCTTTTGAGCATCGCCAGAATATTATTCCATTCACATTCTGGCGATTATAGTTATAGGAGTAGCCTTGATAGAGTGCACGTAGCCTACCTTTGTTGGTTGTAATAAGTTCCATAGTAGTAACTGACCTGTCAGTACGATGTTCACACTACAAAGGTTACAACTGTTTTGCTGATGGAGTGACCTACCATAAGCTTATATATTGGCTTATGTGTTGGCTTTTTGTGTTGGCTTTTCGTGTTGGCTTTTCGTGTTGGCTTTTGTGTTGGCTTATGTGTTGGCTTTTTGTGTTGGCTTTTTGTGTTGGCTTTTCGTGTTGGCTTTTTGTGTTGGCTTTTCGTGTTGGCTTTTGTGTTGGCTTATGTGTTGGCTTTTTGTGTTGGCTTTTTGTGTTGGCTTTTCGTGTTGGCTTTTCGTATTGGCTTTTCGTGTTGGCTTTTCGTGTTGGCATTTCGTGTTGGCTTTTGTGTTGGCTTTTTGTGTTGGCTTTTCGTGTTGGCATTTCGTGTTGGCTTTTCGTGTTGGCTTTTTTGTATTGGCCTTTCGTGTTGGCTTTTTGTATTGGCTTTCGTTGTTAGCTTTTTGTGTTGGCTTTAGTATTGGCTTTTGTATTGGCTTATTTGACAAGTTATTTGTGTCAATGTATTTAGTGGATTTTTTTCTTGGTGTTGGAAAGTAGTTGAAAGAGAGGGAATATTTAAAGACATAACCTCAGCTCACTAACCTAACCTAACCTAACCTAACCTAACTTTGCCTAACCTAACCTAACCTTTCAACTCTCAGATGTTAATTAAATTCTGTGCATAATCGAGTTGGAACCCAAGACCTCAGGGGTAAAAAAAACAATTATTTTTGACGACTTATTTTGGTAACTTGTTTTAATGGCAAACCTAACTTTACCTAACCTAACCTAACCTAACCTAACCTCAGCTCACTTTGGATATTACTAGTAAGTGTTCATATCCTCTGCTAGGTAGCATGCTAGTAGTACAGGTAGTGCTCATATTTACCACTAGGTAGCGGAAACATACTTTGCATGTTGCATGTGACACTTGTGAAGTTTAACCACATGCAAGACGTGCTTGTATAAGTTCTCTATTTAAACTCAATATACAATTAACCACTAAATGTTCAGAACTAACATGTATAGCCATGTTTAGGGTATATAGGAGACCCTTAGCAAGAAAGGCTGTCTAACCCACGAGTGTACAGCCTTGTCATACGCAGTAAGCACCTGTTGGCAGAAAACAACAACAACAACAACAATTTGAGAAAGCCAACAACATATCCATTAATGTATTTAAAGGAAACAGTTTTTTGTTGGCTTTCCCAAATTGTTGTTGTTGTTGTTGTTTTCTGCCAACAGGTGCTTACTGCGTATGACAAGGCTGTACACTCGTGGGTTAGACAGCCTTTCTTGCTAAGGGTCTCCTATATACCCTAAACATGGCTATACATGTTAGTTCTGAACATTTAGTGGTTAATTGTATATTGAGTTTAAATAGAGAACTTATACAAGCACGTCTTGCATGTGGTTAAACTTCACAAGTGTCACATGCAACATGCAAAGTATGTTTCCGCTACCTAGTGGTAAATATGAGCACTACCTGTACTACTAGCATGCTACCTAGCAGAGGATATGAACACTTACTAGTAATATCCAAAGTGAGCTGAGGTTAGGTTAGGTTAGGTTAGGTTAGTTAAAGTTAGGTTTGCCATTAAAACAAGTTACCAAAATAAGTCGTCAAAAATAATTGTTTTTTTTTACCCCTGAGGTCTTGGGTTCCAAATCGATTATGCACAGAATTTAATTAACATCTGAGAGTTGAAAGGTTAGGTTAGGTTAGGCAAAGTTAGGTTAGGTTAGTGAGCTGAGGTTAAGTCTTTAAATATTCCCTCTCTTTCAACTACTTTCCAACACCAAGAAAAAAATCCACTAAATACATTGACACAAATAACTTGTCAAATAAGCCAATACAAAAGCCAATACTAAAGCCAACACAAAAAGCTAACAACGAAAGCCAATACAAAAAGCCAACACGAAAGGCCAATACAAAAAAGCCAACACGAAAAGCCAACACGAAATGCCAACACGAAAAGCCAACACAAAAAGCCAACACAAAAGCCAACACGAAATGCCAACACGAAAAGCCAACACGAAAAGCCAATACGAAAAGCCAACACGAAAAGCCAACACAAAAAGCCAACACAAAAAGCCAACACATAAGCCAACACAAAAGCCAACACGAAAAGCCTACACAAAAAGCCAACACGAAAAGCCAACACAAAAAGCCAACACAAAAAGCCAACACATAAGCCAACACAAAAGCCAACACGAAAAGCCAACACGAAAAGCCAACACAAAAAGCCAACACATAAGCCAATATATAAGCTTATGGTAGGTCACTCCATCAGCAAAACAGTTGTAACCTTTGTAGTGTGAACATCGTACTGACAGGTCAGTTACTACTATGGAACTTATTACAACCAACAAAGGTAGGCTACGTGCACTCTATCAAGGCTACTCCTATAACTATAATAGCCAGAATGTGAATGGAATAATATTCTGGCGATGCTCAAAAGAGAGGTCAACAAAATGTCGAGGCAATCTGAAAAGTAAAAATGGAAAGGTTTTAAGTGTGAGTGTTCATCAATGTAGTGCTCGAAACGAACCACGCTTACTGTTTACAAACAATTATCAAAATGCTAAAAAGCAAGTTCAAGAAAACGATATTGCGGCTAAAGATAGTGCAGTGTTTGTTCAAAAGGACTTATCATGTCCTCAAAACGTCATGTTAGGACAGTTGTCAACGTCCAAGAAACCTTCAACACTATCAAAATCAACTCAGACTATAAATAAAGTGGTATTGCAAGAGGATCAAAAAGGACTATATAGTAACAGTGATGATGGTCATGATGATAATGGTGATCATGATGATGATAATGACGATGATGATAATGATCATGATAATGGTAATGCTTTGTTTACACCTAAAAATCCATTTGTTAAATTTGTATACTGGCACAATCCCAATAAGCTCGTCCAGCGGCTACAGTTGTTGCATGCCTCACGTCAATCTGGCCATACTGGTCACGATTGGGAAATCAAAGAAATTGAACAAGAGCTTCGTCGTGCTGAAATTATTGTGTAATGGGTCTACCACTTTGCGACCACTTTCACCCCAACTCTTGTTTCTAATATTTGCTTATTTGCTTTCACTTTTACCTGAACTCTTTGGATCCATATTTGCTCTCACATTAAACTAGTATTCTTATTACCAAGTTGACTTTACTAGAGCTTAGTCTATGCTTGACAGTTGATATGGAAGTATCAGTGACTAGGTATGGTAAGCCTTACGCATACTATAAAGGATATTCATATATTGTGAAACGAACCAATAAAAATGGAACTGTTATTTGGCGTTGTTCAAAGCAACGTTCCAAACATTGTCGTGGTGACCTAAAAAGTAAAAATAGTGAGGTTTTAAGTGTCAGTGATCATCAATGTAGTGTACCGCATGAAACACAGTTGCCGTCGACAAAAAATCAAGAAAACCATATTGCTACTCAAAATAGTGCATTGTTTAATGATCAACGTTTAACCCCTGTTCTCAAAGTTATTTTTAATCCATCTTCCACGTCACAAGAGCCATCAACATCACAAACTATGCAAGAGGTAGTGTTGTTGTTGTCGTTTTAAAGAGTGGAACAACTAGGTCATCTGCTCTTGATCTGCAAGGGGATCAAAGTGACTAAATAGTAATAACCATAAGGTTTTTATGTCAATACAACCATTGCGGCTTCCCCACTTTTCGAAAACAACATTGAATGGACATTGCTAGAAAATGATCTACAACAAGCCTTGTGTTTAAAACTATAACAGACTATTGTAAAGTGAGAAAGGCTTGTATTCAGTGTGCATTTATTGTCATAATCATGTATACTCTGCAATGTTAAATATATTAACTTTGTATAAAATAAAACAGCATTGTAACATCATTTTGCATTTATTTACAAACTTTATATACATTTTTTTGGTTTCATCATAATATTTTTAAAGACAACACTAAACACTAAAACATTACTATTCTATACACATATTTTCTTTCTTTTTCAGTATATTGTCATTACTTATATTTTCCATTATTATTTCACATTATTTATTTATTTATTTATTTAATTAAAACGAACCATGCACCTATTGTTTTTAAAACCTTCATAAATTAAGTGTACAGGTTGCACAGCATTATTGACTTCATCAAAAACACTCTCCGACATATCATTAAACCGTATAGGCAGAAATGTCTCAAAGTTTTCACATACACAAAGTACACGATCACCATATGCTGTTTTCAATTTCCGAATCTTGATAATGCGGAATGGAATATGCGTTGGCAATTCGCTGAGCTTCTTTGTCTCTAAGCCACATGATTGTCCCACAGCATTCAAAACATTCATTGTAGTAGTCTATAAACAAAACAAAAGCATATCTGTTACACTCTAAAACAGCTTTAATAATATTGTGCAATTAGGGATTTTGCACTATGCATGGCGAATAAATTATACTAGTTATGCAAGAAATGCCCTAACTGTAGCAGATACTACTTTTCTGCATATAGCACAAGTGTTAAGTTCTAATGCACACTTGACACAGGCTATCATGTGTCCACAGGGTAAAAATACAACACCTAGTTCATCTTGATAACAAATTTTACATAATTGTTGGTCACACTTTTGTATCTGTTCGTAACACAAGTCTTTTCTTTCAGCCTTATGTATTTGCTCCGCGTGCTCTAACTCTAAAGGCACTTTTATGTCTTGTGCTGCAATCACTTTTTCTTTACGAATAGTGTTCACAAATTCCTGACCTTTAAGCAACACCATGTATTTACAGTTTGGTAACCAACGAGCGTGTTGCACAAAAGGGTCATCAGTCATTTGCCAATCCTTTAAAGCAAATCCACAATAAAAACATATTGTTTTATCCCCTTCACCAGTATAAAAAAATCCAGCTTCACTTAGCTGTTTGGTAAGGTGTTTTAATATTAATGGCCAAACATTTTTATAAGATTCGAAACGTTTTTCAACAGAGCTGTACTCTGGGTGTGCTAGTGCTTTAGTCTTGCAAACTCCCAATTTTTCAAAAGCACACGCCAATTCAACACTGTCTATGGCATATGGACCACATATATCGACACTACCGTTGGCTGGTAATACATCATTATTATTATTTATTTGTGATTCAGCAACGTAAGTAGCGGCCAAAGGCCTTGTGGTTCGGTAAAATGAATGCACGGGTAGGTTACCCACTTGCTTTCCAAGCATGTAAGGACAGTGAGGAGACCATCGCAAATGGTCTCTAAAGGGATCATCCCCTTCTTCCCAGTGTGAAAGTTCAATACGACAAAACACACAGCGCACCACATCTTCTCGGTTCAAGTAAAAAAAAACCGGCTTTTGCAAGTTCATGCGTCGACAAAAAGCCTACAGGCCAGGATTCAAATGTTAACCATCGATCATGTTCTGATTTTAAATTTAACCCACGTGGTAAACCAACTTGCTCACTTGTTGTATTTGGTACTAACGCCATGTGTTATAATAAAACTTTTTCTTATTGTAAGTTATTAACATTGCACAGAGTACTTTAAAGCATAATGCATGCTTGTTCACTGTCTGTTCATTACGTTAATGGCACATGACGACACCTAAAAGCAAACAAAATAACCCATCACTCAATCAATCAATCAATCAATCAATCAATCAATCAATCAATCAATACTTGTAAATAAAACGTTAACGTTAATTGGCATTAATATATCAAAACACCATTAAAAATAAACTGTATGTTGGCACTAACAGTAACCCATGTACTTATTTTCTTTTTTATAAAGCTACAGTCATTTACATTCCCCCACCCTCCCTTTAACCAATATATAAACAAAAATGAATGTCATGTCATTTTGTTCACATTATCATGTTCAAACCTGTGGATATTCGTTGAGTCCATAGGGAACCACCCATAAATTAAATTTATTATTTTTATTTTTAGAAAATCCAACATGGCCTTGTACTTTTTCCAGTCAACAACAACAACATAGCCATTAATCAAGAAAGCAATCATTGTCCCAGTCATGTACAGGTAATGAATTTTTTTTTGTCTACGAGTTTTCAGTAGTGGTAAAATGGAATAGCATTTTTAAGTTGGACTTACCTGAGTTTTAAACAGTTCACTCTTTGGCAGTGGTTTCGCTTTAGTGCGTTTCTGTTTTTTTTTTCAGCGACTGCTACGGCGGTAAGGCTATTCTTTCCAAGTTTCTAAAAATAAATAAAATAAACCGCTATAAATACCTAAATTCAGGTTAATACATACATTTCATAAAATAAAACATAAAACAAAAAAATGAAACAAGTTAGTTTAAAAAAATCATCTCACCTTTACTTGCAGTGACTTGTTGCTCTTCCCTTCTAGTGGGCTCAAAAGTGCAATGGTTTCTTCTCCCTCAGACAAGTAAGGTATGCCGGTTATCTGCAAACAAATAAATAAAATCATTAATTACCTAAGCAATAAATAATTGTTTGTAAATATATATATTAATCAATAAATATATAAATGAATAAATATATAAATAAATACCTACCCCACAACAAGGTTAAGTATTTTCCACCAACACCAAAACTGTTAAACAAGACCAGGGGTTTCATGCAACGCAGTGTGTTGAAAGGTAGTCCACCCAAGTGAGAGTGGAAATGATAACGACATGTCTTTATATATGCTACGTTGCATGTATAATCATTTTTTCCCACGCTTTGAACATTCTCTTATCGTGCACGTGGACAGCTAACGTCCCAGGCGAACACCTGTGCCGGATCAAATTTCACATGTACTTGCATTTTGTCACGTACGCAGCAAAACAGGATGTGACTTGTTAACAGTTATCGCGCACGTGGACAGATAACGTCTCAGGCGAACACCTGCGGTAGATCAAATGTCACATGGACTTGCATTTTGTCACGTACGAAGCAAGACAGGATGTCACTGGTTTAGCGTGCCTGTGGTTTCACACATGTGTGCACGCCTTTCGCACTTCCCTGCCACCACGATGGTCAGATTATTTCACCTTCAAGCGTCATGGTCATTTTTTTCCATTGCACCTGTTGTCAAGTCAGATCAACGCCTTCCAATAAGCTCAATTGATATTCACCTCTTGCTCGTCTGCAAGTTTGTTTTCTCTACTCGCTTCGACCAACATAGAATCAAGTTCTCATCACCGTTTACACGTTAAAGGTAAAATATCAGAAAACGCACGCTCGCTCTGTCATACACCGATCCGCCGAAATAGCGATTGATCTATTGAACACAGCCACCGTGGTCAGCGACAGGTTCGTTGAAACACACACACCCAGCCGTATCGTCTCTCTCAACCACCACGCTTCATAAACATTATAAACAGGTAACGGTAAAGAATTTTTTTCTCAACATGTATGGCGTTAGGCCCTTTGTGAATTATTTTTTTGGAAAAAAAATATCTACCACATATGAAAGGGGGCTAAAGCCCGAGTCCTAGGACACCTCGTACACGTCTCTAGCGTTATTGGTTCATGAGATATCGTCAAAAATCACAAAAAACACGTGTTTACCCCAAAATCGCGTTTCCAAATTTTATTAAAAATTATAACGTGTGGTCCATAGCAAAGAGGACGTCTGGCCGAATCCTTGGACCCATCGTACATGCCTCTAGCGTTATTGCTTCGTGAGATATCGGCAAAATCACAAAAACACGTGTTTACCCCAAAATCGAGTTTCCAATTTTATTAAAAATTATAACGAGTGGTCCATAGCAGAGAGGACGTCACCCCGAGTCCTTGGACCTGTCGAACATGCCTCTAGCATGATTGGTTCGCGAGATATAGCAAAAAGTCTAAAATCACGTTTTTACCCCAAAAAGACTGTGTTTCCAGATTTTCACATTTTCGACACCGACATTCCCGTAAAGAGCACGACGAGAAGAAAAAAACGAATCCAAGCACGCCCTCCTAGCATGGCTCCTTCCATTCCAAGGTCGCAGGGGCTCACCACTTGCTTTTGAAAGCAGCTCCCCCCTTACCACACTACTACCTACAGGTTTTCATCCTAGAGACTTGAAATTTATTTTGGGGGTAGAGGGGGTAGGGATCATTCATTTACGTCAAACAAACTTTTTTGTAGAGTTCCTAGTTTCCAAAATATAGGATTTTCAAAATTAAAGTGTTTTCAAAAAAAACATAAAAGTAAAAAAGTTTCATTATAGAAAATAAAGGGCATAAAGACCATTCGTTTGAGCTATGGCACAACGTTCTATCATGTTTAGTTTTCAAACTATCACCTAGTTTCAAAAACAAAAATTTTCTTTTTTTTTTTCAAAAGTATAACGAGTGGTCCATAGCAAAGGGGCGTCACCTCAAGTCCTATGAACACCTCATTCGTGAAACTCCGACCATGGGTTCGAGAGAAAAGTCTATTTAAATGTTTCAACTTCGCGCGGCGGCCATGTTGGTTTATTGGGCACAGGAGTGTCAAGTGAAGCAGAACCCCCACTACTCCACTACTGACAGCCGATCAGTTCCAGTCATTCCACCAGGACGAAGGTACGCTGCTCATGTTGTCTGTAGTTCTACCATGCCTAGAAGGTCAATACCGCAGTTCGATCGCGTCCGCATTGTTACTTTGTGTCAAGAAGGGCTCTCAACAAGGGAAGTTTCCAGGCGTCTCAGAGTGAACCAAAGCGATGTTGTTCGGACATGGAGGAGGTACAGAGATACAGGAACTGTCGATGACAGGCCTCGCTCAGGCCGCCCAAGGGCTACTACTGTAGTGGATGACCGCTACTTACGGATTGCCGCTCGGAGGAACCCTGACAGCAATGCCACCATGTTGAATAATGCGTTTCGTTCAGCCACAGGACGTCGTGTTTCAACTCAAACTGTGCGCAATAGGCTGCATGATGCGCAACTTCACTCCCGACGTCCATGGCGAGGTCCAGCTTTGCAACCCCGACACCATGCAGCGCGGTACAGATGGGCCCAACAACATGCTGAATGGACCCCACGGAATTGGCATCACGTTCTCTTCACCGATGAGTGTCGCATATGCCTTCATCCAGACAATCGTCGGAGACGTGTTTGGAGGCACCCTGGTCAGGCTGAACGTCTTAGACACACTGTCCAGCGAGTGCAGCAAGGTGGTGGTTCCCTGATGTTTTGGGGTGGCATTATGTGGGGCCGACGTACGCCACTGGTGGTCATGGAAGGCTCCGAAACGGCTTTACGATACCTGAATGACATCCTCCGACCCATAGTGCAACCATATCGGCAGAATATTGGAGAGGCATTTGTCTTCATGGACGACAATTCTCGACCTCATCGTGCACATCTTGTGAATGCGTTCCTTCAAGATAACGACATCGCTCGACTACAGTGGCCAGCATGTTCGCCAGACGTGAACCCTATCGAACATGCCTGGGATATGTTGAAAAGGGCTGTTTATGGACGTCTTGACCCACCAACCACTCTGAGAGATTTACGCCGAATTGTCGTTGAGGAGTGGGACAATTTGGACCAACAGTGTCTTAATGAACTTGTGGATAGTATGCCACGGCGAATACAGGCATGCATCAATGCAAGAGGACGTGCTACTGGGTATTAGAGGTAGTGGTGTGTACTGCAATCTGGACCACAAATGCTGAAAGTCTAGCTGTATGATGGTACAACATGCAATGTGTGGGTCTCATGAGCAATAAAACGAGCTGAAATGTTGTTTGTGTTGATCTCTATTCCCTTTGTATTTAACGGTTCCGGAACTCTTGGAACCGAGGTGATGCAAAACTTTTTTTGATGTGTGTAGTATAAATGTAAATATGGGATGGTACCAGTCCTTTAACTTTGATGTCCTGTTTGACATGTTTTGATGCCATGATGCCTTCTTCCTAGAAGCATCAGTTTTTTGTATAACGATTTTTCTTTTTGTACTATTTCCCCAGTTTTGCTTTATTTTGCTGTATTTAGGACCTGTCGAGGGGATTCTACGTTAATTTTAGGAGTTGTTTATTTTATTTTATTTTATTTTTTTCTTTGCTTTTTAGCTACGGAATAGCCGTTTTATCATACCCTCCGACCGTAGGACAGGGGTTTGACCTTCCAAATAAACCAACCATGAGTATGTCTTAAGTCTGGATTTTAATTATTTAGTAGTTTGGCCTTTTGGGGGTGCATTTACTTTGGGCGTCAATGACAATCACTGTGATGGGAACCTGATCCTTAGGGAAGCAGGGTCTTGTGCCGGCTAGTCCCAAGAAGTGCATTCCGATCCTCTCTGGCAATTTGTCTCGAGGTAGAGGTCATCTGGGAGGCCACGTTACGGTTTGTGGTAACCTGATAACCTCGTCCAACGGGCACAATACTGACATAATAAATATTGTGGATAATTATATAGTCTAGTGATTAGAGGATAGTAAGCTGGTAAGATTTTACAAGAATTTCTCAATGGTACTGGAGACATCTTTGCTGTAGATTTTTTTATGTTGTTCTTCAGTGACAACGTCCATATTTCACAGCAGCTGCTTTTGAATTTTTAGTGTCGAGTGAACGACTCTAACCTAGTTGTTGTTCATTTTTTTGTCCTTGTGTACTTGTGTATGCGTAGGATTTGTCTGTGTTATTGTGGTGTTTTTAGTAATATGTGTTAGGGAGGGAACGAGGTGTGGTAAGTGGCCCGGCACTTGGAAGAAGGTGAGGATTTGGAAGGAGGCAGCTGTGGCCTTAAATTAGGAACCATCTCAATATTTGTCTTAAGTAGAAGTGGGAATGTTGGCTGAAGCATCACTATCCACCTCTTCTCAGTTTTGCCCAACACGGCTGATTGTAACCCATTCCAGCCCTCAGACCAGAATTTAAATTCTTTGCAGAACCGGGAATCAAACTTGGGCCTATAGGGTGACAGTCAAGAGTGCTAGCCACTGTGCTACGAGGTGAACACGACTCTAATGAGGCTGGTGTATAAACTTGAGGCAGAAACGTGTTGGAAGTGGCTTGAGTAGATTATTCATGCATTGTGTAGTAGTTATCTGTTCGTAAACTAGTTTGGGGACTGGCAGCAACGTTCTCACCTGCTGTGACCAATGTTGCGGGATAGAATCCTACCGCAATCAGTTGGCATTTGGGAGTGCGCAAATAGTGCGCAAATGTGAAGGAACCGTGTCAGTATATTTACTGGCACGTTAATGATCCCTTCGGGGCACAATTCCAGCACCTCGGCGTCTCTAAAAGCCACAGTAGTTAAAAGGGATGTAAAACCAATAACAATAGTAAGTACTGTACTAGTTTGTTGTTCTTCTATTTTGTGCTAATAACACGGACAGTATGTTCGTTTCCTATTACTACAGCACGCTTTATACAAAGCAATCTGCCAACCACTGACATATTGGTCTTCCGCTACGTTTCTTCTTCTCTAATAAAGAAGAGCTGTTAGGACTAAACTACGACACTATCAAACATTAATTCAACTAGAGTGCCTGTATGCTTTGGAATGCCTAGGACTAACAACTAAAAAAGACATCGAAGAAATTGAGAGAAGAGGAACGAAACATTTTAAGTAACATCCTCGGACCAAAAAAATGTGTTGACACATACCGATTAAGCAGTAAGAAAGAAGTATATAAAACATGCAGCAGAATCTCAGATACCATACGGAAACGAAGGATTTTAAATTCTTTAGACATGTTTCAAGAATGCCTGACGACAGAGTCGCTATGAAAAATTTTAACCACTTCAACACGCCTATTAGACATGGCAACTTTTATGAAAATGGCTTGCTAACACCAAGAAGGATCTACCAGAAATAAGCATCACTGATCAAGACATCCGCAACAGAACCACTTTCATAAATAAGATACACGCATTTGAGGGATTCCTAGAGCCAGAAACAGCGACCAAGAAGAAACAACATTGGACAGCTGAATAGGAAGAAGCTGTGAGCAAGAGAATGAGGGAATACTGGCGCCAAAGAAAACTCAATTCACGGAGAGTTATTTACGTGATCCTTAGTTGGCCAAAATCGATTATGATGAAAGATGAGCAATTCTTAAGTGTCTAAACGTATGTCCTACCAACCTATTGCATCGCACTTTATCTATTTATCAGTAGTAGGCGCAAACATATCTCCTCCTTCACTCGCTTTTATACTGGTGGTGGTGATTATGATTTGTAGTTTGTTTCATGTTAGTAAGTTTTGTTGTTGATTCATTTTAGGGTCTTAGAAAATATGAAAATCAGCTCCGTGTGCTTTGGTGTGTGTGTATGTTGACTTACTTAAGTCCTGTTGTTCGCTTTGCTGGAACATAGGGCTTCGACGAAGCATCGCCATCGGACTCGGTTTCGTGCCACTGCCTTCACTTGTCCCCACGTTCTCCCCGCTTCTGTAGCTTCCCTCCCCACTGTCCTCCTCCAAGTTTCCCTTGGTCTTCCTCTTCTGCATGCTCCTGAGGATTCCAACTCAGGGCATGCCTCTCTATTGCCGTCTGGTTTTTGCGCAGTGTATGTCCGACCCACTTCCACTTTCTTGCCTTTAACTGTAAATCCACGGGCTTCTCGTTTGTAAGATTCCATAGTTCTTCATTGGATATTACATTTAGCCTAAACACTCTCAAGATTCTTCGTAAGCATCGGTTTATAAAGGTCTGGATTTTCTTTGTGAATGATTTTGTTACTTTCCAAGTCTCACATCCGTATAGCAACAATGATCTTACATTGCTATTGAATATTCGGAGTTTAGTTCGTGCGGAAATCTCATTGCTTTTCCAGATAGGATGCAACTGGATAAAGGCTGTATTTGCTATCTTGATCCTACTGCTCACATCCTCTGCTCCACCAGTTTTAGAAACGATGCTACCAAGATTTGTAAATTCTTTAACATCCTCTACGTTTCTTCCGTTTATTTGAAACTTCCTATCGCTTGTTACGTTTAGTCTTAGTGATTTGGTCTTCCCTGAATTTACAGTTAACCCTAGCCTTCTTGCCTTTTCCTGTAGATCTTCCAGTTTGGCATCCATGTGCCGAAATCTTTGTGAGAGGAGACACATATCATCAGCAAAATCAATTGCTTCTGGTTGATCTGTGAAATTCCAACTTACCTCTCTTATTTTACCTTCATTTGTTTTCCTTGTCACTTCATCTATCACAATTAGGAAGATTGATTGAGAGAGAACACGCTTCTGTTTCACACCTGTTCTTACGTCATTAGATGGTGTCAATTTCCCTTGGCACATTAGTTTGCACGAGTATCCGTTATACTGTACATTTCTTGCATAACTCTGATGACCTTTCCCGGAATACCATAATTTGCAATTATCTTCCACGTGCTTCTTCTATGCACTGAAACGAAAGCCTTTTCAAAGTCTATAAACACTAGATATAGACTGGCCATAAATTCCATACACTGTTCAAGGATAATGCGCAGTGTATTAATCTGATCATCACACGATCGGTTTCTGCGAAACCCCGGCTTGTTCTCTTCTTAGGCGGATTTCAAGGTAATCCTTCATTCTGTTTAAGATTATTCGTGACAACACTTTGCTAGGAATAGATAACAACATTATTCCTCTCCAATTATTACAATTTGTCAAGTCGCCCTTCTTTGGAAGTTTGACTAAAATGCCGGTCTTCCATTCTTCTGGTATGTCTTCCCGGTTCCAAATTTTTCAAACAGGGGGCACAGTAAATCTACTGTTGTTGATAGATCCTCTTTCAAGAGCTCTGGTGGGTTGTTATCTGATCCCGGCGCTTTGCCACTTTTCGTTTGCTTTAGAACAGCTCTGATCTCTTCTCCACTAGGCGCTCCACTCTTGATTCTACCAAAAACCACATATTCATTTCGATTTCCAGCTTACCCTGCATTGTCATCTATAACTCCCTGTTCTTCTCCGTACTGTTGTTCTTCTTCCGCTGATCGTACCTCTCTATTCAGCACTTCTGCAAAATGTTCACGCCATCTTTCCAATTGCTCATTTTCAGTAGTCAGCAACGCTCCAGTTTTACTTCTCACTGGACGATCTATAGGTCCCTTTCTCTTTCCTAGCAGCCTTGTGGTCTGGTAAAGTTCTTTCAAGTTTCCTTCTCCGGCAGCCCTCTCCGCCCTTGATGCAAGATCACTTCCTTCGGTCTGATCTTGCACTCCTTTTCACCTCCCGGTCTACTCTCGCGTACTCTGCATGAAGCTCCATCTTTTGTCTCCTAGTTTTTATGGAATTCATCTTTGTTTTCAGTTTCTTCCTCTCTTCCACCTTTTCACAGGTGCCCTGACTCATCCAATCCTTCCTTTTATCTCTGAATCCCACTACTTTCTCTGCAGTTTCTAGGATTGCTCCTTTGATTTTCTTCCATTCTTCCTCTACTCCATCTTCCCTTGAATTTAGTATTTCGTATCTGTTTCGCAGTTCTAATATAAATTCTTGTTTGACGTTGGGGTCCTTCAATTTTGAACATCAAACCGCTTCTTTGCAACATCAAATTTCTTCTTTGCAACTATGATTTTCAGGCGCACCTTGGCTAACTTCAAATGGTGATCACTGCCTATATCGGCCCCCCTGTTGTTTCAGACATCTAACAATGATCTTTTCCATTTCCCACTTATGGCAAAGTGGTCAATCTGATTCTGAGTCCTGTGATGAGGTGGTACCCATGGGATTTTATGACATTTTCTATGTGGGAACACCGTTCCTCCTGTAGTCAATTCATTGCTCGCACATAACTCTTTAAATAGTCCTCCGTTTTCATTCTCCTCTTCAATTCCATGTCTCCCCATCATATTTTCTATCCCAAGGTTTTCTGTGCCCACTTTTGCATTTAGGTCTCCCATCAAAATGACAATATCTCGTTTCACCCCATTCAATGTTGCCTGCAACTCTGTATAGAAGTAATTTTTGGTATCCATGTCTGCTTGTTCAGTTAGGGCGTAACATTGGATGGTAGTTACATTTCGCACCCGTCCTTTGAAAGGCGCTGTTATGATTCTGTCAGATATTGGTCTCCATTCCAGCAGACTATTCTTTGCCGTTTTATTTAGAACTAGCAAAAGTACCCGTTCTTCGAACTGTGTTCGGTGTTAACATCAGATATTATCAATTGAGCTACTGAAGCAGTGGTTAGCGGTTTGTCATTCTTTCATAAGTTTATCAAAACGAATTTAGTTTTCTGGAAATATCACACACACTGTTAATTTAAGGGCCTTAAAATTTGGTTTCAGGAGACCCTTTATAGACTCCCGAATTTTGTGACCCACATTGAGAAGCCCAACATATGCTTTGGTCGTCCTTCTAGGAACA
The DNA here is from genome assembly GCA_946902985.2 of Meconema thalassinum. NCBI lineage: Eukaryota > Metazoa > Arthropoda > Insecta > Orthoptera > Tettigoniidae > Meconema > Meconema thalassinum. The sequence goes on along the minus strand of OX336388.2, from coordinate 1,452,358,888 downwards.
TTTTTATATTTCGTCTATTTTAGCATGTATTTTGAGAAGTTTTTCCCTATATCCACCTTTCTACTGTATGAAAAGTACGGTGAAGAGTTTTACAAATGATAGGTGTATTGACTCTCATGGATACCATACCTAATTTCACGATGCACCAAGCATCCGAACACGAGTTATAGGTGTAAATAAAGATACCCAGAGAGACAGACAGACAATTCTATTGTCTACAACATATCACCCAGATATCCAAGTATGGGTATATCTACCACACAGTATCAAACAAAACCATCCTTACGATGAACCCGTATGTCGACAAAAAAATAATAATTAAAATGTGCTCTCAGACTAAATTCACCTAACGTGTACTTCCTGACGTGAAATACAATTGAAAGCCTTGTAGACGAAACGCAATACACGTCACATAAAAACTGACCCTCTACGTTGTGTTAGGTCCCCATACACATGAAGACCCCTTTCATAAATTATAAAGGCTTGTGGTGTATGAAAATTCAGGTTCTTTAGCCTCAGATGGCCCAAATTCCTAAAAGCCGCCAAAAATGCTGATTCAATTCCGGAATTTTTGAAAATAATGTTGCTGTTTGGAGATATAATAGACCTTCTGTACTATATGTCGCACGTGAAAAATGCGTGAAAAAATTCTAGTTTACCCCTTGACCCCCTTAATTGCATTGATGAATTATACAGTCTGCGTTGGTTCCGCGATAACCTTATAGCCATTTGCAAACTTTCACAGAAATGTAATAAATGGAGTGACATTGCTTCTTACAGAAATAGATGTGTTACGGCTGTGAGTTTGTTTCGTCGCCTCGCCGCGTGTGTCACAGCCGCTCCCGGACTATGCTCCGCCTCTGTGTATTACCTGCGCCTTACGCAACAGGGCTACTAGGACAAAGGGATGGTCCAGAATATTCGTGACCCAGCCAGTGATGGAAAACTCGAGAAGCCGTGAATCCTGGACGGGTCTAGAGGCATTCATTGAGTCACAAGCCTGCTATATAAGAACAACCTGGCCAGCGAGGTGGACAGTGTTTTTTTGAGCTAGTGCGTGCTTTTACCTGAGCGCCAGTTGTTGGTGACGTGACTTGCGAAACCCTAGTGAAGCTGATTCTCTTGACAGCGAAGCAGAGTGTAGTGGTGAGTGACTGGCTATCGTAAATAACTGTAGCTTGTGTATTCAAGGAAGTGTTGCAGGTAGTTCTACCGAGGAACCGGTCCCATTAGGAGGGATTAATTTCTGTGGCTTATTGACAAGTGAAAGGCAAGTGTTCCCTACAAGAGGAAACTAGAGTGAGATACTAATTGCTTGCATTTGCTATTTGTGTGGTGTACCTTTCTGGCCCGCAATAAAGCTAATACGTTTCTTTAAAGGAACAATTTCTGTTGTGCATTAACCCACCGTAATCCAGTTAACGGAAGTGCCACTAGGCAGTGGCACGTAACAGATGGAATGTTGGATGTCACCCCTTGAAATAATGTTGTCATCGTTACCCACAGGCATTCCTTCATTAGTTTGTTAAATAAAATTAAATTAGTTTTCTGGGAATATCTCAGAAACTGTTGGTTTTAGAGCCTTATAATATAGTTTTCGAGGACCCTTCAGGGCCCCCAAGTTTTGTTTCTGGCACCGAGAGGATTTGTCTCGTCGTTGTACGCCATAATATACTACTACTACTACTCTTACTACTACTACTACTACTAATAATAATAATAATAAAAAAAGTCAACCCCTGGCACTATCCAGCCCATGACGGGCTAAGGCCGACCAAGCGACCGCTGCCCAGCCATTTGGCCTGCAGATATTGGGGTGACGCGTGATCAGCGCGTCGGGTCCCCTCGGCCGTTAATCTTGGTATTCGTGATCGGGGCGCTGTCTCACTGTCAGACAGCTACTCAATTGTCCTCACGAGGCTGAGTGCAACCCGTTCCAACCCTCACGTCAGTTTTAAAATCCCTGACGGAGCCGGGGATCGAACCCGGGGCCTCCGGGTGAGAGGCAGGCGCGCTACCCCAACACCACGGGGCCGGCTAATAATAAAAATAATAATAATATAATATAGTGAACCCTTTAGTATTGCAGTGTTTATATGCAAGAATCTTGATCAAGGGGTCACGCTCAGTTCATAGTGTGATGTTTACGTTCGCCAAACAACATGCTCTACTGAGGTAAGGGTCATAGGATTAAAACTATAATTAAGAAAGGAAGTGACAAGGCGTAAAATAACAACATAATTTAATGACTATTAGTGCAAATAAAATGAAAATAGACAACAACAATAATAAATTTCCTCCCTGAATCTTCCCATGACAGAAATATTTATCAAAATTTGAGGAGTCAGACGGATCTCCCCCTTATAAAAAAATTGTGGATCCAAGTTCCACTAACTTGCATTGGATTTTATGTACGCGTAATGACTAACTACGAGGAATGAGTACTTGGATGACTGTTCGTTTACATCGGGTAACAGCCACGATGCTTACGAACAATCATCTCGTAAATCAACGTTTACGGATATGGGACACAACACTAATAAAAACCCTTAAAAATTAATGCTGACACACAATCTAAAATCTAATATTTACAGGAATCTCCCTCGAGACCCTCCTTCAACGCGATGACGCATCTGACAAATGAGCTGCCAACCCGGCCAATTCCTCAATACACAAACAAGGAAAAGACAGCATCGCATGTGACTGCACGGGTCACTAATACGGAACATAAACATGGAATTGAACCAACAACAACAAATGCCTCACCGGCTGAGATTACGTTATATGAACAAAAATGCACGTTAAGCTAACGCTTCGGAGATTATAGTGATTCGTAGGCAACTCCCATTTATTTAAACAATTTTTACCATTGATCAGTTCTTATTCTGTATTTCAAGTAAATACGGAGCCAACAAGCACTCTCCTAATGACCTCGATGCAATCCTTTTCAGTCCGCCTTGTGAAACAACTTCCCCCTTCCACAACTCTGGTCATCGTCCAGCCCCAGTGTGTAAAAATAGCTTGACCAACTGCGCCGTTATCTCGTAGAATCAACAGCAACAAATCTCAACCACATAAACATATGGTAAGACCTTAATCGATATAGCCACATATGTCCTCGCAAGGTAACCATATGGACTTGGCACCAAGCTGACAGAAATCAGTCTACGCTGAAATTCCCGCTTGTAATGACCAATAAAATACACACACACACACACACACACACACACTGCTGGGAATGACATAACATTTTTCACACAGGTCGGCTGAATCAGATCCTCACAAACTATTTAAAAAAAATATTAAAACCTACGAGAGAGCTGACTGCTCCTCGCCACAATTTACATTGCTCCAACGGCAATGAACTCACTGAATCTGATCAATAATAAACATTACAAGATTAATTTACCCTCCAATCTATTGCATGATTATACTACTTCAGTCCTACTTCTGAAACACAATATATCTCCGAGAGACGCTTCTTAATCGCACTACGTAAACATATGCGAACACGGTCGTTCACATAGCCACGTTAATTAAATCAAACAAACAAGAACTTACGACCGATAAAATATGTGCGAGCTGTTTCCATGCAAAAGGTGTGTCAGACCAAAACTAACTACACTACGTTAATCAACACAAGCAAGATATTTACAAAACAAAATATGTCCCATATACCATAAGTTAATTTGTCAGATAATAAGAATATTATTCAGTACTCATCCTCTGCCAGTCACCGTCAACGAACATCTGCAGCCATTTCCCTACTTAATGCTGCTTAGCTCGTCTCCCACATCTCGATGGAGTGTTGACAGTTCCAAACTTCTTCCAGGATAAGCGATGTCATCTCTCGTGCTGATGCAAAAGTTATAGATTAATTCACACTCGATATCTGTTTACTAAATTCGCCGTTTTAGGTACTTAATTCCCCAGAACAGTCTGTTGGCGAATTGTCGATGATACTGTCCCTACAAAAATAGTACAGTGACTATCTATCACACTGAATTTAACACATTTGTATTAATAAAAATCTGTGTCCTCATGACACGCAAAGTACAAGTGCCTACGTCCTTAGACGCACAAAAATGTAATAATCACCTACGTCCTCAGACGCACAAAAGTAATAGCAAATTCTTGGCCCTTCACGCCACTTATAAATAAACTGGCCCTAGGTCTCGATAGAGGGGGAAATTATATAAAAATATCTCAAAATAATAGTGGTACAGGAATGAAACAAATATCACTGAACTCGAAAAATTGCGCAGGTCAAGAATATGCCCATTAATCCTAGAATCGATCGTAGAGATGTTGTCTAGCCGATCTCCCGCGTTAATGCTAGCTGTCGCGTGCCCAAGCGCGTTCGTAAGCATTCATCTCTCATTGGTTCCACTTTTTCAATAACTTCGCGGTTTTTATCAGACCTCGGCCTCATAGGAGTGTCCAGTAATACCATCAGCCACTCACGTTACTGCCTTATATTTTTTCTAGGCGCGAATGTTACAATGAACATACCATAAGCGTGTCTCACCACGCGTCCCTTCTATTTTGGGGTAGCCACCACCTGTCCTTCTGAAACATTGCTAGGGTCTTTCTTTTCACAATGCTAAAGTATTTAGCCTTTTGTCAAACTGCTGCAGGTATGTTCCCACTGTCTCCAACAAATGCTTGAAGTTTCCTCATCTTCGTCTGGCTATTTCATGACGCTGGTGGAAATATTAATTAATTGAAGAAATAAAACATCGAATCATTTATCCATCAGAGGATAAAGGGTTCACAACTCCTCCACTCACAAAATTTAGAACTTAGGATAAAGTCTATAATTTTTAAAAGACTTCCGTAGGCCAATTTGTTTTATTTCAGAATCACCCCTTTTCTATTACTTGGTCTAGCTGCTCCTGTCTTGAATGGCATTTACTCGTTTTATTTCCTGCTTGGACCTCACCCTTTCAGCTGCTTGCGTGACGCGCTGATGCCTTAGGCAACACTCTGCCCGTCTCGTTAATGTTTGTCAACACCATCTCTACTTCCTTCTTCACGTGCCGTACTCAACTGCCCCCCGTCCACTTGGTTGATATAGGACGTCCATGTATTTAAACTGCATCGTTAATTCGGCGCTCCCATGGTTCGCTTCTTCGATACGCTTTTAAGTTGGCTGCATTGTAGACCGACATTGTTCCTGTGCTTAACTCTTTCACTCTGTATGCATTATTTCCTAGGTTTCTTACAATAGAATAGGGTCCTATGAACTTTTCACAGAATTTGCTGAAGATCTTCTTCTCTGGATCCGATGTAGCGAGTCGTTTCACCAAAACGAGCTGGTTGATTTCTAGATCACGGTGAAATCTCTTATTTCTCAATCGCCGTAATCTGCGATCTGCTTGTTTTCTCATGTAGGCTCTCGTTCTCTCTATCCGCAGGTCAGGTGCTATCATGGGATCTTGTGGGCAGTTAATGATGCTTTTCCACGTTCTCACTGGATACTCGTTTTTGTGTAAGACCATAGGGATCTGTACTGTTGACTCGTGCCTGGTAGAATTCATACATGTCTCTACATCCTTAATTTTATCCACCCACTTATGATGTTCTTTGGGAATGAAGATTCTCAAGTATGATGTTACACATTTTATTGCTCTCTCTCTTGGATTAGCTTTGGGTATGTCAGATACTGCTTAAAACGTGTTTTATACCCATGTCTTCCATACCTTTCTTGAATTCGGCGCGTGTAAAATAGCTGCCATGGTCTGACAATATAAATTCTGGTTTTCCAAGGATTGGAATAACTCTATTTCGAATACGACTGAGTACTTGTTTCGATGTAGTTTCCTGAATGGGACTTAATACGACAAACTTAGAAAAAACATCAATGCACACTAGCAAGTGACGGCAACCTCGTCTACCTTTCGGGATTGGGCCGAAACAATCCAGGGCCAGTAGCTCGCATGGTTTTTGAGGTAGCAATGGTCTAGGATACTGCCTCATTAAATAGTTATTGGGCTTTGTCCTCTGACAAGGATCACAAGTCGTAATGACGTCACATATAGTTGTTCTCATACGTGGCCATGTAAATGTATCTCCTATCGTCGCTTCGCACTTGTCTACTCCGACGTGTCCGTAACTTTTGAGAGTATGCTATGTCAATCCTCGCTGTAAAGATGCAGGTACTAGTATGCGTAACGTGGTGTGGTCATTATCTACCCATTTGTGCAGCAAATTGTTGACATAAACAAATCTTCCTTCTTTGGCTTTCGCTTCTCGAAATGCAGGTGTTCCTGTAGGTAGCTGTTTTCTGAAGTATTGAATTAATAGCATCATCCATGGTTTCTCTTCCTGTTCTCGCTGTATCTCACGTAACTCCTCCAAGAATTCCCGATCCTTCGGTGTTAACTCCAAGTGTTGTACCATCGCTGTTTCTTCATCATCAGGCTCTGGGTTCCTGCTAGTGCATCCGGAATCACGTTCATCTTCCCTGGGCAATGTTCAATCTCAATGCTAAACTGCTGAATATATATAGGCCAACGTGTCACACGTTCGCTTGCCATCGACGTCTTAAACAAGAATGTTAGTGCCTTGTGATCAGTCCTGACAACAATGGGGTAGCCATAAATTATTCGTTTCCATTGTTGGAGCGCATGAAGGATGGCCAAAAGCTCTAGTTCCGTTACAGTATAATTGCGCTCGTGCTTACGCAATTTTCGGCTGACAAATGCCAAATATGTTTTATGTTGCAGGTTAGCTGGATCTTCTTGGTAGAGCATGGCACCTACACCAATTAGTGAAGCATCCGCTTGGATTATAAATTTGTGCTTGAAATCTGGATATCCTAACTTAATGCAGTTTTCCAGTAGCTGTTTTGTTGCTTGGAACGCCTTCTCGCATTTCGCATTCCACAACCATTTATTATTCTTTTTTAGCATTTCCTGCATTGGAGCTACAGTCTCCGTGTAACCTGGACAGTTTTCTTTAAAGAATCCCGTTACGCCTAAGAAAGCCCGAATGTGCTTGACTCTCGTTGGTGTAGGGAAATTCTTTATCGCTTCGATCTTAGCTGGGTTTGGCTTCACTCCCTCCTTGTCAATGATGTGACCCAAATATAAGAAGAAATGCGATTTCTTCAGGTTTACTTTGAAATTTGATGCATTAAGGTTGCCTAATACTTATCTTAATTTTCCATGTGAATTTCAATGTTGTTGGATGCCAGCAGAATGTCATCAATATAGCGCACCGTCATCTCCTTAACTTCCTCGGTTAGATTCCGATCCAGGGCTCGGATTAAAGCACAGCCCGCTGTTTTGACTCCGAAGGGCATTCGGACGAAGCAAAACGTTTGGTTATCGAATAAGAAGCCAGTTAGAAGCTGTGACTTCTCATCCAATTCAATATGGTGGAAACTGGACGTCAAGTCAACTGATGAATAAATGCTCTTGTTCTTAAAGCCTTTTAGTACGTCTCTCATAATCGGTGCTCTGTCATACTCAGGAAAAATGAGTGTCATGTTGAGATTTCTGGCATCTAAACAAAGTCTAATAGATCCATTTGGTTTTGTGACTGCCAAAATCGCATTTGATAAGGTGTAGGTGTCTTCCTTATCACTCGAGCTTGTAACATCTCATCTATAATGACCTTGACTTGACCACGATATTTTTCCGGAATTGGATACAATCTACTTTTTATAGGTGACCAATCCTAGACTTGCATTGAATATTTGAAATTTAATATTTTCCCAGGTACTGTATCAAATACTGCTTCCTTAAAATCTCTTCCAATTGTTTTCTATGTTCACCCCCAAGTTGAATGTTATTGAGCCGCTCCTGTAGTAACTCTTCAAATTGTGCATCACTGTCATCTCCTTCTGTTAATAAAGACCATATCTCCTGGGATTCACTCTCCTCATCTAGTTCCACAACAGCTCCTTCCATGATGTTATCTTCTGCCTTTCGTATCTCCTCTTCCGTCTCTTCCGATATTGCTTCCAATGCCCAAGAATTTACATCTCTTCCGGTAGTGATTTCATCCATATGCAATCCCACGTTCTTCAGTTGATCATACTCTCTAAAACTGACTGTATTCTTGTGCAAATCTATCACTGCTTGATAGTCACAAATGAAATTTGCACCAAGAATTATATTGAAATTCATCTTTGCCATGATAATGAATGTTTGCCCAAAAGTGTGTTCCAATATGTTCAGCTCTAAGTATGCCTGACGTTTACAAGTGACGGTGCGTTCAGGAATAACACCCCTCACTTTGAGTTGTGGTACGGGAATCACAGGAATATTCTGACTCCGTCCCAACTCTCGAACCAAGGCCTCCGATACCAGACTGATCTGCGACCCCGTATCCAATAAACATCTTATATTAATTCCACCAATCCTCGCGTAAATAATGGGTAACTGCCTAATTTCATCGTTCCGTGGTTTCACAGTCTCCTCCAGGCAATCTTCTGGCAAAGCAATCCATTCTTGTATGTTCGCTACTATCCATCCATCTTCAACTTCCGACTCTTGCGTTTGTAGACTGTCTCCTTTATCCAAATTTAGAATTTTTTTTAGCTCCGTTGCGATTCCCATCATCATTTTGTCGCCCACGCCCCTGACTTTCCTCTTGTCTCAGTAGACTTCCAGATTCCTCAGTATGTGTGTCTGGATTCGTCATGTTCCCAATGGCTTTCTCCCATTGTCCTTGCTCTCCACCTTGACTAGCGTGTAATTCCTCTAGGTAATTTTGTGATTGAGCGTGCCTATCATCCCAGTCATTTCGATAATTACGTGCCTCTCCTTGATTTTGATCTCTCCTTCCTTTCCATCTTTGATTCCCATTGTAATCACCGTATCTTCCATAAGGCCTCTCATTTCTTCGATTTTCACGCCATTGTTGATACCCTCTCTGTTGATACCTATTGTTGCCTTGATATGACCTATTGTTATAGTTATTCTCGTTACGCAGGTACGGTCTGTTTTCTACCTCTTCCTGATTCCGCCTAGGTGTGGATGTGCTTGTATTTGTACCCTGCGTTTTCGTGTTTGCCTGTTTTGGTTTTATGACCTCTGTCGTATTGACTAATTCCAGTTGTCTTCCTCCTCTGTAATGATTATGAGATGTAGTCTCATCTATCTGGCGTAATATCTGTTCTGCATGTAAGGCCGTACTAAAGTTCGCTGCGACTAGTACTTGTTGCACGTTGACTGGTAATTGCCGCGCTGTAGTCATCACCAGATCCGCTTCATTTAAAGGGTAATCAAGGTCGCGAAATTATAGCATTTGCATGTTAAAGAAATCTGAGTATTTCGTTTGCTGGGTAGTTTGGTATTTCCTAGAGTAAAGCTCCATCCTTAAACTCTGTTGTAATGCCGGCGACCAGTACTTGCGCAGAAACGCGATTTTGAAATCTGCCATAGTTCCAAATGTATATTTGAAGCTTAAAAACGATGTAAGGACATTTCCTGATAAAAATCTCTCCATCATCCTCAACCTACGTGCTTCAGGTACCCCAGTGTCATTGTAATGATCTTCAATTTCCTTAATAAAGGCTTTAGGTGTCACCCCTGAATTTTCCGTGTACGTCTGCGGTTTATAATCGTTCGAGCGAATTACTTGGATAAGTTGTGTGGGCTGATGACCGTCCTGTGGCGTAGAACTCCTTTCAATATTCTTGTGAAACCCCTCCGTGTTTGTCGTTAATGGGCTCTCCGTCTGAGTCGGACTCCCTGCTGTGCTCGTACCCTCCGGGCTATGTGAGTCGTCCTGCTTGTCTTTCATTGTTCCCGTTTTAAATATCGAGGATTGTTCTATCGACCTCAGTTCAGCTTTAATGATCCTGTACGTTTGTTCTTTAAGTTTACTCTTAATTTCTTGTTCCAATGCTTGAATACGAGTATGATTTTCGCCTACTGTCTTAAGGATGGTTGATATTTCCTCTTTAGAATCGATATTCATTTTTCGCCAATCTTTTCTTATTTGCTCCTTAATCGTGCTTACTTTCTCCTCAATCTGGCTTTTAGTGTCATCCTGATTGCTTTCTATCTGGCTCAACCTTTCTTCCAATCTCGCGCTATTTTCGTCGATGGTACTCTTTAATTGATCCTGATCCGCTTCTAGGCTTTTCCATTGCTCCGCTGATTTTATTTCGAGACGGTCCATATCTTTAATTATGCCGGATATATTTTCATCTACCGCTGATAATTGTTGTTGAATGACCTTGCCGCTTTTTTCCATTTCCTTAAATCGTCCTTCCAACTTATCCTGAGCTATCTTGACCTCGCTCGTACTCATAGTGCATGCTAGTTCAATTTGCTCTAATTTACCTAACACCGTTTCATCCAGAATGCTAAGTATTTGATCAAATATAATTTCCATTTTCTTAATCTGATCTAATTGTTTTTCATTGTTTTTACATCTAGGGCCAGCAATACCATCTGTTGATTAGTATGTTCCATCATCTCTGTGGTTAACGAAGCTAATTGGTTCGTGTTTTTAACATTCTGCGCCTCTAACTGCGAATTTATAGTGTCATTGATTTCATTTTTTAGTAATCTAGCTTGTTCCGCCTGATATTCATTTTGTTCAATTCTACTGTTATTTAATTGTGTCCGCAATGATTCACTTTGTTCAGATAGTTTTGTGTTTAGTGATTCGCTCTGTTCTGATAGCTTAGTGTTTAATGATTCACTTTGTTCGGATAGTTTAGTTTTTAGTGATTCACTCTGCTCAGACAATTTGTTTATAGACTCACTTTGTTCAGATAGTTTTGTGTTTAGTGATTCGCTCTGTTCTGATAGTTTTGTGTTCAACAATTTCTGTGTCCTCCTAGCTGCACTCTCAATGATTTCTTGAATCTGTTCTACTGTTGCCATTTTATAAACTTTATATGAGACATTAGGGAAATGGCATAAAGCAATGTCCCCTGACACACACATACAATCCCAATGCACATTTAATTTCTTTACCCCACTCAGTTCATTTATATTTTACATTTAATCCCACTAGTCGATCGCATCTCTGAGTGGTTCTAATTTTACTCAATTTAATTTAAACCCAAACACATATTTAGTCATTAAATTGTTATCCTGATCTGATATTAACACTGACTAATTAACAAAGTATTAATTGTCATTTAAGGCTACCAGCCTCCTAACATTTTCATGAGTTTGACTTTCTAAACAAATCTAGTTTAAACTTTAATCATTGGGCGCCCGATATCACGTATATTATTTTTACTTTAATTCAATAGACAAAAACGTGAACCGTATTTTACATTGCAAACACCTGATTTTAATTTATATTTCACACAGCTGGCGGTATCCTCTTCGCCTCAATTACTTTTAATAAAACATCACTTTCCGGTGATTAAACTATTGTCATATCTGCCTCCACTTGTGGCCTGTCAGTTTTACTCAAATACGCCAACTAAATGTGTTCCAGCAGCGAACCAGCAACAAAAATACACCTTCATTGTTGCGTCAGTTTGTAATCCCAACTACGCTTACATTGACATGTGCAATTTCTTTGCCGTTACACCACAGTGAACCGCCCCACGCTTGGCCGCGCCAGTTTACCTCCTATGAACCCTTTAGTATTGCAGTGTTTATATGCAAGAACCTTGATCAAGGGGTCGCGCTCAGTTCATAGTGTGATGTTTACGTTCGCCAAACAACATGCTCTACTGAGGTAAGGGTCATAGGATTAAAACTATAATTAAGAAAGTAAGTAACAAGGCGTAAAATAATAACATAATTTAATGACTATTAGTGCAAATAAAATGAATATAGACAACAACAATAATAAATAATCTCCTCCCTGAATCTTCCCATGACAGAAATATTTATCAAAATTTGAGGAGTCAGACGGATCTCCCCCTTATAAAAAAAATTGTGGATCCAAGTTCCACTAACTTGCATTGGATTTTATGTACCCGTAATGACTAACTACGAGGAATGAGTACTTGGATGACTGTTCGTTTACATCGGGTAACAGCCACGATGCTTACGAACAATCATCTCGTAAATCAACGTTTACGGATGTGGGACACAACACTAATAAAAACCCTTAAAAAATTAATGCTGACACACAATCTAAAATCTAATATTTACAGGAATCTCCCTCGAGACCCTCCTTCAACGCGATGACGCATCTGACAAATGAGCTGCCAACCCGGCCAATTCCTCAATACAGAAACAAGGAAAAGACAGCATCGCATGTGACTGCACGGGTCACTAATACGGAACATAAACATGGATTTAACCAACAACAACAAAAGCCTCACCGGCTGAGATTACGTTATACGAACAAAATGCACGTTAAGCTAACGCTTCGGAGATTATAGTGATTCGTAGGCAACTCCCATTTATTTAAACAATTTTTACCATTGATCAGTTCTTATTCTGTATTTCAAGTAAATACGGAGCCAACAAGCACTCCCCTAATGACCTCGATGCAATCCTTTTCAGCCCGCCTTGTGAAACAACTTCCCCCTTCCTCAACTCTGGTCATCGTCCAGCCCCAGTGTGTAAAAATAACATGACCAACTGCGCCGTTATCTCGTAGAATCAACAGCAACAAATCTCAACCACATAAACATATGGTAAGACCTTAATCGATATAGCCACATATGTCCTCGCAAGGTAACCATATGGACTTGGCACCAAGCTGACAGAAATCAGTCTACGCTGAAATTCCCACTTGTAATGACCAATAAAATACACACACACACTGCTGGGAATGACATAACATTTTTCACACAGGTCGGCTGAATCAGATCCTCACAAACTATTTAAAAAAAATATTAAAACCTACGAGAGAGCTGACTGCTCCTCGCCACAATTTACATTGCTCCAACGGCAATTAACTCACTGAATCTGATCAATAATAAACATTACAAGATTAATTTACCCTCCAATCTATTGCATGATTATACTACTTCAGTCCTACTTCTGAAACACAATATATCTCCGAGAGACGCTTCTTAATCGCACTACGTAAACATATGCGAACACGGTCGTTCACATAGCCACGTTAATTAAATCAAACAAACAAGAACTTACGACCGATAAAATATGTGCGAGCTGTTTCCATGCAAAAGGTGTGTCAGACCAAAACTAACTACACTACGTTAATCAACACAAGCAAGATATTTACAAAACAAAATATGTCCCATATACCATAAGTTAATTTGTCAGATAATAAGAATATTATTCAGTACTCATCCTCTGCCAGTCACCGTCAACGAACATCTGCAGCCATTTCCCTACTTAATGCTGCTTAGCTCGTCTCCCACATCTCGATGGAGTGTTGACAGTTCCAAACTTCTTCCAGGATAAGCGATGTCATCTCTCGTGCTGATGCAAAAGTTATAGATTAATTCACACTCGATATCTGTTTACTAAATTCGCCGTTTTAGGTACTTAATTCCCCAGAACAGTCTGTTGGCGAATTGTCGATGATACTGTCCCTACAAAAATAGTACAGTGACTATCTATCACACTGAATTTAACACATTTGTATTAATAAAAATCTGTGTCCTCATGACACGCAAAGTACAAGTGCCTACGTCCTTAGACGCACAAAAATGTAATAATCACCTACGTCCTCAGACGCACAAAAGTAATAGCAAATTCTTGGCCCTTCACGCCACTTATAAATAAACTGGCCCTAGGTCTCGATAGAGGGGGAAATTATATAAAAATATCTCAAAATAATAGTGGTACAGGAATGAAACAAATATCACTGAACTCGAAAAATTGCGCAGGTCAAGAATATGCCCATTAATCCTAGAATCGATCGTAGAGATGTTGTCTAGCCGATCTCCCGCGTTAATGCTAGCTGTCGCGTGCCCAAGCGCGTTCGTAAGCATTCATCTCTCATTGGTTCCACTTTTTCAATAACTTCGCGGTTTTTATCAGATCTTGGCCTCGTAGGAGTGTCCAGTAATACCATCAGCCACTCACGTTACTGCCTTATTTTTTTTCTAGGCGCGAATGTTACAATGAACATACCATAAGCGTGTCTCACCACGCGTCCCTTCTATTTTGAGGTAGCCACCACCTGTCCTTCTGAAACATTGCTAGGGTCTTTCTTTTCACAATGATAAAGTATTTAGCCTTTTGTCAAACTGCTGCAGGTATGTTCCCACTGTCTCCAACAAATGCTTGAAGTTTCCTCATCTTCGTCTGGCTATTTCATGACGCTGGTGGAAATATTAAATAATTGAAGAAATAAAACATCGAATCATTTATCCGTCAGAGGATAAAGGGTTCAATAGGGATAGGAATATAATAAACCGGCCGTGCCACTCCCGCAGGTGTAAATCGCGTGAAAGAATTCTAAAGTATCCCTTGTCCCCCTTAAGCGTATTATACGTATTGATGAATTTTACAGCTTAATTTGGTTCCGTGATAACCTTCTAGCCGTTTGCACAATTTCACACAAATGTAATTAATGGAATTGCATTGCGTCTTACAGCAATAGATGGACCTCTGAGATTCTGTTGCCATGGTTACCTACTTGCATTTTTTCATTAGCCTACTTTTCACATTTTGCAAAAATGAGGAAAAAGTAGACTTATGAGATCGATCCGGGCAATGTCTGTCTGTCTGTCCTTCTGTCTGTCTGTCTGGCTGGCTGTGTGTGTATCCCCCCTATCAACTCCTAAACGGCTGCAGCAATCGAATCCAAATTTGGTATGGGTAAAGATCTATACCTGAATATCTCAACCCATATTTGTAAATTATGTCAGTGCTACCAACTGCTGAAAAACCGCAATCGAAATTTGAGCTCCATGTCAGATATCATGGAAGGTATGCAAGTGAGCAATTCCAAAATTGGCGCACATATAGATAATAATATGACAGTTTAATTTCCAGGTGGCCATGCAAGGCAGTGTTGCCAAAATGCTTCTAAGCCTGCTGATAAGTCCAATTTTTAAATGCATAAAACTTCTACACAATCAATTGGATTTCAACCAAATTTCGTATGTACTATGTGTACATAAACAGATATGACTGAGAGTATTCTTAAAAGCCACCAGGGCTGCCAACTGTTAATAAATGCTATTTCTCTATTTTCTTATCCAAATACCAATATATCAGAAAGTATGCGTGCCGACAGCTTTAAACTATGCACACGTATAGTACCTGACATTCTAGATTAATTTGGAGTAACTTATGTACGTCAGTGCTACCAACATGATTCTACGCCTGCTTATTAGACCAATTTTTAAATACATGTAACTTCCATACTATCAATTGGATTTCAACTAAATTTCGTATGTGCTATGTGTACCATAACATATATGACTATGCTTATTCTTAAGAGCAACTAGGGCTGCCAACTGTTAATAAATGCTGTCTCTATTTTTTACCGTAATATTAATCAGAAATTATGTAAGCCAACAGCTTTAAAATTTGCACACGTATTGTACCTGACATTCTAGATTAATTTGGAGAAACTAATACACGTCAGTTCTGCCAACATGACTCTAAGCCTGCTGATAAGTCCAATTTTAAAATACGTGTAACTTCTATACTAACAAATGGATTTCATCCAAAATTGGCACAACAAGAGATCATAATATTTCATATTATTTCTGACCAACACATGAATGACATTGTTGCCAACATTATATTACGCGCGCTGATAGATCCAATTTCTAACTGCATGTAACGTTCATGCTATCCATTGGACTTCAACCAAATTTTGTATTCTGTACCTTAAGAGATGGAACTAAGAATATATTCAGTCACCAGGTCTGCCAACTGTAGTGCTCTATTAGGCTACATTATACCAGGTATATTTCGAACTAATTAGAAATTTCAATATTACCAACTTAATTTCGTCATTATTCTAGATAGGTATATATAGATTGGCATGAATCTTAAATTTTAAGAAAAGTAGGCTCTTTAGTTCGACACGGAACGTCTTGTTAGTTTATTAAATGAAATTAGTTTTCTGGGAATATCTCAGATACGATTGGTTTTAGGGCCTTAAAATGTAGTTTTCGGGGGCCCATTAGAGCCTCCGAGTTTTGTCTCTCAAATTGAGGGGCTGAAAATGAGATTTGTCTCGTCCTTCTACGCCTATTTCAGCATGTATTTTAAGGGGGCAGGCCCCTTTTTATGAGAGATACGGAGAAGAGTTACATCAATGATTAGTGTCGTGCCTCTGTTGGATATGTGTACCAAATTTTACGTTGATACACCCAGCCGTTCTCGAGTTATAAGGGAACAAATTCGTCCACAGACAACAAACAAACAAACAGACAAAAAATATTTTTTCGCACATCCATCATAAAACATTCTGAAACACGAAAATTACTCAAATTTCCGTCGAAATTCAGAAGAAACAGACAAACTTTCATTTTTATATATAGATATACTGCACCGCTCAGCGTTGACCGTGTTTTATAGGTTTTACTCGCTATCCGTTGGAGACACACGGAAAGTGATAAGGACCTTTCGGATAGAAAATTAAATTTTAAAGCTCGAACGTGCCATCAAAAGTTTGCTATTTCGTAGCGTTCTTTCTTTATTTGAAATGGAATTATGAAATTTTGAAACCAAAGGGTGTAGTGACGACACTAAAATTGTCGCCATTTTAAATAGTGCAAAATATCGAAATCAAAAGTAGCCTATGTGTAAACGTCGTAAATCAGCTACATCCATGCGAAATTTGATTTCAATCGGACCAGTGGTTCTTGCGTGATTGAGTAACAGACAGGATGACAGACAGACACACACCATCTCATTTTTAGCCTACTTTCGATTTTTGCAAAAAATGAAAGTAGACTTATGAGATCACTACAGGGCCAAAAATGGTGTGTCTGTCTGTGTGTGTGTATGTGAGTCTGTGTGTGTGTGTGTGAGTGTGTGTACTCTGAATGTCTGTCCCCCCTATCAATTCGAACACGGTGAAACCGAATTGAACGAAATTTGGTACAGAGGTAGCACTGGCAAAGGGCACCTCAGTGTCATGTTTTATATTGCCGCCATCTTTACCAAAACTTAATGGTGGCCACTTAAATGGTCAAAACGTAATAATGCATTACAACCAAACTAATAATCAGATCTTTACCAAATTTGGTAACAACGTTCCTTCATATGAGGCGCGTCTTATGCCCAAACTACGAGGTCATCAACCGTACCATTTCAGAATGGCGGCCGTGTGAATTATGCAAACTTTATTATCTATAACATGGGACCCACCAGTTCCGACTATCGAACCAAGAATCGTTTAATCTGTTTGAAACGACGTGGCCCGTTTGAAATTAAAAAAGTTTATATTTTAATATTATAGTCTAGAAGTGATTTTAATAAGCTGAGTCGTCTCGGTTATTTGACAAGATGGCAGCTGATCTCTCGTTCTGACCTTTATTTTATTAATTTCAGTATGTTGCTAGTGGTAGGCTAGTGGTAACAAATATATGGACTTTCTATGAAATGAACTCGGTTTAAAATATACTCCAGTAAAGAAAACGTTTAGTCCAAGTCATGATTTGCTATAACGTGGTATATGTATTGGTTCCTAACGATCTATTAGAGTGTGTACGATTGGCTGAGTGGTCAGCGCGTTAGTCTTTCATCAGGCTGGCCGTGGTTCAAATCCTATCAGAGTTAGACTTTTTTCTTGGTTTTTTTATATTTATTATTTCTTGAGTACTGGGACGTTATAAAATAAAGAATTATATGGTGCATTTTGAAATGGAAAATATATATTTAATTAAAACAACATTCACCACCGGAGTGACATCTAAGAGTAATTACTTGAACAATGTTATTGGTAACCACAGCCTTCTAGATACGAGCTATGCTCTCTACCGGCCAGTTAGTGAACCCATGTCTACAGTATAATTGCGAAGGTTATTATTTTTGCCGATAGAGGGTACACATCCCCAAGATAAGGCTCGATTATCACGGCCAACGAGAATGACTGGCTCTGGTGAGTTTTCGTGACGTCAGCAATGTAGTTCTGTTGCACCACTGCCTGGTCTTCGTTTTACTGCCGGTGTGGTACCTAGTCATCTTGTCTACATCATTGAACGTGTATAAACGTTGGTATTCATTTATCACTTGTCTTCATAGAAGGTATTGATACAAGTCGTTAGTCGGTGGGTAGTGTATTCCGCAGATCTCTTCTATAAACGAATTAATTTATGTTCCGCCCCTTGAAACAACTATAAGTTAATGATATCTATACTGTGCTGCAAGATTCTTTGATCTAATTATACTAATGTGCACATAATTTAACTCACAACGAAGGTCACAGAATCTACAACTCGACTTAATGTAGCCTGTTCGTTGCAGCTATTAAAGACACAACGAACCCTTGAATCCTAGTTCGCGTGGATTTTTGTAAGGAGTAACTTCAATAGGCGTAGTTTTGCAAACCTATACAGTATAATTTATCGTGTTTGAAAACACACGGAACATCTAAACTGCGTCCATTTTATGAAGATTGATATAAAATATTGCATTTCTGCTGCTTATGAATTGCTCTCGACTTAAACGTACAAGCATCATCAAGCAGTACCGGTACATTGCCTACGTCACAGAAGGGTTTGGTTTACGCGCCATGGCCTGTCTTTCTCGTTAGCCGTGCGCGATTACAAATTAGCTGTGTAATAGTTATACTAAATATGTTTCTCCCAGTGATACGTTTAGAGCAACGAAGTTTAAATTATTGTAAGTAGTCGGTGTCAATAAACTGAATACCTTTGTTGTTTGGAGTGTTTACTGATGAAATTGCAAAATGCTGGGGTAAATTATTTGAACGCCACTCCTCAAATCCAGTGTGCCAATTTGCACTTCGAATTGGAAGAAATTAGGAGATGATAAAGACAAAGAGTTATAACTATACCCATACATTTAGGAGAAAGTAGGCTATATGTTATTTCCTGAACATCTTGTTATATATTAGTATGATTAGGCCTACACCATTCACATGGTCGTCCTCGGCATTTGGTTTGTCTGAATACAGAAATGTCATCCCCTCTGGTAGTCTATTTTCTCCAAATTCATTCCAGCGTACCTCGCTCATTCCCATTATGTCTAGTTTGTAGTTGATAAATTCTGCTACAGCTTGATTTAACTTTCCACTCCCGTAAAGTGTCCGTACATTCCAAAATCCAATCCTCGTGGTCCATTTCAATCCAAAGGTTGTCAATTTGTTGTCCGTCCGGCTTTTGCTTCTTGTAGTTACTTTAACAATACATTTTATGAGATGCAGGCTGTTAGCCCACAGTCCCCGAGTGCTTTAGTGGGGCTGCCACATTTTGGCCTAAGCACATGTCATTATAGCTAGACGTTCTGCTATGTCTCTCATAAATTCTTTACAGGGAGAGTTGAGACTGGTCTCCCTAATAACCCTTCTCCTTTCTGCAGGCTTGGGACCGGCAACGACACCCATGGAGCTACTTAATCCACTCCATGGTTGCCGCAGGCGGAGTTGTGTATGTTGAACTTGTCCGATAACCTGTGTTCCTGTGTTGACTGTTGTAGTGAGTGTATTTGTAATTATTAGGGACAGGGATGCATTAGGTGCCCCAGGACTTGTAATAAGGTATCATCCCTGTATGTGGCTGGAGGAAGTGTGGAAATAACCGGGAAAAGCCACACTTAGAAGAGCCACTGTCAACTGATTCATGCCTCATCCTGGACATCCTGGAAGTATGTTTTCGTGGTTTTAAACTTCTCCTCCAGGCAAATGCCGGGATGGTTCCTAACTTAAGGTCACGGCCACCTCTTTCCCAATCCTCATCTGAATTACAATCACACGTACCAATCTAACCATCACAATAACACAGGTTATCAGACAAATTCCACACACACACACGTACACGGGGCTACATGACCAGGCTAGCCCCTAAAGAATCAACAACAACAATGTCCTCCGCCAAGCGCATTTAATGCCATGAAATTTTGTTTTTTAGAAATGACGCAGATAAAATTGGGGATGAAATACATCAACAGATAATAGATGTTTTTTCTTGTGATATATTATTTATGTATGCTGCTCATCTCACTGTAGACGGTCTACGTAGTAATGTGAGTGCAGTAGAGCGATTGGTTGCAGGTAACAAAGGTGTTCAAGAGCGCCTATCTTGCCTCTTGCTAAGGACTACATCTCTTCCCCTCCCCCGCCACGCCCATTTAAAGTCATGAAGATTTGTTTTCTTCAAGCCATTTTTAATCCCAGGGACCCTATATAATCTATCTATATACATAAAAATCAATGTAACGTGATAGTTTGTCTGTCTGTGGGTATGTATGTCTCCTATGCGTTCATATACCATTCGTCCGATTGCGATGAAACTTGGGTGAGATGTTGAGTACACTCCAAGGAAGGTTTCTGGCTTATAAAATCCATTTTACAATAGGTAGCGCACGCGTAGATTCAACAAATGAGCGACGATGCGCGAAGCATTTCAACAAAATCCCGTATGTGTTCATATACCATTCGTCCGTTAGCGATGAAACTTGGGTGAGATGTTGTGTACACTTACGTGAAGGTTTCAAAATTAGTGAATACATTTCACAGTCGATAGCGCACGAGTAGATTCAACAAATGAGCGACGACACGCAAAGCGTTTCAACAAAGTCCCGTATGCATTCATATACCATTCGTCCGATAGCTATGAAACTTGCGTAAAATGTTGTGTACACTGCAGGGAAATTTTCTGGCTTAGTACATCCACTTTACAATAGGCAGCGCACGAGTAGATTCAACAAATTAGCTACGACGCGCGAAGCATTTTAACAAAGTCACGTTTGCGTTCATATACCATTCGTCTGATAGCGGTGAAACTAGGCTGAGATTTTGTATGCACTCCAGGGAAGGTTTCTAGCTTAGTAAATCCCTTTAAAAATAGGTAGAGCACGAGTAGAATCAACAAATGAGCGACGACGCGCGAAGCGTTTCAACAAAGTCCCATATAATTTCATATACCATTCATCCGATAGCCATGAAACTTGGGTGAGATGTTATGTACACTCCAGGGAAGGTTTCTGGCTTAGTACATACATTTTACAATAGGTAGCGCACCAGTAGATTAAACAAATGAGCGATGACACGCGAAGCGTTTCAACAAAGTCCCGCATAAAGTCATATACCATTCGTCTGATAGTGATAAATGTTTGGTGAATTGTTGTGTACACTCCAGGAAAGGTTTCTGGCTAAGTAAATCCATTTTACAATACGAAGCGCACGTTTATATTCAACAAATGAGTGACTACGCGCGAAGCGTTTCGACAACGTCCCGTATACGTTCACATACCATTCATCCGATTGCGATGAAACTTGGGTGAGATGTTGCGCACACTCCAGGGAAGGTTTCTGGCTGAGTACATCCATATTACAATATGTAGCGCAAGCGTAGACTCAACAAATGAGCGACGACACGCGAAGCGTTTCAACCAAGTCCCGTATGCATTCATGTACCATTCGTCCGTAGCTATATAACTTGGGTGAGATGTTGTGTACACGTCATGGAAAATTTCTGGCTTAGTAAATCCACTATATAATATGCAGCGCACAAGTTGATTCAACAAGTGAGGGACGACGCGCGAAGCGTTTCAACAAAGTCCCGTATAAGGTCATATACCATTCTGCCGTTAGCGGTGAAACTTGGGTGAAATATGGTGGACACTCCAAGGAAGGTTTCTGGCTTAGTAAATACATTTCAAAGTAGGTAAGCACACGAGTAGATTCGACAAATGAACGACGACACGCGGAGCGTTTCAATACAGTCCCCTATGTCTTCATATCACATTAGTCCGATAGCGATGAAACTTGGGTGAGATGTTGTGGACACTAACGTGACGGTTTCTAATTTAGTAAATACATTATACAGTAGGTAGCGCACGAGTAGATTCAACAAATGAGTGACGGAGCGCGAATCGTTTAAACAAAATCAGGTATGCGTTTATATACTATTCAACCGATTGCGATGAAACATTGATCAGTTATTGTGTACCCGCCAGGGAAGGGGACTTAGTAAATCCATTTCACAATAAGTAGCGCAAGAGTAGATGCAACAAATGGGTGACGACGCGTGAAGTGTTTCAACAAAATCCCCTATTGCGTTCATATAACATTCTTCGATTGCGAAGAAATCTTGATGAGTTATTGTGTACACGCCAGGGAAGGGCTTCGACTTAGTAATACATTTCTCAATAGGTAGCGCACGAGTAGATTCAACAAATGAGTGACAGCGCACGAATCGTTTAAACAAAACCCCGTATACGTGCATATACCATTCATCCGATTGCTATGAATCATTGATGAGTTATTGTGTACACGCCAGGGAAGGGTTTCGACTTAGTAAATCCATTTCACAATAGGTAGCGTACGAGTTGATTCAACAAATGAGTGACAGCGATGAAACTTTTGAAAGTTGTTGTGCACGCTCCCACGAATGGTTCTAAATTAGAAAATCCATTTTACGATAGCTTAGAGGCAGTAAACATGTTGTGTATCCAAAAGCTCTTCAAGAAACAGAATTTCAACGCCAACACTTTCTTTGATTGGCATTGCAACGCATGCCGGGTACAGCTTGTCAAATCATAAAATATACTCATGAAGGAATGGCAAGGCAGATAGTTTCCATGGCAACATACCTCAAGTCGAGACACGGCCGACTGGATGCCAGTTTTGCTCTGCACTACCGGTATAGAAAATGAGGATCTTTACTTGAAATCCCGTTAGTTACTCACCTACTCACACAGCACTGTCAACCGAGTTTAGCATAATAAAGACTTGACACTATCTTCTACTATATACAGGGTCTTTCATATAAAGTAAGAACGGCGAGCGGCGGTTTGTCATTCGCTGCTGAAGCCGGCTTGGCCGAGCTTGTGACGCGCCACGGCCCTCTGCTGTGGTATTGAAGGCGCGTGCATAGTACAAACTTGACCTTGCAATAATCGTGCAGGTGTTGTCAGTCGCCAGTCTGAACCGCAGCTGCTAACATGTTGCGACATTTATCATTGCAACATCGTATTTTTGTGTGTAAAATTTATTTTAATTACGATTTGGCTCGGCGGGTATGTGATGCATTTCTTCAGCAAATTTCCTGATGAAGTGCCACCTTCACTAGCACAGATTCACGTAATTGTAAATAACTTTGACACTACTGGTACAGTGCTCAATATAAAACACAAATCAAAAATCAGAAAGAATTGGCATGATTCACTCGCGTCAGCCAAAATGTGGTTACCACATACAATGCCAGTATAACCCAGGAAGGACGACACTTCCAGTAATATTTATAAGGTAATATTTCATAGAGGATTGTACACACGCTTAAAGCAGGGGGGCACGGCTCGCCACAAGCTCGGTCAAGGCCACCTCACTTGCGGATAACAAACCCGCCGCTTGGCGTTCTTACTTTATATGAAAGACCCTGTATTTGTCAAATACCACTCACTCACTCACTCATTCATTCATCACGAAATCTCAGAAACCACCGAACGGATTGGAATGACATTTGGTATGCAGCTTCCTCAAGGGCCGCAAATGCCCACTAAGAGCGGATTTTTGGATATTCAGGTTCTAAAGGTGTGTTAAGGGGGGTAGACCTGCATTTCATTGAATAGCAATATCTCCCGATTGGTTTCATTGGGGGATGTGATACTCGGCATATAAACTCATCATTAAAAATAAGAATACACGAGTCTGAGGGTTTTTCGATGTGGTGTATATTATGAGGTGAAAGGGATCGAAAGATTCCTAACGGAGCGTGTATCTCTTAAACGACATAGGCGAGGAGTTTGAGACTCAGCGGAAAAAATAAGCATAAAAAATAAGTAAATATGTGTTTGACCGTTCTTTCATAAATCCAATTTAAGGGGCCCATGGGGAGGGGAGAATTTCTGGGGGGGGGGGGGGAATAACAGGAAAGAAAGTGTCCTAACTGATTGACTGACTGACTCAATCATCAAACTCAGGGGGGAAAACTGCTTTAAAGTAAGTATAAATAGCTGTTCGACAGTTTTTTTTATCAATCAAATTGAAGGGGTTCATCGGGAGGGGTGAAATTCTGAAGAAAAAATTAATGAAAGAAATTGTCCTGACTCATTCACCCACTCATCATCGCCCAGCCAAAAATATTGAAGTTGGAAACATGGCATTTTGGGGATATGTTCGTTGTATGTCAAAACCGTACACTATGGGAGGATTTTTGGATATTCAGGTTCTAAAGGGGTCTTAAGGGGGTTAAACCTGCATTTCATTGAATAACAATATCTCAAGAGTGGTCTCATTTGTGGATGTGATACTCGGCATATAAACTAATCATTAAAAATAAGCATACATGTGTCTAAGGGTTTTTCAATGTGGTGTATTATTATGAGGTGAAAGGGGTGAAAAGTGGGGGTTGAAGGATTCCAAACGGAGCGTGTAGGCCTATCTCCTAAACGACATAGGCGAGAAATTTGAAACTCAGCGAAAACAAGTAGTTCCGTGAAGAACTATACAGCCTATATTCATATATCCTACTTATGTTAATTGCCACTATTTAACATACACAATTTCAGTTTGATTGCTGTAATAGATTCGTAGATATTGAGAACCGACTAAATATTTCGGATGGTCGCCATGTTGGATTTTATATATGTAGGTCCTAGAGTTATGTACTGTTACATGCAGATTATTGTGAACGTGTAGTATTCAAACTTCAATCGCATAATTAGGACACAAGAAAAAACAAGGAGATTTAAAAAATTTTCACAGCTGCCATCTTGAGGTTATGGAAACAATTGAAATAAATTAGATGTCAGTGGATTAACATTCGGATAAAGATTTACTGTACCAAGTTTCACTGCACGCGGATGGTTAAATTGCGAGAAACGTCCATGAGAATATTTATAATTCGCGTTACCGCCATGTTGGATTTGTGATCACCAGGTTATTTAAAGTCCTATAGGTGAACTTAAGTTCATAGCCCGAATGAACATTAAAAAATGCAGTTTGATTGCAAAAATAGATTCGTAGATATTCAGTATCGTCTAAATATTTCGGATGGTCGCCATGTTGGATTGTTAAATGTATAGGCCATAGAGTCATGTACCATTAAAGGAAAATTATTGCGTAGGTTCATTATTCAAACTTTCACTTCGATCGCATGACTACATCACAAGAAATAAAAACTTAATTTTAAAATTCGCACTGCCACCATCTTGAGGTTATGTAAACAATTGAACTAAATTAGATACCAGTGGATTACAATGTGTATAAATATTTCCTGTACCAGGTTTCAGTGCGCTTGGAACATTAAATCGCGAGAAAGGTCTATTTAAAATGTTCAAATTCGCTTGGCCGCCATGTTCGTTTTGTAGTTAACCGGTTTTTGAAAATCTTATATATGGACTTCCAGTAGTGCCCTTTATCTCAGTACAAAATTTTAGGGAGATACCGCTAATAGTTTCAGAGATATAGAATGCCGGTGAAATATTTCGCACATCCGCCATCTTGTGATTATGTAAACAATTGAACGAAGTTAGATGTCGGTGCATTACAATGTATATAAACATATACTGTACCAAGTTTCATTGCGTTTGGTTGGTCAAATCGCGAGAAACGTCTATTTAAAAGTCGCAAATTCGCTTGGCCGCCATGTTCGTTTCGTAGTTACCAGGTTTTCAAAAGTCACATAAGTGAACTTATAGTAATTCCCTCTATCACCATAGAAAATGTCAGGGTAATATCGGTAATAGTTTCGGAGATATTGAATGCTGGTGAAATATTTCGCACAGCCGCCATGTTGGATTGGTGAGTCGTAACAAAATTTGAAGGGCACGGTCGAGGTCGCCGGGAATAGTGCTATGAACTTTCCGAGTTTCATTGAAATCGCTCCTGCCGTTTAGATTTTATTAGGGGGGGACACACACACGAATCACACACACACACACACACACACACACACACACACGCACACACACACGGACAAAAGGTGATCTCATAAGCCTATTTTTTCAAAATTGAAAATAGGCTAAAAATCAGCTAAAAAAATAAGTAAATTGGTGTTCGACCGTTTTTTCATAAATTAATTTAAGGGGCCAATGGGGTGGGTTGAAATTCTGGGGGAAAAAGGAGAGAAAGAGTCCTAACTGACTGACTAACTCACTCACTCACCAAACTCAGGGGAAAAAGAGAGCTTAAAAATAACTTAATATGTGTTCAAGCGTTTTTTCATCAATCCAATTTAAGGGGCCCATGGGGAGGGGTGAAATTCTGGTAAAAATAATTGAAAGAAAATATCCTGTCTGACTCACTCACTCATCACGCCCAGCGAAAACTATTTAAGTTGGAAAATGAAATTTTGGGAATATGTTCGCTGTATGTCGTAAACGTCAACTAAGGAATGATTTTTGTTTATTCGGGTTTTAAAGAGATGTTAAGGGGGTAAACGTGCATTTCATTGAAAAACGATATCTCATGAGTTGTTTCTTTGGAGATGTGATATTCGGTATATAAACTAATCATTAAAAATAATCAGACATATATCTAAGGGTTTATCGATGTGGTGTATATTAGGAGTCAAAGGGGTGAAAATTGGGGGTTGAGTGTTTATTAACGGAGCGTGTATCTCTTTAACGACATAGGCGAGATGTTTGATATTCGGCGGGAAAAACAGCTTAAAATACAAGTAAATAGGTGTTCGACCGTTTTTTTTCATAAATGCAATTTAAGGGGCCCTTGGAGAGGGGTGAAATTCTGGGGGGGGGGGGGGACAGGAAAGAAAGTGTCCAAACTGATTGACTCACTTATTCACTCATCAAACTCAGGGGGAAAACAGCTTTAAGTAAATAGGTGTTCGACCGTTTGTTTCATAAATCCAATTTAAGGGGTTCATGGGGAGGGGTGAAATTATCAAAAGTAAATGAAAGAAAATGTCCTGACTGACTGACTCACTCATCATCGCCCAGCCAAAATTATTGAAGTTAGAAACATGAAATTTTGGGGATATGTTCGTTGTATGTCGAAAACGTCCACTAAGGAAAGAGTTTTGGATATTCAGGTTCTAAATAGGTGTTAAGGGGGTAAACGTGCATTTCATTGAATAACAATATCTCACGAGTGGTTTCATTTGGGGATGTGATACTTGGCATATATACTAATCATTAAAATAAGCTGACATGTCTAATGTTTTTCGATGAAGTGTATATTATGAGGTGAAAGGGATGAAAAGTGGGGGTTGAAAGATTCTTAACGGAGCGTGTAACTCCTAAACGACATAGGCGAGGAGTTTGAAACTCTGAGGAAATCAGCTTTAAAAAAAGGGGTTCGACCGTTTTCTCATAAATCCAAATTAAGGGACCTATCGGGAGGGGTGAAATTCTGGAAGACAAACGTCCACTAAGGAAGGATTTTTGGATGTTCACTCTCATCGACCAGCCCAAACTATTAAAGTTAGAAGAATGATATTTAGGGGATATGTTTGTTGTGTGTCGAAAACGTCTACTAAGGAGGGATTTTTGGATATTCAGGTTCTGAAGAGGAGTTAACGGGGTTAAACCTGCATTTCATTGAATAACAATATGATACGACTTTGACGCGAGCGAAACGAGGCTAAAAATGAGATGGTGTGTGTCTGTGTATTACTCAATCACGCAAGTACCACTGGTCCGATTTACATGAATTTTACAAGGAAGTAGCTGATTTACCTGGTTAACATATAGGTTACTTTTGATTTCAATACTTTGCACTATTTAAAGATGGCGAGCATTTTAGTGACGTCACTACACCCTTTGGTTTCAAACTTTCATATTTCCATTTCAAATAAAAAGAGAACTTAAGAAATAGCAAACTTTTGATGGCATATACGAGGTTTAAAATTACATTTTCTATCTGCAAGGTATCTCCAACCGTTAGCGAGTAAAACCTAAATTTGTGCTATAAAACACGGTCAACACCGAGCGGTGTAGTTTGACAAAATGTTCCATCCTTAATCTCCCTCTGCGCAGCACCTCGCATACCCCCTGTTTTAACTGTCACCTTCATATTTTAATTTATTTATGACGCGTAGCGAAGCACGGGTACTTCAGCTAGTCTATATATATAAAAATCAATGTTACGTGATAGTTTGTCTGTCTGTGGGTATGTCTCCTATGCGTTCATATACCATTCGTCCGATTGCGATGAAACTTGGGTGAGATGTTGAGTACACTCCAAGGAAGGTTTCTGACTTAGTAAATCCATTTTACAATAGGTAGCGCACGCGTAGATTCAACAAATGAGCGACGATGCGCGAAGCATTTCAACAAAGTCCCGTATGTGTTCATATACCATTCGTCCGATAGCGATGAAACTTGCTTGAGATGTTGTGTACACTCCAGGGATGGTGACTGGCTTAGTAAATCCATTTTACAATTGGTAGCACACGAGTAGATTCAACAAATGAGCAATGACGCGCGAAGTGTTTCAACAATATCCCGTATATGGTCATATAACATTCGTCCGATAGCGATGAAACTTGGGTGAGATGTTGTGGACACCTACGTGAAGGTTTCTAACTTAAAAAATACATTTCACAGTAGGTAGCGCTCGAGAAGATTTAACAAATGAGCGACGACACGCGAAGCGTTTCAACAAAGTCTCTTATTAATTCATATACCATTCGTCCGATAGCTATGCAACTTGGGTGAGATGTTGCGTGCACATCAGGGAAGGTTTCTGGCTTAGTAAATCCATTTTACAATAGGCAGCGCACGAGTAGATTCAACAAATGAGTGACGACGCGGGAAGCGTTTCAACAAAATCCAGTATGCGTTCATATACCATTCATCGATAGCGATGAAACTTTGATGAGTTGTTGTGTTCACTTAGTAAATCCATTTCAGTAGGTAGCGCACGAATAGATGCAACAAATGAGTGACGACGCGCGAAGCGTTTCAACAAAATTCCGTATGCGTTCATATACCATTCTTCGATTGCGATGAAACTTTGATGAGTTGTTGTGTTCACTTAGTAAATCCATTTCAGTAGGTAGCGCACGAATAGATGCAACAAATGAGTGACGACGCGCGAAGCCTTTCAACAAATTCCCGTATGTGTGTATATACCATTCATCGATTGCGATGAAACTTTGATGAGTTGTTTTGTACACTTAGTAAATCCATTTCAGTAGGTAGCGCACGAATAGATGCAACAAATGAGTTACGACGCGCGAAGCGTTTCAACAAAATCCCGTATGCGTTCATATGCCATTCATCCGATTGCGATGTAACTTTGGTGAGTTGTTGTGCACGTCCCACGAATATTTCTAAATTAGTAAATCCATTTTACGATAGCTTAGAGGCAGTTAACGGAAATTCAAAAAGATATAGTGTATCCAAAAGCACTCCAAGAAACAAAATTACAACGCCAACACTTTCTTTGATTGGCATTGCAACGCATGCCGGGTACAGCTTGTATATATATAAATCAATGTAACGTGATAATTTGTGGTTATGTATGTCTCCTATGCGTTCATATACCATTCGTCCGATTGCGATGAAACTTGGGTGAGATGTTGAGTACACTCCAAGGAACGTTTCTGACTTAGTAAATCCATTTTACAATAGGTGGCGCACGCGTAGATTCAACAAATGAGCGACGATGCGCGAAGCATTTCAACAAAGTCCCGTATGTGTTCATTTACCATTCGTCCGATAGCGATGAAACTTGGGTGAGATGTTGTGTACACTTACGTGAAGGTTTCAAAATTAGTGAATGCATTTCACAGTAGATAGCGCACAAGTAGATTCAACAAATGAGCGACGACACGCAATGCGTTTCAACAAAGTCCCGTATGCATTCATATACCATTCGTCCGATAGCTATGAAACTTGCGTAAATGTTGTGTACACTGCAGGGAAATTTTCTGGCTTAGTACATCCACTTTACAATAGGCAGCGCACGAGTAGATTCAACAAATTAGCTACGACGCGCGAGGCATTTCAACAAAGTCACGTTTGCGTTCATATACCATTCGTCCGATAGCGATGAAACTAGGCTGAGATTTTGTGTGCACTCCAGGGAAGGTTTCTAGCTTATTAAATCCCTTTAAAATAGGTAGAGCACGAGTAGAATCAACAAATGAGCAACGGCGCGCGAAGCGTTTCAACAAAGTTCCATATAATTTCATATACCATTCATCCGATAGCGATGAAACTTGGGTGAGATGTTGTGTACACTCCAGGGAAGGTTTATGGCTTAGTACATACATTTTACAATAGGTATCGCACCAGTAGATTCAACAAATGAGCGATGACACGCGAAGCGTTTCAACAAAGACCCGTATAAAGTCATATACCATTCGTCTGATAGTGATAAATGTTTGGTGAATTGTTGTGTACACTCCAGGAAAGGTTTCTGGCTAAGTAAATCCATTTTACAATACGAAGCGCACGTTTCTATTCAACAGATGAGTGACTACGCGCGAAGCGTTTCGACAACGTCCCGTATACGTTCACATACCATTCATCCGATTGCGATGAAACTTGGGTGAGATGTTGTGTACACTCCAGGGAAGGTTTCTGGCTGAGTACATCCATATTACAATATGTAGCGCAAGAGTAGAATCAACAAATGAGCGACGACACGCGAAGCGTTTCAACCAAGTCCCGTATGCATTCATGTACCATTCGTCCGTAGCTATGAAACTTGGGTGAGATGTTGTGTACACGTCATGGAAAATTTCTGGCTTAGTAAATCCACTATACAATATGCAGTGCACAAGTTGATTCAACAAATGAGGGACGACGCGCGAAGCGTTTCAACAAAGTCCCGTATAAGGTCATATACCATTCTGCCGTTAGCGGTGAAACTTGGGTGAAATATGGTGGACACTCACCTGGCTAAGTAAATACATTTCACAGTAGGTAGCACACGAGTAGATTCGACAAATGAACGACGACATGCGGAGCGTTTCAATACAGTCCCCTATGTCTTCATATCCCATTAGTCCGATAGCGATGAAACTTGGGTGAGATGTTGTGGACACTTACGTGACGGTTTCTAACTTAGTAAATACATTTTACAGTAGGTAGCGCACGAGTAGATTCAACAAATGAGTGACGGAGCGCGAATCGTTTAAACAAAATCAGGTACGCGTTCATATACTATTCATCCGATTGTGATGAAACATTGATCAGTTATTGTGTACCCGCCAGGGAAGGGGACTTAGTAAATCCATTTCACAATAAGTAGCGCAAGAGTAGATGCAACAAATGGGTGACGACGCGCGAAGCGTTTCAACAAAATCCCCTATTGCGTTCATATAAAATTCTTCGATTGCGATGAAACCTTGATGAGTTATTGTGTACACGCCAGGGAAGGGCTTCGACTTAGTAATGCATTTCTCAATAGGTAGCGCACGAGTAGATTCAACAAATGAGTGACAGCGCACGAATTGTTTAAACAAAACCCCGTATACGTGCATATACAATTCATCCGATTGCGATGAATCATTGATGAGTTATTGTGTACACGCCAGGGAAGGGTTTCGACTTAGTAAATCCATTTCACAACAGGTAGCGCACGAGTAGATTCAACAAATGAGTGACAGCGATGAAACTTTTGAAAGTTGTTGTGCACGCTTCCACGAATGGTTCTAAATTAGAAAATCCATTTTACGATAGCTTAGAGGCAGTTAACATGTTGTGTATCCAAAAGCACTTCAAGAAACAGAATTTCAACGCCAACACTTTCTTTGATTGGCATTGCAACGCATGCCGGGTACAGCTTGTTATATATATAAACTGACATACATCATGTCATTATGAACAGTACACATTGCACTATTTTTCGACATAGTCACTACCGACATTGAGACATTTGTCGTAGCGTGCAATCAGTTTGAAGAAGTCCGGTTCCGTGGCTAAATGGTCAGCGCGCTAGACTTTGGACCGAAGTGCCCCGGGTTCGATTCCCGGCCGAGCCATCAGTGATTTTAATCTCCTGGGGTTGATTCCCATGGCTTGGGGACTGGGTGTGTGTGACGTTTCATCATCACTTCATCCTCATCACGACGTGCAGGTCGCCCACGGGCTTCAACCAGAAAGACCTACACTCGGCCTCTCCGGAGGACACACGATCATTATTATCATTATCATTAGTTTGAAGAAATCACTCGTTGCCCTGCGATGCAAGGAATTGTCGCACAGCCTGCTCCATCATAGCATTGGTGTCAATGGTGGTGAAGTGGTGCACCCATGTCTCATCGCCCGTATCGATTCTGAACAGGAACTCATTTCCCTCCCGCGCTTACCGCATCAAGTGATTGAGGCTGATGCCCATTCTTGCACTCTTGCACCATTTGACGAGGCATGTCCGCTTCACCACACATGATCTGTAGGCGTTCATGGATGACTGACACACTAGACCCACGTACCCATTCATACCGGATAACAGCAAGCACTTTCATTGGCGACCACGTTGTCAGAACACGTCTGTCTGCCATCGTAAGTTGCACTCGAATGATATGGGGCACGCCAGTCTGCTGTTCCTCTCTCTTCGTCGGCGTTCTGTGCATGCGTCATTCCCCCTCCGCTGACGCTCCTTTTGTCATTGATCCAGCCACGGGTGTGGATTCTTATGTCGATTGTTTGTGTATCAGTGGCGTAGTTGGTAGCATGCTGAGCTTCTATGCCCAAGGTCCTGGGTTCAAACCCGGCCGATGTCATCGAATTTTTATGAGCGTTAAAAATCCCTCAGTATGGCTTCCTTCGGAGGGGAAGTAAAGCCGGCGGTCCAATGTCATAGATTTATGGCATGTAAAAGAACCTTCCACTAATTACACTTGTGCGAAGCTAAATTATAGGTTAGATTTGACTAACGCTCTTAGGTTCCAACGTTCTTCGCCAGGAGCCGACTGCTGTGGCATCTAGTAACCAAGTTCAGATCTAGTTGTCGTTGACGGTAGCGTTTGGTAGTAAAAGTAGGAACTACTTGAAAATTGAATGTCTTCAGTCCTTACTTGAATTAAAAACAGATAACACACACTAATACAACCATCACAATTAACACCGGTTATTAGACAGATTCTACACACACCCAAAGTACCCGGGGCTACATGACCGTGTTGTCGCAGCCCCTAAACTGAGGAACCAACCACCAACACCTGGTGTATCATCTGCTTGTGGAATAAAATGACGAAACCTACTTTCAGACCTTCCCTCGTAGAAATGACGCAGATAAATTTGAAGGTGAAATACTTCAGATTACAGGTGTTTTCCTTGTGATCTGCTCTACATTTACGAGTTCTATGAGTTTCAATACGATTGGGGAGCAAACATTCGCGAAATTCCCATGTTGACGTGCACGGCTGAGGTATAATATAATAATATCGTATGGCCTCGGGTGCCGGGTGCAAGCTTTGTTAATTGACACCCAGAGGGTACCTTGCATGTCGAATTTCGTTGTCCCTTGACTATGAAAGTCAAGGAGGTTAGATGTTTGATATCTAACCTCCTTGAACACTATAGCGCTTTCTAGTAGAGAAATGAGGAACTTTGTGTTGGCGGAAACTCCCGAGATTAATTTTGCCATTATGAACTCGGCCTATTGAATTCAAATGGGTTCTTTGACATGCCAACATCGTATGACATGCGTATCGTATTTTTGCCGCCTTTCAAAAATCACTTACCACGGCCAGGAGCGAACCTGAAATCTTCGGGTTAGTAGACCGACACGATATCCACTCACCCACCGTAGTAAGCACGGCTGAGGTAAGAGACATAGACTTATTCTAATCTCTCCACCTCACTTAACAATAGCTCACGCTTATTCCCACGGGAGCCTCTGATTACTGAAAGTACAACGATGCGTGACTTTCAGATTGATTCGCTGTCCCATATGAATACACATTCAATGCAAATAGTGGTTACTGAGATTTTCAAAGACCTTGACTCTCACCTTGAAACGAGGTACTTTAGCATTATGGTAGAGACTGTTAAGTAGTTTAAATAGCCTATTATGTAAATATTCTTTCCTTAGTATTTAGACTATTTAGGGATTCTTAAGTCCTACTTGCAATTAACTTAAAAAAAAAAATTAAACCACATCACGAAGGATTGCAATTCAATATTCTGGATAAATACAGGTATCAAATTTGCATAAAATTAAGTGTTGGCATAAAACTTTAAAACGATGCATATATCATTATTTACCGGTTGTGATTTAGTTGGTGTTGATTTAAGGGACGGTAAAGCGAGGTAATCTGCCCTTGATATTCATATCATTGAAAATAATACGAGTAGGCCCTAGTCTATTATTTATTTATTTATTTATTTATGTTAGCCATGTTATCGCTAAAAATATAAATACTGCCTTTCACTCTAGAATTCAATAATAATAATTATTACGATGTTAGTAAAAGGTATACTGTATAACGGCTTCGGTGGCGTAGTCGGTAGCATGCTGAACTGCTGTGCCCTAGGTCGCGGGTTCAATCTCGGGTGAAGTCCTCGGATTTTTAAGAGGGTTGAAATCCTTCAGTATGCCTTCTTTCGGAGGGGAAGTAAAGCTGGCGGGCCCATATCAGAGATTTATGGCATGTAAAAGAACCTACCACCGCAATTTTTTGGTGGTGTGTAGCAAAATTTGTAGGTTATATTTGGCTGGTTAGCAAACGCTCTATTCAAGGTCCAACGGTCGCCGCTAGGTGTTAGTGACAGTGGCGCCTGGTAGCCAAAGTTGGAACTACTTAAAATTGAAGTTCATTCAACTTCATTCATTTCATAACTCATTAACTCCTCTCGTGAGTTTGGCGACAGGAAGGGCATCCGGTCGTTGAAACTATCAGCCACGTGGCTCATCGCATCTCATCCCTGACCCCGTTGGAAAACGGGCCTAATGAGGGGTAGACATAGATAGTAAGAGATATACTGTATGTTCTGTCTATAATGTTTCAACGTGAAATCAGAATTACCACTAATATTTGAAGAATAATGTAGGTCTACCCCTTATTATTCCTGTTTATGCAGGGTTTCCAGTCGGCGGGTGTTTTCTCCGGCCGAATGTTCATTTTGATGCAAAACTCGCGAGTGGAGACGATATGAGGTGAAATGAATGAAGATAAATGAAACTAGGTAATGAATTGAAACGAACCGTCTGTGGCCTATTAGAAGGTACCGTTCCGATAATTGCTTGGAGTTGAAAACATATATATATACAAGCTGTACCCGGCATGCGTTGCAATGCCAATCAAAGAAAGTGTTGGCGTTGAAATTCTGTTTCTTGAAGTGCTTTTGGATACACAACATGTTAACTGCCTCTAAGCTATCGTAAAATGGATTTTCTAATTTAGAACCATTCGTGGAAGCGTGCACAACAACTTTCAAAAGTTTCAACGCTGTCACTCATTTGTTGAATCTACTCGTGCGCTACCTGTTGTGAAATGGATTTACTAAGTCGAAACCCTTCCCTGGCGTGTAAATAACTCATCAATGATTCATCGCAATCGGATGAATTGTATATGCACGTATACGGGGTTTTGTTTAAACAATTCGTGCGCTGTCACTCATTTGTTGAATCTACTCGTGCGCTACCTATTGAGAAATGTATTACTAAGTCGAAGCCCTTCCCTGGCGTGTACACAATAACTCATCAAGGTTTCATCGCAATCGAAGAATTTTATATGAACGCAATAGGGGATTTTGTTGAAACGCTTCGCGCGTCGTCACCCATTTGTTGCATCTACTCTTGCGCTACTTATTGTGAAATGGATTTACTAAGTCCCCTTCCCTGGCGGGTACACAATAACTGATCAATGTTTCATCACAATCGGATGAATAGTATATGAACGCATACCTGATTTTGTTTAAACGATTCGCGCTCCGTCAATCATTTGTTGAATCTACTCGTGCGCTACCTACTGTAAAATGTATTTACTAAGTTAGAAACCGTCACGTAAGTGTCCACAACATCTCACCCAAGTTTCATCGCTATCGGACTAATGGGATATGAAGACATAGGGGACTGTATTGAAACGCTCCGCATGTCGTCGTTCATTTGTCGAATCTACTCGTGTGCTACCTACTGTGAAATGTATTTACTTAGCCAGAAACCTTCCTTGGAGTGTCCACCATATTTCACCCAAGTTTCACCGCTAACGGCAGAATGGTATATGACCTTATACGGGACTTTGTTGAAACGCTTCGCGCGTCGTCCCTCATTTGTTGAATCAACTTGTGCACTGCATATTGTATAGTGGATTTACTAAGCCAGAAATTTTCCATGACGTGTACACAACATCTCACCCAAGTTTCATAGCTACGGACGAATGGTACATGAATGCATACGGGACTTGGTTGAAACGCTTCGCGTGTCGTCGCTCATTTGTTGATTCTACTCTTGCGCTACATATTGTAATATGGATGTACTCAGCCAGAAACCTTCCCTGGAGTGTACACAACATCTCACCCAAGTTTCATTGCAATCGGATGAATGGTATGTGAACGTATACGGGACGTTGTCGAAACGCTTCGCGCGTAGTCACTCATTTGTTGAATATAAACGTGCGCTTCGTATTGTAAAATGGATTTACTTAGCCAGAAACCTTTCCTGGAGTGTACAAAACAATTCACCAAACATTTATCACTATCAGACGACTGGTATATGACTTTATACGGGTTTTTGTTGAAACGCTTCGCGTGTCATCGCTCATTTGTTGAATCTACTGGTGCGATACCTATTGTAAAATGTATGTACTAAGCCAGAAACCTTCCCTGGAGTGTACACAACATCTCACCCAAGTTTCATCGCTATCGGATGAATGGTATATGAAATTATATGGAACTTTGTTGAAACGCTTCGCGCGCCGTTGCTCATTTGTTGATTCTACTCGTGCTCTACCTATTTTAAAGGGAATTAATAAGCTAGAAACCTTCCCTGGAGTGCACACAAAATCTCAGCCTAGTTTCATCGCTATCGGACGAATGGTATATGAACGCAAACGTGACTTTGTTGAAATGCTTCGCGCGTCGTAGCTAATTTGTTGAATCTACTCGTGCGCTGCCTATTGTAAAGTGGATGTACTAAGCCAGAAAAATTCCCTGCAGTGTACACAACATTTACGCAAGTTTCATAGCTATCGGACGAATGGTATATGAATGCATACGGGACTTTGTTGAAACGCATTGCGTGTCGTCGCTCATTTGTTGAATCTACTTGTGCGCTATCTACTGTGAAATGTATTCACTAATTTTGAAACCTTCACGTAAGTGTACACAACATCTCACCCAAGTTTCATCGCTATCGGACGAATGGTATATGAACACATACGGGACTTTGTTGAAATGCTTCGCGCATCGTCGCTCATTTGTTGAATCTACGCGTGCGCTACCTATTGTAAAATGGATTTACTAAGTCAGAAACCTTCCTTGGAGTGTACTCAACATCTCACCCAAGTTTCATCGCAATCGGACGAATGGTATATGAACGCATAGGAGACATACATAACCACAAATTATCACGTTACATTGATTTATATATATACAAGCTGTACCCGGCATGCGTGCAATGCCAATCAAAGAAAGTGTTGGCGTTGTAATTTTGTTTCTTGGAGTGCTTTTGGATACACTATATCTTTTTGAATTTCCGTTAACTGCCTCTAAGCTATCGTAAAATGGATTTACTAATTTAGAAATATTCGTGGGACGTGCACAACAACTCACCAAAGTTACATCGCAATCGGATGAATGGCATATGAACGCATACGGGATTTTGTTGAAACGCTTCGCGCGTCGTAACTCATTTGTTGCATCTATTCGTGCGCTACCTACTGAAATGGATTTACTAAGTGTACACAACAACTCATCAAAGTTTCATCGCAATCGATGAATGGTATATACACACATACGGGAATTTGTTGAAAGGCTTCGCGCGTCGTCACTCATTTGTTGCATCTATTCGTGCGCTACCTACTGAAATGGATTTACTAAGTGAACACAACAACTCATCAAAGTTTCATCGCAATCGAAGAATGGTATATGAACGCATACGGAATTTTGTTGAAACGCTTCGCGCGTCGTCACTCATTTGTTGCATCTATTCGTGCGCTACCTACTGAAATGGATTTACTAAGTGAACACAACAACTCATCAAAGTTTCATCGCTATCGATGAATGGTATATGAACGCATACGGGATTTTGTTGAAACGCTTCCCGCGTCGTCACTCATTTGTTGAATCTACTCGTGCGCTGCCTATTGTAAAATGGATTTACTAAGCCAGAAACCTTCCCTGATGTGCACGCAACATCTCACCCAAGTTGCATAGCTATCGGACGAATGGTATATGAATTAATAAGGGACTTTGTTGAAACGCTTCGCGTGTCGTCGCTCATTTGTTAAATCTTCTCGAGCGCTACCTACTGTGAAATGTATTTTTTAAGTTAGAAACCTTCACGTAGGTGTCCACAACATCTCACCCAAGTTTCATCGCTATCGGACGAATGTTATATGACCATATACGGGATATTGTTGAAACACTTCGCGCGTCATTGCTCATTTGTTGAATCTACTCGTGTGCTACCAATTGTAAAATGGATTTACTAAGCCAGTCACCATCCCTGGAGTGTATAAAACATCTCAAGCAAGTTTCATCGCTATCGGACGAATGGTATATGAACACATACGGGACTTTGTTGAAATGCTTCGCGCATCGTCGCTCATTTGTTGAATCTACGCGTGCGCTACCTATTGTAAAATGGATTTACTAAGTCAGAAACCTTCCTTGGAGTGTACTCAACATCTCACCCAAGTTTCATCGCAATCGGACGAATGGTATATGAACGCATAGGAGACATACCCACAGACAGACAAACTATCACGTAACATTGATTTTTATATATATAGATAAAAGAAAACACTGAAAACCATTTCAAGGACGGCTGACGATGGAGGTTGAAGTTCAAACTTTGAACCCATGGAATCCGCACGCAGATTAGCACTCCACCTTTACCACTGTTGCTAATAATATTAAAAATATTAAGATCATTACATTAATATAGTAATAATATATAGGTAGTAAATTCTGAAGTCTATAACTAGGAAATGTCAAATTCCTGTGTATTATATTAAAATACAAATTTTGTCAAGCAGTAGCACGATCAATTTATTATGGTAATAATAATCATATCAATAATAAAAATAATAATAACTTATCTCTGAAAAAACACAATTGACTGGTAGAAATAACACACGACCTAAACAAAATTTGTATCAACGAAGAAATTATTCACAATTGACTAAAATTTAGAGCTTTAACAAACAAACATACACGGAAAAATACAGATTGGGCAGAAGAACGCAAAAGAGGGAATGGATACATAGATATTCGGAAGAAAATAAGAAACAGTGTGCCAAATAAGTTTTAACGAGCTACATACTTGGGCATTACGAATATAAAAGTATAATTAATAATAATACTATAGTTATAAGAAGGAAAAGAGACGGAGTTAAACTATCTTTATCTTACAATGGTGAAAGATTAGAAGAAATAGTGATGTAAGATTGAGGAGAAGAGAGAAAGTGATGCGCATTGGCGTAACTATGGGGGATGATCAGGGGGATCAATCCCTCACACAGAGCCAAATAATGAAAATATGAACTTTGATGAAGCTTTTAATTTAAAATAGAACCAATCTTCGAATTGATAGCGAATGATTGTATTGTGTTTGAAATCATGTATTTACACTCGTGACATAATACATAATACATACTGAATGAGGAAAATGGTCAGAGGGGTGTGGCACTATCTTTCCTCACCCCTTTCCAAGAATACACCACTTGTTACTTGTCATTCTGTTACTATCTGAGTGTGTCAATTTGGCAAGTCAATAATATTGTGTTAAGTTAAACTGTAGGTTATTAACATTTATACGATGTCGGGGAGGCGGCCCTGTGGTGATGGGGTAGCGCGTCTGCCTCTCACCGGGAGGCCCCGGGTTCGATTCCCGGCTCCATCAGGTATTTTAGAAACTGACGTGAGGTCTGGAACGGGGTGCACTCAGCCTCGTGAGGGCAATTGATCAGCTGTCTGACAGTGAGGCAGCGCCCCGATCACGAAAACTAAGATTAACGGCCGAGAGGACCCGATGCGCTGATCACGCGTCACCCCAATATCTGCAGGCCAAATGGCTGGGCAGCGATCGCTTGGTAGGC
This sequence comes from Meconema thalassinum, assembly GCA_946902985.2. Classification (NCBI taxonomy): domain Eukaryota; kingdom Metazoa; phylum Arthropoda; class Insecta; order Orthoptera; family Tettigoniidae; genus Meconema; species Meconema thalassinum. Next base: position 1,452,318,759 of record OX336388.2, on the reverse strand, counting down.
CTAGGCCCTTCATGGGCTGTAGTGCCAGGGGTTAATTTTAATTTAATTTATTTAATTAACAATGTCGGGGAATAGAAAGGGCTAGTGATTGCACAAAGAAAAGGTGCAAATAGAACGTCTCAAATGATAATGAATTCAAACAAGGAGAAATACAGATAGAACGTTTCGAACTTCGGGGTCATTATATTTATTTTCATTGATTATGACTCCTTATGTTCGAAACATCACCCTCACCCAAATGCAATTTTGACTCAGCTCATCCCCCTCCAGAAGCAAACCTTAGTTACGTCACTAGGGATAAGCAAGTGGAATAGTCAATGAGTTCCTAAACTCACTAGCAATGTGTGTTAACAACGAGAGCGGGATTTGGCTCAAAATGCGAAAATACATAGGCTGGTTTTTTTAGTTTTGGCACCTTAGTTATAACTGGATTAATAACTCACTTAGATGGTTCCAAGTTTCACAGGCCCTCGATGTAGTCCCCACCGTTGCGTACTACGTGTTCCCAGCGATGCGGAAGTCGTTGGATCCCGTTGGCACTGCCCAATCTATTGATGGTTCGAAGAGAGCGCTCGGCAGCCTGCTTAACGTCATTGTCATCTTCATCTTCGGGATGAGATCATAGTCGCAGGGACTGATGTCGGGAGAATATGGGGGGGGGGGGGGTGATAGAGGACCTCCCAGGCCCAGCGATCCAATAATGCCGAAACAACGCCTGTGTGTGCCCTAGCATTGCCATGCAGAATGATGGGAGGTGTAACCATGTGGTGGCGCCGTTTCCTTCTCAGAGCTCCTCGGAGATGGTCTTGCAGAAACGAACAATAGTACGCCGCATTAACGGTTTGCCCTCGGGGAACAGTATGGCAGCGCTTCCGTACCATTGAAGACGTTAAGCAGGCTGCCGAGCGCTCTCTTCGTACCATCAATAGATTGGGCAGTGCCAACGGGATCCAACGACGACCGCGTCGCTGGAAACACGTTGTAAGCAACGGTGGGGACTACATCGAGGGCCTGTGAAACTTGGAACCATCTAAGTGAGTTATTAATCCAGTTATAACTAAGGTGCCAATACTACAAAACCAACCCATGTATAATTATTTAGCATCCCTGAAAAGTATGGTGGTAGTCGCCGGATTCGTTTTTGTCATTTGGGAGTTATACTGTTTAAAATATGATTCATGTGCATTTGTTGCAAGCAGGGACATGTTGTGGCTTACGTTCAAGTACGCAACTATCAAAGTGACATTACCGGTACTTGAGTTTAGGACCTTCCCTCATTTTATCTTGTTTGAGAATGGAGCAGGTCTCCTCTCGTAAGGAGAATCACCGCTTCGCTGCAGACACTTCGGTGAAGACACTAAAAAAAATATTTAATTGTTAAGAGTTAAAACACGAGAACTTAACTTTACCTAATCATGACTGATTCAAATGGGCACTTCAAAACCGAAGACAATGTCGCTGATTTATTTACGAGCCGACGACATCGTGGCCATTTCTCTCCATGTACTCGGGTGGGTGTGTATGTATTGAACCCTTTATCCTTTGATGGATAAATGATTCGATGTTTTATTTCTTCAATTAATTAATATTTCCACCAGCGTCATGAAATAGCCAGACGAAGATGAGGAAACTTCAATCATTTGTTGGAGACAGTGGGAACATACCTGCAGCAGTTTGACAAAAGGCTAAATACTTTAGCATTGTGAAAAAGAAAGACCCTAGCTATGTTTCAGAAGGACAGGTGGTGGCTACCTCAAAATAGAAGGGACGCGTGGTGAGACACGCTTATGGTATGTTCATTGTACTATTCGCGCCTAGAAAAAAATATAATGCAGTAACGTGAGTGGCTGATGATACTGGACACTCCCACGAGGCCGAGGTCTGATAAGAACCGCGAAGTTATTGAAAAAGTGGAACCAATGAGAGATGAATGCTTACGAACGCGCCAAATCTAGCTTGGGCACGCGACAGCTAGCATTAATGCGGGAGATCGGCTAGACAACATCTCTACGATCGATTCTAGGATTAATGGGCATATTCATGACCTGAGCAATTTTACGAGTTCAGTGATATTTGTTTCATTCCTGTACCACTATTATTTTTAGAAATTTTTATATAATTTCCCCCTCTATCGATACCTAGGGCCAGTTCATTTATAAGTGGCGTGAAGAGCCAAGACATTACTTATTACATTTGTGCGTCTGAGGACGTAGGTTATATTACATTGTGTGTGTCGGAAGACACAGGTTATCATTTCATTTTGCGCGTCTGAGGACGTAGGCACTTGTACTTTGCGTGTCATGAGGACACAGATTTTTATTAATACAAATGTGTTAAATTCAGTGTGATAGGTAGTCACAGTACTATTTTGTAGGGACAGTATCATCGACAATTCGCCAACAGACTGTTCTGGGGAATTAAGTAACTAAAACGGCGAATTTAGTAACCAGATATCGAGTGTGAATTAATCTATAACTTTTTGCATCAGCACGAGAGATGACATCGCATATCCTGGAAGAAGTTTGGAACTGTCAACACTCCATCGAGATGTTTGAGACGAGCTAAACAGCATTAAGTAGGGAAATGGCTGCAGATGTTCGTTGACGGTGACTGGCCGAGGATGAGTACATGAATAATATTCTTATTATTTGACAAATTAACTTATGGTATATGGGACATATTTTGTTTGTAAATATCTTGCTTGTGTTGATTAACGTAGTGTATTTAGTTTTGGTCTGACACACCTTGTTGCATGGAAACAGCTCGCACATTTTAACAGTCGTAAGTTCTTATTTGTTTGATTTAATTAACGTAGCTAGGTGGACGACCGTGTTCGCGTATGTTTAGGTAGTGCGATTAAGAAGCGTCTCTCGGAGATATGTTGTGTTTCAGAAGTAGGACTGAATTAGTATAATCATGCAGTAGATTGGAGGGTAAATTAATCTTGTAATGTTTATTATTGATCAGATTCAGTGAGTTCATTGCCGTTGGAGCAATGTAAATTGTGGCGAGGAGCAGTCAGCTCTCTCGTAGGTTTTAATATTTTTAAATAGTTTGTGAGGTTCTGATTCAGCCGACCTGTGTGAAAAATGTTATGTCATTCCCAGCAGTGTGTGTGTGTGTGAGTGTATTTTATTGGTCATTACAAGCGGGAATTTCAGCGTAGACTGATTTCTGTCAGCTTGGTGCCAAGTCCATATGGTTACCTTGCGAGGACATATGTGGCTATATCGATTAAGGTCTTACCATATGTTTATGTGGTTGAGATTTGTTGCTGTTGATTCTACGAGATAACGGCGCAGTTGGTCATGTTATTTTTACACGCTGGGGCTGGACGATGACCAGAGTTGAGGAAGGGGGAAGTTGTTTCACAAGGCGGGCTGAAAGGATTGCATCAAGGTCATTAGGGGAGTGCTTGTTGGCTCCGTATATTTACTTGAAATTCAGAATAAGAACTGATCAATGGTAAAAATTGTTTAAATAAATGGGAGTTGCCTACGAATCACTATAATCTCCGAAGCGTTAGCTTAACGTGCATTTTATTCATATAAAGTAATCTCAGCCGGTGTTGTTGATGGTTTCATTCCATATTTATGTTCCGTATTAGTGACCCGTGCAGTCACGTGCGATGCTGTCTTTTCCTTGTTTGTGTATTGAGCAATTGGCCGTGTTGGGAGCTCATTTGTCAGTTGCGTCATCGCGTTAAGGAGGGTCTCGAGGGAGATTCCTGTAAATATTAGATTTTAGATTGTGTGTCAGCATTAATTTTTAAGGGTTTTTATTAGTGTTGTGTCCCATATCCGTAAACGTTGATTTACGAGATGATTGTTCGTAAGCAGCGTGGCTGTTACCCGCTGTAAACGAACAGTCATCCAAGTACTCATTCCTCGTAGTTAGTCATTACGCATACATAAAATCCAATGCAAGTTAGTGGAACTTGGATCCACAGTCACATTTTTATAAGGGGGAGATCCGTCTGACTCCTCAACTTTTGATAATTATTTCTGTCATGGGAAGATTCAGGGAGGAATTTTATTATTGTTGTTGTCTATATTCATTTTATTTGCACTAATAGTCATTAAATTATGTTATTTTTTTACGTCTTGTCACTTCCTTTCTTAATTATAGTTTTAATCCTATGACCCTTACCTCAGTAGAGCATGTTGTTTGATGAACGTAAACATCACACTATGAACTGAGCGCGACCCCTTGATCAAGATTTCTTGCATATAAACACTGCAATACTAAAGGGTTCAGTATGTATGTATGTATGTAGCCTATGTAGGCCTATATATGTATGTGTGTGTGCATGTGTGCTTGAATATGTCTGACAATCGGTGTTATTGAGATGAATGTAATAGTGTGTGTATTAAGAAGGGAATACGATCAATAAGATGTAATAGAAGGGAGGAGGAATTACATTGTAGCAGGTGGACCATTTCAAGTAGGCCTACTTGGGCTACGAATTCTTTCAGTACAGCAGTGTAGTAAAAGGGAGAGAATCAAGGTATTGAGATGTTGTTTGTTGTTTTAAGGGGAGAATCATTAAGGTCATCTTCCCCTAATGATAATGAAAATGAATGAATGGTTACTACAGTAATAACCACCGTCTTATACTGTATCTAGCTTAAATACTAAATGGAGAAATGGACTACGGAAAGGAACGTAAGATACAGGAAAAATGTCCTTTACCCTCAAAGAATAAGGAAGGAAGGACGGAAGGAAGGAAGGAACGAAGGAAGGAAGCTTCTAGTTTTACGTGATCGTTAATGTCGCCATTATGAGCCTAGGGGTGACCATTCTTACGTGGAATCCAAACCACTGGACGTGATATTTCACTTCAAAAATCTTACATGCATTGACTGGGAATCGAACCGGTGAAAGGCAATTAACTGAGGTACTTGGAAGGAAGCAGAGACATATAAGGTTAATAGGACAGTTGGAAAGAGGAGAAGGCTCACCCCAAAGACAAAGGTAGTAGGGGAATAAATGGACCCATTCCAGGAATCCCTCGAGGGCGCCAACTGCCGAGCTCGCCAGCCGCGAGCCCTTGAGAGCCAGGGTGCACCATGTATGTCAGGGTTATACCACTTTAGGTTCTCTTTCTAAGAAGAGCTCAGAAGAATAGGGTATGAGGAAAGAAAATACTATGGCCAATTAAGAGGGAAAATGAAAGACACCCTAGAACTTGTGTAGCCATGGGAATCAGAAGAAGACAAGAGTTGACCACGGGAGGGTAGTAGGGAAAATAAAAGGAAGGAGCCCTACACAAGTAAGTAGAAGCAATAGCGGTCCCAGCATGGATCCCGTGGTCGCCAACCTATGTAACATTAGTTGCAATACCCTGAGGGAGACAGCATGTTATTAGAATGAAGGAATAAAAATGAGGATGAAGAACGACAAATTTAAAGTCAAGAATGCTTTGGTCTAGGGAAGCATTTGTTTAATTGTCTTAGTTCGAGCGTGACTTTCTGTGTTAGTAGTCTCATCCCTTCGAGCAATGTCAAGCGCTACCGTATACAATCAATCTGTGGGCGTTGACGATTTACTATCTGCTAACCGCAAGTCCAAAACAATTTTACTGTATAAAGCCTTCTCTCCGTAGTATTTTCCGAAGTACTTGTCTACTGTATAATTTACCTTGCATATACAAGAAAATTATGGCAGATGACATTGATGTTTCACCCCTTAAAGTGATCACCATCTCTACAATAAAAATTACGCACTTGAATGTATAAATTTCAGTATTGGGTATCTGTGACCCCTTCTGTAGAGATGGCGTATTTCTGTAACGACTCATAGAAGCTCATTGTAAGGAGAGACGTATGCGTGGCTTGTATAATTTACGTAAAGTAAGGTAGAGAATTCAGTGCCAGTAGATAAAGATTATCAGGGTAGTTGATTATACGAAACTTCACATTGCTTCAATAGGATTTGAGAAATGAACATATATTTTTGATGTGTAACATCATTCCGCTCGGTTGCTGGATAGTTTTGTGGGAGTGATTTTGAAAATTGGGGACGGAAGTGAATCGGGCGGAAGTGGATCGAACGGAAGTGGATCGGACGGAAGTGAAGACGCACTGCCAGAAAAATGGGACGGAAGTTAATCGGGCGGAAGTGGATCGAACGGAAGTGGATCGGACGGAAGTGAAGACGCACTGCCAGCTAGATGTACAATTGAAAATGTGTGTATTGGAAACAAGGCAGTGTGTGCTCTGTAGCGCGAGAATGCATTTAGCAGGCACTGGTTTGACGAGCACAGTGGCAAATGTTTCACCGACTTTCATTTGTCATTGAGCAGTTTATGAAGCTTCACGTTCAAGGTTGAATATCACATGGGGTAGGACAAAGACGACAAATGACATTTAAGTAAGCGGCATTATTCTCAAGCAGAGGGTGAGTAGTCAAATATTAAATGCATAACAGAATGTTGTTATATGAGTGGAATTAAAGCTGTATTTTCATCATATGTGAGACTAGGTCATTTCATGATTGTAGGAAGCCATGTTTTTATTGTTTACGACGAACTGTATGAGATCCGTGAGAATAATGAATGTTATAGTTACTGAGGAATGTGCTCAGAGTATTTGGGAGTACTGTCGACGTTGTGTGTCACTTTGTTATTATGAATTATTAATGTAAAAGCAAGGAAGGAAGCTTGTAGTTTTGCGTGTCCGTTAATCTCACGATCATGATCCCCGGTACCTCCCTTTTACGTGGAATGCGAACCACAGGACATGGCATTTCAATTCGAAAATCTCACATGTATTGACCGGAAATCAAACCCGGTCTACCTTGGTGAGAGATTAACAGCTTGACCGCTGCGCCACAAATGTGACAGTAGCATATCTCCAATTCAATCTATACATTCATCATAGTACCAGTATGAAAATGGAGTGTAAATTAACATTTTAAGAATGTCCAAGCTGTGTAGTATACGAGTAGGATAACATGTCAGATGTTACACATCATATGCGACTACTGCAAGGCTCATATCTTTTTTTTTTTTTTTTTTTTTTTTCAATTTTCGCTCAGCTGCCATCTTGCATTTTTTGAGACCACTTGGTTGTCAACTACGGTCTTAAGTACAGTAGGCTATACAGTATTATTTGCAAAGTGAACACATACTACGTAATATAGCTTGGCACGTATCTTTCTACAACATATTAAAACAATACACGGGCAACGCGGGGTAAACAAACTAGTTTGATATAAAAATTACAGTACAGCTATCAATTTGTTCTCCAAAGTATGTGTTTGAACACTATTATAATGTAGGCGTAAAGGTGCGTAATTTCCAGGTGTATCTATTTGTCATGAAATATATAGTTTTTGTTATTTTGAAGAATAATATTATAGGATTTACGCCTCATTTTAACTACTTGTGTTTTAAAAACGCCAGGGTGTCGGGATTTGTATTTAACGTCCCGGTACTACATGATATGGGTCTTTCACATTTAAGCTCCCTCATATGCCAACTTACGGTGCCGGATGTCGGTCACGCAACCCTCGGCATAGAAGGTGACCGCTGCACGACGCAGCCAGCCACCTCCAGGTGCATTCATTATTTAAATCAGTTGCAAGCAAGGTGAACGAACCTGTTGTGCAGTGTAAGGAGTTATGGTTGAGCAGTACCGGGCGATCATCGGCCACTAGTAACAGGAGTCCAGTCAAACCCAGGGCCTAGCTACTGTAGACAGTGAGATTGGCAAGGAATTGAAAAACTAAACAAATTGTGTAGGGTTCCAAACAGACCATACCCGTGACATTCTCCGTGAGCAAGACAAGTATATTAAGGAAGGTGAGACATGCCCTAATCGTAACAGAATGGTTAGCTCAAAACAACGAAAACGTAAAGAGAAATGTGAAGAGGAAGTGAATGAATTAAAATGGCAGAACCAAAGGAGCAAGGAGGATAAGAGAAAATAGTCTTCAGTTATGGAGTAATTCATTATTTGAAAACAGAGATAGGTCTATACGAAACGCTACAACTTGGAAAGAGAAATTATATGGTAATGGCAGGTTCTAAAAACCGGTAAAAGCATTGATTCCAATTTTTCGGTAAAATGTTTTTTATGTATAAAATGTCCTTTCAACCTACAACGATGAAATGTTTGGTTGGTTGGTTGGTTCCTTAGTTTAGGGGCGACGAGAACGCAGTCATGTGGCCCCGTGTACTTTAGGTGTGTGTAGAATCTGTCTGATAACCGGTGTTAATTGTGATGACAATATTAGTGTGTGTTATCTGTTTTTAATTCAAGTAAGGACTGCAGACGATAATTTCAAGTAGTTCCTACTTTCGCTACCAAATGCTACCGTCCACGACACCTAGCTGTGACATTAGCTACTACTAGATGCCATCGCAACCAGCGCCTGGTGACGAACGTTGGAACTTAAGAGCATTAATCAAACCTAACCTACAAATTTTGCTTCACACAAATTTAGTTATTGGAGGGTTCTTTTACATACCATAAATCAATGACATAGGCCCGCCGGCTTTACTTCTCCTCCGAAGGAAGGCATAGGCCCTGAGGGATTTTAACGCTCTTAAAAAATCCGACGACTTTGGTTGAGTTTGAACCCACGACCTTGGGCATAGAAGCTCAGCATACTACCAACTACGCCACCGAAGCCGCCCTGAAATGTTTAGATGTAATTCCTCCTTATGTTTGTTGCATTTTAACACGTCCGATTTTCAAAAAAGAAAACGCTTTAGTTTTGTTTAGCTTGATCGAAATGTTCATGGAAGTGTTGTTAAAATTATGTTCTTTTTTAAGAATCATTAAAAATCATATTCATTTTCAAAAATCCTACGTCAAAGTAAGGAAAGAGTCATGAAGAAGCACTCTGAAAAAGTTCGACTAGTTTCCGCCTAGTTTCTGAGAAAAGGGTTAAATGTTGGAAATTTGCTTGGGCAATATGGGACATTCCGCTTACTGTTACTGTAATGCTGTGGCTCAGCCTATATAAATGATCTACAGTACTTACTTAACAGTATTAGCTGAACGCTGGAATTATCGTGACTAATCGTGTATTATCACAACAGCACCCGAAGTCTACGCACTGCTTACGTCATTAGCTTCTATCGAATCAGAGTGAAGTCCTTCGTTTAGTGTTGAATATGTTAACGAAGCGAGTCAAATATAAATGGACTGCTGAGTAATGCCGGTCTACATCTAAATATTTCCAGCACAGGTCAAAGCCTGTTAAATCAGACGAGGTGATCCTCCACTTCAATGTTAACAGTATCGTGATGGAACCCATTTTTAGCCTACATTCATCATATGAAACAAGTAGTTCAATGAAGAACGAAATAGCCTATTTTCATGTATCCTACTGGTCTTATTTATGACACGAAATGAGGACGAGATTTTAAAAAAAAATCATTGATGAAAACATAGGCTTATGTGATCACATTTTGCCCGTGTGTGTGTATGTGTGCTTGTGCGTATGTGTGTGTGTGTGTGTGCCCCCTTATAAAATCTAAACAGACGGAGCGCTTTCAATGAAACTCGGTGAGGTAATGACACCATTTAGTTCGACCCCAACCGTTTTATTACGTCTCACCAATCCAACATGGCGGCTGTGCGAAATATTTCACCGGCATTCTATATCTCCGAAATTATTACCGATATCACCCTAAACTTTTGTACGGTGATAAAGGCCACTACTAGAAGTTCACCTATGAGACTTTCAAAAACCTGTTGACAACAAAGCGAACATGGTGGCCAAGCGAAGTTGAAACTTTTAAATATACTTTTCTCGCTATTTAACCATCTGAGCGCAGTGAAATATGGTACAGTAAATGTTTATACACATTGTAATGCACTGACATCTAATTTAGTTAAATTGTTTATATAACCTCAAGATGGGGGAATTGCGAAATTCAAAAATTAAGTTTTAATATTTTGTGTATTAATCATGATCGAAGTGAACGATTGAATAATGGACTTACGCAATAATCGTCATCTAATAGTACATAACTTGATGGGCTGCATATACGAAAATCCAACATAGCGACCATCAAAAATATTTTGGACAGATCTCAATATCTATTAATCTATGACAGCAATCAAACTGAAATTTTGTATGAAGATAGAGACTATGAACATAAGTTCGCCTATGGGACTTTCAATGACCTGGTGAGCACAAATCCAACATGGCGGTGACGCGAAATATAAATATGTAAATGGATGTTTCTCGCGATTTAACCATCCGAGCGCAGTGAAACTTGGCACGGTAAATGTTTATACAAATTTTAATCCACTGGAATCTAATTTATTTCAATTGTTTTCATAACTCCAAAGATGGCAGCTGTCTGAAATTTTTAAATCTCGTTTTTATTTCTTGTGTCCTTATCTAGCGATTGAAAATTGAATACTACACCTACACTATAATCTTCATGTAATAGTACGTAACTCTAAGATCTACATACAAAAAATCCAACATGGCGACCATCCGAAATATTTAGACGGTTCTCAATATCTACGAATCTATTACAGCAACCAAACTAAAATTTTGTATGTTGATAGAGGCAATTAACATAAGTAGGATATATGAAAATAGGCTGTATAGTTCTTCACGGAACTACTTGTTATGTTCTTATAAAATTCAATTAAATTAGATGTCAGTATAATAAGGCTTGTATGAATATATATCGTGCCAAGTTTCACAGCGCTTGGATGAAAAGTTGCGAGAAAATTCCATTTATATATTTCAATTTCGCGTCACCGCCATGTTCGTTTTGTTCTCACCAGGTTATTGAATGATCTATAGGTGAACTTATGTTAATAGCCTCTATCACCATACACAATTTCAGTTTTATTGATTTAATAGGTTCAGAGATATTGAGAACTGTTTAAATATTTTGGATGGTCACCATATTGGATTGTTGAATGTGTAAGTCATAGAATTATGTACCATTCGATGCAGATTATTGCGTAGATACTTTATTCAAACTGTCACTTTGATAGCATGAAGAGGACATAAAATATAAAAACTTAATTTTATAAATTCGTACAGCCACCATCTTAGGGTTATCAAAACAATTGAGTATAATTGGATGTCAAAAGATTAAATTTTATATGGAAATTTACCGTGCCAATTTTCACTGCACTTGGATGATTAAATCGCGTGTAAATTCCATTTAAATGTTTAAATTTCACTTGGCCGCCATGTTAGTTTCGTGATCCCTGGGTTATTAAGAGTCCCTTAGGTGAACTTAACATTTCAGTTTGATTGCCGAAATATATTCGTAGATATTGAGAACCGTCTGAATATTTCGGATGGTCGCCATGTTGGATTTTTAAATATGTAGGCCATAGAGCTATGTACCATTATATGGAGATTATTGTGTAGGTTCATTTCGATCGCATGATTAGGACACAAGAAATGAAAACTTAATTTTGAAATTTGACATAGCCGCCATCTTCAGGTTATGTAAACAATTGAACTAAATTATATGTCAGTGCATCACAATGTGTATATAAATTTGCTGTACCAAGTTTCACTGCGCTCGGATGGTGGCATTGCGTAAAAAGTCAATTTAGATATTTCTGCTTCTCTTGGCCGCCATGTTCGTTTTGTGCTTAACAGATTTATGAAAGTCACATAGATGAACTTCTAGTAGTACCCTTGATGACCGTACTATATTTGAGGGTGATATCTGATACTGTTGCGGAGATATTTATTTATTTATGTCTTTTGCGGTGGCGAAGTTAGGGCTGGTGGCCCTCTCTTACACTTAACCACATAGTTATAATAAAATACACAAATATGATACGTAAACTAGAAATTAAGTTAGAATAATACAGGACATATAAAATAAAGATAGCAATGCACATCAAACAAAGAAACATATAAAACAGTTACGTGAAACAATAAAAATAATAATACTACTACTACTACTACTACTAATAATAAGTGACAGTGTTAGATCTAGTAAAAAAAACTGGGTATTTTAATTTTGAATCGAAAAAGTTATTTATATACCATAATGGCTCAATCATGCTGTCTATCATACATCACCAGTCACACGAAACAGTCACCGGTGTTCAAAAGGAAATCTCTGCAAGCAGTCTAGTGAAATATTTCGCGCAGCCGCCAAGCTAAATTTGTGAGACGTGTTAAAATTTGAAAAGCACGGTCACGGTCGGACAAGTTAGAAGTAGGCACTTACCGAGTTTCATAAAAATCGCTTCGGAAGTTTTGATTTTATTAGAGGACACACACACTCACACACACACATACACACACGGACGAAAGGTGATCTCATAAGCCTATTTTTTTCTTAAATGAAAATAGGCTAAAAACAAGATGTTCAGCAAAGAACATATAGGCTACTTAATCCTAAATATTTATATATTGATTGATCGCAGCCAATGGCCATACAAGAAAGGAATGTAGAATTGAGAGTTAACAGATTGCAAAATGTGATTAGATCTGTTTAGCGTAGTCCCACACGGTCCTTGATCCTGTCTTACAATACTGCATGTGATATATTATGTCACATCGCTCATTACATAATTCACACACACACATGCATCGCAAGGGTCGTGATATTTATTATTAGAACAGATTGGATTATGGAAGCCATGCGACGCAAACCTCATAAATACATGCCTCAGGTCAAAATTTGATCATGTCCAATCGATCATCGTCATCGCGTCAGTAGTATAAAACTCGTACCAAGTATCATTCTTTATCTGTTCTCGTTTATTCACTGCTTTCTGAAAGGCAGTTGTGGATGAGAAAGGCATAGCGTTACTTATGTCTTGTATTAGGTAGTCATCTCCTGATAGTTCTATATTGTCATCACTAGAGTAGTAAGTCGTTACTGGCACATAGTGCTCCTAAATGCATGGGTATAGTTATAACTCTTTGTCTTTATCAATGTACATAAGTAAAGTACACCGGCCGCGCTGGTCGAGAGCACTAACGCGCTACCTCGTGCCTCGCTGACATCGGGAGAGCGTGGGTTCTGACCCCACCTCGGCCATCCTGAAAAAGGTTTTCGTGGTTTCCCATTTTCAACACTAGGCAAATGCCAGGACGGTTCCTTTCAATAGGTCCACGGCCGATTTCCTTCCAATATCCCTTCCCGGACCCATCCTGAAAGAAAATAAATGGGCATTGGCTGCATTAATAAAATTATAAGTCAAGTACAGAGTCTCACTTTCGCAGACTAGGCATTTCCTAAACTAGCACCAACAGATAGCGTACAATGTAGGATCGTTCTTTAGTTCAAATAACATTTGCAAATAACACACGATAGGCTATTACAAACGCTTTAAAACAAGAAGTTCCGTGACGAACTCAAGAGCCTACTTTTCTTAAATTTAAGATTTATGCCAATGATTAATCTATATGGACCTATACTGACGAAATTAAGTTGGTAACATCGAAATTTCTAATTAGTTTGAAATATACCTGGTATAATGTACCCTAATAGAGCACTACAGTTGGCAGTCCTGGTGACTGAATATATTCTTAGTTGCATCTCTTAAGGTACAGAGTACAACATTTGGTTGAAGTAAAAATAGGTAACGTGGACGTTACATACAGTTAGACATTGGATCTATCAGCGCGCGTAATATCATGTTGGCAACAATGTCATGCATGTGCTGGTCAGAAACAATCTGAAATATTATGAACTCTTGTTGTGCCAATTTTAGATGAACTCCATTTGTTAGGATCGAAGTTACATGTATCTTCAAATTGGACGTATCAACAGGCATAGAATCATGTCGGCAGCACTGACTTATATTAGTTACCCCAAATTAATCTAGAATGTCTTGTACTATACGTGTGGAAAGTTTAGAGCTGTTGGCTTGCATACTTTCTGATATATTGATATTAGAGTATAGAAAATAGAGACAGCATTTATTAACAGTTGGCAGCCCTGGTTGGTCTTAAGAATATACAGGGTCATATCTGTTATGGTACACATAGCACATACGAAATTTGGTTGAAATCCAACTGATAGTATAGAAGTAACATGCATTTAAAGATTGATCTTATCAGCAGGCTTAGAATCATGTTGGTAGCACTGACGAATATTAGTTACTCCAAATTAATCTAGAATGCCAGGTACTATACGTGTGCATAGTTTAAAGCTGTCGGCTTGCATACTTTCTGATATATTGGTATTTGGATAAAAACAAGTAGTTCCGTGACGAACTAAAGAGCCTACTTTTCTTAAAATTTTAAGATCCATGCCAATATATAGACCTATCTAGAATAATGACGAAATCAAGTTGGTAATACTAACATTTCAAAGTACTGCAGTATGAAATACACCTGCAACAGTGTAGCCTAACTTACTACAGCCCTGGTGACTCTGAATATATTGTTGCGTGTCGCCGCAGGCCGGCAGTAGGCTCTCGGAGGGAGGAGCATTGTGACAGACCAAGGCAAATATCCAGTGGCCTTGGGCAGACCCAGCAGTGAGAGAGAGAGAGAGTTCCCACACCCCCTCGGCCCCTCCCTCCGGCAGTCACAATAACCAAGCACCTGTGAGTCATCGTGGGACGGTCGGAAAATGCGCGAATGTTCTGGATGTGGAACTATCGAGAATCTGTGTAGACTGTACGTGTGAGCGTGAGCTGGACACTGTAATGCCTCGCAGACAGAGAGAACATAAATAGCAAGGACAGTGGTGTGGAAGTAGGCTAAGTGTGGAAACTAATAGTGACTAGTAGTCTTTTATGAAGTGAGACTCAGTGTGTGTGTGTGTGCACGGTGTATGTTTGTAGACCTGTAATAAAATTATTTCTTTAAAAGGACCACTGTGTTGTGCTTTTACCCACCGTAATCCAGTTAACGAACTTGCCACTAGGGGCAACACGTAACAACTGGTGTCAGAAGCCGGATTACGAACCCAAGCACAAACACAACACCTGAAGGTCCTGGTTTCAAAACTCGTGCAGGTCATTGTATCACAGTTCACTAATTCTCCTGCGAGTGCATGCCCGTCACAAGTCAAACAACTAAAATGGAAGAGCAAATACAACTACTGCTGGAAAAGTTAAGTGGCTTGGAAACCAAGATGGAGGACGGCCAGAAGAGGATGGAAGAACATTTTGAAAACTTTGGAAAGAAAATGACTGAAAACTTTGAAAACTTTGGGAAGAAAATAACAGAACATTTCGAAACCTGGGAAAGAAAATGGTGGCATATTCTGAAAATTTGGAAAAGGAAATTGGGGAAAGTTCCGAAAATTCTGAAAAGGAAGTGGAGCATGGAACTAGTCAGGACGAGCTGAAATCAGACCTGAAATCAATACCGGAGTATATCAAGCTTGGAGGTGGTATGGAAAGTGGCGCTGCAGAGGACGCTGATGGCCAAGACAAACCGTTCGTGGAGTCCGGAGTTCGAAATGCTCAGCGAGTCAGGGAAAAGCCTCTGGGAAACCTCACTGGCATTGAAATCGGGCCGAGGCTTAGCAGCTCTGACGGCAGGAACAGTGTCACGAATGTGAGGACGCCGCACGTCGATGAGGCTACATCATGGCAGATATGCGGGTACAACGGGATAGTCGCGACGCTGGAGGAGCATCGAGGGGACTACCAGCTTCCGGCCATGTACCACCTACGGCTAGAAGGGAGGAACGGGCGCGCGAGTAAATCAATTGAAGAGCTCGCGCTGACTGACGCGCCTCCCAAGCATGTGCACCGAGAGGCAGCATACATCTTCGTGGATGGGCATCGCCACGCTATGGTACGTGAGTATTCGATGCTCAGTGGAAGGCGTTACCCGCGGCAGGTAAACACCATCGCGTTGGGAATGGCGGCGACGAGGAGGACAAATTGGATAACGCCACCGACGAGGAGTAACGCCGCCGGAGACGAAGAGGCGATGGAGGTTGGCTACCCTCCACCAAAGCGGGGGAAACCACCACCGGGACGCCGTTGCAGTAGGAAAGTCACCTGTTGGCTACGGTGTGAAAGGGGCCATCTAATGAGCAGCTGTCGGCGAGGAACAGCCTCACGGTTAGAAGAGCGAGTGAGGGCCAGGGCCAGCCCAAACAGGGGCCTGTCTGCACCGTCAATACCACCCCTTCGGACCTTGGACGGCCTTTACGATGAACAACTCGAGGCGAGTTGTTTTAAAGAGGGGGAGCAGTGTTGCGTGTCACCGCAGGCCGGCAGTAGGCTCTCGGAGGGAGGGGCATTGTGACAGACCAAGGCAAATATCTAGTAGCCTTGGGCAGACCCAGCAGGGAGAGAGAGAGAGAGAGAGAGAGAGATCCCACACCCCCTCGGCCCCTCCCACCGGCAGTCACAATAACCAAGCACCTGTGAGTCATCGCGGGCCGGCCAGAAAATGCGCGAATGGTCTGGATGTGGAACCATCGAGAACCTGTGTAGACTGTACGTGTGAGCGTGAGCTGGACACTGTAACGCCTCACAGACAGGGAGAACATAAATAGCAAGGACAGTGGTGTGAAAGTAGGCTAAGTGTGGAAACTAATAGTGACTAGTAGTCTTTTATGAAGTGAGACTCAGTGTGTGTGTGTGCACGGTGTATGTTTGTAGACCTGTAATACACTTATTATTTCTTTAAAAGGACCACTGTGTTGTGCTTTTACCCACCGTAATCCAGTTAACGAACTTGCCACTAGGAGCAACACGTAACAATATTCATAGTTCCAACTCTTAAGGTATAGAATGCGCATACACAATTTGGCTGAAGTCTAATGGATAGTATGGACGTTACATGCTATTTGATATTGGATTTAAGAGTGCACGTAACATCATGTTGGTAACAATGTCATGTATGTGATGTTCAAAATTCATCTGAATTATTACGATCTATTATAGCGCCAATTTTGGATAATATGCATTTGTTAGTATAGAAGTTACATGTAATTAAAAATTTAAATTTTCAGAAAGCTTAGAATCATGTTGGCAGCACTGAGGAATATAAATTACTCCAAATTCATCTAAAATGTCAGGTAATATACGTGTGCAAAGTTTAGAGCTGATAGCGTGCATACTTTCTGATATATTGATATTAGGATTAAACAAATAGAGAGAGCCGTTATTAACAGTTAGCAGCCCTGCTGGGTCTTATGAATATGCATAGTCATAACTGTTATGGTACACAAATCACATACGAAATTTGGTTGAAATCCATTTGTAACTATAGAAGTTATATGCATTTAAATATGGACTTATCAGCAGGCTTATAATCGTGTTGGCAGCACTGATGTTTATAAGTTAAACCAAGATAAGGGACAATGTCAGGTACTATACGTGTGCAAAGTTTGGAGCTGTTTGCTTGCATACTTTCTGATATATTAGGGTTAAAATATAGAGAGAGAATTTATGAAGAGTCGGCAGCCCTGGTGGCTCTTTAGAATAAGCACAGTCATATCTGATGTAGTACACATAGTAAATACGAAATTTAGTTGAAATCCAATCAATAGTATAGAAGTTACATTCATTTAGAAATTGGACCTATCGACAGGCATAGAATCATGTTGGCAACACTGGCATGTATGGACTTCTGAAAATTATTCTAAAATGTTATTATCTATATGTGTGCCAATTTTGGAATAGTTCGCATGCATAACTTCTGAGATATCCAACATAGAGCTCAAATTTCAATTGCGATTTTTCCGCAGTTGGTAGCACTGACGTCACTTTCAAATATGGCCGTGAGATATTCAGGTCTAGATCTTTACTCTTACCAAATTTGGTTGCAATAGCTGCAGCCGTTTAGGAGTTGATATGGGGGGACGACGACACACGCACACACAGACAGATGGACAGACATACACATTTTCCTGGATCGATCTCATAAGTCTACTTTTTCGTCATTTTTGCAAAATGAGAAAAGAGGCTAACGATAGAAAGAGCATTTATCAATAGTTGCCAGCCCTGGTGGCTCTTAAGAATACGCTCAGTCATATCTGTTTATGTCCACATATTACATACGAAATTTGGTTGAAATCCAATTGATAGTGTAGAAGTTATATGCATTTAAAATTTAAGCTATCAGCAGGCTTAGAATCATTTTGGCATTACTGCCATGTATCGCCTCCTGGAAATTAAACTGAAATATTATTATCTATATGTGTGCCAATTTTTGAATAGCTCCCATGCATACCTTCCAAGATATTCAACATGGAGCTCAAATTTCTAGTGCGTTTTTTCAGCTGTTGGTAGCACTAACATCATTTTCAAATATGGGCTTGAGATATTCAGATATAGATCTTTGCTCATACCACATTTGGTATCGATTGCTGCAACCGTTTAGGTGTTGACCGGAGGACTCAGACAGACAGACAGACAGACAGACAGAAGGACAGACAGACACACATTTTCCCGGATCGATCTCATAAGTCTACTTTTTCCTCATGTTTTTGCAAAATGTGAAAAGTAGGCTAAAGATCTGTCGTATTATGAACTTCATTATGTCATTCTTCAAGTTCGATGCGTATAGAATGCGAACGGAAGACCAACCAATGGAGTTCCATGTAGAAAAGTCATGACATCTGGTGGGAAAGTTTCGCATAGTTATTGTTGTTTTAAGGGGAGGGAACTACGAGTTCATCTGCCTCAAAGTTTCGAATAAGATTACTCTATTGCGTCAGAGATATTCCTATTCATTTACATGCCCTTACAGGTATCTCACGGGCTACCACAAAGTTGGCACCAAGGCCGACTGGATGCGAGTTGCGCTCTCCTCTACTGGCCTAGACAATGAGGCTTTCTTCTTGAAACCTATTACACCGCTGATATTTTTCTCGCTCCTATCCTTGGTGGCGAGTGCTTTCTAGCGGCCACAAGAGGAAACGTTAGAATTACACCTTTGGCATGAGTTCCAACAGGCCGGTGTAGAGCGCAGCTCACATCTAGTCGGCCGTGGTTGGCAACGCATAATTCATCTGATTGCTGGTAGATTTCTCGTGGGCAGATCCGGTGAAGAACTTTGTTTTGATTAAATATATACACTGGTGGAAACAAATATCCCAACACCATGAAAGAAGGAATGTACATGATTGAAATTTCGGCAATATACTTGGCGAGGTAACATATTTAATTGATTAAAAATACAAGACAAGAGGTTAATGTCTGCCCGAGAAAAACAATCGCAAATGTACCTTGATGTTCCGTTAATAAGTATTATAATCGCCAGACAGTTGAATGCAGGCATGCAAACGTACATGCATTGTGTCGTACGGGTGCCGGATGTCAGCTTGTGGGATGGAGTTCCATGCCTGTTGCACTTCGTTGGTCAATACAGGTCGGTTAATGTCGGTTGTGGATGTCGTTCAATGGTGTCCCATACGTGCTTGATTGGGGACAGATCGGGAGATTGAGCAGGCCAAGGCAGCTTGTCGACACTCTGTAGAGCGTTGGGTTACAATAGCAGCATGGGGGCGTGCGTTATCTTGTTGGAAAACACCCCCAGGAATGCTGTTCATGAATGGCAGCACAACTGGTTGAATCACCAGACGGACGTACACATCTGCAGTCAGGATGCGTGGGATAACTACAAGAGTGCTCCTTCTGTCATAAGAAATTGCTCCCCAGATCGGAACGCCCGGTGTAGGTCCAGTGTGTCGATGCCTGGGTAGATTATTACCTTGGGAATAACCTTACCCCCAAGGGAAGATGATGAAGAAAAAGATTTGGGTTTCGGACTGGAGAAAAAGTATGGAAAAATAGGACGAGAGTCCAACAGAAGTTATAATTTTAACTTTAAGTATACTCAAAGGCAGCTGCCACTGCAAATCCGCTCTCCGATACCTAAAGTGGGTAGGGACCTGGGCGAAACTAACAGGAAACGCAGCTGGAACTTGGGCTGTTCGCGAGAAAGCTGCTGTAGTGTATTCCCTCTCAAGCATACATATGCTTACTATGGGAAAGGGTGGTGGTCTGGCAAGACAAAGAGTAACAGATTTATTGTGTATCTGTTCAAAGGAGTTTGTTTCTAAACAAGTAATTTGAAGAGTGCAAATAATTTGAATCAGCTTCGATATTTTAGT
Source organism: Meconema thalassinum (assembly GCA_946902985.2). Classification (NCBI taxonomy): domain Eukaryota; kingdom Metazoa; phylum Arthropoda; class Insecta; order Orthoptera; family Tettigoniidae; genus Meconema; species Meconema thalassinum. The sequence continues at coordinate 1,452,298,760 of OX336388.2, read as the reverse complement.
TTTTGGAATTGTAGAATTTCTAAAGAGCGACCAAATGCTTCCAAGAAGGATAGGGATAAAGCAATTATACCTTTGGGAATAATTTTGGTAAGTGTACCAATAGTTGCATTTAGGAATGAATAAGCTTTTACCCAGCGAGGCGCCGACTAAAAGTTTAGACAATGAGAAACACTTATATTTTGAAAAACCAACCATAAGTGTTAGAGAGAATCTCCACAAGCAGGAAGCTGGCGTAGCGAGCTATGCTTGCCTTACTAGCCAGTTAGAATTAGCTATTAAAGCTAAGAGAGACTTTACTAAGTTAATAACTAAGAGTTCTTGCTCAAATGCAACAAGTGGTGAAAACCCTATCAATAGATTAAATTTTATTAAATAGGATGAGTCAAGGAAGACAGGATCTTGCCTAACCGTTATGTTAGAGAAATGATAAAGCAAAGAACAAATCTTTATTTTTTTTTAACAATGTAAAAGGAAGTAGTTTTTGTAACAAATATATAATTTTGATTTTTATAAACAATTGGGGTCGCAGACCTCCGAAAACATCTAAAGCTTGCGCCAGGCAATTGATAATTCTTTTGGTTTTAAACCTTTTATATGCTTTAAAATCTTCGTAAGATTTTGAAATAGCTAAGATGAATAAATGAAAATTTTTAAGATAACTGACGTAATTAAAGTTAAACAATAAATCAAGTACAAGAGGTGTACTTTAAGGATTTCTAGATAAGTATCTTAGAAATATGAACAACTTCGAAAGTAACAACAACAAAAGCAAGAAGAAATGAAATAGATGTTTCTATAACTTCTTGTATTGATACAGAAATACTTGGGTAGATTATACGTAGGAGATTATACAAATAGGGCAGGTCACTTATTGTGAAACCTGAAGAGAACAATTGAAAGGAAGTTTCTAGAACTCCTATGTTTAAGTAGGGATCACGAGAAAAATGGGGCAAGTTTCCCTTTCGTGAAACCTAGAGATAACTCACTTTTGAGTAGAAAGAATTGGATTCCCTCATTAAAAGGGAGAAACAATATAATTTAAGGCGTGTACTAGACACGAAGTTTTACAGACATTAATTCGTTATACTTGGAGCAAATAAATGAGGGCACTTATGTAGAGTGACACCTCATTGAAAAAAGACCTAAAGTAACAATTTTATTATTTTAGTTTGTTAGTAAAGGGTTTGGGAAAGATCAAATGGGATTGTGGAAAAGTGTTCATGGCCGTATTTATTGTACTCGGACGAGCGCGACGCGGATGAAAAGTTGAACAGGCACTGTTTTCACTATAGTCAGTTGATATAGTTGAAAAGTTCACTGTAGTAGCACAAAAATTTGATGGCAAAGAAAGTTATTGCAATGGTGGAAAATAACTAGTTACACTAGATTTGCGAGAGTCTATTGCTTGAAAAACTTGTAGGTTATAGTTGAATGCACCAGAAAAATCCCAACGGAGGAAGAAAAATTAGATATTGATTAACAGTTCATAAGGAAGATTCCTTAGTTTGAAAAAGTATTCCCATATGTGAGTGGAGAATACATGACAGTATAACTGGTAGATAGAGTGTAGTTTCTGGAAGGTTCCAGAGCAATGATGACTTGTTTAAATTAGGTAGAGAATCCCTCGGCGGAAAACTAGATTATATAGACAGTGGGTATTTTGGAAATATCCCTCGATGTGAGATAGCATCTCAGAAAATCTTTCATATTGAAAGTTGGACTTGATAGTTTGAGATTGATCAAGAAGATCTCTTGAAAGCAGTTATTATCAAATATCAACTTTCACTGTCTATAAAATCCAAATAAAAGCATTGAGCATTTTAAAAGCGATGAGAATGAGGTTAAAACATGAAGTCGGAACTTATCTTTGCTTCATGAAGAAGGCGATGTTGCTGTCGACGGTTGGTTCTAAAATTCGAACATGGCGTCGAATTTAAAAGTTTGCCTCTAGAGTGGAGGAGGCGAGCTTTAGTTAAGCTCTAACTGACTGGTTTGACTTCCGACGTACAAGTGAGACACGCTTAACGGAGCGCGGAGGGACCAGGGAAGGGAAAAAGAGTGGGGGTAGAAGACAAAAGGAATACATATAAGAATAGCCAACTTTATAGTTATAAAAATCTTCTTGATGAAATGGTCTTCAAAGAGTTGATAGTAGGAGTCACTAGCGCAGCCTGGAGGGTGAAAAAGTGGACGAAGTTCTCTTGATCCCGGAGATGATAGCTGGCGATGGCGACGAGATCTGGTGGCTAGATTTATAAGGAAGTCCTCTTGTACAGGGAAGAATTGAGGAACTTCAGAGATTTGCTGCTAGATGACGCAAGGTGGTTCATGGAAGATATATATATCTGGAACAGACTTACAGGTAATATGAGAGACATATACCAACAAAGAGAAATCAGGAGATCACTGTTGGTGTTTGAGAAAAAAGGAAGGGATGAACTAAAGCAAGGAGAAGCAAAAGCTTACTCTGTCTTACCGTGTATTCCAAAGAATACACCAACGCCGCAGACAGGTTGAATGCAGGCACTTACCTGGCCTCATTCTAACCAACACACAACCATCACTGGCACCAAGGCAGAATCGTCTTTCATCGATAAACACAACGGACCTCCACTCCATCCTCCAATGAGCTCTCGCTTGACACCACTGAAGTCGCAGACGGCGGTGGTTTGGGGTAAGTGGAATGCACGCGTAGGGTGTCTGGCTCGGAACTGTCCTTCAAGTAACCGGTTTCGGACAGTTCGTTGTGTCACTGTGGTGCCAACTTCCACTCGATTTGCTTCTGCAGACGCAATCCGATGCGCCAAGGTATACGCCGAATACGCCGGTCCTCCCTCTTGGTGGTGCTACTTTCAGTGCTAATGACAACTGATTTGAAAAGGTAACGAGCGTTCTCATAACTGTATATAATTAACTCGACAAGTGGTTTTCCATTCGGTTCCTAATCCTGGTCAGAATATTATACTGGGTGCAAAATGCGAAACGGGTTTTTAAAAGAAAAAACAAGTAGTTCCATGAAGAACTATACAGTCTATTTTCATATATACTACTTATGTTAATTGCCTCTATCAATATTCAAAATTTCAGTTTTATTGCTGTAATAGATTCGTAGATATTGAGAACCATCTAAATATTTCGGATGGTCACCATGTTGGATTCTTATATATGTAGGTCTTAGAGTTATGTACCATTGCATGCAGATTACTGTGTGGGTGTAGTATTCAATATTCTATCAAATGATTAGGACACAAGAAATAAAAATCAGATTTTTAAATTGCGCACATCCACCATCTTGAAGTTATGTGAACAATTTAACTAAATTAGATGCCTGTGTATTACAATGTCTATAAACATTTACTGTACCATATTTCACTGCGCTCAGATGGTTAAATCGCGAGAAAAGTGTATTAAAATGTTTCACCTTTACTTGGTCATCCATGTTCGTTTTGCAATTTACAGGTTTTTGGAAGTCTCAGAGCTGAACCACATTTTAAGGCCCTAAAACCAACAGTTTAAAAGATACTTCCAGAAAACTATCTTCGCTCTGATAAACTGATGAACTAATCGCAAGTCCGTATCCATTGCAACAGTACGCTCTGATAAACTGATGAACTTATCGCAAGTCCGTATCCATTGCAACAGTAGCTCAAGATATGACATCCAATTTTCCATATATCCCTGTAAGAAGCAATGCCAATCCGTTTACTGTATTATCTAAAACACGATAGACTGGCTGCGTGACTCAGCGGTAACGTTCTCGCTTGCTGGGCCCAAGGTTGCAGGTTCGTATCCTGGCGCAATCAGCTGGCATTTGAGGGTGCACAAATGCAAGGAAGACGTGTCAGTAGATTTACTGGCACGTTAAAGATCCACCTCGGTGCACAATTCTAGCACCTCGGCGTTTCTAAAAGCCAGAGTAGTTAAAACGAACGTAAATCCAATAACATTATTATTAAACCACGATAAGAACATTAGAAATCTAAACGGTCATCCCTTTTTCAATATATATCTAAACACGATAAGAACATTAGAAATCTAAACGGTCATCCCTCTTTCAAGATATATCTATATCACAATTTATGTTTTAGAACTAAAATAACGAAAATTAGTGTGAGATAGCGCCTTCGAATACCACTTCAATTTTGTAAAATTACAGTAGCCACTACTAAATAAAGGTAGCGAACAAGCTAAGTTCAATTTCATAAACACAGGGCTCACAAATCCCGTATAGTTAAGTACAAACATATCAGTCTGGTCGGTATGTCAGTAGCAACGAAGCTCCGTGACGGCTATTTCCTTTTCCGTAACACAGGCATCCCGCCGTCACATAACTCAATGTGCACTTACAGAATCGTGAACCAGTCTATTTTATTGACAGTAATTTCTACGAGCGAGTATCCACTCTGCCAAAAACCATATCCACTACATTTTCCAAAATTTACACAAGACGTGATTTTGAAAGCACTCATCTGTATGTTGAGGTACAGAGATATTATACATGGAAATATAAAATAAAATGTTGGCAAACTGAGTTCAAGGAACTGCTGTTCAGAATAGGCCTGGTGTAAAATCTGCAGAAGCTTTCGGTACAGGTTATACGGCTCATGTTCGTAACATGGAATGTTATCCTTTGACAATGCATCTACACCATGGGCGAGGGCAACGTAAGTTATTTCAAAGATCTCTAAAAGCACAATAATCAGGAATTTTAATTATTTAGAGAGGCATGTGAGACAAAAGGGTTGTTGGAGAATTACAATCCCTCGGATGTAACTCCGGAAGAAGCTGCACAATGTACATCAGTGGCCAAGGTGGGAGATATTGTAGCTATTGGTCTATTAATAGTGACATGTTGACGTTGAAACCATCAACAATTGTGGGAAAAGTACACCCTGAATAGCTTAAGGAAAAATACTTTTAATTCCCCATATTCCGATTATTCCGTTTTGGCATTTCAGTGTGTATGAGTGCAGTTCTCTCTTAAAACAGTATTCGCAATTGTTATTAAAAAAAAGCGCAATGACACGCAATTACAGCAGCAGGTGTATATGTAGATAAAACCAGTTTGACTGATAAGGGCGCCTTCAACCTCTTCGTTCAAAAAACACATGAGTTTGATTATGTCACCTTCACTAACGTTGTCTCTCCGCGTGTGGATGATCCAACGCCGGCAGATATCGTCTGGGAACGCTCTTAGTATCTTGGGGGCTAGCACGCGACCGTAGTTGGAAATATTTTCCCCCAGAGCCTGCAGTGCTTGAATCCGTCTGTTACACTCAACGTAGGTGTGATTCAGGGACTCTGGGGTGACGGAGTGTACCGGTGGTATATTTTCCAGATAGTCTAAGTGCGCCTGGATAATTCTAATTTTATCTCCATACTTGGAAATGAGAATTTTCGTTGTGTCATTGTAAGTGCCAGCTGTGATGGCAATACCGTCGACGAGTGGCTTGGGTTCCCCTTCTAAGTAACCTCTCCGAAAGACGTGTTTGCCGACCTGCGATACTGTAGGATTCTGGTCAATGGAAGTAGTGAACTACTCCCAAAAGCGAGACCATTCTTCTATATCTCCCGTGAAGGGATTAAGTTTTATGGTGGGTATCTTAATTGGTTGTGACGTGGGCAAGGCAGTGGGAGTGGACCAAGTAGAGGTGACAGAGTAAAGCTTCTTGTCCCCTCCAATGGTAGCTTTCAGTATGGCGCGCTTTGTATTGTCAATATATTCGTCACATACAGTAATGTCAACATTATATTCTGTGTCAGATAGTAGATCGTGAATAGCATCGTCCAGTTGGGTTAGGCTAGAGAGTGTTTCCTGCAGTCTGTCGCGGTGGAAAATAAAGTCTTCTAGTGCTGCGTCTTCTGTAAGGCTGTTAGTGGCTGTAATGAAGCGTGTGGCATTTGCCCTATCTCGTGTTCTTTTCCATTTCAAATTGTGTAGGGTCGCTGCAGCAGCGATCTCTTGCTCAGTCGGCATAATGGGTGCAATACATCTTAAGGTTAACTGATCGGCCTCTCAGTCTAGACGTGACGTAGCTAGAGGAGAGGATGACCGGAGTATCTTTAAGAGCTGACAGATGGCGTGCTAGGTCCTTGGAAAATCTTAAAGACTTTATTAATAGAGTGCGCGGTAATGTTGGTGTAGGCCTGTGATCTCAGATCGTTAGTGTTGATGTAGGCCTGTGCGCTCAGATCGTTAGTGTTGGTGTAGGCCTGTGCGCTCAGATCGTGCGGAACCGAAAGGAACTACACATGCGTGGCAGGATCCAAAGTCCAGCGGTGGAAGATATTCTACTTATAGATTAAAGGTACACTGGATTCCTTAATAATTCATGCACAAAAATTCATGCAGACAATTCATAATACAACATCCGTGCATACAGTTTCGATATGCGATTTACATTCGTATTACATTTACTTATCTGAGAGTGCAGTGTAGGTTAATAGAGGCACCTCAGCATCTGACGTGGTGTGGTGTTGTGGAGTATCCTTTTTCCCTCGTCGTGGAACTTCCTGTAGTATAGAAAGCTAGTCTCGTGGAGCTTCCTGTAGTGTAGAAAGCTCGTCCGTAGATATAATTCGTTGTAGAAATTAATCCGTTGTCTTCCCGAGTGTTTCGGCACCAAATGTTGAGGGATAGGGAGGCATAAAACTGACAACACACACTAGTCACTATTCTAAACTCTTCAACCTTTTATTACGTATCACAGAATAAAAGAGTAACAATATAAAGAGCAGGAGCGACAGATAAAACACATACACACTGCAGTCCAACATAATGGCAAAGTCTATGGAGCTTGGGAGATGGCACCATCTGTGGCCAAGTTGAAAGTCAATTCCCAACAAAGGTTGTTATGTTATTATTTCAACCAAATGATTATAGAACACCATTTAATTTCAGTTAGAATTCCAAGCTGTACGTACTCTAACTTAAGAAGGCAATCACTGAAAATTCTATCATCATAACACTCACCAGTTATTCAATATTTATGAAAGCATCTTGGTCAAGATTTCCTGCTTTATCTTAATGGCTGAGAAGCGTCCTTCTCCCTTATCAGGACAGCCCTCGTTGGAAAACTTCTCCACGCCACGCTTACAGTGAGGCTTCCTTGTTCCTAAGTGCAACGATCAGCCCTAAACTCCTTTGCACGTTACCTACAGGGGTGCTTTCCTTGTCCTGTGTGTAGCGCTCAACGCTAAACTCCTTTGCACGTTACCTACAGGGGTGCTTTCGCATTCCCGAGTGGAGCGTCAGCATGAGAGCGTGCTGTGGCTGGTTTCTTTCTTTGATATTTATGAAATTAAAATGCTATTCGTCCCTGTTGATTCCATTTCTGTGCTGAGTCCATTTATTGAGAGCTTAGCCGTAACACTCACTGGTTATTCGATACATTTCAGTCAGAATTGCAAGTTGTACGTTCCGTAACTTAAGAAGGAAATCACTGAAAATTAGCACAGGACTGGGAGGCGTGGAGATCCTCATCAAACCAGTCAAAAGACTGAAGACTCAAACAAACAAACAACAACAACACTGAAAATTGGATCATCATAACAATCATCGGTTATTCGATATTTATGTAAATATACGATTTGAGTACCCAATCCATTGATTTAGTAATTCTGAAAACCATGGGAAATGATAGAAGAAAAACCTTTAAAAGAATGAATGTTTAATAGTTCTCAGGTTTTAGACCCCGTAACACACGCCGGTTATGCGATTTAGAGTACTCAATCCATTGATTTACTGTTTCTGAAAACCATGCGAAATGATCGATATTTATGAAATTAGAATGCAGAAGAAAATCCTGTAAAATAAATTAACGTTTAATAGTTTTAAGGGTTTAGACGACAACTCATAATTGCAGCATGTTAAAACATCAGTATCTGCAAATCGCACAATTCTTACAAAAATTGATATTTATGCAATTCGAAAGCGATTCGTCACCGCAAATTTATGAAATTATACGATTTTAGATCACATTCCTTTGATTTACTGTTTCTGAAATCCGTGCAGAATGATAAAGAAAGATCTCAGAATGTTAAAATGACACTAAATAGGCGTCACAGCGGCTAAGATGTGAAGTGGACAGCAATTATGGAGCGTATTTTCCTACAGCAACAGTATCTGAAAATCGTCCACATCGTATAAACATTTATAGACATTTATGAAATTAGAAAAAAAAGCGTATTCATATACCACACATTTCCCAATAGGTTTATAATGAGAGACTTAAGGAGAAAGGTTGTTATGTTTTCATTTCATCCAAATGATTATAGAACACTGCTTTCATTTCAGTTAGAATTCCAAGTTCTACGTTCTCTAATTTAAAGGCAATCACTGAAAATTGGAATATCATAACACATACCAGTTATTCGATATTTAAGAAAGCAAATGGTCAAGATTTCCTGCTTTATCTTCTTGGCTGAGGAGCGTCCTTCTCCCTTATCAGGACAGTCCTCGTTGGAAAACTTCTTCACGCCCCGTTTACAGTGAGGCTTCCTTGTTCCTAACTGCAACGATCAGCCCTAAACTCCTTTGCACGTTACCTACAGGGGTGCTTTCCTTGTTCTGTGTGTAGCGCTCAACGCCAAACTCCTTTGCACATTACCTACAGGGGTGCTTTCGGTTTCCCGAGTGGAGCGTTGGCATGAGATCATGCTGTGGCTGATTTCTTTCTTTGATATTTATGAAATTAAAATGCAATTCATCACTGTTGATTCCATTTCTTTGCTGAGTCCATTGATTGAGAGCTTAGCCGTAACACTCACTGGTTATTCGATACATTTCAGTCAGAATTGAAAGTTGTACGTTCCGTAACTTAAGAAGGCAATCACTGAAAATTGGATTATCATAACACTCATCGGTTATTCGATATTTATGAAATTATACGATTTGAGTACTCTGTCCTTTGATTTAATAATTCAAAAAACCATGGGAAATGATGGAGGAAAAACCTGTAAAAGAATTAATGTTTAATAGTTCTAAAGTTTTAGACGCCGTGACACACGCCGGTTATACGATTTAGAGTACTCAATCCATTGATTTACTGTTTCTGAAAACCATGTGAAATGATCGATATTTATGAAATTAGAATGCTGAAGAAAAGCCTGCAAAATAATTAACGTTTAATACTTTTAAGGGTTTAGACGACAACTCATAATTGCAGCATGTTAGAGCGTCAGTATTTGCTAATCGCACACTTCTTACATATATTGATGTTTATGAAATTAGAATGCAATTCTTCACTGCTAATTTATGAGGCCTATATAATGATGATGATGATAGTTTTGAGGTTGTAGACGACAACTCTAGCATGATACAGCACAGTATTTGCAAAAGTCACACTTCTTACAAAAATCAATATTTTTGGAATTAGAATCCACTGAATTATTGATTCTGTAAATCAGATAGAAGAAAAACTGTTAGAGAATTAACGTTCAATGTTTTAAGGTTTTAGACGACAACTCTGAATTGCAGCATGTTAGAGCAACAGTATTTGCAATAAGCACAATTCTTACAAAAATCGATATTTATGCAATTAGAATGCAGAATAAAATCCTGTATCGCGGCATATTAACAAACCTGGAATATAATAAATCCATTGTTTAGACGGATGAGCTTAAATCATGTTTGTGCTGAGTCCATTGATTGAAAGCTTAGCAGTAACACTCGCCGGTTATACAATTTGAGTACCCAATCCATTGATTTAGCCTACTGATTCTGAAAACGTACACATTTCTTTGATTTACTGTTTCTGAAATCGATGCAAAATGATAAAGGAAAGACCTCAGAATGTTGAAATGACATTTAAAAAAAAGGCGTCGCAGTGGCAAAAATGTAAAGTGGACACCAATTATGGAGCGTATCCTCCTGCAGCAACAGTAACTGCAATTCGCACACTTCGTACAGTTTTTTTAAAGTCATTTTTAAAAGATTTCTTTTTTTTGAAATTAGAGTGCAATGAGTCACTGGTAATGCCTATTCTATTTCATTGGAATGCTTATTTTTCACGATCGGTCTCTTTTGAACGCCGCAGGAGGGATGCATACTACTGAAATAATATATATATTATTATTATTATTATGTAATTATTAATTGATCATGTGCAATCAAGACCAGCTTTATATTGTCAACCACTTGGAGTAGTGGCTAGCATTCTTGGCTGTTACTGCGAAGGCCCGGGTTCGATTCCTGGCTCTGCCAAGAAATTTAATTTCTGGTCTCAGTCTTGTAAGGCAAAAGTAAGAAAAGGCGGGTTTTAATTCATACCTCTTCCATTTAGCCTAACCCAACTTCATTTAACCTCACCTAACATAACCTAACCTAACCTAACCTCACCTAACCTAGCCTCACCTAACCTAACCTAACTTCACCTAACCTAACCTAAATTCAAAGTGAGAGCAAATATGAGAGCAAATTTGACAGCACAAATAATAAACTTAGTTATAGCCTAACCTAACCAAACCTAACGTTACCAAACATAACCAAACATAACCCCCTAAAAACCTCATTTTAAGATTTAAATTAATACATGTATGATTTTCTATTTTTTACATTTTGATTTTACATTTTTAGATTTTTTTCATTTTAAATTTTAGATTTTTAGATTTTGATTTTACATTTTTTTAGATTTGACATTTTACATTTTAGATTTTTTGATTTTAGTGTTTTGATTTTACATTTTTGTATTTGAGATTTTACATTTTAGATTCTCCGAAAAGAGTAAACTACAAGGTCACATACCTAACCTAACCTAACCTCAGTTTACCTAACCAAACATGTCCTCACCTAACTCTACCTAACCTTACCTTTAAAGCTAGGCCAAAGGCTAATCAACACACCCAATGTATATAAGGGCACACACAACTATCTTTATGCTAGTCTTATAGAGAGTAAGGTAAAGCTAACACTAGCACTGCGACTACTGTGCAAGATGCTCGCTACGCACAACCAGCTTAGGATTACAAAGTCAGTTAAGTTTTAAAAAAGTAAAAGCTTTTATTCATTTTTTCTTTTCATTTTGTTGTTTACACATTTGTCAATTTACCAATTTCCCATTTCCAGTTTTTAAAAATGTTAGTTTTAAGTTTTCGAATTTCATGATATGGAAACATGAATTTTCCATTTTTGCAGCTTACACATTTGTCAATTTACCAATTTCCCATTTACACTTCTTAAAAATGATAGTTTAAAGTTTTTTCAATTTTGTCAATATGGAAACATGGATTTTCCAATTTTGTTGTTTACATGTTTTTGATTTAGTCCGTGTACAAAGTTCATTTTGCATTAGGAGTGGGGAGAGGTGGGTAGTAATTAAAAAATGTACAAGCAGAGTCCATACAATATTTTTTATTTTAAATACATGTACACTATTTACACATAATACCTTTTTTAAATATCTTTGTCATAAATTGTACAGTTGGTTTTATTTTGTTTTCTATTTTTATTTATATTTGAGTATGAATATCATTTTTTCTTTGGGTGTTTTTCTTTTCTGTAGTGCTATTGCTTTAATTTTAAAATTGTTTTGTTTTATGTATTTGCTACATGCAGGTAAAGCATTTTCATATTCATAACTTAACTCTTTAAGCATGGTCAATGTTTGAGTAATGACCATAGGCATGTGTACCTATACCATTCGAATCAATTACTCTTTTATCATCACCAGGAGACAAAGCAATTTTGTTTAGTCTTATAAATGATATGTCATGTTGTTTACAAGCGATAATGTTCATTTGTATTCTTTTTACCTCGGTTTTCATAATACAATCCTTATAATCTTGAAAGTTTATACAATTTTTGACAACTCCTCTGTTAATACCTTTAATATTTTTGATTTCTTTACCATTTATGTCTAAAGCGTACATTTTAGCTCTAAGTCCAACAAATGCTTTTCTAATGTGTCCACAAGCCTCGTCTTTAAATTTACGCAGCGTTTTCTTGTCTGATAAAGAGTGACATATGTCATTTGTAGGATAATCAGATGTGTCCAGGTGTTCTAGGAAGTCCAACTTGTCTTGATATACATCTTGGGTGTTAACCAATTAAACGAACGAGTCGGTATCCATATACGTGAGTTTAAGATTGTCCATGCCATAATAGGGTAGCAGGACATCATAGTGGTGGGAATACATGAGAGTTTTTGAAATATCCAGTATACACATTCCAATATATATAGGCTTATTGAATACAATGTTACGCTTAGCCATGTGGAAAGCAGCTAGGTTAGGACCATGAATTGTTCTGTCGATAAATGTTGGCTATGCTATTAGCTATTCAGCTTTTTTTGCTGTCAGTCACAAGACGTATGTCTATACTTTTACGAATATTTTCCATTGTTTTTCCAAAAATGGCATTGTTAAATAATTTCTACAGATTTTTCTCAAAATAATTTTTGGCTTGTTTTCGAAGGTTGTTATTAAAATCTACGTATGCCTTTAGCCAAGGTCTTTGTTTTTAAACTTTAACACACGATGCATTTTTATCAATTTTAGTCCATGACCTGTTTAAGTGTTATGTAATAAACAACATACCGCCATCGATTTCCAAGATGAGGAATTAGTTTTTTCAGAGACGAATCCTTAGGATGTGTACACTCAGGTAGGAAAGGTAAATCGTTTTGTAGATCATGACGGTCAGATGGGTAATCAACATCAACGTCTAGAATGTACCCCACAGGATCGTCTTACTTTAGTTTTTCTAGATCAACAGTATCTTTATTTATTTATTTATTTATTTATTTATTTAATAATTATTAGATACAACCATGAATAGGTCATTTTACACTAATATTTTAATAATTTTAAATAATATTAACAAAACATCAACAACAATAACAGGTAACAAATGGCAGTGATGGCAGCAAGGGACAAATCTCGAGAAAGACGTAGGGAATGATTGGGGTAGTGGGTGATTAGGAGGATGAGGGGGTAGGGATTGAGGATGAAAGGGATCTTCTAATGTTATGTTTGAATGTTCTATAGGGAGAGAATATGTCAATATTTGGAAGGGAGTTTCTAAGTGTTGGCAGACGGTGGAAAATAGAGCGCTTCTGTACTTCAAGACGTGGGCGAGGTATGTGGTGTAAATGGTTCTGACGTGTTGAACGGGAGGGAACGTGGAGTGGGAAGTAGCTTATTAGCATGTTACATTTTGTGTAACCATTCATAATTTTATGTAGGAAACACAGGTCAGTAAATTGTAGACGGCTTCTCAGGTCGAGTACATTGAGCTGATTTAAAATGTCGGATTTGGCAAAGTGCCTTAGCGAAGGATTGCGAGCTTTGACTATTGATATGAAGAAATTAAAGACACTGTTCAATTTTGAAATATTGGTTATTGCCGAGGCAGACCAAATTGGAGAAGAGAAATCTAGGATAGGGAGAACATATGTGGTGAAGTATAATTTAAGTGCAGTGAGGTGAACCTGTATAGAATGCCGAGACTGTGCATTGCGCGAGATTTGATGTGGTCAATGTGGGGAGAGAATGTCAGTTTATCATCGTGAATAATTCCTAAATCTCTTACCTGAGAAGCCGTATCCAATTTATTTCCACAAATTTTATAGTCGGCCTGATTTCCAGATTTCAGTAGTGAAAAAGACACACTGAAGCACTTTTTGGGATTTGGAGATAACCTCCATTTGTTGAACCAGTCAGTACATGCATTCACTGCTTCCTGGAGCTCAGTGCGGTCGTCATAACTGGAAATTTTTCTGAATATCTTGAGGTCATCAGCGTACAGAAGAATGGAACACGGAGAATTTTGCACACATGTGTTTATATCGTCCATATACAGCACGAAGAGAAGGGGTGTCAGGATACTGCCCTGAATTACTCCTGATAAGACTGGGAGCCAGGACGATACAGACCCTGGAAGCACTACCCGTTGTTGCCTATTGGACAGGAAACTTTGTATTAGGGACAGGAAGGATCCATGTACGTTGTATCGTGAAGCAAGCTTGTGGAGGAGAAGGAAATGGTTCACGGAATCAAATGCTTTGGCCAGGTCCAGGGCCGTGGAGAGCGGCGACGGGCCCCGGGGCTGGTTATCACCCGGGCCCCCAAGACGCAAAATTTAATCAACAGGAAGTTCAGTTAACTGAACTGCATGTTAAAAGAGATGGAAAGGGTACACTCTGTACACTCTGTGACATATGCCGTAATCTCTTTTCATAATGAAACGTGATCTTTACACAAAGCCAAGACGTATTTTAAAATACGTTTTACGTATAGGGTTTTTATGTTGACTTTCTTAAAACTTACTGCCCTAGAAGAATCACGCCCTTGGGTCTAAGCCTAAATACTGGTAAGTGTTTTGGTTAAACGGCGATCACACATCATTGTACATTAAACAAAGCAAAATATATTTTCATAATTAACCACAGGTATACTCATACGTAAGTCAAGTTATTTATTATGTGCTATAAGTAGATTGCAGCTGATCAGTGATTGTTTTCACAAAATAAGAAAATGTGAATTTGAACTATATTTTGTAATTTGCAGTCAGTGGACTTCTTAAAATTCAATATTGCTTTGCAGTAAGCAAACTTAGAACCAGGTTCTCCTAAAGATCCCCAATCCTATCTATGACTGGTGACCATCGGGGGCGGATTTAAGCCAAGATTAAGGGGGAGTAGACACACCGGGGATCTGGGGGGTATGGAATATCACCAAGCTCAGAGTGGGGTCCGGGGGTCCTCCTCCGGAAAATTTTATAAACATTAGGTCCAAATTATTGAGTTATAGGCAATTTTGGTGATTATTTTTGTGATATTTTAGAGTAAAAATTTGGTGACCATTGACATTTAGTGGCTATAGAAAAGACTCTCCGTTATTGAAGTAAAAGCTTCCTAACCTTCAAGTATGATCCCACGGTGTAGATCACCAATGACCGTGATGGGGGTCTACAGCAAGTCTGCAGATCAGATGTTCGAATCTCGGTGCTGACAGCAGCTATCCTGAGTATGGTTTTTCACACTCCCTCCAGATAAATACCGGGATAGTACCTTATTTCAAGTCCAGGGACACCTACCCTACCCTTATCCCTGATAATTACAGTAATAGTCGCGACGGGCAACGCATTCCCACTTTTCCCAGTCGGCAGCTAAGGATACGGCATGCGACTGATCATATCACAGAGGCCATAGCACAGCATGAGCACAGTGTATACCCTGCGTTTCGTCCAGCAGTGGGTGATTTTAAGCGGGTCTAAGTTTCTACTCTCCAAGACAAATAGTTACAACAATGTTGCCAATACATCTCTCTTATTATACAACAACCACCAGCCTCCCCTTCAGTCTACACAATTCGCACGTTTCTTGGTTTTCTATTTTGTTCGCTGTATGAGAATCTTATAATTTACTTCATTAATATTTGTGAAAACTACTGTTTTACAGTCAACTTCATTCAATAATGTGAAGGCCTTCAGAAACAAACCGGAAAATTAACGCGTCAACATATAACTTACTGAATTGTAGGCTATCTACAGTACTAGTTGATGCAAATGATTCACAACCGAGCGCCAATGGTTCATTACCCGCCAGTGATACTAGACCTACTAGCTACCAAGTACACGGGTTAAATGTCGCAAGCCCCTAAATGAATCAACAACTGTAACGACAAATAGGCCTATTATTAACTGTTGAGTAAGACTACGAATGACATCGCAGTCGGTAAGCTGAATCCTGCATTCCTGTGGCGGCTTCGTCAGGACCCGGAGTCATTTCCAATTCACAGGTAAAGGGAGCAACTCATTTTATGTTTAACGGTACTGAGACGTGTTTTTTTCGTGTGGCCTCCTCAGAGGCCAAGTGCAGGTCTTTCTATTCGACGCCCGTGGGCGACCTGCGCGTCAGGATGAGAGATGAAGATGAATGCAACTGGACAAGGATGTGGAAGGAAGCGGCCGTGGCCTGTCAAAAGGTACTGTCCCAGTATTTGCCTGGTGTTGAAATTGGGAAACCACGGAAAACCATTTCAAGGACGGCCGACGGTGGGGTTCGAACCCACGCGTCTACCGAGTCAGCAGAGAGCTTGGCCCCATGACCTAACGCTGCGCTTTAGCTAGCGTAGCCACTGCTGTCGGTAGGCTAAGCGTATCATGAAAGGGCTTGTATTCGCAAGGGAAAATATCTCTTCGCGTCCTCAAAAATAAGTGCTTTGCCGGTTGATGCTGCTCTTTGGAATAAACGGCGTAGAAATGTCCAATAATAATAACAGCCACTGCACCAGCTCAAAACAAAAATGTACCGTATTTATATTATTATTCGACAATACTTCATCTTAATTTTCTTCTAAATTAAGCAGAGTTCAATATTTGGTCTTAAAAAGTCAGCGCGGTTGCCTACATGCAATATATTAATTTCTCCATCGCCATGCACACCACTGACGTTACTTATTGTCGTTTTATGAGGGGGAACAGCTGCTGTAGGTCATCTGTCCTTACCACTGACGTCCCATGAGAGGAATTGGAAAACAAAGTTGAGTGGTTCAGTGTCCTAGCTTAATGGTCATATTTCTCCTGGTTAATTAAACACTCAGTCCAGAAAAATATTGGAATGTTACTTTAGTTTCAGTCTTTGGATAAATTTCCCAACTCTAGTACCAAAAGTAATATAGGTTTCCAATAAATCCCTTAATCGGAAATGATTTGCGCACGAACCCAAGTACCTAGTATTGTTGATCGTATTAAATGAACCAGTTATAATAATAATAATTATATTGCAGCTAAGAATACAGATTATTCAAATGTTAGCATTGTTTTCTCAATTCAGTATACGAGAAGATGAACAATTCCGCATGCATTTCTTCTATCTACGTTTGACAGCAGAATCATCCCACCCTTTCGCAAGATATTTAGTCAGCAATGATAATTTTTCACATAGTGCGAAAGTGAATTACTAGGGAACGATGACTCGCTATTCTGCCCCTTAAATCAACTATAAAGTGAATTACTGTGTGGATGCTACTTTAAAATGTATTTTACTTACCTGCCTGCTCGGCATACGAATTGATACGTCTAGGTAAGCAATATATTCATTTCAGACACTAAAACCTCTAAATATCTAAGCTCAACATGACGCACCAAACTTGAAACTCTCGAGCTAGCTGACCAAACACACCAGGGCAGCCCAGGCTCTCGTGGCCTTGGCGAAATAAGCGAAGAGATGAGAAAGTTATTTGAAGGATTGGTGCATAAGCCGAATAAGCTAAATTTAGGATAATGGGATGCTCTCTCTGTCTTCAGGTATATTCTTAGAACAATACATAGCGAAGCCCAATCGCCTAATTTGACCACCTTGAGACAGTAAAGTTGTTCTTCCCACAAGTGCTTTGTACAGGAAAATATTGTCCACTTGACATAATAAGTTTCTCACTCCTTGTAACTTTGTTCACAGACAGTTTATTGCTTTCACTAAATGATTGCCAGTAGCAAATTCTAGTCACATAAAGGCAATAATAAATCAATGCCCGATCGGGCCCATCCTCCTAGGACGCCGGGCCCCCCTGGGAGGGTCGGGCCCCGGGGCACCAGCCCTGCCTGACCCCCCCCCCCCCTCTCGTCGGGCCTGGCCAGGTCAACGTAGATTACATCTAGCTGAGATTTTTGTTCAATTGCAGAAATTATGTGATGGTTCAGAACAGTCAGATTTGTTAAACATGATTTTCCAGGGACGAAGCCATGTTGTTCTTCAGAGAGGTGAGGTTTGGTGAAAGTGAGGAGACGGCAATGTATTATTCTTTCGAAGACTGAAGAGAGTATAGGGACGATAGATATAGGTCTTTATGAGGAAATTTCGTGCTTGCTGCCTGATTTAAAGACAGGTGTGACGTCAGCTCTTTTCCATGAGTCGGGAAAAGTGCCGGATGTCATGCACCAGTTGAGTATTATGGACAAGGGGATGCTGAGAGATGCACAGGTGTTTTTCAGGAATATAGGGCTTATGTCTGATGGCCCAGTAGATCGGTTTGCGGGCAGACTTTTTAAGATATTTTGGATTTCATCGGGGGTCGTTGAAATTTGAGACAGTGAATCAGAACATACGCTAGTAAGTTGAGGGGGACTGGGGATTGGTACGGGAACTGAAATGTGTGGACCTCAATTCAAATGGGATTTCTTCATTATTGAGGTTTAGGTTAAGTGGAATTCTAGGAGTCTTTCTACGGGATTATATAAGTGTCCAGAACTTCTTCGGGTTATTCTTGAGATTTCCTGTTATGGAAGAAATGTAGCGGTTGTAATCTTCTGTCATATGAACTCTTGAAATGTTCCGTAGGTGAGTAAAAACATTGCGAGTATGAGGATTTGGAACTGATTTCCACAGTGAGCATGCACGAGTTTTGTTTTGGAGAAGGAGTTTGGTGTTTTCGGTTAGCCAGTGCGGATATTTGTTGGATTTGGGAACGTAGAAAGGCACGTTTTGTTTAATGGCCGAGTAGAGTAAATCCTCAAACAAGGCCACTGCGCTATTTACATCTCTCTCAGCTCTTAGCAGGCTCCAAGGAAGAGATGATAAATCTTGATTGACAGCTTGCCAGTCGACCTTCCTCCAGAGAGGGAATGTTTTGTTCTTGGCAGGTGGGCTGTTTTTATGTCTGCAGGCTGGGACGGGGAGGGAGGCTTCTATTGAACTGTGGTCAGTGTTCAGGGTATTTCTTCCAACTGCCACGGTGACATCACGCAGTGTTGAAAATATGAGGTCCAGTGTTTCAGATTTCCTTGTAGCATATAGATTGAACTGTTTCAGGTGAAGACCGTTTATAAAATTGTTGTTGTTGTTTGAGTCTTCAGTCTTTTGACTGGTTTGATGCAGCTCTCCATGCCTCCCTGTCCTGAGCTAATCGTTTCATCTCTACATAGCTACCACACCCTACATCCGAGGCAATCTGTTTAACATATTCTAACCTTGGTCTACCCCTACAGTTCTTGTCCTCGACCCTTCCTTCCATAACTAAGCTTGCTATTCCTGGGTGTCTTAGTATGTGTCCTACCAACCTATCTCTTCTCTTCATTAGCAGTCGCCAGAAACATCTTTCCTCTCCCACTCGCCTTAATACCTCTTCGTTTGTAACCCTATCTACCCATCTGATCTTCATCATTCTCCTGTAACACCACATTTCAAATGCTTCAATTCTCCTCTTTTCTGCTGCACCAATAGTCCAAGTTTCACTTCCATAGAGCGCCACGCTCCAGACAAAGGATTTCAAAAATGACTTCCTAATACCTAAATCTATATTCGATGTCAACAGATTCCTTTTTTGTAGGAAGGCTTTCCTTGCCTGAGCCAACCTACTTTTTATATCCTCTTTGCTTCGTCCATCACTGGTTATTCTGCTTCCTAAGTAACAGAAGTCTCCAACTTCCTTCAGCTTTTCACCTGCCAATTTGATCTCCATAGAAGTTTCTGATTTATTTCGGCTGCATTCCAGTATTTTTGTTTTACATTTATTAATTTTCATCATGTATTCATTCTGTAAGACGGAGTCCATACCATTCAAAAACTGATTCAAATCCTCAGGCGTGTCGGCCAAGATGACGATGTCATCAGCAAATCTCAGAGTTGAAATTATTTCTCCTTGAATCTTCACTCCCACTTTAAATTTTTCTCCAATTTCCTTCTTTGTTGTTCAATGTAAAGATTGAAAAGTATGGGTGATAAGTTGCAGCCTTGACTTACACCTTTCTGAATACCAGCTTCTCTCTCATGTCCTTCAGCTCGAATGACTGCTGTCTGGTTTCTGTATAGATAGTATATCACCCTCCTATCCCTGTACTTTATTCCAATAGATTTCAAAATGTCAAACAATTTAGTCCAATCAACGTTATCAAAAGCCTTTTCTAATGCCATGAACGTTCTCTTACCTTTCCTTATTCTACCTTCCAAAATCAGCCTAAGACTTAGTACTGCTTCCCTTGTTCCTACATTTCTCCTGAAACCAAACTGGTCTTCACCCAACTCCGTTTCTATCTGGCTTTCAATCCTCTTGTAAATTATTCTAGACAGGATCTTTGAAGCATGAGTAATCAAGCTGATTGTACGGTAATCTTCACATCTGTCAGCTCCCACCTTCTTTGGTATAGGGATGATAACATTCTTCTTGAAATCAGGGGGTACCTCACCTGTCTCATAAATCCTACACACCAAGTGAAATAACCTGATCAGACCTTCATCTCCTATGCAGCGTAGCAACTCAATCGGTATATCATCTATGCCTGGTGCTTTGTTCCTGCCTAAGTCCTCTAATGCTCTGTCAAATTCTGATCTCAATATTAAATCTCCTTTTGCATCCTCATCAATTTCCTCCTCCCTTTCCATTACATGATTCTCAATCTCCTTTCCCTTATACAAGCACTCTATGTAAGCTTTCCATCTCTCAACCTTTTCTTCCCTATCTGTTAGAGGCTTTCCATTTGTGTCCTTAATATTACAGCACTTAGTCTTCTTTTCCCCAAAAGTATTCTTAATCCTTCGATAAGCTGTGTCTACTTTTCCTAATTTCAGACAATTTTCTATACCTACACATTTCTCTTTCAACCATTCTTCTTTCGCTTCCTTGCACTTCTTGTTAACCTAATTTCTCAGACGTCTGTATTCTGCTTTCCCCTTTTCATCTCTTAGATTCTTGTGTTTCCGCCTTTCATCCATCAATTCTAGTATATCCTGAGTGATCCACGGTTTTCTACCTATTCTTTCTTTCCTACCAATGTTTTCTACTGCGGATTTTGTTATTTTATTCTTCAAAAGTGCCCATTCGTCTGCAATTGAAGTCCGTTTAGGATTTTTCATTAGTCCTTCCGTTATACTCTTCTTGAATCTTTCGTTTACATCCTTTACTTTCAGTCCGTCTATTGCCCACCTTTTTGGCTTTTGACTTTTCTTCAGTTTCTTCAACTTTAATCTGCATTTCATTACAACCAGATTGTGGTCAGAGTTTATGTCAGCACCAGGATATGTTTTACAATCCAAAATCTGGTTTCGAAACCTCTGCTTGACCATAATGAAGTCGATTTGGTAACGCCCTGTATCTCCTGGTCTCATCCATGTGTATATTCTTCTATTGTGGTTATTAAATAAGGTGTTAGCTATGACCAACTCATGTTCGGTGCAGAATTCCATCAGCCTTCTTCCTCGATCATTCCTTTCACCTAATCCGAAATTTCCTACTATCTTCCCTTCTCTCCCTTTTCCTACCACAGCATTCCAATCTCCCATTACTATAACATTTTCATCACCTTTGATATACCTCAGAATGTCATCTATTTCTTCGTAGACCTTTTCAACAACCTCATCATCAGCTTGACTGGTAGGCATATAGACTTGTACCACTGTGGTGCACTTAGGTTTAGTATTGATTTTTGCTACAATAATCCGTTCACTGTATTGCTCATAATATTCCACCCGCTGTCCAAGTTTCCTACTCAATATGAGACCAACTCCTGCTTGGCCATTGTTTGATTTAGTGCTAATGATCCTATAGTCTCCTGACCAAACGTCCTGTTCTTCCTGCCAGCGCATTTCACTAATCCCAACCAAATCCAACCTCAACCTATCCATTTCCCGTTCTAAGTTTTCTAACTTTCCACTTCCTAGCAGACTTCTAACATTCCACGCTCCGATCCGTAGAATGTCAGATTTCCTCTTTGTCACTTCTGTGATGTCAACCCCCTCTCGAGTAGTCCCCACCCGGAGATCCGAACGGGGGACTAGTTTACCTCCGGATTGAAATTTTACAAGGGAGGAGGCCATCATCACATGTAATTATGCATAGAGAGGTGCATATCCTGGGGAATAGCATTACGGCTGTAGTTTCCCGTTGCTTTCAGCAATTAGATAAGATGAAAGTATCAATTGGGGGAGAGTTTATGGTACCATTGTCTATTGATGTCCAGGAGATATGTGAATTAAAATCACCTAGTAACACTATTTCATTTTCTTGGTTGAGGGCAAGAACAGTAGAGTTGAAACATTCTTCTAAGGTGTCAATTTTGCTGGTAGGTGGATGGTAGAAGCAGCTTACGAGTAAATTCTTCCTTTTTGGGATATTAATCTCGACCCATATGATTTCGCAGGAAGTTTCTAAGTCAGGCCGATGTTTTGCCTTCAGTTTGTTATGAACTGCGATTGCAACACCGCCACCCCTTGAGGACCTATCGCGCCGAAACACATTGAACTCAGACGAAAACGGAAGTTCCCCACATGAGACAAAGTCTGACAACCATGTTTCTGAGAGGCAGAGGATATCGAATTGGTTAATTTCTAGTGAATTTGTTATACAGTCGGTTAATTTATTTTTGATGCTTTGTGCGTTCTGATAATAGAGGTTAAGGGGTCCTGGGTTTAAGTGAATGTCACCTGATAGTAGAAGTAGTTTGAAGTACACTGCACTGGAGGAAGCACGGCAACCCTGTACTGGTCCACGAGGTGTGGCGGAGACATGGCGGAGCACTGGTAGGTTACAAGCTGCCGCGGTTGAGAAAGTAAAGTGTCTATCTGCACAGAACCACTGAATTTCCTGGTCACACGACACATCACTATGATTGGAAATGTTTTTAGATACAGTTGCGCACCATATAGTACACTTGAACACGCAAATTGCCACTAAAATACTGTAATATGCAAGAGCTGCTAACACACGAGATCGGTCACTTGCCGCCATCCCCACTGAAATCCACCATAAGGAAGAGGGCGGCACATAGCCCACCCGTATTGGTTGTTGGCATCATCATAGGTAATAAACTGCGATGGTTTCTCAGAATTATAGGTTTCCATGTATTTATTGTTAGCTTCAGAATACCGATGAGACACCTGGCATATGCCTCCACGTGTTCCAGACTCGATTAGAAGAATCTGATCGTAATCCTGTAGCAATTCCAGTTCAATTCCTGTGTAAAGGAGCATTGCCTCGAAACTTAAACCAGGCAAAGTAAAAAAATTCCTCTCGGCACGCCGGAAGGCGGAGGTAGATTTCACCGGGCTGACTAGAGGATAGGCTAAAATAGGCGAAATATGCAGGTTTTCGTAGGTGGATCAGACCTCATTTATTGCGACAATGTATTTTACAATTGGAGGTTAATTAACCTTTTTTTCGTCTTTCTATGCATATTTTTAACATTTTATTGTCGTATGGGGATGGTAACTTTCTTGTCATATTGGGGGTTCATTTTAATAATTTTGATCACAATGTCCTTATGCAAGGTTTGGAACTGATGTGTAACTATCTAACAGTCTGTTACTTCTTCGCGCAAAATTTTATCTCCCGCAGAGATGTTGGTTGGTTCCTCAGTTTAGGGGCTGCGACAACGTGGTCATGTAACCCCGTGTACATTGGGTGTGTGTAGAGTCTGTCTGATAAACGGTGTTAATTGTGATGACTGTATTAGTCTCTAATTCAGTTAAGGTCTGCAGAAGGTCAATTTTAAGTAGTAGTACCTAATTTTGTACCAAATACTACCGTCAACGACACCTACTGTGAACTTGGCTGCTAGATTCCACCGCAACCAGCAACTTGCAATGAACGTTGGAACTTCCCCTCCGAAGGAAAGCATGCTGAGGGATTTTTAGCGCTCTTAGAAAATCCGACGACTTTGGCCGGTTTTGAACCAGCGACCTTGGGCATAGAAGTTCAGCATGCTACCAGTTAGCCGCTTCCCACATCGTCAGATGGAACAAGATGTTCCGTGCGGAATTAAAGAGCCTACGTTTCTTAAAATTAAGATTCATGCCAATGATTAATCTACAGTATATGAACCTATGTAGAATAATGATGAAATTAAGTTGGTAATATCGGAATGTCTTAATTAGTTCGAAATACTGTATACTAGGCATAATGTAGCCTAATACAGCAATACAGTTGGCAGCCCTGGTGACTGAATATATTCTTAATTCCATCTCTTAAGGTACAGAATACAAAATGTGGTTGAAGCCCAAAGGACATGGAGTTATACATTGGATCTATCAGCACACGTAAAAGCACGTTGGCAACAATGTCATGCGTATGCTGGTCAGAAATAATCGGAAATATTATGATATATTTTTGTGCCAATTTTGGATGAAATCCATTTTTTAGTATAGAAGTTATATGTATTTTAGAATTGGAGCTATCATCAGGCATAGAATCATGTTGGCATCACTGACTTATATTAATTACTCCAAATTAATCTAGAATGTCAGGTGCTATACGTATGCAAAGTATAGACCTGTTGGCTTGCATACTTTCTGATATATTGATATTAGGGTAAAAAATATAGACACCATTTATTAACAGTTGGCGGCCCTAATTGCTCATAAGAATACTTATAGTCATATCTGTTATATTACACATAGCACATACGAAATTTGGTTGAAATCCAACTGACAGTATAGAATTTACATGTATTTGAAAATTGGTCCTATCAGCAGGCTTAGAATCATGTTGGTAGAACTGACGTATATAAGATACTCCAAATTAATGTAAAATGTCAGGTACTATACGCGTGCATAGTTTAAAGCTGTCGGCTTGCATACTTTCTGATATATTGGTATTTGGATAAAAAGTAGAGAGAACAATTATTAACAGTTGGCAGCCCTGGTGGCTCTTAATAATACGCTCAGTCATACCTGCTTATGTGCTTATATTATGTACATAATTTGGTTGAAATCCAATTGATAGCGTAGAAGTTATGTGCATTTAAAAATTGGACCTATCAGAAGGCTTAAAATTATTTTGGCAACACTGTCATATATGGCCTCCTGGAAATTAAACTGAAATAGTATTATCTACATGTGTGCCAATTTTGGAATTGCTCCCATGTATGCCTTCCATGATATCCAACATGGAGCTCAAATTTCTAATGCGTCTTTTTAGCAGTTGGTAGCACTGACATCTTTTTCAAATATGGGCTTGAGATATTCCGGTATTCATCTTTACTCATACTAAATTTGGTTTCGATTGCTGCAGCCGTTTAGGAGTTAATAAGGGACACACACACACACACTCACACACACACACACACACACAGCCAGCCAGACAGAAGGACAGACAGACAGACAGACAGACAGACACATTTTCCCGGATCGATCTCATAAGTCTACTTTTTCCTCATTTTTGCAAAGTGTGAAGAGTAGGCTAAAAATGAATGTGATCTCGTCAATGGCGTTGTCTTGGCAACCTCTGATAGCTCATCACTGATCAATTTAGAAGTGTTGTCATGGTAACCTCTGATGGCACTTGGCATTTTCTGTAATTCCGAAATCGTTTTTCTCATCCCTTGGCGTATTGGTGGGTCATATCAAAATTTCTTTCAGACAAAAGTTTTAGGTAATTATTAGGGGAATATTTTCCATTTTGTACGGTTTTGATATTGTGCCTATTAAGAGAGATATGATTAATGTTTCCAGAAAAACCCACTTTTTTCCACCCCTTTGGTCAATGGTTGGTGCTATCAAAAAACCTATTTGACATATATTTTTGGCACTTATCCGACACATATTATGAACTTTGAATGGATTCGATATTTCATGTATTAAGAGAGTTATAGTGATATTTCACTTTTTCGAAAAAAGCCCCCCATTTTCACCCCCTTTGACCGATTTTGCCCATTAACGAACTCGACCGAGAATTTAATGGGATACTTATTATGTAAAAAATTCAAAGTGATTGGGGCAAAATTACGGCAGTTATCGTGTCCACAAGAAACTAATATACATATATCTTTGTATATATAATTCTTCGACACGTGTGTATGTGACTGAACTCCTCCTAAGCGACTGAACCGATTTTGATGAAATTTGGTATGTATATTAGGGTGGGTCCATATATGGTTTAGATTCACAATCTGACCCCGTAGGTGGAATGAACACAATTTTAGAACCACAATTTACACACAATTTTAGAACCACAATATACAGTCAAAAACAGTCGTCATGGAAACCACTAACCTTGGCCTTCGTGAAAGCTGATGTCTTTGGACGGTTTGTCTCTGCACGTTAGAGCCACCTGGTCGCAACCTGTGCAACTACCGCCATAACATACACTCCGCCCATGGCGGTAAGTTGTATTTTATACCAAAGGTGGCAGTGATGTCGAATTCTGTTTGTCTCTGCACGTTAGAGCGTTTCAAAGTTCCATATGCGTTCAAAATTCCGTATGCGTTCATATACCATTCATCCGATTGCGATGAAACTTGGGTGAGATGTTGAGTGCTCTCCAAGGAAGGTGTTTGGCTTAGTAAATCCATTTTACAATAGATAGCGCACACTTATGGCCTAGGAACAATGATCATGCAAATATTCCAAGGCGCATTACAATATATACGGGTACCAGGAAATTACGAAGTTAAAACAGCGGGAGTTCTACATATTTATTTTCAAACCTGGAACAACATCTCTGATAGGTTCAACCCTATAACTACGCTGACTAATCACATCCTTTGCTGCAGACAAGTTTCGTCAGAATAGACAATCAGGAAGCTGTGTCCTTTTCCAATGCTAAAAGTGAACTAGAAATTGCAATCTCGCGTCCCGTATGCGTTCAAATACCATTCGTCCGATAGCGATAAAACTTGGGTGAGATGTTGTGTACCCTCCAGGGGAGGCTTTTGGATTAGTAAATCCATTTTAAAATAGGTAGCGCACGAGTAGATTCTACAAATGAGCGACGATGTGCGAACGTTTAAATTATGTCCCGTATGCGTTCATAATTATACCATTCATCCGATTGCAGTGAAACTTGGGTGAGATGTTGTGTACACTTACATGAGGGTTTCTGACTTAGTAAATCCTTTTCACAGGAGGTTGCGCACGAGTAGATTCAACAAATGAGCGACGACGCGCGAGCGTTTCAATAAGGTCCCGTATGCGTTCAAATACCATTCGTCCGATTACGATGAAACTTGGGTGAGATGTTGTGTACACCCTACGGAAGGTTTCTGGCTTAATAAATCCATTTTACAATTGGTAGCGCACGAGTAGATTCAACAAATGAGTGACGGCACGCGAATCGTTAAAACAAAATCCCGTATACGTTCATATGTCATTCATCCGATTCCGATGAAACTTTGATGAGTTGTTGTGTATACTTACGTGAAGCTTTCTAACTTAGTAAATCAATTTCACAGTTAGTAGAGCGCGAGTAGATTCAACAAATGAGTGACAGCGCACGAATCATTTAAACAAAATCCCGTATGCGTTTTATGCCATTTATCCAATTGCGATGAAACGTTGGAGAGTTGTTGTGCACGCTCCCACGAATGTTTCTCGATTAGTTAATTTATTTCACGATAGTTTAGAGGCAGTTAACAGAAATTGAAAAAAATATTGTGTATCCAAAAGCACTTCAAGAAACAAAGTTACAACACTTTCTTTGATTGGCAGGACAACGTCTGCCGGGTCAACTAGTATATATATATATATATATACATACATAAATTATATATAAACTTTTGAACTGACGGTGGTTTTGGGGTCTGGGGGATGTGAAACGCGAAGATATGTCGAAATTTTCCGGAAGTCGAAACATGGGACCCATTGCAATAGTTAGCTTTCTAATGAAATCTACCTAAAAGTGTGCAGCATCCACTCGGTGTGTTTCTAATGTTTTGTTTCTAAACGTTTCAAAGCTGTCTGCAAGAAGGAGTACAAATGAAGTTAGGTAGAGGTAACTATATTCCCCTAGAGTTTTAATGTTGAACTGATTCCACACATTTTTGGCTTGTTCATAGTCTTCTTGACTAACATTTTCTTGACTTAATTTGATAAAGAATACCTCTTTTGGAGGTAAACACGTTTCACTTAACTTTTCCCATGAATCAATGTAATCATAACAAAATACCCCTTTACGAGTCATGAGCGTTGCATTTTCTTTCCCAAAGTACTTGCCAGTTTCAGGGTATGATGTTAAGTTGGAAACTAAGTTTTACAAACTACTCGGCATTAACCAAAACGCGTCCACAAATCGAAGGTTAACATTTCCCACGTATTTGGTGAAGGAAATGTACTTTTCTTTCGCGTTAGCGATAACATCCACTCTCTCAGTAGTACATCCCATTTGCTTTACAATGAAATTTGCGTTGTAGCCACTCATATTGTGTAGAAATACAGCAACGGGGTTACGTGTTTTACACCTCAAATTACAGTTATTATGTGCACCCTCCACGGTATTCCCCTGTAATATGGCAGTGGTATCGAACTTTCCAGTCCTCTTTAGTAAATGTTTTATGACACAAATAACAGGTTTCAGAACGTTGGAACTCTGCTTCTTGATCCTGAGTTAAGGCAGATTTAGAAAGTATACTCTTACCATATCAAACATGTCTACCCAATTCTCAAGCAAGTTATACAGTGCCATATCAGAGTCATGTTCCTATGAGCTTCGGTATATACGTTAAACCTTCACCTGCTGTGGAACATATAAAGACAAACCTTCCGAGCCAACCTCTTATTTATCGTGGACCTGATGCTGCAGAAAAGTTTATGGACTCTTTGATCTCAATAGCTAATGAAATCGTTCGCCTTTACAGCTTAAATTTTCCAAAGGCCTTAACTCAGGATCAAGAAGCAGAGTTCCAATGTTCTGAAACCTGTTATTTTGTGTCATAAAACATTTACAAAAGAAGACTGGAAAGTTCGAGACCACTGCCATATTACAGGGGAATACCGTGGAGGGTGCTCATAATAACTGTAATTTGAGGTGTAAAACACCTAACCCCGTTGCTGTATTTCTACACAATATGAGTGGCTACAACGCAAATTTCATTGTAAAGCAAATGGGTTGTACTACTGAGAGAGTGGATGTTATCGCTAACGCGAAAGAAAAGTACATTTCCTTCACCAAATACGTGGGAAATGTTAAGCTGCGATTTGTGGACACGTTTTGTTTAATGCCGAGTAGTTTGGAAAACTTAGTTTCCAACTTAACATCATACCCTGAAACTGACAAGTACTTTGGGAAAGAAAATGCAATGCTCATGACTCGAAAAGGGGTATTTTGTTATGATTACATTGATTCATGGGAAAAGTTAAGTGAAACGTGTTTACCTCCAAAAGAGGTATTCTTTAACAAATTAAGTCAAGAAGATGTTAGTCAAGAAGACTATGAACATGCCAAAAATGTGTGGAATCAGTTCAACATTAAAACTCTAGGGGAATATAGTTACCTCTACCTAACTTCAGATGTACTCCTTCTTGCAGACAGCTTTGAAACGTTTAGAAACAAAACATTAGAAACACACCGAGTGGATGCTGCACACTTTTTTACTTCGCCTGGTTTAAGTTTCGAGGCTATGCTCCTTTACACAGGAATTGAACTGGAATTGCTACAGGATGACGATCAGGTTCTTCTAATCGTGTCTGGAACACGTGGAGGCATATGCCGGTTGTCTCATCGATATGCTGAAGCTAACAATAAATACATGGAAACCTATGATTCTGAGAAAACATCACAGTTTATTACCTATGACGATGCCAACAACCAATACGGGTGGGCTATGTGCCACCCTCTTCCTTATGGTGGATTTCAGTGGGTTTCTCCAGATACTGTTGATCTAGAAAAACTAAAGTAAGACGATCCTGTGGGCTACATTCTAGACGTTGATTTTGATTACCCATCTGACCTTCATGATCTACACAACGATTTACCTTTCCTACCCGAGTGTACACAACCTAAGGATTCGTCTCTGAAAAAACTAATTCCTCATCTTGGAAATCGAAGGCGGTATGTTGTTTATTACATAACACTTAAACAGGCTTTGGTTCATGGACTAAAATTGATAAAAATGCATCGTGTGTTAAAATTTAAACAAAGACCTTGGCTATAGGCATACGTTGATTTTAATAACAAAAATGAGAAAAATCAGTACAATTTTTTTAACAATGGCATTTTTGGAAAAACAGTGGAAAATGTTCGTAAAAGAATAGACTTATGTCTTGTGACTGACTGCAAAAAAGCTGAAAAGCTAATAGCAATGCCAACATTTATTGACAGAACAATTTATGGTTCTAACCTAGCTGCTTTCCACATGGCTAAACGTAACATTGTATTCAATAAGCCTATATATATTGGAATGTGTATACTGTCCTGCTACCCTATTTTGGCATGGACAATCCTAAACTCATGTATATCGATACCGACTCGTTCGTTTAATTGGTTAACACCCAAGATGTATATCAAGACAAGTTGGATTTCCTAGAACACCTGGACACATCTGATTATCCTACAAATGACATATGATACTCTTTATCAAACAAGAAACCGTTGAGAAAATTTAAAGGTGAGGCTTGTGGACACATTATAAAAACATTTGTTGGACTTAGAGCTAAAATGTACGCTTTAGACATAAATGGTAAAGAAATCAAAATATTAAAGGTATTAACAGAGGTGTTGTCAAAAATTGTATAAGCTTTCAAGATTATAAGGATTGTATTATGAAAAACGAGGTAAAAAAATGCCAATGAACATTATCGCTTGTAAACAACATGACATATCCTCTATAAGACTAAACAAAATTGCTTCGTGTCCTGGTGATGATAAAAGAGTAATTGATTCGAATGGTATAGGTACACATGCCTATGGTCATTACTCATACATTGACCATGCTTAAAGAGTTAAGTTATGAATATGAAAATGCTTTACCTGCATGTAGCAAATACGTAAAACAAAACAATTTAAAAATTAAAACAATAGCACTACAAAAAAAAAAGGAAAAATGATATTCATACTCAAAAATAAATAAAAATAGAAAACATAATAATACCAACTGTACAATTTATATCAAAAGATATTAATAAAGTATTATGTGTAAATAGTGTACATGTATTTAAAATAAAAAATATTGTATGGACACTGCTTGTACATATTTTTATTACTACCCACCTCTCCCCACTCCTAATGCAAAATGAACTTTGTACACGGACTAAATCAAAAACATGTAAACAACAAAATTGGAAAATCCATGTTTCCATATTGACAAAATTGAAAAAACTTTAAACTATCATTTTTAAGAAGTGTAAATGGGAAATTAGTAAATTGACAAATGTGTAAACTGCAAAAATGGAAAATCATGTTTCCATATCATGAAATTCGAAAACTTAAAACTAACATTTTTAAAAACTGGAAATGGGAAATTGGTAAATTGACAAATGTGTAAACAACAAAATGAAAAGAAAAAAATGAATAAAAGCTTTTACTTTTTTAAAACTTAACTGACTTTGTAATCCTAAGCTGGTTGTGCGTAGCGAACATCTTGCACAGTAGTCACAGTGCTAGTGTTAGCTTTATAAGTCTCTATAAGACTAGCATAAAGATAGTTGTGTGTGCCCTTATATACATTGGGTGTGTTGATTAGCCTTTGGCCTATCTTTAAAGGTAAGGTTAGGTAACGTTAGGTTAGGTAGAGTTAGGTGAGGACATGTTTGGTTAGGTAAACTGAGGTTACTGTAGGTTAGGTTAGGTATGTGACCTTGTAGTTTACTCTTTTCGGAGAATCTAAAATGTAAAATCTCAAATCTAAAAATGTAAAATCAAAACACTAAAATCAAAAAATTTTAAATGTCAAATGTCAAATCTAAAAAATGTAAAATCAAAATCTAAAAATCTAAAATTTAAATTGAAAAAAATCTAAAAATGTAAAATCAAAATGTAAAAAATAGAAAATCTTACAGGTTTTAATTTAAATCTTAAAATGAGGTTCTTGGGGGTTATGGTAGGTTAGGTTAGGTAAAGTTAGGTTAGGTTAGGTTATAACTAAGTTTATTATTTGCGCTGTCACATTTGCTCTCATATTTGCTCTCACTTTGAAGTTAGGTTAGGTTAGGTGAAGTTAGGTGAGGTTAGGTTAGGTGAGGTTAGGTTAGGTTAGGTTTGGTTAGGTGAGGTTAAATGAAGTTGGGTTAGGCCGAATGGCAGAGGTATGAGTTAAAACCCGCCTTTTCTTACTTTTTCCTTACAAGACTGAGTGTACCCCGTTCCACTCCTGAGACCAGAAATTAAATTTCTTGACAGAGCCAGGAATCGAACCCGGGCCTTCGCAGTAACGGCCAAGAATGCTAGCCACTACACCAAGTGGTTGACAATATAAAGCTGGTCTGGATTGCACACGATCAATTAAAAATTACCGAATAATAATAATTATAATATAGTACATTATGCAACGAGCCTATAATGGCTATAATTAAGACACGAGTATATTTATAAAACGAGCGTATGCGAGTTTTATAATTTACATACGAATTTCTTAATTACCATTATAATCGAGTTGCATACGACTGTTTATGTTCGACTATAATTATTATAACTATTTTATGTTCGAACATAAATATTCATAATTATCTGTCGAGATTTCGCCACTTTTATGTACTGAACAGAGGGCATGAGACGCAGAGAATGCCTTGTATTTAACCATGGCCTTCTCGATTACCCCACTATGACACTAGGCAACGCAGTTTAGAAGGCCTTGGAACTCCAGGCAGGTGCGAATGCTAACCTTATCTAATTGGTCAAACAACTGCTTCTTGAGCTGTGATTGGTGGGAGAAACTGTTTCATAATGAAAAAAATAGTGTTATAATGACCATCATTATGATACAGTTTACTGACACATAATAGTCAGGGTCGAACATAAATAAATATTCCATTTAGCAACTACACGGCCGACCTCTCCCTGTGACGTCATCCACGGTCTCAGGGCGTGGCGGCCATCTTGCCCATTAGCCACTGTGCCAGCTCTGACTGACCCCTCCATAAGAATAGCATAGGGCTGGTTGCGCGCGGCAGCCACATGGCCCATTAGCCCCTGCGCCAGCTTCGGCCTATATTACCTACTAACCCATACATGGCAGTGTCGCCAACTTGACTCCACGCGTTCTGATAGGCTCAATGATTCACTGCATGTAATACCCTTTATTGGACTTAAACAAAATTTGTTAAGTGCAAAGTGTGCCCCAAGGCATATATTTAGAGTCGCCAGGGCTGCCAACTGTTGATAAATGTTCTCTGAAATGTTGAAGCCTAGTCTCAATATATCAGAAAATAGCAGGCCGACGTTTCGAAATTTTGCACACGTATAAAAGATTCAATTTTAGATTAATTATGAGTAACCCATATACGCCAGTAGTACCAATACGGTTCTACACATGCTGATAGATTGAAAGTTTATCTTCCATACTAACAATTGGATTTCTTCCAAAATTGGCACATATGTACTTCACAATATTTCAGATTAAATTTCAGCCAACCCATTCTTGACAGTGTTGCCAATATGATTCTACATATGCTAAAAAGTTAAATGTTTAACTGCAAGTAACATCCATGCTATCTATTAGACTTTTAGCAAGTTCTTGTACCGAGCAGATATGAATAGGCGTATTCTTTAGTCAACAGGGTTGCTAACTGTTGATAATATTGCTCTCTATAATGTTGAAGCCTAGTCTCTATAATATGTCAGGAAGTATGCGAGCCAACAGTTGTATACTTAGCACACATATAACATAATATTTCAGATTAATTTTGAGTAACTCATACAAGACAGTGGTGCAACATGATTATACGCATGCAGATAGGTACAATGTTTAACTGCACGTAACTTCCACACTAAGGAATGGATTTCATTAAAATTTGCTTTTACAATGTATGCTTTAGGACATATAACTGTGTTTATTATAGGAGTCACTAAGAATACTGATTGTGTAATAATGATCTCAAGTCTTTCAAACACTAGTTTCAACATCTCGGAATACGTATTTGGAACAAACTTCAAACTTAGCACACTGCAAATCTAAGATGTTTTAGACATACTGAACCCATGTACCATTGGTTCAAGGGGTCGAATCCATGTATTTTGGTAAAAGGAAAGAAGGAAATATACAGTCTTCAGAGGAACATAGAAAGATTTTATACAAGAGGGCTAGCATAACGTTGTGTAAGAATTAGAGCCCAGGTGGCCAGGAAATGAGATCATGCCTGACGCATTGATAAGGAGCCAGTCACGAATATAAATAGAACGAGTGGAACTTTCCAAGCGAGTGACGAAGAGCGTGTTTCGGAAATTGCCCTTACGTTGCAGTAAAATGGCAACCGCGCAGCTGTGCCAGAAGAAGAATAATTATATTTAACCCATTTGCAAGAATAAAATTAACTAAAGAAATACAGCATTGTGAATCATTTCGGAATAGAGATTTTTGTGTGGAGATAGATGTTATAATAAAGGCCCAGGAAAGAAGTGCCGACGTGGTCATACGTCATTGGGAGTTTCCCGAGACCCGAGGAGGGGGAATTAAAAATCAACTGTAACACCCACACAGCTGAAGACCAAATTTTATTTAATATCTCAGAACTGCACGATCGATTTTCATGTGCAATGAAGTCAGTTTACGTTTAGAAAACGAGCTGTCCAGAGATATAATTTTTAAAAGTGTGCGACCATTACTTCAAAAGTTGGTTCTGGAAAAAACGTGGATTTTATCTTTTTTTAGCCAAAGAGTATAAAAGTCCTGGCAGAGCCAAGCCAATTATTCAGTCTTGAACGACCGCTGAGGCGGGTCGTACTGTTTCACCAATCATCCAGTTCCGTGAGCGCCGAGGCACTGCACGATGCAGCATCAGAGTACGATAAGTATCATCATAGTATCGCCGTGTGGAGACTTAGGAAAATCCTAATACAGGATTTAGTTCCGCCAATATCAGTCTTACAGTGAAAAGTTCAGTATTACAGTCAAAGTAGGCTGCGAACTTAAAGAACAGACGATAGGTCTTCAAATAACGTTCATTTAAACGACCAAGAGTATCGTAACGTTTTGAAGTACCTTAACAGCGAAATAAACATTCTATCAACGTTAAAGAACCCGATCAGGGTCGGACAAAATAAGGTCCGCATAGTAGTCTGAAAAGATTGGAACTAGAGAACAGAATAATCAGAAGGGAGAATTAAATTCAAGACGTTGTTTCAAGGAAACGAACGAACTATAAAAAGCACTAAGTTACGAGGAGTATTAGATGCTAGAAAATAATAGGTCACCGATAGAGTATTTGGGAGACCGTGAACAAGACAGACTTTCGCTAGACAACTAATAGGGTCTAAAAAGAAGCAGTTCGAGCTAATAATAATAATAATAGCCGATCATCAGGAAACCGGATCTGAAGAAGTACCATTCCAGGGAGGGGTAGAGTGTTCGAGACTTTCATATTCTGGTCAGCTAGGAAGCCGACATCTACTAGTTTCATCCTTGGAGACGGGAATCAAGAAATCACGTGTGCAAGGCCTAATCAAAGCCTCAGTGATTAGAATCAGTGTAGTGTAAATGTATGAAATTTGTGTTAGATAGTAATTTTTCAGTGATTTTATTGTGTGTAATAGAAGAATACACAATTGTATTTTAAAATGCTACCAGTGTTTAAGGTATATAAATTATATGTGTGTCAAGATATGTCAGTGTATGAAATGAATTTGAGCAAGATGGTTTAATCACAAATAGTGGGCAAAATGAAACATCGTTGGAAAGCACGGTAGTGGACCGTCCGAGCATGTAAGTAACCATTTTCATTATGTTAGGTGTTGGGGAATATTTGTGTACAATCCACCTGAGAATAAGAAATAGGGATGTTTTTGAATAACAAATAACAGAATAAGAGCGCGATCTGAACAAATAAAAATTGAGAAATTATAAAATAATTATGTGAAATGAATAAATCCCTTAGAGGGAATGTATGAAATAAAATACCAGTGTATTTGATAAATGTTATGAAAGCAAGCGGAATATAATAATGACAAAAATTATATAATTGATGATTCAGTTGAATTATATGAAGGTAGTAGCTGTTGAGCTCCTGTAAAAGTATAAAGACAAGGTGTGAATACATGTTCTTAAAGTATAGCGATTATTGTCACGGGAGAGGATTAATATAAAAATTGAGATGTAGATCAAATGTTGATTTTAAATTTATCAGTTCTTTGGAAGACGCTAGGCCTTAAAGTAATGTATAGCGCATTGTCGCGCCTTAAAGTAAATTGTCACGCTAGGAAGGCGTTGAATCTAAATATACTTGGTAAATTAATTGTGAGGGTCAGTTGATTGCGGTAATTGAGCTATAATAAGTCCTCCATCTAGTGATGTAGATCACGAGGCCATGTGTTTTATGTTGTGTTATAATAGGGAGCAAATTTATTGTATTATGAGCGCAGGTTAGACCGAGGTCACCCTAAGCCGCTTATTGTTGTAAAGTCCTCCAGTATGGGATTGGTTCCCGAGGCAGTTGAGAGAGTCGAACCCAAACTCGTCTAGTTGTTGAAGCCCCTAAATATTGTTGTTGCATTGAAGTATTCTTACCCATCAATGGTGACACTTCATAATTAATAAATGCCAAGGTTACGAGAGTGGTCAATGAACCTAAATAATGTTGTTAAAATGAATGAAAGAAACGCCAGGTCTGTTCAAAGAACTGTGTATAAGAAATAGCTGTTTTAAAGCATGAGTGTAGCCGTCCCGTGTGGGTGAAACTTAGGGTCTCCCTCCTGGGCGATAAATCAATCTGAGTGTTACGGTCCGACCCCTCGCTATTGAAAGTGTGGTAGGTCAGGGGAACCGTCTGTTTGAAGTAATAATACACCATGAGTGTTTAGAGTTTGTTAATGACCCGGAATTCGAACCGAGGTTCTTGTAGATGAAAGTTACCGCTTGCAAGTTCAGATCGTTTGCTTTCTTATGAGATGATGGTCTTTTAAGACAAAATATAATAAATATAAATCCCTAATGTAATGGTATATGAATGTAGGATTGCACGAGTTTAGTGAAGACAATTAGATTTCGGGAGTGATCTTAATTTTTGACTTTGTTCAAGTAGTCTTCTATAACTCGGGAGTGAACAAGTATTTTTCCCAATCACTGTAGTGAATTTGTTAACTTGAGAGAGGTGGTAATATGAGAACATTGTGAAAAGCCCAAAAATTTAAGTAAAGGAGTAACATTGACGTTAAATAAGATTATATATTGTTTTGACTATAAGAAACTCATAAAATAGATAGTGAGATGTGTAAAGAATGACACAGTTTATATTGGAAAATATCGAGCCATTGAAGCTCGTGGTTGTATTGAACTTTAAAAGGGATACTTTATGGAAGTGAAAAGAATTATAAGTTTGTTGGTTTGAAGGAAACCATGTATTTTAATATAACATTTGTTTGATTTTGTGTATTCCTTGTTCACTCTGAACAAGTTAGAAGGATTTGGTCAGTAGTTTATTTGTTTAATTTGTTTGTAGCGCCATATATTTGGTTAATTTAATGTGTTATAATAGGAGTTGATTTTATTTATTTTTTGGAAGTGTATCCTCTATTTAATCCAAAATGTGTAAGTCACAGAGTGGGAGAACATACCATAACCCCGAAAATCCCGATTTGAGCATTGCTGGCATACTGTGATTTGCATATTTCTTGCTAAAAGGGCACAATACGAACAGTAAATTGTCATAGCACTATTAACATAATTAATTCTATGCATGTGTATAAAGTTCAGTGTTCACCTGCATGGGACCACCATACGAATTCATTGATTTGTACATAATTTTGCACGTACCCCCTGGGGGTTCGCAAAATATTTCAAGGGGTTCGCCAAACACTTTTCCATATTGGTGGATTTCGAGGTTAGGCGTATTACTGTTTCCTTAATTTCTGCGGCATTGTCATATTATTATTATTATTATTATTATTATTATTATTGTGATTAAATTAAATTAACCCTGTAATGCCCCTTGTTACATATGTGTAACATCGGGAATTTATCATATTATTTCCACAATAAATTAATATTTACCGCGAATGCCTGATTTACAGTTATGTAACAACGTTAGGAATGCATTGGTTTCGCTACAATGGAAATTTAGTCTGCCAGATTCTTTGTGTTCTAACAAAACTAACAACATCACCGTGACCCCACTAAGGAACAGTTGCATTGTATATTCGAAAGTCAGTGGTTCACCCAACTCAGATTGTTGTAGAAGGGGTTCGTGAGTCGAAAAAGTTTGGGAACCGCTGGGCTATAGTATGTACGTTCATAGGTTCCATGTTCAACGTCTTGTAACTTACGTAACATTCAATGGATTTCTGTCAAATTTTGTACAACCTGTGTGTGACATAAGAAATATGTGTGCAAATGCTCAGAGATAGCAGTCCTAGCAAATATCTAATATCATTTCACAAATATGTTTATATATTTGAAACGTAATAACAAAAAATATATTTAAATAATTCATGTTTCTTGGGCTAATGCCGTGTGTATTTAGATTAGAACCATACGTTTCGGAGAAACCTTGCCTCCTTTTTCAATGGAAATCAAACCCAGAAAACATGAATTATTTATATAATCCGGGCCGTGAAAGCCTCAATATACATTAAAAATATATTTGTTTTAATTCTTTGTATCGTGCAAAAGCAAAACGAAATTTAAAACTTTGTACTTGACACCTTTCTACAATAAGGAAGTAGAACACGGATATTTTGTTAACAAAACTGAGAAATATTTTACGGTTTTGTAATGAAAAGGAATTGTATGCATAACAGTTTATTCTTATGTGTATTAGATACTATTTTAATGCAAGAAAACCATTATTATAACTAACGAAACCTATTTAAAAATGACTGGTACCGGTTGTTTCTTTTAACCTGATCAGTCTCAAAATTCAAAGCCATAGGCCTACTTATACTGGTTGGTAGTACAATGATTTATTTGTCTTCTACCTCCACAGCACATTCTGCATCTGTAGTAGGCCATTGCAATATATCGTTGTAGAACTCATCATACCCAACAAGGTAAGGTTTGAGGTTAGTGAGGTCTTTCACATTGATGGGAACCAGAAACAGAAGCTGTTTGTAGGTCCTCGGCCAAAACTAGGCATAGGGTTCAAGAAGTACGGGTTGAAGTATTAGCATTGGAATGAGTCAAGATCCTTCCCTTGATCCCTTTCTTCACTAAACGCAATTTTTAACATAATGCCTTACTGTAATACCAGGCCGGAACTTGACTCCTTTCTGCACTAAAATATGCGTCTACCCGTACAAAATATGTTGCCACAAATAGCTCATTTCATCGTATTTTGTCACTTAGCCCTTTCTGAAATAAACGATTCAACTCTACTCGGTTCAGATGTTCAGGAATTTCTAAGAGGGGTGTGTACATACTGGACGGTTGGACACTCATCCACACAGACACACACACATATTAATCCCCGTGTGAACTCAGAGACATATTTAATTGCTATGTAATTTGGTAAAACCCAAACACTGTAGATCTGTGCAATGGATGGTTTAAACGTGCCCCGACAATATTCTGAGTCATGCCTAAATTATTCACATATTGAAGTAGATCTTGATTTCATGTAGAGATATCTAGAGAGCTAAAATGTCAGTAATGTTTGAAGAAAGGGAGTAGCTGAGAGCAAGTCAAAGAGAAAACAGTATATTTATGTAAGAGCTTACGTTTTTTTTGGATAGAATTTATTCAACTCTGAATTCATTTCACAATATTGTTACAGATAATCTTTGGATTTCTTAAAACAAAAAATTAAATATATCACACCTTTGGTTTAATACATATAAAATTTCCTACAAAAGATCAACTAATACAGTCAATCACATTCATAACAATATACTAAAATTTACTAAAATTTATATGAATTCCGTAGTTACCCAATAGTAGCTCATATTTGAAGGACGGAAAACATTTACCAACCCTACAAATATGACAACATATGACGTATTATATAATCTTCATCAATAAAACTGCAAATTTGGTATTCTAAGTTAACAATTCAGTAGCATCAAAATTAACTCTTGATAAATAAATACATCATGCTACAAATTTTCAAAGTAAGTTAATAAGCTTCATGTATTAATTTTCTAGTTGCTATGTAAAAAGGCAGTTTATATAATTAAATTTCTGATGAATTCAGGTAAAATATTTTGAAGATGGGTGCGTATTTATTGACCTACATGGAGTTAAAATGTATTTGATGGAGAAGAAACTAAGAGTAATATTCTGACGTATGTAGCAGCTTAGGCATTCATGACGGGCATCAGAGACAGAGAATAGCCCTGAAGAATCTGAATTCAGCGTTAGGTGAAACGTTAGAAAACTCTTATTTTACTAGACCACGTCCGGCAAACCCAAAATACTTGTTCACCCATTAATAGCAAGATAGTTGGTATGGGGTTCCTTAGTTGTAATATTTCTGAAAAAATATCGTGCTGATCGTCGTTGAAGCAATACTCCGCCTGACCAGTACCCAATAATTTTATTGAACAGTTATCATACTGACTGAAGCAATATTTCGTCTGACCAGTACCCAATAGTCTGTAGGATAACTGTTTAATAAAATCACTGAATAATTTTCTTGTAGAAAATAGGCCTTGTTGTTTGATTCCCAAAATTTTCTTTTCAAATCTGCATTTGAAGGAAATGTGAGGTGGTCGACCGTGGGCTAGGCTGCCATATTATTTCGCATAGCAGGTACCTGTGTTCATGCACAGTTGGTACGGAGCCTTGAGCAAGGTTCTACGTGAAACATATAAGTATCACAGGCAAGAGGTCAGGGTGTCATCTGGACTTAATTAAGAAAATAACAACTGAATGGTTAAGTTTCAACTTCGTCGTCGTTGTCTTGACCGCCAAGCACCATTTCTGATTTTGAAGTCTGTCAAAGAATATGGTGCAAGACGTACAGTGTTTCGAAGTGCATGCATATTTGAAACAAAGGAAAGGTGACGTAGAACGTACTCATAGAACAATTAAATGAATACTGTAGTGGTTAGTATTGTCCACCATAAATTCCGTTTAATTTTAGTTTCACAGAAATATATCCCATGTCATATTCATTAATGCCGTAGACATTGTTTAGGCTGTATCTACTCTGCAGTAACTGTCTTAAAAGTTTGGTGATTTGGAGATATGATAAGGTCATATTCTCTCCATGCACCCAAATATTTCGGGTTGAATTGAGAAGTTACAAGGAGTTAATAAAGGAACTATTAAAACACATGATAATGGTGGAACGAAACGAATGTGGTGTTTTTTCAACTTCCTAACTCATTACTCAAACAAGGACATGCATTATATACTAATGAAGGTGGAGGTAACTCAGGTAATCCTAATCATTATCAAAGTTTGAAAATGAAGAGAGAGGGGCGTTGAAATTTAAAAATTAGAATGTGATACTGGGTGAATTAGAATATACGAATGTAGAAATGAATGAAGAAGAAAATAGAACAAGAAATGACTTTGGTTCGTCAGCAAATATAATTGTGTAACAGTTCTTCACGACTCACTGGTTATATTAATAGGAGCTTAGTACTAAAAACTCTTTGACATTTTGTCTCAGATAATCATCTAAGCATATAATTATATAATTAACAATATGTACAATCATTCACATGAAAGTGATGACAACAAGATTTCTAAAATATAGCACATTGTCCTCACTAACTCTGTTTGTTCTCGCCATTTTAAATAATTAAATAACATCCACTTTATCACAGATCTCTGCTCTTTCATGCAGAATAATGTTCTTATTTTCAAATTGCACACTTTTACTTTGCTTCGAATGGTTCTTGATAGCCATTACCAAGCTGCGTTAAAGTTTATTTACTTCCAGGTGAAGGTGGCAGCATTGCTATAGAAATTAATTCTCCCGTTTTGCTCGTGCAGCTGTTGAGATTGAACTCTTGTACGATTTCTGGTAGAAATTCAGGAAGAGTGCCATGAAAATCGTAGCGTTTAACAGCAGGAGGTATGCAAGCTGCTTCGGGTAACCACAGTCCACCCACAAGAGCTGCATCGAATGCAGCAACACTAGTGCGAACTGAGTCTGTAAAAGAAAATATGTATAAATAATAATAATAATAATAATGATAATAATGATAATAGTAATAATAATAATCAGTTGATATCACATCTAACAGCATATTTCAGAGAAATTATGTGTTAAAGGTTAAAGGCGCTTGTTAATTTATTTATTTATTTATTTATTTATTTATTTATTTATTTATTTATTTATTTATTTATTTATTATGGTGTTTGAAGCCATCTTCAATGTTGCCTTAGTAAACGAATGTTAATGTTTATCAGTCGGTCAACACGATTGTACCAAATTGTGATGGGTTAATCCCTACGCCTGAAAAAAAAATACATGAGATTTAATAAATACCCAACCGGGTGAGTTAGCCGTGGTCGTTACGGCATGACTGCTGGCAGTCGCTCACATCCGGGAGGCGAGGAGGTTCGAATCCCCGCGCCGGCAACCTTGAAGATGGTCTTCTGTGGTTTCCCATCTTCCTTCCAGGCAAATGCTGGGGTTGGTCCCTAACTATAGGCCACAGCCGCTACCTTCCAACTCTTCGACCTTCCATTCCCACTTTCCTCCCCAACGGAACTTGTAGCTCACCCATTGGGTATCCGTCTCGAAGCAGCTACAAAACTGGCGAGCCGAACATGTCCTCGTACACTCCCGGCACTAAAAGCCATACGCTAAAAAAAATACCCAGGGATGACCAGTTTCCATTGTCAAGCGATCGTCATCACATCCATTACACTTAGGCTATAAAATCTATGTCTGAGTGTATGGGTGTTGTATTTACAATATGTAGACTTATTATATATGATTTTATTAAACACAATGAGTACAATCACGTTTTTCACCACTCTGACATTTCTGCGATTAGAGATTGAGACCTGCTTACATATTCCACTAAGTGGTATTTGGGACATGAATTATTGCAATTCTTGCAGACGCAGTCCTCCTTGGGCTCATGAAATGTCTCATTATGACAGATCCTTCCATGGAACCCATGGACAGCGAATCGCGTATACAGAT
Organism: Meconema thalassinum; assembly: GCA_946902985.2. Lineage (NCBI taxonomy): Eukaryota > Metazoa > Arthropoda > Insecta > Orthoptera > Tettigoniidae > Meconema > Meconema thalassinum. Next base: position 1,452,255,933 of record OX336388.2, on the reverse strand, counting down.
GTGGAAGTTTGAAATTTGGCCCCTTCCAGATATCTGTTTTCATTGTTTCAGTCTCCATTATTTCTTGGGGTATTTCGTCGGCTTTTTTTTCGTCTCTCCTCGATGATGGTTTTATACATTTGAGTTTCCGGTAGATCGAACGAGTGCTTTATGTCTTCTATAAAGAAGGATTCCTGTGCTATTTTATAGGCGTAGCTGTTCCTTGAGAATTTTGATATAGAGAGCTCTCTTAATAAATCTGGCTTTGACGCTCTCTAGCTTCCTGAGGTTATTCACCGACAAGTAGGGCCAAATTAATTGTATGCCATATATGGCGGTCGGCATAACTTTAATTTTGAATAGCTTTATCGCTGTTGACAGGGATTGGCTTTGGAGTTTGGGAATGTCGTATGAGACTTTCGTTGCTGCCGTAGCTCATATGTAGACTTATTAAGTTGAAGTATTCAACTTATTTAGACTTATTTAGTTTATTTAAGTATATATTGTAAACACTTTCACCCATTCTCTCAGACTTAGATTTTATAGCATAAATGTAATGGATCTGATGATGATCGCTTGACGCTTTACAATTAAAAACTGGTCATCCAAGGGTATTTATTAATCTCGTGTAATATTATTTTCAGGAGTGGGGAAAAACACATGACAATTGGGTACAATCGTGTTGACCGACTGAAAACATTAAACTTCGTTATTTATTTATTTATTTATTTATTTATTTATGGTACGCAACAGGGCTCAGTGTGCATCCCAATAATAGTGCACGTACACAGTTGAGTACAATAGTAATATCTAAGTGTAAATCTTATCCTTAGGAAGTTTACACAGATGTCTAAATGCATCGTAATAGAAAGCTAAATCTAAATGTAACATAAAAGTATATCTAAATTTGATCTTATGTCAAAAACTAGTAGTTCCGTGAAGAACTAAATAGCCTATTTTCATATATCCTCCTTATGTTAATTGCCTCTATCAACATACAAAATTTCAGTTTGATTGCTATAATAGATTCGTAGATATTGAAAACAGTCAAAATATTTCGGATGGTCCCCATGTTGTATTTTTAATATGTAGGCCTTACAGTTATGTTCTATTACATGAAGATTATTGTGTAGGTGTAGTATTCAAACTTCAATCGCATGGTTAGGACACAAGAAATAAAAAAAGATTTTAAAATTTCGCACAGCTGCCATCTTGTGGTTATGAAAACATTTGAAATAAATTAGATGCCAGAGGATTAAAATTTGTATAAGCACATACCGCACCAAGTTTCACTGCGCACGGATGGTTAAATCGTGAGAACAGTCAATTTAAATATTTATATTTCGCGCCACCATCTTGTTAGATTTGTGCTCACCAGATTATTGAAAGTCCCGTAGGTGAACTTATGTTTATAGCCCCTATCAACATACACAATTTCAGTTTATTTGCCGTCATAGATTAATAGATATTGAGAACCATCTAAATATTTCGGATGGTCGCCATGTTGGATTTTAATATATGTAGGCCATAGAGTTATATACTATTAGATGAGAGTTATTGCTTAGGTTCATTATTTCAACGTTGACTCTAATCGCATGATTAGGACACAAGAAATAAAAACTTAATTTTAACATTTCGCACTGCCGCCATCTTGAGGTTATGTAATCAAATGAACTAAATTAGATGTCAGTGCATTACAATTGGTATAAACATTTGTTGTACCAAGTTTCACTGCGTTCGGATGGTTCAATCGCAAGAAATGTCTATTTAAATGTTTCAACTTCGTCATCTTTTGCGATATTTGATAGTCGATATTTGCGTTTATGAGTGCATGTGTTAGACTGTTGCAAACATTATTAGGAAGTTGTAGTCCTCCTCTTAGCAATCGTGTCTGTCATCACTGAGGCCCGGGTTCGATTCCCGGTTCTGCCAAGAAATTCAATTCAGGTCTGAGGCCTGGAACTGGATAGACTCAACCTCGAGCGGCTTCGGTGACGTAGTTGGTGGTAGCATGCTGAGCTTCTATGCCCAAGATCGCGGGTTCGAACCCGGCCGAAGTCGTCAGATTTATTTAAGAACGTTTAAAATCCGGCGGGCCCATGTCATAGATTTATGGCATGTGAAACTACAATTGTGTGAAGCTAAATTTGTAGGTTAGATTTGATTAACGCTCTTAAGTTACAACGTTCATCGCCAGGTGCCAGTTAAGGTTGCATCTAGTAGCCAAGTTCGCGGCTAGGAGTCGTTGACGGTAGTATTTGTTATCAAAAGTTGGAACTACCTGAAATTTAACATTCACAGTCCTTGCCTGAATTACAGAAAACACACACTAATACAGCCATCACAATTAACATCGGTTATCTGACAGATTCTACCCAAAGTACACGGGGCTACATGGCCACCTTGTCGCTGCCCCTAAACTGAGGAACCAACCAATACTCAACCTCATGAGACAAAACTGAGAGGTGGGTTCAATTCTCATTTCAGCCATCCTAGAAGTGGGTTTCCGTGATTTCCCACTTCTACTCCGGGCAATTGCTCGCATTGTGCCTAAATTGAGCCCACGCACACCCAATTACATATTCACACACAAGTACTATCATCATAATGATACAGTGTGTTAGACAAATGAACAACAGCAACGAAAATGTAGAACTTACCAGCTGAAGTTTTGTGACGTACTTCTTCCACCAAAGGTACTTCTGGTACTGTGGTCCCAGACCGGCAAGGAAATAGTACCCGTACATGACAACATGAACGAACGTGTTGAGTACTGCAAAGAACGAGCCATGTCCACCTGAAACATATGCAATGCCACAGTTTGGGTTAGTGCACTGTAATTCACATTTCCATTACACTTAGCATTTCTCTTCTCCCAATGCCCTGCACCGGAAGGCCTTTGGGAGGACTGGACACAGTTCAGTTGTAACAAATGGAAGCTTTCTGGTCTGGGGCTGGAAAGGAGCGCACTGAGCCTTGTGGCGGAAAATTGACAAGAGGTGAGTCCAAACTCGGTCATCCTGGAAGCAGTGGCGACTGATGATTTTTGTAATGTGTAGGACGTAATATGACAGGCTTGGCTTGGCCGAAACGCCTGAGGATTTGAATGAGTTTTTGAATGGTATGGACACCGTCTTACGGAATGAATACATGATGAAAATTAATAAATGTAAAACAAAAATACTGGAATGCAGCCGAAATAAATCAGAAACCTCTATGGACATCAAATTGGCAGGTGAAAAGCTGAAGGAAGTAGGAGTCTTCTGTTACTTAGGAAGCAAAATAACCAGTGATGGACGAAGCAAAGAGGATATAAAAAGTAGGTTGGCTCAGGGAAGGAAAGCCTTTCTAAAAAAAAGGAATCTGTTGACATCGAATATAGATTTAGGTATTAGGAAGTCATTTTTGAAAGCCTTTGTCTGGAGCGTGGCGATCTATTGAAGTGAAACATGGACTATTGGTGCAGCAGAAAAGAGGAGAATTGAAGCATTTGAAATGTGGTGATACAGGAGAATGATGAAGGTCAGATGGGTAGATAGGGTGACAAACGAAGAGGTATTAAGACGAGTGGGAGAGGAGAGATGTTTCTGGCGACTGCTAATGAAGAGAAGAGATAGGTTGGTAGGACACATACTAATACACCCAGGAATAGCAAGCTTAGTTATGGATGGAAGGGTTGAGGACAAGAACTGTAGGGGTAGACCAAGGTTAGAATATGTTAAACAGATTGCTTCAGATGTAGGGTGTGGTAGCTATGTAGAGATGAAACGATTAGCTCAAGACAGGGAGGTATGGAGGGCTGCATCAAACCAGTCAAAAGACTGAAGAATCAAACAACAACAACAACAACAACTTAGATAATCATTATAGCTGGGCTAAATTGAGATATTAGACTCAGTCTAATATTAATTATTCAGTCGCACAGCACTATTACGAGCACATTACACAATACAATACAATTCAATCGAATACCACACGCTGAAAACAGACTATCCATTTTGACCGCGCAAAATCGTAACCAATAAGCCCGTAGTGTTGGTTTCAAATCAACCAATAGCGAGGGTTGAGGATCTCAGTCGACGTCCTCAGAGCGTCATTAAACAGACAAACCTGCCCCTTCCCCCTCAAGGGCTGCCATACATTTCTAACGCTATAAACACGTGCTTTGAGGATGCAAGGCTTCCTTCCTCATCTTTCTACTCCGGGCGGTGAAGGTCAAACTTCACCCATTTAGGGGTGAAAAGTAGAACTACTGTCGACCAAAATATTATGTGTACTCGAGTTTGAAGGTTGTTTGTGAAGTAACCAGTAGACCTACATAAAATCCAATAACATCATCATTTTTGTCATTCTATTTTACGTTAGTTCATGTAGGGTGGAATTTTTAATTTATATTTTAATATTTTTTATCGCAGTTGGAACACAAAAAGTGCCCGTTTTTAAGCGTGTTTCAACCATGCGTCACATTTAAGAATTATTATCTCACAAACCCGCCATCAGATCTAATCCAAATTTTAACACAATATACATTGGGATGTTGTATAACTGGTTTATTAATTTCTAAATTTTGTCTGTTCAAGAACGAAAGTTGTTATCATTTTTGTAAGGTAACTTTTTCTCGGCTCGGGGTCGTTAGAAAATGTAATTCTTGGTTGCGTTGTAATCCTTATAGATCAAAACGTTATGCTGTATGACTGTGAAATACGTAAATTAATTCACTTATTTTATATCGGTTTGTATTTGTATGGGAAATTAAGACATGGTTCACCAGTTAGCCACTCCGGTGAAAGCTGTACAGCGTTGCCAAGGTGGGCTCCATCACGCTTCATGGCACGCCTCACTCGCTAGTGATGGGCTCCATATCAGCAACGCTGTACAGCATTTTCCGGAGCGGCTAGCTGGTGAACCATGGCCTAATTCCTCGTACAAATACAAGTCGCTATAAAATACAGTAAGTGAATTAATTTACGTACACCACAGTCATACATCATAACTTTTTGATCTATAAGGATTACAACGCAACCAAGAACTACATTTTCCAACGACCCCGAGCCGAGAAAAAGTTACATTACAAAAATGATAACAACTTTCGTTCTTGAACACAGAACATTTTGAAATTAATAAACCAGTTATACAACATCCCAATGTATATTGTGTTAAAATTTGGATTCGATCTGATGACGGGTTTGTGAGATAATAATTCTTAAATGTGACGCATGGTCGAAACACGCTTAAAACGAGCACTTTTTGTGTTTCAACTGCGATAAAAAATATTAAAATATAAATTAAAAATTCCAAACCTACATGATCTAACGTAAAATAGAACGACAAAAATGATGATGTTATTGGATTTTATGTAGGTCTATTGGTTACTTCAAAAATAACCTTTAAACTCGAGTGCACATAATATTTTGGTCGACAGTAGTTACAAATACTGACAGCGACAGTGAGACAGAGCTTATCAAGAGAGCGCGCAATATGGCCCCAAAGTCTATTTTTCAAATCAATCAATTTAAAACAGTTACAGCTGAGAGCTGACTGTAGGATGATCCTCACGTCCTACATGGAGGAATCGTCAGTGCGCTGGAAGTGGTTTTCCATTGTTTCCCACTTCTAGTTCAGTCAAATGTCAGAATGGTTCCTAACTCAAAACCACGGCCACCTCCTTCCCAATCCTCACCTGAATTACAAATGCACAATCGCAATAACACAGGTTATCAGACAAGAATTCCACACATCCAAGTATAAAGTATACGGGGTTAAATGGCCACAATGCCCAAGCTCCTCAAATGTAACAAGAACAACAACAAAAAATAATGTCCAGCTATTCCAGACGCTGTGTGCACTCACCAGGCCATATGTTGATTCCAACCCAGATGTAGGCGACCATGATGGTGTGATGGTACACGTGTAAGAAGGTCACTTGATTGAACTTCTTTCTCAGAACAAAGAATACCTGAAACAAAAGAAAACTGGGTCAGTAAGCTTTTCAGCATAGGGTGCATGTTTCCTTTGTGGTGTTCTTCGTGCGTATAGAACGTTTAAGTTATCTGTGACGGGTTTTTCTATGGCATCGTTCAAATACTACTCTACGTATGATCACTTTAGAAAATAGAGCATACAGATGACACATTTAAGTTCTTATCCAATGAATACCATGCCTGATAAATGTGTGAGGAATGAGCGACGTGATAGTTTTTATTCTGCCATCTGTAATCCCAAAATTAAGGTCTCCTATTTTTAGGTAGATTTCATTAGAAATCTAACTATCGCAATGGGTACCATGTTTCGACTTCCGTAAAATTTCGACATATCTTCGCGTTTCACATCCCCTAGACCCCAAAACCACCGTCAGTTCAAAAGTGTATATATAATTTATATATATATATATATCAGTTTCTTGTGAACAAGATGAAATGAAAATCCACAGCCTGCTTCCAGTCTCCGACCGGGTCAGGAATGGAATGAATGAAGCCCCCATCTAGCGGCGAGGATATGATCTGTGCCGGCTGCCGAGGCCTGACGCACTCCTGTGGGGCAATGATTAAATGAATGACAGATGAAATGAAATGATAGTGGAGAGTGTTGCTGGAATGAAATTCTGACAGGGAAAACCGGAGTACCCGGAGAAAAACCTGTCTGCCTCCGTTTTGTCCAGCACAGATCTCACATGGAATGACCGGGATTTGAACCACGGACCCAGCGGTGAGAGGCCGGCGTGCTGCCGCCTAAGCCACGGAGGCTTCTTGTGAACAAGATAACTGCCGTAATTTTTCACCAATAACTTTGTTTCTTTTTTACATAATACGTATCCCTTTAAAATCTTGGTCGAGTTCGTTAATGGGACCAATTGGTCAAAGGAGGTGAAAATGGGGGGCATTTTTCGGAAAAGTGAAATATCGCTTTAACTCGAAAGAGAGTGGAACAATAAATATACTTGTAAAACTGATAACACACACTATTACAATCATCACAATTAACACCGGTTATCAGACAGATTCTACACACACCCAAAGTACACGGGGCTACATGATCGCGTTGTCGCAGCCCCTAAACTAAGGAACCAACCAATCAACCAATTAGAAAATAGTATTGTCGTTCTAAAGAAGAGACTGCTGCCACTTGCGTTATTAAATGTAACATCCTAAAAAATGGTGCGAGTATAACACAAGAGACATGAATATCTGAAGATTAAACTTTCTTCTTCACCGTGACTTCTTCCTCTTATAAGGACTTAGACACCACATTTGCGATAAGACTTGTTTTAATTCAAGTAAGGACTGCAGACAGCAATTTCAAGTAGTTCCTACTTTTGCTACCAAATGCTACCGTCCACGACACCTAGCTTGTGGACTTGCCTACCAGATGGCATCGCAGTCAGCACCTGGCAGTGAACGTTGGAACTATTAGAGCGTTATCAATTCTAACCTACACATTTTGGCTTCACGCAAGTGTAGTTACTGGAAGGTTCATTTTCATGCCATAAATCTATAACATGGGACCGCCGGCTTTACTTCCCCTCCGGAGGAAGGCATACTGAGGGATTTTTAACGCTCTTAAAAAATCCGACGATTTCGGTCGGGATTGAACCCGCGACTTTGGGCATAGAAACTCAGCATGCTATCAACTACGCCACCGAAGACGCCGATATTTTCTAATTGAAAGTATTCTTCTAAAACATGTTGTTTTCTTCTTTGTAATTTTCATATTTAACCCTACAAGCACCAACCTATTTTGGGTCACATGGAGTACCATGGGGGGGGGGGGGGGAGGGATTTTCCTGCTGAATTCTTTCACTTAATAGGCATTCAATTGTTGATGATATTGATATATTTACTGAAATTAGTATAATACTATTGCACTTAATTCTAACTTCTGAAAGTACTTAAAAATCATGGTCTTTATTTCGAAAATCACTTAAAAACTTTTTGCAACACGTTTTGTAGTCACAATGCATGTCACCACATGAATCCGAGGAACTTCCAACATTCACAGTAGCATCTACCTCATCTTAAGTTTCAATTCCAAGGTCTTCTGGTAAATCTGCCTCTAACGCATCAATAACATCTCTCTCTTGTAAAGATATTTTATAGAAACTACATTCACTTTCACAAACTCAGCATAACTAAACTGTTCCTTCTTATAACAGAAAAACTACCACATATAAGCTTTACAAACCACGAATCATAACTACAACAATCCTAAACACATTGTTTTAAAATAAATTTCAACAATGGCATACTTTCAAACTGTTACAAACTCACAGGAATTCTAAAGAATTAATGTATCATGGAGCACCAGAGGGGGAGAATTGCCACCAAGCATTAAAAATAAAGAGAAAGAGAGAAACATATGTGAAGAGATAATATGAAATATGGTAGCAACTGAAGTTTCTGAAGCTTTTTACAAATAGCTTAAGTAATACTTTCTGTGAATTCAATAGAATCCCCCCACCTTGGTGCTTCTAGGGTTAATATAAGTATACCGTCATTTCTATCGACGAATTTCAACGATTTTTCTGATTTATTTCTCTTGGCCTGAGTTAACATAGAACTCATTTTAAAATTCCATGCTACAATACTTATTGAAGATCAAAGTAAGCATGGAAAGATTTACTGTGTACTTACTGTATCGAGGAGATCCACCATCTTGAACAATAGGTACCACCAGGCAACTCTCGGCATCTGCAAATATAATATTAAACATTAAACCCCTACAAGCCTCAAATTCGTTCTAATTTCTGGGTCTCAATTAATATCACGGCAAGCTGGTGACTTTCATTTTCGACGTAAGTTAGAAATATCAGTTACCTCACACGTCGTAGTTAGTGAAATTCCTGGAATTTAATTTTAGGGTGCCTACCAAATATAGTAGTTTAGATTTATTGGTGGTTTTGGTGTGAATTAGTATATATTAACCACTGTATACCATTTTATTCCATTAGACTAGCATTTCAACATTTCTTCTCACCTTCATGGCGTGCGGAGTGTTGGAGTAGTCTACGGGCTCACATATAAAGCTGTAGTGCCCAAACCAGCCTGCGTCTAGAAGCTAGAACATACACAGTAAAACCTATAACCATGGTCAATACAAATAAAATGTACATAAAAAATCACAGTGAAGATCTTGAAAAGTAAAATAGTACGCTTTCCCCGAATCCACTGAGAATTATTTCGTCATTCTTAGATACCTTAAATAATGGTATTTAAAACTCAACAAATCTTCTAGGATATGCTATTTTTGTGCGGGAGCGTGATGGAGCAATGGCTTAGCTACTGGTCCTTTCCCAGGACCGTTGAGGTTAAATTCCGTTGACTGTGGGGGTGAAATTTTAATCGGAAAGATCGCGTGACACCGAAATTCTCGGCCCAAACTAATGTGAACCAGGTTTGTATTCCGCTACTCAAATAACTGAGATAAAGTTAAGGAATTACTAAAATCTTCTGTGCTAGATGCCTACTGTCGACCAAAATATTATGTGCACTCGAGTTTGGAGGATGTTTGTGAAGTAACCAATAGACCTGCATAAAATCCGATAACATTATCATTTTCGTCGTTCTATTGTACGTTAGGTCATGTAGGCTTAGACTTTTTAATTTATATTTTAATATTTTTTATGGCAGTTGGAACACTTAAAGTGCACGTTTATAAGCGTGCTTCAACCATGCACCACATTTAAGAATTATTATCTCAGTAACCCGTCATCAGATCGAATCCAAATTTTAACACCATATACATTGGAATGTTTTATAACTGGTTTATTAATGTCAAAATTTTGTGTGTCCAAGAAACAAAGTTGTTATCATATTTGTAAGGTAACTTTTTCTCGGCTCGGGGTGGTTGGAAAACGTAGTTCTTGGTCGCGTTGTAATCCATATACGTCAAAAGGTTATGCTGTATGGCTGTCAAATACGTAAATTAATTCACTTATTTTATATCGGTTTGTATTTGTACCGAAAAATTAGACATGGTTCCGCAGCTAGCCGATACGGATCAAGCTGTACAGCGTTGCCGACATGCAGCCCATCACTTCCGAGTGAGGCGCACAATGACGCGTGATGGGCTCCATTCTTGCAACGCTGTTTAGCTTTCTCTATATTTATTTACGCGGCAAATTGTTCAGCCAAGAGAAGTTTTCATGTAACTTATTATTATTATTATTAACTTATTATTATTATTATTAAGGTATTTCTTTGGAGCATTTTTTATAAAATTATAAGTAATCAGATAGATTTTCTATGTTATAGAAAACACTATCAAGAAAATTATTACGAACAACATTATCGTAAGAAAATTATATGATTACGGAATTTTACGGAGTTTTGTCAGTTAGGGTATTATGAGAGAGATGAGTCACGGGGAATTCGGCTACAGGCTTAATCTTGTCGAGAAGCATGACGCAAGCTGGGTTGCAGCTTCAAGAAAAGGCGAAATGGCCTGGACCGGTAATCGACATCATCGCCGCGCCGAGTGTAATGACCCGGAGGTGGGGAAGTATCGCGTGGAGGCTCAGCCAATCAGTGGAGACCGGGCGACTTGAAGACGGGTCCGTAGAGGGGATGCGACAAGTGCATATATGGTTTGCGCGCCGTGGAGGCAAGGCGACTATCTTTGTAAAACTTAACCAGTGTGGTTGTACGTGTGGTTGGTTCCGATGTTCGGACCATAAGTTATCATATCTACATGCATCTCATCAACTAACGAAGAAGATGACGACGACCAGGAGGCTGTGGGAAGCTCTCTACAACATCCAGTACGAGGGAAATGCTACGGCCATTTCCAGTGGTAAGCGCGAATGACTCAGAACTACGTAATCTCTCGTCTCTTTGTTTAATATTCAGTATTTCAGTAACTTCAAGCTTGGGAATAAGAGTAAAGTCAGTAATTTATCCGACTCCGTTTTCACGTAATTTCCCAGCGGTAATATTCAAATCGCAACGCTCCAATTTAAATTCAAACTTATTATTATTATTAATTTATTTTGCAATACTTGTTTTATATAATAAATTCATTTCTTTTAACCATGCGATCTTTGCTTTCAGTAGGTAGCATTAGATATAGACCAATTCCTTCTCCTGATACAATTGTTTGTTGGGTTAATGATCAAATCATACCACGATCTGAGTGAAAAGGTTCTTGAAGGTGTTCTACCAGAGCTAGGTGTTGTTAAATATATATTTAGATTTCAACATAGCGTTGAGGTCTTGGCGCCCATTAAAACAACATATCTTAGTCAGAGTAAATATTTCAAAGTGCAAGACAGAGCTAGTAAGAAACAATTACATTTGTCACGCAACAGTGAGGGCAATAGAAACCGTTTCAATTGTGCGCTCAACGCGGGGCTAGTAAAACCGTTTCAGTAATTAAGACACTTGTATGGATATTATAAAACTCGATTTGCTCGTTTTATATACATACTCGTGTCTTAATTATTGCCATTACAGACTCGTTGCATAATGTACTATTACATAAGCCCCCTGCATTGATATACAGTTGGCAGAGAAATACAGTGAATCGATAATGTAACAAAAAGAAATAAAGACTTCACTAATTGTACATAAAAGTCCCAGTTCCATTTTCATGACGAGGAAGAAAATGTTCTGCGTATGACAAATATGGTGGTGAACCTGTACAATAAACAGTAAGAAAGTTGCTTTAGATATTGCATGCAGATATTATTTTCTGAAGCAACGGTTCCAAGGTCATTACATTCAACAACCGATTGTTACTAATGGTAAATGGTTGAGAACATTTAGTCGCTCGATGCTTGGGTGTTTTCATAAGAATGCGTATAAATCCGTTGTTTCGTTGGTGGACAGAAACCATTTCATTGAAATTTGTTGAAAGTTACATAGGAGATCTTATGGATGTAATTTGTAGAACGAGTTCGACTATTCGTACTTGAGGGGTGAAATCCTAGGGTGTTATCCATTACACTACAAGATGGTATATTGGTATGTACAGAGAGGATAGTTTTTCTGTCTCGGAGCCTGTCTCCCGCCATGCACTTTGCCGTTATGCGGCGCCCGCCCGGCACTGAGTCATTGAGTATAGGAATTTGTACTTACCCAGTTCACAGCTGGTGCTGAAAATATTCGCCATGCACTGCTACACATCGCTGGCTCCTTTTTTTATGACACTGGCATTTACTCTCTTAAGTTCCTCAGCACCGATTGACTGTATTTCAGCTGTAATATAGTCTTTAAGCTCATTTACAGTGTGAGGGTTTCTCGCATACACTCTATTTTTAAGCGTCCCCCACAAATAAAATTCACATGGTGATAAGTCTGGGCTTCGCGGGGTCCACACGTTCCGACTTACAATCCTCGTACCGAAAAAGCGACGCAATTCTGTCATGGATGCTTCGGCAGTGCGAGCAGTGGCAGAATCTTGTTGAAAGTAATTCGACAATCGCTCTCCGTAAGTCAGTTCGTCAAAAAATTGGTCAAGGATCACATTGAAGTACAAATTTAAGTACAAATTCCTATAACCAACGACTCAGTGCCAGGCGGGCGCCGCATAACGGCAAAGTGCGTGGCGGGAGACAGGCTCGCGCCGCGGGCGAGCGGGCTAGCGAGGGTCTCCGAGACAGATATACTATCCTCTCTGTATATAAGAGAAGACACCACGAGGGAAGAGACGAAAAAGTAGACCTCGAACAAGGTAGGACATTTTTTCGACCTGGACCTGAACGAGAATCTGATCAATAATTGGAGAGAGTGGGACAACCCACTGTGGAAGAAGGATACGAAGAGGGTAGGGGCTTTTCCAGACATTTTGATGAAATACATAAATTGACTGGAATGTGAGAATGTGAGTCGAACTCTAGGAAATGATGTAACAGAAGGAAATAAGAGAGCCTTAGGTAAATTTGCGACATCCACTTTGTTTACTTCAATGTATATTCACCAATACAAACAGTTGTATAAAATATTACTAATGAGACGGCAATTGAGTTGTTATTTTCTATGGGGGCTTGCGACATCTTGCGCATCAGGCCAGTAAACGTGTTTGTCTGATAGATTGTACGTATAAATTGGATGTATGATACCACACCGCAATAGCCTTTCAGGAGTGTGGTAATAGTAATAACAGACTAATAATAATAATATCAGACACTTAGAAAAAGACGATTGACATTTTTGGACATATCCAAAGAATGGACAATGAAAGACTTACTAAAATATAATGAAATAATAAATAACCCTGGCACTACAGCCCATGAAGGGCCTAGGCCTACCGAGCGACTGCTGCCCAGCCAATTGGCCTACAGATATTGGGGCGACACGTGATCAGCACATCGGGTACCCTCGGTCGTTAATCTTGGTTTTTGTGATCGGGGCGCTGCCTCACTGTCAGACAGCTACTCAATTGTCCTCACGAGGCTACGTGCACCCTGTTCCAGCCCTCACGTCAGTTTCTCAAATCCCTGACGGAACCGAGAATTGAACCCGGGACCTCCGGGTGAGAGTCAGGCGCGCTACCCCAACACCTCGAGGCCGGCTTACTAATAGTACATTATGCAACGAGCCTATAATGGCTATAATTAAGACACGAGTATTTTTTATAAAACGAGCGTATGCGAGTTTTATAATTTCCATACGAGTGTCTTAATTACCATTATAGGCGAGTTGCATACGACTGTTTATGTTCGACGATAATTATAACTTTATTATATGTTTTAACATAAATATTCATAAATATCTGTTGAGAGTCAGCTACTGGAATTCTGTGATCGCAGAGCGAGCGTTGGGTGTTATACCTTCGTCTTTCAAGATCTTTGAACGGCCGACGCATGCGCTCTGTGGGCTCTCAATGCCATATGCAGCCATATGTTTACATCAGCCGTCCCTCAGTAATATTGTCACCGCAGTCATTTGAAGACAATGCTCTGTGTAGAAATTAGTGTTAGTGATTTTAAGGTACTGTGCTATTTCTTGTCTCATATTCGCCAGTTTATTTACGCGAACATATGGACGGTGGGTATTCCATGTCGGTAATTTATTATAGTTCGATGTTGTGTTTATGTCCGACATGTTGGATTTTGAGCGCATGCGCGAAATTATCGTTTCCTAATTGGTCAATGAACGAGCTCTGATTGGCTGGAGAAACTGTATCGTAATGAAAAACGGTGTTATAATGACCATCATTATGATACAGTTTTCAAACACATAATAGTGAGGGTCGAACATAAAATATATTTAGGCATAATCACGCCTCCTCATTAAAAGAGAACGAAGAGATTTTGGGAAGAAGAAAGCAAATTCAAATTCATCTGTTAAAAAGGTTCAATCGTGCTCCTTAGAAGGGCATAACACTGTAAATGCAATAATAATAATAATAATAATAATAATAATAATAATAATAATAATAATAATAATTTTTTTCGTGTGGCCTCCTGAGAGGCCGATTGCAGGGCTTTCTAGCCGACGTCCGTAGGCGACCTGCACGTCGCAATGAGAGATGAGATTAGTGGATGAAAGTGGGCAAGGATGTGGTAGGAATCGGCCGTGGCCTGTCAGAAGGTACCGTCGCAGCATCTGCTAAGTGTTGAAAATGGGAAACCACGGAATACCATTTCAAGGACGGCCGATGCGACGGTGGGGCTCGAATCCACGCGTGTACCGAGTCAGCACAGAGCTTGGCTCCATGACCTTAAGCTGCACTTTAGCGAGCGTAGCCACTGCTGTCGGTATGATAATAATAATCACCATCATCAACATCATCATCATTATCATCATGAAAAAACAAAGAACGCAAGAAGCAACACAGTGAATTCATGAATAGATTTTGAGATAAGAGGAGGCCAAGTGTCATCAAGTGCAATGCGCTCTATGAATGGGTATAACGAAGGAAGAAAGAAAGAAAGAAAGAAAGAAAGAAAGAATAATAATGTTATGGGTTTTACGTCCCTTTTACCAATTGTGGCTTTTAGAGACGCCGGGGTGCCAGAATTTTTCCCCGAAGGGGATCTTTAACGTGCCAGTAAATCTACTGACACGGCTCCCTCGCATTTGCCCACCCTCAAATGCCAGCTGACTGCGCCAGGATACGAACCTGTAACCTTGTGAACAGCAAGCGAGAACGTTACCGCTGAGCCACGCAGCCAGCCGAAAGAAAGAAAGAAAGAGAGAAAGAAAGAAAGAAAGACTGGAGGAAAGAAAGACAGAAAGAAAGAAAAACAGAACGTAAGAAAAAAGAAAAAAAGACAGACAGAAAGAAAGAAAGTAAGACAGAAAGAAAGAAAGAAAGAAAGAAGGAAAGAAAGACAGAAAGAAAGACAGAAAGAAAAACAGAACGTAAGAAAGAAAGAAAGAAAGAAAGAAAGAAAGAAAGTAAGACAGAAAGAAAGAAAGAAGGAAAGAAAGTAAGACAGAAAGAAAGAAAGAAAGAAAGAAAGAAAGAAGGAAAGAAAGACAGAAAGATAGAAAAACAGAACGTAAGAAAGAAAGAAAGAAAGAAAGAAAGAAAGAAAGAAAGAAAGAAAGAAAGTCAGAAAGAAAGAAAGAAAGAAAGAAGGAAAGAAAGACAGAAAGAAAGAAGGAAAGAAAGACAGAAAGAAAGAAAAACAGAACGTAAGAAAGAAAGAAAGAAAGAAAGAAAGAAAAAAAGAAAGAAAGAAAGAAAGAAAGACAGAAAGAAAGAAAGAAAGAAAGAAAGAAAGAAGGAAAGAAAGACAGAAAGAAAGAAAGTAAGAAAGAAAGAAAGAAAGAAAGAAAGAAAGAAAGAAAGAAAGAAAGAAAGAAAGACAGACAGACTGAAAGAAAGAAAGAAAGAAAGAAAGAAAGAAAGAAAGAAAGAAAAGAAAGAAAGACAGAAAGAAAGAAATAATAATAATCATATGGTCGCAGCTACCCTAGCGTAGATTGTTTGATCTGGAGTTGTTATTTAATTTAGGGAATTTGCGTCACCGTGGCCATTTACCACTGTGTTCTTGTATGTGTGTGTGCTATTGTGGTGTCTGTAGTAGTTGGTCTACATGTTATAGATGCTAGGATTGGGATGAAGGTGGCAGTGACTTCAAGTTAGGAATAATCCCTGCATTCGCCTTGAGTAGAAGAGGGGGAAACCACGGAAAACCACTTCCAGGATGACTGACGTGTGAATCGAACCCATCTCTTCTCAGTCTTGCATCACGAGGCTCAGTGTAACACATTCCAGTCCTCAAACGAGAACTAAATTCCTTGGCAGAGCCGGGAATCGAACCTGGATCTCCGGGGCGACAGCCAAGAATGCCAGCCACTACAACGCGAGGTGGGCAATTAATTCAGCTGTGAGCGCTTACGTTGATATTCTTATACAGTCTGCGTTTAATTTTTTTGAATCAGCAATAGCTTAAATGAATTGTCAGTTTCCAGATTAAGCTGAATCAGAAAGCGGGAACTGGTACCTTTTCATATTACCACACACATGTTACTCTACTGTGTAGCTATGAAAGTCGTGTACTCACCATGACAAACATCATTGCGTTGAAGACAATCTGCACCAAATTGTAGACCATAATAAGGTTCGTAAGTTGAAATGGCTTGCGGTTCTTCATATACCGAGGTCCCAGCCAGAAGACAAACACGATGTAGGAGATGAGTAGCATGATGGGTAGACTCGGGTCTTTGTTGAGTAACCATCCTGCCACACGAGGGTCTGTCAACAAGGATATGAGTTATAGTCCACATAACTCAAACAGTTTTATGATCAATTCAATCCCGGCCAAAGGCAGTGGGATGTTTCAATGCTAAAATTAGAATGAAATTGTGCCTCGTGGTAACACGTCATGCGTAGGAATCATTGAGTACCAATTTGGCATTTTGGTTCTCTCTGCACAATTAAACTTGCCGTAGGCTACTTTGCATAACTGTGAGGCCTTGACTCGTACCCAATTATTGACCATTGGAGTGTCGAGTAATTACGGAGAAGATAATAACAGCCGATAGTGGTGCCAACTAACGAACGGTTGTCACTTACGATGGAAGGCCATTAGGTATCCCGGTTTGATAGACAAACAAAATAATCACAGTTCTAGTGCTTCAGGCTAGAAATTTAATGTTGAAAACGTCACTTAGAAATTAGGATTTTAGTATAACAAAAAGGAAAAGAAATAAAAGAAACTTTACATCAATTTAGTGAACTAAGTACGACAAAGGATGCTGTCTAACGCTTGGTGTGCATGACTTGTCAGTCAAAACGGAAGTAGATATTTAGATTTTGATTTGACCATGTATGGGTAACACTAGCACTCGTAGTGAGAGATTCAATGAACTACATGTGACAAAGGATGTGGTCTAACGTTTGGTGTCCATGTATTGCATGAGTGAAACCATACGAGTACCGTAAGTCTTCGTCTTCTGTTGGGGAGGTTTGCGATTCCTTGAAGCAATTTCATTTGTACTTGATCGTTCAATGATAACAACGTCTTCATTTTGTTGCCGACTCGTTCCAGGTTCGTCGCTGAATCTTACTACATTCTGCTTTTTCATTTTATTATTCCACGTTTGAATATTTTGTGTAGTATTGACCAATACATATATAAGTCAAATCAAAATCAAATTAGCTACTTCCGTTTTGAGAAATTCAAAACTTTGTCTCTCACAAATTGAAGATAAAGAATCAAAGAATAGATTAAAATAATCAAACTTTAATTTCATTTGAATCTGTGGAAAGAGTTCCATTTTAAAAACAAGCGTTTATAGCTTGTTTCTTCAAAATATAATTTAGCTAGAAATAATTTTCAAAATGTTATTTGCAAATATGATAGAATTTTTCAAAACACGCATTTTTACACTTTTCCGGATCTTCTAGATTTTCAATGTTTGCCACATTCGTCAAAATAGCCTAACTTTACGTTTTTGCTAAAGTGGACGCCAATAGTCTGAGTTCTCTTAAGTGTAATTAAAATCATTTCAACGTTAAAAATAAACAAAAATACTTTGGCTATAAAATTAATTATTTGCGTCTATAAATAAAATGAAGTCCCTCATCCTGCATGTCTGTATGTCTGCCTATCTGTTTGTGTGTTCGGGCTAAACTCGTGAACTACTGCACGGATTTTACTGAGGTTTTCATCATTGTTAACCTATTTTCAATTTTGAAAAAATAGGCTTATGAGATCACATTTTGTCCGCGTGTGTGTGTGTGTGTGGTGTCCCCCCCCCTAATAACTTCTATACGGCTGGAGAGATTTGAATGAAACTCGGTAAGTTCATAGCACTATTTCGGGCGACCCCGACCGTGCCCTTCAAATTTTGTTACGTCTCACCAATCCAACATGGCGGCTGTGCGAAATATTCCACCAGCATTCAATATCTCGGAAACTATTCCCGATATCACCCTGGAATTTATTACGGTGATAAAGGGAACAACCTGAAGTTCACCTATGTGACTTTTGAAAAACTGGTAACTACAAAACCAACATGGCGGCCACGCGAATTTGCGACTTTTAAATAGACGTTTCTCGCGATTTAACCAACCAAACGCAATAAAACTTGGTACAGTATATGTTTATACACATTGTAATGCACCGACATCTAACTTCGTTCAATTGTTTACATAACCACAATATGGCGGATGTGCGAAATATTTCACCGGCATTCTATATCTCTGAAACTATTAGCGGTATCACCCTGAAATTTGGTACGGAGATAAAGGGCACTACTGGAAGTTCATCTATAAGACTTTGCAAAACTGGTTAACTACAAAACGAACATGGCGGCCAAGCGAATTTGGAAATTTTAAATAGACCTTTCTCGTGATTTAATGTTCCAAACGCAATGAAATCTGGTACAGAAATTTTTTATACACATTGAAATGCACTGGTATCTAATTTAGTTCAATTGTTTACATAACCTCAAGATGGCGACTGTGCGAATTTTAAAATTAAGTTTTTATTTCTTGTGTCGTAATCATGCGATCGCAGTGAAAGTTTGAATAATGAACCTACGCAATAATTTTCGTTTAATGGTACATGACTCTATGGCCTATACATATAACAATCCAACATGGCGACCATCCGAAATATTTAGACGGCTCTGAATATCTACGAATCTATTATAGCAATCAACCTGAATTTGTTTATGTTCATAGGGCTATGAACTTAAGTTCACCTATAGGACTTTAAATAACCTGGTGATCACAAATCCAACATTGCGGCGATGCGAAGTATAAATATTCACATGGACGTTTCTCGCAATTTAACCATTCGAGTGCAGTGAAACTTGGTTCAGTAAATCCTAATACGAATGTTAATCCATTGGCATCTAATTTATTTCAATTGTTTCCATAACCACAAGATGACAGCTGTGCGAAATTTTAAAATCTCCTTGTTACTTCTTGTGTCCTAATCATGCGATTGAAGTTTGAATGCTACGCGTACACAATAATCTTCATGCAACAGTACATAACTCTAGGACCTACATACATAAAATCCAACATGGCGACCATCCGAAATTTTTAGTCGGTTCTCAATATCTACGAATCTATTACAGCAATCAAACTGAAATTTTGTATGTTGATAGTGGCAGTTAACATAAGTAGGATATATGAAAATAGGCTGTACAGTTCTTCACGGAACTACTTGTTTTTCTCAAGAAAAGTCTACTAAATATGCAGAAAAAATAAGGAAGTCAAATAATTAAGATTTAAGTTGTAGTTGTTGTTGATTCTTTGGGGGATTTGCGACTTCGTGCAAAAAAATTGTCTGATATACTCTGTCACTGTGGTGTCTGTATTAGTGTGTGTATTTGTAATTTGGGTAGGAAGCGGCCGTGGCCTTAAATTAGAGACGACCCTGGCATTTGCCTGAAGTAGAACTGGCAAACAACGGAAAACCATTTCCAGGATGGCTGAGGTAGGAATCGACCCGCCTCTGCTCAGTTTTGCCAAACGAGGCTGAGAGTACCCCGTTCCAGTCCTCAGACCAAAATTGAACTTCTTGGCAGAGACAAGAATCGAACCTGGGCCTACATATGGAAGGATGCAAACATAATTATGTACAGTATATGTTTCTTAATAATAATACAGATATAAACTGCCTAAGATATTCATAATATGCCAACACTTGCGGATCTGATGACGTATCTGTGTGTGGTATGACGTACTCAATATGGTCTCTCACTTCTGACAATTTAGGAGACGGTATAATGCAAAGGAAATGTCGTAGGTAGATTAGAATTGAAAGAGCCCTTTGTTTCATTAGTGTAATTAGTATTTGCTGTACTTTTAGGTAGATTTCATTAGAAAGCTATTGCAATGGGTACCATGTTTCGACTTCCGGAAAATGTCGACATATCTTCGCGTTTCACATCCCCCAGACCCCAAAACCACCGTCAGTTCAAAAGTTTATATATAATTTATATATGTATATCAGTTTCTTGTGGACACGATAACTGCCGTATTTTTGCACCAATCACTTTGATTTATTTTACCGAATATGTATACCTATAAAATCTCGGTCAAGTTCGTTACTGGGCTAAATCGGTCGAAGGGGGTGAAAATGGGGGTCTTTTTCGAAATGAAAAAAAAAATGAAATATTGCTATAACTCTCTTAATATGTGAAATATCGAATCCGTTCAAAGTTCATTCTATGTGTCGGATAGAGCCCATAACTTTATGTTTGAAGAATTTTTTATAGCACCAACCATTGACCAAAGGGGTGGGAAAAAGTGGGTTTTTCGGGAATCATTAATCATATCTCTCTTAATAGGCACAATATCAAAACCGTACAAAATGGACAATATTTCCCTAATAATTACCTAAACGTTTTGTCTGAAAGAATTTTTGATATGACCCACCCTTACGCCAAGGGATGAGAAAAATGATTTCGGAATTATAAGAAAATGTCAAGAGCTATCAGAGGTTGCCATGGCAACACCACTAAATTGATGAGGGATGAGCCATCAGGCGTTGCCATGACAACGCACTTGCACGAGATCAGATTTAGATTTCCATCTGACTAAGTGTGAAGCGGCTTCGGTGACGTAACTGGTAGCATGCTGAACTTCTATGCCCAAGGTCGCAGGTTCAAAGCCGGCCGAAGTCGTCGGATTTCCCAAGAGCGCTGAAAATTCTTCAGTATGCTTTCCTTTGGAGGGGAAGTTCCAACGTTCGTTGCGAGTTGCTGGTTGCGGTGGCATCTAGTAGCCAAGTTCACAGCTAGGTGTCGTTGACGGTAGTATCTGGTAGCAACATTAGAAACTATTGCTTGAAATTGACCGTCTGCAGTCCTTACCTGAATTACAGACTAATGCAGCCATCACAATTCACACCGTTTATCGGACAGATTCTACACTCACCCAAAGTACACGGGGTTACATGACCGCGTTGTCGCAGCCCCCAAACTGAGGAACCAACCAAAATCTCTGCGGGAGATATAATTTTGCGTGAAGAAGCAACAGACCGTTACATAGTTACACATCAGTGTCGAAACCTTGCATAAGGACAGTGTGACCACAAGTATAACAAGTAGTTCCGTGAAGAACTCTACAGCCTATTTTCATATATCCTACTTTGTTAACTGCCACTATCAACATACAAAATTTCAGTTTGATTGCTGCAATAGATTCGTAGATATTGAGAACCGACGAAATATTGCGGATAGTCGCCATGTTGCATTATATATATGTAGGTCCTAGAGTTATGTACTGTTACATAAAGATTATTGTGTACGTGTAGCATTCAAACTTCCATCGCATGATTAGGACACAAGAAGTAACAAGGAGATTTTAAAATTTCGCACAGCTGCCATCTTGTGTTTATGGAAACAATTGAAATAAATTAGATGCTAGTGGATTAACATTCGTATAAGGATTTACAGTACCACGTTTCACTGCACTCGGATTGCGAGAAACGTCCCTGTGAATATTTATACTTCGCGTCGCCGCCTTGTTGCTTTTGTGTTCACCAGGTTATTTAAAGACCTATAGGTGAACTTAAGTTCATAGGCCCAATGAACATAAAAGAAACAGTTTGATTGCTATAATAGATTCGTAGATAATCAGAGCCGTCTAAATATTTCAGATGGTCGCCATGTTGGATTGTTAAATGTATAGGCCATAGAGTCATGTCCCATTAAAGGAAAATTATTGCGTAGGTTCATTATTCAAACTTTCACTTCGATCGCATGATTACGACACAAGAAATAAAAACTTAATTTTAAAATTCGCACAGCTGCCATCTTGAGGTTATGTAAACAATTGAACTAAATTAGATACCTGTGCATTACAATGTGTATAAACATTTCCTGTACCAGATTTCATTGCGTTTGGAACATTAAATCGCGAGAAAGGTCTATTTAAAATTTTCAAATTCCTTTGGCCGCCATGTTCGTTTTGTAGTTAACCGGTTTTTGAAAGTCTTATAGGTGAACTTCTAGTAGTGCCCTTTATCTCCTTACAAAATTTCAGGGTGATGCTGCATATAGTTACAGAGATATAGAATGCCGGTGAAATATTTCGCACATCCGCCATCTTGTGGTTATGTAAACAATTGAACGAAGTTAGATGTCTGTGCACTACAATGTGTATAAACACATACTGTACCAAGTTTCATTGCGTTTGGTTGGTTAAATCGCAAGAAACGTCTATTTAAAAGTCGCAAATTCGCCTGGCCGCCATGTTGGTTTTGTAGTTACCAGTTTTTCAAAAGTCACATAAGTGAACTTCTAGTAGTTCCCTTTATCACCGTAATAAATTCCAGGGTGATATTGGGAATAGTTTCGGAGATATTGAATGCTGGTGAAATAATTCGTACAGCCGCCATGTTGGATTGGTGAGACGTAACAAATTTTGAAGGGCCCGGTCGGGGTCGCCCGGAATAGTGCTATGAACTTACCGAGTTTCATTGAAATCGCTCCAGCCGTTTAGAATTTATTAGGGGGGGACACACACACACCTCACACACACACACACACACACGCACACACACACGGACAAAAGGTGATCTCATAAGCCTATTTTTTTCAAAATTGAAAATAGGCTAAAAATGGACCCCAAATGACAAGAAGGTTACCGTCCCCATAAGACAATAAAATGTTTAAAATATGCATAAAATGACGAAAAACAAAGTTAATTAAGCTCGAATTATAACATACTTTCTCGCAATAAATGAGGTCTGATCCTTCTACGAAAACCTGCATATTCTGCCTATTTTCGCCTATCCCCAAGTTTATCCGGTTGAAATCTACCTCCGCCTTCCGGCGTGCCGAGAGGACTTTTTTAAATAAGAGTATGGACAGCACGTGCAGTAGAAAATACTTTCGTTTCGTTTCGTTTCATTGTGAACGTGGGCGTGCGAAACTTAAAAGAAACAAGATGTTCAGCAAAGAACATATAGCCTACTTTCTCCTAAATGTATGGGTATCTTTATGACTGTTTGTCCTCATCCCTAAAACAATCACCCCAACCACAATGTATTGTTTGTTTTCTTTTATATTGATAATAAGCCAGTAAGTGTCAAGATCCATATTATATACTTTATGATGATTGAATAACAAAACTACTAACTTATTGTAATGCATTCACGTCCGTTAATCTCTATATTAAGCCAGCCTGCAAAATTAAGAATCTTCCGCCCCAATCATCTTCCGCCCCAATCACAGTAGGTGGTGCTGCGACCTATCAGTGAATTAATCTTTATCTTGTACGCCTATGCACTGCCATCGTAATGTACTACGATGGCAGTGTTCCATGGGTGTTGAATGAGTAGGCAGTTTAAAGTAGCCAAGAGGGAGGCGATCCAGCTGGCAGTGTTTAAAGGTATTCGGAGCGCGATCGTGGCTAATAGTTGAACTACCAGTATTACAAAATTGCCATACTTCAGGAGGCCAGCTCAGGCATTTACACAGCGTTATGTTTGGAACAATATTACCCACATAACCCACAAGAGGACAGCACCGTACAGAGGCATTAAGAAGGCTGTGGTTAATGACAACGTGTATCTAGTTCTTCTATTCTCCTTTTCCTAATGGCTTCTGTTTATGTGCGATGCTGGGACTGTGATTTTATTAATATACGAGTGTATACTTTATCCTCTCCTTTGAGCTAAATGACATTTTATTCAGTATCTGTGGAAAAAGCTCGTGCACATCATTTGTAAAAGAATTCAAGAAAAAAAAAACCTAACTGTAGCAGTACTCGATCCCCAGTCAACTGCGTGTCAGACTAACATGCTAGCCCAGAGCTAACCGTATCCATGACGTCAGGTGTTCTTAACTGACATATTAGATACAAACTGTTGGCAAATAATGACTTTAAATAAACGATTTCTTCACTGCAGTACATCTTCATTAAAGATCATTTCATACAAAGTTTATATTATTGTATCAGTACGGTATATCACATACAACATACTAAAACTACTGAAATATAAGACAGGCACATGAGGACAGCTGCCATCTTGTCGTGTGACACAAACGGCTCAGCTCTTTTAAGCCACTCATACTGTATAATATTATAATATTAAATTATAATAAATAACGGATCACGACCTTCAGGATAGCTTAAACCCCCCTAGGCTCGATAATCGGAATTGGTGGGTCTTAAGCTATTTATTAAAATGGTTGCATAATTCACACGGCCGCCATCCTGAAATGGCATGGCCGATGACCTTGAATTTTGGGTGAAAGACGCGTCCTATATAAAGGTATGTTGTCACCAAATTTGGTAGAGATCGGATGATTAGTTTAGCCGTAATTTGATTTTACGTTTTGAACATTTGAGTGGCCGCCATTCTGTTTTGGTAAAGATGGCGGCGATATAAAGTATGACACTGAGGTGTCCTTTACTAGTGCTACCTCTGTACCAAATTTCGTTCAATTCGGTTTCACCGTGTTCGAATTGATAGGGGGGGACAGACATTCAGAGTACACACACTCACACACACACAGACACACACACACACACACACAGACTCACACACACACATACACACACACACACAGACTCACACACACACATACACAGACAGACACACTTTTTTCGCCCTGTGTTGATCTCATAAGTCTACTTTCATTTTTTGCAAAAATCGAAAGTAGGCTAAAAATAATGGATCTTGGTTAGTCTAATTCTCTCCGTTCGGAATGAACGTGCAGGAGAAAACACTTTCGTTTCGTATCGTTGTTAACGTGGGCATGCAAAGTTTAAAAAAATAAAATAAAAAAGATACTCGGTTGGTCGAATTCTGTCCGTTAAATCCAAAGTCCTTTGAATCGATATCCACTAAATTGACGTTTTACTGTTTACTGTTTGATTAGACAGAAAGAATCGATTTCAAATATTTCTTTCACTCAATGCTCAAAAGCCAAAAACACATTATGTAGATTGTCTAGACTAGAGGAAAGTTCGAAGATTTTTAAAGTATGTTTACATTGTTTGGATGATGATTGTTGTTTCAGGGGGTGGAACAGTGAATTATTCTTCCCCTAATACTGACATTCTTTCTACAGAGAAACAAGGCAAGCTTACCTCTGTTCTCCTCGAAGGTCTGCTCGAGTTGTGCGATAAAACTCATGACTGCTGTATTTTTGGCGCGCAGCACGTTCTGTTCCTGATCTGAAACATTACATTGTAACCAGACTTATAAACAGTGCTACGGGAATAATAGAATCTTCTGTGCATATAGATAAGACATCTTAAAATACATCTTTTATTCATATTATCGTATTTGGGGTTAAACCATGTGAAAAATGATTAAAATAGCCTGAGCATTTCGCAAGGGACCAGCTCGTGGTGTAGCGGCTAGAGGCCCGGGTTCAATTCCCGGCTATGCCAAGAAAATTAATTCTGGTGGGCTGGATCGGGATACACTCAACCTCGTAAGGTAAAACTCAGAAGAGGAGGGTTCGATTCCCACCTCAGTCATCCTGAAAGTGATTTTATTGCGGTCTTCCACTTCTCCTCCAGAAAAATGCCGGGATAGACACGGACGCCTCCTATCCTTCCCAATCCTCTCCTGATTTACAAATACACATACTACAATAGACACCACAATAATAAATGTTGTTTGATAACAAATATCAACACACACCTAAGTACACGGGGCAAAATGACCACGATCTCCAAGCTCCTCAAATTAAATTACTACATATTTGATTCATAAAATCAGTTTTTAAAATTTCATCTGGATGGGTTGTCTATAAGACTAATACTTAAAATAACACTTTCCAAGAAATTAAAATTTATTTAATTTTTAAGGAGTTTTAATTGATACTAGTGGTATTAGGATTAAATCCGTGGTACCTTGTCTAAATCCGCAAAATGATGTCTAATAATATGCTTCATTACTACCACTATACCGGAGGTCCGAGGTTCGATTCTCGGCTCTGCCACGAAATTTGAAAAGTGGTATGAGGACTGAAACGGGGGCTACTCAACCTCGGATGGTTCAAATGAGTAGAGGGGGTTTGAGTCCCACCTCAGCCATCCTCAAAGTGGTTTTCTGTGGTTTCTCCACTTCTTCTCCAGGAAAATGCAAATGGTACCTGCCGTATGGCCACGGTTGCCTCCTCCCCTCTTTCTTGCCTATCCCTCCCAATCTTCCTATCACTTCCCATCCGTCATAAGGCCCCTGTTCGCTTTGCAGGTGAGGCCGCCTGGGCGAGGTGCTCGTCCCACCTTCCCAGTTTTATCCCCCGACCCGTAGTTTCAAGCTCCGGGCGGTAAAAGTGTGATCCCTCGCTGAGTCCGAGGGAAAAGCCAACCCTGGAGGGTAAAACGACTGTATGTATGTCTACCCCGTATTATTCCCGTTTTCCAACGGGGTCGGGGATGAGATGCGATGGAAGTCTTTGTGGCGATGGTTTTTACGGCCGGATGCCCTTCCTGATGCCAACCTCATGAGAGGAGTTAATGAGAGATTAAATGAATTATGGTGAATGAAACAGGGCAAGGAAGGGGAAGGAAGCGGCCGTGGCCTGTCAGAAGGTACCGTCCCAGCATTTGCCTGGTGTTGAAAAAGGGAAACCACGGAAAACCATTTCAAAGACGGCCGACGGTGGGGCTCGAACCCACGCGTCTACCGAGTCAGCAGAGAGCTTGGCCCCATGACCTAATGCTGCGCTTTAGCCAACATAGCCACTACTGTCGGTTGGTAAAACGACTAAGAAAAAAAAACTACCACTACGGCTTCACCGAAATACATGACATTTATCAAATACTTCTCAAAAAAAAAAAAACAAGTTATGATGATTTCACCACCAGGTGGTAGCATTTGTCGTTTCGAAATTCATAGCCAAGGGAAATGAAATACTCTTAGTTTATTCAACACAACCGGTGAGATGAACTCGTTTCTTGCACTGTAGCATATCTGCATAAACAATGCATTTTAAGTAACTTAGCCTACTGCGGAATTAGCAAGCCTCGCCTACATTATCAAAAATCCTGTGGAACTTCCCCCGCAATAATTATAATTACACACACACACCACCTCAGCTACCACTATAACGCGTATTATCAGAAAAATACCATACACCCATGTAGATGGGGCTGATAGACAGTCAAGGAGCGGGGACGGAAGACACCTCTCTTCTCACTAACGTAAAATGGTGTGGGGCGATTAATAGCGTGTGTGTAAAGGATCTGATGATAATCGCTTGACGATCGAAACTGGTCATCCAAGGGTAAAATAATGAATCTCATGTAATGTCTTTCAAGATTCATGGAACAATACCCATTATAATATGGGTACAATCGTGTCGACGGACTTCAAATCATTCAAATCTCATTTTCTAAATTGGATCACGCTTAGGCTCTTGGTAAAGTAGCCTCGAGTGCCTTTGAGAGATACCAGGTCCCATATCGTACATTCCTGAAAACATTTATCACACCCTGCTGGTGTAACACCACCTTGCGATATAGAATGTTGTCTTATGAGCTCATAATGCATGCAGCCTTGTTGCATGCGTAATTAGTTATTTAATGGGTACACATAAATATTTAGTCCAGTTAAAGTCAACCACCTATCGGGTGTATCTGCTATAAGTCAACCGGTGTTTCTGAACATTATCAATAGGATTTCTTAACTCTAGGAAAATACGTCAGGTTTACGTGTACTTGCCACATCGGAAGCCATATCTGAAGAAAACAGTTCCGTTTCATAATATGCTCCTAGCACAAACTACTAGATCAATTGTTATGAAAATGTACCTCTATAAGATAAATACTTAAGTTACTGAAAATACATTATCATTCACTTTTACCAACATTACAATTAATCAATTCTTAATTTTTTATTTATTTATTTAGTCAATTTATCCTCTAGGTTGGTGGTTCCCACGGACTCAGCGAGGGAACTAACAACTACCGCCTCTATGGGCAGTGTCCTGGAGCCTTGAACATCTGCTCGGGATGGATACAACTGGAGAGGTGTGATCAGCACGTCGCCCAGGCGGCCTCACCTGCAAAGCGAACAGGGGCCTCATGAGGGATGGGAAGGGATGGAAGATTGGGATGGTTAGGCGAGGAAGAGGGAAGGAGGCGGCCGTGGCCTTACAGTAGGCACCATCCCGGCATTTGCCCGAAGACAAAGTGGGAAATCACGGAAAACCACTTCGAGGATGGCTGAGGTGGGAATCGAACCCCCCTCTACTCATTTGGACCACCCGAGGCTGAGTAGACCCCGTTCCAGTCCTCATACCACTTTTCAAATTTCGTGGCAGAGCCGGGAATCGAACCCAGGACCTCCGGGGCGGCAGGTAACCATGACCCCTACGCTACGGAGGCGACCTTAAAAGCAAATCATTTAGCAAAATGTACATTTATGACCTTACTATTGGACTTAAAGATTTGAAACTAAATGCATTTGAAGACCATTTCACGGCTTACAATCCAACCTAGAATCTTGGTTCTAGTTCTTGAACGTTATTGTTTGTAAATTTTTCTTCGATAAGTTGAGATTTGAATTTGAAGCAATGCATAAATACTGCAGCCATTATTCTAAGTTAGATTATTGTACCTATGCATATAATCATATATTATTTATTTAGCGTATGGCTTTTAGTGCCGGGAGTGTCCGAGGACATGTTCGGCTCACCAGAGGCTGTAGCTGCTTCAATGCGGACACCCATGGGGTGAGCTACAAGTTCCGTTCAATTTCAAGTAGTTCCAACTTTCGCTACCAGATGTCGCTGGTGAACGTTGGAACGTTGATAGAGCGTTTCAACGAAATCTAACTTGAAAATTTAGCTTCACACAAGTTTAATTAGTGGAAGGCTCTTTACATGCCATATAAAGAAAAAATTCAAGTGGATCAATGCAGTAATTTCTGAGATGAAATGAAAATCCACAGCCTGCTTCCAGTCTCCGACCGGGTCAGGAATGGAATGAATGAAGCCCCTATCTAACGGCGAGGATATGAACGTGCCGGCTGCCGAGGCCTGACGCACTCCTCTGGGGCAATGATTAAATGAATGACAGATGCAATGAAATGATAGTGGAGAGTGTTGCTGGAATGAAATTGTGACAGGGAAAACCGGAGTACCCGGAGAAAAACCTGTCTGCCTCCGTTTTGTTCAGCACAGATCTCACATGGAGTGACCGGGATTTGAACCACGGACCCAGTGGTGAGAGGCCGGCGTGCTGCCGCCTGAGCCACGGAGGCTTAGTAATTTCTGAGATAATGATCCTTATTTCCATAAAAATAAAAGTTGTAAAGAATAGCTGTCAAAGAAATATCTGCATATAGATTAATAAGGAAATGGTAGATATTTGCCAAAGTTGACAAACTCTTATCTTGGAAATAGTTCAAAATTTTTGTTCCAAATGAACTTCCAGTAACACTTCAGTTTCCTGAGAACCCAAAACATCAAAAAAGATGAAATTGATAATTTCTACCAAAACCTATGTTAGCGCCATTTTAACTGCTCACCGTGAGGAAGGTTCCTTTTTATGTGCCACGCCAATTCAGCCGACTAGAGGTGAGTATCGTTTGACATTCACCGCGCTTGTGTAAGTACTAGAGGCCCTATGCATACCTGAGAATGCTGAATTACAGCTTCGTTTTCTTCTTCTTCTTCTTGACTCCACGTGGACTGATGAGCGATGTTGCAGTAAGAGATGAAGAGCGGTTACTTGATTAACCCAAACCAAAGAAACACTGAAGAAAGACGAGTGACAACTGCAATCCTTCCGCTTCCCACCCCCACTCACTTCTTGGCCCTTTGAGGTGCCAGTTGCTAATGTATAGATAATGTTGGCACCACTTGCCAGTTGCTAACGTGTAGATAATTTTGGTATGACTACAAGTTGCTGGCTGTTGATGCATAGAGAATGTTGGTAGTACTATATCTCTATCTTCAATACATCGCCTACTATAAGTGTATTTTTACGTTTTCATTTCATTTCTTCTTTCACCGACAGCAGTGGCTACGCTGGCTAAACCCAGCGTTAGGTCTTAGAGGGCCAAGCTCTCTGCTGACTCAGTAGACGCGTGGGCCTGAGCCCCACCGTCGGCCGTCCTTGAAATGGTTTTCCGTGGATTCCCATTTTCAACTCCAGGCAAATGCTGGGACGGTAACTTCTGACAGGCCTCGACCGCTTCCTTCCACATCCTTGCCCAGTTGCATTCATCTTCATCCATTCCATCTCTCATCCCGACGCGCAGGTCGCCTACGGGCGTCGACTAGAAAGACCTGCACTCGGTCTCCTAGGAGGCCACACGACTAAAAAAAAAAAAAAATCTTCTTTCAATTTTGAGTTCAGATGCCACGAGGTACACATTCTTCTGTGCTACAGCATTTCCATCAAAGCGTGTGACAGTAGTTAGACTAATGCCATTACTAATCGATTCTTCATTTCTTCAGATTGTGAGATGACAGTTTACGAGCTGGCTAGGGGCGAGTCTATCACCCCAGTTACAGCCTAGCTAGCGGACGAACATATTACCCCAGATACAGCCAGCAGCAAACTGTTGAGTCGTGTTGAGTTAAAACTTCAGAGAAGAGTGGTTGTGGTTGGAGTTTCCCTGGAAGTGCAACTAGGCTTTTCTTCATTTCGCCTGTGAACTTTCCGTTCCGCAAAATACCTAATTAAAATATATACGAAGCTGAAATTTCACAAGAGCGACAGTTTAAAGAAATCAGTCCGAGAAGACGTTATCACGCTCAAATATCGTCGCGCATCGTAGTTGCACACACCCAGTAATTTTTTGGTACTACTGTACTTCCTTTAATATGACGGTTGTTAACGTGTAGGTAATTATGATACTGAAAATGAAAATCCACAGCCTGCTTCCAGTCTCCGGCCGGGTCAGGAATGGAATGAATGAAGCCCCCAACTAGCGGCGAGGATATGTGCCGGCTGCCGAGGCCTGACGCACTCCTCTGGGGCAATGATTTAATGAATGACAGATGAAAATGAAATGATAGTGGAGAGTGTTGCTGGACTGAAATTTTGACAGGGAAAACCGGAGTACCCGGAGGAAAACCTGTCTGCCTCCGTTTTTGTCCAGCACAGATCTCACATGGAGTGCCCGGGATTTGACCCACGGACCCAGCGGTGAGAGGCCGGCGTGCTGCCGCCTAAGCCACGGAGGCTCCAATTATGGTACTAAAAAATC
Source organism: Meconema thalassinum (assembly GCA_946902985.2). Taxonomy (NCBI): domain Eukaryota; kingdom Metazoa; phylum Arthropoda; class Insecta; order Orthoptera; family Tettigoniidae; genus Meconema; species Meconema thalassinum. The sequence goes on along the minus strand of OX336388.2, from coordinate 1,452,224,414 downwards.
CACTGCCTGCTTCCAGTCTCCGACCGTGTCAGGAATGGAATGAATGAAGCCCCCATCTAGCGGCGAGGATATGAATTGTGCCGGCTGCCGAGGCCTGACGCACTCCTCTGGGGCAATGATTAAATGAATGACAGATGAAATAAAATGATAGTGGAGAGTGTTGCTGGAATGAAATTTGACAGGGAAAACCGGATTACCCGGAGAAAAACCTGCCTGCCTCCGTTCTGTCCAGCACAGATCTCACATGGAGTGACCGGGATTTGAACCACGGACCCAGCGGTGAGAGGCCGGCGTGCTGCCGCCTAAGCCACGGAGGCTTCCCCAATTATGATACTACATCCTTTAAAATGATAGTTGTTAACGTGTAGGTAATTTTGTAACTACTTCCTTTGGTTCTATTTCCTTTAAGATGACGGTTGTTCACGCACATATCATTTTGCTTCTACTTCCTTTAAGATGACGGTTGTTAACGCACATATAATTTTGGTTCTACTTCCTTTAAGATGATGGTTGTTAACGCACATATAATTTTGGTACTACTTCCTTTAAGATGACGGTTGTTAACGCATACTTCCTTCGAGATGCCGATTGTTATTGCATAGATAATTATAGTACTAAGGTTACTTCCTTCGAGATGCCAATTGTTAACGCATAGATACTTATGGTAGGCAACTACTTTCTTTGTTAACGTGTATGTAATTTTGGTACTACTTCCCTTTATATGACGGTGTTAACGTGTAGGTAATGTTTGCACTACTTACGGCGCCGGTGAGTCCGAAGCACTGTTGCGCTAGACCAATGGGTGTCGACACTCGACCCGTTAGGTGTGTCCTGCCATATAAAGCTTTTCTTAATGACCCATTGATGACTACCACCCTGCTCGAGGCAATAGTCCCATTGCACCATGCCAAGAAATTAGTCTTTAAGATGCTTTGATTAAGAAACTGATGGTGACACTTTGATAATTCATTAGGTACCTATTATATTCCTGATAAACTGGAGACTTTTGTTCGAGTCACAATGGCATCCTAATTTTCGACACTTCCATTAAAGATGAATCTCGTTCAGCCCACGGCTACTCACCAATGCTCGTATGGCAAGGTGAACACTATTCCTTGATGGATCATGGGTAAAATGTTCACGTCATGATTGGGAGTTCGATTCCCAGCCGAGGAAATGGATTTCGAAAGGGCGAGAAAAGACTACGTCACTCCGAGACCTCCTGTTGTTAACTCATTTTAGAGGCATGGGACAGCTAGGTTATCAGCCCCGTGTTGATGGGTGTATGTTGAATTTGTATGATAACATGTATTTATATGATGACTGTAATAATGTAGGGACAGGGATGGGGTAGGTGCCTGGGACATGAAATAAGGTACTATCCCGGCATTTGCCTGGAGGTAGTGTAGAAATACACCGAGTAAAAAAAGATACGAGCCTTACAGTAGACGCATATGATGTGTAACATCTGACATGTTATCCTACTATGAAATTGAGAAGAAATGTTTGTGAAGTCATCTGACATGTTATCCTACTCGTATACAACACAGCTTGGACATTCTTAAAATGTTAATTTTCGCTCCGTTTTCATACTGGTACTATGATGAATGTAGCCTATAGATTGAATTGGAGATATGCTACTGTCACACTTGTTTGAACAAACATCAGATATTATATTGTAAATTAAGAGGAGGAAAGAAACCATACTCTTTAGCCTATCTCTAGACTACTAGAAATAATGTCCAATACAATCAAATTTCCCAACTCCTGCTTGGAGCAAACTATTGTAATTAAAATTAGATAAATCGTAATTTCATGTAGTTCTGTTAAAATGACGCATAATCGTTTAAATCGATGATCCGGCAGCAAAAATAATTGCCGGGACTGGGGTTCGAACCTGATACCTCATGATTCACAGACCAAAGGGCAATGGACGCTGCCACTACAACCACAGAAATTAGGAGTACAAGACAGTTACTTATTTTCACGTGCCGGTAATAATATGGAAGTCATTTTTTATGCTCCATTAATATTCAGCTTTTTTAGATAATTTTCCTGCGTGGAATTGAGTTTTAATTTAGTTATGAATACGCCTACTAGACAGTAAAGGGAATTCCTATTGTGGTCCATGAAAGGCTAGCTATGTTCCCGTATAAAAACATCGATATATATTATATTGATCACTGCATTACCGAATTGTGGGTTAATATCTGAATATCCATTGTGCAGACACATAATACCGGCTTTGTCGACTAGTTACAATGTTTCATATTAATGCATACAATCATTTAAATACTGATATGAAGACTTTGAACATGCGGTTTGTGTTTCAATCAGTTGACACCAGAGTTCGTATGAGCGTTTACCGTTCAGTATGAAAGTGTTGAGCAAAGTTTCTCGGGGAGTGGATGCCCATCACTTGTATCCAGAGATTTAAAAACAGACTCTTAATACATAATTATTGTTTTCAGCAAATATGATATAATGAATTTTATTACACCAAAGAATTACAACTTGAAGATGATTTATTGTAGGAATATCTGTAGTGGCGCCTCCAAACCTTGAAGTAATCCGTATGTGATATACATTCCACATGGCCGTATCACTACATTACCGCAATGTGGGTTAATATCTAAATAGCCACTGTGCAGAAACATAATACCGGCTTTGCCTACTAGTTACAATGTTTCATATTAAAGCATATCATCATTTAAATACTGATACGAAGACTTTGCACATGTGGTTTGTGTTTCAATCAGTTGACACCAGAGTTCGCATGAGCGTTTACCGTTCAGTATGAAAGTGTTGAGCAAAGTTACTCGGGGAGTGAATGTCCATCACTTTTATCCAGAGATTGAAAAACAGACTCTTATTAAATCATAATTTTATTCAGCAAATATGATATAATGAATATGTTTACACCAAAGAACGACAACATGAAGATGATTTATTGTAGGAATATCTGTAATGGCGCTTCCAAATCTTGAAGCAGTCCGTATGTGATATACATTCCACATGGCCGACAGTGCGTCATGGCACCAATCTCCGACACCGCGCGCTCATTGTTTCCTCTTTCACACTTCCGTCCGATCCACTTCCGTCCCATTTTTCAAAATCACTCCCACAAAAATATCCAGCAACCTAGTGGAAAGATGTTACACATCAAAAACCACACTCGGGATAGCCACTGTCAGCGCCGGGATTTGAACCACCTGTGACCTCCGGACTTGCTTCAGCTGCCCTTGTGACCGTGGTGCATGATTTAAGGAGCGCAGGTACCTCTTGTATAAGATTTGGTGTGTACAGGACAAAATTAATTATCTCAGCCAGTAGGTCACCCAGTAGAGTTCTGGTTTTCAGCTCTCACTCCCATACAGTAACTTGGCTTCAGGTCATGTGTCTGATTTGCTGGATAACCATTTCCTTCAACGTACAGTGAACCTCGATATCTCGAATTGTTAGGGGATTTCAAAATAAATTCAACTTATCGAAACTTCAAGTTATGGAGATATGTAGGGAAAATGTTACAATTTTTGATATACTGGGGGCGAAATACTGTATATACTAGGGCTTATACTGTATAAGCTTACAACATATACGAGTATAGTAGTTGTCCAAATTTATGTAATAAGTCTTGTAATAGAACTGCATTAGGCAACAAGCCTATAATGGCAGTGATTAAAACACGAGTATGTTTATTAAAAAAAACGGCCGAAGCCGTCAGATTTTTTAAGAGCGTTAAAAATCCCTCAGTATGCCTTCCTTCGGGGGGGAAGTAAAGCCGGCGGTCCCATGTCATAGATTTATGGCATGTTAAAGTACCCTCCACTAATTACACCTGTGTGAAGCTAAATTGGATAGGTTAAGAATGTTAACAACGCTCTCAGGTTTCTACGTTCGTTGCCAAGAGCCGACTGCGGTGGCGTCTGGTAGCTAAATACAGAACTTGGCCTAGTAGTCGTTGACGGTGGCGCTAGGCGGCAAAAGTAGGAACTATTTGAAAAATGCTAAGTTGCAGTCTGTACTTAAATTAAAAAACAGATACACACACTAATACAGCCATCACAATTAACACCGGTTATCAGACAGATTCTACACACACCCAAAATACACGGGGCTACATGGCCGCGTTGTCGCAGCCCCTAAACTGAGGAACCAACCAACCTATGTTTATAAAACGAGCAAAGTGAGTTTTATGTTCGACCCTGACTATTATGTGTCTGAAAACTGTATCATAATGATGGTAATTATAACACTATTATTCATTATGAAACAGTTTCTCCCACCAATCACAGCTCAAGAAACAGTTGTTTGACCAATTAGATAAGGATACCTTGGCGCATGCTCTCAAAATCCAACATGTCTATATAAATTACCGAAAGTGCACCGTCCATATGTTCGCGTAAATAAACTGGTGAATATGAGACAAGAAATAGCACTGTACCTTAATATACCTAAATCCAATTTCTACTCAGCGCGTTGATTTCAAACGACTACGGTGACAGTTTTGCTGAATACTGGTTCACGATCTGCACACCTGGCATTGAAGCACACAGAGCGCATGCGTCGGTCGGCCAAAGAGCTTAGAACACGGAGGTATGCTACCTAGCGCACCATCCGATCACAAAATTCTAGTTACTGAACAGATATTTATGAATATTTATGTTAAAACATGTAATAAAGTTATAATTATCGTCGAACATAAACAGTCGTATGCAACTCGCCTATAATGGTAATTAAGACACGAGTATGTTTATAAAACGAGCTTTAGCGAGTTAGCCATTATAGGTTCGTTACATAATGTACTATTATAATTTCCATATGAGTGTCTTAAGTTGCATGACTTTAGTGTAGAAGTTGATCCGGTTGACAGTAATCAGAACCGACGAGAAGGAGGGGCAAGCAAGGCTGTATTATTTATTTATTTATTTTATGTATTATAGCCCCAGGGCCTGGATTTTCTGAGGGGCCCGAGGGGGTAAGAAAGCTTAGAGTGGGCAACTTTATTCAATTTACTGTCTAAACTATTATGCCTTTTTCTGATGCCGCCAGTGAATAATATTCAAAACATTTCAAAGAGAACATTATAAATATTCATTTTATTTAATAACCATTGTGTTTTTCGTTTTTCTTCAAGGTAGATGGCAAAGTTGCCAGAGTTGTCCATTTAATTTATAACGTGCTAAAGTTCAAAGCTCTTTGTGAAGAATAAAAATTGTTTCAATCTCAGATAAAAATTGACTATTTACTCCATACATTTCTGAAAGGATTATGATTTATACTTGTGGTGCCAGATACAACGAAAAATTTAATGCACAGTGATAACAAGTAGTTCCGTGAAGAATTAACTAGCCTATTTTCATATATCATACTAATATTAATTGCCTCTATCAACATACAAATTGTCAGTTTGATTGCTGTAATAGATTCGTAGATATTGAGAACCGTCTAAATATTTTGGATGGTCACCATGTTGGATTTTTATTTTATAGGCCTTAGATTTATGTACTATTACATGATGATTATTGTGTAGGTGTTTTATTCAAACTTTAATCGCATGATTAGGAGACAAGAAATAAGAGAGGGATTTTAAAATTTCGCTCAACCGCCATCTTGTGGTTATGAAAATAATTTAATGAATTAGATGCCGGTCGATTAAAATTTGTATAAGGATATACCATATCAAGTTTCACTGTGCTCGGATGGTTAAAACGCAAGAAACGTCCATTTGAATATTTAAATTTCGCGTCGACGCCATGTTGGATTTGTGCTCGCCAGGTTATTGAACGTCCCATAGGTGAACGTATGCTTATAGCATCTATACACTTACAAAATTTCAATTTGATTGCTGTAGTAGATTAATAGATATTGAGAACCGTCTAAATATTTCGGATGGTCGCCATGTTGGATTTTAATATATGTAGGCCATAGAGTTATGTACTATTAGGTGATGATTATTGCGTACGTTCATTATGCAAATGTTGATTTCGATCGCATGATTAGAACACAAGAAATAAAAACTTAATTTTCGAAATTCGCACTGCCGCCATATTGAGGTTATATATACAATTGAACTAAATTAGATACCAGTGCATTACAATGTATATACACATTTGCTGTACGAAGTTTCATTGCGTTTGGATCATTAAATCGCGAGAAAGGTCTATTTAAAACTTTCTACTTCGCTTGACCGCCATGCTCGTTTTGTAGTTAACCGGTTTTTGAAAGACTCGTAGATGAACTTCTAGTAGTGCCCTTTATCTCAGTACAAAATTTCATGATGATACCGGTAATAGTTTAAGAGATATAGAATGCCAGTGAAATATTTCGCACAGCCGCCATCTTGAGGTTATGTAAACAATTGAACGAAGTTAGATGTCGGTGCATTACAATGTGTATAAACATATACTGTACCAAGTTTTATTGCTTTTGGTTGGTTGAATCGCGAGAAACGTCTATTTAAAAGTCGCAAATTCGCTTGGCCGCCATGTTGGTTTTGTAGCTACCAGGTTTTCAAAGGTCACATAGGTGAACTTCTAGTAGTTCCCTTTATCACCGTACAGAATTCCAGAGTGATATCGGTAATGGTTTCGGAGATATTGAATGCTGGTAAAATATATCGCACAGCCGCCATGTTGGATTGGTGGGACGTAACAAAATTTGAAGAGCACGGTCGGGGTCGCGCAGAATAGTACTGTGAAATTACCGAGTTTCATTGAAATTGCTCCAGCCGTTTAGATTTTATTAGGGGGGGGGGACACACAAAAATCCTCAAACACACACACGCACACACGCACACACAGACAGACACACGGACAAAAGGTGATCTCATAAGCCTTTTTTTTTTCAAAAATGAAAATAGGCTAAATATCTTACAGTAAAAGAACAACCAATGGTGAGAGAGAGAGGGAGAATAAAATATCCCTCTCGGCAGGCCGGAAGGCGGAGGTAGATATCACCGAGCAAAGAAAAATATATCGAAATCACTATATTTGGCAACTGTTGTATACCTCAAATATTCCACATGTTTAACTTACCATTCAGAAAATTTTTGCTCTTGGCGTAAGGGTAGATCATATCATAAATTCTTTCAGACAAAGGTTTTAAGTACTTTTTAGAGGACTATTGACCATTTTTAACGCTTTTGATAATGTGCCTATTCATGGAGGTATAATTTTCTTCCCCTCTTAAAATGCAATTTTCCTTCCACTTTGGTCAATGGTTGGTGCTATCGATAAACTTAACGGATATACGTGTTTGGCCCTTAGTCTATCCAAGGAATAGTACGAACTTTGAATGGAATCGATTTTTCACATCCTAAGAAAGTTATAGTGATATTTTACTTTTTCAAGAAAACCCCCATTTCCACCCCTCGACTGACATTTTGAATTTTTATATTTTATGTATAAACTTTAGCGTGATTGGTGAAAAATGGCGGTAGTTTTCGTGCCCACAAGAAAGTGATATATATATATATATATATATATATTTGAATATATATATATACTGTACATACTGTATATACTAGTGGACCCGTGCGAGAAATATCGCATGTTCATAAACCTTACTTTCCCCAATAGGTTTAAAAAGAGAGACTTAAGGAGAAAGGTTGTTATGTTTATATTTCAATCAAATGATTATAGGACACTATTTACATTTCATTTAGAATTCCAATCACAATGGTTAAAATAACATGAAACAGGCGTCACAGCGGCCAAATTGTGAAGTGGTCAGCAATTATGAAGCGTAATTTCCTCCATCAACAGTAGGCTATATGCAAATCGCACTCTTCATACATTTTTTGAAAAGTCATTTTTTAAAGAAATTATAGATATTTATGAAATTAGAGTGCAATTCGTCACTGCTAATGTCTATTCTCTTTCATTTGAATGCTCATTTGTCACGATCGGTCGCTTGTGAGCGCCGCAGGAGGGATCTACACTAACTGAAATAATACATGTATATACTAACATTAGCCGTCGCGGCTTCACCCGCGAATATTCTGGTTGTAAAGAGTAGGCTACACTTAGCAAAATCTCAATCATGAATGCTACGACTGATTTATCCTTGGTATGAATAATCATACTTTATCAATTCAGCTACTGGTGCGGTGGTTAGGGGTTTGTCATTCCTTCATAGGTATACCAGAGCGAAGTTATTTTTCTAGGAATATCACAGACACTGTTAATTTAAGCGCCTTTAAATGAGGTTTCTGGAGACCCTTTATAGTCGGGTGAAAAAGACCTTTCGTACCACACTCACACGAGAAAATTGCGTGAAAAAATTCTCGAGTGCCCTTTGACCCCCTTAAGAGCATTATACTGTATGTATTGATGAATTTTACAGCTTAATTTGGCTCAGTGATAACCTTATAACCGTCTAAAAACTTTCACAGTAATGTAATAATTGGAATTGCATTGCGTCTTACAGAAATAGATAGACCTGTGAGATTCTGTTACCATGGTTACCGTGTTGCATTCCTTCATTATTTCATTGTAAATATACATGTTTTAAGGTATTTATTTAATTGTGAGGCATTTAAAGAGTAAGTGAGTGCGTTTCGCTTACGCATTGGGTTATGCTGAACCTGTAGGTACCCCATATGTGTAGGTTGGTGTTAATGGGACCTTATTTTCGGTACAAAACTGGAATAGGACCTTAGCAGAATAATATAGGGAGGGATGATGATACTTTTGAACTGATGGTGATTTTGGGATCTGAGGGATGTGAAATGCGAAGATAAGGCGACATTTTCCGAAGGTCGCAACATGGTACCCATTGCAACAGGTAGCATTTTCATGAAATTTATCTACAAGGAGAGTGGCTAAATAACAAAAAACGAAGGGTGTTAAAATTTGCAACCATAATAACATATTTCCAAAATTATGTCACAGGTTGATCAAAAATGGTGGGATCCGGAAGACCTTGTCCTAGGGCCTGTGATCACTCTGTATGTCCCTGGCAGTAATCGGTGGGAAATTCGAATTAGAACCTTCGAATGCGGCAAGTTGCACTGTAAAATACATGTAAATGTTCGAAATAAAGAACAAGTTTAAGTGTCAGGGGTATACACTGCCGGCCAAGGAAAACAAAACGTAACACTTAGGAAAATGTACGTTGTTGAAATATCATACTTACGTTCTTTATAATGGTTTTCTTTAGAGTCTCTGGGCAAAGGATCATGTTTTGTACATTTGGGAACAAGGTTATGAAAATAGGAATTCTGTTGCCTAGGGTTGCATTTGGAATTAGCCTGAGGGCTGGAACGGGGTACACTCAACTTTGTGAGGCAAAACTGACAAGCGACGGGTTTTATTCCAACCTCAGCAATCATGGAAGTGGTTTCCCACTTCTAATTTAGGCAACCGCCGGGATGGTACCTAACCTAAGGCCACGGCCACTTCCTACCCAATTCCTACCTCAATTACAAATACACACACACTAGTGCAGACATCACAGTGACACTCGCTACCATACAAATTGTACATATATCCAAGTACACGGGGCAACATGATCACTATGTCGCAAAGCTTCTAATATAATAAACAACTGTTAGTCTCGCTATGGATTGGTCATTCTTTATCTTCTCCCTTCTATGGGTAATGTCCTCTAACCTAACATCATTCTTTCGAATGGTCAGTAGTTTGTTTGATTATTCGTTGGTCTTCTATCGCTTTTTTATATTGTCAATTGCTACATGTTTCCCGCAACACCCCTTACGTTAGTGCAGCGAATCAACAACCTACTAGCCGGATTGTGCCGCGCGGATACTCGAATCACCTTTCTGTGGCTTCCAAGCCACATGGGAATTGCAGGGAATGAGTTAGCAGATCAAGCTGCAAAAGAGGCGGTATCACTACCAGCTCGACCAATGGAGGTACCCCCTAGAGATATTCGCTCTCAGTTACGCCGAGAAGTTCTGGCATTCTGGAAGAGTCAGTGGCTAGCTGATCCAATGCCCAATAAACCGAGAGAGATCAAGGGAACTGCTCGCGTGTGGCGGGGCTCTTTCCGGTCACGCAGGGAGTCCGTCATTTTGTGTAGGCTAAGGATAGGTCATGCAAGATCCACCCACTCGTACCTGATGCGAAGGGAAGACCCTCCACTTTGTACCTGTGGAGCCGCATTCACCGTGGCCCACATTTTAACCGAGTGTGAGGATCTTGCTGATCTACAAAGAAACCTTGGTTTGCAGATGACACTGATACTTATATTAGCCGATGACGTGGTGGCTGCTGATCTCGTCATTCGCTATATAAGTGAGAGTGGGTTAGAGCTAGCAATCTAAATTTACAAGTAAATATTGACTCAAAGACTTGCTCCTTTTTGAAATTCTGATTTTCATTTTTCCGTAATTTTGTTTATTCTTATAATTATTAGTTTTTTTGTTTTCTTAATTTTCGGTCTTTTCATATTTCGGTGTCTACCTCTAAATTTTTAATTCCATTCTAAATTTCTATATCTTAATCTGTGTTAAGAGGGGCAGATTACCTCGAAGTTCTTCCCCTTAAAAATAATTACTAACTAGCTACCTAACTTCAGAAATAAAATTGCTTGCTCTAAAAATAAATCAAACACGCTGGAGCGTTGCAAATTTAACCGCGTCATGATGACATCTGGTTACATTGTATTGTAATAATCCCATCACCATTGATTATGGATATACTGTAATCACGATTATGTGTTAATGATACTGCAAAATGTGGATTGATATTTTTCTCATCAATTCATACTGTCTATTACGTCAAAATGAGCTTCATATTCATTGTTAGCTAATTCCGCAACGTCAAGTTCCTCTGAAATCATGAATTATGCACTAAACGCCTTCAGAAACATGTTGCTGAACTGTGTCTTTACGTTTTCCCACGGGGATTTAAATAAATGTTGTTCTTTGGTATATTAAACATTATTGCTTGAATGGACTCATGACAATCAAAACAAACCTCTAGATAGATTCTCAGAGGAAGCATACATCCTAAAATGATTGCTGTCCGGACTGAGGGTAAAATGTTGATGATGATGATTTTAATTCTTGTTTTAAGGGGCCTTACATCTAGGTTATCATCCCCTAATAGGGTAAATGGGGATGCATGTCTAACACAACGATATCCTCAACACCAACGTATCAACAAACTTGCCACGAGCCACCCGCCTTTACTTTAGTGCTCAACTCGAAGACGTGTCAACTGATAATTTGGTGTTGTTAATTCATTTTAGGGGTTTGACACATCGTGGTCATCAGTTCCGTGTAGTTGGGTGTGTATGCAACTTGTCTGATTATCTGAGTTTATGTGATGACTGTAGTAGTGTGCGTAACTTCTTTAGGGACAGGGATGAGGTAGGTTCCCCGGGACTTGAACTAAAGTACTATCCCGGCATTTTCCTGGAGGGAATGTGGTAAACCCCGGGGGAAAACCACACTGTCGATAGCCACTTCCAGCGTCGAGATTCGAACCTGCAATCTCCGGACTTGCTGAAGCTGCCCTCGTAGCCGTGGTGCTCGATTTAATGAGCCACGGGACTAACTAATCAACAGCGTTTCTAGTACAATCGTCGACTCGGCTATATTATTGTCTCGTGACTCAGAGCCTCCTTGTGTGATCTCACAGGTCCTGGGTTCAATTCCCACTTTGACTTTTCTAGAAGTGTTTTTTCGTGGTTTCCCCAGATCTACTTCAGGAAAATATTGCAATGATTTTTAACTTTAAAACACGGCCACCTCTTTTCCAATGCTAGTCTCAATTACAAGTACACACACACCTCAATAACATAGGTTATCAGACCACCCCTACACACATACAAGTACACAGAGCTATAATGACCTTGAACCCCTTATTATATTAGCAACAACTATTCGCAGCGTCCTTGGAAAATCGTTGAATGACTTGTGGCACTGCTTATGGTAAACACTTGAGAAGCAATTGCAAGCAATTTGCTTCCATTGGTTGTGGTTAAAGTGAGAGTTGGGCAACCAAAGATAATCCTTATCGCTCTGTTACGTCAAATGCACCAACTTACAAGGAACTATCTACTGTATTTTCATATTTCGTAAAAGCAAATGGTAAGTAGACCTATTGTTATGACTTCCTAATTTAAAAAGAATGTGTAAATATAAATTCTAGACTATTTTATTGCCTTACAGTCAGCCAACACGTATGTAGATGTGAGTCTTGTTATCTTGTGTGGCTAGCATTGATATGAGGCTTTCCCGACCAAAACGGCGAAATTTACTTGTGGGGTTTTGTTTTTGATTTATGCTTTCGTCTCAATTGGTAACAGTGAGCATTGTTGTAGATGAATGTAGTTGAGTTCACCTAATGAAGAATGGACAGATGCAAATCAGAGGAGTTCGGCTCGATCAGTAGCTGCGTGGAACAGAAGGGCAAACTCGAGAGAGACCGTGGTGTCCTCTCTATGCCCAAGGTCGCGGGTTCAAACCCGGCCGAGGTCGTCGGATTTTTTAAGAGCGTTAAAAATCCCTCAATATGCCTTCCTTCGGAGGGGAAGTAAAGCCGGCGGACCCATGTCATAGATTTATGGTATGTAAAAGCACCTTATACTAATTACACTAGTGTGAAGCTAAATTATAGGTTAGAATTGACTAACGCTCTTAAGTTCCAACGTTCGTCGCCAGGACCTGATTGCGGTGGCATCTAGTAACCAAGTTCTCAACTAGTTGTCGTTGACGGTAGCATTTGGTAGCAAAAGTAGGAACTACTTGAAATTGATCGTCTGCAGTCCTTACCTGAATTACAGGTAACATACACTAATACAGCCATCACAATTAACACCGGTTATCAGACAGATTCTACACACACCCAAAATACACTGGACTACATGACCACGTTGTCGCAGCCCCTAAACTGAAGAACCAACACCAACCATCTAACCGTCGTGTACTCTCTCCAAACCCACTTTTCAAACAGATACTCCAAGCGCAATTAAGAGAGCACTCATCCTCGTGAAGCACAGCTGAGAAGATAACACTGCACAGGGTCAGACACTTAGCGTGACTGGAGTTGATCTCAGTGGAGAATGTTTTTCTCATGGACAGCTTTACGTGGCTCTATCGCGTGTTACATCAAACAGAAATCTTTTCGTGTTCACTGCTGGAGGGAAAACGACTAACGTCATATACAAGGAAATCTTATAAGACCTCGGTTAAAAGTATCCTATCACCTTGCATTCATAACTGTTCCCGGGCGAAGCCGGGGTGATTTGCTAGTATACAATAAATCAATCAATGGTAAGATATGAAGGCTTGTATAAACATTCAGTTCTTATCTTTGCGGTCGTGAAGAACGAATTCTTGGAAAAAGTAATATTTAAAATAGCAAAATGGTCTTACTATGGTACTGACGCTCGCCCTGTCTAAAGCGAAAACTTTCATCGTTGGTCTATATGATCAATTAAATAGGATACGAGAAATAATAAAAAAAACTTTACGAGCCTTTCAGTAGTCGCATATGATGTGTAACATCTGACATAGAAGAAACCTCACTTGAAATTGTTGATACATCGGTATTGTATGTCTACCCCTTATTATTCCCGTTTTCCTACGGGATCGGGGATAAGATGCGATGGAAGTCTTTGTGGCGGATGTTTTTTTCGGCCGGATGCCCTTCCTGACGCCAACCTCACGAGAGGAGTTAATGAGAGATGAAATGAATGATGGTGAATGAAACTGGGTAAGGATGTGGAAGGAAGCGGCCGTGGCCTGTCAGAAGGTACCGTCCCAGCATTTGTCTGGGGTTGAAAATGGGAAACCACGGAAAACCATTTCAAGGTCGGCAAATTGTTGATACACCGGTATTTTATAATATTAGTGGCGCAAATATTAATCTCTTGTAAAAGGGAATGTTTTGCAGATATTGTAGTTTATAATACGGAACTCATTTTATTAGAGGTTTTGTAGCTTCCACCAGTACTAGCCTAAATAAAGAATACGAAATGGATCAACTTGATTAATAGACGCGACACCGCTCATAACCTTAAATTCCCTATAAATAGGCCAACTTGCGAGTAAATGCAATGTGCCCAGCCGTAGATCATGAAAGGCTTGCCCAGTTCCCGGACCTCTTGATTCACAGACCAACACGTATTTTCATATGGATTCTGTTAAAATGAGTCATATTGATATGATAAATATCGTTTAAAACGATAATCTGGTAGCAAAAATAACTACCCCATCCGGGATTCGAACCCGAGATCTCTAAATTCACAGTCAAAGACGCTAACACCACGGCTACTTCGACCACGCGATTATTAAGCACAAGATGGTGCTTATTTTCACGTACCAATAATACTGCATCCCGGAATTAGGTTTCATTTATACTTTGCTTGTTTCGATAATGTTTCTGCATGAAATTGAGTTTAAAATGCCTTATGAATAGATTCTCTTGTGAGTAAAGAGAATGTATTCAGCAATAGTTCATGAAGGCTTGCTCAGTTCTCGAATAAACACAACGATTATATTATATTGATGACTGCATTACCGTTATGTGGGATAATATTTGAATAGTCATTGTGCAGAAACATAATACCGGCAATACCGACTACTTACAGTGTTTCATATTAAAGCATTTTATCATTTAAATACTGATACGAAGACTTCGAACATGTACCATGTGCTTTGTTTCAATCAGTTGACACCAGTGTTTGCATGAGCGTTTACCGTCAGAATGAAAGTGTTCAGCAATGCGATCCAGGTGGCAGTGCGTCTTACACAATTCCGTCCGATCCACTTTCGTCCCATTTTTCAAAATCACTCCCACAAAAATATCCAGCAACCGAGTGGAAAGATGTTACATATCAATAATATCAATAATGTTAATGGCTTTACGCCCCTTTTTACTACTCTGGCTTCTTGAGACGATGCGGTGCCGGAATTTTGCCCAGAAGGGATCTTTAACGTGCCAGTAAATCTACTGTCACGGCTCCCTCGCATTTGCTCACCCTCAAATGCCAGCTGACCGTGCCAGTATTCGAACCTGCAGCCTTGGGCCCAGCAGGCAAGAACGTTACCACTGAGCCACGCAGCCAGCCAGCTGAGAAGAGGAGGGTTCATTTCCCACCTCAGCCATCCGTGGTTTCCCACTTTTACGCCAGGGAAATGCCGGGACGGTTCCTTACATCAGGCTACGGCCTCCTCCTTCGCAATCCCATTCCCAATTTACAAATACACACACTAGTACAGCCATAACAATAACACAAGTAATCAGAAATCCTACACACACCCAACTACACATGAACATGACCACGATGTCACAAATCCCCTTAAATGAGCAAAAACAACAACAAGAGTTCAATCATCACAAATGGCATTGAATATTTTGAAGGCGATACTTATGTTGAGTATGTCAAATCTATTGTACTCATTCTTTGTATTATTATTATTATTATTATTATTATTATTATTGTTATTATTATTATTATTATTATTGTTATTCCATTCATGCCACGTATCAATTATAATAAATGAATAATGTGATAAAAGTTTTGTTTTATTACCATGTATATTTTTAGCCTCTTTTTCACATTTTGCAAAAATGAGGAAAAAGTAGACTTATGATGTCGATCCGGACAAATGTGTGTCTGTCTGTCCGTCTGTCCTTCTGTCTGTCTGTGTGTCCCCCCGATCAACTACTAAACGGCTTGCAGCAATCGAAACCAAATTTGGTACGAATAAAGATCTAAACCTGAATATCACAAGGCCATATTTGAAAATCATGTCAATGCTACCAACTGCTGAAAAACCGCAATTGAAATTTGAGCTCTATGTTGGATATCTTGGAAGGTATGCATGGGAGCTATTCCAAAATTGGCACAGATAGGCTATAAATAATAATAATTTAGTTTAATTTTCAGGAGGCCATACATGACAGTGTTGCTAAAATGATTCTAAGCCTGCTGATAGGTCCAATTTTCAAATGCATATAACTTCTACACTATCAATTGGATTTCTACCAACTTTCCTATGTACTATGTGTAAATAAACAGATAAGACTGAGTGTATTCTTAAGAGCCACCAGGGCTCCCAACTGTTAATAAATGCTCTCTCTATTTTTTTTTTATCCCAATAGCAATATATGAGAAAGTATGCAAGACGACAGCTTTAAACTATGCACACGTATAATACCTGACATTCTATATTAATTTGGAGTAACTAATATACGTCAGTGCTACCAACATGATTCTAAGCCTGCTGATAGGATTAACATTTAAATACATGTAACTTCTATACTATCAATTGGATTTCAACCAAATTTCGTATGTGCAATATGTACCATAACAGATATGACTATGCGTATTCTTAAGAGCAACCAGGGCTGTCAAGTGTTAATAAATGCTGTCTCTATTTTTCACCGTAATAGCAATATATCAGAAAGTATGCAAGACAACAGCTCTAAACTTTGCATACGTACAGTACCTGGCATTCTAGATTAATTTGGAGTAAGTGATAGGCCTATACGTCAGTGCTGCCAAAATGTTCTAAGTCTGCTGATAGGTCCAGTTTTAAAATGCATGTTACTTCTATACTAATAAATGGATTTCATCCAAAATTGGCACAACAATAGATCATACTATTTCAGATTAATTCTGACCAACACATGCATGACATTTTTTTCAACATGATTTTACGCGCGCTGATAGATCCAATGGTTAACTGCACGTAACGTCCATGCTATCCATTGGACTTCGACAAAATAAAAGTCTGTACCTTATGGGGTGGAACTAAGAATATATTCAGTCGCCAGGGCTGTCAACTGTAGTGCTCTATTAGGCTACATTATGGCAGTTATATTTCGAACTAATTAGATATTTCGATATTACCAACTTAATTTCGTCATTTTTAGCCTATTTTCAATTTTGAAAAAATAGGCTTATGAGATCACCTTTTGTCCGTGTGTGTGTGTGCGTGTGTGTGTGTGTGTCCCTAATAAAATCTAAACGGCTGTAGCGATTTCAATGAAACTTGGTAAGTTCATAGCACTATTCCCGGCGACCTCGACCGTGCCCTTCAAATTTTGTTACGTCTCACCAATCCAACATGGCGGCTGTGCGAAGTATTTCACTAGCATTCAATATCTCCGAAACTATCACCGATATCGCCCTGAAATTGTGTACGGTGATAAAGGGCACTACTAGAAGTTCACCTATGAGACTTTCATAAACCTGGTGACTAAAAACCAACATGGCGGTCAAGCGAATTTGAGACTTTTAAATAGACTTTTCTCGCGATTTAACTATCCAAACGTAATGAAACTTGGTACAGCAAATGTTTATACACATTGTAATGCACTGGAGTCTAATTTAGTTCATTCTTTACATAACTTCAAAATGGCGGGTGTGTGAAATATTTCACTGACATTCTATATCTCCGAAACTATTACAGATATCCCCCTGAAATTTTGTACGGTGATAAAGGGTACTGATACAAGTTTACCTATGTATATTTCATAAATCTGTAAAGTACAAAACGAACATGGCGACCAAGCGAATTTGAAATAATTTAATAGACTTTTCTCGTGATTTAACACTCTGAGCGCAGTGAAATGTGGTACAGTAAATGATTTTGCAGATTGTAATGCACTGCCATCTAATTTAATTCAATTGTTTACATAACTTCAAGATGGCGGCTGTGCGAAATTTTAAAATTAAGTTTTTATTTCTTGTGTCGTAATCATGCGATCGAACTGAAAGTTTGAATAATGAATCTAGGCAATAATTTTCCTTGAATGGTACATAACTCTATGGCCTATACATATAACAATCCTAAATGGCGAGCTTCCGAAATATTTAGACGGTTCTCAATATCTATGAATCTTTTACAGCAACCAAACTGATTTCTTTTATGTTCATGGAGACTATGAACATATGTTCACCTATAGGACTTTCAGTAACCTGGTGAGCACAAATCCAACATGGCGGCGACGCGAAATATAAATATTTAAATGGACGTTTCTCGCGAATTAACTATCCGAGTGCCGTGAAACGTTGTACGTTAAATGCTTATACAAATGTTGATCCACTGGCAACTAATTTATTTCAATTGTTTGCATAATCACAAGATGGCTACTGTGCGTAATTTTAAAATCACGTTTTTATTACTTCTTGTGTTCTAATCATGCGATTGAAGTTTGAATACCACACGTACACAATAATCTTAATTTAATTGTACAAAAATAAAAATACAACATGGCGACCATCTGAAATATTTAGACGGTTCTCAATATCTACGAATCTGTTACAGCAATTAAACTGAAATTTTGTATGTTGATTGTGGCAATTAACATGAGCAGGATATATGAAAATAGGCTGTATAGTTCTTCACCGAACTACTTGTTCAAGATAGGTCCATGTAGACTAATCATTGGCATGAATCTTAAAATTTAAGAAAATTAGCCTACGATTCAAATAGCCTCGTTATTTCGTCACGGAATATCATGTTTTGGATGAAATCTAAAAAAAAAAAAAAAAAAAAAAAAAAAAAAAAAAAAAAAAAGAATAAGTAAAGTTCGCCCTTGGTAGAAATTTGTAATGGCATTTTTCTCGAAATGTGCCTTTGTTAAGTTTGCCCTTCTGGTCGGGAACGCTTCATATACTATACTCAGAATAACCTTGTCAGTGTAACTCTTCAGTCGGTCGACACGAGTCTCCCCAAAGACTGGGCGGGGTACAATGTATATTATAAATGAATAATAAGTAAATAACACTCCTGGAAAAAATGACACGCATTAATCCTGATTGCTATTCACCGTCAATATCCACTGTCTTTTCAAATACATTTCGTATGTTTTGTGAAGAAAAACTATGTAAAACATTACATTATTTTGTGTTCTAAAATACCTATTAATGCAACCAAGAAAACTACACAGTGTATCTACATATTTACTCACACGTTTTAATAGTATATCGATCTTTCAGTTGATCGCGTTATCCCGCAACAGCTTCTCGGGGCGTCCGCTTACAGCAGCACATTAGTATACACACGGAGTCTCAGTTCAATGATAGACTCCTGTAGAGCAATATCATCTTTCGTCACAACTAATTAGCAAAACTCTCCTGGAGCTCGTTTTCAACCTTTGCCGCACCTAATGGTAATAGATCTCCTGCAGTGCCCTATCAGTCCTTGTCACACTTAATGAGAAAATATATCCTGGAGCGTGTTATTAGTCTTATATGCACCTAACAAATAGAATTACAATAGGCCTATTACATGACCAGCTAGATTGTCATGAATCAATTGACTCAAAATAGCACACAATTGGTTTGGTATGTTTGGGAATCCAATTCTTCAAGATTTAAAAATTGATTGTTGTGATTACCACTTCATTTTAAGGGCTAAGAACATTTTGGTCATCAGCCCCGCATACTTTGTGTATAGGCATCTTGGGAGAATGGAACACACGCGACTACCAAAATGAATTCATGAATAAGAAGCCCAAGACAAAAGAAGCTGTCGACGGTCAACATTCTGGACGAAGAATGCGATGTGCTCACTGAAGTTAGTTATTTGACAATTACTTTTCAGTCGGTCAACATGAGCCTACTCAATGCGATAGGGCGGGAAGTAACAATTATTTTATCACTCTACTACTTGAATTCTTTATACTGCGTGGCTCAGTGGTAACGGTCTCGCTTGCTGAGCCCTAGGTTGCAGGTTCGTATCCTGGCGCAGTCAGCTGGCATTTGAGGGTGCGCAAATGCGAGGGAGCCGTGTCAATAGATTTACTGGCACGTTAAAGATCCCCTTCGGGGCAAAATTCCGGCACCCCGGCGTCTCTAAAAGCCACAGTAGTTAAAAGGGACGTAAAACCAATAACATTATTATTGAATTCTTTATACACTTTCTAACACTCCTTTCTTACAAATGAGTCCACCTCATTGCGTAATTGCTAGCATTCTTGGTCGTCACCGTGGAGAAATTTAATTCTGGTCTGAGGGATGGAACGGGGTACACTCAGCCTCGTGAAGAAAAACTGGGAGGAGGTGGGTTTGAGTCCTGCCTGAACCACCCTGGATGAGGTTTCCCGGTTGAGCTTCTTAAGATACGTGTTATCTGGATGGAGTTCCAAACACGGGATTTCTAAATGGTGCGGTATATAAATTTTTCTCTGTATTCCCACTGGCTTACGGCAACGATTACATCACTACTATATTTTTCTGACCTGAAGATTCATCTGGAATAATCCGGTTTACTAACGTAAGATAAACCACACACACGTCGAGCCCACGTGGGTCGCCTTCAGCGTAAAAGACGAAACCTAATGGCATTAGGAGTTATTTTCGTGAACAACAGGAGATGACCCGTATTGGACCATTGAGGACTTCACGGACCTGCTCTTCCTAAACATCCTTAAATAACAGTCAGGTTTCTGACTCTGGCTGATCGAGTTCGTTGAATTGGTCTCCTGTTTAGCCTATTTTCATTTATGAAAAAAATAGGCTTATGAGATCAGCTTTTGTCAGTGTATGTGTTTGTGTGCGTATGAGTGTGTGTGTCCCTGATAAAATTGAAACAGCTGGAGCGATTTCAATGAAACTCGGTAAGGTCGCAGTACTATTTTGTCCGACTCCGATCGTGCCCTTCAAATTTTCATATGTCTCGCCAATCCAATATGGCGGCTGTGGAAATTATTTCACCGGCATTCTATATCTCCAAATTTGTTACTGATATCATCCTGAAATTTTGTATGGTGATAAAGGGAACTTCTACACGTTCAACAATGTGACTTAAAATAACCTGGTGAGAACAAATCCAACATGGCGGTGATGCAAAATTTGAATACTTAAATGAACGTTTCTAGCGATTTAACCATTCGAGCGCAGTGAAATTCGGTACGGTAAATGCTTATACAAATTTTAATCCACTTACCTCTAATTTTATGCATTTGATTTCATAAGCACAAAACGGTGGCTGTGCGTAATGTTAAAATTGAGTGTTTATTTCTTGTGTCCTAATCATGCGATTGAAGTTTGAATAGTACACCTTTCATGTTTCATGTAATACAGGGTCATCAATTTAAGTCTCGCATCCGATACCGATCACGGCGCGGCAAGCTCTCGCGCTGACACCCGCTCGCTGGCCGGTAAAAAGTGCGCGACTTCTCCCCACTACTTCGCGTCAACATACAGTCATTTAATAGCAATTTCTAGTGAAAATAATTATCTACAAACTTACCTGGTTTTACAAGAAATGTTCAAAGTGTTGTCCGTCAGCTCGCAAGCATGCCTGGCACCTCGTAAACAAGTTTCTAGACACACGGCGAATGTCTTCCTGGGTGACGTTCGTTATAACTTGGCGAATATTATGTGGAGGACGGATACCAGGATATTTCCGAATGAATCGAAAACGGCACTCTCTATCAGAAGAATACTTCGCATAAGAAAGCACAATGAATACACGTTGATCTATAGAAAACATCACTTCGCATTACAAAGCACAATGAATACACGTTGTTGTATAGAAAACGTCACTTTAAGGCAACACATAAACTGTAAAATTGCCCCGAGACTGCTCTGTATGGTAGGTCAAATCAACTAGCACTTCACAAGCTTGAATACGCCGGAGATACTGACAGCTTATTGCAACATTGCCGATCGCAGCGCACGTGTTCATTGCGGGGAGAACGCCAAGGCCACCTTGACCGGCCTAGCGGCCGCATCTGCCAAGGCCACCTTCACCGGCCTAGCGGCGCGTACATGCGGGAAATAAAATGATGACCCGGTAGTACATAACTCTATGGCCGACATATATAAAAATCCAAAATGGCGACCATCCAAAATATTTAGACGGTTCTCAATATCTACGAATCTATTACAGCAATCAAACTGAAATTTTGTAAGTTGATAGAGGCAATTAACATAAGTAGGATGTATGAAAATAGGATATTTAGTTCTTCACGGAACTACTTGTTTCTTTTTAATTTAGTTCATCGGTTTTGTACCCTTTGTCATCACAGGCCTTATGCACGTATTTGAGTGTGTGATGGTTTATCTGATAACCTTCGGTGATTATAATAATGTGAGCAACTGTAACTAATAGGGTCTAGGACTAGCCTAGCTGCCTTAGTAGACTACTTGAAACAAGGTACCACTCCAGCATTTGCCTGGAAGGAGTTTTGAAAAACACGTGGTAAAAGAACACTACGGATGACCGCAGAGTTCTCCAGCATTGACTACATTAACACTTGAGAACTGGCGTAAAAATATATAAAATATAAAATAAAGACTGACTCCGGGTCATTTTGACCCATAGTGTGTCACTCCCTTTTTGTCGTAGTCGTACCTATTTTAATGAAGTAATGTCACACCCGGTGTCTTCCTATGAACTATTCCCAATATAAAATGAGGTTTATTTATATTTTTCTGATTTAACATGCAGAAAAATGACAATAATTTTCGGTACAGTATCATTGACAAAGCAGTATTCTCAATTTTTTTTGAACAAAGGAGCTGATGACTAAGGTGTCCCTTGACCCTAAACATGGATCAACAAGAATGTAACCTTTGTGATTGTGCTTCATCAAAATAGGTGGAGTTTCCCCTTTAATTTTTACAGGTTGTTCCGACTAACGTAAGCCAAACATTGCCACGCGAGGACTGGCGCTTTGGGTAAATCTGACCCAACCGTAAATAATTTAGAAATGAGTTGAGTTTTCCAAAAGCTATGCTTCTTTTGCAGGATGAAGATCAAGGCTAGGAAGGAAGGTACAGCAAGCGACAAAAATATAATTATTAGGTGGCTTCGGTGGCGTAGTTGGTAGCATGCTGAGCTTCTATGCCCAAGATCGCGGGTTCAAATCCGGCCGTAGCGTTAAAATCCCTCAGTATGCCTTCCTTCGGAGGGGAAGTAAAGCCGGTGGTCCCATGTCATAGATTTATGGCATGTTAAAGAACCTTCCACTAACTAAATTGTAGGTTAAACATTTGATAAACGCTCTTAGCTTCCGACGTTCGTCGCCAGGAGTCGACTGCTGTGGCATCTGGTATTCACTTCTGAACTAGTAGTCGTTAACGGTGGCGTTTGGCGGCAAAAGTAGGAACTACTTTAAAAAAACTCAATGACTGCAGTCCTTACTTGAATTGAAAACAGATAACACACACTAATACAGACATCACAATTAACACCGGTTATCAGACAGATTCTACACACACCCATGATCGCGTTGTCGTAGCCCCTGATCTTAGGAACCAACTCAACCGTTACCAACAAAGTACCAATCTGTATTTTGTTCATACAAGTGAGTTTATTAATCACATGTTACTTTTTCAAAACTAGGGAAAATTGATATTATATTTCAGTCGGTCAACAGATTAATACACACGGCTACGTCTTGGTGTGGACTGTGGGGACTTTTGGGAACGCAGTCTCAAAACCAGGAAGTGGTTGCCTGGAGTTGACCAAGAATTGGGTTGGTAAATTGCTTTCCTATTTATACCGAGTGTGGACACCAAACACATTGCGGAACACAAGTGCTATTTTGACACTCCTTCCAAGAGAATCAGTATGTTCCCTCCAGCTACAGCACTATAGCTTATTACCCAAACAGGACAACTGGACGTCCTGTACCCAGGAGGTAACTGGGCATAGCTGCAGAGCAAAGGTTATAACTAGGGCCTGGATGTTGGTGACATGTCATCTTTTTACTGAGCTGTCTAAAACAATGCTGAAGTACATAGAAACTCCAGACAGGCCGCCCCGTATTCAAATATGTCATTTTTATTTTGCATCTCTTTGCATTTCTTGCTATTTTTCATTTTTAAGAGCAATTTTTACGTTCGGTAGTTTTTTTGGTCATATTTTAGAGAAATCGGCCTTTTAAGGTCTTTTTTTTTTTTCAATTTAGTCATGTCACAACTTTATATGAGGGAGTTACGTCTCTCAGAGTTAAGAAGAAGCTAGTAGCTGATACAAGATAATCTATTTTGATTGACTTTTCCGTTTGAGCTTAAGATGTCAGTTTTGAAATATTGGTGAGTTTATTATTATAAGATCATTTTCTCAATTTTATAGTGCATTTTTTCGAATATTTGAAATATTGTGAGTTTATTATTATAAGATCATTTTCTCAATTTTATAGTGCATTTTTCGAATTTTTGAAATATTGTGAGTTTATTATTATAAGATCATTTTCTCCATTTTATAGTGCATTTTTCGAATTTTTGAAATATTGGTGAGTTTATTATTATAAGACCATTTTCTCCATTTTATAGTGCATTTTACGAATTTTTGAAATATTGGTGAGTTTATTATTATAAGATCATTTTCTCCATTTTATAGTGAATTTTTCGAATATTTGAAATATTGGTGAGTTTATTATTATAAGACCATTTTCTCCATTTTATAGTGCATTTTACGAATTTTTGAAATATTGGTGAGTTTATTATTATAAGATCATTTTCTCCATTTTATAGTGAATTTTTCGAATATTTGAAATATTGGTGAGTTTATTATTATAAGACCATTTTCTCCATTTTATAGTGCATTTTACGAATTTTTGAAATATTGTGAGTTTATTATTATAAGATCATTTTCTCAATTTTATAGTGCATTTTTCGAATTTTTGAAATATTGTGAGTTTATTATTATAAGATCATTTTCTCCATTTTATAGTGCATTTTTCGAATTTTTGAAATATTGGTGAGTTTATTATTATAAGACCATTTTCTCCATTTTATAGTGCATTTTACGAATTTTTGAAATATTGGTGAGTTTATTATTATAAGATCATTTTCTCCATTTTATAGTGAATTTTTCGAATATTTGAAATATTGGTGAGTTTATTATTATAAGAACATTTTCTCCATTTTATAGTGCTTTTTTTCGAATTTTTAGGTCAATTATTACAGTCATTTTTGAAAATGTTAAGTGCCTTTTTAAACGTTTTTACGGCAACAATATCCGGGCCCTAGTTATCACTAATTAATACTGTACTCAAACTAACTTAGTATGAGTGTGGGTTTCCTCCAGATTTGTCCACTCTCCTTCCGGGCAAATGTCTGATTAATACTCTAGCTTATTTAAAGTCCCGGGGCACCTGCCCCATTCCCGACCCCAATAATTACAGTTACATACACTATTACAGGTTATCACTTATCAGACAGATTCAGCACACACTCAACAACATAGGGTTGATGACCGAAGCTGTCCAAAGCCTCTAACAGCAACAGTCAGTAACTTACGAGTATTTAATGCTTCAAGAAACTTGACGAGGGGAATTTTGAGCTCGATTCATTTAAATCAGTTCTGTACTTCTCGTTAAGGGGGCTGCGTGTCGCAGTCTGTAGAGGCGCTGAGCTTCTAACCCACCCAGGTAGTGGATTTTAGAAACAAAACTACCACTTTCGGACACGCAAATAGCCCTGGGGTTTACTCACCCTACACCAGAAATGAGTACCAGGATAATTTCTGGCAGCAAAGACGTCGGGCGTGGAGCTGACAACTCCATCCCAACTAGTGCCGATGTCACAAAAAGTGGAAGTCTCCACCTTCCACTACTCCCAGGGCCTCCATGGCCTGTACGGAGTTGGCTTTGCTTTACTTTTACTTCTCGATAAATGAATAAAAATACTCACCGAAAATTTCGATTAAAAAAAATATGGATATTGAATTATTGTACTTTAAGGTAATGCCATCACATTCATTTTCATATGAGACGGTTTTGTCTTTCAGCGTCCAGTCTAGTCTCCAAGCCTCTGCTTGGGAACAAGTCGCTTCCGTGATCCCCTATTAGTAGTTAGAACAGTGACCTCCTCTGCTTCTATACATCTCACTTTAAAATCGTTCAACACTGAATCTAATTATCGCCTCCTAGGTCTACCTCTGCTTCTCTTACCCTCTACAACCGAGCTCATTAACCTCCCCCCATTCTCATCACGTGACCCTACCTTCTGCGTCGGCTCATACGAACAGCTTTATATACCATAGTGTGTTCAATTCAATTTGGCTTTCATCTCTTCATTACGAGTACCTTCCTGCCATTGTTCCCATCTATTTGTCCCAGATATAATTCTTACTACCCCCATATCAGTTACCTCTAGCTTATGTATCAGATATCCTGAATCTACCCAGCTGTCACTTCCATACAGCAAGGTCGATCTAAATACTGAGCAATGTAGGGAGAGTTTCGTCGCTATACCAACTTATTTCTTAATAATAATAATAATGTCCCTCTTAACTACTGCGGCTTTAAGTGACTCCGGAGTGCTGGAAGAGGATCTTTAACGTGCCAGTAAATCTACTCATATTTTCGCACCCACAAATGGCAACTGACTTCGTCAGGATTCGATCTCACTATCTTGGGGTCACCAGGCGAGAACGTTACCACTGCGCCACGCAGCTAGTCAAACGTACATTAGAACGCAACTGCATTGACTTTTCTGCACCTCGAACCTATTTCTTTTACCATACCACCTTCGTGAGAGAATACACCGTCCGTGTACTTAGAAAGGTCCACCTGCTCCAATTAAGTTTCCCTTATCTGGCATCCTATTTTCTCGTGTTTCTTTCCTATCGACATAAGCCTCGTTTTTGAAATGCTGATATTTATATAATGAAGGAACACACGTATTTCATAGAATACGTGTGATATATCAGTGAGAATTGGTTACGGTAAGATTGTCTCCTGGATACAAAATGGCTTGTTTCCCTCCAGAAATAATGGCACGTAGTATTTCCTTGTAATTCCCACCAGTGTCTCGGCAGGAAATAACTTGATTGCGCTCGAGTGACGTGTGGTGTCCCTGAAATCAGTACAGTAATTACAGTAATCTCTCTCCCTATCTGACTAGTTTCACCAGTAGCGTATGGTTGTTTTTTTCTCCTGAGTGTTGTGATCAGGTCTCTGTTAATACGAGTATTAGCAAGAGCTCTTGCTTCACAAGATACTTATAGTACATTATGCAACGAGCCTATAATGGCTATAATTAAGACACGAGTATGTTTATGAAACGAGCGTAGGCTTACGCTCGTTTTATAAACATACTCGTGTCTTAATTACCATTATAGGCGAATTGCATACGACTGTTTATGTTCGACGATAATTATAACTTTATTATATGTTTTAACATAAATATTCATAAATATCTGTTCAGTCACTAGAATTTTGTGATCGGGTTCTTCGCTGGGTAGGATATCTCTGTTCTCCAAGCTCTCTGGCCGACCGACGCTTGCGCTCTGTGTGCTTCAATGCCATATGTGCAGATTGTGCAACAGTATTCAGTAAAACTGTCACCGAAGTCGTTTGAAAACAACGCGCTGTGTAGAAATTGGAGTTGGGGATATTAAGGTGCAGTGCTATTTCTTGTCTCATATTCACCAGTTTATTTACGCGAACATATGGACGGTGCACTTTCGGTAATTTATATACCTATGTTGGATTTTGAGAGCATGCGCGAAGGTATCCTTATCTAATTGGTCAGACAACTGTTTCTTGAGCTGTGATTGGTGGGAGAAACTGTTTCATAATGAACAAGTAGTTCCGTGAAGAACTATACAGCCTATTTTCATATATCCTACTTATGTTAATTGCCTCTGTCAACATACAAAAGTCTAGTTTGATTGCTGTAATAGATTCGCATACATTGAGAACCGGCTAAATATTGCTGATGGTCGCCATGTTGGATTTTTATATCTGTAGGTCTTAGAGTTATGTACTGTCACATAAAGAGTATTGTGTACGTGTAGTATTCAAACTTCAATCGCATGATTAGGACGCAAGAAGTTAAAAAAAAACGAGATTTTAAAATTTCGCACAGCTGCCAACTTGTGGTTATGGAAACAAATAAAAAAAATTAGATGCCAGTGGATTAACATTTGTAGAAGGATTTACTGTACCTCTCGGATAGTTAAATTGCAAGAAACGACCATGTGAATATTTATATTTCGCGTCTCCGCCATGTTGGATTTGTGATCACCAGGTTATTGAAAGTCCTATAGGTGAACTTACGTTCATAGCCCCTATCAATATTAAAAAATTCAGTTTGATTGCTGTAATAGATTCGTAGATATTGAGATCCATCTAAATATTTCGGATGGTCGCCATGTTGGATTGTTATATGTGTAGGCCATAGAGCCATGTACCATTAAAGGAAAATTATGGCAAGGGTTCATTATTCAAACTTTCACTTGGATCGCATGATTACGACACAAGACATAAACACTTAATTTTAAAATTCGCACAGCCGCCATCTTGAGGTTATGTAAACAATTGAACGAAGTTAGATGTCGATGCATTACAATGTGTATGAACATATACTGTACCAAGTTTCAATGCGTTTGGTTGGTTAAATCGTGAGAAACGTCTATTTAAAAGTCGCAACTTCGCTTGGCCGCCATGTTGGTTTTGTAGTTATCAGGTTTTCGAAAATCACATAGATGAACTTCTAGTAGTTCCCTTTATCACCTTGAAATATTCCAGGGTGATATCGGTAATAGTTTCGTAGATATCGAATGCTGGTGAAATATTTCGCACAGCGGCCATGATGGATTGGTGAGACGTAACAAAATTTCAAGGGCACGGTCGGGGTCGTCCGGAATAGTCCTATGAACTTACCGAGTTTCATTGCAATCGGTCCAGTCGTTTAGAAGTTATTAGGGGGGACACACACACGCACACGCACACACAGGCAGACACACGGACAAAAGGTGATTTCATAAGCCTATTTTTTCATAAATGAAAATAGGCTAAAAATAGTGTTATAATCACCATCATTATGATACAGTTTTCAGACATATAATAGTCAGGGTCGAACATAAAGAAATTAATGATTCACACTGATTGGGGAACACAAGGACAATAACACTGTACATTCAGGCCGCAGAGTAGCATGCGCGTTAAATCGTGCCCCGCGTCTCCAATGGAGGATGGCCTCGGGTGCCGGGTGCAAGCTTTGTTATTTGACACCCAAAGGGTAGCTTGCATGTCGAATTTCGTTGTTCCTTGAAGCACTATGAAAGTCAAGGAAGTTAGATATCAAAGCTCCTCGAACAGTATGGCGCTTTCTAGTTGAGAAATTAGGAACTTTGTGTTGGCGGTAAATCCCGAGATTAATTTTGCCTTTATGAACACGGCCTACTGAATTCAAATGTTTTCTTTGACATGACATGACGAGGTGAAATGTTACGTCCGTTAATTTGGATTCCACGCAAAAAGGAGGTCCCATGGCTGGAATTCAAAGCCACATAAAAAGTAAGCTTCCTTCCTTCCTTCTTTACTGAGGACTGTGTTGGCGGATTGCACTGTCGTTACGAATGAGAAGAATATTTGAACATATAATATGTTAGGCTGTCTGTGTCTATACAGCAACGTTGTTCCTTCAACAAGTAGCCTCGTTGGCATTTCATTGTATTTTGGATGTTCTTCATTTTAATTTTGGTTTTCATTGATGGTTATCCCGATAAGATTAGTTTTTTTGCTTTGAGAATTGAGAAGTCAAATCGGCTCGACAATGGAATGATAAAACAAAATTCACATTAAATTCAACTAACTAAACCTGCACTTCAGCTGGCCCTGTGGTGTAAGGGTAGCGCACCTGCCTCTCACCCAGAGGCCCCGGGTTCGATTCCCGGCTCAGTCAGGGATTTTAGAAACTGACGTGAGGGCTGGAACAGGGTGCTCTCAGCCTTGTGAGGACAATTGAGTAGCTGCCTGACAGTGAGGCAGCACCCCGGTTGCTCCGTCAGGGATTTTAGAAACTGCCGTGAGGGCTGGAACGGGGTGCACTCAGCCTCGTGAGGACAATTGAGTAGCTGTCTGACAGTGAGGCAGCGCCCTGGTTGCAAAAACCAAGATTAACAGCCGAGGGGACCCGATACGCTGACCACGCGTCACCTCAATATCTGCAGGCCAAATGGATGGACAGCGGTCGCTAGGTAGAAATAAGGCCTTCGTGGGTTGTAGTGCAAGGGATTTGTTTTTAAACTACACTTGTTTGTTTTTGTTTCTTGTGAGATAAAATGTACTTCCATTCCATCTAATAGATAGAGTTCACGATATTTAGTGTATATTCATCTTACGGTAAAGTAGGCTTATGAGATCACCTTTTGTCCGTGTGTGTGATTTGTATGTGTCCCTAATAAAATCCCCGTCTGACATCGACTGTGCCTTTTACATTTTAACACGTTTCACCAAACTAACATGGCGGTCACACCAAATATTTCACTGGCTTTCTACATCTCCGAAACTGTTATAGATATCACTTTGAAATGTTGCACGGTGATACAGGACACTACTATAAATTCATATACATATGTGACTTTCAAAAGCCTGTTAAGTACAAAAAGAACATGGTGGCTAAACAAAGTTAAAATATCTAAATGGAATTTCTTGCGATTTAATCATTCAAGTGTTGGTACGGTTAATGTTTATACAAGTCTTAATCTACTGCCTCCTAATTTAATTCAATTGTTTTCATCAAAATTAAGTACAAGTTTTTCGGGCTTGTGACCAAGGAAAGGAGAGGAACCCTTGATAATGCCGGACGCAGTTTCCGGTGAAACGTCGCGAGATATCCTGTCTGGACCACGGCCTACAAGCCCGAAAAACTTGTACTTAATTATGAACGCCGGCCGTGAAAGCCTAAGCTGTTTTCATCAACATCTGTACAGGAGGTGGATGGCCACGAGCTGTGTTTACACAACCGAGTACAGAGATCGCGAGTTCAAATCCTGATGGGTGAAGTACGAGTAAGTTTTCCTATAATAATGTTATTGGTTTTACGTCCCTTCTTTAAACTAACGAGGCTTTTAGAGACACCCTTAAAGGGGAACTTTAACGTGTCAGTAAATCTACGGCTCACTCGCATTTGTGCACCTTCAAATGCCAACTGAACGCGCCAGGATTCGATCCTGCTGTTTTCCTCTTTCTGCTACTGACAGTTTGTTTCTCAATACACAGTAGCCTACCGGTAATTTAATAGAATGGCTTCCAGGAAGTGGACAGGTTGTTTTGCCTTGCTACTGATTAGTCTAAATCGATACATCCTTCCCGTCGTGCGTCGGTGCCTCAATATTCTCGTGCCTTACAACCACTTTATGTCTTGCATGAAACAGTTACAAAGAGAATCAGGACATAACTTTAAGTCCTTTATTCCGCATATTGCGTTATAATATCAAATCGATTAAAATTACATTGAGACGACACTTTAGATTATTTACGCCAGTGTTTTTCTTGTATATTAGTGAAGGTGAATTTCTCAACCGCTTTACTTTGAGCACATGCGCAATGTTTGAGGGTTATCTGCCTAGACAAGAGTAATAATATAGGAAGAATAAGCAATAGAGGAGGAAGAAGGTAAAATTATTTTTATGATAGAACAAATGAAAATAATAAAAAAATAAAATTAAAAAAAAACAGAGATTGTCAATCTCTTATATAAAATCAAGTGTCCTGAGTGACTGACTGACTGACTGACTGACTCATCATCGCCCAGCCAAAACTATTAAAGTTAGAAACAAGAAATTTTGGGGATATGTTCGTTGTAAGTCGAAAACGCCCACTAAGGAAGGATTTTTGAATATTCAGGTTCTCAAGAGGTCTTAAGGGGGTACACCTGCATTTCATTGAATTACAATATCTCCGGCTTGGTTTCATTGAGGGATGTGAAACTCGGCATATAAACTCATCATCAAAAATAAGAAGACATGTGTCTGAGGGTTTTTCAATGTGCTGTATATTATGAGGTGAAAGGGGTGAAAAGTGGGGGTTGAAGGATTCTTAACGGAGCGTGTATCTCTTAAACGACTTAGGAGAGGAGTTTGAAACTCAGCGGAAGAAAATCAGCTTAAAAAATAAGTATATAGGTGTTTGACCGTTTTTTCATAAACCCTATTTAAGGGGTTCATGGGGAGGGGTGAAATTCTGAAAAAAGAAAATTAAAAGAAAATGTCCTGACTCACTCACCATCGCCCAGCAAAATTAATGAAGTTAGAAACATGACATTTTGGGGGATGTGATTATTGTATGTCAAAACGGTCCACTATGGGAGGATTTTCGGATATTCAGGTTCTAATGGGGTCTTAAGGGTGTTAAACCTGCATTTCATTGAATAACAATATCTCCCGATTGGTTTCATTGGGGAATGCCAATGATTAATCGATATGGATCTATCAAGAATAATGACGAAATTAAGTTGGTAATATCGAAATTTCTAATTAGTTCGAAATACTGTATACCTGGCATAATGTAGCCAAATAGAGCACTACAGTTGGTAGCCCTGGTGACGGAATATATTCTTAGTTCCATCTCTTAAGGTACAGAATACAAAATTTGGTTGGAGTTCAATGAATAGCATGGACGTTACATGCAGTTAAACATTGGATCTAACAGCGCACGTAAAATCATGTTGGCAACAGTGTCATGCATGTATTGGTCAGAAATAATCTGAAATAATATGATCTATTGTTGTGTCAATTTTGAATGAAATCCATTAGTTAGTATAGAAGTTACATGCATTTAAAAATTGGACCAATCAGCAGGCTTAGAATCATGTTGGCAGCACTGACGTATATTAGTTACTCCAAAGTAATCTAGAATGCCAGGTACTATTCGTGTGCAAAGTTTAGAGCTATTGGCTTGCATTCTTTCTGATATATTGATATTAGGGTAACAAAAATAGAGACAGCATTTATTAACAGTTGGCAGCCCTAGTTGCTCTTAAGAATACGCATAGTCATAACTGTTATGGTACACATAGCACATACGAAATTTGGTTGAAATCCAAATGATAGTATGGAAGTTGCATGTATTTAAAGTTGGACCTCTCAGCAGGCTTAGAATCATGTTGGTAACACTGACGTATATAAGTTACTCCAAATTAATATAGAATGTCATGTACTATACGTGTGCATAGTTTAAAGCTGTCGGCTTGCATATTTTCTCATATATATTGGTATTTGGATAAAAGAAATTAAGAGCATTTTTAACAGTTGGCAGCACTGGTGGCTCATAAGAATACGTTCAGTCATATTTGGTTATGTAAACATAGAACATACGAAATTTGGTTGAATTCCAATGGATAGTGTAGAAGTTATATGCATTTAAATATTGGACCTATTAGTAGGCTTATAATCATTTTGGCAACACTGCCATGTATGGCCTTCTGGAAATTAAACTGAAATATTATTATCTATATGTGTGCCGATTTTGAAATAGCTCCCATTCATACCTTCCATGATATCCAACATGGAGCTCAAATTTCAATTGCGATTTTTCAGCAGTTGGTAGCACTGACGTCATTTTCAAATATGGCCGTGAGATATTCAGGTATAGATCTTTACTCCTACCAAATTTTGTTTCGATTGCTCCAGCCGTTTAGGAGTTGATAGGGGGGGGACACACACACAGCCAGACAGACAGACAGACAGACAGAAGGACAGACAGACAGACAGACAGACAGACACACACACACACACACATTTTCACGGATCGATCTCATAAGACTACTTTTTCCTCATTTTTGCAAAATGTGAAAAGTAGGCTAAAAATAAGAAGACACGTGTGTGAGGGTTTTTCGATGTTGTGTATATTATGAGGTGAAAGGGGTGAAAAATGGGGGTTGAAAGATTCCTGATGGAGCGTGTATCTCTTAAACGACATGGGCGCGGAGTTTGAAACTCAGCAGAATAAAATCAGCTTAAAAGATAAGTAAATAGTTGTTCGACCGTTTTTTTTTCATAAATTCAATTTGAGGGGCCAATGGGGTGGGGTGAAATTCTGGGGGGGGGGGGGGGAAGGAGAGAAAGTGTCCTAACTGACTGACTAACTCACTCACTCACTCATCACTCTCAGTGGAAAAAGACTGCTTAAAAATAAGTTAATAGGAGTTCGAGCTTCTCTTCATAAATCCAATTTAAGGGGCCCAAGGGGAGGGGTGGGGCAGGAGATAAAGTGTCCTAACTGATTGACTGTCTCACTCGCTCACTCTTCAAACTCAGGAAGAGAAAACTGCTTAAAAATAAGTAAATAAGTGTTGGACAGGTTTTTTTTTCATAAATCAAATGTAAGGGGTTCATGGGGAGGGGTGAAATTCTGAAAGAAAAAAAATATGAAAGAAAATGTCCTGATTCACTCACTCACTCACTCACTCATCATCGCTCAGCCAAAATTACTGAAGTTAGAAACATGCCATTTTGGGGGTATGTTCGTTGTATGTCAAAACCGTACACTAAGGGAGGATATTCAGGTTCTAAAGGTGTCTTAAGGAGGTTAAACCTGAATTTTATTGACATAGGCGAGAAGTTTGACACTCAGAGGAAAAGAATCATCTTAAAAATAAGTAAAACGGTGTTCGACC
Organism: Meconema thalassinum; assembly: GCA_946902985.2. Lineage (NCBI taxonomy): Eukaryota > Metazoa > Arthropoda > Insecta > Orthoptera > Tettigoniidae > Meconema > Meconema thalassinum. The sequence goes on along the minus strand of OX336388.2, from coordinate 1,452,190,115 downwards.
ATTTTTTCATAAATTCAATTTAAGGAGCCAATGGGGTGGGGTGAAATTCTGGAGAGAAAAAAAAGGAGAGAAAGTGTCCTAACTGACTGACTAACTCACTCACTCACTCATCACACTCAGGGGGAAAAGACAGCTTAAAAATAAGTTAATAGATGTTCGAGCTTTTCTTCATAAATCCAATTTAAGGGGCCCATGGGGAGGGCGTAAAATTCTGGTAAAAATAACTGAAAGAAAATGACCTGACTGATTCACTCATCATCGCCCAGCGAAAACTATTGAAGTTGGAAACATTAAATTTTGGGAATATTTTCGCTGAATGTCGAAAACGTCAACTAAGGAAGGAATTTTGTTTATTCGGGTTCTTAAGAGGTGTTAAGGGGGGTAAACGTGCATTTCATTGAATAACGATATCTCATGAGTTGTTTCTTTTGGGATGTGATATTCGGCATATAAACTAAACATTAAAAAAAATAAGCAGACATATGTCTAAGGGTTTATCGATGTGGTATATATTATGTGGTGAAATGGGTGAAAATTGGGGGTTGAAGGATTCTTAACGGAGCGTGTATCACTTAAACGACATAGGCGAGAAGTTTGAAATTCAGCGAAAAAAAAACAGCTTAAAATATGAGTAAAAAAGATAGATGTTAACCGTTTTTCTTAAATCCAATTTAAGGGGCCCATGGGGAGGGGTGAAATTCTGAAAAAAAAAACAGGAAAGAAAGTGTTCTAACTGATTCACTCACTCATCAAACTCAGGGGGGGAGAACAGCTTAAAAATAAGTAAATAGGTGTGTGGCCGGTTTTTTTTCTTCATAAATCCAATTTAAGGGGTTCATGAGAGGGGTGAAATTTTGAAAAATAAATGAAAGAAAATTGTCTTGACTTACTCACTCATTATCGCCCAGCCCAAATTATTGAAGTTAGAAACATGAAATTTTGGGGTTATGTTCGTTGTATGTCGAAAACGTCCACTAAGGAAGTTCAAAAGGGGTGTTAAGGGGGTAGACCGGTATTTAATTTAATAACAATATGTCCCGATTGGTTTCCTTGGGGGATGTGATAGTCGGCATATAAACTCATCATTAAGAATAAGACACATGTCTGAGGGTTTTTCGATGTAGTTTATATTATGAGGTGTATGTGTGAAAAGTGGGGGTTGAAGGATTTCTAACGGAGCAAGTATCTCTTAAAAGACAGAGGCATAAAGTATGAAACTCCGGGGGAAAATTCAGCTTGAAAAATAAGTAAATAGGTGGTCGACCGTTTTTTTTTTCATAAATCCAATTTAAGGGGGCCATGTGGAGGGGTGAAATTCTGGGGAAAGAAGTCCACTAAGGAAGGATTCTTGGATATTCACTCATCATCTCCCAGCCAAACCTATTGCAATTAGAAATTTGAAATTTCTGGGAAATGTTCGTTGAATGTCGAAAACGTCCACTAAGGATGGATTTTTGGATATTCATGTTCTAAAGGGGTGTTAAGGGGGTTAAACTTGCATTTCATTGATTAACAATATCTCACGAGTTGTTTCATTTGGGGATGTGATATTCGGCACATAAATTAATCAATAAAGATAAGCAGACATAATGTCTAAGGGTTTATCGATATGGTGTATATTATGAGGTGAAAGGGGTGAAAATTGGGGGTTGAAGAATTCTTAACGGAGCGTGTATCTCTTAAACGACATTAGCGAGAAGTTTGAAATTGTGCGGAAAAAATCAGCTTAAAAATAAGTAAATAGGTGTTCGACCGTTTTTTTTCATAAATCCCATTTAAGGAGTTCATGGGGAGGGGTGAAATTCACAAAAAAATGAAGGAAAATGTCCTGACTGACTCACTCACTCACTCATCATAGCCCAGCCAAAATTATTGAAGTTAGAAACATGAAATGTTGGGGTTATGTTCATTGTATGTCTAAAACGTCCACTAAGGAAAGATTTTTCAGGTTCTAAAGGGGTGTTAAGCGGTTAAACGTGCATTTCGTTGAATAACAATATCTCACGAGTGGTTTCATTTGGGGATGTGATACTTGGCATATAAACTAATCATTAAAAATAAGCTGACACATGTCTAATGGTTTTTCGATTTGGTGTATATTATGAGGAGAAAGGGATTAAAAGTGGGGGTTGAAGTATTCCTAACGGAGCGTGCATCTCGTAAACGACATAGGCGAGGAGTTTGAAACTCAGAGGAAAACTATCAGCTTAATAAATAATAATAATAAAAAATAGGTGTTCGACCATTTTTTCATAAATCCAATTAAAGGAGCCCATCGGGAGGGGTGAAATTCTGGAAGAAAAACGTCCATAAAGGAAGGATTTTTGGATATTCATTCTCATCGACCAACCAAAACTATTAAAGTTAGAAGAATGATATTTTGGGGATATGTTTGTTGTGTGTCGAAAACGTCTACTAAGGCGGGATTTTGGAATATTCCGGTTATAAAGGGGTGTTAACGGGGTTAAACCTGCATTTCATTGAATAACAATATGACATGACTATGACGCGAGCGAAGCCGCGGGTACCTGCTAGTATAATATAATAATAACATATGTTTACCAGCCCCGTATACCTGTGTTTGAGTATAAAACTTTCTGATAATCTATGCTACTATGGTGTTTGTTGTAATTGGGGATTGGAGTGGAATGTTGGAGTTTCCATGGCCATACATTGAGCCTCATCTTGGGTATGACTTGAGTAACCATGATAAGTCACCTCATGGGCGGCTGTGAGTCGGATTTTTGAGGTGAAGACTTCGAAGCAATCTATTCTACAACTTGATCGTTTCCGATTTCACTAAAATCTAGAATATAAACCGGACCTCTGTTGGGTGACAGTCTATGGCTGAGACAATTAATTTTGTCTTTTATTTGCCAAATGTGATACGAGAAGTATTTTACGACCCGAAATCCTACCATATTGACATTAATTTTGTCGGCCAAGAAAACGTACTCCCTCAACTGAAAATATATCTTGTTATCTTGAGATTGGAACACCTCAGGGCTCAACATTTATACCCTTTCAATAATAGATGACGCACAATAACTGACAGCCCCGGTGAGAGGAATACCATAGAGCAGATCGTGGTGGCACAGCGGTCAAGCTGTTGGCCTCTCACCAAGGTGGACAGGGTTCGATTCATGGTCAATGCATGTGAGATTATCGAAGTGAAATACTATGTCCTGTGTTTCGGATTCCACGTGAACAGGAGGTCCCGTGGCTCATGATCGCATGATTAACGGTCATGTAAAACTACAAGCTTCCTTCCTTTTGTGGTTGGAAGACATCGAGTGACAGCCGGAGGGAGTCTGCGATACGTCAGTATGCAAGCAGCTAAGTTCTGATGTTGCCTTGTCATCCCGTTATATCAACTGAAAGTGCGAACACCTGGCATTTAATTCGACGGCAATAATATGTGTTAAGGGGACAAGCTGTCCCGGTTAGTATAGTACTTCATTGTCAAGGAGCTTTGGATGTAGGCTACTCGTTTTGAGCATTGCACCTAATTGGGCACACTTCCCATCAAGTGAAGGTGAGAGGCGTGGTGGCGTAGCATTAAAGCTGCTTGCCTCTCACCAAGGGTTCGATTCCCAATTAATGCATGAGATTTTAGAGGTGAAATCACGCCCACTGTTTCAGATTCAGGAGGTTCCGTGGCTTTGATCCCGAGATTAACAATCACGTATAATCTTCTTTATGCTTTCCACAAGAGAAGATGTCTCTGAAATCGTAATTCATACAGTCATCCCCTAAGGAATACAGTCTGATTTATTATTTAAAAAAAGATAATACAGAGGGAGAGTGTATTTACGGCATAGCGGTAGGGGGAGTACATCAACGATATTTAGCGAATCGTATAAAATTTAAGGGGATCGTGGTATTTCGATGGATATAGTACTTTCTCACCCCGAATCTTCACTGGAGGATTTAAATCCTTAGAATAAGGGTTGACTCGAGGTGAACGTGATCAAATGAAGACAGCTGTAAAAATATAAAAATAATAATAATAATGTTGTTGTCAAAAAGGATTTGGAAAGAAACAATATCAGAGAAGAAGATACACCACAGAGAGATATTTTTAGGCAAAAAGTGCTAAAAATGGAACGATTCTAAGGGAGGAAGGGAAAGAAAACCGTCTCGAAATGGTTCGAGGAAAGGAGGAGGAATCATAGTGAGATAATGAAGGAATACAGGAGGAAGAAGAAGGAAAAGCAAAGAACAAAGCATTTAAATTGGCTCGTGGTCCCCAGACGACCGAAACATAATAATAATAATAATAATAATGATAATAACAATAATAATAATAATAAAGGGCATAATGGAAAAACTGGAGACCAAGGAAAGGAAGATATTGAGGAAAATCCTGGGTCCAGTCAAAGAACGCGGCGAGTTCCGAAGACGCCACAACCAAGAGCTGTACACACACGTAGAGAAAATAACTAACGTGATGACGAAAATGAGGCTTTCTTTTTATGGACATATAACCCGAATTAAATCAACACGGCTATCCAACAGAATTTTTGCTTTTCTCCATGAGAAAAAGACAAAGGGGGCCTGGTTCAGTGAAGTAGAGAAAGATCTGTTGGAGACTGGGATAACACGTGAAGATATCCAGGAGCGCGGCCCACTTAGGAAAAAACTTCAGAAACATCGGAGTTTTCAACTTAAGCCGAAACTAAAAACCGGGAAGGCGTGGACGACGGAGAGAAAGGTGCAACATCGATTGCGAATGAAAGAGTACTGGGCCATCATTCAAATGCAGAAAAAACAGTTGACATGACGTGGTCCATAGTTGGCCGTAACGAAACAATAATAATAATAATAATAATAATAATAATAATAATGATGATGATGATTTACGTCCCTTTTAACTACCGCGGTTTTTAGGGACGCCAGGATGCCGGAATTTTGGCCCGAAGGGGATCTTTAACGTGCCAGTAAATCAACTGACACGGCTCCCTCACATTTGCGCACTCTCAAACACCAACTGGCTGCGCCAGAATTCGATCCTTCAACCTTGGGAACAGCAGGCGAGAACGTTACCACTGGGCCACGCAGCCAGACAGCTGTAAAGAGATTGAGTTTGTATCCTACTCAGAGACACTTCAGAAGTGGATTTTCGTGATTTAAAAATCTTAAGCTCCAGATGAATACTGAGGTGGTACCTAACATCTTATACGCCATGGCAGTTTCCTTCCAAGACACATGCGGTACTGTAGCTCAGTACTAAGAGAGCGTGGACTAGGACGCCGGCCTTAATTCCGAATCACAACCACAGCCAAGAGATAATAATAATAATAATAATTATGATAATGATAGAAATAATAACAATAATAATTATAATAATAAACGTTATGAGTTTGACATCTCTTTTAACTACTGTAGCTTTAAAGACACCGAGATACCAGGATTTCATCCTCGAAGGGGATCTGTATTGTGCTAGTAAATCTACTGACACGAGGTTGTCAACTTCGATGCCATCGAACTGAAGTGGGATCGAACCCGCAATATTGAGTAATGAAGAACAGAGCTAAATTACCAGTCTAGTGCTTCGCATAAGTAACCTGATTTTATGGAAAATCTACTGCTGGAATTGGTCATTTCCTGTTATTCTCCTTTTTGATAATGATAATGGCAGTTAAGTGTTCTGAATAGTCGCCAGAAAGAGAATAATATTTTTACAGACAAACATGAAGTAAGTTATATTTGCGACACTGGTTTGTTTATCACCAATAGGCCATACAATCTACCAGAAAATTTTAACTACTGTAAACTGATAAGATACTAAATGAGTTACTGTACGTGTAAACAAATACGTGCGTGTTAAATCGTTCACAATGACCACGTTGGGGGACTGCAGCAAGTTCGGAATTCGACACTGGATATCACGGGTGTGTTTCTTTTCCACTGTCCGACTGACTGCATGGCGCAGCGGTATCGTCCTCACCTGCTGCGCCCACGGTTCTCAGTCAGTTGGCATTTGAGTGTGCGCAAACGTGAGGGAGTCGTTTCATTAGAATTACTGGCGCGTTAAGAATCCCCTTCGCGGTAAATTCCGTCACCCCGGCTTCTCTAAAAAGACTCAGTAGTTAGAAGAGACTTAACATAATTATTAGGCGGCTTTGGTGGCGTAGTTGGTAGCATGCTGAGCTTCTATGCCCAAGATCGCGGGTTCAAACCCGGCAAAAATCGTCGGATTTTTTAAGAGCGTTAAAAATCCCTCAGTATGTCTTCTTTCGTAGGGGAAGTAAAGCCGGTGGTCCCATGTCATAGATTTATGGCATGTTAAAGAATCTTCCACTAATTACACCTGTGTGAAGCTATAGGTTAAACATTCGACAAATGGTCTTAGGTTCCGACGTTCGTCGCCAGGAGCTGATTGCGGTGACATCTGGTAATCAAGTTCTGAACTTCTAGTCGTTGACGGTGGCATTTGGCGGCAAAAGTAGGAATTACTTGAAAAAAAATCAATGTCTGCAGTCCTCACTTGAATTGAAAACAGATAACACACACTAATACAGTCATCACAATTAACACCGGTTATCAGACAGATTCTACACACAGCCAAAGTACACGGGGCTACATGACCGCGTTGTCGCAGCCCCTAAACTGAGAAACCAACCAACCATCAACCAACCAACCAATTATTATAATTTTTATTATTATTCATACTCCCTTCAGACAAATCTCGAGGAACCTATCCCTTTCCGCACCGTAATAACCAGAGTTACACGCACTACTAAAGTCACCACAGTAACACAGGTTAATAGCCAATTTGAAGATGTTTGAAGTCCATAAAATGAATTAACAACAACTACAACTAATAAACGTCTGCTGTAATAAAAATGAAAATAATACAGCCTATTTCTCCACCCTATTTGCACAACATAAATTTAATATGACGTTTCCAACGGAAGGCAAGGTCTAAGTTTTTTAGATTATGTATCACAAAATAAGAAGTTTTGTGTGATTAATATTAGAAACTAGAATACAAGGCTGAATTGGAGGGGAGATATTGGTATCAAAAGAAAATTTAGGCAAACTATGTGCTTGCTACAACCGTGGTATAACTATCTAGAAATCTGTACTTTTTCAGCCTATACCTCAACGTAGAGCTGTAAAGAATTCCTTATCGGTTGATTAAATCAACACTATTCGATGGTTTTTCTTAGCAACGTGAGACTACATAATTCGTTGAGCCAATTTCTGCAAATACTGCAATTACATCAGGAACGCTGATATAGTAGAGCGTCAATAATCCGAACGTCAAAAATCCGAAACGTCAAAAGTCCGAACGCCCGCTTTAAACATGTGAACTGTATTTTGCTCGGTGCTGTGTGAGAATAATGACATTGGGAGTGTTTGTTTTAAATCCCCTTCCCACCATTAGCAAGTTTTTCAAATAAAATATTTTAGTGATTTCGTACAGTTGTGTTTACTTTTTTGGGTATACATACGTACAGTAGTACATACATATGTAGATTTGTAAATATGTAGTGAATTGTTTTTGCAAAATGAGGGAATTTTTCTGGATTTAAAGATACCAGTAAATCAAAGTACAACTACATAAAGTGTTCATTTTTATTTATCTTAACATTTTTAGTGTAACTAAGAATGTCTATGTTATGTTCGAAAATCCGAACAAATCGGAAATCCGAACTCCCCCCCCCAGTCCCAATTAGTTCGGATTTTTGACGCTCTACTGTACTTCTGAATTGCGGTAGTGTCTGTTGCACTCAACTGAATCAAATTTCAATATGGAGACAAAACCTTGACATTATTTAAATAACCCACAGTATAGTAACTGTTTATCAGACACATTATTTATTTATTTATTTATTTATTTATTTATTTATATACACCCAACTACACGGGGATGAAATATGAAATGACAGCGAAGACCAAGCTCCTAGATGGAACCCACATACATCATGTTTTGAGTTATGTCACTGTTGTAGCAAATGGTAGAAGTAATTTTCAATTTACTTTCTTTGGAAAGTGAGGTTTCTTGAAATCGCACAGGAACAGATAGGCTAGCCTATACGGACATAAATAATAGTGTTATCGGTTGAAGATCCTATTATTTTGCAGTGATTTATAAGACACCGGGGTGTCAGAAGGTAATTATTATCCATTATCGTGCTGATATACACTAGTTCTCTCGCAGTTAAAACACCCAAATATGCCAACCCATTTCCCAAAGAGTCGACCTCACAACCTTGGAAACAGAAGATGAAAGCTATACAGTCGGTAATATTTTAAAAGCATACAGCGCAGCGGCGTTGTGATTGCAGCGAGTCTAGAGATGGGCGGTTCGAATCCTGACGCTGTCCGGCTTCAGGTTCAATACCCGGTCAGACCGTGGATTATGAACTTTCTATTTCCGTGTCTCAGGATTTGGTGTTTGTGATGTCTTCATAGTTCATGCCATTTTCATAACGCCGTACAAGTCGCTTACAGACAATAACTAGAAAGACCTCCACGATGCCTCTCCAGAGACCTCACACCATTACTTTACATCATCTATGTGCTGAAGGTGGTCATCTTACAGTGGTTTTTCCCTTTTTTTCACACTCTCTCCAAAAAAATAATCCACGATAGTTCCTTACACCAAGTCTCGAGGCACCTATTGGCAACCCTAAACCTAATAACTAGTCACATACACGACTACAGTCACTTCAGGAGCACTAGTTATCAGAGAAATACAACACACACCTAAGTACACTGGGCGGACGATTAAGGAGTCTCAAGCTCTTGAAATGAATTATCTATAACCATAGAAAATAGAAATACTGACATAATCAATTTGTAAGGTCTGGGTTCGATTCCTGACTCTGCCAAGAAATGTAATTCTAGTTTGAAGGCAGGAGTGGGGGTACACTCAGCCTCTTGAGGTAAAAACGGAGAAAAGATGGGTTCGACTCCATCTTCAGCTAGCGTGGAAGTGGATTTTCGTGGTTCCCCACTTCTAGTCCAGGCAAATGCCGGGATGGTTCCTACCTTATTACGACGGCCTCCTGCATCCCAATCCTCACCTCAGTTAAAAGTACACGCACGAATACAGACACCACAAGAACACGGGTTATCAGACACATTCTATTTTTTTTCTCTCTCTATATATATATATACTATATATATACATACATCCACACCCAACTACACGGGGATGAAACATGAAATGACAGCGAAGTCCAAGCTCCCCGATGGAACGAACAAAGTCATGGCCACGATGTTCCCACAAATGAAACAATAACAGAAATGTCAATGCCTTTCAGTCGGTCAACGTGATACTACCCAAATTTTAATGGCTGTTATTCCCTTCACCTGAAAGAATGTACATGATATTAATTAAAATTAATTAAGAATAACTAATCTCAAGTAACCTATTTCATTAATTAAGATAAATTAAGATTTACTAGTCTCATGTATTTTTTCATTAATAAAGATTAATTAAGATTAACTAATCTCATGTAACTTTTTTATTAATTGAGATTAATTAATATTATCTAAACTCACGTAACTTATTAATTAATTAATTGATTAAGATTGATTAATATCATGTAATTTTTCATTAATTGAGATTAATGAATATCATGTAATTCTTTTCAGGTAGGCCTGTAGGGAATAACACCCTTTACAATTCGGGTACAAAAGTGTTGACCGACTGAATATCATTAAAATTTACTAAGGCAACACTGAAAAATGGCTTCCGACACGATATAAACAACAATAGAAGAGCTAAGATACTGGTATATAAATATAATAAATACATGTGTATTGAATATAAGTAACCTACCTGAGAAAGTGATGTTTCTTCTCCCGAGTCTAGTTCCAACGTGCTACTGCTTCCACCTCCGGTGCGAGCGTTTCAATGACTGCCGGTGACACTACCGGCGCTCCACAAGGCTTTCTTAATGTACTGCCCACGTCAACACACAGTAACGACCTTCAGGACACTATCTCCCTGTCTGTGACGTACTCTGGTTTCCAAATTCACAGTAAATGAAATGTCCACGTGCGTTACACTATTCACTGAGCTAGCGGTCCTTTAAATGGTTTGTCAGCGTGACTGACGTAAATAATTGAGGAAAACACAGGAATCAATAAAAAGAATATTCTTGACTTAATTATTTACTTACACAAGAAAAATAAGACTTCCAATCACAGGAAAAATATTACTCAGGTATTTTGAATTCATCCGTTATGAATTCACTTATGAACGAGTAGTTCCGTGAAGAACTAAAGCCTATCTTCATATATCATACTTATGTTAATTGCCACTTCAACATACGAAATTTCAGTTTGATTGCTGTAATATATTCGTAGATATTGAGAACCAACTATATAATTCGGATGGTCGCCGTGTTGGATATTTTTATATAGGTCTTAGAGTTATGTACTGTTACATGAAGATTATTGTGTACGTGTAGTATTCAAACTTCAATCGCATGATTAGGACACAAAAAGTAAAAACGAGATTTTAAAATTTCGCATAGCTGCCTGCCATCCTGTGGTTACGGAAACAATGGAAATAAATTAGATGCCAATGGATTATTTGTACAAGGATTTACTGTACCAAGTTTCACTGCACTCGGAAGGTTAATTGCGACAAACGTCCATGTGAATATTTATAATTCGCGTCGCCGCCATGTTGGATTTGTGATCACCAGGCTATTGAAAGTCCTATAGGTGAACTTATGTTACGTTCGCTCCGGAGGAGGAAGCAGTAGCACGTTGGAACTAGACTCGGGAGAAGAAACATCACTTTCTCAGTTTGATTGCTGTAATAGACTCGTGGATATTGAGAACCGTCTAAATATTTCGGAAGGTCGCCATGTTGGATTGTTATATGTATAGGACATAGAGTCATGTACCAATAAAGGAAAATTATTGCGTAGGTTCATTATTCAAACTTCCACTTCGATCGCATGATTACGACACAAGAAATAAAAACTTAATTAAAAATCCGCACAGCCGCCATCTTGAGGTTATGTAAACAATTGAACTAAATTAGATACCAGTGCATTACAATGTGTATAAACATTTGCTGTACCAGATTTCATTGCGTTTGGATCATTAAATCGAGAGAAAGGTCTATTTAAACTTTCAAATTCGCTTGGCCGCCATGTTCGTTTTGTGGTTAACCGGTTTTTGAAAGTCTCACAGATGAACTACCAGTAGTGCCCTTTATCTCCGTACAAAATTTCAGGGTGATATCGGTAATAGTTTCAGAGATACAGAATACCGGTGAAATATTTCACACAGCCGCCATCTTGAGGTTATGTAAACAATTGAACGAAGTTTGATGTCGGTGCATTACAATGTGTATAAAGTTTTATTGGGTTTGTTTGGTTAATTCGCGCGAAATGTCTATTTAAAAGTCGCTACTTCGCGATTATAGCACCATTCTGGCCGACTCCGACCGTGCACTTCAAATTTTATTGTCTCTCACCAATCCAACATGGCGGCTGTGAGAAGTATTTCACCAGCATTCAGTATCTCCGAAACTATTACCGATATCACCCTGAAATTGTGTACGGTGATAGAGAGCAATACTAGAAGTTCACCTATGAGACTTTCAAAAACGTGGTAACTACAAAACCAACATGGCGGCCAAGCGAATTTGAGACATTTAAATAGACTTTTCTCACGATTTAACCATCCAAAACGTAATGAAACTTGGTACAGCAAGTGTTTATACACATTGTAATGCACGGGAGTCTAATTTAGTTCAATTGTTTACATAACCTCAAAATGGCGGCTGAGCGAAATATTACACTGACATTCTATATCTCCGAAGCTATTACAGATATCACCCTGAAATTTTGTACGGTGATAAAGCGTACTAATGCAAGTTTATCTATGTAACTTTCATAAACCTGTAAAATACAAAACGAACATGGCGGCCAAGCAAATTTGAAATATTTTAATAGACTTTTCTCGTGATTTAACTCTTTGAACACAGTGAAGTGTGGTACAGTAAATGATTTGACATATTGTAATGCACTGGCATCTAATTTAGTTCAATTGTTTACATAACCTCAAGATGGCGGCTGTGCGAAATCTTAAAATTTAGTTTTATTTCTTGTGTCGTAATCATGCGATCGAAGTGAAAGTTTAAATAATGAACCTAGGCAATAATTGTCCTTGAATGGTACATAACTCTATGGCATATACATAAAACAATCCAAAATGGCGAGCATCCGAAATATTTAGACGGTTCTCAATATCTATGAATCTTTTACATCAATCAAACTGATTTTTTTTAATGTTCATAGAAGCCCTGAACATAAGTTCACCTATAGGACTTTCAGTAACCGGGTGAGCACAAATCCAACATGGTGGCGACGCGAAATATACACATTTAAATGGAGGTTTCTCGCGATTTAACCATCCGAGTGCAGTGAAACTTTGCACGTTAGATGCTTATACAAATATTAATCCACTTGCATCTTATCTCTTTGAATTGTTTTCATAACCACAAAATGGCAGCGGTGGGAAATTTTAAAATCTCGTTGTTACTTCTTGTGTTCTAATCATGCGATTGAAGTTTGAATATCACACGTACACAATAATCTTCATGTAATGGTACATAAATAAAAATCCAACCTGCGAACCATCTGAAATATTTAGACGGTTCTCAATATCTACGAGTCTATCACATTCTTCAAACTGAAATTTTGTATGTTGATAGAGGCAATTAACATGAGTAGGATATATGAAAATAGGCTGTATAGTTCTCCACGGAACTAATTGTTTTTTCATAAATGAAAATAGGCTAAAACAAGTTGGGACCTCTGATGAAAATTTTGATATAAATTCAGTGGAATTTGAAGTCCATTTATGGAGCGGAAAACCACTCCTAGGAGTAGGGATTTCAAATCTTCGCACACAAGGAGCTCTTCAGAAATATTAGGGAAAGAGCACAAGAAATCGTCGACATAAAATGCCGTTTTTAATGACTCAGAGGCCAAAGGATGATACAGATGACCATCTTGCTCGGCTAACATGTGGAGAGACCGAATCGCAAGAAAGGCTGAAGGCTTCAGGCCATATGTCACAGTCTTCAATCTAAATATCTTTATGGGTTTGGAACTCTCATCGCGCCACAATATTCTTTGCAGATCTTGTTGCTCAGAATTTACGAGAATCTGCCGATACATCTGCTTAATATCTGAGATTACAGCAATAGGAAACCTTCGAAAATTAAGCAAAACAGAGGTGAGATCTGTTTGAATCGCGGGACCACATTGCAAGGTATCATTTAAAGAGATTCCATTGGAATCTGGTGATGAGCCATTGAAAACTACTCTTATACTGTCCTGTGTTAAGGAATTTTTCCATACCGGATGATGATTTAAATAAACTATTTCATTTAAAGGATGGTCAATTTCTTCTGATTTAGAAATTACCTCCATGTGATTGGATGATTCGTATTCCTCCATAAAGGAAGCATACTGAGTTTTGACAGAAGCATCTTGTTTGAACCGATTTTCAATAGCAAATAGTGCCCTAAGTGCTCTGGAATGCGAGCCCGTAATGGCGGGAGGATTGGGAATACGTGGAAGAGTTACTATAAATCTGCCTTCAGTATTACGGACAGTGGTTTCCTTATATAACTTTTCACAAATTTCGTTAGAAGAAGAAGAAGAAGAAGTAGCCTGAACATTCTCAAGATCCCAGAACTTGGTTAGCTCTTGGCTCAAATCGGTACCAACAAAATAACAATTCGATACAGTTTGAATAGGATTACGGTATATTTGGCCAGTAGCAATCCAACCAAAATCAGTTTCGCGGAAGAAAACATTAGGAGCAATTTTTACTTTATTGGAATGAAGACATTGCCAAAATACGCTTGAGCTGAAAAGAAGCTCTACGGGTGAAGCTCTGTTGAAATGAGGGTCAGCTAGCTGGACAAAATTCGGGATATTCCAACTTTGAATAGGATAAGAAGTGCCAGGAATATTGTTGCCTATAGACTTGATAATCAAACAATCTAATTGCAACTGCGTACCAAGATTATTAGAGTCCTTCAGATCCACTTTAGCAAAGCTTAAGGATTGTGATTTAGAGCAGTTTATTCCTGTAACCTCTATTGAGGTAGGATGTTTTGGAAGGCCTAACTTTTGTACCAACGATTCATTAATAAAATTGTTGGTAGCGGCATTATCCAATAATCCCCTAACAGATACCCATTTTCCTTGAGAATTTTTCAATAGAACCTGCACGGTAGATAATAAAACCTGGACTTTGCCAAGCGAGGTAGAACTTTGAGCATACGACTGCGCACTATTTTGAGAAGTCTCCGAATTAGACTTGGTATTGGAACTGCTTGGTCCTGATAACCGTGGTCTTTCATGCCTGTGCAAAAGTGAATGGTGTCTTGCCCTACAATGAAAGCATAAACGTTGTGAACGGCAATTGTTTAACATATGCGTTCCTGACAAACAGTTGAAACAATGTTTTTTGTTCATAATGAACTTTCGTCTTTCATCTACTGATTAAGATTTAAATTCATCACAATTGTATAAATTATGCGATTGCTGACACAGACCGCACGTTTGGATTTGGTTAGGTGACCGAGCATCAACAGGAAGAGCCCGTGATCTTAAAATTCTTTGATTAGAACTGCTAACCTTATGTTTTGAGAAGGCTTTTGAATCTGAACTACTAGCTTTTTGATTAGCTATGGCGGAAAAGACTTGGCTTCTGGCCTTCAAAAAGTTAATAATCGCCTCATAAGTGCATTGCAAATTCTGGGAAAGTTCTGTTTCCCAGGCTTTTAATGTATTTGCATCCAATCTTGCAGAAATGAGGTGAACTAGAAATAAATCCCAGTGATTTACAGGTTGGTTTAAATTGGACAATGCTCTGACGTGTAACTCTGCGGTGTCAATCAACTTACGAAGTGATAAACTGTTATCTGCTTGCACGTTAGGTAACTCGAATAAGCTTTGTATATGGCGTTGAATAGATAAACGAATGTTCCCATATCTATCCTTAAGAAGATTCAGAGCAACTTCATAATTATCACTGGTCAAAGAAAGTGCTTGAATCAGGTTAAGTGCGTTGCCTTGAACTGCCAGACGCAAGTAGTGAAATTTTTGTATTACTGGTATAGAAGTATTCTCATGTACTAAAGAATTGAATAATTCAAAAAATGGTTCCCATTCTATGTCTTTACCAGTAAATTTGGGTATTTCTAATTTGGGTAATATAATGCGTGAAGAAGATGTAGAAGATGCTGCAGAAGTTTGATCTTCTTGTTTTTCTTTTAAAGTTAAAGCCCTAATAAGCTGTTTAGCTTCAGCAAATCCCTGATAGTATAATTTTTCAACTTCCAACCTATCACTTTGCTGGTCCGGATGCTGAGTTTCTATACTGCATTGTATCTCATCATATTTCTCAAAGGCTTGTTCATAATTCTTAAGCCTCTGCGAAATTATGTCAAGATTATGCTCTTGGGGTTCGAGTTCCGTTAAGAAAGTACGAAACCGTGTGAGCTTGCCCTTACAAGAGGCCCTGGAGTTGCTAAGTTTTTCATCAAGATTAGGCATATTACAAGTTGTTTGTTACTCACGTCAATATTGTGACTTCGAGTACTGGAAGTCAGAGGATGACAGCTTGCTATGTAGTAAGGTTTAGTCTGATGCGGAAGAAACCGGCTTAGCTTACGTTTCTCTCCTCTGCCGCACATGCGCCTTAAGCTGAAACGTACAATGTGAATTAGTGTTGAAACACAATGAACAAAAATTGTTAATGCAAAATTCACAATATTAAACTTATATAGGGATCCAGGGTGCAACAGATATGTTTCCCGGGTTTCGGCACCAAAACTATGGAGAAGTATAAATTCTGTCCTAAAACTTCCCCATACGGGAGAACGAAACGCATCAGGCGAAAGCCTGGCCAAATAACTACTGTGGTCAAGAAAATTAGACTGAAACGGTGCGGGGGTATTGGGCATGAAATACGTGACTAGAAAACCAATATAGGGAGCAATGCATTAACAATTTTTATTCCTAATAATAAATTTATAATGAACAAACAAATTGCACTTAAGTGCTTATTACAGAAATTAACAATTATAAATGTAGCAAAGTGTGAGGGCCTGATTACAGAACCCAGATTATAGAAAGGTCCATGAAAAGCTTGCTTGATTGGAGAAAAGTTGAGCTTAAAAAATGCAGTTTATAAAAAGAGAGAACCATAAAAAATAATTAAGAGTGTAATAACTGGTATGATATAAGCTCTTTATAAAATTGAACTTATCTTTGAAGAGAGTTGAAGAGAGTTGAAGAGCCAGCTCCTTAAAAGGTTCCAGCTAGCACACGTTGATTTAAAAGTCTTCACGGTTTTCTTGGAAGGAGGCGTACATGGCCTAGAGTTATGTGCACCATCGATAAAATGTCAACTTTCTTTTCTTGCGCAGGAATGACATTTATAGTTTCCAAGAGCTGATCCAGAGATATTTCGAAGGACGATTCCAAGTATCCCCTCTAAGGTGAAGTTGAAGAGTACAGCGGCTGGAAATTATTCTTGCCATCTTGAGCAATACGTCATGGTGCAGATCTTGTGACGTAACTGCTCGCTAGCGTAGAAATCAGCGATGGTGTCATGAGAGGTAGCGGTGACCAGCGGGTTGAAATGATCAGCAGTGGTGAATCAGAAGTGTTGAAGTGGTTCAGAAGAGGCGGTTGATCCGAAGTGATGAAGAACGCCAGCAAGCGGCGTCTTAAATAGGGACCATAGAACTCTCTCGAAGTTTGGAGATCGCCCGACCAGACAAAGACCTGCCATTGGTCGAACGAAAGTCAGGGTGACGTCAGTCGACACTACTCAGCAGACAGTGGATCAACCAGTAGATGTCTGGTATGTCATGAGTGAGGACGCCTGAGATAGCGAGACTGAAACGCTCGAGGTGAGAACTATAATATCTATGAATAAGTGATTGATAACAAGATTATGCATATGGTTTAAGCAATTAACAATTGTAAATAAATAATTACCACCATCCAAAATCTTTAGCTGGTTCTCTATATACGAATCGATTACAGCAATCAACCTTAAACTGTGTATGTTTAGAGAGGCGAGTAACATAAGTAGGATATATAAACAAGATGTTCAGTAAAGAACATATAGCCTACTTCCTCCTAAATGCATGGGTATTGTTATAACTCTTTGTCCTTTTCAAGGAGTATAATTGAATGTTGGTTGTAGTAGCTTGCTGAAATACAACGTGCTATAGGGATATTAAACATGAATATGAGGTGCCCTTTGCTAGTGATACCTCTGTAAAAAAAACATTCAATTCGGTTTCACCGTGTTTGAATTGATCCGGGGAATGGATTTGCACACATACATGGCCGCTATTTGCAAACTATTGGGCTGATGACCTTGTAGTCAGTCATAAGATGCTTTCCACAAAAAGGCATGTTGTTGCAAAATCCGGTGGAGATCAAATTATTAGGATGGTCGAAATTTGATTTAAGCTTTTAACATTTGGGTGCCCGTCATTCCGTTTCCGTCAAGATGGCGGCGATATAAAACATGACTCTGAGGTGCCTTTTTCTAGTGCTACCTCTGTACCAAATTTCGTTCAATTAGGTTTCACCGTGTTTGAATTGATAGGGGGAATCGATTTGCACACATACTTGGCCACCATCTGCTAACTATTGGGCTGATGATCTAGCAGTTTGGTCAGAATATGCTTCCCACATAAAGATTTGTTGTTGCAAAATTTGGTAGAGACTAGATTATTAGGTTGGTCGTAATTACATTTTAGCCTTTAACATTTGGGTGGCCGCGATTATGTTTCCGTCAAGATGGCGGTGATATAAAACATGAAACTGAGGTGGCCTTTTCTAGTGCTACCTCTGTACCAAATTTCGTTCCATTCGGTTCACCGTGTTCGAATTAATAGTGGAAATCGATTTTCACACAAAGATGGCCGCCATCCACAAAATATTAGGCTAATGACCTATTAGTTTGGTCAAAGGATGCTCCCTCCATAATGGTATGTTGATGCAAAATTTGGTAGAGATCGGATGATTAAGTTAATTGTAATTTGATTTAAGCTTTGAATATTTGTGTGGCCGCAATTACGTTTCCGTCAAGATGGCGGCGATATAAGAAATGACACTGAGGTTCCCTTTGCTAGTGCTACCTCTGTACCAAATTTCAGTCCATTCGGTTTCACCGTGTTCGAATTAATAGGGGTAATCGATTTTGACACAAAGATGGCCGCCATCCGCAAACTATTAGGTTTATGACCTATTAGTTTGGTCAAGGAATGCTGCCCCCATAAAGGTATGTTGTTGCAAAATATGGTAGAGATCGGATGATTAGGTTTGTCGTAATTTGATTTAAGCTTTGAATATTTGTGTGGCCGCCATTACGTTTCCGTCAAGATGGCGATGATATAAAACATGACACTGAGGTGCCCTTTGCTAGTGCTACCTCTGTACCAAACTTCATTCCATTCGGTTTCACCGTGTTCGAATTAATAGGGGTAATCGATTTTGACACAAAGATGGCCGCCATCCGCAAACTATTAGGCTAATGACCTATTAGATTTGTCAAAGGATGCTCCCATCATAAAGGTATGTTGTTGCAAAATTTGGTAGAGATCGGATGATTCGGTTAGTCGTAATTTGATTTAAGCTTTGAACATTTGTGTGGCCGCCATTACGTTTCCGTCAAGATGGCGGCGATATAAAACATGACTCTGGGGTGCCCTTTGCTAGTACTACCTCTGTACCAAATTTCGTTCCATTGGGTTTCACCGTGTTCGAATTAATAGGGGCAATCGATTTTCACACAAAGATGGCCGCCATCCGCAAACTATTAGGTTTATGACCTATTAGTTTGGTCAAGGAATGCTGCCCCCATAAAGGTATGTTGTTGCAAAATATGGTAGAGATCGGATGATTAGGTTTGTCGTAATTTGACTTAAGCTTTGAACATTTGTGTGGCCGCCATTACGTGTCCGTCGAGATGGCGGCGATATAAAACATGACACTGAGGTGTCCTTTGCTAGTGCTACCTTTGTACCAAATTTCGTTCAATTTGCGCTCACCGTGTTTGAATTGATAGGGGGGGACAGACATTCAGAGTACACACACTCACACACACACACACACACATACACACACACAGACAGACACACTTTTTTTCGCCCTTTAGTGATCTCATAAGTCTACTTTCATTTTTTGCAAAAATCGAAAGTAGGCTAAAATAGGTTCTTTAGTTTTTCACGAATCTACTTGTTATGAAAGCCGGATCTAGATCCTATAGGCTTTCATATAGCCGTGGTAGGATTTTTCGAGATCTCGGAAACTAAGCGTCGCCCAGTGTTCAAACCTATACCAATCGAATCGGAGTCGATTTTTTTTTCAAAAAAAGTCTGTCTGTCTGTATGTATGTATGTATGTATTGAACCCTTTATCCACAGGCTGTATAAAGGATTCTAATAATTATTCATCATCTTTTGATACATTTCTACAGACAACAGATATGAGAGCCAGACGGTGTTGGGAAATATTGAGAAATCAGTGGCCAAGAGGACACAATGGTTTAAGCTCCTGTGGTATTTTAGGAAGAAGCATATATATTATTGAGACATAGGACAGGTGCAACTTTTAGCGCGGAAGACTGCTTGGGCACGCACATTATGGCCTGTTGCTAGGAAGGTTGGCGCCAAGAAGGAAATCGAATGCTACGAAGCAATTGGTCTATCATCATGTTAACCACTCCCTACTGCAGAAATTCTTGTAAAAGCGCGCAAAGACATACAAGAGTCTGGGCCAATAATATCAAGACGCCTTGTTTTAGCGGCAACTCGGCTTGATAACGCACACTGGTAAATTAACGCGGGAGTTATCTACAGATTAATTCCACGATCGATTCGAGCCGGCTACAGCATAATCGTAACCTCCACACTGCTACGAACTCAATGATACCGATTGCATGCTAGTCTGATAATTATTATGGAATATTTAAAAAAAAATCCCCTTCCACACCTACCCTAGTCAGTTTCATTTATAAGGATCCAAGATGCTTCGAGGATCATCACTCATTTCGTGCGTCTGAGGACGTAACGTTCATTCACTCATTTTGTACGTCTGAGGATGTAAGGTTCATACTCTGCATATTTTCATGTTATTGAACATGGAACATTTTCGTCAAGTTATAAGTGTAACTTCAGTGATTTATTTGTAGTCCCAGCACTATCAGTGGGGTCCAGTTCATCGAAATAATTCACCAAATAGACTGTCAAGGAATTTAGTACTTGATAGGTGAATATAGTAGGAATTATATCGTGTGTGTATCTGACAAAACTTTATTTAATTCAGCACGAGTGACGTCTAAGAACGAGAACGGAACTGGGAACCAGCAGGACATTTGCCAGAAGATATCGATGACCAGATAAACATCTTAAAGGAGATGGCTGCAGATGTTTTTCCTGGCGCTGTTTTAAAGGATTGAGTACAAATGAATTTATTTATTTATTAAATCAGCTACGGTATTATGGGACATATTTTTGTAGATATTTGTTTGCTTGTTTGGTAATGTAGATTATTAGTTTTTGTTTTACTGACATGGGACTAGCCGAGCGTTGCGTAATTTGTAAATATTGTGATTGTATTTGGTTCAACTTTACGGGGCGTCGCAGAGCTCATGCTCGTGTTCGCTTGCGTAAATCGCGGTCAAGCATTATTACTCGGAGGTATGCCTTACAACAAAAATGGAACTGAATTAATTTTGAGATTAAAAATAGAATTTAGAGGGTAAGATTATTTGTGAGTAGAATTTTATGACAGATCAGGATTATTTTGATAGTTGCTTTCCAGCAGATTTGAACGGGATGGCACTTTGCACCCGAGTTTTATTAATCTCATGTAATTTATTTCAGGATTAGGGCATAACCCATCTCTTTTGGGTACATTCGTGTTGACCGACTGAAAAGCACTAAACTCTTGTTTACTAAGGCAACACTGAAAATATGGCTTCAAACACCACAACCCGAGTTTTTGTTGTGTATTTTTGTTAATGTGTCAATGGACGCAATATTGTTGATCTGTTTTGAGCCGACCCAGTGTGTGCGTAGGAGAGTCAGTCCAGGCATTTGGTGCGTTGTGTGATTTTTTATAATGTGCTAGCGAGAATATATCATGGTGATTATTCTGTCTTGCTCCACATTAGCCCAGTTCATGACCTCGCGAGGGTGAACTTGTGGTATATATTTGTGTTTCTCGCCATCCAGTGGATGGGTGAGATATGTTGACGTTTCCGGAGTGAAACTGCACTTAGCTTGCGGGGCTGAAAGAGATAATTGTGGCAGTGGTGACTCGTATGAGAAGGGCGCGCTCAAATCAGATAACGTGACTTGTCATTAGTAACAGGCTTGCTTCCTGTACTGCAATTTAAGATGTTGTTTAAAATTCACAAAACCTGATCGGTTATAATGAGTATTGATTGATTAAATGGGTGCTGTCCATAGTTGTACGGTAGCTTCCGAAATTCGTGTTTGTCTGGCTTTTTATAAAAATGTAAACATAGTTTTTCAGCCGTTAGGCTTGTATTTTGTTGTTGTTGGTTCAATTTTTGGTGTGTTTATTTTTTACGCGTTCTTGACCCGTGTCCAGTTAGGGTGCGCGAAGTTATGTTCCCAAGTTATGATGAGAGCGTTTTTCGCCTATTTCTGGCATGCTCTTTTTGTGTTCATTTTGTGCTCCGGCACCAGTTAGGGTCTCAGGGAGATTCTTCATTCTGTTTATATTATTAGATCTTGCATGTGTCAGTAGTAATTATAGTGTATTAGTTAAGGGTGGGTCCCATAGCCGTAGTGTGATTTAAAAGATGCAACTCCGTAAGCAACATGACTGTTTCAGTTGTAAACGGACTCGCATCAGTACTCAATTTCTTATTAACGAACAGTACACCACACATTATATAACTTCTTGACCAGAAAAAATGGACTTGTATCTTGAGTGCTTACCGCTCAAATTCTTATGTTTTGATTTTATCATTTATGTGAAGCTGCATTCACATTGTCTTGTTGTGACGAGCGAGTTCCTACCGCTCAGTGTTATTATTGTTTATTAAGGGGGTGAAAGTCAGGGAGGATTTCTTTTATTATTATTATTATTATTATGCACATACCTTTTCAGTCATTAAATTTCTTTTATTCTACTTGTTATCCATTTTATTTCTAGTATAGCCTCTGTCATGAACCTTTCTATTCATTAGAGCATGTTGTTTTAAGCGAACTTTGCTGTGTAATGCAGTCAGGACTGAACACGACCCCGTAGATGAATCTTGAGAAAAACCATGCTTTATTGAAGGGTGCATAGACCAGCTGGCGTGCCAAGTGGGGCTAGTTCGTTGCTAGTTCACTGCTAGAACAGGTGGATAGATAGCATAGTCAAGCTGGCGTCATTCCGTGGAGCGTTTCGTTGTTTCGGGCTTTTCTAGCGGATCATAAATAAGCTGTTACCCTACATGTGGTGATTCGCTGTTTTGAATGTTTGAGATCACCGGAAGTGATATTTTGTTAACGTAAATACGGCGAAGAGAAATACCGCAAAGAAAATGGAATATACAGTAGAATCACGAGTTTGCAAGTTAAAATACGATTCACGTATTGTTTATTGATGTAATTAGTAAAGTAATGTACATGAAATCGGGCGCCCATTGATTAAATATAAAATTAGACTTGTTTAGAGAGTCAAACTCATGAATATGTTAGGAGGCTGGTAGCCTTAAATGACAATTAATACTTTGTTAATTAGTCAGTGTTAACATCAGAACTGGATAGTAATTTATGACTGAATATGTGCGGGGTTAAACATTTATTAAGTAAAGTTAGAACCATTCAGTGATGATTGATTTGCGGGAGTAAAGGGAATAAGTTTAAATGGACTGAATGTGGTCAAATGAAGTAAATGTATGTCAAGAATTATATATGTGTGTGTCAGGGAGACGTTTGCATGCTATACTCCTGTATTCTTACTGATATATATTTTTGTGTGTGATAATGGCGACAGTCGCAGAGATCCAGGCGATCATTGAAGGTGCCACGGCACGAACCCAGAAACTATTAAAGGAACAGAGTGATAAATTAGACAGTAAATTTTCTGAACAGAATACACAATTAGCCGAACAGAATGAGTCATTCCAGACTCAAATGAATGACACTATAAAGATACAATTATCTGAACAGAATGAGTCATTCCAGACTCAAATGAATGACACTATAAAAATACAATTATCTGAACAGAATGAGTCATTCCAGACTCAAATGAATGACACTATAAAATCACAATTATCTGAACAGAAGGCACAATTAATTGAACAGAGTGAGTCATTTGAAATTAAATTAATTGAACAGGGTAACTCATTACAAGTGCAAGTAAATGAAAATATAAACAAACAGTTAGAAGCGCAAGAAAATAGAAATACGAGTCAGTTAGCCACATTATCTGCAGAGATGAAAGAATACACTACACAGCAGATGATTCATTTCGCGCTTGATATAAGGTAGAATAATGACAAACAGCTAGGTCAGATACAAAAATTAGAGGACACCTTCAACCGTATATTAAATGATTTGGACGAAACTGTATTAGCAAAACTAGCTGAGATAGAATTAGCATGCACGGTAAATAACAGTGAGGTTAAAACGGCACAGGATGGTCTTGAAAAGCGATTTGATAAAATGGAGGAGGATTCTACGTTTATCCAGGGACAATTGTCAGCAGTAAATGAAAGCATTACGGGCCTGATAAAGGACATGGAAAAATTAGAAATACAATCAGCAGAGCGATGGCAAAACCTAGAATCGGACCAGGATAATTTAAAGAGTACGATAGATGAGAATAATCTACGTCTAGAAGACAGGCTTGAGAAAATAGAATCGAATCAGGAGGACACGAAACAGCAGATGGAAGAAAAACTGGGAGCGATTAAAGATAGCATCAGAAAGGATTGGCGTAAGATGAGCAGTGAATCTAAAGAAGAACGGTTAAGAATCATAAAGACCGTAGGTGATAATCATACGTGCATTAAAGCACTTGAGGAAGAATTCAAGAGTAAAATGAAAGAACAGTCGGACAGAATCATAAAAGCAGAGTTACGTTCATTAGGACAGAACACGTTATTTCAGACAGCGCACGCTAAAGATAAGGAAGTTGACTCAACGAGCCAGGGGGCAATTAGCGCGGAAAGTGGCCACGGACTGACAGGCAGCCCATTAACGACTAACACAGAAGGATTTCACAACAGCATTGGTGGAACCTTACTCCTCAACATGGCTATCAGCACCCTCAAGTCGTACAAGTAATTCGATCAAATGAATTTAAACCTAATAAATTCACAGAAAATTCTGGTGTCACACCGAAGGCGTATCTTAAAGAGATGGATCACTATTTTAATGATAATAATATACCGCCCGCGCGTCGTTTAAGACTGATGGAACGATTTCTTTCGGGAAATGTACTTACGTGGTTCTTGAGCTTCAAGTATACTTTCGGAGGGATGGATGATTTCAAGATTGCGTTCCTTAAAGAGTACTGGTCGGCTTCTCTTCAACAAAGCCTTAGAATGGAACTTTATTCGAGAAAATATCAGTCGACTCAGCAGACGAAATATTCAGATTTCTTTTCGCTACAATTGTTGAAATTTCGAGATCTTGATCACCCTTTAGAAGAATCGGAGCTGGTTATGACGATTGCACGGCAGTTGCCAGTAAATGTTCAGCAGGTGTTAGTAGCAGCAAACGTGGACACAGCGGTTTGAGCCGAACAAATCTTACGTCAGATTGACGAGACAGCATCTCACTTGCAGCAAAGAGGGGGACGAGAGCTGGAACTTGTAAACACAACGGAGGTGGTTAAACCCGCTCAAATGCACACCAGGTCGCAGGCCACAAATACAAGTGTGTCAACAACACCAAGACGAGGTCAGGAGGGTGATGAAAATAGGTCACACCAGCGTCATGAAAATAATAATGATAGACAGACCCAAGGCAACAATAGGTATCAGCAGCGAGGATACCAACAATGGAGAAATAATAGGAGAAATGAGGGACCCTACAGACGTTATGACAATAACAGTAATGATAATCGACAGTGGCGTGAAAGAAGATTTCAGAACCAGGGGGACTATCAGAATTATAGAAATGATTGGAATGACAGGCACGCCGATTCGCAGCGCTACCTGGAAGAACTACACGCTAATGGAGGGGACGAACAAAAACATTGGGAACATGCAATTAATAGGAGGTAAAATCCAGCTACTCACATTGAGGGGGCCGAGAGTTTATTGAAGCAGGAAGAACGCCAGGGAATTACGCGACAGAAGGATGATGGTAGTCGCGGGGGTTGTAAAAAAATCCCAATAATTGAAAAAGGACTCACCCTGAGAGAGCAACAGCCGGATCGTGAAGAAGGTTGGGTCGTGGCACACATACAAGAATGGATAGCTTTGCCGGAAGATTGCCTGGAGGGGATTTTAAAACCACGGAACGATGATATCAAACAATTACCTATTATTGATGCCAAGATTGGTGGAATTAACGTGAGATGCTTAGTTGACACGGGGTCACAAATCAGTCTTGTATCGGAGGCTTTGGTTCGAGAGTTGGGACGGAGTCAGAATAATCCTGTGATTCCAGTACCGCAACTCAAGGTGAGGGGCGTTATTCCCGAACGCACCGTCACTTGCAAACGTCAGGCATTTATAGAATTGGATATATTAGAGCATATATTTGGACAGACTTTCATCATAATGGCTAAAATGAATTTTAACATTATTCTGGGTGCAAATTTCATTTGTGACTACCAGGCAGTCATAGATTTGCACAATAATACAGTCAGTTTTAAGGAGTTTGTTAAACTGAAGGATGTGGGCTTACACATGGATGAAATCACTACAGGTAAGGCGCGAGTTCATGGGCATTGGAGGCAATAGCAGAGGAGACAGAAGAGGAGACACGAAAGGCGGAAGATGACCTTATAGGTGTGGCTGTTGTGGAATTAAATGAAGAGAGTGACTCTCAGGAGATATGGGTCTTACTAGCAGAAGGAGAGGACAACGATACTCAGTTTGAAGAACTATTACAGGAGCGGCTCAGTGACATACAACAATTTAACATCGAAATTGAACATTGCCCAGGAAAAATGAATGTAATTCCGGATGTATTAAGCAGGAACCCCGAGCCTGATACCGAAGAAACAGCGATAGTACAGCTTATTGAGTTAACAGCAAAGGACCATGCATTCTTGGAGGAATTACGGGAGATAAGACGAGAGCAGGAAGCAGAACCGTGGATGTACCAAATGATCCAGTATTTTAAGAAGGAATTACCAGCAAGAACCCCGGCCTACAGAGAAGCAAAAGCCTGAGAAGGAAGATATGTCTACCTTAACAATTTACTGCATAAATGGATAGATGAAGAACACACCAAATTACGTATCATGGTACCTGCATCATTACAAAGAGGACTTACTTGGCACATTCATGAAAGTTTCGGTCACGTGGAATTAATAAGGCACAGGCGACCATAGGAGAAACGTTTACATGGCCGCGAATGAGGACTACCATTTGTGACGTAATAAAGACTTGCGATCCTTGTCAGAGGACGAAGCCGAATAATTACTTAATGAGGCAGTAGGCTAGACCATTGCTACCTCAGAAACCCTGCGAGCTAGTGGCCCTGGACTGTTTCGGTCCAATCCCGAAAGGTAGGCGAGGTTGCCGTCACTTGATAGTGTGTAGTGATATATTTTCTAAGTTTGTCGTATTGTGTCCCATTCAGAAAACTACATCGAAACAAGTACTCAGTCGTATTCGAAATAGAGTTATTCCAATCCTTGGAAAACCAGAGCTTATATTGTCGGACCATGGAAGCTATTTTACGAGTACCGAATTCAAGAAAGGTATGGAGGACTTGGATGTAAAACACATGTTTAGTAGCATTCGCCACCCTCAAGCTAATCCAAGCGAACGCGCTATAATATGTGTTACTAAATACTTAAGGATCTTCATTCCCAAGGAACATCACAAGTGGGTAGAAAGGATCAAAGATGTAGAGACCTGTATGAATACAACTAGACATGAATCGACAGGTCAGATTCCCATGGTCTTGCACATGAACGAATATCCAGTAAGGTCGTGGAGCAACATCATCAATTGCCCACAAGATCCCATGGTTGGTCATGAGTTGAGAATTGAGAGAACGAGAGTCCATATGAGAAACCAGGCGGATCGCAGATTACGTCGTGTCAGAAATAATAGGTATCACAGAGAACTATTAGTCAACTAGCTTGTATTAGTACGAAAGCCAGTGACATCTGATCCAGAGAAGAAGGTATTTAACAAGTTCAGTCCAAAATTTTTTTGCCCCTTTTTTATTGTACGTAATCTTGGTAACAATGCATTCAGAGTGAAAGAATTGAGTACAGGTACAATGTCTGTCTACAACGCGGCGAATTTAAAATTGTATTTTACTAGTGAACCTTGGGAACGCAGAAATAATGATGCAAATTGAATATATGGACGTCCTTTTTGCACATCCAACTATACGTGGGTCAGTGAGTACGTCAGTTGAACGAGAAAGTAGGGAGCAGCCTGCTGTGGTCATACACTAATGAGCTCTGACGATGACGACACAGCGAGAGAGCGAGCGAGAGAGATAAGGACACTGGAAAGGGGAGATACTAACCTTAGGCGATCAGACAAGCAGGCAGGCTTGGGGAATGTATGAATGAATGAGGAAACTGAAGTAAACACGAGCGCGTGTTGACACTCCAATGACAGTGGCGGCTAGACTAAACTGATGAGAGAGAGATTTCTCTAGGATTGGCAGAAATGGATTACAGACGTTATGTGTTTGTAAAAAAATCGACTATTTGTAATGTTCGATTTTTTCCATGCAGGGGGATTGTGAACCCTTTATCCACAGGCTGTATAAAGGATTCTAATAATTATTCATCATCTTTTGATACATTTCTACAGACAACAGATATGAGAGCCAGACGGTGTTGGGAAATATTGAGAAATCATTGGCCAAGAGGACACAATGGTTTAAGCTCCTGTGGTATTTTAGGAAGAAGCATATATATTCTTGTGACATAGGACAGGTGCAACTCTTAGCGCGGAAGACTGCTTGGGCACGCACATTATGGCCTGTTGCTAGGAAGGTTGGCGCCAAGAAGGAAATCGAATGCTACGAAGCAATTGGTCTATCATCATGTTAACCAGTCCTTACTCCAGAAATTCTTGAAAAAGCGCGCAAAGACATACAAGAGTCTGGGCCAATAATATCAAGACGCCTTGTTTTAGCGGCAACTCGGCTTGATAACGCACACTGGTAAATTAACGCGGGAGTTATCTACAGATTAATTCCACGATCGATTCGAGCCGGCTACAGCATAATCGTAACCTCCACACTGCTACGAACTCAATGATACCGATCGCATGCTAGTCTGATAATTATTATGGAATATTTAAAAAAAATCCCCTTCCACACCTACCCTAGTCAGTTTCATTTGTAAGGATCCAAGATGCTTCGAGGATCATCACTCATTTCGTGCGTCTGAGGACGTAACGTTCATTCACTCATTTTGTACGTCTGAGGACGTAAGGTTCATACTCTGCATATTTTCATGTTATTGAACATGGAACATTTTCGTCAAGTTATAAGCGTAACTTCAGTGATTTATTTGTAGTCCACGCACTATCAGTAGGTTCCAGTTCATCGAAATAATTCACCAAATAGACTGTCAAGGAATTTAGTACTTGATAGGTGAATATAGTAAGAATTATATCGTGTGTCTATCTGACAAAACTTTATTTAATTCAGCAAGAGATGACGTCTAAGAACGAGAACGGACCTGGGAACCAGCAGGACATTTGCTAGAAGATGTCGATGACCAGATAAACATCTTAAAGGAGATGGCTGCAGACGTTTTTCCTGGCGCTGTTTTAAAGGATTGAGTACAAATGAATTTATTTATTTATTAAATCAGCTACGGTATTATGGGACATATTTTTGTAGATATTTGTTTGCTTGTTTGGTAATGTAGATTATTAGTTTTTGTTTTACTGACATGGGACTAGCCGAGCGTTGCGTAATTTGTAAATATTGTGATTGTATTTGGTTCAACTTTACGGGGCGTCGCAGAGCTCATGCTCGTGTTCGCTTGCGTAAATCGCGGTCAAGCATTATTACTCGGAGGTATGCCTTACAACAAAAATGGAACTGAATTAATTTTGAGATTAAAAATAGAATTTAGAGGGTAAGATTATTTGTGAGTAGAATTTTATGACTGATCAGGATTATTTTGATATTTGCTTTCCAGCAGATTTGAACGGGATGGCACTTTGCACCCGAGTTTTTGTTGTGTATTTTTGTTAATGTGTCAATGGACGCAATATTGTTGATCTGTTTTGAGCCGACCCAGTGTGTGCGTAGGAGAGTCAGTCCAAGCATTTGGTGAGTTGTGTGATTTTTTTATAATGTGCTAGCGAGAATATATCATGGTGATTATTCTGTCTTGCTCCACATTAGTCCAGTTCATGACCTCACGAGGGTGAACTTTTGGTATATATTTGTGTTTCTCGCCATCCAGTGGATGGGTGAGATATGTTGACGTTTCGGGAGTGAAACTGCACTTAGCTTGCGGGGCTGAGAGAGATAATTGTGGCAGTGGTGACTCATACGAGAAGGGCGCGCTCAAATCAGATAACGTGACTTGTCATCAGTAACAGGCTTGCTTCCTGTACTGCAATTTAAGATGTTGTTTAAAATTCACAAAACCTGATCGGTTATAATGAGTATTGATTGATTAAATGGGTGCTGTCCATAGTTGGACGGTAGCTTCCGAAATTCGTGTTTGTCTGGCGTTTTATAAAAATGTAAACATAGTTTTTCAGCCGTTAGGCTTGTATTTTGTTGTTGTTGGTTCAATTTTTGGTGTGTTTATTTTTTACGCGTTCTTGACCCGTGTCCAGTTAGGGTGCGCGAAGCTATGTTCCCAAGTTATGATGAGAGCGTTATTAGCCTATTTCTGGCATGCTCTTTTTGTGTTCATTTTGTGCTCCGGCACCAGTTAGGGTCTCAGGGAGATTCTTCATTCTGTTTATAATATTAGATCTTGCATGTGTCAGCAGTAATTATAGTGTATTAGTTAAGGGTGGGTCCCATAGCCATAGTGTGATTTAAAAGATGCAACTCCGTAAGCAACATGACTGTTTCAGTTGTAAACGAACTCGCATCAGTACTCAATTTCTTATTAACGAACAGTACACCACACATTATATAACTTCTTAACCAGAAAAAATGGACTTGTATCCATATGTTGTGACGAGTGAGTGCTTACCGCTCAAATGCTTATGTTATGATTTTATCATTTATGTGAAGCTGCATTCACATTGTCTTGTTGTGACGAGCGAGTTCCTACCGCTCAGTGTTATTATTGTTTATTAAGGGGGTGAAAGTCAGGGAGGATTTCTTTTATTATTATTATTATTATTATTATTATGCACATACCTTTTCAGTCATTAAATTTCTTTTATTCTACTTGTTATCCATTTTATTTCTAGTATAGCCTCTGTCATGAATCTTTCTAATCATTAGAGCATGTTGTTTTAAGCGAACTTTGCTGTGTAACGCAGTCAGGACTGAACACGACCCCATAGATGAATCTTGAGAAAAACCATGGTTTATTGAAGGGTGCATAGACAAGCTGACGCGCCAAGTGGGGATAGTTCGTTGCTAGTTCACTGCTAGAACACGGTGGATAGATAGCGTAGACAAGCTGGTGTCATACCGTGGAGCGTTTCGTTGTTTTGGGCTTTTCTAGCGGATCATAAACAAGCTGTTACCCTACATGGTTTGTTTCGCTGTTTTGAATGTTTGAGATCACCGGAAGTGATATTTTGTTAACGTAAATACGGCGAAGAGAAATTCCGCCAAGGAAATGGAATATACAGTATAATCACGAGATGGCAAGTTAAATACGATTCACGTTTTGTTTATTGATGTAATTAGTAAAGTAATGTACATGAAATCGGGCGCCCATTGATTAAATATAAAATTAGAATGGTTTAGAGAGTCAAACTCATGAATATGTTAGGAGGCTGGTAGCCTTAAATGACAATTAATACTTTGTTAATTAGTCAGTGTTAACATCAGATCTGGATAGTAATTTATGACTGAATATGTGCGGGGTTAAACATTTATTAAGTAAAGTTAGAACCATTCAGTGATGATTGATTTGCGGGAATAAAGGGTATAAGTTTAAATGGACTGAATGTGGTCAAATAAAGTAAATGTATGTCAAGAATTATATATGTGTGTGTCAGGGAGACGTTTGCATGCCATACTCCTGTTTTCTTAGTGATATATATTTTTGTGTGTGATAATGGCGACAGTCGCAGAGATCCAGGCGATCATTGAAGGTGCCACGGCACGAACCCAGAAACTATTAAAGGAACAGAGTGATAGATTAGACAGTAAATTATCTGAACAGAATGCACAATTAGCCGAACAGAATGAGTCATTCCAGACTCAAATGAATGACACTATAAAGATACAATTATCTGAACAGAATGAGTCATTCCAGACTCAAATGAATGACACTATAAAAATACAATTATCTGAACAGAATGAGTCATTCCAGACTCAAATGAATGACACTATAAAATCACAATTATCTGAACAGAAGGCACAATTAATTGAACAGAGTGAGTCATTAGAAATTAAATTAATTGAACAGGGTAACTCATTACAAGCGCAAGTAAATGAAAATATAAACAAACAGTTAGAAGCGCAAGAAAATAGAAATACGAGTCAGTTAGCCACATTATCTGCAGAGATGAAAGAATACACTACACAGCAGATGATTCAATTCGCGCTTGATATAAGTAAGAATAATGACAAACAGCTAGGTCAGACAAAAAATTAGAGGACACCTTCAACCGTATATTAAATGATTTGGACGAAACTGTATTAGCAAAACTAGCTGAGATAGAATTAGCATGCACGGTAAATAACAGTGAGGTTAAAACGGCACAGGATGGTCTTGAAAAGCGATTTGATAAAATGGAGGAGGATTCTACGTTTATCCAGGGACAATTGTCAGCAGTAAATGAAAGCATTACGGGCCTGATAAAGGACATGGATAAATTAGAAATACAATCAGCAGAGCGATGGCAAAACCTAGAATCGGACCAGGATAATTTAAAGAGTACAATAGATGAGAATAATCTACGTCTAGAAGACAGGCTTGAGAAGATAGAATCGAATCAGGAGGACACGAAACAGCAGATGGAAGAAAAACTGGGAGCGATTAAAGATAGCATCAGAAAGGATTGGCGTAAGATGAGCAGCGAATCTAAAGAAGAACGGTTAAGAATCATAAAGACCGTAGGTGATAATCATACGCGCATTAAAGCACTTGAGGAAGAAATCAAGAGTAAAATGAAAGAACAGTCGGACAGAATCATAAAAGCAGAGTTACGTTCATTAGGACAGAACACGTTATTTCAGACAGCGCACCCTGAAGATAAGGAAGTTGACTCAACGAGCCAGGGGGCAATTAGCGCGGAAAGTGGCCACGGACTGACAGACAGCCCATTAACGACTAACACAGAAGGATTTCACAACAACATTGGTGGAACCTCTACTCCTCAACATGGCTATCAGCACCCTCAAGTCGTACAAGTATTTCGATCAAATGAATTTAAACCTAATAAATTCACAGAAAATTCTGGTGTCACAACGAAGGCGTATCTTAAAGAGATGGATCACTATTTTAATGATAATAATATACCGCCCGCGCGTCGTTTAAGACTGATGGAACGATTTCTTTCGGGAAATGTACTTACGTGGTTCTTGAGCTTCAAGTATACTTTCGGAGGGATGGATGATTTCAAGATTGCGTTCCTTAAAAAAGTACTGGTCGGCTTCTCTTCAACAAAGCCTTAGAATTGAACTTTATTCGAGAAAATATCAGTCGACTCAGCAGACGAAATATTCAGATTTCTTTTCACTACAATTGTTGTAATTTCGGGATCTTGATCACCCTTTAGAAGAATCGGAGCTGGTTATGACGATCGCACGGCAGTTGCCACCCAAGTTTCATCGCTATCGGCCGAATGGTATATGAACGCATACGGGACTTTGTTGAAACGCTACGCGCGTCGTCGCTCATTTGTTCAATCTACTCGTGCGCTATCAACTGTTAAATGCATTTACTAAGCCAGAAACCTTCCCTGGAGTGTACACAACATCTCACCAAAGTTTCATCGCTATCGGACGAATGGTATATGAACGCATACGGAACTTTGTTGAAACGCTTCGCGCGTCGTAGCTCATTTGTTGAATCAGATTATTGTGCGCTGCCTATTGTAAAGTAGATTTATTAAGCCAGACACCTTTCCTCGAGTGTACACAACAACTCACCCAAGTTTAATCGCAATCGGACGAATGGTATATGAACGCATACGGGACTTTGTTGAAACGTTTCGCGCGTCGTAGCTCATTTGTTGAATCTAACCATGCGCTGCCTATTGTAAAGTAGATTTACTAAGCCAGACACCTTCCCTGGAGTGTACACAACATCTCACCCAAGTTTCATCCCTATCGGACTAATGGTATATGAACGCATACCTGACTTTGTTGAAACGCTTCATGCGTCGTAGCTCATTTGTTGAATCTACTCGCGCGCTGCCTATTGTAAAGTGGATTTACTTAGCCAGAAACCTTCCCTGAAGTGTACACAACATCTAACCCAAGTTTCATAGCTATCGAACGAATGGTATATGAATGCATACGGGACTTGGTTGAAACGCTTTGCGTGTCGTCACTCATTTGTTGAATATACTCGTGCGCTATCTACTGTGAAATGTATTTACTAAGTTAGAAACCTTCCCTGGAGTGGAAACAACTTCTCACCCAAGTTTCATCACAATCGGATGAAAGGTTTACGAACAAATACGGGACTGTGTCGAAATGCTTCGCGCGTCGTCGCTCATTTGTTGAATCTACTCGTGCGCTGCCTATTGTAAAATGGATATACTAAGCCAGAAACCTTCATTGGAGAGTAATCAACATCTCACCCAAGTTTCAGCGCAATCGGATGGGTGGTGTATGAACGCATAGGAGACATACACACCCACACACCCACATACATACTATCAAGTAACATTGATTTTTAGCCTACTTTTCACATTTTGCAAATATGAGGAAAAAGTAGACTTATGAGATCGATCCGGGGAAATGTGTGTCTGTCTGTCTGTCTGTCCTTCTGTCTGTCTGGCTGGCTGTGCGTGTGTCACCCCCTATCAACTCCTAAACGGCTGCAGCAATCAAAACCAAATTTAGTATGAGTAAAGATGTGCACCGGAATATCTCACATCCATATTTGAAAATGATGTCAGTGCTACCAACTGCTGAAAAAACACATTAGAAATTTGAGCTCAATGTTGGATATCTTGCAAGGTATGCATGGGAGCTATTCCAAAATTGGCACACATGTAGATAATACTATTTCAGTTTAATTTCCAGGAGGCCAACCATGACAGTGTTGCTAAAATAATTTTAAGCCTTCTGATATGTCCAATGTTTAAATGCATATAACTTCTACACTATCAATTAGATTTCAACCAAAGTTTGTATGTAATATCTGTGCATAAACAGATATGACTGAGCGTATTCTTAACAGCCACCAGGGCTGCCAACTGTTAATAATTGCTCTCTATATTTGTATTATCCAAATACCAATATATCAGAAAGTATGCAAGCCAACAGCTTTAAACTATGCACACGTATATTCTGACATTTTAGATTTATTTAGAGTAACTTATATACGTCAGTTCTACCAACATGATTATAAGCCTGCTGATAATACCAATTTTTAAATACATGTAACTTCTATACTATCAGTTGGATTTCAACCACATTTCGTAAGTTCTATGTGTACCATAACAGATATGACTATAAGTATTGTTAAGAGCAATCAGGGCTGCCAACTGTTAATAAATGCTGTCTATATTTTTTATCCTAATATCAATATATCAGAAAGTATGATAGCCAACAGCTCTATACTTTGCACACGTATAGCACCTGACATTCTAGATTAATTTGGAGTAATTAATACAAGGCAGTGCTGCCAACATGATTCTATGCCTGCTGATATGTCCAATTTTAAAATACATGTAACTTATATACTAACAAATGGATTTCATACAAAATTGGCACAACAAGATATATTAATATTTCAGATTATTTCTGACCAGCACACGCATGGTATTGTTGGCAACATGCTTTTACGCCTGCTGATAGATCCAGTGTCTAACTGCATGTAACGTCCTTTGGACTTCAACCAAATTTTGTATTCTGTACCTTAAGAGATGGAACTAAGAATATATTCAGTCACCAAGGCTGCCAACTGTAGTGCTCTACGAGGCTACATTATACCAGGTATATTTTGAACTAATTAGATATTTCGATATTACCAACTTAATTTCGTCATTATTCTAGATAGGTTCATATACTGTAGAATAATCATTGGCATGAAAAGTAGGCTGTATAGTTCTTCACGGAACTTCTTGTTATATATATAGATTATTATTAGCGACTATTAGTAAGTTATTCAAAAGGGAACCTAAAATTCCCAATCTTTAAATTATTAGACTATTATTAGCGACTATTTGTAAGTTATTAAAAAGAGAACCTAAAATTCCCAATCTTTAAGTTATGATTAGTCTATTAGCGACTATTTGTAAGTTATTAAAAAGAGAACCTAAAATTCCCAATCTTCAAGTTATTAATATTAGCGACTATTTCTGAGTTATTCAAAAGGGAACCTAACATTTCCAATCTTTAAGCTATTATTAAGCTATTATTATTAGCGACTATTTGCAAGTTATTCAAAAGGGAACATAAAAATACCAATCTCAAGTTGTTATTATTAGCGACTATTTGTATGTTATTCAAAAGGGAACCTAAAATTACCAATCTTAAGTTATTATTATTAGCTACTATTTGTAAGTTATTCAAACGAGAAACTAAAATGCCAATTTTTGAGTTTTTATTATTACTTTAGTTTAGAAAACTTATTTTCATATTTCCGCATCCATCCAGTATTTTTCTTAACAGCCTGTACCATTTACATTCCAAGACTCACGAGAATCACTTCGGTATATTCAGCCATTAGCAAGACAACAGTTAAGTACCCGAGGCCCACACTTTCTTAACATTCCAGATTTCACCTAAACATCAACGACACCATTCAACGAACCAGTTGATTTCCAAGTACTGTGCATTTAGCATCAGTTGTGTGCATAACTTAAATTGCATATTGCTGAAAATGAAAATTCGTCAAAAGCTTCGTTAATTCGTCTGTGGTTGTATGAAATTCCATGTTACCCAAAGGATGGCAAGATTATCTTTTGCCAAGTTTGCAACAAGGAGGTAAGTAATGCACCTTGAGCTGCTGAACATATCAAAGCAGAAGCATCCGGAACTGCTGGAGTAAAAAGTCAAAAATAAGTTGGACAGGGTGCTGGAGAAAAATACTGGATTGAATACAGTATGCTCTGCTGCTAACACTTTCACCAAAAACATACAAACAAAAAAAAAAGAAATAAACCAATCCAAGACATCTAGAATGAAGTGGTTTCAAGAGTGAGAGAAAGATCTGAGATAGGCATCGCAATTGATAAATAAATGACAGTGACAGTTTCAAAAGGAAAGTAAAAAGACATCAGGGTTTTATAATGGACTAGCATTACCCCTCGCGGCTTCGCCCGCGAATATTGTAGTTGTACTGAGTACACTTAGCAACGTCTCAATCATGAATGCTACGACTGACTTATCGTTTAATATTGAATAATAATAATGATAATTATTTGGTAAAGACCGTAAACAATCAGACAATAAAGACAATATAACACAACAACGCCACATAAATATCAGAAACTCCCCAACATCACGTCGCATCGCAAGTATAAAATTCTACTCAAAATCACTACACGGTTTCCGACCACAAACGTAAATCTAATATATAAAAGTGAAAGTCTGTATGTATGTATGTATGTATGTATGTATGTATATATGTTGGTTCCGTATACAAATCTACACCGTTCCACCAATCTCAACCATATTTTGCATACATATAGTTTAGGACCCAGAAGGAACCGCTGGCTACATGAATTTTCGATAGTCTTTCTCATTCTTCTGATTTCGGCCCTTTTTCACTCAAAAACAGGCTAATCAAATCATAAAATATACTCATGAAGGAATGGCAAGGCAGATAGTTTCCATGGCAACATAGCTCAATTCGAGACACGGCCGACTTGATGCCAATTGCGCTCTGCACTACCGGTATAGAAAATGAGGATCTTTACTTGAAATCCCGTTAGTTACTCAACTGCTCACACAGCACTGTCAACCGAGTATAGCATAACAAAGACTTGACACTATCTACTAGATATTTGTCAAATACCACTCACTCACACACTCACTCACTCACACATTCATCACGAAATCTCAGAACCCACCCAACGGATTGGAATGAAATTTGGTATGCAGCTTACTCAAGGGCCGCAAACGCCCACTAAGAAAGGATTTTTGGATATTCAGGTTCTAAAGGGGTGTTAAGGGGGTAGACCTGCATTTCATCGAATAGCAATATCTCCCGATTGGTTTCACTGGGGGATGTGATACTCGGCATATAAACTCATCATTAACAAGTAGTTCCGTAAAGAACTATACAGCCTATTTTCATATATCCTGCTCATGTTAATTTCTTCTAACAACATACAAAATTTCAGTTTATTTGCTGTAACAGATTCGTAGATATTGAGAACCGTCTAAATATTTCAGATTGTTGCCAGGTTGGATTTTTATTTTTGTACTATTACATTAAGATTATTGTGTACGTGTGGTATTCAAACTTCAATCGCATGATTAGAACACAGGAAGTAAAAACGAGATTTTAAAATTACGCACAGCAGCCATCTTGTGATTATGCAAACAATTGAAATAAATTAGATGCCAGTGGATCAACATTTGTATAAGCATTTAACGTGCAACGTTTCACAGCACTCGGATAGTTAATTCGCGAGAATCGTCCATTTAAATATTTATACTTCGCGTCGCCGCCATGTTAGATTTGTGCTCACCAGGTTACTCAAAGTCCTATTGGTGAACATATGTTCATAGTCTCTATGAACATTAAAAAAATCAGTTTGGTTGCTGTAAAAGATTCATAGATATTGAGAACCCTCTAAATATTTCGGAGCTCGCCATTTAGGATTGTTATATGTATAGGCCATAGAATTATGTACCATTCAAGGACAATTATTGCCTAGGTTCATTATTCAAACTTTCACTTCGATCGCATGATTACGACACAAGAAATAAAAACTTAATTTAAAAATTTCGCACAGCCGCCATATTGATGTTATGTAAACAATTGATTTAAATTAGATGGCAGTGCATTATAATCTGCAAAATCATTTACTGTACCACATTTCACTGCGCTCAGAGAGTTAAATCACGAGAAAAGTCTATTAAAATATTTCAAATTCGCTTGGTCGCCATGTTCGTTTTTTACTTTACAAGTTTATGAAGTATACATAGATAAACTTGTACCAGTACCCTTTATCACCGTACAAAATTGCAGGGTAATATCTGTAATAGTTTCGGAGATATGGAATGTCAGTGAAATATTTCGCACAGCCGCCATTTTGAGGTTATGTAAACAATTGAACGAAATTAGACTCCAGTGCATTACTATGTGTATAAACACTTGCTGTACCTAGTTTCATTACGTTTGGATGGTTAAATCGTGAGAAAAGTATATTTAAAAGTCTGAACTTCGCTTGGTCGCCATGTTCGTTTTCTACTTTACAAGTTTATGAAATATACATAGATAAACTTGTATCAGTACCCTTTATCACCGTACTAAATTGCAGGGTGATATCTGCAATAGTTTCGGAGATATAGAATGTCAGTGAAATATTTCGCACAGCCGCCATTTTGAAGTTATGTAAACAATGGAACTAAATTAGACTCCAGTGCATTGCAATATGTATAAACATTTGCTGTACCAAGTTTCATTACGTTTGGATAGTTAAATTGCGAGAAAAGTCTATTTAAAAGTCTCAACTTCGCTTGACCGCCATGTTGGTTTTGTAGTCACCAGGTTTTTGAAAGTCTCATAGGTGAACTTCTAGTAGTACCCTTTATCACCGTACACAATTTCAGGGCGATATCGGTAATAGTTTCGGAGATATTGAATGCTAGTGAAATATTTCGCACAGCCGCCATTTTGCATTGGTGAGATGTAACAAAATTTGAAGGGCACGGCCGAGGTCGCCGGGAATAGTGCTATGAAGATACCGAGTTTAATTGAAATCGCTCCAGCCGTTTAGATTTTATTAGGGGGGGACACACACACGAATCACACACACACACACACACACACACGCACACACACACGGACAAAAGGTGATCTCATAAGCCTATTTTTTCAAAATTGAAAATAGGCTAAAAATAAGAAGACATGTGTCTGAGGGTTTTTCGATGTGGTGTATATTATGAGGTGAAAGGGGTGAAAAGTGGGGGTTGAAAGATTCCTAACGGAGCCTGTATCTCATAAACGACATAGGCGAGGAGTTTGAAACTCAGCGGGAAAAAATCAGCATAAAAAATAAGTAAATAGGTGTTTGACCGTTTTTTTTTCATAAATCCAATTTAAGGGGCCTATGGCGAGGGGTGAAATTCTGTGTAAAAAAAAACAGGAGAGAAAGTGTCCTAACCGATTGACTCACTCGCTCTTCAAACTCAGGGGGAAAAACTGCTTAAAAATAAGTATAACTTATATGTGTTCGACAGTTTTTTTGATAAACCAAATTAAGTGGTTCATCGGGAGGGGTGAAATTCTGAAGAAAAAAATTGAAAGAAAATGTCCTGACTCACTCACCCACTCATCATCGCCCAGCCAAAAATATTGAAGTTGGAAACATGTAATTTTCGGGATATGTTCGTTGTATGTCAAAACCATACACTAAGGGAGGATTTTTGAATATTCAGGCTCTAAAGGGGTCTTAAGGGGGTTAAACCTGCATTTTATTGAATAACAATATCTCACGAGTGGTTTCATTTGTGGATGTGATACTCGGCATATAAACTAATCATTAAAAATAAGCAGACATGTGTCTAAGGGTTTTTCGATGTGGTGTATTATTATGAGGTGAAAGGGGTGAAAATTGGGGGTTGAAGGATTCCTAACGAAGCGTGTAGGCCTATCTCCTAAACGACATAGGCGAGAAATTTGAAACTCGGCGAAAAAAAATCAGCTTAAAAAATAAGTAAGTCGGTGTTCCACCGTTTTTTCATAAATTAATTTAAGGAGCCAATGGGGTGGGGTGAAATTCTGGGGGGGGAAATGAGAGAAAGTGTCCTAACTGACTGACTAACTCACTCAATCATCAAACTCAGGGGAAAAAGACAGCTTAAAAAATAAGTTAATAGGTGTTCAAGCGTTTTTTCATCAATCCAATTTAAGGGGCCCATGGGGATGGGTGAGATTCTGGTAAAAATAATTGAAAGAAAATGTCCTGTCTGACTCACTCACTCGTCACGCCCAGCGAAAACTATTAAAGTTAGAAACATGAAATTTTGGGAATATGTTCGCTGTATATCGAAAACGTCAACTAATGAATGATTTTTGTTATTCGGGGTTTAAAGAGGTGTTAAGGGGGTAAACGTGCATTTCATTGAATAACGATATCTCATGAGTTGTTTCTTTGGGGATGTGATAATCGGTATATAAGCTAATCATTAAAAGAATCAGACATATGTCTAAGGGTTTATCGATGAGGTGTATATTACGAGGTGAAAGGGGTGAAAATTGGGGGTTGAGGGATTCTTAACGGAGCGTGTATCACTTAAACGACATAGGCGAGAAGTTTGAAATTCGGCGGGAAAAAACAGCTTAAAATATAAGTAAATAGGTGTTCGACCGTTTTTTCATAAATCCAATTTAAGGGGCTCTTGGAGAGAGGTGAAATTTTGGGGGGAAAACAGGAAAGAAAGTGTCCTAACTCACTCACTCATCAAACGCAGGGGGGAAGAACAGCTCAAAAATAAGTAAATAGGTGTTCGACCGTTTTTTTCATAAATCCAATTTAAGGGGTTCATGAGAGGGGTGAAATTCTGAAAAATAATTGAAAGAAAATGTCCTGACATACTCACTCATCATCCCCCAGCCAAAATTATTGAAGTTAGAAACATGACATTAAGGGGCTATGTTCGTTGTATGTTGAAAACGTCCACTAAGGAAGGAATTTTGGATATTCAGGTTCTAAAGGGGTGTTAAGGGGGTAGACTTGCATTTAATTGAATAACAATATCTCCCGAATGATTTCCTTTGGGATGGGATACTAGGCATATAAACTCATCATTAAGAATAAGAAGACACATGTCTGAGGGTTTTTCGATGTGGTGTATATTATGAGGTGTATGTGTGAAAAGTGAGTGTTGAAGGATTCTTAACGGAGCAAGTATCTCTTAAAAGACAGAGGCAAAAAGTAAGAATCTCAGGGAGAAAAATCAGATTGAAAAAGTAGTAGATAGGTGTTCGATCGTTTTTTCATAATCCAATTTAAGGGGCTCATGGAGAGGGATGAAATTCTGGGGAAAGAAGTCCACTAAGGAAGGATTTTTGGATATTCACTCATCATCCCCCAGCAAACCTATTGCAGTTAGAAACTTGAAATTTTGGGGATATGTTCGTTGTTTGTCGAAAAAGTCCACTAAGGATGGATTTTTGGATATTCGTGTTCTGAAGGGGTGTTAAGGGGGTTAAACTTTCATTTCATTGAATAACAATATCTCACGAGTTGTTTCATATGGGGATGTGATATTCGGCATACAAACTAATCATTTAAAATAAGCAGACATATGTCTAAGGGTTTATCGATATGGTGTATATTATGAGGTGAAAGGGGAGAAAATTGGGGGTTGAAGGATTCTTAACGGAGCGTGTACTGTATCTCTTATTCAACATAGGCGATAAGTTTGAAATTCAGCGGAAAAAGCAGCTTAAAAATAAGTAAATAGGTGTTCGACCATTTCTTCATAAATCCAATTTAAGGGGCCCATGGGGAGGAGTGAAATTCGGGGGGGGGGGGGGAACAGGAAAGAAGGTGTCCTAACTGATAGACTTACTTACTCACTTATCAAACTCAGGGGGAAAACAGCTTTAAATAAGTAAATAGGTTTTCGACCGTTTTTTTTTTCATAAATCCAATTTAAGGGGTTCTTGGGGAGGGGTGAAATTCTCAAATATTAATGAAAGAAAATGTCCTGACTGACTCACTCATCATCGCCCAGCAAAAATTATTGAAGTTAGAAACATGAAATTTTGGGGATAAGTTCGTGGTATGTCGAAAACGTCCACTAAGGAAAGTGTTTTGGATATTCAGGTTCTAATGAGGTGTTAAGGGGGTAAACGTGCATTTCATTGAATAACAATATCTCATGAGTGGTTTCATTTGGGGATGTGGTACTTGGTATATATACTAATCATTTAAAATAAGCTGACACATGTCTAATGGTTTTTCGATGTGGTGTATATTATGAGGTGAAAGGGATGAAAAGTGGGGGTTGAAAGATTCCGAACGGAGCGTGTATCTCTTAAACGACATAGACGAGGAGTTTGATTTTCTCCGAGTTCCAATCACCTTAAAAATTAATAAATGAATAAATAATTAAAATAAGTAGATGTTTGACCGTTTTTTTTTCATAAATCCAATTTAAGGGGCATATGGGGAGGGGTGAAATTCTGGAATAAAAACGTCCACTAAGGAAGGATTTTTGGATGTTCACTCTCATCGATCAATCAAAACTATTGAAGTTAGAAGAAGGGGATATGTTTGTTGTGTGTCGAAAATGTCTACTAAGGAGGGATTTTTGGATATTCAGGTTCTAAAGGGGTGTTAACGGAATTAAACCTGCATGTCATTGAATGACAATATGACACGACTATGACGCGAGCGAAGCGAGGCTAAAAATGATATGGTGTGTGTCTGTGTATTACTCAATCACGCAAGAACCACTGGTCCGTCTTACATGAATTTTACATGAAAGTAGCTGATTTAACTGGTTAACATATAGGCTACTTTTGATTTCAATACTTTGCACTCTGGCGACCATTTTAGTGACGTCACTACACCCTTTGGTTTCAAACTTTCATATTTCCATTTCAAATAAAAAGTGAACGCTAAGAAATAGCAAACTTTTGATGGCATATACGAGGTTTAAAATTACATTTTCTGTCCGAAAGGTATCTCCAACGGTTAGCGAGTAAAACCTAAATTTGTGCTATAAAACACGGTCAACGCCGAACGGTGTACTTGGACAAAATGTTCCATCCTTAATCTCCCTCTGCGCAGCACCTCGCCTATCCCCTGTTTTAACTGTCACTTTCACATTTTAATTTATTTATGACGCGTAGCGAAGCACGGGTACTTCAGCTAGTATGAAATAAATGAGATACAGTTTATTAAACTCACTGACTAAACACAAAATCCGTTTACCTAGATTCCTGTGAAAAATATCACAAATTCAAATTACACAAGTCAAAAACCTCTACGGCCACAATTTCCCCCCTTTCACCTCATAATATACACCACATCATTAGTTAATATGCCGAGTATCACATCGCCTAATGAAACCTCTCGTGAGATATTTTTATTCAATGAAATGCAGGTTTAATCCCCTTAGAACCTGAATATCCAAAAATCCTTCCTTAGTAGACGTTTTCAACATACAACAAACATTACCACAACATTTCATGTTTCTAACTTTAATAGTTTGGGCTGAGCGATGATGAGTAGAATATACCAAAATTCATCCTTTAGTCGACGTTTTTCTTCCAGAATTTCACTCCCCCCCCCCTTTCTTCATGATCCCCT
The DNA here is from genome assembly GCA_946902985.2 of Meconema thalassinum. Taxonomy (NCBI): domain Eukaryota; kingdom Metazoa; phylum Arthropoda; class Insecta; order Orthoptera; family Tettigoniidae; genus Meconema; species Meconema thalassinum. Next base: position 1,452,146,117 of record OX336388.2, on the reverse strand, counting down.
TAAATTGAATTTATGAAAAAATGGTCGAACACCTATTTACTTAACATAAGCTGATTGTTTTCCCCTGAGTTTCGAACTCCTCGCTTATGTCGTTTAGGAGATACACACTCCGTTAGGAATACTTCAATCCTCACTTTTCATCCCTTTCACCTCATAATATACCACATCGAAAAATCATTAGGCAAGTATCTCCTTATTTTTTTTTTAATGATTAGTTTATATGCCAAGTATCACTTCCCCAAATGAAATCACTCGTGAGATATTGTTATTCAATGAAATGCACGTTAACACCCTTTACATCCTTTTAGAACCTGAATATCCAAAAATCCTACCTTAGTGGACGTTTTCGACATACAACGAACATATCCCCAAAATGTCATGTTTGTAACTTAAATAGTTATGGCTCGTCGATGATGAGTGAATATCCAAAAATCCTTCCTTAGTGGAAGTTCTTCTTCCAGAATTTCACTCCTCCCCATGGGCCCCTTAAATTGGATTTATGAAAAAACGTTAACACCTATTTACTTATTTTTAAGCTGTTTTTCGCTGAGTTTGATGAGTGAGTCAGTCATTTAGGACACTTTCTTTCCTTTTTTTTTTCCAGAATTTCACCCACTCTCCATGGACTCCTTAAATTGAATTTATGAAAAAGCGGTCGAACACCTATTTATTTATTTTTAAGCTGATATTTTCCCCTTCAGTTTCAAATTTCTCGCCTATATCCTTTAAGGGATACATGCTCCGATAGGAATCCTTCAACCCCCACTTTTCACCCCTTACACCACATCGGAAAAACATTAGACACGTGTCTGCTTAATTTTTTTAATGATTAGTTTATATGCCAAGTATCATATCCCCAACTGAAACCACTCGTGAAATATTGTTATTCAATGAAATGCACGTTTACCCCCACTTAACACCCCTTTAGAACCTGAATTAAAAACTCCTTCCTTAGTGGAAGTTTTCGACATACAACGAACATATCCCCAAAATTTCATGTTTCTAACTTTAATAGTTTTGGCTAGGCGATGATGAGTGAGGGAGTCAGTCGGGACATTTTCTTTAATTTCTTTTTCAGAATTTCACCCCTCCCCATGGACCCCTTAAATTGGATTTTTGAAAAAACGGTCGAACACCTATTTACTTATTTTTAAGCTGATGTTTTTCCCTTGAGTTTCAGACTTCTCGCCTATGTCCTTTAAGAGATACACGCTCCGTTTGCAATCCTTCAACCCCCACTTTTCACCCCTTTCACCCCATAATTTACCCCACATCGAAAAACCCTTAAACATGTGTCTGCTTATTAGCCTATTTTCAATTTTGAAAAAATAGGCTTATGAGATCACCTTTTGTCCGTGTGTGTGTGCGTGTGCGTCTGTGTGTGTGTGATTCGTGTGTGTGTCCTCCCCCTAATAAAATCTAAACGGCTGGAGCGATTTCAATGAAACTCTGTAAGTTCATAGCACTATTCCCTGCGACCCCGACCGTGCCGTTCAAATTTTGTTACGACTCACCAATCTAACATGGCAGCTGTGCGAAATATTTCACCAGCATTCAATATCTCCAAAACTATTACCGATATTACCCTGACATTTTGTATGGTGATAAAGGGAACAACTATAAGTTCACTTATGTGACCTTTGAAAATCTGGTAACAACAAAACGAACATGGCGGCCAAGCAAAGTTGCGACATTTAAATAGACGTTTCTCGCGATTTAACCAACCAAACGCAATGAAACTTGGTACAGTATATGTTTATATACATTGTAATGCACCGACATCTAACTTCGTTCAATTGTTTACATAACCACAAGATGGCGGATGTGCGAAATATTTCACCGGCATTCCATATCTGTGAAACTATTAGCGGTATCTCCCTGAAATCTTTTACGGAGATAAAGGGCACTACGGAAGTCCATCTATAAGACTTTCAGAAACCGGTTAACTACAAAACGAACATGGCAGCCAAGCGAATTTGAAAATTTTAAATAGACCTTTCTCGCGATTTAATGTTCCAAACGCACTGAAATCTGGTACAGGAAATATTTATACACATTGTAATGCACTGGTATCTAATTTAGTTCAATTGTTTACATAACCTCAAGATGGCGGATGTGCGAATTTTAAAATTAAGTGTTTATTTCTTGTGATGTAGTCATGCGATCGAATTGAAAGTTTGAATATTGAACCTACGCAATAATTTTCCTTTAATGGTACATGACTCTATGGCCTATACATTTAACAATTCAACATGGCGACCATCCAAAATATTTAGTCGTCTCTGAATATCTACGAATCTATTATAGCAATCAAACTGAATTTCTTAATGTTCATAGGGGCTATGAACTTAAGTTCACCTATAGGACTTTAAATAACTTGGTGTTCACAAATCCAACATGGAGGCGACGCGAAATATAAAAATTCACATGGACGTTTCTCGCAATTTAACCATCCGAGTGTAGTGAAACTTGGAACAGTAAATCCTTATACGAATGGTAATCCACTGGCATCTAATTTATTTCAATTGTTTCCATAACCTCAAGATGGCAGCTGTGCGAAATTTTAAAATCTCCTTGTTACTTCTTGTGTACTAATTATGCGATTTTAGTTTGAATACTACACGTACACAATAATCTGCATGTAACAGTATGTAACTCTAGGACCTACATAAATAAAATCCAACATGGCGACCATCCGAAATTTTTAGTCGGTTCTCAATATCTACGAATCTATTACAGCAATCAAACTGAAATTGTGTATGTTGCTAGAGGCAATTAACATAAGTAGGATATATGAAAATAGGCTGTATAGTTCTTCACGGAACTACTTGTTTTTAATGATTAGTTTATATGCCGAGTAACACATCCCCAAATGAAACCACTCGTGAGATATTGTTGTTCAACGAAATGCAGGTTTTACCCCCCCCCCCCCCTTAACACCCCTTTAGAACCTGAATATCCAAAATCCTTCCTTAGTGGGCGGTTTTGACGTACAATGTGTATTTCCCAAAAATTTCATGTTTCTAACTTCAATTGTTTTGGCTCGGCGATGATGAGTCAGTCAGTCTGGATACTTTCTTTCGTTTTTTCCCCCCAGAATTCCACCTCTCCCCATGGGCCCCTCAAATTGAATTTATGAAAAAACAGTCGAACACCTATTTACTTATTTTTCATGCTGATTTTTCCCCCCGAGTTTCATATTTTAGCCTCTGTCGTTTAAGAGATACTTGCTACGTTAGGAATCCTTCAACCGCTACATTTCACCCCTTTCGCCTCATAATATGCACCACATCGAAAAACCCTCTAATACGTGTCTTCTTATTTTTAGCCTATTTCCAATTTTGAAAATATAGGCTTATGAGATCACCTTTTGTCCGTGTGTCTGTGTGTGCGTGTGTGTGTGTGTGTGATTCGTGTGTGTGTGTCCCCGTAATAAAATCTAAACGGCTGGAGAGATTTCAATGAAACTTGGTGAGTTCAAAGCACTGTTTCGGGCGACCCCGATCGTGCCCTTCAAATTTTGTTACGTCTTACCAATCCAACATGGCGGCTGTGCAAAATATTTCACCAGCATTCAATATCTCCGAAACTATTCACGATATCACCCTGGATTTTTTACGGTAATAAAGGGAACTACTAGAAATTCACCTATGTGACTCTTGTAAGACTGGTAGCTACAAAACCAACATGGCGGCCACGCGGATTCGCGACTTTTAAATACAAGTTTCTTGCGATTTAACCAACCAAACGCAATAATACTTGGTACAGTATATGTTTATACACATTGTAATGCACAGACATCTAACTTGGTTCATTTTTTTACATAAACACAAGATGGCGGCTGTGCGAAATATTTCACCGGCATTCTATATCTCTGAAACTATTAGCGGTATCACCCTGAAATTTTGTACGGAGATCAAGGGCACTACTGGAAGTTCATCTATAAGACTTTCAAAAACCGGTTAACTTAAAAACGAACTTGGCGGCCAAGCGAATTTGAAAATTTTAAATAGACCTTTCTCGCGATTTAATGTTCCAACCGCAATGAAATCTGGTACAGGAAATGTTTATACACATTGTAATACACTGGTATCTAATTTAGTTCAATTGTTTACATAACCTCAAAATGGCGGCTTTGCGAATTTTAAAATTAAGTTTTTATTTCTTGTGTCCTAATCATGCGATTGAAGTTTGAATGCTACACGTACACAATAATCTTCATGTAACAGTACATAACTCGAGGACCTACATATATAAAATCCAACATGGCGACCATACGAAATATTTAGTCGGTTCTCAATATCTACGAGTCTATTACAGCAATCAAACTGAAAATTTGTATGTAGATAGAGGCAATTAACATAAGTAGGATATATGAAAATAGGCTATATAGTTCTTCACGGAACTACTTGTTTTTAATGATGAGTTTATATGCCGAGTTTCACATCCCCCAGTGAAACCAATCGGGAGATATTGTTATTCAATGAAATGCAGGTCTACCCCCTTAAAATCCCTTTAGAACCTGAAGATCCAAAAATCCTTCCTTAGTGGGCGTTTTCAACATATAACGAACATATCTCCAAAATTTCATGTTTCTAACTTTAATAGTTTTGGCTGGGTGATGATGAGTGAGTCAGACAGGACACTTTGTTTTATATAATAGACTAGCTGAAGTATCCGTGCTTCGCTACGCGTCATAAGTAAATTAAAATGTGAAGGTGACAGTTAAACAGGGGATAGGCGAGGTGCTGCGCAGAAGAAGATTAAGGATGGAACATTTTGTCCAACTACACCGCTCGGCAATGACCGTGTTTTATAGCACAAATTTAGGTTTTACTCGCTAACCGTTGGAGATACCTTTCGGATAGAAAATGTAATTTTAAACCTCGTATATGCCATCAAAAGTTTGCTATTATTTAGCGTTCTCTTTTTATTTGAAATGGAAATATGAAAGTTTGAAACCAAAGGGTGTAGTGACGTCACTAAAATGGTCGCCATCTTTAAATAGTGCTAAGTATTGAAATCAAAAGTAACCTACATTTTAAGCAGGTGAATCAGCTACTTCCATGTAAAATTCATGTAAATCGGACCAGTGGTACTTGCGTGATTGAGTAATACACAGACACACACCATTTCATTTTTCGCCTCGCTACGCTCGCGTCATAGTCGTGTCATATTGTTATTCAATGAAATGCATGATTAACCCCGTTAACACCCCTTTAGAACCTGAAAACCCAAAATCCCTCCTTAGTAGACGTTTTCGACACACAAAAAACATATCCCCAAAATATCATTCTTCTAACTTTAATAGTTTTGGTTGGTCGATGAGAGTGAACATCCAAAAATCCTTCCTTAGTGGACGTTTTTCTTCCAGAATTTCACCCCTCCCCATAGGCCCCTTAAATTGCATTTATGAAAAAAAAACGGTCGAATACCTATTTATTTTATTTATTTATTTATTTATTTTTAAGCTGATTGATTTCCTCCGAGTTTCAAACTCCTCGCCTATGTTGTTTAAGAGATACACGCTCCGTTAGGAATCTTTCAACCACCAATTTTCATCCCTTTCACCTCATAATATACACTACATCGAAAAACCATTAGACATGTGTCAGTTTATTTTTAATGATTAGTATATGTGCCAAGTATCACATCCCCAAATGAAACCACTCGTGAGATATTGTTATTCAATGAAATGCACGTTCACCCCCTTAACACCTCTTTAGAACCTGAATATCCAAAACTCTTTCCTTATTGGACGTTTTCCTCATACAAAGAACTTATCCCCAAAATTTCATGTTTCTAACTTCAATAATTTTGGCTGGGCGATGATGAGTGAGTGAGTCAGTCCGGACATTTTCTTTCATTTATTTTTGATAATTTCACTCCTCCCCATGAACCCCTTATATTGGATTTATGAAACAAACGGTCAAACACCTATTTACATATTTAAAGCTGTTTTTCCCCCGAGTTTGATGAGTGAGTAAGTGAGTCAATCAGTTAGGACACTTTCTTTCCTGTTTTTTCCCCCCTGAATTTCACCCCTCTCCAAGGGCCCCTTGAATTGGATTTATGAAAAAACGGTCGAACACCTATTTACTTGTATTTTAAGCTGTTTTTTCCCGCCGAATTTCAAACTTCTCGCCTTTGTCGTTTCTGAGATACACGCTCCGTTAAGAATCCCTCAACCCCCAATTTTCACCCCTTTCACCTCATAATATACACCACATCGATAAACCCTTAGACATATGTCTGATTATTTTTAATGATTAGTTTATATACCGAATATCACATCCCCAAAGAAACAACTCAAGCGTTATCGTTATTCAATGAAATGCACGTTTACACCCCCCCCCCCCTTAACACCTCTTTAAAACCCGAATAAACAAAAATCATTCCTTAGTTGACGTTTTCGACATACAGCGAACATATTCCCAAAATTTCATGTTTCCAACTTTAATAGTTTTCGCTGGGCGTGATGAGTGAGTGATTCAGACAGGAAATTTTCTTTCAATTATTTTTACCAGAATTTCACCCCTTCCCATGGGCCCCTTAAATTGGATTGATGAAAAAACGCTAGAACACCTATTAAATTATTTTTAACCTGTCTTTTCCCCCTGAGTTTGATGAGTGAGTGAGTTAGTCAGTCAGTTAGGACACTTTCTCTCCTTTTTCCCCCAAATATTTCACCCCACCCCACTGGCCCCTTAAATTATTTTATGAAAAAACAGTCGAATACCGATTTACTTACTTTTTAAGCTGATTTTTTTTCGCTGAGTTTCAAATTTCTCGCCTATTTAGTTTAAGAGATAGGCTTACACGCTCCGTTATGAATCCTTCAACCCCCACTTTTCACCCCTTTCACCTCATAATAGTACACCACATCGAAAAACCCTTAGACATATGTCTGCTTATTTTTAATGATTAGTTTACATGCCGAGTATCACATCCACAAATGAAACCACTTGCGAGATATTGTTATTCAATGAAATGCAGGTTTTAACCCCCTTAAGACCCCTTTAGAACCTGAATACCCAAAAAACCTCCCTTAGTGTACGGTTTTGACATTCAACAAACATATCCCCGAAATGTCATGTTTCCAACTTCAATATTTTTGGCTGGGCGATGATGAGTGAGTGAATGATTCAGGACATTTTCTTTCGATTTTTTTTCTTCAGAATTTCACCCCTCCCGATGAGCCCCTTCAATTTGATTGAAAAAAAAACTGTCGAAAAGCTATTTACTTACTTTAAAGCAGTATTTTCCCCCCGAGTTCGATGAGTGAGTCAGTCAGTCAAACAGTTAGGACACTTTCTTTCCTGTTCTCCCCCCCCCCCCCACAATTTCACCCCTCCCCATGGGCCCCTTAAATTGGATTTATGAAAAAACGGTCAATCACATATTTACTTATTTTTTATGCTGATTTTTTTCCGCTGAGTTTCAAACTCCTTGCCTATGTCGTTTAAGAGATACACGCTCCGTTAGGAATCTTTCAATCCCCACTTTTCACCCCTTTCACATCATAAACACATCGAAATACCCTCAGACACGTGTCTTGTTACTTTCAAATGATGAGTTTATATGCCGTGTATCACATCCCCCAATGAAACCAATCGGGAGATATTGTTATTCAATGAAATGCAGGTTTAACCCCTTAAGACCCCTTTAGAACCTGAATATCCGAAAATCCTCCCTTAGTAGACGGTTTTGACATACAATGAACATATCCCCAAACTGTCATGTTTCTAACTTCAATAATTTTGGCTGGGCGATGATGAGTGAGTGAGTCACGACATTTTCTTTCATTTTTCTTTTTTCAGAATTTCACCCCTCCCCATAAACCTCTTAAATTTGATGTATGAAAAAAAAACTGTCGAACAGCTATTTACTTACTTTAAAGCAGTTTTTCCCCCTGAATTTGATGAGTGAGTCAGTCAGTCAATCAGTTAGGACACTTTCTTTCCTGTCCCCCCCCCGAATTTCATTTCTCTCCATGGGCCCCTTAATTTGGATTTATGAAAAAACGTCGACATATATTTACTTCTTTTTTATGTTGATTTTTTTTTTGCTGAGTTTCAAACTCCTCGCCTATGTCGTTAAAGAGATACACGCTCCGATAGGAATCTTTCAATCCCCACTTTTCACCCCTTTCACCTCATAATATACACCACATCGAAAAACCCTCAGACATGTGTCTTCTTATTTTTAATGATGAGTTTATATGCCGAGTATCACATCCCCCAATGAAACCAATCGGGAGATATTGCTATTCAATTAAATGCAGATCTACCCCCTTAACACCCCTTTAGAACCTGAATATCCAAAAATCCTTTCTTCGTGGGCGTTTGCGGCCCTTGAGGAAGCTGCATACAAGATTTCATTCCAATCCGATCGGTGGTTTCTGAGATTTCGTGATGAATAAATGAGTGAGTGAGTGAGTGGTATTTGACAAATATATAGTAGAAAGAAGATAGTGTCAAGTCTTTGTTATGCTAAACTCGGTTGACAGTGCTGTGTGAGCACTTGAGTAACTAACGGGATTTCAAGTCATGATCCTCATTTTCTATACCGGTAGTGCAGAGCACAACTGGCATCCAGTCGGCCGTGTCTCGACTTGAGCTATGTTGCCATGGAAACTATCTGCCTTGCCATTCCTTCATGAGTATATTTTATGATTTGATTAGCCTGTGCTTGAGTGAAAACGGGCCGAAATCAGAAGAATGAGAAAGACTATCGAAAATTCATGTAGCCAGCGGTTCCTTCTGGGTCCTAAACTATGTGTATGCTAAATATGGTTGAGATTGGTGGAACGGTGTAGATTTGTATACGGAACCAACCCACATACATACATACATACATACATACATACATACATACATACATACATACATACAGACTTTCACTTTTATATATTAGACTAGCTGAAGTACCCGTGCTTCGCTACGCGTCATAAATAAATTAAAATGTGAAAGTGACAGTAAAAAAAGGGGATAGGCGAGGTGCTGCGCAGAGGGAGATTAAGGATGGAACATTTTGTCCAACTACACCGTTCGGCGTTGACCGTGTTTTATAGCACAAATTAGGTTTTACTCGCTAACCGTTGGAGACACCTTTCGGATAGAAAATGTAATTTTAAACCACTATATGCCATCAAAAGTTTGGTATTTCTTAGCGTTCACATTTTATTTGAAATGGAAATATGAAAAATTGAATCCAAAGGGTATTAGTGACGTCACTAAATGGTCGCCATCTTAAAATAGTGCAAAGTATTGAAATCAAAAGTAATCTATATGTTAACCAGGTAAATCAACTACTTCCATGTAAAATTCATGTAAGTCGGACCAGTGGTTCTTGCGGGATTGAGTAATACACAGACACACACCATCTCATTTTTAGCCTCGCTTCGCTCGCGTCATAGTCGTGTCATATTGTTATTCAATGACATGCAGGTTTAACCCCCTTAACACCCCTTTAGAACCAGAATATCCAAAAATCCCTCCTTAGTAGACTTTTTCGACACACAACAAACATATCCCCTTCTTCAAACTTTAATAGTTTTGATTGGTCGAAGAGAGTGAACATCCAAAAATCCTTCCTTAGTGGACGTTTTCCTTCAGGAATTTCACCCCTCCCCCATTGGATTTATTTAAAAAAACGGTCGAACACCTACTTATTTTAATTATTTATTCATTCATTTATTTATTTTTAAGCTGATTGAAACTCGGAGAAAATCCAACTCCTCGCCTATGTCGTTTAAGAGATACACGCTCCGTTAGGACTCTTTCAACCCCCACTTTTCATCCCTTTCACCTCATAATATACACCACATCGAAAAACCATTAGACATATGTCAGATTATTTTTAATGATTAGTATATATGCCAAGTATCACATCCCCAAATGAAACCACTCGTGAGATATTGTTATTCAGTGAAATGCACGTTTACCCCCTTAACACCTCTTTAGAACCTGAATATCCAAAACTCTTTCCTTAGTGGACGTTTTCCTCATACAAAGAACTTATCCCCAAAATTTCATGTTTCTAACTTCAATAATTTTGGCTGGGCGATGATGAGTGAGTGAGTCAGTCAGGATATTTTCTTTCAATTATTTTTAAGAATTTCACCCCTCCCCATGAACCCCTTAAATTGGATTTATGAAGAAATGGTCGAACACCTATTTACTTATTTTTAAGCTGCGTTTTCCGCTGAATTTCAAACTTATCGCCTATGTTGAATAAGAGATACAGTACACGCTCCGTTAAGAATCCTTCAACCCCCAATTTTCTCCCCTTTCACCTCATAATATACACCATATCGATAAAACCTTTGACATATGTCTGCTTATTTTGAATGCTTAGTTTATATGCCGAATATCACATCCCCAAATGAAACAACTCGTGAGATATTGTTATTCAATGAAATGAAAGTTTAACCCCCTTAACACCCCTTCAGAACATGAATATCCAAAAATCCATCCTTAGAGGACTTTTTCGACATACAACGAACATATCCCCAAAATTTCAAGTTTCTAACTGCAATAGGTTTGCTGGGGGATGATGAGTGAATATCCAAAAATCCTTCCTTAGTGGACTTTTTTCCCCAGAATTTCATCTCTCCCCATGAGGCCCTTAAATTGGATTTATGAAAAAACGATCGAACACCTATTTACTACTTTTTCAATCTGATTTTTCTCCCTGAGATTCTTACTTTTTGCCTCTGTCTTTTAAGAGATACTTGCTCCGTTACGAATCCTTCAACACTCACTTTTCACACATACACCTCATAATATACACCACACCGAAAAACCCTCAGACATGTGTGTTCTTATTCTTAATGATGAGTTTATATGCCTTGTATCCCATCCCAAAGGAAACCAATCGGTAGATATTGTTATTCAATTAAATGCAAGTCTACCCCCTTAACACCCCTTTAGAATCTGAATATCCAAAATTCCTTCCTTAGTGGACGTTTTCGACATACAACGAACATAGCCCCTTAATGTCATGTTTCTAACTTCAATAATTTTGGCTGGGGGACGATGAGTGAGTGAGTAAGTCAGGATATTTTCTTTCAATTATTTTTCAGAATTTCACCCCTCTCATGAACCCCTTAAATTGGATTTATGAAAAAAACGGTCGAACACCTATTTACTTATTTTTGAGCTGTTCTTCCCCCCTGCGTTTGATGAGTGAGTGAGTTAGGACACTTTCTTTCCTGTTTATTCCCCCAGAATTTCACCCCTCTCCAAGGGCCCCTTAAATTGGATTTATGAAAAAACGGTCGAACACCTATTTACTTATATTCTAAGCTGTCTTTTCCCGACGAATTTCAAACTTCTCGCCTATGTCGTTTAAGAGATACACGCTCTGTTAAGAATCCCTCAACCCCCAATTTTCACCCCTTTCACCTCATAATATACACCACATCGATAAACCTTTAGACATTTGTCTGATTATTTTAATGATTAGTTATATACCGAATATCACATCCCCAAAGAAACAACTCATGAGATATCGTTATTCAATGAAATGCACGTTTACCCCCTTAACACCTCTTTAAAACCCGAATAACAAAAATCATTCATTAGTTGACGTTTTCGACATACAGCGAACATATTCCCAAAATTTCATGTTTCTAACTTTAATAGTTTTCGCTGGGCGTGATGAGTGAGTGAGTCAGACAGGACATTTTCTTTCAATTATTTTTACCAGAATCTCACCCATCCCCATGGGCCCCTTAAATTGGATTGATGAAAAAACGCTTGAACACCTATTAACTTATTTTTAAGCTGTATTTTTCCCCTGAGTTTGATGAGTGAGTGAGTTAGTCAGTCAGTTAGGACACTTTCTCTCCTTTCCCTCCCCCAGAATTTCGCCCCGCCCCATTGGCTCCTTAAATTAATTTATGAAAAAACGGTGGAACACCGATTTACTTATTTTTTAAGCTGATTTTTTTTCGCTGAGTTCCAAATTTCTCGCCTATGTCGTTTAGGAGATAGGCCTACACGCTTCGTTAGGAATCCTTCAACCCCCAATTTTCACCCCTTTCACCTCATAGTAATACACCACATCGAAAAACCCTCAGACACATGTCTGCTTATTTTTAATGATTAGTTTATATGCCGAGTATCACATCCACACATGAAACCACTCGTGAGATATTGTTATTCAATGAAATGCAGGTTTAACCCCCTTAAGACCCCTTTAGAACCTGAATATTCAAAAATCCTCCCTTAGTGTATGGTTTTGACATACAACGAACATATCCCGAAAATGACATGTTTCCAACTTCAATATTTTTGGCTGGGCGATGATGGGTGAGTGAGTCAGGACATTTTCTTTCATTTTTTTTTCTTCAGAATTTCACCCCTCCCGATGAACCCCTTAAATTTGATTTATCAAAAAACTGTCGAACTCACATATACTTATTTTTAATCAGTTTTTCCCCCTGAGTTTGAAGAGCGAGTGAGTCAATCGGTTAGGACAATTTCTTTCCTGTTTTTTTTTAACCCAGAATTTCACCCCTCCCCATGGGCCCCTTAAATTGGATTTATGAAAAAACGGTTTTTTTCCGCTGAGTTTCAAACTCCTCGCCTATGTTGTTTAAGAGATACAGGTTCCGTTAGGAATCTTTCAACCCCCACGTTTCTCCCCTTACACCTCATAATATACACCACATCGAAAAACACTCAGACCCGTGTCTTCTTATTTTTAATGATGAGTTTATATGCCGAGTATCACATCCCCCAATGAAACCTATCGGGAGATATTGCTATTCAATGAAATGCAGGTCTACCCCCTTAACACCCCTTTAGAACCTGAATACCCAAAAATCCTTTCTTAGTGGGCGTTTGCGGTCCTTGAGGAAGCTGCATACCAAATTTCATTCCAATCCGTTCGGTTGTTTCTGAGATTTCGTGATGAATGTGTCAGTGAGTGTGTGAGTGGTATTAGACAAATATCTAGTAGATAGTGTCAAGTCTTTGTCATGCTATACTCGGTTGACAGTGCTTTGTGAGCAGTTGAGTAACTAACGGGATTTCAAGTAAAGATCCTCATTTTATATACCGGTAGTGCAGAGCGCAAATGGCATCCAGTCTGCCGTGTCTCGACTTGAGCTATGTTGCCATTGAAACTATCTGCCTTGCCATTCCTTCATGAGTATATTTTATGATTTGATTTGCCTGTGCTTGAGTGCAAAAGGGCCGAAATCAGAATAATGAGAAAGTCTATCGAAAATTCATGTAGCCAGCGGTTCCTTCTGGGTCCTAAACTATGTGTATGCACAATTTGGTTGAGATTGGTGAAACGGTGTAGAATTGTATACGGAACCAACCCACCCACCCACATACATACATACATACATACAGACTTTCAATTTTATATATAAGATTTAGAACCCAGGAAACAGAGAGGGCCTTTATCCGAAGTAGGAAAGAAAGCGGTGATAGATGGGGTAAAAAATACTGGCAGGATGTCCAAGCTGGCAAACGAACAAGATCTACTCGTTACTGAACTGAGATTGGTTGTTAACACGCAGTCCATAGTGCAGTGGTTCTGAGCCCGCAAAAGTCTGCGGACCACTCAGCCTGAAATTGAATCATGTACGGACCCCCTCCCAATACATCTTATCAGTTGTAACCCTTCCTGAATAACACTTATTTTAAAGATATTTCAATTCAAAACCTGATGGTCATTGCGGCGAATATATTCGGACAATATATTCTCGTTCAAAGCACATCGTTTTCGAAATCCCCATCTATTGGTCACTTATTTATTCGTGCTGGTGGACATTTTTCCCCGCGGACCATTTCTGAGGCATTTGCAGACCACAGGTTAATAAGTAGTGCCATAGAGGCTCAATTCGGATGTAAAAAGAGAAATAACAAACGAAGATTGAATTTATTTGAAATGATCGCAGGCAATTTTCAGTGTTGCCTATTTCTATTAAAGAAAGCTTTTCAGTCGGTCAACACAAATTGTGCCCAATTACATTAGGCGGGCTAACAAGTATTTATATGCCCTAAGATGAAAGAAATATTACATACGATATTTATCAAAATATAACACGCTTTTATGTACAAAAATGAGGGGGGGGGGGTTACTTATTAGGATGACATATTTCGATCGTCAAGAGATGATCTTCAGATCTTGCTTACTTGGACTAATTAATATACAGTACAATGTTTATGAACTACACTTATGCACAAATATATAAACAATTTAAAGTCCAGGCTATTGAAACCAGATTTAGATTCGCGGCTGCAGCATCGCACATAAACAGAAGAAAAAGGCGAATAGAAAAACAAGATACACGTCATCTACAGTCTTCTCAATGTCTCTGTACGGTGCTGTCCTCTTGCGGGTTACGTGGGTAATTGTTCCAAACATTCCGTTTGCAAATCCATGGTCTCCGGAAGTATCTTACAATCTTGTAATAGTTCAACTTCTAGTCATGACCGCGCTCCGATTACCTTTAAGTGACGTAAAGAAGAGTGGGCAGTTCCTGATGCTCATAAGAAATCCGACAACTTCGGCCGGGTTTGAACCCGCGATCTTGGGCATGAAAGCTCAGCATGCTACCAACTACGCCACTGAGGCTGCCCCACCGACAACTAATATATTTCAATTGTTTTCATAACCTCGAGATGACAGCTGTGCGAAATTTTAAAAGCTCTTTTTTATTTCTTGTGTCCTAATCATGCGATTGAAGTTTGAATACTACACCTATGCAATAATCTTCATGTAATAAATAGTACATAACTCTAAGACCTGCATATATATGAAAATCCAATATGGTGACCATCCGTAATATTTAGACGGTTCTCAATATCTACGAATCTATTACAGCAATCAAACTGGAATTTTGTATGTTGATAGAGGAAATTAACATAAGTAGGATATATAAATAAAAATAGGCTGTAGCCTATAGTTCTTCTCGGAACTACTTGTTGATTTGGTGTTTGTTGTTTTCTACTTTTTTCTTTCTCCTTTGTGTATTTTTTTATTTGTGTTTGTTTTCTGCTTTTGCTTACTTTTGTTTTTTTGGTTTTGTGTTTGTTTTGTACTTTTGCTTATGTTTTTGATTTTTTTTGTCATGTGTTTGTTTTTGCTATTTGCTTTGTACGTAAGATAAAATAAGTCATGTTATCATGTTTGATCTCGATAGCGTTTACACCTCTCGATTTGCCTAGCAATAAATAGTTTACACAAGTAAAGATGAATGTTCTCAAACCTTAACCGTACATAATCCAATCGTTTGTCAACAATTCAAAACGTCTTTTTTCTTAATAAAAAAAATCATCAAATTACTTATGGTTTGTTATTTGGCTTTGGGGGGGATTAATCGCCCCCAATAGTTGCACCGCGGAATTTACAAAATGTCTCTAGCTTATAAAACGAATTAACAACACCAAATTCCTCAAGGAAAAAAATCTGAGAGTTCGTGTGAGGCATTGGTTTTATTGTCTCCTGGAAAGTGGGAATTATTTTACCAATAACATTATTTTACCAATAACATTATTTTACCAAACACCCTTTCTTTTTAGCATTAACAAGTAATTCCGTGAAGATAACTGCCTATTTTCATATATTGGTTAGTTAAATCTAGTTTCTTATTGATGGCCGTATAATAGTACATTATGCAACGAGCCTATAATGGCTATAATTAAGACACGAGTATTTTTTTTTATAAAACGAGCGTATGCGAGTTTTATAATTTCCATACGAGCGTCTTAATTACCATTATAGGCGAGTTGCATACGACTGTTTATGTTCGACAATAATTATAACTTTATTATATTGAACCCTTATTAATCTATCGATGAATAAGTATTCATGATTTTATTATTATTATTACTGATGCCCGGGCAGTACATGTTGAAATTGACAAAGGGGGAGCCAAGGTAGTGTGTTGCAATGATTACAACAGAAGCAAGCTTGGTAGTTATTCCTGAAGACGACCGGTTAAGCCGAGTTCAAGGACAAATTTTGTAACAGCGCGCACCTAAATTAGTAAAGTTTCAACCGACCCAGGATTGAATCACCCAATCAGAAGAGACCACGCCAAAAGCCACGCGGCAAGTTGCGTACCCTGGAAGAACGCGCGAAAACGTGTATCTAAAGAACCACCGATCCGAATTAATTCGGCAATAGTGCACTGAGACGTTTGGATAAAATGATGAAGATTGATACTAGTTCCAAGTTTGTGTGATGAAAACTCCAGATTATTTTTTCAAATTCTCCCCACTCTACCTCATTCTGTCAGTTTCCAATAAATTGATCGGTGAGAAGCTGTTTGGAGGACAACTTTATTGAGCTCTGGTGAGCAAGGTTCACGTCACTCTGCGTCACGATTTTCAAACGCTAATGAGCGTACTTTACTAACATTTTACTTTGTGCTCAGGTGAGCAAGGTTCACGAATAGCAGTGGAGATCTCTAGGCGAGATAAGGACTGCAAGATAGACATGTTTAAGACTTGTTTTCAAGCCAGTGGCGATGAGTTTGAAGTGTGTAATTTTATGTAAATTTGTGTATAATATTTTTGAGTGATATTTGTGCGTGTGTTAAGCAAATGCTAAAATAGGGCAAGTCTACGATCAGTAATCGCATTAGGACATATTCGTGAGTGAAAGTAGTAGCTCACAGCGATTATAGCTAGGCAATATTATTAACATTGAACATTTCTGTCCAATAAACCTCGCTAAGATGTCCGACGTTTGGTCATGTGATTGATTGATGTGCATCGCTTCTACAACGACGTCGACGATGGAGAGCTAAATTTCCCGTAGGGAAATGCACCGGGACGGAGGTTAATGTTCTGCAAGCTGAAGCGGTGATGTACAAAAATTGATTTACTCAATATGTAGTTAGATAAGGCGCGGGAACATTGTAAATAGTTCTTTCATTCTTTTTCTTGTGTTTAGTTTTTTTTGTGCTGACACTATCATGTTTAAATGTACGTTGGCGCGTGGCCAAATTTTTTTGTTGTATATTTTTCTTTGGAGTCATATTTAGTGTACACGGCGCGTGTATTTGATTTTATCCATTCGAATGCGAAACTCGTTACATTCGATAAGTGGTGCTTTATTAAAGTTCATTTTGTTATAGGAAAGGGAGGTAATTATTGTAAGATGTTTTTATGAACAGGTTATTACTCATACTAGGGTTGCCGAGCGCAACAAATTAAGATGTAACTGTAGAACACTTTAGTTCTAATTTTTTTTAGCATTTTTTGAGTCCTTTTCAGGTTTGTTAGTCACGGACTAGAAAAGAAGCGCACGCTGGTGGAAAAATATCTATGTCATTTATTTCAGGTTTCTGTCAAACCCATACGTGTGATTATGTGTGAGTTCATGTGTCAGGTGTGTGAATTGATTCTTCGTGATGACGGGTAGGTGGTGCTACCGCCCTCATATTGTTGTTGTTGTGGTATTCTTTTTGATGGAAAGGCATGGCGCTCATTGGAGGCTACTGTACCTTATCCAGTGTTGATTTTCTTGGATTTCCTAGGGGAGATGCTGAGATATTTTATTCTGACACACACACGTATATTGTGCTTGGGAGCACGCTTCTTCGAGACTCGATCCCGTGCCATGGGAGGTCGAGGTTATTGACACGTGGGTTGACAGATGTGCAGATTTCCACTTAGCGCCCGTCTAGGTTCGGTGACTCATTGTTAGGCAGTCCTGTTGACCGACTGACCCCTATAAGCTATCATTAGCAAACCTGTTATTTTGTGATGGTCATTTGGACCGTAATTAATTGGGGAGTTCGCCATGTCTGTTACGAATTATCGCATATCGTATGAATGGAATGTTGTTTTAATGATGTAAATGTTGGCTTTGAGCCTAGTGATTTTCTATGACTCACGTCATGTTAGTTTGTCTGTTGTGACATTCGTGTGGTGTAGTTGTATTTACTTGTAAAAATGAAAGGCGGTCATATGTGTTTTCTTTTGTGGGTCACATGTTAATTTACTTGTGTTGATTTTGAAAAGTCCTAATTTTAGGCAGTAATGTTTTTGCTACGGCAGTTCTTGATTCCAATTTCAAGCAGAAATTATTTGTTGTTTATTTAGTGTAGGAAGTGTCGGTTTAATGTAAGTAGTGTATAGTTGGTTCCCCGCGTCTGTCTAGCTCTAAACAATGCAGATTCGTCCTTTGAAGGTTTACCGGATGATGACGAATCTCGCATTTATTTGTACTCATCGTTAAGCTTGTAGAACAGCCGCATACATAGACAACGTCATTGAAGTCATTTGGGACATTTGGTCCAATTTATAATCTCTCCTGAGATTAAGCTTAGTTATGGCAAGTAATATTCAGTTGGGAGTCATTTGGGAGATTTGTTTTGTTTATTTTTTTACTTGTAAATAGTTGATCTGTTATTAAATTCATTTGTTATAACCCTGGTATTCACTTCTTCCTGCTTGTTATTTTGTTATGTGTTACCCTGCATGTTAATGAAGCGCTTTAACAACAAATTACGAAATGGACTGTTACATCCCCCGAAACTGAGTCTCACAAGCTTCTTTGCAAGGGTTCAATATGTTTTAACATAAATATTCATAAATATATGTTCAGTAACTAGAATTTTGTGATCGGGTGGTGCGCTAGGTAGCATATCTCTGTGTTCTAAGCTCTCTGGTCGACCGACGCATGCTCTCTGTGTGCTTCAGTGCCATATGTGCAGATCGTGAACCTGTATTCAGTAAAACTGTCACCGTAGTCGTTTGAAATCAACGCGCTGTGTAGAAATTGGGTTTGGGTATATTAAGGTACAGTGCTATTTCTTGTCTCATTTTCACCAGTTTATTTACGCGAACATATGGACGGTGCAATTTCGGTAATTTATATAGACATGTTGGATTTTGAGCGCATGAGCGAAGGTATCCTTATCTAATTGGTCAAACAGCTGTTTCTTGAGCTGTGATTGGTGGGAGAAACGGTTTCATAATGAAAAATAGTGTTATAATACCGGGTGAGTTAGCCGTGGTGGTTACGGCATGACTGATGGCAGTCGCTCACATCCGGGAGGCGAGGAGGTTCGAATCCCCCCGCCGGCAACCTTGAAGATGGTCTTCTGTGGTTTCCCATCTTCCTTCCAGGCAAATGCCGGGGTTGGTCCCTAACTATAGGCCACAGCAGCTACCTTCCGACTCCTCGTCCTTACATTCCAACTTCCCTCCTTCCCTCCCCAACGGTACTTGTAGCTCACCCATTGGGTGTCCGTCTTGAAGCAGCTACAAAACTGGCGAGCCGAACATGTCCTCGGACACTCCCGGCACTAAAAGCCATACGCTAAAAAAAAGTGTTATAATGACCATAATTATGATACAGTTTTCAGACATATAATAGTGAGGGTTGAACATAAAGAAATTATAACAATAATTTCAAACTCATATTCATTTCCCCAAACATCTTAGTGATCCCATTAGATAGAGACGTACGGAAGACTTTTAACCATTAGCATCTGAAAGAAGTGAGATGAACTTTTCCCGGTCTTGCAATTCACCGCTGAACAATAATGCAATGGCATCGTTTGTCGGTCGGCAATTACGTCAGTCGATGGCTGTCTGGATAATGCTTCATACGTCAGAATTTATTAGTTGTCGTATCTCTGTGATATTGCATTATCTTGAATCATGCGTTTCCGCTTATACGAACTGTATGCAACCGAAAGTCCCCGATCTCACCGAGATATCACGTTTATGTTTCTTCAAATGTACATATTCTGTAGACTGACTGAAAGTTACAATATAAAGTGTCATTGTTGTAGGCTACTAGTATGTAGCTGGTTGCATGGTCCGTCTTGGCCTGAAGCCATTAATATTTTTTTATAGTTCATGGAGAAGTTATTTAATTTGAAGGGAGAGTTTTGCGATGAATACAACCATTAGAAGATATGAAAATAGGCAATGTTAGTACTTTACGCGACTATTTGTTTAGAAAAGGCAAAAGAGGTAAATGCACAGTAAAGGCAAAGAAGCTTGTAACATAAAAAGGAAGAGTCTAGACCAGCATCCGATATATCCCGAGGCGGAGAGCTGTTGCGTCCGATACACTGTTAGGCAAGAGGGAAGTCCACAAGGGTTATTGCATTCACAGGTTTTACGTAGTTAAAAGCGTGACTTAACACTGTGGAATGCGTACCTCGAGGCAATTACAGTAAGCATTTACAGCAAATGGGAAGCAGTACTTCCGTGTTTTGTCACCTGTCGTTAAAAGTATTCCATATATGTTGATGTTATTGTTGCTTCAATTACATGATGGTTGGTTCCTCAGTTTAGGGGCTGCAACAACGCGGTCCTGTTGCCCCGTGTACTTTGGCTGTGTGTAGAATCTGTCTGATAACCGGTGTTAATTGTGATGGTTGTATTAGTGTGTGCTATCTGTAATTCAGGTAAGGACTGCAGACGTTCAATTTCAAGTAGTTCCTACTTTTGCTACCAAATGCTACCGTCAATGACACACAGCTGTGAACTTGGCTACCTTTAAGGGCGGAACGGATAGTACAAGCCATTCAAATGGAAGATAGACAATAAATTCTCACTGGCGAAGGGTACATATGTATGTGAGTTTGTTATTGTTGTCTCATATTACATCATACTATAGGTCAGTAGTGGCTGAGGGATAATTGTTCTGGGTGTACCACTATTTACACTAAGGAGAGGTGTGGTAGGGTAAACGACTACTTGCTACCAGAGAAGACAGTATACACGAGCGCGGTAAAACTGAAGTAGCTTATTCGTCACGAATGCCGCCGTCCCTGAGAACATCACATTCACCTCGAGATTAAATTGATTAATTGAAAAACTTAATGAAAACAAAACGGCTTAAGCTATAGGCTACACGAGGGTTAGAGAGAACGGCAAGTGTCGCACTCACGCTCAAATAAGATTGCGAGACATAGTATTACCCTTTTAACATTTGATTGCCGCTGAGCATGGCTGCGCCAGTGTTTGTTGATTATTGTGGTAGGAGCCCCGCGGAGGACACAGTGATGACAGAATGAGGTCTGCACATAAGTCAAGCAGCATTGCGTCAGATAAGCGTCTAAGGAGCTCATGTCACCATGGACAGTTGTTAAACGATGACCATATCATATCCTACTCGGGCAACTGTACCTGTCGACGAAGCAGACTGACGTGTGACACAAGTAAATAAAGAATAGTTCCCATCTCGACCACCGGCAATCAATTCGTGAAAGGGTAATATCGGCAGTAGACGGCAAATCTCGGTTGTCTTCGTTTGCTCCTCCCGTTGCAATGAGCGAGAAACGGCAAGCCAATTTTGTTTCACACAAGTTTAGTTAATGGAAGGTTCTTTTACATGCCATAAATCTATGACTTGGGCCCGCCGGCTTTACTTCCCCTCCGAGGAAAGGCATACTGAGGGATTTTTAACGCTCTTAAAAATCCGATGAATTCGGCTGGCTTTGAACCCGCGACCTTGGGCATAGAAGCTCAGCATGCTAATTTCCATAGTGTTATTATCTTTTAAGGTGTGGAACTATGAGGTCATCTGCCATTATTTCCTTAGAGCATGAATATAATATGGGTTCAAAGAATCGAGAGAATCTATCATTAATATGTTTACATTACGTTGCAAGTTAGTTTATTTAGATTCTGGACTGATGACGCCAGAGGAACTGACGCATGAAACCACCTCAGTGTCCATTGTACGAGGTGAACGTCAGCCCTGGACAAATCCAACTTCCAGCTCAGTACTGCCAACTGGTTGCTACTGAAGATTGAATCGAGAGATTTAGTCACGCAGATAAAGTGTTGTTGTTGTATGCACACTATTACTCTACATTATCACAAGTTATCAAACAGAATCAACACAAATAAATTTGCAGAGCTGTGGACCTCAATGTTCAAGTTCCAGAATAACAACGACAAACGGTACTTCAGGCATTTCTGTGATATAAAATGCATATCATAAGTTTACGTTGTCTTTATGGTGTTTGAAGCCACTTTTAGTCTATTTTCATTAATGGAAAAATAGGATTATGAGATCACCTCTTGTCCGCGTGTGTGTCGCCCCCTAATAAAATCTAAACGGCTGGAGCAATTTCAATGAAATTCGGCAAGGTCATAGCACTAATTTGCCCAACCCCGACCGTGCCCTTCAAATTTGATTATGTCTCGCCAATTCAACATGGCGGCTGTGCGTATTATTTTACCGGCATTCTATATCTCCGAAACTATTACTGATATAACCCTGAAATTATGTACGGTGACAAACGGCACTACTAGAAGTTCGCCTATGAGAGTTTCAAAAACCTGTTAACTAGAAACCATGGCGGCCAAGCAAAGTTGAGACTTTTAAATAGACTTTTCTAGCAATTTAAACATCTGAATGTAGTGAAACTTAGTACAGAATATGTTTATGCACATTGTAATGAATTTACATCCAATTTAGTTTAATTGTTTAGATAACCCCACGATGGCGGCTATGCAAAATTTTAAAATTAAGTTTGTATTTCTTGTGTCCTAATCGTGCGATCGGAGTCAACGTTTGAATAATGAACATACGCAATGATTGTCATCTAATACTACATAACTCTATGGCCTACATATAAAAATCCAACATAGTGGCCATCCGAAATATTTAGACAGTTCTCAATATCTAGTCTACTATTCTATGACAGCAATCAATTTGAAATGTTGTCTGTTGATAAAGGCTACAATCATAAATTCACCTATGGGACTTTCAATAAGCTGGTGATCACAAATCCAACATGGCGGCGACGCGAATTTAAATATTTAATTAACGTTTCTCGCGATTTAACCATCCGAGCGCATTTAAACTTGCTTCTACAAATTTTAACCCACTCATATATAATTTATTTCAATTGTTTCTATAAACACAAGATGGCGGCTGTGCGAAATTTTTTAAATCGCGATTTCTTTCTTGTGTCCTAATCATGCGATTGAAGTTTGAAGAATACCCCTACGCAATGAGCTTCATGTAATAGTACATAACTCTATGGCTTACATATATAAATATCGAACATGCCGGCCATCCGAAATATTTAGTGGTTGTTTGTGTCCTCAGTTTTTTGACTGGTTTGATGCATCTCTCCATGCTTCCCAGTCCTGAGCTAATCGTTACATCTCTACATAGCTACTACACTCTACATCCCAGGCAATATGTTTAACATATTCTAACCTTGGTCTACCCCGACAGTTTTTAGCCTATTTTCAATTTTGAAAAAAATAGGCTTATGGGATCACCTTTTGTCCGTGTGTGTGTGCGTGTGTGTGTGTCCCCCCTAATAACTTCTAAACGGCTAGAGCGATTTCAATAAAATTCGGTAAGTTCATAGCACTATTCTGGACAACCCTGACCGTGCCCTTCAAATTTAGTTACGTCTCACCAATCCAACATGGCGGCTGTGCGAAGTATTTCACCATTATTCAATATCTCCGAAACTATTCCCGATATCACCCTGGAATTTTTTACGGTGATAAAGGAAACTACTAGAAGTTCGCCTATGTGACTTCTGAGAAACTGGTAACTTCAAAACCAACATGGCGGCCACGCGAATTTGCGACATTTAAATACACATTTCTCGCGATTTAACCAACCAAACGCAATAAAACTTGGTACAGTATATGTTTATACACATTGTAATGCACCAACATCTAATTACGTTCAATTGTTTTCATAACCACAAGATGGCGGATGTGCGAAATATTTCACCGGCATTCTATATCTCTGAAACTATTAGCGGTATCACCCTGAAATTTTGTACGGAGATAAAGGGCACTACTGGAAGTTCATCCATAAAACTTTCAAAAACCAGTTAACTACAAAACGAACATAGCGGCCAAGCGAATTTGAACATTTTAAATAGACCTTTCTCGCGATTTAATGTTCCAAACGCAATGAAATCTGGTCCAGCAAATGTTTATACGCATTGTAATGTACTGGTATCTAATTTAGTTCAATTGTTTACATAACCTCAAGATGGCGGCTTTGCGAATTTTAAAATTAAGTTTTTATTTCTTGTCTTGTAACCATGCGATCGAAGTGAAAGTTTGAATAATGAACCTACGCAATAATTTTCCTTTAATGATACATGACTCTATGGCCTATACATTTAACAATCCAACATGGCGACCATCCGAAATATTTAGACGGCTCTGATTATCTACGAATCTATTATAGCAATCAAACTGAGTTTTTGTATGTCATAGGGGCTATGAACGTAAGTTCACCTATAGGACTTAAAATAACCTGGTGATCACAAATCCAACATGGCGGCGACGCGAAGTATAAATATTCACATGGACATTTCTAGCAATTTAACCATCCGAGTGCAGTGAAACGTGGTACAGTAAATCCTTATACGAATGTTAATCCACTGGCATCTAATTTATTTGAATTGTTTCCATAACCACAAGATGGCAGCTGTGCGAAATTTTAAAATCTCCTTGTTACTTCTTGTGTCCGAATCATGCGATTGAAGTTTGAATGCTACACGTACACAATAATCTTCATGTAACAGTACATAACTCGAGGACCTACATATATAAATCCAACATGGCGACCATCCGAAATATTTAGTCGGTTCTCAATATCTACGAATCTATTACAGCAATCAAACTGATTTTTTATGTAGATAGAGGCAATTAACATAGGTAGGATATATGAAAATAGGCTGTATAGTTCTTCACCGAACTACTTGTTATCCTCGACCTTTCCTTCCATCACTAAATTTGCTATTCCTGTTTATCTTATACTCTGATTTACAAACGATGAAGGGTGAAAGCTGCCATCCGCTTGAAGGGTGAGGTGAGGAGTGGAGACGAGAGGGGTAACGGTCTCCATGGAATCAGCGAGCAGTGTTGCAATGTATGCAGACACAGCAGTGAGCAAATGGCTTGATTCAGTGTTCTACTGTGCCATCACTGTTACGGTCATTATACCGCCAGGCAGGGGGGGGGGCTAACTTCCCCACTATTTGTGTCTTCCTGCAAGCCTCCTGGAATGTTATGAGTCATGATCTGCACCAGTGGCAACGCATTTCCCCACATGCTAGCTTTGACAGCTGTCACCGATCATTATTGGTAAATCAGAGTATAGTATGTGTCCTACCAACCTATCTCTTCTCTTCATAAGCAGTCGCCAGAAACAACCCTCCTCCCCCAATCGTCTTAATACTCCTTCATTCGTAACCCTATCTACCCATCTGGTCTTCATCATTCTCCTGTAACAGCACATTACAAACGCTTCAATTCTCCTCTTTTCTGTTGCTTCAACAGTCCATGTTTTACTTCCATAGAGTGTCGCGCTCCAGACAAAGGCCTTCAGAAATGACGTCCTATTACCTAAATCTGTAGTATATTCGATGTCAACAGATTCCTTTTGTGTAGAAATTGTTTCCTTGCATGTGCTAAACTACTTTTTATCCTCTTTACTTCGTCCATCACTGGTTATTTTGCTTCCTAAGTAACATAATTCACCTACTTCCTTTAGCTTTTCACCTACCAATTCGACATCCATTGGGATTTCTGATTTCTTATGACTGCATTCCAATATTTTTTTTTTACCTTTGTTAATTTTCACCATGAATTCTTTCCTCGAGACAGATTCCATACCATTTAGAAACTCTTTCAAATCCTCTAGTGTGTCGGCTAAGATGACGATGTCATCAGCAAATCCCAGTGATGAAATTATTTCTCCATGAATCTTTACTCCTACTTTAAATTTTTCTCCAATTCCATCGCTTTTTCAATGTATAGATGTAGGATCTATAGATCACTATGGGTGATAAGTTGCAGCCTTGCCTTAAACCTTTCTGAATACCAGCTTCTCTCTCATGTCCTTCCGCTCGAATAACTGCTGTCTGGATTTTGT
Organism: Meconema thalassinum; assembly: GCA_946902985.2. Taxonomy (NCBI): domain Eukaryota; kingdom Metazoa; phylum Arthropoda; class Insecta; order Orthoptera; family Tettigoniidae; genus Meconema; species Meconema thalassinum. The sequence continues at coordinate 1,452,120,245 of OX336388.2, read as the reverse complement.
TCAGGTTGTAGAGCATCTTCCTATCCGTGTATCCAATCGTTTTCAAAATGTCAAACAACTTACTCCAATCACGTTATCACAGGCCTTTTCTTAGTCTACAAATGCCATGAACGTCCTCTTATCCTTCCTCATTCTAGCTTCCAAAATCAGCCTAAGACTTAATACAGCTCCCCTTGATCCTGCGTTTCTCCTGAAGTCATACTGGTCTTCACCCAACTCTCTTTTAATCTGTCTTTCCTTCCTATTGTAAATTATTCTAGTCAGGATCTGTGAAACATGAGTGATCAAGCTGATCGTACGGTAATCTTCACATCTGTCAGCTCCTGTTTCCTTCAATATAGGCATGATAACTTTCTTCTTGAAATCAGAGCGTACTTCACCAATCTCATAAATCCTACACACCAAGTGAAATAACCTAATCAGACCTTCATAACCTATGCAGCTTAGCAACTCAATCGGTATATCATCTATTCCTGGTGCTTTGTTCCTGCTTGAGTCTTCTTTCACATCCTCATCAATTTCCTCTTCCCCTTCAATATCATGATTCTCAATCTCCTTTCCCTTATACAAACACTCTATGAAAGCTTTCCTTCTCTTCCCTATCTGAGTCCATCTGAGGTTTTCCATCTGAGTCCATAATATTACAGCACTTCGTCTTCCTGTCCAGAAAAGTACCCTTAATCCTTCGATAAGCTGTATATACCTTTCCTAAGTTCAGACAATTTTCTCTACCTGAATATTTCTCTTTCAACCATTTTTCTTTTGCTTCCACTTCTTGTCAACCTCATTTCTCAGACGTCTGTATTCTGCTTTTCTTAGACAGTTCTCAATATCTACGAATCCATTATGCAGCAATCAAACTGAAATTTTGTATGTTGATAGAGGCAATTTACATAAGGAGGATACATGAAAATAGGCTTTAGTTCTTCAAATAAATACTTGTTTAGTGTTGCCTTAATAATCGAAATTTGATGTTTTTCAGTCAGTCAACGATTGAACCCAAATCATGATGGGTTGTTCCCTAATCCTGAATAATGTGTTTACATGGGATTAATAAACCTTCTCTTCCGGATGACGTTGCTTCTCTTCTCCACGTGAGTATATAGGTCATGGTTATGCCGTCTTCTGTATTCCCCATTGTCTTTGATGGAACCCAATATCTTTCTCAAAATTTTCCTTTCTTTGGCCTCCAGTTTCTCGACCAAGCTTTTTTGTTCATCGTGAGGCATTCAGAAGCATGCAAGACCTCCGGACGGATGACACTGCAGTAATGTTTTAGTTTTGCGTTGAAGGATATTGACCTTTTCTTATAGATGTCCTTAGTTAAATGGCAGACCATTTCCATTTTGCTCATCCGTGATGTGAATGCTTCTTTCTCTGATAATATCCCTTCCCTGACCCGTCCTGAAAAGAAAAGTACATGGCCATTGGCTGAATTAAAAATATATAAAAATAGGTGTTATAATTTCTCCCTATTTTATTATTAGTATTATATTATGGCGTACAACGACGAGATAAATCCCCTCGGTGCCAGCAACAAAACTCGGGGGCCCTAAAGGGTCCTCGAAAACTACATTATAAGGCTCTAAATCCAACAGTTTCTGAAATATTCCCAGAAAACTAATTTAATTTAATTTAACAAACTAATGAAGGAATGCAAATCGGTAACCATGAGAACATTATCTCAAGGGGTGGCATACAACTTTCCTTCTATTTCTGTAAGAAGCAATGTCACTCCATTTATTACAATTCTGTGAAAGTTTGCAAATGGCTATAAGGTTATCACGGAACTAACGTAGACCGTATAATTCATCAATGCAATTGAGGGGGTGAAGGGGTAACCTAAAATTTTTTCATGCAATTTTCACGTTCGACATATAGTACAGGTCTATTATATCTCCAAACAGCAACATTATTTTCAAAAATTCCTGAATTGAACCAGCATTTTTTGCGGCTTTTAGGAATTTGGGCAATTTGAGGCTAAAGAACCTGAATTTTCATGCACCACAAGCCTTTATAATTTATGAAAGGGGTCTTTCTGTGTATGGGCACCTAGCACAACGTAGAGAGTCAGTTTTTATGTGACGTGTATTGCGTTTCGTCTACAAGGCTTTCGAATGTATTTCACGTCAGGAAGTACACGTTAGGTGAATTTAGTCTGAGAGCACATTTTAACTTTTTTTTTGTCGACATTCGGGTTCATCGTAAGAATGATTTTATTTGATACTGTGTGGTAGATATACCCATATTTGGATATCTGGGTATTATATGTTGTAGACAATAGAATTGTCTGTCAGTCTTTCTGTGTATCTTTATGTACGCCTATACCTCGTGTTCGGATGCTTGGTGCATCGTAAAATTAGGTATCAGAGTCAATACACCAATCATTTATAAAACTCTTCACCGTACTTTTCATACATTAGAAGGGTGGATATAGAGAAAACTTCTCAATATATGCTAAAATAGGCGAAATATAAAAATTATCCTAGAAGGACGACCAAAGCATATGTTGCGCTTCTCAATGTGAGACCCAAAATTCGGGAATCTATAAAGGGTCTCCGAAAACTACATTTTAAGGGCCTTAAATAAACAGTGTGTGTGTGATATTCCCAGTAAACTAACTTCGTTCTGATAAACTTGAAGGAATGACAAACTGCTAACCATTGCAACAGTATCTCAATTGATAATGTCTGGTGTTAACAACGAACCGTTCGAAGAACTTCTGCTAGTTTCTTCATAAGTTTATCAGAATGAAGTTAGTTAGTTTTCTGGGTATATCACAGACACTATTAATTTAAGGGCCTTAAAATGTGGAAATATGCTTTGGTCGTCTTTCTAGGAAAAATTTTATTTTTCGCCTATTTTTGCAAGTATTTAGAAAGTTTTTCCCTATACCAACCCTTTTATGACAAGTACGATGCAGAGCTTTATAGATGACTAGCTATTTTACCCGGCGTTGCCCGGGAGGTGTATTTACATGTTACAGAAAGATGCATACCAATATATTACGCAAGGTATATTCACTTTGCCCCTAAGTGGGTTTAAAACATAGTTCTCCTGGGCTCTGAAGTTAATCAAGTGTAATATTAACTCACTGTAAATCTAGGCGAAAAGTACTGTGGAGTACAATAACGAAGTAGAGAATGCATCAATAACAAAAAGGGCTGTATATGCACATTTCTCAAGGACCTAGTCTCACAATTACACTACTTTCCTGATAGTCTTTATTTTTGTTGTAATGGGTGTAATTTAGACGTCTTATTCACATAGTTCTATTTCATTTTTAGCCTATTTCGATCCTTGCAATAAATGAAAGTAGAATTATGAGATCAACACAGGGCGAAAAATTGTGTGTCTGTTTGTCTGTGAGTGTGTGTACTCTAAATGCTGCCCCCACCCCCTATCAATTCGAACACGGTGGAACCGAATTGAACGAAATTTGGTACAAAGGTAGCACTAGCAAAGGGCACCTAAGTGTCATGTTTTATATCACCATGGCGGAAACGTAATGGCGGCCAACCAAAAGTTCAAAACTTTAATCAAATTACGACTAACCTAATCATCCGATATCTACCAAATTTTGCAACAACATATACCTATATGGCGAGAGTCTTCTGACTAAACTACAAGGTCATCAACCCAAATGTTTGCAGATGGCGGCCATGTATGTGTGCAAATCGATTCCCCCATCAATTCAAACTCGGCGAAACCGAATGGAACGAAATTCGGTACAGAGGTAGAGCTAGCAAAGCGCACCTCATTGTCATGTTCTAAATCGCCGCCATCTTGACGAAAATGTAATGGCGGCCACCAAAATGTTAAAAGCTTAAATCAAATTACGACCAACCTAATCATCTGATCTCTACCAATTTTTGCAACGTTTTACCTTAATGTATGAAGAATTTTTCGACCAAACTACAAGGTCATCAGGCCAATCATGTGCGTATGGCGGCCATGTATGTGTGCAAATGGATTCCTCCTATCTATTCAAACAAGGTGAAACCGAAATGAAAGAAATTTGGTACAGAGGTAGCACTAGCAAAGGGCACCTCAGTGAAATGTTTTATATAGCCGCCATCTTGATGAAAACGTAATGGCGGCCACTCAAATTTTGAAATCATAAATCAAATTACGACCTACCTAATCATTTGAACTCTAATAAATTTTGAAACATTATACCATCATGTACGAAGAATCTTTTGATCGAACTACAAGATCATCAGTCCGATAGTTTGCATATGGCGGCCATGTATGTGTGCAAATAGATTCCCCTATCAATTCAAACACGGCGAAACCGAAATGAACGAAATTTGGTACAGAGGTAACACTAGTGTCATGTTATATATCGCCGCCATCTTAACGGAAACGTAATGGCGGCCACCCATATGTTGAAAGCTTAAATCAAATACAACCCACCTAATCAACTGATCTCTACTAAATTTTGCAATAAGATACCTTAATGTGTAAGCATCTTTTGACCAAACGACAAGGTCATCAGCCCTATAGTTTACAGATAGCGGCCAAGTATGTGTGCAAATCGATTCCCGCTATCAATTTAAACACAGTGAAACCGAATTACACGAAATTCGGTACAGAGTTAGCACTTGCAATAGGCAACTCAGTGTCATGTTTTATATCGTTGCCGTCTTGACGGAAACGTAATGGCGGCCACCCAAATGTCCAAAGCTTAAATCAAATTACGACTAACCTAATCATTCAATCTCTACCAAATTTTGCAAGAACATATACTTATATGGCGAGCGACGTATGACTAAACTACAAGGTCATCAGCCCAATAGTTTTCAGATGGCGGCCATGTATGTGTGCAAATCGATTCCCCGTGTCAATTCAAACACAGTAAAACTGAATCGAATGAAATTTGTTACAAAGGTAGCACCAGCAAATTGGTCCTCGGGTTCATGTTTTATATCGCCACCATCTTGACGGAAACGGAATGGCTGCCTCCCAAATGTTAAAAGTTTAAATCAAATTACGACCAACCTAATTATTTGATCTCTACCAAATTTTGCAACAACATACCTTTTTGTGGGAAGCATCTTTTGACTGAACTAAAATAGTTTGCAGATTGCAGCCATGTATGTGTGCAAATCGATTCACCATATCAATTCAATCACGGTGAAACCAAATTGAATAACATTTTGTACAGAGGTAGCACTAGCAAAGGGCACTTCATATTCATGTTTAATATCCGTATAACACGTTGTATTTCAACATGCTACTACAACCAACATTCAATTATACTCCTTGAAGAGGACAAAGAGTTATAACAATTCCCATGCATTTAGGAGAAAGTAGACTGTATGTTCTTTACTGAACATCTAGTTAAATTGTCGCATCTACCATTTTGAAAGGAAACAATATTTAAATTATTCAATGTTTGGAATATAAAGTCATGATTCTGGAGTCAAATATGCTTACGACTGTTAACCCCGCACAAATGGTGTGATTAATGAGAAATGGCTTATTCATGTACATAAGTCAGTGTGGGGGCTACTATAGCTGCGTATTAGGGAATAGTATTGCTGTATTTGCATGCCTATTATCTCATATTGGGCGGCTTTGGTGGCGTATTTGGTAGCATGCTGAGCTTCTATGACCAAGGTCGCGGGTTCAAACCCGGCCGAAGTCATGAGATTTTTGAAGTGTGTTAAAAATCCCTCAGTACGCCTTCCTTTGGAGGGGAATTATAGCCGGTGGGCCCATGTCATAGATTTATGTGATGTAAAAGAACCTTCCACTAACTCCACTTGTTTGAAGGTAAAATTTGTAGGTTAAATTTGATTAACGCTATTTTGTTCCAACGTTCACCGTCAGGTACTGGTTGCGGTGGTATCTATTAGCCAAGTTTGCAGCTAGGTGTCGTTGACGGTAGCATTTGGTAGCAAAAGTAGGAACTACTTAAAACTGACTGCCTGCAGTCCTTACCTGAATTACATATAACGCACAATAATACAGCCATCACAATTAACACCGGTTATCAGACAGATTCTACATACATCCAAAGTACACGGGGCTGCATGACCGCGTTGTCGTAGCCCCTAAACAGAGGAGCCAACCAATTTATCTCACCTAGTTAAAGTAAATGCAGCATCGTATAATCCCAGTATAATGTCAATAGAGATGCATTGATTGAGAACACATTGGGCTTCTTTAGCCCCTAAAGTATGTCGCAAGATAAGAAATATATTCTCTGAACCCATACCGTAATAATATTGTTACGGCTGTGAGTTTGTGTCATCACTCGCCGCATGAGTCACAACTGCCCCAGGGCTGGGCTGTGGCCTGCCTCCTGTATTGCGTGTGCCTTATGCAACAGGGCTACTAGGACAAAGGGGTAGTCCAGAATATTCGTGACTGGATCAGCAATGAAAACCTCGAGAAGCCGTGAACCCTGGATGGATCTAGAAGCATTTATTGAGTCACCGGCCTGCTATATAAGTGCGACCTGTCTAGCAGTTGTTGTTGTTGTGTTTTTGTGAGCTAGTGCGAGTGTTTATACTGAGCGACAGAAGTGTGGTGACGGAGTGCCGTGGAGTTACGAAATCCAGTGACATTGTTTCTCCAGCTTGTGGACAGCGAAATAGCCTGCAGCAAGTGATCGTAAGTAATTGTGGTCGGTGAACATAAGGGAGAGGAGCAGGTAGTTTCTGTCAAGGCCACCGTACTCATTAGGACGGATTAACTTCTCTGGTCTGTTGACAAGTGGAAGGGCCAAGAGCGCTCAAGGAAGAGACTTGAGGAAAGTGGAGTAAAGCTCCTAATTGCTTGTGTTCGCTGATGAGTAGTGTAATTTTCTGGCCGCAATAAAGTTAATTATTTCTATAAGCAGTAATTGGTGTTGTGCTTCCTACCCACCGTAATCCAGTTAACAAAAGTGCCACTAGGGGGGTGGCACGCAACAACTGGTGTCAGAAGCCGGATTACGAACTCAAGCACAACACCTGACGGTCCTGGTTTCAAAACCCGAGCAGGTCATTTTCTCTAACTTTCCTGTGAGTGCATGCCCTTTACAAGGCAAACAACTAAAATGGAGGCGCAATTGGCAGCATTGCTAGAAAAGTTAAATGGCATAGAAGACGGCCAGAAGAATTTAACCAAGGACCTAACTGCCAAAATGGAAGACGGCCAGAAGAAGATGGAGGATGGCCAGAAGAAGATGGAGGATGGCCAGAAGAAGATGGAAGATGCCCAGAAGAAGTTAGCAGAGGACCTGAAGGACAGCCAAAATAAGTTAGCAGAGGACCTAACCGCCAAATTTCTGGATGGCCAGAAAAATCTGGAAGAGTGTCTGCTGACGAAATTAGAGGAGAGCCAAAGGAAATTAGAACAGGGCCTACGTGAGGAAGTCGTAGCAGTGGAAAAAAAGTTCGACGCCTTACAAGTGGAAGTTGCCGAGCTGCGCCAACGCCCGCTGATGGGGGTGGAGGAGAAATTCAACGCCTTACAGGTGGAAGTTGCCCAGCTGTGCCAAAGCCCGCTGATGGGGGTGGAGGAGAAATTCAACGCCTTACAAAAGGAAGTTGCCGAGCTGCGCCAACGCCCACTGACGGGGGTGAAAGAGGAATTCAACGCTCTACGAGAGGAAGTTGCCGAGCTGCGCCAACGCCCGCCCACCGTTACACCGGGAATATCAGGAACGGGACATAGCAGAGTGACGCCCCCAACCTTCGACGGAAAGGTCCCGTGGAGCACCTACTTACGTCAGTTCGAGGCAGCCTGTTCCATAAATAACTGGAACAACACAGAAAAGGCTACAGCACTCATTGTAGCGCTGAGAGGTGACGCCCTTAACGTCCTTCAGGCCATCCCGACTGGATCCCAGGACTACGCTTCCCTGATCGCCCATACGGAGTCCCGATATGGAGATAGCCATCTTCAGCAGGCCTATCAGATGCAGCACCGGACCCGGGTACAGAAGAACACGGAAACCCTGCAGGAGTTCGAGATGGACATCGCACGCCTCGTAAGGCTCGCCTACCCAACAGCGCCGGCCGACTTTCTGGAGCAGATAGCGACGCAGACTTTCACCGACGGGCTACGGGACTCGGACACTCAACAGGCGCTGCGTCTCGCGCGCAATATGACCCTGGCAGATGCGCTGAGCCACGCACTTGAGTTCGAGACGGCAAAACAGGCATCCAGAATGCACGCGCGGGTGCGTCAAGTGGGCGTCGACGAACCAGTAAAAACCAACGAGAACAAGTCCCTGGCCGACGAATTGATGGAGGCGCTAAGCCGTTTCTTCAAGAATCGCAGTACCACCAACAAAAAAGTAGCCGAAGGACATCCGGAGAGGCGGCCCGGAAGAGGACTACCGACCTGCTGGACCTGCCGTAAGAGAGGCCACCTGAGCAAGGATTGCGGTGATCGCCGCCGCCAAGGGTTTCCGTCGGGACAGTCAGTCGTAGGGAAACCGCGCGGCCCAGGAAAGCAAGTATCAGCCATCCTAGGGGGGCAAAGGTTGGCTTGTGACAGTCGTCAAGCCCCGGCAGTCCAAGTTCGTGTGACGCAGTTACGGAGGGATAATAGCAGCCTGATGGTCGACGGAGTCGTCAACGGAGAGAGCTGGCCCATGCTAATCGACACGGGAGCATCGAGGACCATCGTCAGTCCCACCGTGATCCCGAAGTGGAGAGTTCAACCCACACAAAGGAAACTCCAGCTAATAACCGCGACCGGAGAGACCGCACCGGTACATGGCGAAGCATCACTGGAGTTCGTCATTGGTCGACGGGCGATAAAGCATCCAGTGCTTGTGGCTGACGTATCAAATGAAGTGATCATCGGACTGGACTTCCTGGGCCAGAACAACATCATCTTGGATCTGAGAACCAACACTCTGCACTTCGGAGGTGAGGAACTTGCTTTGCAACCTGCGCACGAGTCCATCACCGCACGACGAGTAAGGCTGAGAGAAGACGTCATTGTTCCCGCCAGGACGGAGGTCAGCGCTGCCGTAAATGTCGACGGAACTGCTGAGGGAGTGGCGGCTGTCATCGAGCCAAAATATGAGGACATCCTGACAAAAGGATTGCTAGTTGCCAGGACTCTCATCAACACGACGACTCGGCCGTACTTCCGCCTGTCCAACCTGAACGACTACGACATTACGGTTCACCGGGACACCAACCTAGGAGTCTGCGAGCCCGTTACCTGGATTGCCCGCATCACAGATACGACAGACGGACACCTGCAGACGGACAACCGAAGAAGACGCACACTGCCAAAAGAACTACAGAAGCTGTACCAAGGATCCCAGGACCATTTAGACGAGGAACAATCACGCCAACTTCAGGACCTGCTACGCGAATTCCAGGATGTCTTCTCCGTGGGGAGCAAATACTTCGGCAGGACAAGCTTGGTCCAGCTCATAATCGACGTTGGGGACAGCGCACCGATTAGGGCCCCATTCCGACGTGTCCCGCTCGCCAAGCAAGCCGAAGTCGACCGGATGGTAGAAGAGATGAAGGAGCAAGGGGTGATCGAGCCATCACATAGTCCTTGGAGTTCTCCGGTCGTGCTTGTGAAGAAGAAGGACGGTTCCACCAGGTTCTGCGTGGACTACAGGCGGGTGAACGACGTCACGAAGAAGGACAGCTACCCTCTACCCCGGATCGACGACACGCTGGATACCATATCAGGGTCAAGGTGGTTCTCCACCTTGGATTTGAAGAGTGGCTACTGGCAGGTGGAGGTCCACCGTAAGGACCGCGAGAAAACGGCGTTCTCTGTGGGCAGCGGGCTCTGGCAGTTCACCGTCATGCCATTCGGTCTGTGCAACGCCCCTGCGACCTTCGAAAGGCTAATGGAGTCCATTCTGAGGGGACTACACTGAAAGACCTGCCTTGTCTACCTAGACGACGTCATCGTTCTGGGGAGAAGCTTCGAGGAGCACTACAGCAACCTGAAGGAGATCTTGTTGAAGCTGCGGGCTGCCCAGCTGAAGTTGAGCCCCAAGAAGTGTCAACTCTTCCAGAAGCGGGTCCAGTACCTTGGGCATATCGTCTCCGAGGAAGGGGTGCGCACCGACTCTGAGAAGACCGAAGCTGTGAGGGAGTGGCCAGTTCCGAAGGACAAGTCCCAACTACGAAGCTTCCTGGGACTCTGCACTTATTACCGTCGCTTCGTGAGAGGATTCGCCGACATCGCCAAACCTTTACATCGACTGACTGAGAAGGACCAACTCTTCACGTGGACAGCAGAATGCCACAGTGCCTTCGAACAACTCAAGCAGGCTCTGTGCACCGCGCCTATTCTGGCCTACCCCAGACCTGGAACAAGGTTCATCGTCGATACCGATGCCAGCGACTTTGGCATAGGGGGGATCCTGTCGCAAGTAGTGGACGGCGAGGAAAGAGTAGTGGCCTACTTCAGCAAGGCCTTGTCAAAGCCAGAAAGGAACTACTGCGTCACCAGGAAGGAGCTGCTCGCCATCGTGAAGACCATTGAACACTTCCACAAGTACCTGTACGGGCAAGAATTTCTCATCAGGACCGACCATGCATCCCTGCGGTGGCTCCTGAACTTCAAGCAGCCCGAGGGTCAACTCACGCGGTGGTTAGAGAGGTTTCAACAGTACAACTTTGAGATTCAGCACAGGAAAGGCCAGCTGCATTCTAACGCCGACGCTCTGTCACGAAGACCGTGCCCCGAAGACTGCACCTTCTGTACTAGGAGGGAGGAGAACACCGGGATACAGTGCTGAAGGACTACCGTGGAACTTCAAGGGAGCTGGAGCCGCGAATCTTTCACGCGGGCACAAGCAGAAGATGATGACCTGGGACTGATAGCCGAATGGAAGAGGGCCTGTGTCCCCAGACCCGGGTGGAACATTGTGAGTGACTGCAGCCCAAAGTTTAAGTCCTACTGGGCGCAGTGGGACTCGCTGATTGTAAGGGATGGCCTCATCTGCCGTACCTGGGAGAGCACCGACGGGAAGACATCTCGGGAACAAGTCGTCGTTCCAAAGGCTATGACGGAGGAAGTCCTGAAGGAAGTTCATGGAGGATCATCTGGTGGACACCTAGGGATAAAGAAGACACTGGAGAAGCTGAGAGAGCGGTTCTACTGGATCGGATGCCGAACAGACGTGGAGAATCACTGCGCGAGGTGCCACGATTGCGCTGCCAGCAAGGGCCCAGGACGAAGACGACGGGGTCCACTGAAGACCTACAACGTGGGCGGCCCCATGGAGAGAGTGGCCATCGATGTTGCTGGGCCATTCCCGTTAAGCGAGGCAGGGAACCGCTACATATTAGTCGTCAGCGACTACTTTACCAAATGGCCGGAGGCATATGCGCTCCCTAACCAAGAAGCCGCGACGATTGCAGAGACCCTGGTGAAAGAATTCATCAGCCGGTACGGAGTACCCCTGTAGCTGCACTCCGACCAAGGGAGGAACTTCGAGTCGCAGGTGTTCCAGAACCTATGCCAGCTGCTGGGAATCCGGAAGACAAGGACGACGCCGCTACACCCTCAGTCCGACGGGATGGTAGAGCGATTCAATCGCACCATCGAGAACCATCTCCGAATAGTCGTCAGCGAGCACCAGAGGGATTGGGACAAACATCTTCCACTATTTCTCCTGGCCTACCGCGCCGCCGTGCATGAAGCCACCGGGTGCACACCAGCCCGGGCCATGTTTGGGAGGGAGCTCCGTCTACCTGTCGATCTTGCCTTCGGCCGACCTGGGAACGATCCGATCCCGGTAAGCCAGTATTGTCAAGAACTGGTCGACCAACTGGAGGACGTGCACGCGTTCGCGAGGAGGAAACTGCTGATCGAGACCGACCGAATGAAGACCCGATACGACCAGCAGACGGATGCCGGCGGATTCCACGAGGACGACCTGGTCTGGCTCTTCAACCCATTACGGAAGAAAGGCCTGTCACCCAAACTGCAGAAGTCCTGGGAGGGCCCGTACCGAGTCGTGAAACGGATCAACGATGTCGTCTACAGGATCCAGCGGAGCCCGAGGGCAAAGATGAAGATCGTGTACCGAGATCGCCTGGCAGCCTACGGAGGGACACAGACGGACCAATGATTGATCGGGACGGTCAGCCTTTTTAGGAAGGGGGAGGTGTTACGGCTGTGAGTTTGTGTCATCACTCGCCGCATGAGTCACAACTGCCCCAGGGCTGGGCTGTGGCCTGCCTCCTGTATTGCGTGTGCCTTATGCAACAGGGCTACTAGGACAAAGGGGTAGTCCAGAATATTCGTGACTGGACCAGCAATGGAAACCTCGAGAAGCCGTGAACCCTGGATGGATCTAGAAGCATTTATTGAGTCACCGGCCTGCTATATAAGTGCGACCTGTCTAGCAGTTGTTGTTGTTGTTGTGTTTTTATGAGCTAGTGCGAGTGTTTATACTGAGCGACAGAAGTGTGGTGACGGAGTGCCGTGGAGTTACGAAATCCAGTGACATTGTTTATCCAGCTTGTGGACAGCAAAATAGCCTGCAGCAAGTGATCGTAAGTAATTGTGGTCGGTGAACATAAGGGAGAGGAACAGGTAGTTTCTGTCAAGGCCACCGTACTCATTAGGACGGATTAACTTCTGTGGTCTGTTGACAAGTGGAAGGGCCAAGAGCGCTCAAGGAAGAGACTTGAGGAAACTGGAGTAAGGCTCCTAATTGCTTGTGTTCGCTGATGAGTAGTGTAATTTTCTGGCCGCAATAAAGTTTATTATTTCTTTAAGCAGTAATTGGTGTTGTGCTTCCTACCCACCGTAATCCAGTTAACAAAAGTGCCACTAGGGGGGTGGCACGCAACAATATCTAAAATGCTATAGCGGAGTTCAAGGTGTTTAGAATTCGTGATAACTACATCATTATACAATATCATTCGTCAGTAAGCACTAAAATGGCTAATACATAGGAAAAATACGTGTGAACGAACAGAAACTGTAACCTGACAAGGGGTTTGTTGGGGTTATGGTGACCACTTTCGGTGTTAACACACACAGGAATAGTAATTGAAATTAATCTTGTATCTATCTTGTCACATTTACCATAATCTTACCTCGTTGCACTACCGCATATGTGGAACATTTTTAGCCTTCATCTTTATATAACTCATTTCTTTAATTTCCGCATTTATTTATTATAACCATCATTTCATTTATATATATATATATTTCAACAACCCAATCATGAAAACAATACACCAACGTAAAAGGAACATTAATCACCCTGCCATTAGCAAAGCCACCTGCCATTCGCAAAGCCACCTCCTGCCGGATCACAATCAGAACCAAATTGGCACACTGCATACACTCCCTGCAAGCGCCAAAGCACCAGGTGACCATGCTACAAACTAAAATTAACCTTAAACTATAAATTATACAGTGACAAAAACTATATAATGTATCGTATTCTTATGCAAACGTATTGTGGGATGAACATAATATATTTTGAGAGCCAAGGTCAGATACATGTACAAAGATCAGAACTCGTTTGTCAACCAAGCAACTGTCCTCATGGCAAAAGTTGGCCTTAGTCAACACTAATGTCTTTGGATGGTCTCTGCCCATGTCGGTTCCTGGTGTCAAATTGTGTTACTACTGCCACACCTGGCCTGGTGGCAAACTGTGTTACTATCGCCACGCAAAACCCTCTTGGAGTTGAGGTGGCTACTGTTGAAAACAGTTCGGAAATCTCATACGTCGGTTGTAATTCGTTGTTGCTGGTCTTATTGAGTCCATTAGCGTAAGTGGAGCGTTTTTCGTGTTTGGTTGATTGGCTGGTTGGTTGCTTGGTTTGTGGGTTGGTTGGTTTATTGGTATGCCGCATTGCAGCGTTCGTGGCGTCATTGATTCACATGGGAATAATATATGTACAACACTATTTACACTTCACTCGTATATTAGGGAGTCTTTGGGGTCACCACGATGGTAATTTCACTGCAACTCGTCAACCGGGAGCACCCGAAGTGCGCAACCTGCGGTGAGGCCCACCCCGCCTTCGCATACCGATGCCGGGGCAGGCCTCTTCCCGACCCTGCTAAGCCTGAACAGGTTGTCCCCGTCCTGTCCCAGGATCTTCCCACCCCTCCTTCCGCATCCCCTACCCCTCCCCCTACCACGGAGAACATCGTCCGCTTCGTGACGATGGTCCTCCAAAACGTCCTTCCCTTCGCCCGTCCACTCATTGTTTCCCAAGTCCAACTCGCCGCCCGTCTCACTTTGAATACGCATGTCGACATGTCGTATGGCGGGAATAAGATGCACTTTGCATTTTTCCCGCTGAGTACCGTCCCCACCTATTGATAATTGCCTAACCGAACCCTCTACTTCGTCAACATCCGCTCCCTCTTCTCCAACCGACCATTGTTGGACATCTCCCTCTCCCAACATGCCCCGGACATCATGATTTTTAACGAAACCTTCCTCAAACCCTCCCAAGCAATTCCCCCCTTTGACGGCTACCAATTCTTTCGTGCTGATCGTCACTTTCAGCGATCGGGTGGGGTTGCAGTTGCTGTTCGCAACTCCATTCCCACTCGCCAGCACTTTTTCAACTTCCCTGACGGCTTTACCGAATATCTCATTCTTGACCTTATCTTTCCCAACCAAACTTTCCCCTTGTCACTATGTATCTGGTATCCCACTCCCCTCCCCCCCATCGATTTCTTCCGCTTCCTAGAAACCACTTTTCCTACTTATTTCTTTGCCGCCAATATCAATGTTACCTCCTACACGCCTGTCCAAGCCCGTCTTTTTCAGGACTTCTTGTCCATTAGCCGGGGCATCTCCCTCCCTTTTCGCTCCCCCACGCTTCCCTATTCCAATTCCACTCCCGATTCTCTTATGCTTACTCCTAATCTCGCCATTAATGCTACTGTTGCTGTCCTTCCCACTATCGGTAGTAACCACCTTCCAACCCTCATTTCCCTGCATAACTACCTCCCTGCCCCTTTCCAACCTCCTCCGCGACCTCCTCCAGCCCGTCAATACTCTAAAACAGATTGGAACGCCTACCTTACCACCTTAACTCCCTCACTCACTCCCTTTCCTCCTACACCCCCTACCTCTCACCCTGCTCTTTTACGACTCATCCATCGCGTCGAACAGGCCTTAATTACCGCTGATCTCCGCCATATCCCCCGCCACTCATATCACCCTTCGAAACCTCCCATCCCCGCGTCCTCCGTCTCCTTCGTACTGCCCATACCTTTACCGCTCCTACTGTCGAACCCGCGACCCTGTCACCCTTACCGAACACCGTCAAACTCTTCGTCACGCTCGCTCTTTTATCAAAGCCATCCGCCGCAAGCAATGGAATGACGCCTGTTCCGACCCTTCCCCCACCCCTGACCTTGCCCTTTTCTGGAAAACTTTCTTCCGCCTTTCCCAACGTTAAAAATCCCATCCCACGTACCCTATCCTCCGTAATGGTTCTCCTGTTATTTCTAATCAAGAAAAAGCCCATATGTTAGCCCAGCATTACTCCAACGTTTTCTTCCCCACTATCGCCCATCACCTCCCTCACCCCGACGAACCTACCATTCATGCCTATACCGACCAAACTTCCCCTCGTCTCACGCCCTCCTTTGCCCACCTTCCCTCCACTGATTACCAACACCCTCTCAATTCCCCTATCACCCCCCTTGAAATCCGCAATATCCTTCAGCATCGCCGCACTACGGCCCCCGGGGGTGACGGCATTAATTACCGTCACCTTCGCGAAGCCCCAGACATCCTCCTCCTTTACCTTGCCCAGATCTACAACACTATCCTCTTCACCGGACATTTTCCCCACCACTGGGGAAATGCCAACATCCTTCTTTTTCTAAAACCTTCCAAACTTCCCTCGGACCTCAATTCCTACCGTCCAATCTCCCTTCTCTCTGTTCTTTCCAAACTTTTTGAACTTATCATCACCAAACGCCTATATCCCTATCTTCACTCCCTTCATCTCATCCCCGCTCATCAAGCTGGCTTCCGCCCTAACTTCTCCACCCACGATCACCTCTTTCATATCACTGCCTCCATCGAAGCCTTCCTAGCCTCCCCCAATAACAAACACGCCCTTCTCCTCTGTTTCGATATTGAAAAAGCTTTTGATAAAGTCTGGTTCCCTGGCCTCCTCTTCAAGCTCCTCCACCTCCCCTTACCCATCACGTACGTCCGCCTCTTTGCAAACTTCTTATATCATCGAACGGCCCAAATCCTCATCCAAGGTACTTCTCCCTTCACTTTCCCTATCCACGCCGGAGTCCCTCAAGGCAGCCCCCTTTCTCCCCTTCTCTATGTCCTCTACTCCCATGACGACCCCACCCATTTTCCTCCACTCCGTTTGTATCAATACGCCGATGACCTTGCCATTCTCGCCATCTTCCCTCGTTCTCACACTCTCCAACGCCATGTTCAACGTTACCTTCATACCCTCCAAACCTGGTGCAATCACTGGAACATTCAAGTCAACCCCCAGAAGTCCCAATACATCCATATCAAACGCTCCCGCACCCGTCGTCGCCCTTCCTAGCACCTCCATTTCACCTTCAATGATTCTATTATTCCTCAACTTAATCAGCTTCAATACCTCGGCATTACCTTCCAAAATAACCTTAAATGGAACCTTCACTTCGATTCGGTCTACAAACGCTCCCTCTCCCGCTTCCGCATCCTCCGCCTCCTCACCTGTAAGACCTGGGGCCTACGGCCCCCTCATACCCTTAACGTTTACAAGACCTTCATCAGCCCTGTTTTCACCTACGCCTCCCTTACCTGGCTCACCGCCCACCCCCGCCTCTATTTCCGTCTCCTTACCCTTGACCGCCACGCTATCAGAATCGCCTATCATTGTAAACTAGATACCACTTCCGCCACCCTCACTGGTACGCTCACTTTCCCTTCTGCACTAGCCCACATTCACTCCCTTCGTTTCTCCTACCTTACTCGCGCACGCCGCTCACACGCCACCCAACCCCTCGAAGCTCTCCAGTTCTCCCCCTATGCCACTGCTATCCTCAATTCCACACGCACCCCGGAAACCGGTCATCTCTTCCCTCCACTAATCGACTAGCCCCCTCTCACACTCCCATTCTTCTGTTCTGCGCACATTTTCCACATGTTCTAATTTCTTTTGGGGGGCTATAGTCAGCCCCGCCTCTTTGTTACTGTCGGCACCACAAGTGCCCTCTCATTGTTTATTTCTTTTCGTTCAATTTTCTCTTATTCACATCGCCCCTGTCGCAGTTATATAAATTTTATTTCTGCCCCACTAAACCTTATTGTGTCTACTTCGTTCTCCGGAATGGCTCCACGCATCGTCACACAGTGCTCCCAGTGCTCCTAAAATATATCGGCCTTGTTGCCGTTACGCCCCAGTGCTTCCAGTGATGCGTGTGCTTATAAAATATTTTTGTTTCTTTTTCAGCATGGACAATAGACGATATTTTGAACTTTAACACATTGCAATTTATTAATTTCCAGTGCCTTTTCCAGTGTGTCTTTATCTTTTCCAGCCATACGAACAATAGACATTCTTTCTGGACTTTACTTTTCTATTTGTTGTATCTACCTCTGTATTTTACCCACGGCAATATTTATTTTCTGTATCTTGTATTAGGTAGATTTCATTAGAAAGCTAACTATTGCAATGGGTCCCATGTTTCGACTTCCGGAAATTTTCGACATATTGAACCCTTTAGTATTGCAGTGTTTATGTGTAAGAAATCTTAATCAAGGGGTCGCGCTCAGTTCATAGTGTGATGTTTACGTTCGCCAAACAACATGCTCTACTGAGGTAAGGGTCATAGGATTAAAACTATAATTAAGAAAGAAGTGACAAGACGTAAAATAATAACATAATTTAATGACTATTTGTGCAAAAATGAAATGAATATAAACAATAACAATAATAAAATTCCTCCCTGAATCTTCCCATGACAAAAACATCTATTAATGTTGAGGAGTCAGACGGATCTCCCCCTTATAAAAATGTGGATCCAAGTTCCACTAACTTGCATTGGGATTTCATGTACGCATAATGACTACGAGGAATGAGTACTTTGGATGACTGTTCGTTTACATCGGGTAACAGCCACGATGCTTACGATCAATCATCTCGTAAATCAACGTTTACGGATATGGGACACAACACTAATAAAAACCCTTAAACATTAATGCTGACACACAATCTAAAATCTAGTATTTACAGGAATTTCCCTCGGGACCCTTCTTCACTGCGGTGACGCATCAGACAAATGAGCTGCCAACCCGGCCAATTGCTCAATACACAAACAAGGAAAGACAGCATCGCACGTGACTACACGGGTCACAAATATGAAACATAAACATGGAATTAAACCAACAACAACAAAAGCCTCAACAGCTGAGATTATCTTATATGAAAAAACATGCACGTTAAGCTAATGCTTCGGAGATTATAGTGATTCGTAGGCAACTCCCATTTATTTAAACAATTTTTACCATTGATCAGTTCTTATTCTGTATTTCAAGTAACTTTACGGAGCCAAAGCACTCCCTAATGACCTTGCTGCAATCCTTTCAGCCCGCCTTGTGAAACATCTTCCCCCTACCACAAGACCTGTCATCGTCCAGCCCAGTGTGTAAAAATAACCAGACCAACTGTCCCGTTATCTCGTAGAATCAACAGCAACAAATCTCAACCACATAAACATGTGGTAAGACATTAATCGAAATAGCCACATATGTCCTCGCAAGGTAACGATATGGGTTTGGCATCAAGCTGACAGAAATCAGTCTACGCTGAAAATTCCCGCTTGTAATGACCAATAATACACACACACACACACACACACTGCTGGAAATGACATAACACTTTTCACACAGGTCGGTTGAATAAGATTCTCACAAACATTAAAAAAATATTAAAACCTACGAGAGAGCTGACTGCTCCTCACCACAAATCACATTGCTCCAACGGCAATAAAATCACTGAATCTGATCAATAATAAACATTACAAAGATTAATTTACCCTCCAATCTACTGCATGATTATACTAATTCAGTCCTACTTCTGAAACACAACATATCTCCGAGAGACGTTTCTCAACCGCATTACGTAAACATATGCGAACACGGTCGTCCACATAGTCACGTTAGTTTAAAAAAACCAAGGAACTACAACTAAATAACATTGTGCGAGCTGTTTCCATGCAAAAGGTGTGTCAGACCAAAACTAAATACACTACGTTAATCAACACAAGCAAGATATTTACAAAAACTATTTGTCCTATATACCATAAGTTAATTTATCAGATAATAAGAATATTATTCAGTACTCATCCTCAGCCAATCACCGTCAACGGACATCTGCAGCCATTTCCCAACTTAATGCTGTTTAGCGCGTCTCAAACATCTTGACGGAGTGTTGTCGGTTCCAATCTTCTTCCATGGTCAGTGATGTCATCTCTCTTGCTGATGTAAAAAAAGTTATAAATTATTATACACTCGATATCTGACTACTAAATTCGCCGTTCTAGGTACTTAGTTCCCCAGAAACAGTCTGTTGGCGAATTGTCGAAGATACTGTCCCTACAAAAATAGTACAGTGACCATCTAACACATTGATTTTAACACACTTGTATTACTAAAAATCTGTGTCCTCATGACACGCAAAGTATAAGTGCCTACGTCCTTGGACGCGCAAAATGTAGTATAACCTGTGTCTTCCGACACACAATGTATAATAATCTTACGTCCTCGGACGCACAAAATATAATCAGTAGTAGTAACCTACGTCCTTAGACGCACAAAATATAGTCAGTAGTAGTCAGGTCTTGGCTCTTCATGCCACTAATAAATGAACTGGCCCTAGGTATCGATGGGGGGGGGGGGAAATTATATAAAAATTTCTCAAAATAATAGTGGTACAGGAATGAAACAAACATCACTGAACTCGTAAAATTGCGCAGGTCAAGAATATGCCCATTAATTCAAGAATCGATCGTAGAGATGTTGTCTAGCCGAACTCCCGCGTTAATGCTAGCTGTCGCGTGCCCAAGCTAGACTTGGCGCATTTGTAAGCATTCATCTCTCATTGGCTCCACTTTTTCAATAACTTGGCGGTTTTTATCAGACCTCGGCTTCGTGGGAGTGTCCAGTAGTATCATCAGCCACTCACGTTACTGCATTATATTTTTTCTAGGCGCGAATAGTACAATGCACATGCCATAAGCGTGTCTCACCACGCGTCCTTTCTATTTTGAGGTGGCCACCACCTGTCCTTCTGAATCATTGCTATGCTCTTTCTTTCCACAATCCTTAAGTATCTAGCTTTTTGTCAAACTGCTGCAGGTATGTCCCAACTGTCTCCAACAAATGCTTGAAGTTTCCTCATCTTCGTCTGGCTATTTCGTTACGCTGGTGGAAATATTAATTAATTGAAGAAATAAAACATCGAATCATTTATCCATCAGAGGATAAAGGGTTCACAACTCCTCCACTCACAAAATGTCGAACTTAGGAAATAGTCGATAATTTTTAAAAGACTTCCGTAGGCCAATTTGTTTTATTTCAGAATCACCCCTTTCTATTACTTGGTCTAGCCACTCCTGTCTTGAATGGCATTTACTCGTTTTATTTCCTGCTTGGACCTCCCCTCTCAGTCTGCTTGCGTGACGCGCTGACGCCTGAGGCAACACTCTGCCCGTCTCGTTAAAGATTGTCAACACCAACTCCACTTCCTTCTTCACGTGCCGTACTCAACTTGGTTGATATTAGGACGTCCATATATTTCAACTGCATCATTATTTCGGCGCTCCCATGGTTCGCTTCTTCGATAAGTTTTTAAGTTGGCTGCATTGTAGACCGACATTGTTCCAGTGCTTAACTCTTTCACTCTGTATGCATTATTTCCTAGGTTTCTTACAATAGAATAGGGTCCTATGAACTTTTCACAGAATTTGCTGAAGATTTTCTTCTCTGGATCCGATGTAGCGGGTCGTTTCACCAAAACGAGCTGGTTGATTTCTAGATCACGGTGAAATCTCTTATTTCTCAATCGCCGTAATCTGCGATCTGCTTGTTTTCTCATGTAGGCTCTCGTTCTCTCAATTCGCAGGTCAGGTGCTATCATGGGATCTTGTGGGCAGTTAATGATGCTTTTCCACGTCCTCACTGGATACTCGTTTTTGTGTAGGACCATCGGGATCTGTCCTGTTGACTCGTGCCTGGTAGAATTCATACATGTCTCTACATCCTTAATTTTATCCACTCACTTATGATGTTCTTTGGGAATGAAGATTCTCAAGTATGATGTTACACATTTTATTGCTCTCTCACTTGGATTAGCTTGGGCATGTCGGATACTGCTTAAAACGTGTTTTATACCCTTGTCCTCCATACCTTTCTTGAATTCGGCGCTTGTAAAATAGCTGCCATGATCTGACAATATAAATTCTGGTTTTCCAAGGATTGGAATAACTCTATTTCGAATACGACTGAGTACTTGTTTCGATGTAGTTTTCTGAATGGGGCATAATACGACAAACTTAGAAAACACATCAATGCACACTAGCAAGTGACGGCAACCTCGCCTTCCTTTCGGAATTGGACCGAAACAGTCTAGGGCCAGTAGCTCGCAGGGTTTCTGAGGTAGCAATGGTCTAGGATACTGCCTCATTAAATAGTTATTGGGCTTTATCCTCTGACAAGGATCACAAGTCGTAATGACGTCACATATAGTTGTTCTCATACGTGGCCATGTAAATGTCTCTCCTATTGTCGCTTCGCACTTGTCTAATCCGACGTGTCCGTAACTTTCGTGAGTATGCCATGTCAATCCTCGTTGTAAAGATGCAGGTACTAGTATGCGTAACTTGGTGTGGTCATTATCTATCCATTTGTGCAGCAAATTGTTGACATAAACATATCTTCCTTCTTTTGCTTTCGCTTCTCGAAATGCAGGTGTTCCTGTAGGTAGCTGCTTTCTGAAGTATTGAATTAATAGCATCATCCATGGTTCCGCTTCCTGTTCTCGCTGTATCTCACGTAACTCCTCCAAGAATTCCCGGTCCTTCGGTGTTAACTCCAAGTGTTGTACCATCGCTGTTTCTTCAACATCAGGCTCTGGGTTCCTGCTGAGTGCATCCGGAATCACGTTCATCTTCTCTGGACAATGTTCAATCTCAATGCTAAACTGTTGAATATATATAGACCAACGTGTCACACGTTCGCTTGCCATCGACGTCTTAAACAAGAATGTTAGTGCCTTGTGATCAGTCCTGACAACAATGGGGTAGCCATACATTATTCGTTTCCATTGTTGAAGCGCTTGAAGGATGGCCAACAGTTCTAGTTCCGTTACAGTATAATTGCGCTCGTGCTTACGCAATTTTCGGCTGACAAATGCCAAATATGTTTTACGTTGCAGGTTAGCTGGATCTTCTTGGTAGAGCATGGCACCTATACCAATTAGTGAAGCATCCGCTTGGATTATAAATTTGTGCTTGAAATCTGGATATCCTAACTTAATGCAATTTTCCAGTAGCTGTTTTGTTGCTTGGAACGCCTTCTCGCATTCCGCATTCCATAACCATTTATTATTCTTTTTTAGCATTTCCTGCATTGGAGCTACAGTCTCCGTGTAACCTGGACATTTTTCTTTAAAGAATCCCGTTACGCCTAAGAAAGCCCGAATGTGCTTGACTCTCGTTGGTGTAGGGAAATTCTTTATCGCTTCGATCTTAGCTGGATTTGGCTTCACTCCCTCCTTGTCAATGATGTGACCCAAATATAAGATCTCGCTCTTGAAGAAATGCGATTTCTTCAGGTTTACTTTGAAATTTTATGCATTAAGGTTGCCTAATACTTTATCTAAATTTTTCATGTGAATTTCAATGTTGTCAGATGCCAGCAGAATGTCATCAATATAGCGCACCGTCATCTCCTTAACTTCCTCGGTTAGATTTCGATCCAGGGCTCGGATTAAAGCACAGCCCGCTGTTTTGACTCCGAAGGGCATTCGGACGAAACAAAACGTTTGGTTATCGAATAAGAAGCCAGTTAGAAGCTGTGACTTCTCATCCAATTCAATATGGTGGAAACTGGACGTCAAATCAACTGATGAATAAATGCTCTTGTTCTTAAAGCCTTTTAGTACGTCTCTAATAATTGGTGCTCTGTCATACTCAGGAAAAATGAGTCTCATGTTGAGATTTCTGGCATCCAAACAAAGTCTAATAGATCCATTTGGTTTTGTGACTGCCAAAATCGCATTTAGATAAGGTGTAGGTGTCTTCCTTATCACTCCAGCTTGTAACATCTCATCTATAATGACCTTGACTTGACCACGATATTTTTCCGGAATTGGGTACAATCTGCTTTTGAAAGGTGACCAATCCTCGACTTGCATTGGATATTTGAAATTTAATATTTTCCCAGGTACTGTATCGAATACTGCTTTGTGCTTCCTTAATATCTCTTCCAATTGTTTTCTATGTTCACCCCCAAGTTGAATGTCATTGAGCCGCTCCTGTAGTAACTCTTCACTGTTATCTCCTTCTGTTAATAAAGACCATATCTCCTGGGATTCACTCTCCTCATCTAGTTCCACAACAGCTCCTTCTATGATGTTATCTTCTGCCTTTCGTATCTCCTCTTCCGTCTCATCCGATATTGCTTCCAATGCCCAAGAATTTACATCTCTTCCGGTAGTGATTTCATCCATATGCAATCCCACGTTTTTCAGTTGATCATACTCTCTAAAACTGACTGTATTCTTGTGCAAATCTATCACTGCTTGATAGTCACAAATGAAATTTGCACCAAGAATTATATTAAAATTCATCTTTGCCATGATAATGAATGTTTGCCCAAAAGTGTGTTCCAATATGTTCAGCTCTAAGTATGCCTGACGTTTACAAGTGACGGTGCGTTCAGGAATAACACCCCTCACTTTGAGTTGTGGTACGGGAATCACAGGAATATTCTGACTCCGTCCCAACTCTCGAACCAAGGCCTCCGATACCAGACTGATCTGCGACCCCGTATCCAATAAACATCTTTTATTAATTCCACCAATCCTC
This sequence comes from Meconema thalassinum, assembly GCA_946902985.2. Classification (NCBI taxonomy): domain Eukaryota; kingdom Metazoa; phylum Arthropoda; class Insecta; order Orthoptera; family Tettigoniidae; genus Meconema; species Meconema thalassinum. The sequence goes on along the minus strand of OX336388.2, from coordinate 1,452,096,210 downwards.
GCGTAAATAATGGGTAACTGCCTAATTTCATCGTTCCGTGGTTTCACCGTCTCCTCCAGGCAATCTTCTGGCAAAACAATCCATTCTTGTATGTTCGCTACTATCCATCCATCTTCAACTTCCGACTGTTGCGTTTGTAGACTATCTCCTTTATCCAAATTTAGTATTTTTTTTAGCTCCGTTGCGACTCCCATCATCATTTTGTCGCCCACGCCCTTGACATTCCTCTTGTCTCAGTAGACTTCCAGCTTCCTCAGTATGTGTGTCTGGATTCTTCATGTTCCCAATAGATTTTTCCCATCGTCCGTGCTCTCCCCCTTGACTAGCGTGTAATTCCTCTAGGTAATTTTGCGATTGAGCGTGCCTCTCATCCCAGTCATTTCGATAATTACGTGCCTCTTCTTGATTTTGATCTCTCCTTCCTTTCCATCTTTGATTCCCATTATAATTACCGTATCTTCCATAAGGCCTCTCATTTCTTAGATTTTCACGCCATTGCTGATATCCTCTCTGTTGATATCTATTGTTGCCTTGATATGACCTATTGTTGTAATTATTTTCGTTACTCTGGTACGGTCTGTTTTCTACCTCTTCCTGGTTCCGCCTAGGTGTGGATGTGCTTGTATTTGTACCCTGCGTTTTCGTGTTTGCCTGTTTTGGTTTTATGACCTATGTCGTATTGACGAACTCCAGTTGTCTTCCTCCTCTATAATGATTATGAGATGTAGTCTCATCTATCTGGCGTAATATCTGTTCTGCATGTAAGGCCATACTAACGTTCGCTGCGACTAGTACTTGTTGCACGTTGACTGGTAATTGTCGCGCTATAGTCATCACCAGATCCGCTTCATTTAAAGGGTAATCAAGGTCGCGAAATTTTAGCATTTGCATGTTAAAGAAATCTGAGTATTTCGTTTGCTGGGTAGTTTGATATTTCCTAGAGTAAAGCTCCATTCTTAGACTCTGTTGTAATGCCGGCGACCAGTACTTGCGCAGAAACGCGATTTTAAAATCCGTCATAGTTCCAAAGGTATATTTGAAGCTTAAAAACCATGTAAGGACATATCCTGACAAAAACCTCTGCATCATTCTCAACCTACGTGCTTCAGGTACCCCAGTGACATTGTAATGATCTTCAATTTCTTTAATAAAGGCTTTAGGTGTCACCCCTGAATTCTCCGTGTATTTCTGCGGTTTATAATCGTTCGAGAGAATTACTTGGATAAGTTGTGTGGGCTGATGACCGTCCTGTGGCGTGGAACTCCTTTCAATATTCTTGCGAAACCCCTGCGTGTTTGTTGTTAATGGACTCTCCGCCTGAGTCTGACTCCCTGCTGTGTTAGTCCCCTCCGGGCTATTTGAGTCGTCCTGCTTATTTTCCATTGTTCCCGTTTTAAATATCGAGGATTGTTCTATTGACCTTAGTTCAGCTTTAATGATCCTGTCTGTTTGTTCTTTAAGTTTACTCTTCATTTCTTGCTCTAATGCTTGAATACAAGTATGATTTTCGCCTACTGTCTTAAGGATGGTTGATCTTTCCTCTTTAGAATCGATATTCATTTTTCGCCAACCTTTTCTTATTTGCTCCTTAATTGTGCTTACTTTCTCTTCAATCTGGCTTTTAGCGTCATCCTGATTGCGTTCTATCTGGCTCAGCCTTTCGTCGATGGTATTCTTTAATTGATCCTGATCCGCTTCTAGGCCTTTCCATTGCTCCGCTGATTTTATTTCGAGACGGTCCATATCTTTAATTATGCCGGATATATTTTCATCTACCGCTGATAACTGTTGCTGAATGACCTTGCCGCTTTTTTCCATTTCCTTAAATCGTCCTTCCAACTTATCCTGAGCTATCTTGACCTCGCTCGTACTCATAGTGCATGCTAGTTCAATTTGCTCTAATTTGGCTAACACCGTTTCATCCAGAATGCTAAGTTTTTGATCAAAAATAATTTCCATTTTCTTAATCTGATCTAATTGTTTTTCATTGTTTTTACTAACATCTAGGGCCAGCAATACCATCTGTTGATTAGTGTGATCCTTCATCTCTGCGGTTAACGCCTCTAATTGGTTCGTGTTTTTAACGTTCTGCGCCTCTAACTGAGAATTTATAGTGTCATTGATTTCATTTTTTAATAATCTAGCTTGTTCCACCTGATATTCATTTTGTTCAATCCTACTGTTATTTAATTGTGTCCGTAATGATTCACTTTGCTCAGACAATTTGTTTATAGACTCACTTTGTTCTAACATAGTATTGTTTATTTTTTCACTTTGTTCGGATAGTTTCGCGTTTAATGCTTCACTTTGTTCGGATAGTTTAGTTTTTAGTGATTCACTCTGCTCAGACAATTTGTTTATAGACTCACTTTGTTCTAACATACTATTATTTATTTGTTCAGATAATTTAGCGTTTAATGATTCGCTCTGTTCTGCCAATTTAGTGTCCAACAATTCCTGTGTCCTCCTAGTCGCGTTTTCAATGATTTCTTGAATCTGTTCTACTGTTTCCATGTTATACACTTTATATGAGACATTAGGGAAATGGCATAAAGCAATGCCCCCTGACACATACATACAATCCCCATGCACATTTAATTTATTTACCCTACTCAGTTCATTTATAATTTACATTTAATCCCACTAGTCGATTGCATCTCTGAGTGGTTCTAACTTTACTCAATTTAATTTAAACCCAAGCATATATTCAGTCATTAAATTGTTATCCTGATCTGATATTAACACTGACTAATTAACAAAGTATTAATTGTCATTTAAGGCTACCAGCCTCCTAACATATTCATGAGTTTGACTTTCTAAACAAATCTAGTTTTAACTTTCGGTATCACGTATATTACTTTTTACTTTAATTCAATAGACAAAAACGTGAACCGTATTTAACATTGCAAACTCCTGATTTTAATTTATCTTTCACACTTTTGGCGGTATCCTCTTCGCCTCAATTACTTTTAATAAAATATCACTTTCCGATGATTAAATACTGTCATATCTGCCTGCACTTGCGGCATGTCAGTTTTACTCAAATACGCCAACCAAATGTATTCCAGCAGCGAACCAGCAACAAAAATACACCTTCATTGTTGCGTCAGTTTGTAAACCCAAATACGCTTACATTGACATGGGCAATTTCTCTGCCGTTACACCACAGTGAACCGCCCCACGCTTGGCCGCGCCAGTTTACTTCCTATGAACCCTTTAGTATTGCAGTGTTTATGTGTAAGAAATCTTAATCAAGGGGTCGCGCTCAGTTCATAGTGTGATGTTTACGTTCGCCAAACAACATGCTCTACTGAGGTAAGGGTCATAGGATTAAAACTATAATTATGAGAGAAGTGACAAGACGTAAAATAATAACATAATTTAATGACTATTTGTGCAAAAATGAAATGAATATAAACAATAACAATAATAAAATTCCTCCCTGAATCTTCCCATGACAAAAACATCTATTAATGTTGAGGAGTCAGACGGATCTCCCCCTTATAAAAATGTGGATCCAAGTTCCACTAACTTGCATTGGGATTTCATGTACGCATAATGACTAACTACGAGGAATGAGTACTTTGGATGACTGTTCGTTTACATCGGGTAACAGCCACGATGCTTACGATCAATCATCTCGTAAATCAACGTTTACGGATATGGGACACAACACTAATAAAAACCCTTAAACATTAATGCTGACACACAATCTAAAATCTAGTATTTACAGGAATCTCCCTCGGGACCCTTCTTCACTGCGGTGACGCATCAGACAAATGAGCTGCCAACCCGGCCAATTGCTCAATACACAAACAAGGAAAGACAGCATCGCACGTGACTACACGGGTCACAAATATGAAACATAAACATGGAATTAAACCAACAACAACAAAAGCCTCAACGGCTGAGATTATCTTATATGAACAAACATGCACGTTAAGCTAACGCTTCGGAGATTATAGTGATTCGTAGGCAACTCCCATTTATTTAAACAATTTTTACCATTGATCAGTTCTTATTCTGTATTTCAAGTAACTTTACGGAGCCAAAGCACTCCCTAATGACCTTGCTGCAATCCTTTCAGCCCGCCTTGTGAAACATCTTCCCCCTACCACAAAACCTGTCATCGTCCAGCCCAGTGTGTAAAAATAACCAGACCAACTGTCCCGTTATCTCGTATAATCAACAGCAACAAATCTCAACCACATAAACATATGGTAAGACATTAATCGAAATAGCCACATATGTCCTCGCAAGGTAACGATATGGGCTTGGCATCAAGCTGACAGAAATCAGTCTACGCTGAAATTTCCCGCTTGTAATGACCAATAACACACACACATACACACACTGCTGGAAATGACATAACACTTTTCACACAGGTCGGTTGAATAAGATTCTCACAAACATTAAAAAAATATTAAAACCTACGAGAGAGCTGACTGCTCCTCGCCACAAATCACATTGCTCCAACGGCAATAAAATCACTGAATCTGATCAATAATAAACATTACAAAGATTAATTTACCCTCCAATCTACTGCATGATTATACTAATTCAGTCCTACTTCTGAAACACAACATATCTCCGAGAGACGTTTCTCAACCGCATTACGTAAACATATGTGAACACGGTCGTCCACATAGTCACGTTAGTTTAAAAAAAACAAGGAACTACAACTAAATAAAATTGTGCGAGCTGTTTCCATGCAAAAGGTGTGTCAGACCAAAACTAAATACACTACGTTAATCAACACAAGCAAGATATTTACAAAAACTATTTGTCCTATATACCATAAGTTAATTTATCAGATAATAAGAATATTATTCAGTACTCATCCTCAGCCAATCACCGTCAACGGACATCTGCAGCCATTTCCCAACTTAATGGTGTTTAGCGCGTCTCAGACATCTCGACGGAGTGTTGTCGGTTCCAAACTTCTTCCATGGTCAGTGATGTCATCTCTCTTGCTGATGTAAAAAAAAGTTATAAATTATTATACACTCGATATCTGACTACTAAATTCGCCGTTCTAGGTACTTAGTTCCCCAGAAACAGTCTGTTGGCGAATTGTCGAAGATACTGTCCCTACAAAAATAGTACAGTGACCATCTAACACACTGATTTTAACACACTTGTATTACTAAAAATCTGTGTCCTCATGACACGCAAAGTATAAGTGCCTACGTCCTTGGACGCGCAAAATGTAGTATAACCTGTGTCTTCCGACACACAATGTATAATAATCTTACGTCCTCGGACGCACAAAATATAATCAGTAGTAGTAACCTACGTCCTTAGACGCACAAAATATAGTCAGTAGTAGTCAGGTCTTGGCTCTTCATGCCACTAATAAATGAACTGGCCCTAGGTATCGATGGGGGGGGAATTATATAAAAATTTCTCAAAATAATAGTGGTACAGGAATGAAACAAACATCACTGAACTCGTAAAATTGCGCAGGTCAAGAATATGCCCATTAATTCAAGAATCGATCGTAGAGATGTTGTCTAGCCGAACTCCCGCGTTAATGCTAGCTGTCGCGTGCCCAAGCTAGACTTGGCGCGTTTGTAAGCATTCATCTCTCATTGGCTCCACTTTTTCAATAACTTGGCGGTTTTTATCAGACCTCGGCTTCGTGGGAGTGTCCAGTAGTATCATCAGCCACTCACGTTACTGCATTATATTTTTTCTAGGCGCGAATAGTACAATGCACATGCCATAAGCGTGTCTCACCACGCGTCCTTTCTATTTTGAGGTGGCCACCACCTGTCCTTCTGAATCATTGCTATGCTCTTTCTTTCCACAATCCTTAAGTATCTAGCTTTTTGTCAAACTGCTGCAGGTATGTCCCAACTGTCTCCAACAAATGCTTGAAGTTTCCTTATCATCGTCTGGCTATTTCGTTACGCTGGTGGAAATATTAATTAATTGAAGAAATAAAACATCGAATCATTTATCCATCTGAGGATAAAGGGTTCAATATCTCGCGTTTCACATCCCCCAGACCCCAAAACCACCGTCAGTTCAAAAGTTAATATTTAATTTATATATATATATATCAGTTTCTTGTGGACACGATAGCTGCCGTAATTTTGCACCAATCACTTTGCATTTTTATCGAATATGTATACCCATAAAATCTCGGTCGAGTTCGTTACTGGGCTAAATCGGTCGAAGGGGGTGAAAATGGGGGGCTTTTTTTTTTTTCGAAAAAGTGAAATATTGCTATAACTCTCTTAATATGTGAAATATCGAATCCGTTCAACGTTCATACTATGTGTCGGATAAAGTCCAAAAATGTATGTTTGAAGAGTTTTTTATAGCACCAACCATTGACCAAAGGGGTGGGGAAAAGTGGATTTTTCGGGAAACATTAATCATATCTCTCTTAATAGGCACAATATCAAAACCGTACAAAATGGACAATATTCCCCTAATAATTACCTAAAACGTTTGTCTGAAAGAATTTTTGATATGACCCACCATTACGCCAAGGGATGAGAAAAATGATTTCGGAATTATAAGAAAATGCCAAGAGCTATCAGAGGTTGCCATGGCAACACTACTAAATTGATGAGGGATGAGCCATCAGACGTTGCCATGACAATTCACTTGCACGAGATCAGATTCAGTATTTCCATCTGACTAAGTGTGAAGCGGCTTCGGTGACGTAACTGGTAGCATTATGAATGTCTATGCCCAAGGTCGCGAGTTTAAAGCCGGCCGAATTTGTCGGATTTTCAAAGAGCGCTAAAAATCCCTCAGTATGCTTTCCTTTGGGGGGAAGTTCCAACGTTCGTTGCGAGTTGCTGGTTAGGGTGGCATCTAGTAGCCAAGTTCACAGCTAGGTGTCGTTGACGGTAGTACCTGGTAGCAACATTAGGAACTACTGCTTGAAATTGACCGTCTGCAGTCCTTACCTGAATTAAGACTAATACAGCCATTACAATTCACACCGTTTGTCAGACAGATTCTACACTCACCCAAAGTACACGGGGTTAGATGACCGCGTTGTCGCAGCCCCTAAACTGAGGAACCAACCAGAGGTAGATTTCATTAGAAAGCTAACTATTGCAATGGGTACCATGTTTAGACTTCCGGAAAATTTCGACATATCTTCGCGTTTCACATCCCCCAGACCCCAAAACCACCGTCAGTTCAAAAGTTTATATATTGTTACGTGCCACCCCCTAGTGGCACTTTTGTTAACTGGATTACGGTAGGGGTACAAAGCACAACACCAATTACAGCTTAAGGAAATAATTAACTTTATTGTGGCCAGAAAATTACACTAGTTAGCAAATACAAGCAATTAGGAGCCTTATTCCAGTTTCCTCAAGTCGAGAATACTTCCCCTTTCACTTGTCAACAGACCACAGAAGTTAATCCGTCCTAATGAGTACGGTGGCCTTGACAGAAACTACCTGCTCCTCTCTTTTATGTTCACCGACCACAATTACTTACGTTCACTTGCTGCAGGCTATTTCGCTGTCCACACGCTGGAGAAACAATGTCACAGGATTTCGTAACTCGCACAGCACTTCGTCACCACACTTCTGTCGCACAAGATAATCGCTCGCACTAGCTCGTAAAACACAGCAACTGCTTCACGGGTCACTCTTATATAGCAGGCCGGTGACTCAATAAATGGTTCTAGATCCATCCAGAGTCCACGGCTTCTCGAGGATTCCACCGCTGGTCCAGTCACGAATCTTCTGGACTATCCCTTTGTCTGTAGTAGCCCTGTTGCATAAGGCGCGCGCAATACAGGAGGCCAGCCACAGCCCAGCCCCTGGGGCAGTTGTGACTCAAGCGGCGAGCGATGACACAAACTCACAGCCGTAACACCACCCCCTTCCTAAAAAGGCTGATCGTCCCGATCAATCATTGGTCCGTCTGTGTCCCTCCGTAGGCTGCCAGGCGATCTCGATGCACGATCTTCATCTTCGCCCTCGGGCTCCGCTGGATCCTGTAGACGACATCGTTGATCCGTTTCACGACTCGGTACGGGCCCTCCCAGGACTTCTGCAGTTTGGGTGACAGGCCTTTCTTCCGTAATGGGTTGAAGAGCCAGACCAGGTCGTCCTCGTGGAATCCGCCGGCATCCGTCTGCTGGTCGTATCGGGTCTTCATTCGGTCGGTCTCGATCCGCAGTTTCCTCCTCGCGAACGCGTGCACGTCCTCCAGTTGGTCGACCAGTTCTTGACAATACTGGCTTACCGGGATCGGATCATTCCCAGGTCGGCCAAAGGCAAGATCGACAGGTAGACGGAGCTCCCTTCCAAACATGGCCCGGGCTGGTGTGCACCCGGTGGCTTCATGCACGGCGGCGCGGTAGGCCAGGAGAAATAGTGGAAGATGTTTGTCCCAATCCCTCTGGTGCTCGCTGACGACTATTCGAAGATGGTTCTCGATGGTGCGATTGAATCGCTCTACCATCCCGTCGGACTGAGGGTGTAGTGGCGTTGTCCTTGTCTTCCGGATTCCCAGCAGCTGGCATAGGTTCTGGAACACCTGCGACTCGAAGTTCCTCCCTTGGTCGGAGTGCAGCTCCAGGGGTACTCCGTACCGGCTGACGAATTCCTTCACCAGGGTCTCTGCAATCGTCGCGGCTTCTTGGTTAGGGAGCGCATACGCCTCCGGCCATTTGGTAAAGTAGTCGCTGACGACTAATATGTAGCGGTTCCCTGCCTCGCTTAACGGGAATGGCCCAGCAACATCGATGGCCACTCTCTCCATGGGGCCGCCCACGTTGTAGGTCTTCAGTGGACCCCGTCGTCTTCGTCCTGGGCCCTTGCTGGCTGCGCAATCGTGGCACCTCGCGCAGTGGTTCTCCACGTCTGTTCGGCATCCGATCCAGTAGAACCGCTCTCTCAGCTTCTCCAGGGTCTTCTTTATCCCTAGGTGTCCACCAGATGATCCTCCATGAACTTCCTTCAGGACTTCCTCCGTCATAGCCTTTGGAACGACGACTTGTTCCCGAGATGTCTTCCCGTCGGTGCTCTCCCAGGTACGGCAGATGAGGCCATCCCTTACAATCAGCGAGTCCCACTGTGCCCAGTAGGACTTAAATTTTGGGCTGCAGTCACTCACAATGTTCCACCCGGGTCTGGGGACACAGGCCCTCTTCCATTCGGCTATCAGTCCCAGGTCATCATCCTCTGCTTGTGCCCGCGTGAAAGATTCGCGGCTCCAGTTCCCTTGAAGTTCCACAGTAGTCCGTCGGCACAGTATCCCGGTGTTCTCCTCCCTTCGGGCACAGAAGGTGCAGTCTTCGGGGCACGGTCTTCGTGACAGGGCGTCGGCGTTAGAATGCAGTTGGCCTTTCCTGTGCTGAATCTCAAAGTTGTACTGTTGAAGTCTCTCTAACCACCGCGCGAGTTGACCCTCGGGCTGCTTGAAGTTCAGGAGCCACCGCAGGGATGCATGGTCGGTCCTGATGAGAAATTCTTGCCCGTACAGGTACTTGTGGAAGTGTTCAATGGTCTTCACGATGGCGAGCAGCTCCTTCCTGGTGACGCAGTAGTTCCTTTCTGGCTTTGACAAGGCCTTGCTGAAGTAGGCCACTACTCTCTCCTCGCCGTCCACTACTTGCGACAGGATCCCCCCTATGCCAGAGTCGCTGGCATCGGTATCGACGATGAACCTTGTTCCAGGTCTGGGGTAGGCCAGAATAGGCGCGGCGCACAGAGCCTGCTTGAGTTGTTCGAAGGCACTGTGGCATTCTGCTGTCCACGTGAAGAGTTGGTCCTTCTCAGTCAGTCGATGTAAAGGTTTGGCGATGTCGGCGAATCCTCTCACGAAGCGACGATAATAAGTGCAGAGTCCCAGGAAGCTTCGTAGTTGCGACTTGTCCTTCGGAACTGGCCACTCCCTCACAGCTGCGGTCTTCTCTGGGTCGGTGCGCACCCCTTCCTCGGAGACGATATGCCCAAGGTACTGGACCCGCTTCTGGAAGAGCTGACACTTCTTGGGGCTCAACTTCAGCTGGGCAGCCCGTAGCTTCAACAAAATCTCCTTCAGGTTGCTGTAGTGCTCCTCGAAGCTTCTCCCCAGAACGATGACGTCGTCTAGGTAGACCAGGCAGGTCTTCCAGTGTAGTCCCCTCAGAATGGACTCCATTAGCCTTTCGAAGGTTGCAGGGGCGTTGCACAGACCGAATGGCATGACGGTGAACTGCCAGAGCCCGCTGCCCACAGAGAACGCCGTTTTCTCGCGGTCCTTCGGGTGGACCTCCACCTGCCAGTAGCCACTTTTCAAATCCAAGGTGGAGAACCATCTTGATCCTGATATGGTGTCCAGCGTGTCGTCGATCCGGGGTAGAGGGTAGCTGTCCTTTTTCGTGACGTCGTTCACCCGCCTGTAGTCCACGCAGAACCTGGTGGAGCCGTCCTTCTTCTTCACTAGCACGACCGGAGAACTCCAAGGACTATGTGATGGCTCGATCACCCCTTGCTCCTTCATCTCTTCTACCATCCGGTCGACTTCGGCTTGCTTGGCGAGTGGGACACGTCGGAATGGGGCCCTTATCGGTGCGCTGTCCCCAACGTCGATTCTGTGCTGGACCAAGCTTGTCCTGCCGAAGTCTTTGCTCCCCACGGAGAAGACATCCTGGAATTCGCGTAGCAGGTCCTGAAGTTGGCGTGATTGCTCTTCGTCTAGATGGTCCTGGGATCCTTGGTACAGCTTCTGTAGTTCTTCTGGCAGTGTGCGTCTTCTTCGGTTGTCCGTCTGCAGGTGTCCGTCCGTCGTATCTGTGATGCGGGCAATCCAGGTAACGGGCTCGCAGACTCCTAGGTTGGTGTCCCGGTGAACCGTAATGTCGTAGTCGTTCAGGTTGGACAGGCGGACGTACGGCCGAGACGTCGTGTTGATGAGGGTCTTGGCAACTAGCAACCCTTTTGTCTGGATATCCTCATATTTTGGTTCGATGACAGCCGCCACTCCCTCAGCTGTTCCGTCGACAATTACGGCAGCGCTGACTTCCGTCCTGGCGGGAACGATGACGTCCTCTCTCAGCCTTACTCGTCGTGCGGCGACGGCCTCGTGTGCTGGTCGCAAAGCAAGTTCCTCCCTTCCGAAGTGCAGAGTGTTGGTACTCAGATCCAAGATGATGTTGTTCTGGTCCAGGAAGTCCAGTCCGATGATCACTTCATTTGATACGTCAGCCACAAGCACTGGATGCTTTATCGCCCGTCGACCAATGACGAACTCCAGTGATGCTTCGCCATGTACCGGTGCGGTCTCTCCGGTCGCGGTTATTAGCTGGAGGTTCCTTTGTGTGGGTTGCACTCTCCACTTCGGGATCACGGTGGGGCTGACGATGGTCCTCGATGCTCCCGTGTCGATTAGCATGGGCCAGCTCACTCCGTTGATGAATCCGTCGACCATCAGGATGCTTTTATCCCTCCGTAACTGCGTCACACGAACTTGGACTGCCGGGGCTTGAGCCAACCTTCGCCCCTCATGGCTGGCTGATACTTGCTTTCCTGGATCGCGCGGTATCCCTACGACTGACTGTCCCGACGGAAACTCTTGGCGGCGGCGATCACCGCAGTCCTTGCTCAGGTGGCCTCTCTTACGGCAGGTCCAGCAGGTTGGTAGTCCTCTTCCGGGCCGCCTCACCGGATGTCCTTCGGCTAAGTTTTTGTTGGTGGTACTGCGACTCTTGAAGAACCGGCCTAGCACCTCCATCAGTTCATCGGCCAGGGGCTTGGTCTTGTTGGCTTTGGCTGGTTCGTCAACGTCCACCTGACGCACCCGTGCGCACATTCTAGATACCTGCTTTGCCGTCTCGAACTCAAGTGCGTGGCTCAGCGCATCTGCCAGGGTCTTATTGCGCGCAAGACGCAGCGCCTGTTGAGTGTCCGAGTCCCGTAGCCCGTCGGTGAAAGTCTGCGTCGCTATCTGCTCCAGAAAGTCGGCCGGCGCTGTTGGGTAGGCGAGCCTTACGAGGCGTGCGATGTCCATCTCGAACTCCTGCAGGGTTTCCGCGTTCTTCTGTACCCGGGTCCGGAGCTGCATCTGGTAGGCCTGCTGAAGATGGCTATCTCCATATCGGGACTCCATATGGGCGATCAGTGAAGCGTAGTCCTGGGATCCAGTCGGGATGGCCTGAAGGACGTTAAGGGCGTCACCTCTCAGCGCTACAATGAGTGCTGTAGCCTTTTCTGTGTTGTCCCAGTTATTTATGGAACAGGCCGCCTCGAACTGACGTAAGTAGGTGCTCCACGGGACCTTTCCGTCGAAGGTTGGGGGCGTCACTCTGCTATGTCCCGTTCCTGATATTCCCGGTGTAACGGTGGGCGGGCGTTGGCGCAGCTCGGCAACTTCCTCTTGTAGGGCTTTGACTCTCTCATCCACCCCGGTCGGCGGGCGTCGGCGCAGCTCGGCGACTTCCTCTTGTAGGGCTTTGAATCTATCTTCCATTCCTGTCGGCAGGAGTCGGCGCAGCTCAGCAAATTCCTTTTGTAGAGCGTTGAATCTCTCCTCCACCCCCATCAGCGGGCGTTGGCGCAGCTCGGCAACTTCCACTTGCAAGGTGTTGAACTTCTCCTCCACTGCCGCGACTTCCTCACGTAGGCCCTGTTCTAATTTCCTTTGGCTCTCCTCTAATTTCGTCAGCAGACACTCTTCCAGATTTTTCTGGCCATCCAGAAATTTGGCGGTTAGGTCCTCTGCTAACTTATTCTGGCCGTCCTTCACGTCCTCTGCTAACTTCTTCTGGCCGTCCTCCATCTTCTTCTGGCCGTCTTCCATCTTCTTCAGGTCATCCTTCAGGTCCTTGGCTAATTTCTTCTGGCCGTCTTCCATCTTCTTCTGGCCGTCTTCCATCTTCTTCTGGCCGTCTTCCATCTTCTTCAGGTCATCCTTCAGGTCCTTGGCTAATTTCTTCTGGCCGTCTTCCATGCCAGTTAACTTTTCTAGCAATGCTGCCAATTTCTCCTCCATTTTAGTTGTTTGTCTTGTAAAGGGCATGCACTCACAGGAAAATTAGAGAAAATGGCCTGCTCGGGTTTTGAAACCAGGACCGTCAGGTGTTGTGCTTGAGTTCGTAATCCGGCTTCTGACACCAGTTGTTACGTGCCACCCCCTAGTGGCACTTTTGTTAACTGGATTACGGTAGGGGTACAAAGCACAACACCAATTACAGCTTAAAGAAATAATTAACTTTATTGTGGCCAGAAAATTACACTAGTTAGCAAATACAAGCAATTAGGAGCCTTATTCCAGTTTCCTCAAGTCGAGAATACTTCCCCTTTCACTTGTCAACAGACCACAGAAGTTAATCCGTCCTAATGAGTACGGTGGCCTTGACAGAAACTACCTGCTCCTCTCTTTTATGTTCACCGACCACAATTACTTACGTTCACTTGCTGCAGGCTATTTCGCTGTCCACACGCTGGAGAAACAATGTCACAGGATTTCGTAACTCGCACAGCACTTCGTCACCACACTTCTGTCGCACAAGATAATCGCTCGCACTAGCTCGTAAAACACAGCAACTGCTTCACGGGTCACTCTTATATAGCAGGCCGGTGACTCAATAAATGGTTCTAGATCCATCCAGAGTCCACGGCTTCTCGAGGATTCCACCGCTGGTCCAGTCACGAATCTTCTGGACTATCCCTTTGTCTGTAGTAGCCCTGTTGCATAAGGCGCGCGCAATACAGGAGGCCAGCCACAGCCCAGCCCCTGGGGCAGTTGTGACTCAAGCGGCGAGCGATGACACAAACTCACAGCCGTAACAATATAATTTATGTATATATATGTATATCAGTTTCTTGTGGACACGTTAACTGCCGTAATTTTGCACCAATCACTTTGAATTTTTTACCGAATATGTATACCGATAAAATCTCGGTCGAGTTCGTTACTGGGCTAAATCGGTCGAAGGGGGTGAAAATGGGGGGCTTCTTTTTCTCGAAAAAGTGAAATACTGCTATAACTCTCTTAATATGTGAAATATCGAATCCGTTCAACGTTCTTACTATGTGTCGGATAAAGCCCAAAAATTTATGTTTGAAGAGTTTTTTTATAGCACCAACCATTGACCAAAGGGGTGGGAAAAAGTGGGTTTTTCGGGAAACATTAATCATATCTCTCTTAATAGGCACAATATCAAAACCGTACAAAATGGACAATATTCCCCTAATAATTACCTAAAACTTTTGTCTGAAAGAATTTTTGATATGACCCACCATTATGCCAAGGGATGAGAAAAATGATTTCGGAATTATAAGAAAATGCCAAGAGCTATCAGTGGTTGCCATGGCAACACTACTAAATTGATGAGGGATGAGCCATCAGACGTTGCCAAGATAACACACTTGCACGAGATCAGATTCAGATTTCCATCTGACTAAGTGTGAAGCGGCTTCGGTGACGTAACTGGTAGCATGCTGAATGTCCATGCCCAAGGTCGCGAGTTCAAAGCCGGCCGAAGTCATCGGATTTTCTAAGAGCGCTAAAAATCCCTCAGTATGCTTTCCTTTGGAGGGGAAGTTCCAACGTTCGTTGCGAGTTGCTGGTTGCGGTGGCATCTAGTAGCCAAGTTCACAGCTAGGTGTCGTTGACGGTAGTACCTGGTACCAACATTAGGAACTACTCCTTGAAATTGACCGTCTGCAGTCCTTACCTGAATTACAGACTAATACAGCCATCCCTAAGTACACGGGGTTACATGACCGCGTTGTCGCAGCCCCTAAACTGAGCAACCAACCAAAATCTCTGCGGGAGATATAATTTTGCGTGAAGAAGTAACAGACCGTTACATAGTTACACATCAGTGTCGAAACCTTGCATAAGGACAGCGTGACCACAAGTATAACAAGTAGTTCCGTGAAGAACTATACAGCCTATTTTCATATATCCTACTTATGTAAATTGCCACTATCAACATACACAATTTCAGTGTGATTGCTGTAATTGATTTGTAGATATTGAGAACCGACTAAATATTTCGGATGGTCGACATGTTGGATTTTACATATGTAGGTCCTAGAGTTATGTATTGTTACATGCAGATTATTGTGTACGTGTTGTATTCAAACTTCAATCGCATAATTAGGACACAAGATGTAACAAGGAGATTTTAAAATTTTCGCACAACTGCCATCTTGTGGTTATGGAAACAATTGAAATAAATTAGATGCCAGTGGGTTACCATTCGTATAAGGATTTACTGTACCTAGTTTCACTGCACTCGGATGGTTAAATTGCGAGAAACGTCCATGTGAATATTTATGCTTCGCGTCGCCACCATGTTGGATTTGTGATCACCAGGTTATTTAAAGTCTTATAGATGAACTTAATTTCATAGCCCCTATGAACATTAAAACATTCAGTATGATTTGCTATAATAGACTTGTAGATATTCTGAGCCGTCTAAATATTTCGGAAGGTCGCCATGTTGGATTGTTAAATGTATAGGCCATAGAGTCATGTACAATTAAAGGAAAATTATTGCGTAGGTTCATTATTCAAAGTTTCACTTCGATCGCATGACTACATCACAATAAATAAACACTTAATTTTAAAATTCGCACAGCCGCCATCTTGAGGTTATGTAAACAATTGAACTAAATTAGATACCAGTGCATTACAATGTGTATAAATATTTCCTGTACCAGATTTCATTGCGTTTGGAACATTAAATCGCGAGAAAGGACTATTTAAAATTTTCAAATTCGCTTGGCCGCCATGTTTGTTTTGTAGTTAATCGGTTTTTGAAAATCTTATAGATGGACTTCCAGTAGTGCCCTTTATCTCCGTACAAAATTTCATGAAGATACCGGAATTAGTTTCAGAGATATAGAATGCCGGTGAAATATTTCGCACATCCGCCATCTTGTGGTTATGTAAACAAGTGAACGAAGTTAGATGTCGGTGCATTACATCTTATATAAACATATACTGTACCATGTTTCATTGCGTTTGGTTGGTCAAATCGCGAGAAACGTCTATTTAAATGTCGCAAATTCGCTTGGCCGCCATGTTGGTTTTGTTGTTACCAGGTTTTCAAAGGTCACATAAGTGAACTTATAGTAGTTCCCGTTATCACCACACAAAATGTCAGGGTAATGTCGCTAATAGTTTCGGAGAGATTGAATGCTGGTGAAATATTTCGCACAGCCGCCATGTTGGATTGGTGAGTCGTAACAAAATTTGAAGGGCACGGTCGGGGTTGCCCGGAATAGTGCTATGACCTTACCGAGTTTCATTGAAATCGCTCTAGCCGTTTAGATTTTATTAGGGGGGGACACACACACGAATCACACACACACACACGCACACACACACAAACACACACACGCACACATACACGGACAAAAGGTAATCTCATAAGCCTATTTTTTCAAAATTGAAAATAGGCTAAAAATAGACCCCAAATGACAAGATGGTTACCGTTCCCATAATACAATAAAATGTTTAAAATAAGCATAAAATGACGAAAAACAAAGTTAATTAAGCTCCAATTATAAAATACCTTCTCGCAATAAATGAGGTCTGATCCTTCTACGAAAACCTGCATATTCTGCCTATTTTCGCCTATCCCCAAGTTTGTCCGGTCAAATCTACCTCCGCCTTCCGGCGTTCCGAGAGGACTTTTTTTTTTAATAAACGGGGCTTGTGGGGTAATGCCCCGGCGAGTGCGGTGGGGGGCCTCGTCTGGGGGGTTCGCTTTGGGGTCGCGGTGATCTTCTGTGCCATTGCATCCTCCTCCGTCCCTCCTATCCATATGCCTAGCATATTATACCCTTCCAAAGGCCTCCTAGGATGCTGAATCTTATCTCGGTCGCGGCTCGTTCGGTGGCTTATTAACACTTTACATCCTACGAATTAGAAAATTTGGATCATGGGAACTTAGAACTATAAATCAAATGCCAGGGGAACAAGGATACAAAAATTTATTCTTAGTAAAACTACAAAACAAAACAAAAAACAATCCCTTAATAAACAACGTAGAACCACAACAAAATAAACTGCGTCATCACTATCCTTCTCTGCCATAAAGTCCACAGAGATGGTACAACCAGGGTACCTTAAATCTAATTTGTTCGGGCAAAGCCTCAGCTTCCCCTGATCAAACACTGCAGGATCATGGAACTCCAAATAACACAAATCCAAATAAAATAAAATAAAATAAAATCAAAAAAATCAAAGTGGCGCACTCTCACCCCAGGTGAGTTCAAAATGGAACAACAAAAGACTAAATTAATGCCACAAGAAATGAATCATTACGTTAATTAGATCATAACACTATACACTCCAACGGAGCATCAAATCAACTGAATTTTACAGGCTGGAACCCCATTTTAACGCTCTCTATTTGGAAAAAGTGAATCGTACAGACGAGACCGTTCCGTTTGGCAAACAGACCTCCCTTCACGACCTCCGTTAGAATCGTGTACGGTCAGCATACAGTGCGGCCACACAAACACTACATTAAGAGACAACGTGCCTACCTCATTCACATACAACAGTTCCCGTGTGAAACATTTATCAAGACATCCATTAATACCGTCTAGCGGCCACCCAGAGGGTATAAAACCTGATACACTAGTAACGTGGGTTCACAAATAAAATCAAAACACAACAGACCAAATCCCAGAATCAACAATAAAATATGTAAACAAACCAGCCGTTTTAACTTTTACCAATTAACCTCGGACAGAACTCAAGGCCAAGCAAAGCACCCCGCGGCGAGGAGTGGCTACCTGCTTTCACTCCCTCCACAGCTGACGTGTACTGACTGAAGCATGAGCTCACTATAGCCCAATTCAACAAGCCTCGCAGAATCATCACTTAGCACGCTGCCTATGGGCGTCAGACCGACCCCAGCATCACGGCCGTGATTTTTACCTCGTGGGAATTACCTCGTCCACGGAATTACCAAAATACTTACGTGGTTCTGAACATCCACGACTTACCAATATGGGTGGGTACCAACCTCCACCAACTCAACCAAATACACGTGGGCACAACATCCACGACTTACCAATATGGGTGGGTACCAACCTCCACCAACTCAACCAAACACACGTGGGCACAACATCCACGACTTACCAATAAGGGCGGGTACCAACCTCCACCAACTCAACCAAATACACGTGGGCACAACATCCACGAGTTACCAATATGCATCAGTACATCCATCCATACTCCAATTTAAATACCTCAAACCGCCGGGTTTGCCTGCCTTGTCCGTCACCAATCGAAGATTGCAACAAAAACCATTACCTGGTAGAACTTACCACAGGCGATCCACGAACCTGATTTACCACAAAATATTCAATATGCTCTGGTTTGCTTACGACCATTGTATAAACTCTCCCCCATCTTCTCAACTGAAAATGTATCTACAGTGACAGTAGCTGAAGGCCAGATTTCCCCTGAATGATAATCTCCCCAAACTACATCGAAAACCATGACCACACGATACATATTTACACGCACGTTGCATCAACAAACAAAACAACAAAAGCATAACTAACATTAAGAAATTGAATATGTACCCAGCCATTGCACTTATGCTGACCCGTACACCCCCAACTAAATTATGCAAGATAATTTTCTGTACTTATCACTATTCCTGGGTCCCAGATTTTCTCCATCATCGCAGCGTGCCCCAAGGTTTTGGGTTTACGCCATCATTCCACGCATGACGAATTCCACAATTGAAGATCCTCCCATTGTTCCAATCTCGGCATCAGCTTCCTCTTACTTCGGGTACCTCGTGGTAACGAAGAACACAGAAATACACATTTTTTTTAATGCGACATTCAAGAAAGTAACTCGCACTCACTGTTCCAGGCCGATAATCCTATCATTCTCCTAAATGCTACCATCTGAACTACTCAATTCATCCAGATTGTCCACCGTAGCTCCTATCGACACAACTTATATGTTTACCTAGCGCAATGGCTAGCCTATTTCTCAGCCGAACTTGCACTCGCGAACTAGCGCATATCAATGTCTTATCTCGCCACTAACAAGAACTCGCACTCGTATGCTATTGTATCTAGACATGATCTCAAAAAAAAAAACGCCACGCTGTCTCAATTTACCATTTGACATGAAAATTAACAGAGTCCAATTCACGAACTCGACTGACGTGGAGCGTCCGTGACAGAATCACAAAATCGACTGACCTCACTCTCCCAGTTGGAGCTATTTAAGTTTTTGAGGCATATCCGGCCGTAGGAGGGGGAAATATGAGATTTATTTCCAAAATAATAGCTCTGTCCCGAATTTACTTATATCACTGCACTCATCGTAATCTCAATGTCTCATTGGTGATGTCCTTTCCAAGAATCGATCGTGGGCTCCTTATCAAATGAACTCAGTAATCATCCCTCATTGTCTGCCAATTTACGCGCCAAACACGGCTTGGTGACGCTTATCCACTCATTGGCTGATGCTGAAACGCCCCCACATCAGGCATTTTATACTGAATTAAATCAGCCTTACATCCAAATTGCATCAAATTACATTTCTGGGAGGTTGAGAGTCTCCCGCTTCCATACATGCAACTCTCATTGCTCTTCGGTCATTAATTCTTAAGTAGGTCACATTTGGGCGGTACCAAAACTTGGAGCTGTGACCTTGCCAAACTGCAATTTTCCCACACAAATTCCTGCGTTCAACGACCTGCCTGTCCTACCCTCGCTCATCTTCTCACGGCACATGTACACCCTCGGCACACCCTGGAAACCTGCAAAGTGCATTTATGACCACTCACCCCTCCAGCTATTCTTCGTACACGTTTCTGCACACATCCAATAAAAGTATTTGCCGCCTCTGTACTCTGCATCTGCTGTGCCGGTCTGCGTATAGAATTAATGTTGTAAACACAAACTTGAGACTAGATGGATATGCAATATGCCATAAGGCCTCATTACTCCCTCACAAGGTTAAAAATCAGGGTAAGCATTACATGATTTTTAGCACTTCACACGGCTGATACGAGGTTCCTTTCTTCCGTCTCTACTTTGGACCCCCCTTCCTGGGTTGCTCTGAAATGACAGGGTGTCTCACTCCCTTTTCTAGTATGCCAGCCGGATTAGGTCAGACCTCTGGCTCCTTTGGACTACCTGCGTGCGCTAGACAATGTCTCTCCTATATCTCTCCTTCTCCGAGCAATGGCCTCCACTTGCCTGAAGCAATCAGGTGCTTGTTGTAAACATCGGCCCGTGTTTACATCTGAGGACCGTCTCATGACCTGTCCTGTTCTTCCAGAGTTTTGCTATTAATTTAACTCTATGATCTCGGCATGTTTTGCTGCTGCGGCCCTGGGCTCGTCGTATGGTTCCAGTGGATAATAAATTTTTTAATTAGAAATGTTGTAGATGGGAGTGTTTCCAGTACTGATCTCCTCCAATTTGTATGCGTTGTTTCCCAAATTTCGAATTATGCGGAACGGGCCCGTATAAGGTGGTAAAAAATTATGGAATACCTTCGCTGCTGGATCAGATACAGGTTGGCGCTTAACAAGGACCAACTCGCCCAGTTCCAGTGCACGGTGAAACCGCTTTCCTCGTACCCGGCGCAATCTCCGGTCTGCTTGCTTTCTAAGGTACACAGCTGTCCTTTCCACTTTCAGGGCTGGTGCTGGTCTAGGATCCATGGGACAGTTTATTACCCTTTCCCATGATCTCACTGGATATTCGTTCAGGTGTAGAACGCTCGGTATTTGACCGGTTGACTCATGTCGTGTGGAATTCATGCACATCTCTATTTTCTTCAGGGCGTCCACCCACCTGTAATGCGCGTCGGGGATGAAGATTTTACAGAATTTAGATACTTCACGAAAAATTCTTTCCGAGGGGTTCGACTGGGGATAACGGACACTACT
The DNA here is from genome assembly GCA_946902985.2 of Meconema thalassinum. NCBI lineage: Eukaryota > Metazoa > Arthropoda > Insecta > Orthoptera > Tettigoniidae > Meconema > Meconema thalassinum. Next base: position 1,452,075,347 of record OX336388.2, on the reverse strand, counting down.
TAATACATGCTTAATCCCTAGCTCCGCTAATCCTCTCTTGAATTCGGCGCTGGTGAAGTAGCTACCGTGGTCCGACAATATGAACTCTGGTTTCCCCATCCTAGGTATGACTTTATTCCTTAATTGATTTAGCAGCTGTTTTGAATTTGTTTTCTGGACGGCGGAAAGTACCACGTACTTGGAAAAGACGTCCACACAGGCCAAAAGGTGCCGGCATCCTCTTCTCCCCTTAGGTAACGTGCCATAACAGTCAATGGCCACGAGCTCCAATGGTTTTTGTGGTAACAAAGGTCTCGGGTACTGTTTCATCCAGAAATTGTTAGGCTTGACCCTCTGGCACGTATCGCACGTCTTTAACACTTCACATATTGTGTTCCTCATTTTTTGCCACGTGAATGCCTCGCCTAGTGTCGCTTCCGTTTTGTCTGTCCCGGCATGCCCTAAAGTATAGTGCGCATGCCACACTAGCTTTCGCTGGAGAGAAGCAGGAACCAATATCCTCATCATGGTATGGTCCTGGTCCACAAATCTATGCAGGAGATTATTGAAATAATTGTAACTATTAGCTCGAGCTTCCGCCTCATGGTATTCCGGGCTTCCGGGTACCAATTCCCTCTTGAAATATCTGATAATCATTCCCATCCACGGTTCCTTCTCCTGTTCCGACTGAATGTTGCTTAACTCCCGCAGGAAATCCTGGTCTTGCTGCGTGAGCTCAATCTGATGGACCCTTGCTTCCACGGTGCTTCCGCCTTCTTCCGGGTTACGGCTTAGAATATCCGGGATCACGTTTAATTTTCCAGGGCAAAATTCCATCTGTAGGTCAAATTGCTGCGCATAAATTGACCATCTATTTAGCCTCTCAGAAACCATAGCCGACTTAAACAAAAACGTCAACGCCTTATGGTCAGTTCTAATTATTATGGGAAAACCATAGATAATCTTCCTCCATTGTTCGAGGGCATGAATTATTGCCAATAATTCAATCTCTGAGACTGTATAATTCTTCTCGTGCTTGCGCAATCTGCGGCTAGAGAACGCCAGATATATGTGACTCTGCGGGTTGCTGGCATCTTCCTGGTATAACATGGCTCCGACACCTATCATAGACGCATCGGCCTGAATGATAAACTTGCGAGTAAAGTCTGCATATCCTAGCTTTACACTATTTGCTAGTAGCTCCTTCGTTGCGACAAATGCCTTCTCGCTCTCCTCGCTCCACTGCCATCGATTTTTTTTTCAGAAGCTCTTGGAGTGGTGCCACTACCTCCGTATATCCTGGGCAATTCTCGCGGAAAAAGTTTGTGATGCCTAAAAACATTCTGATGTGCTTCACTCTGGTTGGTCTTGGGAAATTTCTAATTGCTTCAATCTTTGCCGGATTGGGTCGAACTCCTTCTCCATCGATGATATGGCCTAGATATAAAATCTCTTGCTGAAAGAAATGCGACTTCTTGAGGTTGATCTTAAAATTTGCCCTGTTGAGGTTCTTTAACAGTTTCTCTAAATTTACCATATGTTCCTCCGCTGTGCTAGACGCAAGCAAGGTGTCGTCCACGTATATTACGGTCATTTCCTTAACATCTTCTGTTAAATTCCGATCCAAAGCCCTAATGAGTGCAGACCCGGCCGTCTTGACACCAAATGGGAGCCTAGCGAAAACCCAGCTCTGGTTGTCGAACAGAAATCCAGTCAGCAACTGTGATTTCTCCTCCAGTTCGATATGGTAATAAGAGCTCGAGAGGTCAACTGACGAATAAATCTGTTTTCCTCGAAAACGCTTCAAAACGTCCTTAATTATCGGCGCTTTGTCATGCTCAGGTATAAGGCGTGCATTCAAGGTGCGACTGTCGAGACACACCCTCACAGATCCATTGGGTTTCGCCACTGCAAGTATCGAATTTAAATACGGTGTAGGCGTCTTTCTGATTATATTTGCTTTCGCCATTTCCCCAATAATTTTCTTAACCGCTGGATAGTGCTTCTCTGGAACGGGCTAAAGCTTGCTTTTAAATGGTGACCAGTCGTCCACCTGCATGGCGTAGCGGAAATTTAGAATTTTTCCTGGCATTGTGTCGAACGCTGATGCCTGCTCTCTCAAAATATTTTCTAGGCGTGCCTTGCCTTCGCTGTCCAACCTGGCCTCGCTCGGTTTTTCCTGTAATAGCTTCTCAAATGTTTCTTCGGCTCCGTCAACTTCCACGGCCGTATTCCAGATCTCTATCAGTGTAGGTTCCCTAACGTGCATGGGTTGCGGGTTCGAATGTCCCTCCTGCGTTTCATTCTCGGCCTCCTCTGGTATTGTTTCTAGCATCCACATATCTGCCTCGCGCTCCACGTTCACCTCGTTCATATGAAAATTTACGTTGCTTAACCCTTCCACGTTCTTGAACGTAATTGTGTTCTCATGCAGGTCTATCACTGCCTGGTGGTCGCATATGAAATCCGCAGCAAGGATTATGTTGAAATTTTTGTTGGCCATAACCATGAAGTTCTGTGATAGAATATGGCCCATTATATCAAAATCTAGATGTACTTGGTATTTGCATACTGCTGACTTCTCCGGAATAACGCCTCTGATTTTTATCTGTGGGACAGGTAATGTAGGTATTTTGTTCTGCTTGTTTAGCATCTTAACTAAAGCTTCGGATGCCAGGCACAGTTGTGACCCTGTATCCACGAGAGACCGGACATTGACTCCACCGATTCTTGCTATGATAATAGGTAACTTGCGTAATCCCTGATGTTTTGGTTGACTAAGCTCATTTAAAAAATCTTCTGATGTAGCGACCCATTCCTGTATGTGTGCGACTAACCAGTTATTTCCCTCTCGCTCCTTCCTGAGACTGTCTTCTTGGTCTACCGCCGAGCTTTTTTTTTTTGGGCACGGCACCCTGCTGTCCGGTACCATTGCGCTCCTCTCTCTCTTGCATTACCAGCTCGCTTTCTGCCCCCTGTATATCTGGGTTATACCTGTTCTCCATGGTATGTTTCAATTTTTCTCTCTGTGCTTCCTGTTCCTGGTGCAACTCGCTTAAATATCGCTGAGTCTCCTCGTACCGACTATTCCAATCCTGTCTATAGTCTTGCGTGGGCTCCTGTCTTTCTTCTCGCCTTCCGTGCCACGGCCCCTCCCATCTCTCTCATGTTCGTAAGGGCCATTTCTTCTTCGCCATTCATCCCTTCTCTGTTGGTACGGCTGCCAGTTCCTTCCGCGGTGCTGTCCCCATTTTCCTCGTTCTTGTCCTTGGTATCCGTTCCGCGCATTATTTTCATCCCTGCGCTCGTATGCTGGCGGTCCGGTGTTCGTACCCTTACTTCGCTTGCTGGCACCAGTGTCTTGCTGTAACACAGCCGTGTTAACCTGTCCTATGGCTCGCACGTTCCGCATCTGAGGTTGCATAGAAGTGTCATCAAGCTGTCGGAGCACTTCCTCAGCTTGCACCGCGTTATTGACGTTTGCGGCCACTAGTATCTGCTGGACGCTGGCGGGTAATTGCTTGCCGATGGTCATTATCATGTCTGCTTCCCCGGGAGCGACATCAAGATCCCTCATCAATAACATCTGTTTTGTAAAATAATCCGCGTAGCGTGTGGGCTGCGTAGCATGGTACTTTCTACTGTACAGCTCCATCCTGAGGCTTAGCTGTGCTGACTGCCCCCAATATTTTCTTAGGAACGCCGATTTAAACCCTTCAAAGTCCTCGAAAGTGTACCTGAAGCCCTGGTACCAGGTCAATACTTCATTCCCTAACATTTTTTCTAAAGCTCTAAGCTGTCTATTTGGCGGTACTGCGTGATCGGCAAAGAATGATTCCACCTCCTTAATGAAAGATTTGGGTGTTACTGTTCCATCATTTGTGTATCTCCGAGGTCTGTCCTCTTGCATTCTTATAACCTGTACGTATTGCGTGGCTAGCTTATTCTCCATTGGTGTCGATGCTTGTCCGCGAAATTGGTGGAATCCCTCTGTAGTCTCACCTACCGTAGCCTTCTCGGTCGCCCCCTGGCTTTCTTCTCTTTCGCTACGTACTGTGGCTGCGGTAACCCCATCGCTTTTATTCGTTCTCATTTCCAACATGAAATCATCATGTTCCAGAGTTCGTATCTCAGCTTTGATAATTTTCCTATATTGCTCATCCATTCTGGCTAGGAATTGTTTCTCGACCTCTCTGATCCGTTCATGGTTCTCTTCCATCTGTTTAAATATTTTCTGTCTATCTTCTTTCCCTTTGACTCCTATCTGCAGGCACGTCTTATTTATTTCCTCTTTCATTCTCAAGTATCTCTCTTCGTCTTTCTTCCCTCCTGCTCCGTTATTTTCTTCCAACCGATTTAGCCTCTCACCAATTAAAGCGTTACTCTCCCGCAAGTCCTCTCTCATTGCTGCCTGCTCTGCTTCTAACTCGCTCCATTTCTCTGCTGCTTGCAATTCCCCCCCTTTCTACGTCTTTGTGCATGTCTCGCACGGCTTTATTTAACTTTGCTATCTGCCCCTGAGCCATGATATTTCCCTCTTCGAGTATGTCTAGCCTGCCTTTCATCTCCTCCTGTGTCAGTTTTAATCCTTCCGCGCTCAAATTGCATGCTAACTCTATTTGGTTTAGTTTAGCGAATGTCTTCTCCTCGCTAAGCGCGATCGCCTCTCTCAATGTTCCCTCCATGCGCTCTAATTGTATGCCCGCGTCTGCTTTAATGTCTAGCGTAAGCTTCGCGAATTGTTCCGATAATTGTCCGCTAGTGTCTGCCTTCAAATCTGCCTTTAAGTGTTCATTGTTCTCGGCTATAATTTGAATTAAATGTTCGCTATTGTCTGTTTTCATGCGCTCTAGTTGTTCGCTGGTGTGAGCTTTCAAGTCTGCCTTTAATTGCGCACACATCGCCTCCATAATGGCTCGCACTTCCTCTGAAGAAGCCATCTCCTCCACCACACAAAATACACTTATCTGAGAAATAGGGGCATAATCTGTTGGCGCTAAAATGAGTTACTTTTTGTTCCATGTTCTGCCTCCCCCAATTACTTTAGTCAGCTCAATTATTTAGTTATTCTATCCCATAAGCAAATAGCTATCCAAGCTGCATATTGAGCTTCCTACGTGACGCACACTCCCTTAAAGTTTCCTTGAATAAATTCTTTCATCCTTACCCTCGCGGTTTTTACGCTAATTTATCCCAGACTTGCTAATAAAGATATTAACAATCTATAGGCTACCAGCCTTCCTATTTCATTTTCACTGGAGTTTGTTACTATCAAAATTCAAATCGGGCACCCAGCTGACATGTCTCTACTTTATATTTGCAATAAAAAATGTCAACTGTAATTCTCATACAAACTCCATGATTTTACACCCCTTTTATTTACAATAAATCAGCCACACGCTCTTGGCGCGTCATCATAGGCTAAACCCTAGCCGAACGATTCATACGCAAAATCCACCACGGATGGGAGATTTTACGAAGAGCACCGACTAGCTCAAACAGGCATATGACTTTCCACATGATCCATTGTATTAAATATCAAAACAACAATGCAATCGAATAGGGACGGATAGCTAAGGCACTATCACATAACCCCTATATACCCTTCCAAAGGCCTTCTAGGATGCTGAATCTTATCTCGGGCGCGGCTCGTTCGGTGGCTAATTAACACTTTACATCCTACGAATTCGAAAATTTGGATCATGGGAACTTAGAACTATAAATCATATGTCAGGGGAACAAGGAAACAAAAATTTATTCTTAGAAAAACTACAAAACAAAAAAAACAATCCCTTAATAAACAACGTAGAACCACAACAAAATAAACTGCGTCATCACTATCCTTCTCTGCCATAAAGTCCACAGAGATGGTACAACCAGGGTACCTTAAATCTAATTTGTTCGGGCAAAGCCTCAGCTTCCCCTGATCAAACACTGCAGGATCATGGAACTCCAAATAAAACAAATTCAAATAAAATAAAATCAAAAAAAATCAACGTGGCGCACTCTCACCCCAGGTGAGTTCAAAATGGAACAACAAAAGACTAAATTAATGCCACAAGAAAGGAATCATTACGTTAATCAGATCATAACACTATACACTCCAACGGAGCATCAAATCAACTGAATTTTACAGGCTGGAACCTCATTTTAACGCTCTCTATTTGGAAAAAGTGAATCGTACAGTCGAGACCGTTCCGTTTGGCAAACAGACCTCCCTTCACGACCTCCGTTAGAATCGTGTACGGTCAGCATACAGTGCGGCCACACAAACACTACATTAAGATACAACGTGCCTACCTCATTCACATACAACAGTTCCCGTGTGAAACATTTATCAAGACATCCATTAATACCGTCTAGCGGCCACCCAGAGGGTACAAAACCTGATACACTAGTAACGTGGGTTCACAAATAAAATCAAAATACAACAGACCAAAATCCCAGAATCAACAATAAAATATGTAAACAAACCAGCCATTTTAACTTTTACCAATTAACCTCGGACAGAACTCAAGGCCAAGCAAAGCACCCCGCGGCGAGGAGTGGCTACCTGCTTTCACTACCTCCACAGCTGACGTGTACTGACTGAAGCATGAGCTCACTATTGCCCAATTCAACAAGCCTCGCAGAATCATCACTTAGCACGCTGCCTACGGGCGTCAGACCGACCCCAGCATCACGGCCGTGATTTTTACCTCGTGGGAATTACCTCGTCCACGGAATTACCAAAATACTTACGTGGTTTTGAACATCCACGACTTACCAATATGGGTGGGTACCAACCTCCACCAACTCAACCAAATACACGTGGGCACAACATCCACGACTTACCAATATGGGTGGGTACCAACCTCCACCAACTCAACCAAATACACGTGGGCACAACATCCACGACTTACCAATATGGGTGGGTACCAACCTCCACCAACTCAACCAAATACACGTGGGCACAACATCCACGAGTTACCAATATGCATCAGTACATCCAGCCATACTCCAATTTAAATACCTCAAATCGCCGGGTTTGCCTGCCTTGTCCGTCACCAATCGAAGATTGCAACAAAAACCATTACCTGTGTTACGTGCCACCCCCTAGTGGCACTTTTGTTAACTGGATTACGGTGGGGGTACAAAGCACAACACCAATTACTGCTTAAAGAAATAATTAACTTTATTGTGGCCAGAAAACTACACTAATCAGCAAATACAAGCAATTAGGAGCCTTACTCCACTGTCCTCAAGTCTCTTCCTTGAGCGCTCTTGGCCCTTCCACTTGTCAACAGATCACAGAAGTTAATCCGTCCTAATGAGTACGGTGGCCTTGACAGAAACTACCTGCTCCTCTCCTTTATGTTCACCGACCACAATTACTTACGATCACTTGCTGCAGGCTATTTCGCTCTCCACAAGCTGGAGAAACAATGTCACTGGATTTCGTAACTCGCACAGCACTTCGTCACCACACTTCTGTCGCACAAGATAATCGCTCGCACTAGCTCGTAAAACACAACCAGGACCACTGCTTGACGGGTCACTCTTATATAGCAGGCCGGTGACTCAATAAATGCTTCTAGATCCATCCAGAGTTCACGGCTTCTCGAGGTTTCCATCGCTGGTCCAGTCACGAATATTCTGGACTACCCCTCTGTCCTAGTAGCCCTGTTGCATAAGGCACACGCAATACATGAGGCAGGCCACAGCCCAGCCCTGGGGCAGTTGTGACTCATGCGGCGAGTGATGACGCAAACTCACAGCCGTAACACCACCCCCTTCCTAAAAAGGCAGATCGTCCCGATCAATCATTGGTCCGTCTGTGTCCCTCCGTAGGCTGCCAGGCGATCTCGGTGCACGATCTTCATCTTTGCCCTCGGGCTCCGCTGGATCCTGTAGACGACATCGTTGATCCGTTTCACGACTCGGTACGGGCCCTCCCAGGACTTCTGCAGTTTGGGTGACAGGCCTTTCTTCCGTAATGGGTTGAAGAGCCAGACCAGGTCGTCCTCGTGGAATCCGCCGGCATCCGTCTGCTGGTCGTATCGGGTCTTCATTCGGTCGGTCTCGATCCGTAGTTTCCTCCTCGTGAACGCGTGTACGTCCTCCAGTTGGTCGACCAGTTCTTGACAATACTGGCTTACCGGGATCGGATCATTCCCAGGTCGTCCGAAGGCAAGATCGACAGGTAGACGGAGCTCCCTCCCAAACATGGCCCAGGCTGGTGTGCACCCGGTGGCTTCATGCACGGCGGCGTGGTAGGCCAGGAGAAATAGTGGAAGATGCTTGTCCCAATCCCTCTGGTGCTCGCTGACGACTATTCGGAGATGGTTCTTGATGGTGCGATTGAATTGCTCTACCATCCCGTCGGACTGAGGGTGTAGCGGCGTTGTCCTTGTCTTCCGGATTCCCAGCAGCTGGCATAGGTTCTGCAACACCTGTGACTCGAAGTTCCTCCCTTGGTCGGAATGCACCTCTAGGGGTACTCCGTACCGGCTGACGAATTCCTTCACCAGGGTCTCTGCAATCGTCGCGGCTTCTTGGTTAGGGAGCGCATACGCCTCTGGCCATTTGGTAAAGTAGTCGCTGACGACTAATATGTAGTGGTTCCCTGCCTCGCTTAACGGGAATGGCCCAGCAACATCGATGGCCACTCTCTCCATGGGGCCGCCCACGTTGTAGGTCTTCAGTGGACCCCGTCGTCTTCGTCCTGGGCCCTTGCTGGCTGCGCAATCGTGGCACCTCGCGCAGTAGTTCTCCACGTCTGTTGGGCATCCGATCCAGTAGAACCGCTCTCTCAGCTTCTCCAGGGTCTTCTTTATCCCTAGGTGTCCAACAGATGACCCTCCATGAACTTCTTTCAGGACTTCCTCCGCCATAGCCTTTGGAACGACGACTTGTTCCCGAGATGTCTTCCCGTCGGTGCTCTCCCAGGTACGGCAGATGAGGCCATCCCTTACAATCAGCGAGTCCCACTGTGCCCAGTAGGACATAAACTTCGGGCTGCAGTCACTCACAATGTTCCACCCGGGTCTGGGGACACAGGCCCTCTTCCATTCGGCTATCAGTCCCAGGTCATCATCTTCTGCTTGTGCCCGCGTGAAAGATTCGCGGCTCCAGTTTCCTTGAAGTTCCACAGTAGTCCGTCGGCACAGTATCCCGGTGTTCTCCTCCCTTCGGGTACAGAAGGTGCAGTCTTCGGGGCACGGTCTTCGTGACAGGGCGTCGGCGTTAGAATGCAGTTGGCCTTTCCTGTGCTGAATTTCAAAGTTGTACTGTTGAAGCCTCTCTAACCACCGCGCGAGTTGACCCTCGGGCTGCTTGAAGTTCAGGAGCCACCGCAGGGATGCATGGTCGGTCCTGATGAGAAATTCTTGCCCGTACAGGTACTTGTGGAAGTGTTCAATGGTCTTCACGATGGCGAGCAGCTCCTTCCTGGTGACGCAGTAGTTCCTTTCTGGCTTTGACAAGGCCTTGCTGAAGTAGGCCACTACTCTCTCCTCGCCGTCCACTACCTGCGACAGGATTCCCCCTATGCCAAAGTCGCTGGCATCGGTATCGACGATAAACCTTATTCCAGGTCTGGGGTAGGCCAGAATAGGCGCGGTGCACAGAGCCTGCTTGAGTTGTTCGAAGGCACTGTGTCATTCTGCTGTCCACGTGAAGAGTTGGTCCTTCTCAGTCAGTCGATGTAAAGGTTTGGCGATGTCGGCGAATCCCCTCACGAAGCGACGGTAATAAGTGCAGAGTCCCAGGAAGCTTCGTAGTTGGGACTTGTCCTTCGGAACTGGTCACTCCCTCACAGCTGCGGTCTTCTCTGGGTCGGTGCGCACCCCTTCCTCGGAGACGATATGCCCAAGGTACTGGACCCGCTTCTGGAAGAGCTGACACTTCTTGGGGCTCAACTTCAGCTGGGCAGCCCGTAGCTTCAACAAAATCTCCTTCAGGTTGCTGTAGTGCTCCTCGAAGCTTCTCCCCAGAACGATGACGTCGTCTAGGTAGACCAGGCAGGTCTTCCAGTGTAGTCCCCTCAGAATGGACTCCATTAGCCTTTCGAAGGTCGCAGGGGCGTTGCACAGACCGAATGGCATGACGGTGAACTGCCAGAGCCCGCTGCCCACAGAGAACGCCGTTTTCTCGCGGTCCTCAGGGTGGACCTCCACCTGCCAGTAGCCACTCTTCATATCCAAGGTGGAGAACCACCTTGACCCTGATATGGTATCCAGCGTGTCGTCGATCCGGGGTAGAGGGTAGCTGTCCTTCTTCGTGACGTCGTTCACCCGCCTGTAGTCCACGCAGAACCTGGTGGAACCGTCCTTCTTCCTCACAAGCACGACCGGAGAACTCCAAGGACTATGTGATGGCTCGATCACCCCTTGCTCCTTCATCTCTTCTACCATCCGGTCGACTTCGGCTTGCTTGGCAAGCGGGACTCGTCGGAATGGGGCCCTAATCGGTGCGCTGACCCCAACGTCGATTCTGTGCTGGACCAAGCTTGTCCTGCCGAAGTCTTTGCTCCCCACGGAGAAGACATCCTCGAATTCGCGTAGCAGGTCCTGAAGTTGGCGTGATTGTTCCTCGTCTAAATGGTCCTGGGATCCTTGGTACAGCTTCTGCAGTTCTTCTGGCAGTGTGCGTCTTCTTCGGTTGTCCGTCTGCAGGTGTCTGTCTGTCGTATCTGTGATGCGGGCAATCCAGGTAACGGGCTCGCAGACTCCTAGGTTGGTGTCCCGGTGAACCGTAATGTCGTAGTCGTTCAGGTTGGACAGGCGGACGTACGGCCGAGACGTCGTGTTGATGAGAGTCTTGGCAACTAGCAATCCTTTTGTCTGGATGTCCTCATATATTGGTTCGATGACAGCCGCCACTCCCTGAGCAGTTCCGTCGACAATTACGGCAGCGCTGACCTCCGTCTTGGCGAGAACGATGAAGTCTTCTCTCAGCCTTACTCGTCGTGCGGCGACGGTCTCGTGTGCTGGTTGCAAAGCGAGTTCCTCACTTCCGAAGTGCAAAGTGTTGGTACTCAGATCCAAGATGATGTTGTTCTGGTCCAGGAAGTCCTGTCCGATGATCACTTCATTTGATACGTCAGCCACAAGCACTGGATGCTTTATCGCCCGTCGACCAATGACGAACTCCAGTGATGCTTCGCCATGTACCGGTGTGGTCTCTCCGGTCGCGGTTATTAGCTGGAGGTTCCTTTGTGTGGGTTGCACTCTCCACTTCGGGATCACGGTGGGGCTGACGTTGGTCCTCGATGCTCCCGTGTCGATTAGCATGGGCCAGCTCACTCCTTTGACGACTCCGTCGACCATCAGGCTGCTATTGTCCCTCCGTAACTTCGTCACACGCACTTGGACTGCCGGGGCTTGATTACTGTCACAAGCCAACCTTTGCCCCCCAAGGCTGGCTAATACTCGTTTCCCTGGGCCGCGCGGTTTTCAGACGACTGATTTCCCGTCGGATACCCTCGGCGGCGGCGATCACCGCAGTCCTTGCTCAGGTGGCCTTTCTTACCGCAGGCCCAGCAGGTTGGTAGTCCTCTTCCGGGCCGCCTCTCCGGTTGTCTTCTGGCTGTGTCGTTGCTGGTGGTGCCGCGGCTATCGAAGAAACGGCTTAGCGCCTCCGTCAATTCGTCGGCCAGGGGCTTGGTCTCGTTGGTTTTTGCTGGTTCGTCGACGTCCACTTGACGCACCCGCGCGTGCATTCTAGATGCCTGTTTTGCCGTCTCGAATTCAAGTGCGTGGCTCAGCGCATCTGCCAGGGTCTTATTGCGCGCGAGTCGCAGCGCCTGTTGAGTGTCCGAGTCCCGTAGCCCGTCGGTGAAGGTCTGCGTCGCTATCTGCTCCAGAAAGTCGGCTGGCGCTGTCGGGTAGGCAAGCCTTACGAGGCGTGCGATGTCCATTTCGAACTCCTGCAGGGTTTCCGCGTTCTTCTGTACCCGGGTCCGGAGCTGCATCTGATAGGCCTGCTGAAGATGGCTATCTCCATATCGGGACTCCATATGGGCGATCAGTGAAGCGTAGTCCTTGGATCCAGTCGGGATGGCCTGAAGGACGTTAAGGGCGTCACCTCTCAGCGCTACAATGAGAGCTGTAGCTTTTTCTGTGTTGTTCCAGTTATTTATGGAACAGGCCGCCTCGAACTGACGTAAGTAGGTGCTCCACGGGACCTTTCCATCGAAGGTTGGGGGCGTCACTCTGCTCTGTCCCGTTCCTGATGTCCCCGGTGTACCTGTGGGCGGGCGTCGAAGCAGCTCGGCAACTTCCTCTTGAAGAGCGTTGAATTTCTCTTCCACCCCCGTGAGTGGGCGTTGGCGCAGTTCGGCAACTTCCTCTTGTAGGGCTTTGACTCTCTCATCCACCCCGGTCGGCGGGCGTCGGCGCAGCTCAGCGACTTCCTCTTGTAGGGCTTTGAATCTATCTTCCATCCCTGTCGGCGGGTGTCGGCGCAGCTCAGCAAATTCCTTTTGTAGAGCGTTGAATCTCTCTTCCACCCCCGTCAGCGGGCGTCGGCGTAGCTCGGCAACTTCCTTTTGTAAGGCGTCGAACTTCTTTTCCACTGCCGTGACTTCCTCATGCAGACCCAGTTCTAATTTCTTCAGGTCCTGTGTCAACTTATTCTGACCATCTTCCATCTTCTTCTGGCCGTCTTCTAGTTTGGCAGTTAGGTCCTCGGCTAACTTCTTCTGGCCGTCTTCTAGTTTGGCAGTTAGGTACTCGGCTAACTTCTTCTGGCCGTCCTCCATCTTCTTCTGGCCGTCCTCCATCTTCTTCTGGCCGACCTCCATCTTCTTCTGGCTGTCTTCCATCTTCTTCAGGTCATCCTTCAGGTCCTTGGCTAATTTCTTCTGGCCGTCTTCCATCTTGGTTTCCATGCCATTTAACTTCTCTAGCAATGCTGCGAATTGCTCTTCCATTTTAGATGTTTGTCTTGTAAGGGGCATGCTCTCACAGGAAAATTAGAGAAAATGACCTGCTCGGGTTTTGAAACCAGGACCGTCAGGTGTTGTGCTTGAGTTCGTAATCCGGCTTCTGACACCAGTTGTTACGTGCCACCCCCTAGTGGCACTTTTGTTAACTGTGGGGGTACAAAGCACAACACCAATTACTGCTTAAAGAAATAATTAACTTTATTGTGGCCAGAAAACTACACTAATCAGCAAATACAAGCCATTAGGAGCCTTACTCCACTTTCCTCAAGTCTCTTCCTTGAGCGCTCTTGGCCCTTCCACTTGTCAACAGATCACAGAAGTTAATCCGTCCTAATGAGTACGGTGGCCTTGACAGAAACTACCTGCTCCTCTCCTTTATGTTCACCGACCACAATTACTTACGATCACTTGCTGCAGGCTATTTCGCTGTCCACAAGCTGGAGAAACAATGTCACTGGATTTCGTAACTCGCACAGCACTTCGTCACCACACTTCTGTCGCACAAGATAATCGCTCGCACTAGCTCGTAAAACACAACCAGGACCACTGCTTGACGGGTCACTCTTATATAGCAGGCCGGTGACTCAATAAATGCTTCTAGATCCATCCAGAGTTCACGGCTTCTCGAGGTTTCCATCGCTAGTCCAGTCACGAATATTCTGGACTACCCCTCTGTCCTAGTAGCCCTGTTGCATAAGGCACACGCAATACAGGAGGCAGGCCACAGCCCAGCCCTGGGGCAGTTGTGACTCATGCGGCGAGTGATGACACAAACTCACAGCCGTAACACCTGGTAGAACTTACCACAGGTGATCCACGAACCTGATTTACCACAAAATATTCAATATGCTCTGGTTTGCTTACGACCATTGTACAAACTCTCCCCCATCTTCTCAACTGAAAATGTATCTACAGTGACAGTAGCTGATGGCCAGATTTCCCCTGAATGATAATCTCCCCAAACTACATCGAAAACCATGACCACACGATACATATTTACACGCACGTTGCATCAACAAACAAAACAATAACTAACATTAAGAAATTGAATATGTACCCAGCCATTGCACTTATGCTGACCCGTACACCCCCAACTAAATTATGCAAGATAATTTGCTGTACTTATCACTATTCCTGGGTCCCAGATTTTCTCCATCATCGCAGCGTGCCCCAAGGTTTTGGGTTTACGCCATCATTCCACGCATGACGAATTCCACAATTGAAGATCCTCCCATTGTTCCAATCTCGGCATCAGCTTCCTCTTGCTTCGGGTACCTCGTGGTAACGAAGAACACAGAAATACACATTTTTTTTAAATGCGACATTCAAGAAAGTAACTCGCACTCACTGTTCCGGGCCCATAATCCTATCATTCTCCTAAAAGCTACCATCTGAACTACTCAATTCATCCAGATTTTCCACCGTAGCTCCTATCGACACAACTTATATGTTTACCTAGCGCAATGGCTAGCCTATTTCTCAGCCGAACTTGCACTCGCGAACTAGCGCATATCAATGTCTTATCTCGCCACTAACAAGAACTCGCACTCGTATGCTATAGTATCTAGACATGATCTCAAAAAAAGAACGCCACGCTGTCTCAATTTACCATTTGACATGAAAATTAACAGAGTCCAAATCACGAACTCGACTGACGTGGAGCGTCCGTGACAGAATCACAAAATCGACTGACCTCACTCTCCCAGTTGGAGCTATTTAAGTTTTTGAGGCATAACCGGCCGTAGGAGGGGGAAATATGAGATTTATTTCCAAAATAATAGCTCTGTCCCGAATTGACTTATATCACTGCACTCATCGTAATCTCAATGTCTCATTGGTGATGTCCTTTCCAAGAATCGATCGTGGACTCCTTATCAAATGAACTCAGTAATCATCCCTCATTGTCTGCCAATTTACGCACCAAACACGGCTTGGTGACGCTTATCCACTCATTGGCTGATACTGAAACGCCCCCACATCAGGCATTTTATACTGAATTAAATCAGCCTTACATCCAAATTGCATCAAATTACATTTCTGGGAGGTTGAGAGTCTCCCGCTTCCATACATGCAACTCTCATTGCTCTCCGGTCATTAATTCTTAAGTAGGTCACATTTGGGCGGTACCAAAACTTGGAGCTGTGACCTTGCCAATCTGCAATTTTCCCACACAAATTCCTGCGTTCAACGACCTGCCTGTCCTACCCTCGCTCGTCTTCTCACGGTACATGTACACCCTCGGCACACCCTGGAAACCTGCTAAGTGCATTTATGACCACTCACCCCTCCTGCTATTCTTCGTACACGTTTCTGCACACATCCAATAAAAGTATTTGCCACCTCTGTACTCTGCATCTGCTGTGCCGGTCTGCGTATAGAATTAATGTTGGAAACACAAACTTGAGACTAGATGGATATGCAATATGCCATAAGGTCTCAATATCTTCTTTCAAATATCATTTATTCTCTAACCGTTTCCTCTTCTTCGGCACAAGAGCTCCCTGTTGAGCTGGGTGCCCGCCCTGTCTCGCTTTGCGGGGCAGGGAATGAAATAACTCCTGTTCCTTCCTCACTGCAACTATGCTTACATGGGTATCCTGGCTGCTTTAAACTGCCTGCCCATTAAACGATTATTGTATTGGTTTATGCGTACAACCTCGTTTCCAAATATAGACGCTAAGAGCAGCACAAACCCACTGTGATCGCCGCTTCTTGAAGTCACTGTTACAGACATTTGTTTTGTATTGATGTTAATGGTGATGTTGTGTTTTGTATTTTATGATGGCGTACTGCTGTGTGCGCTTTTGTAAATCAGAACAGGGCAAGTTTGAATGCCGAGGAATCTCATTTCATGAGCTACAATCGGAAAATTCACTTGACTTATAAATACACACACTAATACAGCCATCACAATAAGACGGGTTATCAGACAAATTCAACACACAGCCAAGTACACGGGGCTACATGAGCACGGTGTTGCAAAGCCCCTAAATTAATCAACATCCCATTCTTCGGCGGGCGGAGGCATTTCTTTTCCCTGTCTTTTATTATCCTTAATATTTCCTTTTCATCCCGTCTAGTATGTAAGTTAGATTTAAATTAGTTGGAAGTCGTTGTATTTTAATTATCATCCGTACCGTATAATTACTGGCAAGTGAGGTAGACATTTCGCCCCTTAAAAACAATCACCTCCATCAGCATGTATGTCTCGCTTTCCTATAAATTGAAAATTTGCCCGTAAGTATGTGTCTGAATTAATATCATATTCTTTATGCTGATTGAATGACAAAAGAACTAACTTAGTGCCATGTTTTCGCGTTTATTCAATCTCGATATTAAGCCTCCAAAGTTAAATACACTTCGTTTTGTATTTTTCGCTTTCCATTATACTGAAAATTTGCCCGTAAGTTTATTGTCTCAATTAATATCATATACTTTATGCTGATTGAATAACAAAAGAACTAACTTAGTGCCATCTTTTCGCGTTTTTTCAATGTCGATATTAAGCCTCCAAAGTTAAAAACCCTTCGTTTCAGGTATCGACCCCTTAAAAAGCCGCGGTAGGTTGGCGCTGCAACCTAACGGTGAATTAATCCTACACTATATCCTGTACGCGTCTGAGTGTTGAATGGGCAGGCAGTTTACAGCAGCCAGGAGGGATGCGATCCAGCTGGCAGTGAAAATGCCGCGGCGGTCCCAGTGGGTTGGTGCTGCAACCTATCTTATGTTGAATGGACAGGCAGTTTAAAGCAGCTTGGAGGGATGCGATCTAGCTGGCAGTGGGTGCAGCATGGCCTCTTACCGAGATAGATGGTAACTTGGTGGTCCCGTCTTGAGCTATTGTTGCCATGGAGATGCCGGCCTTGCCATTACTTAATCAGTATATTTTCTGACTTAATTAGCCTTTGCTCGAGTGAAAAAAGGTCGAAATCATAAGAATGAGAAAGACTATCGAAAATTAATGTAGCCAGCCGTTCCTTCTGGGTCCTAAACTACGTGTATGCAAAATTTGGTTGAGATTGGTGCAACGGTGTAGATTTGTATACGGAACAAATATACATACATACATACAGGCAGACTTTCACTTTTATATATTAGATTGGAGTATTGCCTCATGGTTAAAATACCTAATTTTACGATGCTCCAAGCACCCAAACATGAGTTATAGGCCCCATAAACATAAAGATATACCAACCATACAGTGTCCAACAAAATCATCTTTACAATGAACCCGTTTATTGACTAAAATAAGATTAGTTAAAATGTGCTCTCAAACTAAATTCACCTAACGTGTACTTCCTGGCGTGAAAATAATATTGAAAACCTTGTTGACGAAACGCAATATATGTCAAATAAAAACTGACCCTCATCGTTGTGGAAAGTCCCCATCCCACGGAAGACTCCTTTAATAAATTATAAAGTCTTTTGGTGCATGAAATTTCAGGATTTTTAGCCTCCAATTACCCAAATTCCCAAAAGCTGCAAGAAACACTATTTCAATTCAGGAATTTTTGAAAATAATGTTGCTGTTTGGAGATATAATAGACCTTCTGTACAACATATCGCACGTGTAAGTTGCGTTTAAAAATTCTAGGGTACCCCATGACCCCCTTAAGGGCATTGATGAATTTGACAGTCTATGTTTGTTTCCATGATAACCTAATAGCCATTTGCAAACTTCCTCAGAAATTTAATAAAATTGAGTGGCATTGCTTCGTACAGAAATAGATGGAAAGTTGGATGTCATCCCTTGAGATACTGTTGTCATGGTTACCGGCTTGCATTCCTTCATTAGTTTCTTCTTCTTCTTCCTTCAGATGGACCAGTTAAGGACCACGACGTTGAGTTTATAAGCTTGGCGAGGGACTTGTTGTTTGCCCAATATTCGCGCATTCTCTGCCTATGTTTCTCCTTTCTCTCTTTTGTCCAGATGATGCCGGTTTTCTTACAAGGTGGTCTGTCCTGAAAACTCTTCTATTTAAGTATATTTCTGAGATGTAATCGTCTTCTAATATCACTTTCCATTATCTTCAATTCTTGGATGTCCTTGTTAACTTCTGTTAACCACGGTGTCACGCTCTTTCTATTCTCCCAGTAGTTGAGAAGCCAGTTGGTTTGTCTTGTTGGGTTCATCCTTGAGACATGTACGTAGAAAGCCACCGTCTGCCTGGAAGACGGTTCGCAGTTCTAGGGTTTGATGTTTTTCAGTCAGTCAACACGATTGTACCCAAATTGTGATGGGATGTTCCGTAATCCTGAATAACGTGTTTACATGGGATTAATAGCCTAAATACACTTGGATGACCAGTTTCGATCGTCAAGCGATCATCTTCAGACCCATTACACTTACGCTAATCAATCTAAGTCTAAAAGTATGGGTGATAGTATTTACAATATGTACACTTATTTTAGTTGCAGTAGTAATTAAACTAATACAACTAGTCAAAATTTGCCAGTTATAGTTAACTTACTGAAAGTGGTGATTGACCTCCAGTTTGGCTTGTTTAGTGTGAATATGTGTGTTGTTAAATACACTTGGATAGCCTACTTATCTGACTGAGTCGCTCGCTCTTCAGATGAGAGTAGTGTTGACCTCGTCACTGTCTGCACTAGATATTGACTAGTACGAATTATATAATAATAATATCGCATGGCCTCGGTTACCGGGTGCAAGCTTTGTCATTTCACGTCGAGAGGGCAGCTTGCATGTTGTATTTTGTCGTTCATTAGAGTGCTATGAAAGTCAAGGAGGTTAGATATCTAAGCTCCTTGTCAATATAGCGCATTCTAGTAGAGAAAGGAGGAACTTTGTGTTGGCGGAAAATCCCGAGATTAATTTTGCCATTATGAACACGGCCTACTGAGTTATAATGGTTTCTTCAATATGCCAACAACGTTTGACATGCGTGTCGAGATTTTTTCCCCTTTCAAATATCACTTACCACGGCCAGGAGCGAATCTGAAATCTTGGGGTTGGTAGTCCGACACGATAACCACTCACCCACCGTGGCAAGATCACGAATTAGATAAAGGCAGACTATGAACTTAGCACACGGTTTTCATCACCGCGTGTGCACAAACAATACTTCTCACACCCCGAAAAAGTAATGTACGGTATATGTGTGTTTTGCGAGAACACTTGTGACTTACGGTATATCATGTTGTGACGTGTACTTTGTAAGAGGCAGATTGGTCTGACAAAATTCTGTTTAACGTAATTATGAAATTTAAGAGTAATTATTGGCCATTTGCTGCAATAAAATGTGTATTATTACCTTTTACGATCTTTTCACGCTGAGTTAGTGGATAGCGTGTCGGTCTACTAACCCTAAGATTGCAGGTTCGCTCCTGGCCGTGGTAAGTGTTTTTTTTTTTTAAGACAGCAATTGTACGACACGCATGTCATACGACGTTGGCATGTCAAAGAACCCATTTGAATTCAGTAGGCCGTGTTCATAACGGCAAAATTAAACTCGGGAGTTACCGCCAAAACAAAGTTCCTCATTTCTCTTCTAGAAAGCGCTATAGTGTTCAAGGAGCTTAGATATCTAACCTCCTTGACTTTCATAGTGCTTCAAGGAACAACGAAATTCGACATGCAAGCTACCGTCTGGGTGTCAAATTACAAAACTTGCACCCGGCACCCGACGCCATGCGATTAAAAATAAATAAAAAACGATCTTTTCAGATCTATAGTAATACGTTAAGTCAATTTCCTCCATTTGTGGTCACCAAAGCCGATGATATGTTGTAGAAATGAAAGAACATTTTTTAAGTCAAGTCTAATAGTGCTACATCTTACGTATCGTTGTACTGAACTATAACTTCTACATTGTTGTAACAAGACGATAACTCAAGATATCGTGGTATATAAATTTGTATTTACCTAGTATAAGATTTCGTTTAAGTTTAAAATCCTTTCTCCTGGAAAACTTGATAATTTTAGTTGTAGCACTCTTGAACTCTGCCATCGATAGGCTATATACAATTTACAAGTTAACACTTCTATACAATTCTTAAATAATGTTGTTGTTAATTCATTTAGGGACTGTGCGACATCGTGGTCATGTAAGCCCGTGTATGTGTGTGTGTGGGGTGAGGAGGAGAGATTTATCTGATAACCTGTGTTATTGTGATGGCTATATTAGTGTTTGTATTTGTAATACAGAAGAGCATTGGGAAGGAGGTGGCCGTGGCTTTAAGTTAGTAACCATCCCGGTATTTGCCTGGAGTAGAAGTGGGAAAGCACGGAAAACCGCTTCCAGTATGGCTGAGGTGGGAATCTAACCCGCTACTTCTCAGTTTTGCCTCACGAGGTTGAGTGTTCCACCCCTCAGACCAGAGTACAATTTCTGGGCGGAGCCAGGAATCGAACCCGGGCCGATGACAGCCAAGAGTGCTAGCCACTACGCAACGAGACGGACCAGTTCTTAAATAAATGGGATGGTTAGGAAGATATACACACACAAATAGTTACATTCTATATTGTGTCGATGACTACAGGTCATCTATGTTACATTCAATTTCCATGGGATTTAAGTCTCTTTAGAGCCTTCACTTTGCAGCAAAATTGTCGTAGAAGTAGGTCTTTCATTGCAGAAGGCAGGTTATTCCAGGGTCGAGCTGAGCGATTGTAGAACCCAGATGGTGGTGACGAAAATAGATGGTCCTTCGCTTATTTGTGAGGAGACATGAACATTCCGGTGTTAATGTAGGAAAGTTCCACGCCAGATTGAGATGGTTAAGGCGAGCATATTATGATGATTTACCCCTAAAGGCATATGTTCCGTAAGTGGCAGAGATCTCGTTCTTGCAGTTGTCATACTCATAACCATGTCGCAAAGCATCTGGAATATTTTCATTGGCGACACACTCGTTATGGGAAATTCTCACTTGCCTAATGCGTGGTATTGAACAATACATACATTTGCCCAATATTAACACACTGGAATTTTTTTCGTCACAATCTACTACACCAGAGGTCAGCAGGTGTTTGTTCACTCTGAGTGCAGGCACATTGCATTCTGTTTCAGGTGAGCGAAACATTATTATAATTATTCATTCATTATGATGTTTGAAGCCATTTTTCATTGTTGTCTTAGTAAACAAAAGTTTGATGCTTTTCAGTCAGTCAACACAATTGTACCCAAATGAGATGAGTTATCCCTAATCCTGAAAAAAATTACATGATTAATAAATACACTTGGATAACCAGTTTCAATCGTCAAGCGATCATCATCAGATCCATTACACTTAGGCTATAAATTCTATGTCTGAAAATATGAGTGAAAATATTTATTATAGATACGCTTATTTAGTTGCAGTATTAGTTGAGATAATGCAACTCGTCAATATTTGTTAGTTGTGGTCTATGTGATGTAAATATTTTCACCCATATTTTCAGACATAGATTTTATAGCCTAAGTGCAATGGATCTGATGACGATCGCTTGACGATCCGAACTGGTCATCCAAGTGTATTTATTAATCTCATGTAATATTTTTCATCTCATTTGGGTACAATCGTGTTCACCGACTAAAAAGCATCTCACTATTGTTTTTATTCCTTCATTTAGTATCGTCCATCTATGGGCCGCGTCATTCCAACCGTCTCATTTTTAGCCTATTTTCAATTTTGAAAAAAAATAGGCTTATGAGATCACCTTTTGTCCGTGTGTGTGTGATTCGTGTGTGTGTGTGCCCCCCCCCCCCCTCCCTAATAAAATCTAAACGGCTGGATAGATTTCAATGAAACTCGGTAAGTTCATAGCTCTATTCCGGGCAACCCCGACCGTGCCCTTCAAATTTTGTTACGTCTCACCAATCCAACATGGCAGCTGTGCGAAATATTTAACCAGCATTCAATATATCCGAAACTATTACCGATATCAATCACCCTGGAATTTTGTATGGTGATAAAGGGAACTACTAGAAATTCACTTATTTGACCATTGAAAACCTGGTAACTACAAAACCAACATGGCGGCCAAGCGAAGTTGTGACTTTTAAATGGACGTTTCTCGCGATTTAACCTACCAAACGCAATGAAACTTGGCACGGTATATGTTTATATACATTGTAATGCACCGACATTTAACTTCGTTCAATTGCTTACATAACCTCAAAATGGCGGCTGGGCGAAATATTTCACAGGCATTCAATATCTCCGAAACTATTTATGATATCAACCTGAAATTTAGTACGGTGGTAAAGAGCACTGCTACAAGTTTATCTATGTAACTTTCAAAAACCTGTAAACTACGCAACGAATATGGCGGCCAAGCGAAGTTGACACATTCTAATACATTTTTCTCGTGATTTAATAATATGAGCGCATTGAAATGTGGTACAGTAAATGATTATACATATTTTCATTCACTGGCATCTAATTTAGTTCAATTGTATACATAAACTGAAGATGGCGGCTGTGCGAAATTTTAAAATTAAGTTTTTATTCTTGTGTCGTAATCATGCGATCGAAGTGAAAGTTTGAATAATGAAGCTACGCAATAATTTTCCTTTAATGGTACATAACTCTATGGCCTATACATATAAAAATCCAAAATGCGAGCATCCCAAATATTTTGACGGTTCTCAATATCTAAGAATCTTTTCCAGCAATCAAACTGATTTTTTATTGTTCATAGAGGCTATGAACATAAGTTCACCTATATGACTTTCGGTAACCTGGTGAGCACAAATCCAACATGGCGGCGACGCGAAGTATAAATATTTAAATGGACGTTTCTCGCGATTTAACCATCAGAGTGCAGTGAAACTTTGCACGTTAATGCTTATACAAATGTTAATCCACTGGTATCTAATTAATTTCAATTGTTTTCATAACCACAAGATGGCAGCTGTACGAAATTTTAAAATCTCGTTTTTACTTCTTGTGCCCTAAACATGCGATTGAAGTCTGAAAACCACAGGTACACAATAATCTTCATGTTATAATACATAAATAAAAATCCAACCTGGCTACCATCTGCAATATTTAGTCGGTTCTCAGTATCTACGAATCTAACATAGCAACCAAACTGAAATTTTGTATGTTGATAGAGGCAATTAATATGAGTAGGATATATGAAAATAGGCTGTATAGTTCTTCACGGAACTACTTGTTTAGGCTTTAATGTTTGCCCAGTATGCCCACATTCATTCTCGGGGGTTTCCTTCCTGTCCTGGGTAAAAATCTTTCCCGTTTTTAACCTCGGTTTTTCTTGGAAATCTTTCCATACTTCTTGAAGATTTCTCTTTAGCAGGAAGATTGTTAGTTATTGAGGTTTTAAGGGGCTGAACTACGAGGTCATCTGTCCATCTTTAGCAGGAAGTGCTCCTGAATGTCAGTTGATGTAATCCAGATCTCTATCTAGTTCAATGAACCAGGTCAATTGGTTTTACTCTTATGAAAATAAATAATGATGTGGATGGTCTGTCTATTATTATTCTCTCTACTCTTTATTGCTAGAGACACTAAGGACCACGATATCTCAACTGTATGCCTTCTTGCAGGCCCACCAGGTTTTCATCCTTTCGGAGTGTGCTTTGTTCCATGCATTCATCGGTCGAGTTGTAACCTCTTCTTTATGAGCCTGTATATGTTTGATTGGTGTTCGGAGTTGAATGTCACTCACTCAATCACTCATACGCCTTCTATGGGACACGAAGATCTCACAAGATGCCTCCACTGAACTGTGTCTGGGCGAGTTCTTGCCAGTTGTACACATTCATATGTCTGCAAAATTTAGAGATTTCATTTTTTCAGGAACTTCGTGGTCTTCCTACTGGCCTTTTTCCTCACGGTTCTTATTTAAAGTTTTGTAAGACCATCCTATCATCTCCCATCCTTAGTAATTGGCCATTCCGTTGAAGTCCTCCGGAGTTAATGATGTTGAGTGTTGGTGCTTGATGTGATAGTGAGAGTATGTCTTTATTTGATCTCCTTTTCAGCTTTGAGATGGTACAATAATTTGCCTATACACTTTATTTTCGAAGACCTGCAACTGGTAATTCTTCCTGTATGTTAAACTCAATGATTCTGCACCGTAAGTTAGAACTGTCCTAATGATGGTATTGTATATTGTGTATTGTATGTCTGTTTCTGAAATTACATACTTAAAAGGTCCTTACCAATCTCCACCAGCCAAGGAGGAATCGTTTTGAGAGTTCTAAATAGTACAACGCCTGGCATCTTTACGGTGTGGGTGTATACTTATAAGTTGCTCCATAATCTTCAATCACCAGTATTGTTATTATTATTATTATTATTATTATTATTATTATTATTATTATTATTATAACTTCCTCACAAGATTATGGTAGGGTGTTTGTTTTGTCCTAATCCTAAGATTTCGGGCTCGATTTCCGGCCATAAACGTAGGATT
This sequence comes from Meconema thalassinum, assembly GCA_946902985.2. NCBI lineage: Eukaryota > Metazoa > Arthropoda > Insecta > Orthoptera > Tettigoniidae > Meconema > Meconema thalassinum. The sequence continues at coordinate 1,452,051,054 of OX336388.2, read as the reverse complement.
ATTTATAAAATAGCGTACAAAATGTATGTTTAAATTATTCTCCCTTATTGTTTGGTCAATGTGTAGCGCCTATACTAAGAATTGTACAAAGAAAATTATATTTTGTGTGGTCTACCTTCATCTTAACCCACTAGCCGCCATTGTCCTAACAAGGGAAGTATTAGGTAAGACAGGTCGAAACCTATCTTGAAGCTTTGTGGGCGCAATCGTTGTACTATCAGAGGACAACGTGTAGAAAATCAGCCGCCAGATTGAACTGCAAGGCTCCGAAATCGAACCTGACATCCCGGTTCGCAGGCATGATGGCTGGTGGAGCTGGACATCCCCATGGCACACGAAGTAGTAACGAGGTGGGCGTATATGCTGACAGGAGCATGCGGCTGCTTTCCACCGGTCTTGATTGCTTGGGCCTTCAGGGCTGTCCGTTCCATTATGTACGGTACTCGCTACCTCCCATTGATTTATATGAGAGATTCGCCACATGATTTTGGAGCCTTGCAGTTCAATCTGGCAGCTGATTTTCCGTACGTTGTCCTCTTATACAGTTTTTTTTTAGGTTGCTCCGACTATCAGGGGAACATGCACGGAAGGCGATAGCCCGGTCCGGTGACTCATTTGCCGCGAGATATATTTCCGTCATGACAGCTAAGATGATCTACAGGCCAGACGTTTGTTTTAGACGAGTGAAAAATCTTAATGGAAGCCTGGAGGCGAGTTACTACAGTACCTGTGTTGTTATCAGCTGCCCCAAGCGGTCCGATGATTGACAAAGCTGTTTCACACCTACTGCTGAAGTACAGTCATTGGCAAATATGATGACGTTCTGTTCGTAACTACGTAACGTGTACTTCCGTGTGACATAATACTTCGACGTGGACTGTACTGTGTGCTCAAGTCTGGAATTCCATTACATCAGATCGATGGTGACAAGTGTGAAGCGATAGGGTGAGAGAGTGAGTGTGTGTAGGCTCACCCGCAGGCTTCAAGGTCAAGGGCAATCGTCTAAAACAAACGTCCGGCCTGCAATACAGTACAGTAGCGATAACCATTGCATTATACGGCTATAGGGACGGAGTGTCATTGCGACAGCCGTGCCGTGCTATGAGTGGTGCTGCGGAGCGACCTAAAAAAAAGACCCTGTAGTACAACGATTGCTTTCACAAAGTTTCAAGATAGGTTTCGTACTGTCTTACCTGATACTTCCCTTGTAAGCCCTGATAGTTACCGGTACACGCACCCTCTGCCACAGATATCACAATAATATGGTGAACTTATCTGACAGCTAGTGACTTATGACCAGTCGTGCCCCTAAATGAAGCGAAGAAAACAACTTATACAAATCATTTCAAGAATTGCTCACAGATAATTTATTAGGAATGTTACAACCTCACTTCTGGCACTATAATATTGGCAGTGGTGGATCCAGGCCTTGCAGGGCCCTGTGCAATATGATAAGGTGGGGCCCACAATAATAGGAAATTTAAAAATATCAAATCAAATGGAAAATAGTTTGGTAACAATAATAAAATATCGAATAGGTAAAATATTTTGAATACACTACAGTACATATGAAAGAAACCTGTAAGTCCCCTTGAAGAGGATTATGTAAACTATGAAATATTAATAGATTACTTTGTGACTTTTTTCTTGGCTGAAGTCTTTTATTATTTCACTGAAATCCTGGTTGGTTGGTTGGTTCCTCAGTTTAGGGGCTGCGACAACGAGGTTATGTAGCCCCGTGTACTTTGGGTGTGTGTAGAATCTGTCTGATAACCGGTGTTAATTGTGATGGCTGTATTAGTGTGTAAACACTGAAATCTTAACATGCTAAACGGTCACGGGAGGTAATAGCTGCCCTGAAAAAAGGAATATGAATTATAAATTAGTTTGAAAAGTATAATTAATTACGGTAATTAATTAAATTTAAAAAAATCCATGCTGCGAGGCCCCCCCGGACCGCAGGGCCCTGGGCGGTCGCCCACCTCGCCCTACCCTTGATCCGCCACTGAATATTGGCTATGACTTGGCATAATGTGAACTCGGCTTTTCTCTACAACACAAGACCTTTAGCCTTTGGCACTCCTTGTTTCACAATTGAACATTATTGAAGCAGAATAAGATATATTTCTGTCTAAAATTAGCTCAATTATTTATGAAGGGGAATCATTCACCCAGAGGTGATTATCATCTTGCTGAGCGATGCCTGATGGAATGTATTACGGTAAGCTGACACATCTGTCATTGCCGAGTGATGAGGTTTATATGTGAAGATTTGAAGTCTTTATTTTAGTGTTGCCTTTGTAAACTGTTAGGACTTTTTCCCGTAAGATGGGCGTATAAATAACAAGTAGTTCCGTGAAGAACTATACAGCCTATTTTCATATATCCTACTTATGTTAACTGCCACTATCAACATACAAAATTTCAGTTTGATTGCTGTGATAGATTCGTAGATATTGAGAACCGACTAAATATTTCGGATGGTCGCCATGTTGGATTTTATATATGTAGGTCCTAGGGTTATGTACTGTTACATGAAGATTATTGTGTATGTGTAGCATTCAAACATATTGCATGATGAGGACACAAGAAGTAACAAGGAGATTTTAAAAATTCGCACAGCTGCCATCTTGTGGTTATGGAAACAATTGAAATAAATTAGATGCCAGTGGATTAACATACGTATAAGGATTTACTGTACCAAGTTTCACTGCACTCGGATGGTTAAATTACGAGAAACATCCATGTGATTATTTATACTTCGCGTCGCCGCCATGTTGGATCTGTGATCACCAGGTTATTTAAAGTCCTATAGGTGAACTTAAGTGCATAGCCCCTATGAACATTAAAAAATTCAGTTTGATTGCTATAATAGATTCGTAGATATTCAGAGCCGTCTAAATATTTCGGATGGTCGCCATGTTGGATTGTTGAATGAATAGACCAGAGAGTCATGTACCATTAAAAGGAAATTATTGCGTAGGTTCATTATTCAAACTTTCACATCGTTCGCATGATTACGACACAAGTAATAAAAACTTAATTTTAAAATTCGCACAGCCACCATCTTGAGGTTATGTAAACAATTGAACTAAATTAGTTACCAGTGCATTACAATGTGTTTAAACATTTGCGCTGCCAGATTTCATTGCGTTTGGAACATTAAATCGCGAGAAATGTCTATTTAAAATTTTCAAATTCGCTTGGCCGCCATGTTCGTTTTGTAGTTAACCGGTTTTTGAAAGTCTTATAGATGAGCTTCCAGTGGTGGCCTTTATCTCCGTACAAAATTTCAGGATGGTACCGCTAATAGTTTCAGAGATATAGAATGCCGGTGAAATATTTCGCACATCCGCCATCTTGAGGTTATATAAACAATTGAACGAAGTTAGGTGTCGGTGCATTACAATGTGTATAAACATATATTGTACCAAGTTTTATTGCGTTTGGTTGGTTAAATCGCGAGAAACGTCTATTTAAAGTCGCAAATTCGCGTGGTCGCCATGTTGGTTTTGTAGTTACTAGGTTTTCAAAAGTCACATAGGTGATCTAGTAGCTCTCTTTAGCACCGTAATAAATCCCAGGGTGATATCGGGAATAGTTTCGGAGATATTGAATGCTGGTGAAATATTTCGCACAGCCACCATGTTGGATTGGTGTGACATAACAAAATTTGAAGGGCACGGTCGGGGTCGCCCGGAATAGTGCTATGAACTTACCGTATTTCATTGAAATCGCTCTAGCCGTTTTGAAGTTATTAGGGAGACACACACACTCCTCACACACACACACACACACACACGCACGCACACACACACACACACACGGACAAAAGGTGATCACATAAATCTATTTTTTCAAAATTGAAAATAGGCTAAAAACTGAGTTTTTAGATAATCACAATTGAAAGTTTTGTCATAGAACTATATAGCCTATTTCCATACATCCTACTTATGTTAATTGCCTCTATCAACATACAATTTTTCAGTTCGATTGCTGTAATAGATTCATAGATACTGAGAACCGTCTAAATATTTTGGAGGGCCGCCATGTTGGATTTTTATATATGTAGATCTTAGAGTTATGTATTATTACATAATGATTATTGTGTAGGTGTATTATTAAAACTTAAATCTCATGATTAGGACACAAGTAATAAGAATAGAAACGAGATTTTAAAATTTCGTATAGCCACCATCTTATGGTTATGAAAATAATTGAAATAAATTAGATGCCAGTGGATTTAAATTTGTATAAGCATATACCGTACTAAGCCTCACTGCACTAGGATGGTTAAATTGCGAGAGACATCCTTTTAAATATTTACATTTCGCGTCGCCGCCATGTTGGATTTGTGCTCACCAAATTGTTGAAAGACCCATATGTGAACTTACGTTTATATCATCTATCAATATACAAAATTTCAGTTTGATTACTGTTTTAATATAATTGATATTGAGAACCGTCTAAATATTTCGGATAATCGCCATGTTGGATTTTAATGTATGTGAGCTATAGAGTTATGTACTATTAGATGAGGTTTATTACGTAGGTTCATTATTTAAGCGTTGACTTCGACCGCATGATTTGGATACAAGAAATAAAAACTTTATTTTAAAATTTCGCACAGCATCCATCTTGTGTTTATGTAAACAATTGAACTAAATTAAATGTCAGTGCTTTACATTGTGTATCAACATTTGCTGTACCAAGTTTCACTGCGTTCGGTTTGTTAAATCGCGGGAAAAGTCTATTTAAATGTTTCGACCCCGCTTGGCCACCATTTTGGTTTTGTAATTAACAGGTTGCTGAAAGCCAAATAGGTGAACTTTTAGTACTGCCCTTTATCTTCGTACAATATTTCAGGGTGATATCAGTAGTAGTTTCGGAGATATAGAATGCCGGTGAAATGTTTCGCACAGCCGCCATGTTGAATTGGAGAGATGAAATCAAATTTGAAGGGCACGGTCGGGGTCGTACAAAATAGTACTATGCTCTTACTTTGACATCACCTTTTGTCCTTGTGTGCAGATGGCGGCTATGCTTAATTTTAAAATTAAGTTTTTATTTGTTATGTCATAATCATGCAATCACCGACAGTAGTGGCTACGCGGGCTAAAGCGCTGCGTTAGGTCAAGGGGCCAAGCTCTCTGCTGACTCGGTAGAGGCGTGGGTTCGAGCCCCACTGTCGGCTGTCCTCTAAATGGTTTTCCGTGGTTTCCCATTTTCAACACCAGGCAAATGCTGGGACAGTACCTTCTGACAGGCCACGGCCGCTTCCTTCCACATCCTTGTCCAGTTTCATTCATCTTCATCCATTCCATCTCTCATCCCGACGCGCAGGTCGCCCACGGGCGTCGACTAGAAAGACCTGCACTCGGCCTCTCAGGAGGCTACACGACAAAAAAAAAAAAAAAAAAAAAAAAAAAAAAAACAATCATGCAATCGAAGGCAATGTTTGAATAATGAACCTACGCAATAATTGCCATGTAATGATACATAGCTCTACGCTTGTATACAGAAGTTTGGTGCTTTTCAGTCGTTCAATATGAATGTATCCAAACAGGTTGGGTTATACCCTAATCCTGAAAAAAATTACATGAGATTAATAAATACAATAGGATGACCAGTTTCGATCGTCAAGCGATCATTTGAAGATCCATTACACTTAGGCTATAAAATCTATGTTTGAAAATGCGGATGATAGTATTTACAATACTAGCAACCCGCCCCGGCTTCGCCCGGATGAATGCATTACGTTATAAGCGCTTTTTTTCGATGTCAATGAACTACGACCTATATCCGTTTTACGTCTCGGCATGATGAGTTAAAATCACTGACTGGACTATTAATTATATCATTATGGAGATGCATGTGTAACGAATTCTTGTCAGACTTAATTAAAGAATGGCGAGGTGCATGAAACACAATTCCCCCTTCCGTCCAATCTCAACTTGACTGTGTATTCTACGGAACGAAAAGTTCACAGGCGAAATGAAGAAAAACCTAGTTGCACTTCCAGGGAAACTCCAAACACAACCACTCTTCTCTGAAGTCTTAACTCAACACGACTCAACAGTTTGCTGCTGGCTGTATCTGGGGTAATAGGCTCGCCCGTCAGGTAGGCTGTAACTGGGGTGATACGCTCGCCCCTATCTAGCTTGTAAACTGTCGCCTCAGTAATTGAATGGAGATTGTTGTATGAAATGAAAACGTAAAAACACTTATAGTGGGCGATGTATTAAAGATAGAGATATGCTCTCGTGGTCTTTTTGTAGAACTTTTCATGCTGAACAATTCTTACACTCATAGTACCCTATATTGATATTTTTAACGGTTTGCGCAGAGTAAGCTTAAAATGCGCACGGATGCCAGTTTTTTTTTCGACTTTTACATTGAAATCATTACTGCTTGACTTTCTTCGATCATAAATAAATTATTTTCTACAGAAACTTTCCTTGAGATATACTTTACAGAATGGTGAAAACCGCATCAAAATCCATCCAGCGGTTCTCGAGATTACCCGTGGCATCCAAGAATCGGGGTTTTGTTTTATATGGCAGGCTATATGTACCCTCGCAAAATTGGCTCGGGAAGTGTATCTGGTGTATATTTTACCTGATGTGCTTTGTAAGCTCCAGGTAATAATTACGAGTAGCGCCCAAACACCGTGAGAATTCACATAAACAATAGCTTTCCTTCTCTAATTAGGACGTTACTGCCATAGAAATCGCCGTGGAATTCAATAAAAGTGAAAGTCAGTTTCAGGCAGTCCATCTTCATCCGTGCCTGTCTGGACAGAGAAAGTTTTATTAGCTAGATGATGAGCATTTCAGATAATTTGGTTCTTATCATTACATGAGGTTCTGCACCAAGGAGGATATATGGGTAGAGCTGCAACTTAATGCAACATTTTGACACCAAACTATTGCTCGGCGCAAGTAGTTCCAACTGACAATATGAGATGGCGCGACGATGCACTTTCGAGCGCGATCCGTCCCCGACCTGGCCTACTGGCCCCTCTTTCCTCCCGGCCCGTGTCTACACGACCCTTTCCCTTATTCTATCCCCCCGACCCTCTACTTTATATTCCTTCCTTTCTTTCTTTCTTTCTTTCTTTCTTTCTTTCTCTCTTTCTTTCTTTCGTTCTTTCTTTCTTTCTTTCTACCTTTCTTTCTTTCCCCTGACTTATAATGGTCATATTTTAGTAATTGGTCTAATAATAGGCGATTTCTTCCCCCTGTGATATCAGGTAGAGAATAGTTGTGGATGTTTCAAGGTTATCAGCCCATGTTTCCACAAAGCACATTGCATGACATAGGCCTACCCCACAGATATGTACAAATAGAAAGAGTAGGCTACTATACTACAATATTAACAAGTAGTTCCGTGAAGAACTATACAGCCTATTTTCATATATCCTACTTATGTTAACTGCCACTATGAACATACAAAATTTGAGTTTGATTGCTGTAATAGATTCGTAGATATTGAGAACCGACTAAATATTTCGGATGGTCGCCATGTTGGATTTTGTATATGTAGGTCCTAGAGTTATGTACTGTTACATGAAGATTATTGTGTACGTGTAGCATTCAAACTTCAATCGCATGATTAGGACACAAGAAGTAACAAGGAGATTTTAAAATTTCGCACAGCTGCCATCTTGTGGTTATGGAAACAATTGAAATAAATTAGATGCCAGTGGATTAACATTCGGATAAGGATTTACTGTACCAAGTTTCACTGCACTCGGATGGTTAAATTGCGAGAAACGTCCATGTGAATATGTATACTTCGTGTCGTCGCCATGTTGGATTTGTGATCACCAGGTTATATAAATTCCTATAGGTGAACTTAAGTTCATAGCCCCTATGAACATAAAAAAAATCAGTTTGATTGCTATAATAGATTCGTAGATATTCAGAGTCGTCTAAATATTTCGGATGGTCGCCATGTTGGATTGTAAAATGTATAGGCCATAGAGTCATGTACCATTAAAGCAAAATTATTGCGTAGGTTCATTATTCAAACTTTCACTTCGATCGCATGATTACGACACAAGAAATAAAAACTTAATTTTAAAATTTGCACAGCCGCCATCTTGAGGTTATGTAAACAATTGAAGTAAATTAGATGCCAGTGCATTACACTGTGTATAAACATTTCCTGTACCAGAGTTCATTGCGTTTGGAACATTAAATCGTGAGAAAGGTCTATTTAAAATATTCAAATTCGCTTGGCCGCCATGTTCGTTTTGTAGTTAACCGGTTTTTGAAAGTCTAATAGATGAACTTCCAGTAGTGCCCTTTATCTCCGTACAGTATTTCAGGGTGATATCGCTAATAGTTTCAGAGATATAGAATGCCGGTGAAATATTTCGCACATCCGCCATCTTGTGGTTATGTAAACAATTGAACGAATTTAGATGTCGGTGCATTACAATGTATATGAAAATATACTGTACCAAGTTTTATTGCGTTTGGTTGGTTAAATCGCGAGAAACGTCTATTTAAAGTCGCAAATTCGCGTGGGCGCCATGTTGGTTTTGTAGTTACCTGGTTTTCAAAAGTCACATAGCTGAACTTCTAGTAGTTCCCTTTATCACCGTAATAAATTCCAGGGTGATATCGGGAATAGTTTCGGAGATATTGAATGCTGGTGAAACATTTCGCACAGCCGCCATGCTGGATTGGTGAGACGTAACAAAATTTGAAGGGGACGGTCGGGTTCGCCCGGAATAGTGCTATGAAATCACCGAGTTTTATTGAAATCTCTCCAACCGTTTAAAAGTTATTAGGGGGGACACACACACACACCACACACACACACACACACACGCACACACACACACGGACAAAAGGTGATCTCATAAGCCTATTTTTTCAAAATTGAAAATAGGCTAAAAATGAATGGTAAGACAAAATTACAGCTGCACTTATCATCCACCAGTATTGTTTAATTGTCAAAGCGGTACTTCCTATCAATCGAATTAATAAATATCACGTTTGAATTACGGGAAGCGTTGAAACAACCAGCTCTTATTTTGAATTATGTCGATAGTATCTGATATTGTTTTCGAGCGCAGTGTATCAACTAAAATCGATGTGTGATTCAATATAATTCAATTTCTTCGTATAATTTTGTTCGAAACCGATTGTATTCTTTTCTAAGCACTGCAATATGTATTTAATATTCATATATATTCAAATATTAATTAAATATACAACATTAACAAGAATACTCACCAATTTTCCGATTTTGTTGCCATCTATAGAAGTACAACTCAGCTACATCGTCGTACGCGATGACTGCTAGCGTTTTTAACGTTGTCAGCAGGTACTACTACAAGGCAAGCTAGCGTTGGCACCAAAACCCCCTATTCAGTTTCATCCACTCGCTCTGCACTGTCAAATGTTTTCACAAACCAGTATTAAACGGCCGTGGCTCTAGCACAGGCCTTCTCAACATTTTTCCTTATGTGTATTGTATTTTAACACGTCTGTTTTTCAAGCATGCACCCTTACAAAGAGAGATGCATCAAGACTGTAAGCATCAGAGATGCGGCCGAAGCCGTCGGATATTTTAAGAGCGTTAAAAATTCCTCAGTATGCCTTCCTTCGGAGGGGAAGTAAAGCCGGCGGTCCCATGTCATAGGTTTATGGCATGTTAAAGAAACTTCCACTAATTACACCTGTGAGAAGCTAAATTGGATAGGTTAAGAATGTAAACAACGCTCTTAGGTTTCTACGTTCGTTGCCAAGAGCCGACTGCGGTGGCGTCTAGTAGCTAAGTTCTGAACTAGGCCTAGTAGTCGTTGATGGTGGCGTTTGATGGCAACAGTAGGAACTATTTGAATAATTCTAAGTTGCAGTCTGTACTTAAATTTAAAATAAAAAGATACGAGCCTTACAGTAGTCGCATATGATGTGTAACATCTGACATGATATCCTACTCGTATACTACACAGCTTGGACATTCTTAAAATGTTAATTTACACTCCATTTTCATACTGGTACTATGATGAATGTATAGATTGAATTGGAGATATGCTACTGTCACATTTGTGGCGCAGCGGTCAAGCTGTTGGTATCTCACCAAGGTAGACCGGGTTTGATTCCCGGTCAATACATGTGAGATTTTCGAATTGAAATGCCATGTCCTGTGGTTCGCATTTCACGTAAAAGGGAGGTACCGTGGATCATGATCGTGAGATTAACGGACTCGTAAAACTACAAGCTTCCTTCCTTCCGTTTACATTAATAATTCATAATAACAAAGTGACACTCAACGTCGACAGTACTCTCAAATACTCTGAGCACATTCCTCAGTAACTATCACTTTCATTATTCTCAAGGCTCTCATACAGTTCGTCGGAAACAATCAAAACATGGCTTCCTACAATCATGAAATGACCTAGTCACACATATGATGAAAATACAGCTTTAATTCCACTCATATAACAACATTCTATTATGCATTTAATATTTGACTACTCACCCACAGCTTAACAATAATGCCGCTTACTTAAATGTCATTTGTCGTCTTTGTCCTACCCCATGTGATATTCAACCTTGAACGTGAAGCTTCATAAACTGCTCAATGACAAATGAAAGTCGGTGAAACATTTGCCACTGTGCTCGTCAAACCAGTGCCTGCTAAATGCACTGCCTACTGTATTGCCATAACATTCTCGCGCTACAGAGCACACACTGCCTTGTTTCCAATACACACATTTTCAATTGTACATCCAGCTGGCAGTGCGTCTTCACTTCCGTCCGATCCACTTCCGTTCTATCCACTTCCGCCCGATTCATTTCCGTCCCATTTTTCTGGCAGTGCGTCTTCACTTCCGTCCGATCCACTTCCGTTCGATCCACTTCCGCCCGATTCACTTCCGTCCCCAATTTACAAAATCACTCCCACAAAACTGACCAGCAACCGAGCGGAAAGATGTTACTCATAAAACAAGATGTTCAGTAAAGAACATATAACCAACATTCTCCTAAATGTATGAGTATAGTTATAACTCGTTGTTATTATCAAAGAGTATAATAGAACTATTCTTTGCTGAAGACCTTAGAAACGATTTACCTCTATCAAACGCCACAACCTAGATAAAAACTGCTACCATCATTGAAGAAAGAAAGATAAGAAGTATCTAAAGAATGTTATGGATCTGGAGACATAATCGACCGGACTGGCGGCGTGGCTCAGCGGTAACGTTCTCGCTTGCTGGACCGTATGTTTCAGGTTCGTATCCTGGCACAGTCAGCTGGCATTTGAGGGTGCACAAATGCGAGGGTGCCGTGTTAGTAGATTTACTGGCACGTTAAAGATCCCCTTCGGGACAAAATTCTGGCACCCCGGCGTCTCTAAAAGCAACAGTAGTTAAAAGGGACGTAAAACCAATAACATTATTATTATTATTATTACATAATCGGCCTGACGCGGGCAACATCCAACTTTGAGTTGAGGCATGTCTTTACACGTCTGGCTGCGTATGACTTTCACAACCCTAATTGAATTAACAAATCTTTCCATGACCCTACAGAGACGTGTGTATACCAACTATGTGGATATTTTCGATTGCTATTTGGCTGAAATAAAAGTATTAATTAATATCCTGAACTAGCACCAACGGTAGAGTTCAGATACTATGTGAAATCGTTTTGTTCTTTACTTCAATTATCATTTTCAAATAACGCACAATAGGCTGTTACAAACCCTTTAAAATAAAAAGTAAAAATGTATCGTAGTATCATCTTGTCATTCTTCAAATTCGATGCGCATAGAATGCCAATGGTATAGTAATCAATGGAGCCCCACGTAGACTAGTCGTGACATCTAGTGGTGAAATATCGAACAATATAATCCTAACAGAGCGAGTGCATTCTAGCGGCCAGAAGAAGAAACTTTTCAATAAAATCTGGAAGTTAATAAGAAGGTCGGCGTGCAGTTACCTTTTTGGCAGCTAGATGTCTCGAGTAAATCTGCTGGCGAATTATGTTTTAATTAAATATATATTTTACACCATAATATGCACAATATAACGCTTAATTTTAAAACATCTGAGTCATTACAAAACAATAAACATATAACATTTCAAGCAAAAAAACTAGATCTGATCGAATTTGAACCATAGGCATTTGAGCGATAGGCTAAAGCTCTACCACTGAGCTAATTGTGTCAACGAATATCGTTCTATATAAAATGAATTACATAGAACTTGTTAGAAAATAATGATTTATACTAAACGATTACATCACTGGAGTATATTATTTATATATAAAGCATTTCATACAAAGTTTATTTATTTTGTATCAGTACGCTATATTGCATGCAATACTCAAATTAGTGAAATATAAGTCAGGCACAAGATATCCGCTGCCATCTTGTCTTATTACTGAATCGGCTCAGCTTTTTAAAATCGCGTCTGCACTATAGTATTACAAAATAAACTTTTAATGTCGAACGTGCCTCTTCCTTTAGAACAGTTAAAACGATTCTCGGCTCGATAATCGGAACTGGTGGGTCCCATGATATGGATTATAAAGTTTGCATAATTCGCACGGCCGCCATCCTGAAATGGTATGGCGGACGACCTTGTAGTTTGGTCACAAGACGCATCCTATACGAAGGTATGTTATTACCAAATTTGGTAGAGATCAGATAATTTGGTTAGTCGTTATTTGATTTTACGTTTTGAACGTTTGAGTGGCCGCCATTCAGTTTTAGTAAAGATGGCGGCGATATAAAACATGACACTGAGGTGTCCTTTGCTAGTGCTACCTTTGTAACAAATTTCGTTCAATTCGCATTCACCGTGTTCGAATTGATAGGGGGGGACAGACATTCAGAGTACACACACTCACACACACACAGACACACACACACACACCCAGACTCACACACACACATACACACACACACACACAGACTCACACACACACATACACACACACACAGACAGACACACTTTTTTCGCCCTGTGTTGATCTCATAAGTCTACTGTCATTTTTTGCTAAAATCGAACGTAGGTTAAACAAGATGTTCAGTAAAGAAAATATAGCCTACTTTCTCCTAAATGTATGAGTATAGTTATAACTCGTTGTTATTATCAAAGAGTATAATAGAACTATTCTTTGTTGAAGGCCATAGAAACGATTTACCTCTACCAAACGCCACAATCTAGATAAAAACTGCTACCATCATTGAAGAAAGAAAGATAAGAAGTATCTCAAGAATGTTATGGATCTGGAGACATAATCGACCGGACTGGCTGCGTGGCTCGGCGGTAACGTTCTCGCTCGCTGGGCCCTAGGTTGCAGGTTCGTATCCTGGCGCAGTCAGCTGGCATTTGAGGGTGCACAAATGCGAGGGAGCCGTGTCAGTACATTTACTGGCACGTTAAAGATCCCCTTCGGGCCAAAATTCCGGCACCCCGGTGTCTCTAAAAGCCGCAGTAGTTAAAAGGGATGTAAAACCAATAACATTATTATTATTATTATTATTATTATTATTTTTGTTTTAATGTGCTAAACGGTTCCAGGCTAGTGTTCAGAAGTAAAGGGGGAGTTTTAGTCGGTAGTCTGCTACTCAGCAGCAGGAGCCCGACACTCTGTGCGTAAATGCATTTCTTGCCCTAAAAAAAAAAAAAAAAAAAAAAAAATATTATTATTATTATTATTATTATTATTATTATTACATATACGACCTGCCGTGGGAAACATCCAACTTTGAGTTGAGGCATGTCTTTACACGTCTGGTTGTGCAGGGCTTTCACAACCCTAATTGAAAAAAAAGGAAGGAAGATTGTAGTTTTACGTGGCCGTGAATCTTGTGATTATGAGCCACGGGACCTCCTTTTTACGTGGAATCCGAACCACAGGACATGGCATTTCACTTCAAAAATCTCACATGCATTGACCGGGAATCGAAAACCCTAATTGAATTAACAAATCTTTCCATGACCCTACAGGGACGTGTGTATACAAACTATGTGGATATTTTCGATTGCTATTTGCCTGAAATAAAAGTAGTAATTAATACCTGAACTAACACCAACGGCTTGAACTCAGTTACTATGTGAAATCGTTTTGTTCTTTACTTCAAATAACATTTTCAAGTAACGCAAAATAGGCTGTTACAAACCCTTTAAAATAAAAAGTAAAAATGTATCGTAGTATCATCTTGTCATTCTTCAAATTCGATGCGCATAGAATGCCAATGGTATAGTAATCAATGGAGCCCCACGTAGACTAGTCGTGACATCTAGTGGTGAAATATCGAACAATATAATCCTAACAGAGCGAGTGCATTCTAGTGGCCAGAAGAAGAAACTTTTCAATAAAATCTGGAAGTTAATAAGTATGTCGGCGTGCAGTTACCTTTTTGGCAGCTAGATGTCTCGAGTAAATCTGCTGGCGAAATATGTTTTAATTAAATATATATTTTACACCATAATATGCACAATATAACGCTTAATTTTAAAACATCTGAGCCATTTCAAAACAATAAACATAGACTATAACATTTCAAGCAAGAAAACTAGCTCTGATCGGGTTTGAACCATAGGCATTTGAGCGATAGGCTAACGCTCTACTACTGAGCTAATTGTGTCAACGAATATCGTTCTATATAAAATGACTTACATAGAACTTGTTAGCAAATAACGATTTATACTAAACGATTTCATCACTGGAGTATATTATTTATATATAAAGCATTTCATACAAAGTTTATTTATTTTGTATCAGTACGCTATATTGCATGCAATACTCAAATTAGTGAAATATAAGCCAGGCACAAGATATCCGCTGCCATCTTGTCTTATTACTGAATCAGCTCAGCTTTTAGGTAGATTTCTTTAGAAAGCTAACTATTGCAATGGGTCCCATGTCTCGACTTCCGGAAAATGTCGACATATCTTCGCGTTTCACATCCCCCAGACCCCAAAACCACCGTCAGTTCAAAAGTTTATATATAATTTATGTATGTATATGTGTATATATATATATATATATATGCATATCAGTTTCTTGTGGACACGATAACTGCCGTAATTTTGCACCAATCACTTTGAATATTTTACCGAATATGTATACCTATAAAATCTCGGTCGAGTTCGTTAATGGGCTAAATCGGTCAAAGGGGGTGAAAATGGGGGGCTTTTTTCGAAAAAGTGAAATATTGCTATAACTCTCTTAATATGTGAAATATCGAATCCGTTCAACGTTCATACTATGTGTCGGATAAAGCCCAAAAATTTATGTTTGAAGAGCTTTTTTTATAGCACCAACCATTGACCAAAGGGGTGGGAAAAAGTGGGTTTTTCGGGAAACATTAATCATATCTCTCTTAATAGGCACAATATCAAAACCGTACAAAATGGACAATATTCCCCTAATAATTACCTAAAATTTTGTCTTAAAGAATTTTTGATATGACCCACCATTACACCAAGGGATGAGAAAAATGATTTCGGAATTATAAGAAAATGCCAAGAGCTATCAGAGGTTGCCATGGCAACACTACTAAATTGATGAGGGATGAGCCGTTGCCATGACAACGCACTTGCACGAGATCAGATTCAGTATTTCTATCTGACTAAGCCGGCCCCGTGGTGTTGGGGTAGCGCGCCTGCCTCTCACCCGGAGTCCCCGGGTTCGATCCCCGGCTCCGTCAGGGATTTTAAAACTGACGTGAGGGTTGGAACGGGGTGCACTCAGCCTCGTGAGGACAATTGAGTAGCTGTCTGACAGTGAGACAGCACCTCGATCACGAATACCAATATTAACGGCCGAGGGGACCCGACGCGCTGATCACGCGTCACCCCAATATCTGCAGGCCAAATGGCTGGGCAGCGGTCGCTTGGTCGGCCTTAGCCCGTCATGGGCTGGTTGGTGCCAGGGGTTGACTTTGACATCTGACTAAGTGGGAAGCGGGTTCGGTGACGTAACTGGTAGCATGCAGAATGTCTATGCCCAAGGTCGCGGTTTCAAAGCCGGCCGAAGTCGGATTTTCTAAGAGCGCTAAAAATCCCTCAGTATGCTTTCCTTTGGAGGGGAAGTTCCAACGTTCGTTACGAGTTGCTGGTTGGGGTGGCATCTAGTAGCCAAGTTCACAGCTAGGTGTCATTGACGGTAGTACCTGGTAGCATCATTAGGAACTACTGCTTGAAATTGACCGTCTGCAGTCCTTACCTGAATTACAGACTAATACATCGATTACAATTCACACGGTTTATCAGACAGATTCTACACTCACCCAAAGTACACGGGGTTAGATGACCACGTTGTCGCAGCCCCTAAACTGAGGAACCAACCAGAGGTAGATTTCATTAGAAAGCTAACTATTGCAATGGGTAGGCTACCATGTTTCGACTTCCGGAAAATTTCGACATATCTTCGCGTTTCACATCCCCCAGACCCCAAAACCACCGTCAGTTCAAAAGTATATATATATCAGTTTCTTGTGGACACGATAACTGCCGTAATTTTTCCCCAATCACTTTTTATGTATACCTATAAAATCTCGGTCGAGTTCGTTACTGGGCTAAACCGGTAGAAGGGGGTGAAAATGGGGGGCTACTAAATTGATGAGGGATGAGCCATCAGACGTTGCCATGACAACGCACTTGCACGAGATCAGATTCAGTATTTTCATCTAAGTGGGAAGCGGCTTCGGTGACGTAACTAGTAGCATGCAGAATGTCTATGCCCAAGATCGCGGTTTCAAAGCCGGCCGAAGTCGTCGGATTTTCTAAGAGAGCTAAAATCCCTCAGTATGCTTTCCTTAGGAGGGGAAGTTTCAACGTTCGTTGCGAGTTGCTGGTTAGAGTGGCATCTAGTAGCCAAGTTCACAGCTAGGTGTCGTTGACGGTAGTACCTGGTAGCAACATTAGGAACTACTGCAGTCCTTACCTGAATTAAGACTACTACAGCCATTACAATTCACACCGTTTATCAGACAGATTCTACACTCACCCAAAGTACACGGTGTTAGATGACCGCGTTGTCGCAGCCCCTAAACTGAGGAACCAACCAGTGGTAGATTTCATTAGAAAGCTAACTATTGCAATGGGTACCATGTTTCGACTTCCGGAAAATTTCGACATATCTTCGCGTCTCACATCCCCCAGACCCCAAAACCACCGTCAGTTCAAAAGTTTATATATAATTTATGTATGTATATGTATATATATATATATATATGCATATCAGTTTCTTGTGGACACGATAACTGCCGTAATTTTCACCAATCACTTTGAATATTTTACCGAATATGTATACCTATAAAATCTCGGTCGAGTTCGTTAATGGGCTAAATGGGTTTTTCGGGAAACATTAATCATATCTCTCTTAATAGGCACAATATCAAAACCGTACAAAATGGACAATATTCCCCTAATAATTACCTAAAATTTTGTCTTAAAGAATTTTTGATATGAGCCACCATTATGCCAAGGGATGAGAAAAATGATTTCGGAATTATAAGAAAATGCCAAGAGCTATCAGTGCTTGCCATGGCAACTCTACTAAATTGATGAGGGATGAGCCATCAGACGTTGCCAAGATAACGCACTTGCACGAGATCATATTCAGAATTCCATCTGACTAAGTGTGAAGAGGCTTCGGTGACGTAACTGGTAGCAAGCATGCTGAATGTCTATGCCCAAGGTCACGAGTTCAAAGCCGGCCGAAGTCGTCGGATTTTCTAAGAGCGCTAAAAATCCCTCAGTATGCTTTCCTTTGGAGGGGAAATTCCAACGTTCGTTGCGAGTTGCTGGCTGCGGTGGCATCTAGTAGCCAAGTTCACACGTAGGTGTCGTTGACGGTAGTACCTGATAGCAACATTAGGAACTACTGCTTGAAATTGACCGTCTGCAGTCCTTACCTGAATTACAGACTAATACAGCCATCCCTAAGTACACGGGGTCACATGACCGCGTTGTCGCAGCCCCTAAACTGAGGAACCAACCAAAATCTCTGCGGGAGATATAATTTTGCGTGAAGAAGTAACAGACCGTTACATAGTTACACATCAGTGTCGAAACCTAGCATAAGGACAGTGTGACCACAAGTATAAAAATGGACCCCAAATGACAAGAAGGTTACCGTTCCCATAAGACAATAAAATGTTTAAAATAAGCATAAAATGACGAAAACAAAGTTAATTAAGCTCCAATTATAAAATACCTTCTCGCAATAAATCCGCTGCCATCTTGTCTTATTACTGAATCAGCTCAGCTTTTTAAAATCACGTCTGCACTATAGTATTACAAAATAAACTTTTAATTTCGAACGTGCCTCTTCCTTTAGAACAGTTAAAACGATTCTCGGCTCGATAATCGGAACTGGTGGGTCCCATGATATGGATTATAAAGTTTGCATAATTCGCACGGCCGCCATCCTGAAATGGACGACATTGTAGTTTGGTCACAAGACGCATCCTATACGAAGGTATGTTGTTACCAAATTTGGTAGAGATCGGATGATTTGGTTAGTCGTTATTTGATTTTACGTTTTGAACGTTTGAGTGGCCGCCATTCAGTTTTAGTAAAGATGGCGGCGATATAAAACATGACACTGAGTTGTCCTTTGCTAGTGCTACCTTTGTACCAAATTTCGTTCAATTCGCATTCACCGTGTTCGAATTGATAGGGGGGACAGACATTCAGAGTACACACACTCACACACACACAGACACACACACACACAGACTCACACACACACATACACACACACACAGACTCACACACACACATACACACACACAGACAGACACACTTTTTTCGCCCTGTGTTGATCTCATATGTCTACTTTTATCGAAAGTAGGCTAAAAATACATTTTACTTTCCAAATGCCTGTGTCAAAGTCAGGATAGAGCCTTGAAGAACATTCCTGAAGAAATTCTATTTTTAGATTACTTTCGATTTTTGCAAAAAATGAAAGTAGACTTATGAGATCAACACAGGGCGAAAAAGTGTGTCTGTCTGTGTGTGTATGTTTGTGTGTGAGTCTGTGTGTGTGTGTGTGTGAGTGTGTGTACTCTGAATGTCTGTCCCCCCCCTCTCAATACGAACACGGTGAATGCGAATTGAACGAAATTTGGTACAAAGGTAGCACTAGCAAAGGACACCTCAGTGTCATGTTTTATATCGCCGCCATCTTGACGGAAACGTAATGGCGGCCACACAAATGTTCAAAGCTTAAATCAAATTACGACTAACCTAACCATCCGATCTCTACCAAATTTTGCAACAACATACCTTTATGGGGGGAGCATCCTTTGACCAAACTAATAGGTCATCAGCGTAATAGTTTGCGGATGGCGGCCATCTTTGTGTGAAAATCGATTCCCCCCATTAATTCGAACACGGTGCATCCGAATGGAACGAAATTTGGTACAGAGTTAGTACTATCAAAAGGCACCTCAGTGTCATACTTTATATCGCCGCCATCTTGACGGAAACGTAATGGCGGCCACACAAATGTTCAAAGCTTAAATCAAATTACGATTAACCTAATCATCCGATCTCTACCAAATTTTGCAACAACATACCTTTATAGAGGAAGCATCCTTTGACCAAATGAATAGGTCATTAGCCTAATAGTTTGCGGATGGCGGCCATCTTTGTGTGAAAATCAATTCCCCCTATTAATAGAAACACGGTGAAACCGAATGGAACGAAATTTGGTACAGAGGTAGCACTAGCAAAGGGCATCTCAGTGTCATGCTTTATATCGCCCCCATATTGACAGAAACGTAATGGCGGCCACACAAATGTTCAAAGCTTAAGTTAAATTACGACTAACATAACCATCCGATCTCTACCAAACTTTGCAACAACATACCTTTATAGAGGGAGCATCCTTTGACCAATCTAATAAGTTATTAGCCTAATAGTTTGCGGATGGCGGCCATCTTTATGTCAAAATTGATCCCCCCTATTAATTCAAACACGGTGGAACCGAATGGAACGAAATTTGGTACAGAGGTAGCACTAACAAAAGGCACCTCAGTGTCATGTTTTATATCGCCGCCATCTTGACGGAAACGTAATGGCGGCCACACAAATATTCAAAGCTTAAATCAAATTACGATTAGCCTAATCATCCGATCTCTAGCAAATTTAGCAACAACATACCTTTATGGAGGGAGCATCCTCTGACCAAACTAATAGGTCATTAGCCTAATATTTTGCGGATGGCGGCCATCTTTGTGTGAAAATCGATTCCCCTTATCAATTCGAACACGGTGAAACCGAATGGTATGAAATTTGGTACAGAGGTAGCACTAGCAAAGGGCACCTCAGTGTCATGTTTTATATCACCGCTATCTTGACGGAAACGTAATCGCGGCCACCCAAATGTTAAAAGCTAAAATGTAATTACGACCAACCTAATAATCTAGTCTGTACCAAATTTTGCAACACCATATTTTTATGTGGGAAACATATTCTGACCAAACTGCAAGAACATCAGCCCAATAGTTTGCAGATGGTGGCCAAGTATGTGTGCAAATCGATTCCCCCTATCAATTCAAACACGGTGAAACCGAATTGAACGAAATTTGGTACAGAGGTAGCTCTAGCAAAGGGCACCTCATATTCATGTTTAATATCCCTATAGCACGTTGTATTTCAACAAGCTACTACAACCAACATTCAATCATACTCCTTGAAAAGGACAAAGAGTTATAACAATACCCATGCATTTAGGAGTACAGGTAAGTAGGCTATATGTTCTTTCCTGAACATCTTGTTATTTATTTTATTTTATTTTGTCTTCAGTCTCTTGACTGGTTTGATGCTGCTGTCCTTGCTCCCTGTCCTGAGCTAATCGTTTTATATCTACATAGCTGCATCCGAGGCAATCTGTTTAACATATTCTAAGCTTGGTCTACCCCTACAGTTCTTGTCCTCGACCCTTCCTTCCATAACTAAGCTTGCTATTCCTGGATATCCTAGTATGTGTCCTACCAACCTATTAGTTCCTGGGAAGAAGGTCAATATAAAGTTGGACATTGGCCTAGGCCATACAGGACATTGCGGAGTTCCTTAAAATGAATTAACAAAACAAAGTTTCTGTGTTTTTTTACTCTTCAAGTTCAGTGGCTTCGGTGGCGTAGTTGGTAGCATGCTGAGCTTCTATGGCCAAGATCGCGGGTTCAAACCCGGCCTAAGTCGTCGGATTTTTCAAGAGCGTTGAATATCCCACAGTATGCCTTCCTTCGGAGGGGAAGTAAAGCCGGCGAGCCTTCCACTAATTACAATTGTGTGATGCTAAATTATAGGTTAGATTTGACTAACGCTCTTAGGTTCCAACGTTCGTCACCAGGAGCCGACTGCGGTGGCATCTAGTAGCCAAGTTCAGAACTAGTTGTTTTTATTTATCGTCTGATGAAAGGAGGAATATGTACAAAAATATATACAAAAGATACACATGATCTCATGTTTGTAAAATCAGAGTTCAATTTTAAGTTGTTGAATCCAATCGATGGATTCTTGATTAAGCTGGTGGAGTTCTTGTATTGTCCCTTTGAAAGCTCTGAGTGGACATTCGAAAGCTACGTGGTCCATAGTTTGCCGATCTTCTCCACAGTCACATTCAGGGGAGGACTTCCAGCCCCATTGATTCAGTATCGCTGCACACCTGCCTTGGCCCGTTCTTATCCGGTTCAGTGTGCACCATTGACGTCGAGGTAAACGAAAACCTGCAGATCGTTCCCAAGGAGTCACAATTAGATGGTGATGTGTCAGGGAAGTTTGTTCCTGCCATTGATTGTTCCAGGCATCTAGAAAGTTGAAGTGATTATCCTGCAGGTTGACTGCTGTACGCCATGATGGTTGTCTGGACTTCAGTCGCTGCGGTTAAGGTACTGCGAGCTCAGAGTGTATTGGCAGCGATGGGTTGTTTTCAATTCTCTTCCATGTGTTCAGCAATGATTGAAGTCTTCTCAGGGGTGGAGGTGGAATGTTACTTAGAACCGGAAGCCAATGTGTGTTTGTGAATCGCATGCATCCTGTGATGAGGTGTATTGCTTGATTGAGTTGTGTGTCAATAATTTTGGTGTGGGCACTGTTAAGCCAGGTAGAGCAGCAATATTCTGCAACTGAGTATGTAAGAGCTAGGGCTGTGGATCTCAGAACTGTTGCGTTGGCACCCCAGAAGGTGCCTGTTAGTTTCTGGAGTATGTTGTTCCGCGTTTTGATTTTAGCTGCTAGGTTCTTTATGTGAGTTTTGTACGTCATTGTGTGCCCTTTCAGCAAGAAATATGCAAATCACAGTATGCAAGCAAAGCTCAAATCGGGATTTTCGGGGTTTTGGTATGTTCTCCCACTCTGTGACTTACACATTTTGGATTAAATAGAGGATACACTTTCAAAATAAAAACAAATTCAACTCCTATTTTAACACATTTAATTAACCAAATTATGGCGCTACCAACAAATAAAGTGAATAAACTATTAACCACTCCTTCTACTTGTCCAAAGTGAACAAGGAATATATCAAAACAAACTATTATTATATTAAAATAATGGTTGCATTCAAACCAACAACTCAAAATTATTTTCACTTCCATAATGTATCTATCTTAAAGTCCAATATAATCACGAGCTCTAATGGCTCAATACTATTCAATATTGACGGTGTCCTTCTTTTACACACATCTTTAACTTATTTTATGAGTTTCTTCTCACCAATAAAAATATGTAATCATATTTAAAGTACATATTACATCTCTACTTAAATGTTTGGGTATTCCGCACTATTCTCAACATTAGCATCTCTCTCAAGTTTTACACATTCACTACTGTGATCGGGAAAATACTTGTGTACTCCAGAGTTATAAAAGATTACTTGACAAAGTCAAAAACTATGATTACTCCCGGAATCTAGTTATCTTCATTAAACTCATGGCATCCTACATTCATACAACATTACATTAGGGATTTTTATTTGTTTATTTGTCTTATAAGACCATTATCACATAAGAAAGCTAACGATCTGAACAGGCAAGCGGTACTTTCATCTACAAGGACCTCGGTTCAAATCCCGGGTCATTTACAACTTTTAAAACACTCACGGTGTATATTTACTTCTCTCAGACGGTCTTTTTCCCGACCTAGGGCACTTACAATAACAAGGGTAGACCGTATTCACTTGGGTGAGATTTATGACTAAGAGGGGACCCTCTTGCCGAGCAAGCGTGGCAGCTCTATTCAATGCTTTTAAAACAGATCTTTCTTTCTTCAGTTCTCTGGAGAGACCTAGCGTTTCTTTTCATACACTTTCAACAAACATTATTAGGTTCATAAACCACTTTCGTAACCTTGGCATTGATTAATTACGAAGGGTCCTCATTGATTGGTAAGAGTAATTCACAATACAACGACGAATAATTAGGGGCTTCATCAACTTGACGAGTCTGGGTTCGACTCTCATTAACATGCCTCGGGAACCATTCCCATACTTGAGGACTTATATAAATGCGACTAGGGTCGGCCGTGGCCTCCATTACCTGCGCTCATAATACCATACATTTGCTCCCTATTACAATAACATAACACACATAGCCTCGTGATCTACGTCACTATTAGAGGACTTACAACAATAGCTCAATTACCACAATCAACTACCCCTCGTAAGTAATTTACCAAGTACATTTCGATTCTACGCGTTCCTAGCGTGACAATTTACTTTAATGCGCTACATTGCGCTATACATTATTTTAAGGCCTAGCGTCTTCCAAAGAACTGATAAATTCCACATTAACAATTGATCCATATCTCAATTTATATATATTAATCCTTTCCCTTGACAATAATCGCTATATTTTAAGAACATGCATTAACACCATGTCTTTATACTTTTATTAAGGCTCAATCGCTCTTACTTTCATATCATTCAATTTAATCTTTATTTATATTTCCTTTCATTATTATTATTATTATTTATCACGCTTGCCTTTGTAACATTTGTCAAATACACTGACATTTTATTTCATACATTTCCTCTACGGGATTTCAAATAATTATTTATAATCTCTCAAATTTTATTCGTTCAGACCGCGCTCTTATTCTGTTATTTGTTAATTAGAAATATCCCTCTATCTCAAAACTCCGGTGGATTGTACACAAACACTTTCCCAACACAAACATAATGAAAATCTTTACTCACATGTTTTAGGTCTTCCTGACCTTTCTTCTCTTGCGATGGGTTATTTTTGCCCACTATTTTGAAATTGCTCCATTTTGTACAAATTCATTTCATGTACTGACATCTCTTGACACACACTTAACTCGTATATATTTAACACTGATGACATTTTAAAATACACTGGTGTATTCCCTCAGAATACACGACAAAAACACTGAAATTATTACTTTTAACACAAATTTATATATATTTACACTTCACAGATTCTAATCACTAAGGCTGCTATTAAGCCTTCACACGTGATTTCTTGACCTCCCGTCTCCAAGGGTGAAATTTAGTAAATGTCGGCTTCCTATCCTGTCAGAATGTGAAAGTCTCGAACCACCTACTTCTTCCCTGGAATAATTCTCCTTCAAATTCCGTTCCTGACGATCTGCTATTTTCTCTGGCTCAAACGGCTCCCTTTTAGACCCTCTTGGTTGATCTAACGAAAGTCTATTCCGTCCGCGGTCCCCCAGAAGATCTATTGGTGACCTATTGATTTCTAGCAACTCATACTCCTCGTAACTTAGTGCTTTTTGAATAGTTCGTCTGCTTTCTTGAAGCAATGTCTAGAGTTTCCTTCTCCTTTCTGCTTATTCGGTTCTCGAATTCCTATCTCTCAGGAATACCTTGCGAACCTCGTTCCGTCCGTCCCTACACGGTTTCTTTACAGTTGATAAAAAGTTTATCTCGCTGTTACGTTACTTCAATACGTTATGATATTTTTGGTCGTCTAATTTAAGACCTATCGCCCTGAGTTCTAAGTTCGCAGCCTGCTTTGACTGTAATTTACTGAACTTTTCACTGTAAACTTTATACTGTCGGACCTAAATCCTGTAATTAGGATTTTCTTAATTCTCAACGCGGCGATACTGTAATAATACTTCTTGGCTACTCCTTGTGGATGCACGTTGGTTATCGATATAGCGACGCCCCTGGCTGTCGGATACTGTCTATACGAGGTAATACAGCGTTTCCCCTTAAGGAAAGCTTGTAGACTGTCTTCAGTGTGATGTAGCTTCACGTCCCCTGCACGATGTGATGTAGCATCTCCCCTCAAGGAGTACTGGTAAACTGCATGTACTGATACAGCGTGACGCCCCCCTCGGGCTGTCGGAATACTGCATTCGATGTGATACAGCGTGACGCCCCCTCACGAGCTGTCGGAATAACTGCATTTACTGATGCTCCAACGTCACGCCCCCTGGACGAACTTGTAACTGCATGATTGGTCTGGTTTGGCCTGGACTTTTATACTCTTTAGTCAAAAAAAGATAAAATCCTAGTCCTTTTCGTGACCAACTTTTGAAATAATTGTCGCACAATTATAAAAATTATATCTCCTGAAAGCTCGTCTTCCAAACGTAAAATGGTCTTCCTGCGCATGAAAATCGATCGTGCATTTCTGAGATATTAATTAATTTTTAGTCTTCAGCTGTGTGGGTGTTGCCGTTGATTTTTAAATTCCCCACTCCTCGGGTCTCAGTAAATCCCCGATGACGTGTGCTGCATCTGCACTTCTCTCCTGGGCAATTATTAAAAGCTTTTTCTCTACACAAAAATCTTTAATCCGAAATGATTCACAGTACTGTATTTATTTACTTACTTTTATTCTTGCAAATGGGTTAAATTTAATTATTCTTCTTCTGGCACAGTTGCGCTGTTGCCGTTTTAATGCAAGGTAAGGTTTATTTCCGAGTCGTGCTTCTCTGTCATACAGTCTAAACTTTCCACTCAGTCTATTTATACTCGTGACTGGTTCTTTATTAATGAGTCAGGCGTGATCTCATTTCTCGGCCACCTGGGTCTAACTTCTTACACAACGTTATGCTAGCATCCTTTGCTTGAAATCTTTCTATATGTTCCATTGGACTGTATATTTCTTTCCTTCCTTTTACAAAATTTACATGGATTCGACCTCCTTTGAGCCAATGGTACATGGGTTCATCTCTCCCCTCCTTAGGTAAATAAATTTTCGAAAAATTTTGAGGAAATTTATTTCAATTATTCTATATAAAAAATCTTATTTTTCTTTTAATTGTCGAAGCCATCATAACGTTTATCCGTACCTTCTGATCTTTAATCCTTTAAAATCCCACGATAATTTGGGTTTTTCCACCTTTTAAGTCATATCCGGTAATATTGTAGGTTGGGTACGTTCTGTCCCTACCCTTTCTTCCTTTCTTATTTATCTGGACTACAATTTTCCAGAACATAATTCTTCATAACGGGTTTGGTCTATCCCCACCCGTTTCTTTATTTCATAATTCTCTTTCCTTAAATTGAAATTCTCTTCTTCAACCAAATCAATTATTCCTCTTATTTCCCAATACAGTATCTCCAATTCGCATTCGCACTCGAATGGTTGAGCTCTGTTTCATTTTTCTACCTCACTCTCTTCTCTATCAAAAGTGGATTCGTCATCTCTAAATTGTTCCATTACCAGGGCTTGTTCATTTGCTTCATCGAAGTCTTCGGGAGGGTAATACACTTTTAAATTTGCAGAGTTCATGGTCTCTTCGTGATTCGTTTCACAGTGCCGAATTCTATAGGCATTATTTCTCAAATCTCTGATACGGTCCGGGGTACATTTTCTGGAACTTTTTGTACACGCGGTTCCCTGGATCCGAAATGGCTGGTCTTTTTACTAACACCAATTCCCCTGCTAATAGTGGCCGATGATACCTCTTGTACCTATTTCTTCTTTGCCTCCTGTCGGCTTGAGCTTTTAGATGCTCAAAGGCTCTTCTAATACGTACATCTCTTCCCGGCTGAGCGTCTGCTGGCCTAGGAATTACCAGACTCCAAGGTCTTTCTGGTTGCTCATTCCGATGTAACGTTATTGGTATCTCTCCCGTAGATTCATGGATTGTATTGTTTATACAAAATTCGATAATATCCAAGATATCTATCCATTTCCAATTTTCTTCGGCACAGTATATTCTACAATACTTGGCCGTCTCCCTCATCACTCTTTCTACAGGATTTGCCTTAGGATGGCGAATACTTGACAAAATCTGACGTATTCCAAGTCTTTCTAATTCCTGTCTAAACTCTACACTGGTGAAACAACTACCGTGATCCGACAACAAATTCTCGGGTTTTCCCAGAATCGGTATCACTTTTTCTTTGAGTCGTTTTAACACCTGTTTGGTACTAGTCTTCTGTATGGGAGCAAGGACAACCATTTTAGTGAAGACATCCATAGCCACCATTATGTGTCGATTTCCTCGCCTAGCCTTTGGCAAAGGTCCGAAATTGTCAATAGAAATGATTTAACCTGGCCTCTCGGGCAACAATGGTATAGGCTTTTGTCTCATCAAAAATGCATTTGGTTTAATCCTTTGACATAGATCACATGTCTTTAGCGTATCCCTTACAGTATCTCTCAGTCTCGGCCATATAAATGCTTCCTTCAGCATCGAGACTGTTTTGTCGACTCCCATATGTCCGAACGATCTATGGGCTAACCATACCATTTTTCTCTGCAAAATCGCAGGTACAACGATCCATTAATCGTGTATGGTCAGAGTCCACAAACTTATATAACAATCCATTATAGAATGTGTAATCTTGAGCTATCTTATTAGCTTCCGTGTATGCCGGTGTTCCCCTTATCAAACTTCCTTCAAGGAACGATATGAGCATGTTCATCCATGGATCCTCACGTTGTCGTTGACCAATGCTTCTTAACTCGTTCAGAGTACGCTGATCCCTGTCCTCCAAATCAATAGCCATTACTTCCTCTTCTGTGGAATCTGGCTGTCTACTTAAATAATCTGGAACTACATTTTATTTTCCTGGGCAGTATTCTATCTTTACGTCGAACTGTTGAATATATAAAGCCCAACGCATCAACCTTTGACTGGATAAATCAGTCTTCATCAAAAATGTTAAGGCTTTATGATCCGTCCTTAATGTGACTTGAAACCCATATACTATCTTTCGCCAATATTGCAACGCGTGCAATATCGCTAACAGCTCGATTTCGCTGATGGTATAATTTTTCTCGTGTGGTTTCAGTCTCCGATTTGTGAAAGCTAGATAATTTTTCTTATCAGGGTTATCCGGGTTTTCCTGATATAGCATTGCCCCTATTCCAATCTGGGATGCATCTGTTTGGATAATAAATTTCAGATTAAAATCAGGATATCCTAGCTTCACATAGTTCAAGAGCATTTCCTTGGCCTCTATAAATGCTTTTTCTGTCTCCTCCGTCCATTTCCACTTGCCCCCCTTCTTCAGAAGGTCCTGTAGTGGTGCAACAGTTTTGGTGTATCGCGGACAATGTCCTGAGAAAAATCCAATCAATCCCAAAAACTGGCGAACGTTTTTCACTTTCAAAGGCCTGGGAAAATCTCTTATCGATTCTAATTTGCATGGATTTGGTTTAACACCATCCTTATCAATCACATGCCCCAAAAATGTAACTTGTCTCTGACAAAAATTTGATTTCTTCAAATTGATGTTAAAATTCGCCCTTCATAAATCTTCCAATAATTTCTTTAACTTTTCCAAATGTTCCTCAATGTTTTCTGAGGTAAGCAAAATGTCATCCACATAACGAATAGTGCAATCTTTCACTTCCTCTGACAGGTTCCGATCAAGCGCTCTTATTAAGGCAGATCCCGCAGTCTTCAATCCAAACGGACATCTCCTGAAGCAGGATGTTCGTTGGTCGAACTGAAATCCAGTTAAAAGACTGGTTTTCTCTTCCAGTTCGAGATGATGATACGAAGAAGTCATGTCAATATTTGTGAAAATCTTCTTGCCTTTGAATTTCCTCAGTATTTCTTTTATGGGTGGTGCCGAATCATTTTCTGGTATGATTTTTGCATTTAAATTCCTGGCATCTAAACACACCCTTACTGAGCCATCCGGTTTACTCACAATTACTAATGGACTAACATATGGTGTCGCCATTTTTTCTATCACACCTGCATTCGTCATCTCCTGCAGTGTTTTCTTCGTTTGTGGGTAATGTTTTTCCGCAACCGGGTATGGTTTTTGTCTGAACGGTGCCCAATCATTGACTTGGAACGCGTACTTAAAATTTTCAATCTTCCCTGGCTTGGAATCAAATACGTCCCTAAAATTTACTAGCAATTCCTTTAATCGTTCCTTATTTTCGAGGCTCACTTTAGCTTCCTCTATTTTTCCGGACAGGTTGGTTTCGAACTCAGTTTCCGAACTATCCTCAAGTTCTATATTTAGGACTTCTAATATCCTTTCTATGTCCTTACAACCTTCTTCCGTTACTTCTTCCACATGCCATACCTGTTCTTCTATCTTCATATCCTGTTCCTGTAAATTTATATTTTGTTCATCCACATCCTCTCTTTGAATCCTAATGCAGTTTTGCGCTAGGTCTATGATGACCTTGTTCTCACGGATAAAATCAATACCTAATATGACATTATACGTTAATTGATTTACCAGCAAAAAGCATTGCGAAATTTCAGCGTTACCCATGATCATATCAATGTATACCTGAAATTTACATATTAAAGATTTTTCAGGAATAATCCCCTTAATCTTTACACTTGATGTGGGAATTTTCAATACGCGGCCTCTTATTTCCAATTCATTTAGAAGGGTTTGCGTAAATAAACTTATAGTTGATCCAGTATCGATTAATGCCCTGACCAGTAATCCTTCTATCCTTAGCATAATGATAGGTAGTTCTCTTTTGATAGGTGGGATTCCTTCCACATCCTCGTTAATTAGCTCATCTGGTCTTGCTATCCAATTCACAATTTCTACCTCCTCCCAGCTCCTGGTATGTTTCCACTTTTGATGATTTAAATTTGAAGTTTTTTTTATCCTGAGGGCTTCCTTTCCCCTCATTCTTCAAGTGAGCCTGTAGCTCCAAGCTTTGAGCTCCGTCTAACCGGTCGGGTGATTTTCGGTTCTTGATTGCCTCACTCCAACGGACTATTTGCCTTTCAGGTTCGTCTGGTCGTTCGTTCATATAACGAAGACTTTCCTGATATCTCTCTTCTATTTCGGCCCGATATTCATCATCCCTATCCTCTGGCCTTACGTTCCTTCTGGGATAATTCTCCCATCTCTTTCGGTTATCTTGCCTCTGATGGTTATTGTTATAGGGTCGGCTCTCTTGTTGCCTATAACCCGTATTCCTAGGATTTCTTCCTCGATATCCTCCCCTGTAATATGGCTGTATTCCCCTAGGCTCTTGATGTCCATACTCTCGACCAAGTCCCTGAGTATCAGTACTAGTGGACTGATTTCTGGTCGGTGGTTTCTCTTTATTTTCTTGACTGCTGGCCATATGTACCTGTTCAGTCTGTCTTGGATGCCTGGGAGTAACGTGTGAAGTCGTCATATCTAATTGACGTAATACGCTCTCCACTTCCACAGCACTTCTGGCTTTAGATGAGATTAACAGCCTCTGGATCTCATATGGAAGTTGTCTTGCAATGGCGGCACACAGGTCGTTCTCAGCTGGAGCAATGTCAAGTTCCCGGAATTTACACAGCTGAGCGGTGAAAAATTCTGAGTACTTAGTTGGTGCATTTGTGCTGTACTTCCTAGAGTACAGATCTAGCCTCAAATTCTCTTGGACGTCTGCTGCCCAGTATCGTTTCAGAAACGCTTCTCTAAAGCCTTCCACCGTATCAAAGGTGTACCTGATGCTTCTGAACCAGGTGAGACAATCACCTGCCAACAGCGTCTCAATAGCTCTCAGTGTCCGATCCTGAGGAATCTTCATTTCGTTCATGTACTCTGCGACTTCCTTTAACCAGTATTTAGGAGTAATAGACATATTATTACCCGTAAACTTCACCGGTCTGTCCTCATTCGACTTGATGATATTTATTATCTGGCCATTTGCCTGATTCATGTACGGGGTTGACATCGCCATCGGATATCCTGGTTTCTTATAAGGGCTCTCCCCTCCTAAGTCCCTATCTTGTTCTTGCCTCGTTCATGGGGATCTACCCATCCTGTCTTTGGAAACTCATCCTGACTCTCAAATTCTAATTTCCTTTCCCTTCGGGCACTTTCTTCATTAGCCATGAGTTGAATTTCCATTTGACTGTTCTTATGTTCAGTCCTCTCCAACCGGGATCCTAATTCATTTTGAATTCTTTCCTGATTTTTCTTACTGGTTTCCAGTTCTCGTTTGAGTTGGATTTTCTCGTCCCTGAAGCTATCCCTGATTTCATTTAAGTGTTCTTCTACCTCTTTCTTGATGACCATGACCTGTTCTGTTATAATTTCGGGTTTAACGTCACCTATGGTATCTAGGTCTTCTCGTATTTCCTTTATTTTCTTCTCCATTTCTCTTTGTCCTTTGACCATATCTACTTTAATTCCTTCAAGCTTTTCCTCAGTTTTCCCTTGACTCTTATATAATCTCGTTAATTCATTTTGGACCTGGCTTACTTCAGTATTGGTTGTTCCTACTTGTACCTTTAATGTTCCTATGGTTTCTTTAACATCGTTAATACCCTGACTTATTTCATCTATCTTATGGGTAGTTTCCTTGTTTTCTTCATTTCGTTGTTTTCTTTCTCTCTGGAGATTCTCTTCGTATATACCTAATTTTTTATTTATTCCCTCCTCGTGCTTCTTTAAGTTCTCATCTACCTGCCCAGTAAAATGATCAAATTGCTCTTTCCTATTCTTCGCATCTTCCTGATTCTGAATTCTCATATCATTTACTTCGGCCTGAACTCCCTCTACTTTTTCCTCAAGTTTTCCTACTTGGTTCTCCACCCCTGTAAATCTGTCTTCTAGCCTATCAAGACTATCTTTTATCTCCTTCCGGGATTTTTCACAAATACTCTGGTTCGATTCTATCTGATCTTCTAAATTTGTCTGCACACCTTGAATCTGGGTTACAAGTTCATTTTTACAATCATCACCCTTTTCTTCCATCTTAATTAATTTAATTTCTAAATTTTTAAAATTTTCTTGACATTTAATTTGGGAATCTACCATACTGTCCTTCAAGGTATCTATTTGGGCTTGCAATCCAGACTGAAGTGCCCCATTTTCCTTTTCAATTTTACTTGTGATTTCCCCTTTTAAATTATTTAACTTATTCCCAAACTCAGTGTCAAAACCTTGAAATTTGTTATTCATTGTTTCTTCTAAAACCTTGGATTGTGCTGAAAAATGGTTTGAATTTTCTGTTTTTATACTATTGAATTTGCTTTCTATCTCAGCCGTCAGTACATCGTTATTTGCTTTACTGTCGGCTTTTATAGACTCTAACGTCTCATCTTTTATAACTTTCAGATGTTCTGCAATGTTATCCCCACTTTCTGTTTTAATCTTTTCTATCTTAGCCTTCAGTTCATTGTTCATTGTTATACAGTCGGCCTCGATAGATCCTAACTTTTGATTTATGGATTTGAACTCTTCTTTATTCGTACTTTGTTGGCTGTCCAATTTATTGTCTATAGCCGCCAACTTTTCCTTATTATCGGCTTTTATAGCCTCCAACTTTTCATTACTATCGGCTTTTATAGCCTCCAACTTTTCATTACTATCGGCTTTTATAGCCTCCCAAAGCCCTTGCAATTCCTCACTCAAAACCATCTTATTAGAATACAGTGGGCTACTCATGCCACATCGCTGGTACATGCTTGAGAGATGGTAATCTGAACCATTGTGTCCCATTTTCTTCAAAAATTTACTTTGGTACGGGTGTTTACTACAACGTACCCTTTTGATATCTTTATTCAATCTCATAAACTTTATGGAAGTATTTAAAAATTCAAAATTTCGAAAAACCATTTTTTTCAAAACCAATGAAAATTTTGATTTTTCGAGAAAACTCGGGTTTTCCCTAGGAAAACTCATCCCTGCGTACTGGGCGTCAAAAAGAAAATATAGAAGCCCCACGTTGAAGCCACTACACAAATATGAGTTTTAGGGGGATTTTGATTCAGGGCTACTCGGTGTGAGTTTCCAGGGACCCATGCGGTCCGTTAACATTAAATGTTGTAGCTACTCCTATCATTATCTTTACTTTTACGTGATATGACCGTCTTCAGTGTTCCTCTAATCATTAATCCAAGCACAGTAATTCTATGCCCCCCCCCCCTGTGCCCTTTCAGCAAGAAATATGCAAATCACAGTATGCCAGCAAAGCTCAAATCGGGATTTTCGGGGTTTTGGAATGTTCTCCCACTCTGTGACTTACACATTTTGGATTAAATAGAGGATACACTTTCAAAATAAAAACAAATTCAACTCCTATTTTAACACATTTAATTAACCAAATTATGGCGCTACAAACAAATAAAGTGAATAAACTATTGACCACTCCTTCTACTTGTCCAAAGTGAACAAGGAATATATCAAAACAAACTATTATTATATTAAAATAATGGTTGCATTCAAACCAACAACTCAAAATTATTTTCACTTCCATAATGTATCTATCTTAAAGTCCAATATAATCACGAGTTCTAATGGCTCGATACTATTCAATATTGACGGTGTCCTTCTTTTACACACATCGTTAACTTATTTTATGAGTTTCTTCTCACCAATAAAAATATGTAATCATATTTAAAGTACATATTACTTCTCTACTTAAATGTTTGGGTATTCCACACTATTCTCAACATTAGCATCTCTCTCAAGTTTTACACATTCACTACTGTGATCGGGAAAATACTTGTGTACTCCAGAGTTATAAAAGATTACTTGACAAAGTCAAAAACTATGATTACTCCCGGAATCTAGTTATCTTCATTAAACTCATGGCATCCTACATTCATACAACATTACATTGTTGTTGTTTGAGTCTTCAGTCTTTTGACTGGTTTGATGCAGCCCTCCATGCCTCCCTGTCCTGAGCTAATCGTTTCATCTCTACATAGCTACCACACCCTACATCCGAGGCAATCTGTTTAACATATTCTAACCTTGGTCTACCCCTACAGTTCTTGTCCTCGACCCTTCCTTCCATAACTAAGCTTGCTATTCCTGGGTGTCTTAGTATGTGTCCTACCAACCTATCTCTTCTCTTCATTAGCAGTCGCCAGAAACATCTCTCCCCTCCCACTCGCCTTATTACCTCTTCGTTTGTAACCCTATCTAACCATCTGATCTTCATCATTCTCCTGTAACACCACATTTCAAATGCCTCAATTCTCCTCTTTTCTGCTGCACCAATAGTCCAAGTTTCACTTCCATAGAGCGCCACGCTCCAGACAAAGGCTTTCAAAAATGACTTCCTAATACCTAAATCTATATTCGATGTCAACAGATTCCTTTTTTGTAGAAAGGCTTTCCTTGCCTGAGCCAACCTACTTTTTATATCCTCTTTGCTTCGTCCATCACTGGTTATTCTGCTTCCTAAGTAACAGAAGTCTCCTACTTCCTTCAGCTTTTCACCTGCCAATTTGATCTCCATAAAGGTTTCTGATTTATTTCGGCTGCATTCCAGATTTTTTTTTTACATTTATTAATTTTCATCATGAAGTCCTTCCGTAAGACGGAATCCATACCATTCAAAAACTCATTCAAATCCTCAGGCTTGTCGGCCAAGATGACGATGTCATCTGCAAATCTCAGAGTTGAAATTATTTCTCCTTGAATCTTCACTCCCACTTTAAATTTTTCTCCAATTTCCATCATTGGTTGTTCAATGTAAAGATTGAAAAGTATGGGTGATAAGTTGCAGCCTTGCCTTACACCTTTCATAATACCAGCTTCTCTCTCATATCCTTCAGCTCGAATGCCTGCTGTCTGGTTTCTGTATAGATTGTATATCACCCTCCTATCCCTGTACTTTATTCCAATAGATTTCAAAATGTCAAACAATTTAGTCCAATCAACGTTATCAAAAGCCTTTTCTAAGTCTACAAATGCCATGAACGTTCTCTTATCTTTCCTTATTCTACCTTCCAAAATCAGCCTAAGACTTAGTACAGCTTCCCTTGTTCCTACATTTCTCCTGAAACCAAACTGGTCTTCACCCAACTCAGTTTCTATCTGGCTTTCAATCCTCTTGTAAATTATTCTAGACAGGATCTTTGAAGCATGAGTAATCAAGCTGATTGTACGGTAATCTTCACATCTGTCAGCTCCCACTTTCTTTGGTATAGGGATGATAACATTCTTCTTGAAATCAGGGGGTACCTCACCTGTCTCATAAATCCTACACACCAAGTGAAATAACCTGATCAGACCTTCATCTCCTATGCAGCGTAGCAACTCAATCGGTATATCATCTATGCCTGGTGCTTTGTTACTGCCTAAGTCATCTAATGCTCAGTCAAATTCTGATCTCAATATTAAATCTCCTTTTGCATCCTCATCAATTTCCTCCTCCCTTTCCATTACATGATTCTCAATCTCCTTTCCCTTATACAAGCACTCTACGTAAGCTTTCCATCTCTCAACCTTTTCTTCCCTATCTGTTAGAGGCTTTCCAATAGTGTCCCTAATATTACAGCACTTAGTCTCCTTTTCCCCAAAAGTATTCTTAATCCTTCGATAAGCTGTGTCTACTTTTCCTAATTTCAGACACTTTTCTATACCTCTACATTTCTCTTTCAACCATTCTTCTTTCGCTTCCTTGCACTTCTTGTTAACCTCATTTCTCAGACGTCTGTATTCTGCTTTCCCCTCTTCATCTCTTAGATTCTTGTGTCTCCGCCTTTCATCCATCAATTCTAGTATATCCTGAGTGATCCACGGTTTTCTACCTATTCTTTCTTTCCTACCAATGTTTTCTTCTGCCGATTTTGTTATTTCATTCTTCAAAAGTGCCCATTCGTCTGCAATTGAAGTTTGTTTAGGGGTTTTGATTAGTCCTTCCTTTATACTCTTCTTGAATCTTTCGTTCACATCCTTTACTTTCAGTCTGTCTATTGCCCACCTTTTTGGCTTTTGACTTTTCTTCAGTTTCTTCAACTTTAATCTGCATTTCATTACAACCAGATTGTGGTCAGAGTTTATGTCAGCACCAGGATATGTTTTACAATCCAAAATCTGGTTTCGAAACCTCTGCTTGACCATAATGAAGTCGATTTGGTAACGCCCTGTATCTCCTGGTCTCATCCATGTGTATATTCTTCTATTGTGGTTATTGAATAAGGTGTTAGCTATGACCAACTCATGTTCGGTGCAGAATTCCAACAGCCTGCTTCCTCGATCATTCCTTTCACCTAATCCGAAATCTCCTACTATCTTCCCTTCTCTCCCTTTTCCTACCACAGCATTCCAATCTCCCATTACTATAACATTTTCATCACCTTTGATATACCTCAGAATGTCATCTATTTCTTCGTAGACCTTTTCAACATCCTCATCATCAGCTTGACTGGTAGGCATATAGACTTGTACCACTGTGGTGCACGTAGGTTTAGTATTGATTTTTGCTACAATAATCCGTTCACTGTATTGCTCATAATATTCCACCCGCTGTCCAAGTTTCCTACTCAATATGAGACCAACTCCTGCTTGGCCATTGTTTGATTTAGTGCTAATGACCCTATAGTCTCCTGACCAAAAGTCCTGTTCTTCCTGCCAGCGCATTTCACTAATCCCAACCAAATCCAACCTCAACCTATCCATTTCCCTTTCTAAGTTTTCTAACTTTCCACTTCCTAGCAGACTTCTAACATTCCACGCTCCGATCCGTAGAATGTCAGATTTCCTCTTTGTCACTTCTGTGATGTTAACCCCCTCTCGAGTAGTCCCCACCCGGAGATCCGAACGGGGAACTAGTTTACCTCCGGATTGAAATTTTACAAGGGAGGAGGCCATCATCATATGTAATTATGCATAGAGAGGTGCATTACATTAGGGATTTTTATTTGTTTATTTGTCTCATAAGACCATTATCACATAAAAAGCTAACGATCTGAACAGGCAAGCGGTACTTTCATCTACAAGGACCTCGGTTCAAATCCCGGGTCATTTACAACTTTTAAAACACTCACGGTGTATATTTACTTCTCTCAGACGGTCTTTTTCCCGACCTAGGGCACTTACAATAACAAGGGTAGACCGTAATCACTTGGGTGAGATTTATGACTAAGAGGGGACCCTCTTGCCGAGCAAGCGTGGTAGCTCTACTCAATGCTTTTAAAACAGATCTTTCTTTCTTC
Source organism: Meconema thalassinum (assembly GCA_946902985.2). Classification (NCBI taxonomy): domain Eukaryota; kingdom Metazoa; phylum Arthropoda; class Insecta; order Orthoptera; family Tettigoniidae; genus Meconema; species Meconema thalassinum. The sequence goes on along the minus strand of OX336388.2, from coordinate 1,452,013,742 downwards.
AGTTCTCTGGAGAGACCTAGCGTTTCTTTTCATACACTTTCAACAAACATTATTAGGTTCATAAACCACTTTCGTAACCTTGGCATTGATTAATTACGAAGGGTCCTCATTGATTGGTAAGAGTAATTCACAATACAACGACGAATAATTAGGGGCTTCAACAACTTGACGAGTCTGGGTTCGACTCTCATTAACATGCCTCGGGAACCATTCCCATACTTGAGGACTTATATAAATGCGACTAGGGTCGGCCGTGGCCTCCATTACCTGCGCTCATAATACCATACATTTGCTCCCTATTACAATAACATAACACACATAGCCTCGTGATCTACGTCACTATTAGAGGACTTACAACAATAGCTCAATTACCACAATCAACTACCCCTCGTAAGTAATTTACCAAGTACATTTCGATTCTACGCGTTCCTAGCGTGACAATTTACTTTAATGCGCTACATTGCGCTATACACTATTTTAAGGCCTAGCGTCTTCCAAAGAACTGATAAATTCCACATTAACAATTGATCCATATCTCAATTTTTATATTAATCCTTTCCCTTGACAATAATCGCTATATTTTAAGAACATGCATTAACACCATGTCTTTATATTTTTATTAAGGCTCAAACGCTCTTACTTTCATATCATTCAATTTAATCTTTATTTATATTTCCTTTCATTATTATTATTATTATTATTTATTACGCTTGCCTTTGTAACATTTGTCAAATACACTGACATTTTATTTCATACATTTCCTCTACGGGATTTCACATAATTATTTATAATCTCTCAAATTTTATTCGTTCAGACCGCGCTCTTATTCTGTTATTTGTTAATTAGAAATATCCCTCTATCTCAAAACTCCGGTGGATTGTACACAAACACTTTCCCAACACAAACATAATGAAAATCTTTACTCACATGTTATAGGTCTTCCTGACCTTTCTTCTCTTGCGATGGGTCATTTTTGCCCACTATTTTGAAATTACTCCATTTTGTACAAATTCATTTCATGTACTGACATCTCTTGACACACACTTAACTCGTATATATTTAACACTGATAACATTTTAAAATACACTGGTATATTCCCTCAGAATACACGACAAAAACACTGAAATTATTACTTTTAACACAAATTTATATATATTTACACTTCACAGATTCTAATCACTAAGGCTGCTATTAAGCCTTCACACGTGATTTCTTGACCTCCCGTCTCCAAGGGTGAAATTTAGTAAATGTCGGCTTCCTATCCTGTCAGAATGTGAAAGTCTCGAACCACCTACTTCTTACCTGGAATAATTCTCCTTCAAATTCCGTTCCTGACGATCTGCTATTTTCTCTGGCTCGAACGGCTCCCTTTTAGACCCTCTTGGTTGATCTAACGAAAGTCTATTCCGTCCGCGGTCCCCCAGAAAATCTATTGGTGTCCTATTGATTTCTAGCAACTCATACTCCTCGTAACTTAGTGCTTTTTGAATAGTTCGTCTGCTTTCTTGAAGCAATGTCTAGAGTTTCCTTCTCCTTTCTGCTTATTCGGTTCTCGAATTCCTATCTCTCAGGAATACCTTGCGAACCTCGTTCCGTCCGTCCCTACACGGTTTCTTTACAGTTGATAAAATGTTTATCTCGCTGTTACGTTACTTCAATACGTTATGATACTTTTGGTCGTCTAATTTAAGACCTATCGCCCTGAGTTCTAAGTTCGCAGCCTGCTTTGACTGTAATTTACTGAACTTTTCACTGTAAACTTTATACTGTCGGACCTAAATCCTGTAATTAGGATTTTCCTAATTCTCAACGCGGCGATACTGTAATAATACTTCTTGGCTACTCCTTGTGGATGCACGTTGGTTATCGATATAGCGACGCCCCTGGCTGTCGGATACTGTCTATACGAGGTAATACAGCGTTTCCCCTTAAGGAAAGCTTGTAGACTGTCTTCAGTGTGATGTAGCTTCACGTCCCCTGCACGATGTGATGTAGCATCTCCCCTCAAGGAGTACTGGTAAACTGCATGTACTGATACAGCGTGACGCCCCCCTCGGGCTGTCGGAATACTGCATTCGATGTGATACAGCGTGACGCCCCCTCACGAGCTGTCGGAATAACTGCATTTACTGATGCTCCAACGTCACGCCCCCTGGACGAACTTGTAACTGCATGATTGGTCTGGTTTGGCCTGGACTTTTATACTCTTTAGTAAAAAAAAAGATAAAATCCTAGTCCTTTTCGTGACCAACTTTTGAAATAATTGTCGCACAATTATAAAAATTATATCTCCAGAAAGCTCGTTTTCCAAACGTAAAATGATCTTCCTGCGCATGAAAATCGATCGTGCATTTCTGAGATATTAATTAATTTTTAGTCTTCAGCTGTGTGGGTGTTGCTGTTGAATTTTAAATTCTCCACTCCTCGGGTCTCAGTAAATCCCCGATGACGTGTGCTACATCTGCACTTCTCTCCTGGGCAATTATTAAAAGCATTTTCTCTACACAAAAATCTTTAATCCGAAATGATTCATAGTACTGTATTTATTTACTTACTTTTATTCTTGCAAATGGGTTAAATTTAATTATTATTCTTCTGGCACAGTTGCGCTGTTGCCGTTTTAATGCAAGGTAAGGTTTATTTCCGAGTCGTGCTTCTCTGTCATACACTCGAAACTTTCCACTCAGTCTATTTATACTCGTGACTGGTTCTTTATTAATGAGTCAGGCGTGATCTCATTTCTCGGCCACCTGGGTCTAACTTCTTACACAACGTTATGCTAGCATCCTTTGCTTGAAATCTTTCTATATGTTCCATTGGACTGTATATTTCTTTCCTTCCTTTTACAAAAATTACATGGATTCGACCTCCTTTGGGCCAATGGTACATGGGTTCAATTGACCTGTCCAGGATCATCCCTAGATATTTTGGATTGCTGCAGTGTTGAAGAATCTTGCCCCCGAATGTAACTGTAGGTTTGTAGTTCGCATCTTTGTTCCGCAGGTGGAAAATTGATACAACGGTCTTTTGAGGATTCGGTCCTAAACAATTCTGTTTGAAGTATTCGTCTAATATCTTCAGGTCTGATGTTAATGATGCTTCAGCACCCTGGAATCGTTGATCCTGCACGATCAAAGTAATATCATCAGCGTAAATAAATTTTCTGGACTTGGTTACTGGAAGGTTGTGCGTGTACAAATTAAAAAGGAGTGGAGCCAACACCGATCCTTGGGGGAGTCCATCATTTATTTTGTGCAAATTGCTTTTAGAGTTCTCTGAGAAGACCTGAAAGTATCTGTTGTTCAGCATGTTGCCTATTAGGGTAGTTAGTTTCTGACATGGAATGACGCTGATGAGTTTGAGCAGCAGTTTATCACGCCAAACGGTATCACAGGAAGCAGTTAGGTCTAAGAAGACACCAATGCTTACCAACTTCTTCTCAAATCCATTTTCGATATGAGTTGCTAATGCTAGCACATGTTCCTCACATCCTCTTCCTGGTCTAAATCCCCCTTGCTCCACATGTACAACCTTGTTGATAGCGGAGTATATTCTGTTATGGATTAGCCTCTCCAGAAGTTTCAGTGTCGCAGTAAGGAGTGCAATTGGTCGGTAGCTTTCAACTTTTGAAGCATCTTTGTTTGGCTTTAGAATAGCAAGGATCTTAGTTTTCTTGAAGAGAGGTGGCAGATTACCTGTTTCTAAGATGTTTGAAAAGAAATTGGTCAATAATCTGATAGTAGTTGGGCCACACTGTAAAAGGAACTCAGGGTAGATACCATCAACACCTGCTGCCTTTCCAGGTTTTATGCTTTTCATGGCTTCCATAATCTCTTTCAGTTGGAACGGTGCAGAGAACTCTGAAGTTTGTGGGGCTGACCGTTTTCTTGTATTCAGTAAATGTCTGACTTCCCTTTTTATGTGCTTATCCTTTGTTGATTTTGAGATAGAGATCATATGCTTGGCTACATCATCCAAATTTACACTGCATTTTTTGTCGGACTGTGATTCTTGCTGTATCCAGTTTACGGATTAAAGACCAGGCCTTTCTGCTAGAGTGAGTACAGTCCAAAGATTCCAGTCTCTTGCCATTTCTTACGTCTGTTTTCATTTAATGATTGTAGGAGATCAGAAGCAGTTATAGGATCACCATTATCTTCAAATTCTTTAAGGAGCCTCTCACTATCTTCGTTCCAGCCTGGGATGTACTGTTTACGATAACCTCTTGGTATGCACCGTTGTGTTGCAGCTTTTAAAACACCAATGAATCTGCTATAGTTGTTGAAGGTTGGCTTTATCCATCTTATGTTGGAATCAGTCTGTTTCGAATACTCCGGCCAGTTAGCTTTACTGAAGTTCCATCTTGGCTTTGGGTAGGAGAGGATGGTGGGTATGAACAAGCAGCCTGTCTCGAGAATTACTGGTCGATGTTGACTGTGGGGGAATCTGGTTAATACTGTGCCCTGCACCTTATTGGGTATGTTTGGAGACTGCGTAGTGAAGCTTAGATCGGGTGTATATCCCTTATTCCATCGCGCAGAGAAGAACGTTTCCTTGTCTTTAGCATCATACACAAGTGTGAGGTTTTCTGTTTCCATCCAGTCAATAAGTTTCTGTCCATTTTCATCATTCTCTTGGTATCCCCAGAGGGTGTAAAGCAAAAGGAAGGAAGCTTGTAGTTTAACGTGACCGTTAATCTCGCGATCATGAGCCACGGGACCTCCTTTTTACGTGGAATCCGAACCACAGGACATGGCATTTCACATCGAAAATCTCACATGCATTGACCGGGAATCGAACCCGGTCCGCCTTGGTGAGAGGCATACAGCTTGACCGCTGCGCCACCACGCCCCCCCCCCCCCAGAGGGTGTGATGGCTGTTTAAATCACCAGTGATGATGCTAGGATGTTGTAGTGAGGGCAGAGGTGGAGAAGGCCAGATGTTTCCTGGCGGTTTGTATAAATTGACTATCGTCAAGTTACCCACCTTGATTGTTGCTGTAAAGATGTTGTCATCTTAAGTTGATGGGAGGACCTCATAATTGCTGATGTTATTTCTTACGTACGTTGCTAATCCATACTTGGGGTGATTGTTTCTTGCTACAAGCTTGTACCCTGGGATCTTTCCCCTATGGTAAAGTTGCAAGTCGTCTTCAGCATGGGTTTCCTGGAGTAAGATTATGTCAATTTGATGATTTTTCAAGCTTTTGTATAGATATTCACACTTTGCCCTGCTTATACTTTCTACACACATCAAAAAAAGTTTTGCATCACCTCGGTTCCCAGATCTCCGGCATATAGACGTTGACCGTGTATATTGTATCAAAGATCCAGTCCCTTTGACTGTTCATAGATGTCACTAAAACTGCTCAAAGATGTAAACAACCATGCATGAGCAGGGCCTATTAGACGGAGGGGGTACGACAGCCGATCAGTTCCAGTCATTCCACCAGGACGAAGGTACGCTGCTCATGTTGTCTGTAGTTCTACCATGCCTAGAAGGTCAATACCGCAGTTCGATCGCGTCCGCATTGTTACTTTGTGTCAAGAAGGGCTCTCAACAAGGGAAGTTTCCAGGCGTCTCAGAGTGAACCAAAGCGATGTTGTTCGGACATGGAGGAGGTACAGAGATACAGGAACTGTCGATGACAGGCCTCGCTCAGGCCGCCCAAGGGCTACTACTGTAGTGGATGACCGCTACTTACGGATTGCCGCTCGGAGGAACCCTGACAGCAATGCCACCATGTTGAATAATGCGTTTCGTTCAGCCACAGGACGTCGTGTTTCAACTCAAACTGTGCGCAATAGGCTGCATGATGCGCAACTTCACTCCCGACGTCCATGGCGAGGTCCAGCTTTGCAACCCCGACACCATGCAGCGCGGTACAGATGGGCCCAACAACATGCTGAATGGACCCCACAGAATTGGCATCACGTTCTCTTCACCGATGAGTGTCGCATATGCCTTCAACCAGACAATCGTCGGAGACGTGTTTGGAGGCACCCTGGTCAGGCTGAACGTCTTAGACACACTGTCCAGCGAGTGCAGCAAGGTGGTGGTTCCCTGATGTTTTGGGGTGGCATTATGTGGGGCCGACGTACGCCACTGGTGGTCATGGAAGGCTCCGAAACGGCTTTACGATACCTGAATGACATCCTCCGACCCATAGTGCACCCATATCGGCAGAATATTGGAGAGGCATTTGTCTTCATGGACGACAATTCTCGACCTCATCGTGCACATCTTGTGAATGCGTTCCTTCAAGATAACGACATCGCTCGACTACAGTGGCCAGCATGTTCGCCAGACATGAACCCTATCGAACATGCCTGGGATATGTTGAAAAGGGCTGTTTATGGACGTCTTGACCCACCAACCACTCTGAGAGATTTACGCCGAATTGTCGTTGAGGAGTGGGACAATTTGGACCAACAGTGTCTTGATGAACTTGTGGATAGTATGCCACGACGAATACAGGCATGCATCAATGCAAGAGGACGTGCTACTGGGTATTAGAGGTAGTGGTGTGTACTGCAATCTGGACCACAAATGCTGAAAGTCTAGCTGTATGATGGTACAACATGCAATGTGTGGGTCTCATGAGCAATAAAACGAGCTGAAATGTTGTTTGTGTTGATCTCTATTCCCTTTGTATTTAAAGGTTCCGGAACTCTTGGAACCGAGGTGATGCAAAACTTCTTTTGATGTGTGTATATTGAAGTGGTAGATTTGTAGTGATGGTCCAATCTTACGAACATGAGGGTCCTGAGAAGGACCTATTTGGGTATCTTTTCTCCTTGACTTTAGACCGAGAGGTCGTTTACGACAGTTGCTGTTGATGGTGGCGTTTGGTAGCAAAAGTAGAAACTACTTAAAAATTGATCGTCTGCAGTCCTTACCTGAATTACAGATAACACACACTAATACAGCCATCACAATTAACACTGGTTATCACACAGATTCTACACACACCCACAGTACACGGGGCTACATGACCGCGTTGTCGCAGCCCTAAACTGAGGAACCAACCACTCTTAATATTAAAAGATGTATAGTTAAGCCAACTATAATGTTGTATGGCGCCGACCGCGTGGTGGTGGGGTTGTGTGCCTGCCTCGCACCCGGATCCGTCAGGGAATTCAGAAACTGACGTGAGCGGAAACGGGGTGCTTTCAGCCTCGTGTGGATGATTGAGTAGCTGCCTGACAGTCAGGCAGCGCTCCGGTCACGGAGAACAAGATTAACGGGTACTCAACTCGCTGACCACGCGTCATACTCCATAATCTGCATGCCAAATGGCTGGGCAGCGGTCGCTTGCTAGGCCTAGGCCCTTCATGGCCTGTAACGCCACAGGATTTGATTTGTTTGTGAGGCTAATTTAAAAAATTAAGTACCTTTCAGCTCTATTAGATATTAATTCACTGAAAATAGCTTTCCAAGATTTTAAATGGTATTCCATTATGATTATTAATAGCAAGACTATTACCAACATGAAAATAATTGCACAATCGTTTACCAAGCTGTACCAAATTTCGTAAGATTTGGTACAGATGTCCATCAGAGGCACGAAAGTAATCATTGATTTCGTTCCATTCGGTTTCACCGTGTTCGAATTAATAGGGGAATCGATTTTGACACAAAGATGGCCGCCATCCGCAAACTATTTGGCTAATGACCTATTAGATTGGTCAAAGGATGCTCCCTCCATAAAGGTATGTTGTTGCAAAATTTGGTAGAGATCGGATGAATAGGTTAATCGTAATTTGATTTAAGCTTTGGACATTTGTGTGGCCGCCATTACGTTTCCTTCAAGATGGCGTTGATATAAAACATGACACTGAGGTGCCCTTTGCAAGTGCTACCTCTGTACCAAATTTCGTTCAATTCGGTTCCACCGTGTTCGAATTGATAATGGGGGGGGGGGGGGAGTACACTCACAGACACACAGACAGACACAAAAATTTTCGCCCAGTGTTGATCTCATAAGTCTACTTTCATTTTTTGATGTAACTCTTCTCCATACCTCTCACAAAAGAGGTTAGTTAGTTATTGTTGTTTTAAGGGGCGGAACTACGATGTCATCTTCCCCTCCCCCCTTAAAATGCGTGCTGAAATGGGCGTAGGAAGACGAGACAAAGATCATTTTCAGCGTCTCATTGTGAGAAACAAAACTCGGAGGCCCTACGGGCACCAAAAACCACATTTTAAGGTCCTAAAACCATCAGATTTTGTGATATTTCCAGAAAACTAATTTCATTTATTAAGCTATTGAAAGAATGCAAGCCGGTAACTATGACAACACTATCTCAGAAGCCCATCTATTTCTGTAAGAAACAATGCCATTCCATTTTTGCATTTATTACAATACTGTGAACGTTCACAAACGGCTATAAGGTTATCACGGAACCAACTTAAGCTGTAAAATTCATCAATACGTATATAATGAGCTTGAGGGGGTCAAGGGGTACTCTTGAATTTCTTCATCCGATTTACACGTGCGGGTGTGGTACTAAAGGACTATTATATCCCTATCCCTATATTATTATATTATGGCGTACAAGGACGAGATAAAACTAATTTTCATCCCCTCGATGGCTCGGAGGCTACTACGTTTTAAGGCTCTAAAACCACATTTCTGAGATATTCCCAGAAAACTTATTTCAGTTAATAAACTAATAAAGATAGGTTTTGTGATGTAATGATTTTTGCTTAGGGTTCGTCTTTTGTCTCTTTGAGGACGGTTTGTTGTTGCTTACAAGACTGAGTGCCTGTCAGCTGTTACGAAGACAAGAGAAGGTGTGCCTGCCATGACAGTGGAGAGAGGTTTGATTTGATATCGGCGACTTCTGGATTCTGATTTAAAGGGAATAATTAAGAAATGATGAGTAGTTTGTCCTCTAGGACATTATCCCAATAATTGTGGGTATTGTACGACATCGTGAAGAATTTATTCTACTGAATAATTGTTTTATGGATCAGATCTACGATAACTGTAATTGAGTGGTCCCTTCTAATATCGAGCTTCTAGTTGGCAACTATCTTGAAGGGTGAATGATATTGGAGAAAAGTAGAAAGTACCGAAGCTAAGGAAAGTTAATCACGACATTTCTGAATACGTATTAAAGGTTAAAGGTGGAAAACCCACGTAAGAAGTAAGTAATTATATGTCTTGTCATATCCACACCTTTGCATGTTAATTTTATGTTGTGTTTTGAAATGTTTATGACTTGTAAGTGTTATACATGATTAATAGAGGTTATATGTCATTCTTATACAGTGTATTATTTCTGGGCACTGGGTTTCTCAATAGTTCCGTGGTAGCAAACCTCTGGGGGTATAAATAAGTGGCCTAGCCATACACAGTACAGTAATGTCAAAAAAAGTTGCGCAGTTGTATCAGTAGCGTGGCTAGGTTTATTACTTTTGTTAGTTTTGGAACTATTGAGGGCCTAGGCTTAAGAGAGAGTAAGATGTTCTTAAACATGAGATTTTTAATAGGGTTTTATTTTGGTGAATGTTTTTAATTTGTGTATTCTTTGTGTTTCATGTACCTAATTGTGCCAAAAATGGAAAAACGAGTTCTTCCAAACATATATTATCTGAGGAAAGATGAATTGGGGTTTGAAATCTTAATTCTTGAAGGATTCCACAGGGAAACAGAGAGGCTGACTTGGCTGTGTTGAGGTCTTTACGCGATGCTCCTGTAAATATCCCGCCTATTAACAGCGAATATTGGGAAATTGTTAAGTCTGGTGTCATTACATCTGTTTCAAACTTGTTAAGTGCTTGTGCTTCTTTGGAAGGTGTTTTCGATTCGTCTGAATATCAGGGAAATAAATTAAAGTGGCGTGCTCTACATTGGTTATTGAGATTAGCTGATTTGATTTATGTCTGGTCAGAAGTTGATGACGGTATTTCATTTGCAAATGAATTGTCAAGTTTGCGTGATAGGTTGGCTGTTGTTTACGAACGTATGTTTTCTGGTGTAACCGGTGATTATAAAAGTGAATCTTTGGCGTCGTCAATCAGTGGAGGTTCTGAGAATGGTGATCGGTGTGAAGTGAATGTTGATAATAATTTGGTTGAAGATGTAGAATCTGTGTTGTCGATAAATGATTTACGAATTAGTAATCCTGCTGTTATGCAGAATCGGAATGGGTCGTCTAGTTAGCCTTCGAGAAATATGTCATGTTTAGTTAGGCCTAATTCTATTGACCAGGCTAATTTAAATAATGGATGCAACTTGTCATCTGGGTCCTTATTGAGAGAAAATTGTGCGAATGCCTCAATTAATCTAACTTCTGGAATTTCTCGTTGTGTGAAGTCTGTACAAACCAGTGAAAGTTTAATTAATGTAACTGATGTTGTCGAGCATCATTTAATGAAGCATAATTTGAATTTAGGTGATTCTTCTCAAGAGTGTTACCCTGGAAATGTCTTGTCAGATATCAATGTTAGATTTTCTACGTTACCCAATCCTGTAGCCTTGATTTTAAGGAATTTTCACATCTGTAATGGTACGGAAAATGATTTATTAGTGCAATTTCTAAGGAAATTTGTAGAACTGAAAGACAGTGCCGTGGTGTTTGGACTGTCCGAACGTCAAATATTTAGAATGGTGTTTCATTGCACTTCGGGTATGCTTAGACAGATCTTAATTAATAACATGTCTGCTGGAATTCCTTAATTAATTTTCAAATGGAAGTTTTAAATTATTTTATTACCCCGTACACCTTGTCAGATCTTCATCGAAGCTATTTATTCAGAGGACAGAGAATGGATGAAACACTGAACGATTATTTTGTGGATGTTAGGTATTATGCTAAAGTATTTGCTGTTCAGTTGTCGGAGGAACAAATCGTTGCCTCAATAGTCGAAGGAATTAACCCCATTTATAGATTGTGTTTAACCATGTGCTAGGCCTAAGATTTATAAGGAGTTTTATGATATTGTTCTTTCTGCTGAGAAGTTTTAAAAGGCAGATGCTGTTCGCATGGCAAATTCATCGCTACCATATTCTTCTATTCAGGGTACCTTTGGGCAAATTGGTTCTCAGCCTGTTTTTCAGTGGACGAGTGCTGTTCAGTCTGGAGGAAGACAACCTGTTCAGGGTTTTAATAATGCTTTATTTCAGGGAGAGGTATGTCAGGATGTTGTTCCTGTTTCTGGTCCATACCATAATTTTCAGGGGCGTTCCAACCGGAGATATGGTGAGAGAGATACATATCGAGGTAAGCGGTGCGACTTATGTGGGTCGTATAATCACCTTAGACGTTGGTGTGATGCCAGAATGAATCATAATTCCTGAAGATGTTGTGGTGATCTTGTATGTACTGTATTGTATTTTCAAAATTGTGTTTGATCTTTGGAAACCACACACATGTATGTATGTTTGTATCTTCTGTGTGAATTGTATGTTTGATGTTGTGGTGGTTGTCACAATTTATTTTCAAAATTGTGTTTTTTTTTGGAAACCACACACATGTATGTATGTATTTTCTGTATGAATTGTATGTTTGATGAGCGATGGATGGATTTGTGTGTATTGTGTATAAATGTCTAGCCGTACACAGTACAGTAAAGTCAAAAAAAAGTTGCGCACTTGTATTGCTTGAAGGAATGTCGAACGTCGTTGATTGATTTTTGTTAATCTTTTGGTTAACCGAAATCAACAACACGTGCTTCTTAACATGTCAATTGTGTCAATAAGTATCAGAATACGTTGGTTTAGCGTCCCTATTAACGACTGCGGCTTTTAGAGACGTCGGGATTTTGCCCCGCAGAGGATCTTTAATGTGCCAGTAAATCTTCTGACATGAATCTTTCGTACTTGCGCACCCTTAAATGTCAATTGGCTGCGCCAAGATTCGATCATGCAACCTTGGAAACAGCAGGCGAATACGTTACCGCTGAGTCTCTCAGCCAGTGTTATGTCAATACCACTTGACATTGAAGTTAGCTGAGTATACTAAATACGGTGTGAATAATCCATTTATACTACAGTAATACAAGTGAAGTACAATGAAAATTATTCTTAAAATCAGCACAAGAGAGGGAAGGAGACAGCAGTTTCCTCACGGGGTTGGACAATCAACACATCAAGAGGTAAGCCACAATCTACCATTGTAATACTGAAGATAAATTCTTCCGCATTGATAAATCAAACGTAATATCACTTACTAAGGAACAGTGATCACCAAAAAAAAAAATCTGTTTATGCTGACATTTAAGATTTGGATTCAACTTGTATGAGAATGAGTAATTTGTGACTGTGATGATGAACAGCTGTGTGAAGTTTACGCATATAAAGAAAAGATAAATGCAAGTGAATTTTAACCAATAGGCACATTCCCTTGGAGGGAAATTGATGAAATGTTGATTAGATTTCATTTTTGGCCAATTTTCATTCATGAAAAAATAGGTTTATGAGATCACCTTTTGCCCGTGGTGTGTGTGTGTGTGTGCCCCACTTCCCCTAATCAATATTAACATCTGGAGCGATTTCAATGAAACTCGGTAAGTTCATAGCACTATTTTATCCGACCCCAACTGTGCCCTTCAAATTTCATTACGTCTCACCAATGCAACATGGCGGCGGTACGAAATATTTCACCGGCATCCTATATCTCTGAAACTATTACCGATATCACTCTGAAATGTTGTATAGTGATAAAAGGTACTACTACAAGTTCACCTATGTGACTTTCAAAAACCTGTTAAGTACAAAACGAACATGGTGGCCAAGCGAATTTGAAATATTTACATAGGATTTCCTCGTCATTTAATCATCTGAGCGCAGTGAAATATGGCACAACGAATGTTTATGCTCATTACAATGCACTGGTATCTAATTGATTGTTTACATAACCTCAAGATGGCGGCTGTGCAAAATTAAGTTTTTATTTCTTGTGTCCTAAGCATGCGATCGAAGCCAACGTTTGAATAATGAACCTACGCAATAATTGTCATCTAATAGTACATAACTCTATGGCCTACATATACCGTATATAATCAACATGGCGACCATCCGAAATATTTAGATGGTTCTTAATATTATCGAATCTATTACAGCAAGCAAACTGAAATTTTGTATTTTGATAGAGCCAATTAACATTAGGTTATATGAAAATAGGGTATATAATTCTTCACGGAACTACTGTTTAAAATATATAGGCCTATTGTCCGTCCATAGTTAAGAGAGGAAGAAAGCTTGTAATTTTATGTGACTGTTAATCTCGCGATCATGAGCCACGGGACCTCCTTTTAACGTGGAATCCGAACCACAGGACATGCATTGGCCTGGAATAGAACCCGGCCCGCCGAGGTAAGAGGCCAACAGCGGTTAAGAGAGAACTATCGCTTCTATGGTTCAAGTGTTGCCGCGTGTAGCGGCTAAGCTATAGTACAGCGCAACTCGAGGAACTAGGACACTGATAACAGCAACAATTAATCAAGTCTAAGAACGGAAGATGCAAACAATAACAACAACAGCAACAACTCCGCAATGTGTCACTTTCTGACGTCATGGCCTTCTCAAACGATGTCCAGAAAGATGTACCCATGCTCACTTCATCTAAGTTCTGGTCGTGATGAAATTCACGGCGATGCGGTGTAAGTGATCAAACTCATCTGCTTGGAACGTAGGATATTAGGTTTCGAATCCCTACTCTGGTCTCATTTTCAATTTTTTCTCAACACATGTGGCCTCTTCAAAGCCACCACGAAGGTTTCATTTGTCAACCCTATCATATAGTTATTTAGTTTGTTATTGGAGTTTTAAGGGGCGGAACAGCGAGGTGTTCTGCTCTCAACTTTTGCCCATAATTTCACCATATTTATAGTTGAATTTTGTTATCATAATTTGGTCAATTCGATGATTTTTTCGTTTTTTTTTTTTTTTTTTTTTTTTAAGCGTATGGCTTTTAGTGCCGGGAGTGTCCGAGGACATGTTCGGCTCGCCAGTTTTGTAGCTGCTTCGAGACGGACACCCAATGGGTGAGCTACAAGTACCGTTGGGGAGGAAAGTTGGAAGGGAAGGGCGAGGAGTTGGAAGGTAGCGGCTGTGGCCTATAGTGAGGGACCAACCCCGGCATTTGCCTGGAAGGAAGATGGGAAACCACAGAAGACCATCTTCAAGGTTGCCGGCGGGGGGATTCGAACCTCCTCGCCTCCCGGATGTGAGCGACTGCCATTAGTCATGCCGTAACCACCACGGCTAACTCACCCGGTGATTTTTTCGTTGATCTTCAGGTATGAATTAAACATAGTCCACTGCAGATGAAACTTTGATCATCTCGTGACGTAGTGACTAGCAGTCTTGGCTGTCACTGTGGAGGTCCGGATTTGATTTTAGGTTATGCTAAAAACATCTTGTCTCAGGGTATATTCTAGCCTGTGAGGCAGAGCTGAGAAGAGGTGGGTTTGATATTCACTTCAGCCATCCTAGAAGTACTTTCAGTGGTTTCCCCAGTTCTACTCCAGACGAATGCTGGGTTGGTACTGCCCCTTTAATTGAATTATTTAGGGACAAAATGAGAGTATTTTCCGTCCCCATGATAAATTTTAACCAGCAAATATAATTTCTGGAAGTGTGACACAGGAGTGTAGTGTTACAATCTCGAGACTGTGGGAGAGCCCGATCACGTGATATATTGCACAATGGACGCTTCTAGAAGGCTATATTTAGCATAGCAAGAGCGAGTTTGGAAATTAATATTATAAATATTGTTATAAATTATGCTATTGGATCCCAGCCCAGAGCCAATGAGAACAGGTCTTATTGAAGACGGGATCAACTTTAATTACACAACATGATGAAATTATGCATTTAGGCCCTTAGGAGAAGATTTTCTTATTTGGTAATGAAGAGAATATTAAAAGAAATTATGTCTGATACTTTAAAAACCGCAGATCGGTTAATCTACGCAGTAATAAGCATTGGTAATCTACGCGCTAAAATTATGGTGGGAGATTGATATGGCCGCCAAAAATTCGACTTGGAGGGGGAGATCCAAGGATCGAGGTTCTTATTCCAGCAGACTTTGAAGAGTGAGGAAGTGTTTTTACTGGGTTAACGGAGATCCCAAAGCTTAGTCCGAGTGCGACGACTGTCGACTTGTGGAGACGCGAGCATAGCTAGGTGGAACGTAGGAGGTCACCGCACTTCCATTCTACGTGAAGTTGCGAGGAACATTGTATTGATTATATCTAATATATAAAAGTGAAAGTCTGTAAATATGTATGTATGTATGTATGTATGTGGGTTGGTTCCGTATACAAATCTACACCGTTGCACCAATCTCAATCAAATTTTGCATACACATAGTTTAAGACCCAGAAGGAACCGCTGACTGCATGAATTTTCGATAGTCTTTCTCATTCTTCTGATTTCGGCCCTTTTGCACTCGAGCAAAGACTAATACATTCATAAAAGATACTCATGAAGGAATGGCAAGGCAGATCGTTTCCATGGCAACATAGCTCAAGTCGAGACACGGCCGACTGGATGCCAGTTGCGCTCTGCACTGCCGGTATAGAAAATGAGCTTCTATACATCAAATCCCGTTAGTTACTCAAATGCTCACACAGCACTGTCAACCCAGTATAGCAAAACAAAATCTTCACACTATTTGTAAATATAATTTCCGCAATATCAAAATGCAAATTATATCACAAAATAATATAATAATAATAATAATAACCCCTGACACTACAGCCCATGAAGGACCTAGGCCTACCAAGCGACCGCTGCCCAGCCATTTAGCCTTCAGATATTGGGGTGATGCGTGATCAGCGCATCGGGTTCCCTCGGCCGTTAATCTTGGTTTTCGTGATTGGGGCGTTGCCTCACTGTCAGATATCTACTCAATTGTCCTCACGAGGCCGAGTGCACCCCGTTCCAGCTCTCACGTCAGTTTCTAAAATCCTTGACGGAGCCGGGAATCGAACACGGGGCCTCTGGGTGAGAGGTAGACACGCTACCCCATCACCACGTGGCCGGCCACAAAATACAATAGCGTGATAATAATTGACAGAAACTAAACATATCTTTGCACCTTATTAAAATAGAATTCCATTAGGTTCACTCGATTTATATAAAACTTAATGAACTTTCCTGCTGAGTGGTTAGTACAGAAGTTATTTGGAAGCAACCGATAGTTCGGCTTCCGCAATAGTATTCGTAATCGGTGATACCAATTTCTCTGCAATGACGCTGGGAAGACCGCTGCTGCGGTCAGGCTAATGAGTGGAGGTGATTACAGTTCTGAGAAATGCAATCCAAACATTTCATGCAATAAATTCTTTCCACTGTGAATACAACTTAAACCAGACTTTCAGTTTTCATTGTCGAAAAAGATATTGCTGAAATTGTAATTTGATGATGATAGTTGATGTTAAAGGGCCTAACATGGAGGCTATTGGCCTCTTAATTCTTTGGGATGAAAATGAAGAATGATGATAAAATGATCACTAGAACTAAAAATAACTAAAATTTACAACGAAATTACGGATTAGGAGAACAAAAGAACAAAAAGGAAGAAATAAGGGAAATAAAATGCGGGTAAATGAAGTGCTCTTAACCCTCAAAAAATGAGAATTGACGGATTTGGTAAGGTGTGCCATGAAAGGCAGATAGGAAGAGAAGTAGGAGAGAGACCACCCCAGAATCACTGGAAAAAGGGAAAAAACAGATCCAGCTCAGGAATTCTCCCAAACCCAACAGCCGTGAGCCCTTGAGGGTGTAGCACCTCCAGTGGTGGGGCTACACACACCCTGCCTCCTTTATGACCTCGTGCAGAAGGGAGCAGATATGATGAAAAGATGCACTGTACGGTGATTCCGTAGTTAATTGGATATCATCGTAGGTATCAGAGGCAAAGAAGTCCCTATCATGTGCGTTACTAACATTGGTCAAGTACTATCCCGGCATTTGCCTGGACAGAGTGCAGAAAAACCACACTCAAGATAGGTTCCAACCTACGATGTCTGGACTTGGTGCAGCTGCCCTCGCAACCGTGGTGCACGATTAAACGATCACAACTACGGTGCGGGACTCTCAAAATGACAATTACACACAACGGACGAAGGAGTGTTTGTGTCCGGAACAAAGTTATCGCCGGAAATCACCTAAGTCAATCATCTCACCTAACTTTGTCTCACGTAAACTCGGGAAATGAAAGCACACCTCCTGTGGAGGAGCAAGAGTAGTGTTGAATGCGACATCTACCATCGGTACTTGCAACTGGCATATGTAAAGCCATTGTAGATACACTTTGTTCTCTTTGATAATAGCTTTAAACTGCCTGTTCATTTAACACAATACAAGAAAGGTTGCAGCACTATTTTCACTGCCAGCTGGATCGCATCCCTCCTGGCTGCTTTAAACTGCCTGCCCATTCAACACACAGACGCGTACAGGATCTTTTCACAGTAGCGCTTCATTCGTATTTACGTCTTTTTCCAGAACTAGCTCTGACGTTATTCCATTTCTTACTACCGTCTATTTAAGTTGTAGGACTTTGCTACACCCATAAAATATTAAACAATAGACAAATCATTTTCTAAATGAAACATTGTGTTAACCTGAAGTAAGTTATCGCATTTATTAAATTGATATTCATTCAATGTCATTTAAATTAGAATTGCATAATGATTTTAATACATTTGTAATCTGAGTCACATTTATAATTATATTTGTTTTTTCCATTGCTTTATTTTTAGACACCATATACTTTGAGCTAACCTCTTTACTTTCCACTACGTCGCGTTACTTGAAGCCGTTTGATTAGAATGGCTTATGGATCTTTAAGCATACAGTCTCTATATTAATTATACACGGATTGGTGAAGTATTGATATTCCATGTCTGCCATTTCAAGCATTTGACCTATCTTACGAAATACTTTAGGGGCTAAAGAAGAAGCCCAATGTGTTCTCAATCAATGCATCTCATTTGACATTAAACTGGGATTATACGTTGCTGCATTGCACAGACCAAGGATCATGTAATATGGGGCGCGCACTGGTCGGTGGGTTGGTGGGATCCGGGTCTCGAGCGCGGTTTGTGGTGGAAGCCGGTGGAAACCATGCACCGCTGGTCTATTTATTTATCTTCTCATCTGACAGGGTTTGTGATATTATGATGTATTTATTCCAAATGCACTTTCATGCGCAATTATACTATTAATTAATTTACTTTTACAAGATGAGATAGATTAGTTGGTTCCTCTGTTTAGGGGCTGCGACATCGCGGTCATGCAGCCCCGTGTACATTGGATGTGTGTAGAATCTGCCTGATAACCGGTGTTAATTGTGATGGCTGTATTATTGTGTATTATGTGTAATTCAGGTAAGGACTACAGACAGTCAGTTTTAAGTAGTTCCTACTTTTTCCAAATGCTACCGTCAACGACACCTAGCTGCAAACATGGCTAATAGATACTCCCGCAACCAGACGGTGACCGTTGGAACATAATAGCGTTAATCAAATTTTACTTTCACTCGAGTGTAGTTAGTGGAACGTTCTTTCACATCACATAAATCTATGTCGTATGACATGGGCCCACCGGCTTTCCTTCCCCTACGAAGGAAGGCATACTGAGGGATTTTAACGCTCTTCAAAACTCCGATGACTTCGGCCGGGTTTGAACCCGTGACCTTGGGCATAGAAGTTCAGCATGCTACCAAATACGCCACCAAAGCCGCCCAATATGAGATAATAGGCATGTAAATACAGTAATACGATTTCCTAATATGCAGCTATAGTAGACTACACACTGCCTTATGTACATGAATAAGCCATTTCTCATTAATCACACCATTGTGCGGGGTTATAAATCGTAAGTATATTTGACTCCAGAATGATGACTTTATATTCCAAATATTGAATAATTTAAATATTGTTTCCTTTCAAAAAGGTAGATGCAACAATTTAACAAGTAGTTCCGTGAAGAACTATACAGCCTATTTTCATATATCCTATTTATGTTAATTGCCACTATCAATATACAACATTTCAGTTTGATTGCTGTAATAGATTCGTAGATATTGAGAACCGACTAAATATTTCGGATGGTCGCCATGTTGGATTTTATATATGTAGGTCCTAGAGTTACTGTTACATGAAGATTATTGTGTACGTGTAGCATTTAGACTTGAATCGCATGATTCGGACACAAGAAGTAACAAGGAGATTTTAAAATTTCGCACAGCTGCCATCTTGTGGTTATGGAAACAATTAAAATAAATTAGATGCCAGTGGATTAACATTCGTATAAGGATTTACTGTACCAAGTTTCACTGCACTCGGATGGTTAAATTGCGAGAAACGTCCATGTGAATATTTATATTTCGCGTCGCCGCCATGTTCGATTTGTGATCACCAGGTTATTTAAAGTACTATAGGTACTAGCACTTATGAACAATCAGAAATTCAGTTTGATTGCTATAATAGATTCGTAGATATTCAGAGCCGTCTAAATATTTCGGATGGTCGCCACGTTGGATTGTTAAATGTATAGGCCATAGAGTCATGCACCATTAAAGAAGAATTATTGCGTAGGTTCATTATTCAAACTTTCACTTCGATCGCATGATTACGACACATGAAATAAAAACTTAATTTTCAAATTCGCACAGCAGCCATCTTGAGGTATTGTAAACAATTGAACTAAATTAGATACCAGTGCATTACAATGTGTATAAACATTTCCTGTACCAGATTTCTTTGCGTATGGAACATTAAACAGCGAGAAATTTCTATTTAAAATTTTCAAATTCGCTTGGCCGCCATGTTCGTTTTGTAGTTAATCGGTTTTTGAAAGTCTTATAGATGAACTTCCAGTAGAGCCCTTTATCTCCGTACAAAATTTCAGGGTGATGCCGCTAATAGTTTCAGAGGTATAGAATGCCGGTGAAATATTTCGCACATCCGCCATCTTGTGGTTATGTAAACAATTGAACCAAGTCAGATGTCGGTGTATTACAATGTGTAGAAATATATACTGTACCAAGTTTTATTGCGTTTGGTTGGTTAAATCGGGAGTAACTTCTATTTAAAAGTCGCAAATTCGCGTGGCCGCCATGTTGGTTTTGTAGTTACCAGTTTTTCAAAAGTCACATGGGTGAACTTATAGTAAATTCCTTTATCACCGTAATAAATTTCAGGGTGATATCCTAAATAGTTTCGGAGATATTGAATGCCGGTGAAATATTTCGCACAGACGCCATGTTGGATTGGTGAGACGTACCATAATTTGGAGGGCACGGTCGAGGTCGCCCGGAATAGTGCTATGAACTTACCGAGATTCATTGAAATCGATCCAGCCGTTTAGATTTTATTAGGGACACACACACACACCTCTCTCTCACACACACACACACACACACACACACACGCACACACACACGGACAAAAGGTGATCTCATAAGCCTATTTTTTTCAAAATTGAAAATAGGCTAAAAATGAAAGAGAACTATGTGATTGAGACGTCTAAATTACACCCATTACAAAAAATAAAAAATAAAGACTATCAGGAAAGTACTGTAATTGTGAGAATAGGTCCTTGAGAAATATGATGCATTCTCTACTACGTTATTGTACTCCACAGTACCTTTCGCCTATATTTACAGTGAGTTAATAGTACACTTGATTAACTTCAGAGTCCAGGGGAACTATGTTCTAAACTCACTTAGGGGCAAAGTGAATATACCTTGCGTAATATATTGGCATGTATCTTTCTATAATATGTAAATACACCTCTCGGGCAACGCCGGGTAAAATAGCTAGTCTCATATATAATTGAGATCAAAATATAAAGAAGCGAATATATATAAAGAACAGGTCGCTTACTATATATTGTGAAAAGTCGAGCGTTTTAATATTCACCGTTTCGACAATATAATCCTGTCAAGTTAAATTTCCAAATGTGTTGGAAATAAAGCTGAATATCATTATAAATTGCAACGTGAAGTTGACGAACGCAGTTCAAGTGAACAGTGGTGGAGAACTTTTAATATTGGCGCAACACATAAACATTAATAGAATGAATATTATTATTCTTCAAACGTTATCATTCAGCATAATTAATATTGTTGATATGATGAACTAAATAGTCATGCGCCAGAGACATATTCGGTAACTGGAGTTAAGATACAACGATGGAGCTTCGTTAGACAACGTATTCTTGAATACAGACGTAGTGTACGGTCCATCTTGTGCATTTTCGTCAGTCTACGAACACAAATATAACATCAATTAACAATGGAAATATTTCATTCACCATTTATATGAATATTTCCATAATTATATTCCAATGATGAAGATGATACATATTTACGACGGAGAATGAAGACTTTACAGAAGAGATTTGTCAAGATGCTAGGGTAGCACAGCAAACACAGAAGAATTTGCCAAAAGGATGTCGTTCGAGCCCAGGCGAATGTTGTTGAATTCCAGAGAGGGACGTTTCTTATCTCTGAGGTCGCAGATCCGAGGTTCGAATGCAGATCCATCTCAGTGTCTTGTACTGAGGAAACATCTAAAGTATTGTGGGAATACTTACATAGATCTTCAAGTTTTCGTCCAAATAAGGTATTAGTGCATCTCAATTGTTATATAGAGCTTGATTAGTAACATTCTGAGCCAGCGATCTTATTCCATATTTCTCTATATTTTCACATTTCATGTATTTCAGTGTTTTTATGTATTTTACACTTCAGATGTGTGTTGAGATATTTATACCTCAAGATTATTTAGAAGATGATTGCATTTCATCTATTTTTCAATTTTATTCTACGGATCAGTTGTGGAACTGACATTAAAATTTTTGTTTGAGGAATCATATTGCTTCATAGGAGACTAGTCGTTTCGACTCTTGAATTTTAATAATTTCATTTAAGCCAAGTATTCTGACATTGTGTCATAGCTTCAAATTAAATTCTAATTAAATTTAATTTGAGCACTTTAATGTAACGACATATAACTTCAAGAAAAGAAGAAACATCGAATGATATTGTTATATCATTATTGTACATAAACTATCGACGATCTAAGAAATACTAGTCGTTTGATAAGACCGAAGTCTTAATCCCTATGAACATTCTTTGTGTAGAGTGGAAAAACATTACGACATTGACAAACCTTTCTTATTATTTGTAAAGCTAAGAGCTTTGTTCATTTAATATGTTAGAGGAAATACCTTTTGATAGAAGATTATTCAAATCTTTGGCTAGGAATTCAAAGCTAGTTTATCCCGGTAAAGATTGAATTCTCTCTGACACTATAAATAACATGTGTGTTATTTTATGCTATTTGTATAACATCACGTCATTTTGTCGACATGATATTACAACGATAAACAATTTAAAGCTTGGCAAGTGAGATGAGACAGGAGTATTATTTTTAGCCTATTTTCAATTTTGAAAAAATAGGCTTATGAGATCACCTTTTGTCCGTGTGTGTGTGCGTGTGTGTGTGTGTGTGATTCGTGTGTGTGTCCCCCCCTAATAAAATCTAAACGGCAGGAGCGATTTCAATGAAACTCGGAAAGTTCATAGCACTATTCCCGGCGACCTCGACCGTGCCCTTCAAATTTTGTTACGACTCACCAATCCAACATGGCGGCTGTGCGAAATATTTCACCAGCATTCAATATCTCCGAAACTATTACCGATATTACCCTGACATTTTCTATGGTGATAGAGGGAACTACTATAAGTTCACTTATGTGACTTTTGAAAACCTGGTAACTACAAAACCAACATGGAGGCCTGGTGAAGTTGTGACTTTTAAATAGACGTTTCTCGCGATTTTACCAACCAAACGCAATGAAACTTGGTACAGTATATGTTCATATACATTGTACTGCACCGACATCTAAGTTCGTTCAATTGTTTACATAATCACAAGATGGCGGATGTGCGAAATATTTCGCCGGCATTCTATATCTCTGAAACTATTAGCGGTATCTCCCTAAAATTTTGTACGGAGATAAAGGGCACTACTGGAAGTCCATCTATAAGACTTTCAATAACCGTTTAACTACAAAACGAACATGGCGGCCAAGCGAATTTGAAAATTTTAAATAGACCTTTCTCGCGATTTAATGTTCCAAACGCACTGAAATCTGGTACAGGAAATATTTATACACATTGTAATGCACTGGTATCTAATTTAGTTCAATTGTTTACATAACCTTAAGATGGCGGCAGTGCGAATTTTAAAATTAAGTTTTTATTTCTTGTGATGTAGTCATGCGATCGAAGTGAAAGTTTGAATAATGAACCTACGCAATAATTTTCCTTTAATGGTACATGACTCTATGGCCTATACATTTAACAATCCAACATGGCGACCATCCGAAATATTTAGACGATACTGAATATCTACAAATCTATTTTAGCAATCAAACTGCATTTTTTAATGTTCATAGGGACTATGAACTTAAGTTCACCTATAGGACTTAAAATAACCGGGTGATCACAAATCCAACATGGAGGTGAGGCGAATTATAAATATTCACATGGACGTTTCTCGCAATTTAACCATCCGAGTGCAGTGAAACGTGGTACAGTAAATCCTTATACGAATGTTAATCCACTGGCATCTAATTTATTTCAATTGTTTCCATAACCTCAAGATGGCAGCTGTGAAAAATTTTAAAATCTCCTTGTTTTTTCTTGTGTCCTAATTATGCGATTGAAGTTTGAATACTACACGTTCACAATAATCTGCATGTAACAGTACTTAACTCTAGGACCTACATATATAAAATCCAACATGGCGACCATCCGAAATATTTAGTCGGTTCTTAATATCTACGAATCTATTACAGCAATCACACAGAAATTGTGTATGTTGATAGTGGCAATTAACATAAGTAGGATATATGAAAATAGGCTGTATAGTTCTTCACGGAACTACTTGTTATTACATGTATTTGCGACAGACGAGTTAACAGTTAATTATCTTGCTGTGGAGTAAACTTTAGGAGGTTAATCACGACTGTCTAATATCGTTCATTACAATTGGAAGTTTCGTTTGAAGAACTTACGCATGTATAATTGTAGTCCAGTAGTCATGTGCAATGATACTGAGGGTCATGCCAGTATTTGAGAGAAGTTCCTACATAAGATATGTTAATAACAATTAATCACTTTTGGTTATTGTTTAACATAGTAGATGATAATTGTTTATGCCATATATACAGTTATATGAGGATTTGTAGAGCTATGAAGAGTGCTCATGCGAGGGAATTCCGCATTTTAAGGAAGTCAAAGTATTGTTGTTCTTTGATTTAAAAAAAGGCATGTATCATGGTAAGAGCCGTTGGATACAAGTAGTCCAGTTCTTGTGAATTAATGATTTAGCTGTGTTAACAGGAGGGTTTCAGCGGAAATGCAACTTGAGAAAGATTGTCTACTCATGTCTATAATACAATTATTAAATTTTATTAAACCCGAAGTTATGTAATTACGTACAGTTTACCTTAATTAGTCGACTGTATTATACCGACAGTGTAATGAAACCTATATAAGACGATGTGTAAGCAGTATATTAAAACTACAGAACGTTAGAGAAGGATGGTTTTGTGAAAAACCAGTGTATATATTTAGTTAAGAATTATATTGTAACCGAGAAGTTAGAATCTCGAAAGTGTCGCGTTAGCAACACTAGATAATGGATATTATTATAAACGTATTACATGTAAATTATTTTTGTGGAAATGATTTAATTAGTTAAATAATTTAGTAGGATTTATTAATCAATTGTTTTGGAATAGTGTGTGTTTATGAGCGGATGTTTTGGGAATGAATGATTGCTCATTGTTAAGAGAAAATGTGGAACCGAATTGGTCTAGAACAATTGCGGGGTGCGAATGAAAGAGTGTATAAAAATTTTTAGAATGATTGTTTATGAACTTTTGTAAGATCTAAATGTTAATTTTTACGTGTTTTTATAAATGCACACACAAGCAGTCTCTGTGGACTAGCGAGAATGATTCACCGTTAGCATTGGAGAGCGATGACATAATATAAACAGGTGTAGACCCACCGCCTTGTATTTATTGTATAAACCAGTTTCGAGTACGGCGTGGTGCCGGTATTTCATTGATGAAACAAAGTTACTGCACGTGCGTTCTGCAAACGCAGGTTTGTGAATGAAACCATGTGTTTGAAATGCCATTAAGAGACTTCATTAAACGTTTTTATTTTTACGCAGTGTAGGCCTAGAACAAGCCAAGATTTTATACTCATAATTTTTAATACAGCATTGTAGTAAGATGTAGAGTTGAAAGGAGGTGTGAATGATTGCGTGTTTTTAATTTTAATGTCTATTGTTAAATTCGTTTATTGTTATTTTGTTTATAGTAGATTAGTTTACCCTATTCTTAATACATTTTATTCAGATTGTTTTCCATTGTTGTTGGAGTGTGATTGATTTTAAATATAAGGAGAAGAATATTGTGGATATAGTGTAGGCTAAGCTGAATTCCCAGTCCCCGAGAGATAAGTAAAGGTGAGTGCCCCGTGTAGTTGGTTGTTGATCCACAATATTCTTGTAACTGCTGTCTGTAAATCCCTAAAGGTCATGTTGGAAGCGATTTCTAATGTAGTATTTGCCGGTGCTGTTAGAAATAGGCAATCCAGCGGGGGCAATGGATATTCCAACAGGATCCTTTCCGGATTATCGGGTACAGTACCTGAATTAAACCCACGGCCATCTCCTACACAGAGCCTAGCCCCAATACAAATGCACACACTTGTACAGCAATCACAATGGCACAGGTTATAACCCACACACACACCACGATGCTACAAAGTCCCTAAATGAATCCCGTACACGATTGAGTACTTGAGTATGATGAGCATATCACTCCCTATTATCAGACACTCAAATGGTTAGATTGCGGAAAACGCAGCCATTATCATATCCTCATTCTAAAATACACATTACTGGCCATAAGAAACCACCACTGTACATCCCCCATACATTGAAGCTAATCTCAAATTTCCATAATAATAATATGTGGTCTGGACCCTCCCTTGCCATTCCCATGCACCAAACGTCCTGCTCTAACTAATCACGGGTTCACGACTGTAGAATTCGCTACCAGTGATTGTCAGGAATGTAACCTCACTGAAGAAATTCAAAACAGTATGATACGACCACCTGGTGAGTAAAAATGACAGATTTTTGTGAATGAGTGTGTATTATTTATTTATTTATTTAGCGTTTGGCTATCACATCATGGAACAATAAACAAGTATAACAAGATACAAGATTACAACATTTACAATACACTATACAGAAATAGGTCATAATGAAACGTGCAATGTCCGTAGATAGTCAACAACTCGATCAGTCGCCAATAGGACCTCAGAAGGGTCTCCGGGGAAGGCTGACATTGGACAAGATTGGATGATATGTTGAACTGTTTGCCTTTCTGCACCGCAATCTCATTTTGGAGATTGAACTTTGTACCATTTATGTTTTAAATGATGATAATATTGTTGTTTTAATGGGAATAATATCTGGGTTATCGGACCATAATTATGTTTTGATATGGCCTCTCTCACGATTCCTCGCCATTCGTCCCTTCTATGAGTTTTCTCCCACCATCATCCAACCCTCATATCCTTTTTCCTTGTCCTTAGACATTTCCCAGGTTCTTCATCGTTAATTCCGTCCAAATTCCGAGGCTTCGTTGACAGTTTCGTAACTTTTGAGGTTTTACAGTGTGGGTTTGTTAGATCCACGCCCAACCCCCAACCTGGAGGACCAGGGCACCGCTCTTAGTCTGGCTCATCACTTTAGACCTGTCCAGCTTTGGTAACCCTACCAGGAGCTTAAGCTCCCGCTGGCATAGCTCTAAAAATCATTTGAGCTCGCAAGCCCCCCATCACCCGGCAATAACAAATTGCCTTCTTCAAGATGGCAGTACCGGCAGGGGGTATTGAAATAGTTATTAATGTAAATTTGTGTATATACTTCTGCAAACTCTAATAGGCTATAGTGTAAATTACTTGACTGGCTGCGCTGCCCAGCGGTAACGTTCTCGCCTCCTGTGTTCAAGATTGCAGGATCGAATCCTGGCGCAGGCAGTTGGCATTTGGGGGTGCGTAAATGCAAGGCAGCCACGTCAGTAGATTTACTGGCACGTTAAAGATCCACTTCAGTGCAAAATGCCGGCAACCCTAGCTTCTCTGAACGCCACAGTAGTTAGAAAGGACGTAAAACCAATAACATTATTATTATCAATATGCAATTTACTTTTAATTGTTTTAATGTTTATATTAAATTAATATCCACAAACATAATATGTGGTTAAGTGTAAGAGAGCCCTAACTTCGCCACTCAAAAGATAATAAATAATAATAATATCAAGAACCCATGTTATCTGTTTCAATATAGGTTTAAGAGAACTGTGTTACAGCTTAGACATTCTTTCCGCCCATAATGTAAACCAAAAATATTGGAATGCAGCCGAAATAAATCAGAAACCTCTATGGACATCAAATTGGCAGGTGAAAAACTAAAGGAAGTAGGAGACTTCTGTTACTTAGGATGCAAAATAACCAGTAATGGACGAAGCAAAGAGGATATAAAAAGTAGGTTAGCTCAGGCAAGGAAAGCGTTTCTACAGAAAAGGAATCTGTTGATATCGAATAGGCCTATAGATGTAGGTATTAGGAAGTCATTTTTGAAGGCCTTTGTCTGGAGCGTGGCACTCTTTGGAAGTGAAACTAGGACTATTGGTGCAGCAGAAAAGAGGAGAATTGAAGTGTTTGAAATGTGTGTTACAGGAGAATGATGAAGATCAGATGGGTAGATAGGGTTACAAATGTAGAGGTATTAAGACTAGTGGGAGAGGAGAAATGTATCTGGCAACTGCTAATGAAGAGAAGGGATAGGTCGGTATGGACACATACTAAGACACCCAGGAAAAGCAAGCTTAGTTATGGAAGGAAAGGTTGAGGACAAAAAATTGTAGAGGTAGACCAAGGTTAGAATATGTTAAACCGATTGCCTCGGATGTAGGGTGTGGTAGCTATGTAGAGATGAAACGATTAGCTCGGAACAGGGAGGCATGGAGGTCTGCATCAAACCAGTCCAAAGACTGAAGACACAAACAACATCCACCCAAAATTAATTGGTCAAAACAGCGTCGTAGAAAAAATCGTAAGCTAGACGTCATTATTTCCAGTGCAACCATTACAATTTATGTAATCTATGTAAAATGTCTGAGAAATTATAACAATTAGTTGAAAGACGTGTCAATGAGATAAAGACGTGGTCTGCCTTGAGGTGATAACATTAGGTCCCCTATCCAGCAGACAACTTACTTTCGCTGAATGCTGTTCAGCGCAGATACGAGTATAGCCTATCCAATTTTCCACCTAAACTACATAAGTATATTCAGTGAAAGAAACACGTGGTAGATCCAGGATTGTCTTCTGGGAGAGGCGGAAGAAAATTGTAAACTCCACGCATAACAAACAAACCCCGTGCACTAAAGCTCATGAAGGACCAAGGCCTACCAAGCGACTGCTGCCCATCCATTTGGCCTGCAGACATTGGAATGACGCGTGGTCAGTGCATCGGGTCCCCTCAGCCGTAAATATTGGTTTTAGTGACCAGGGCGCTCTCTCATTGCCAGACAGCTACTCAATTGTCCTCACGAGGCCGAGTGCACCCCGTCCAAGCCCTCACGTCAGTTTCTAAAATCCCTGACGGAGCCGGGAATCGAGACCGGGGCCTCCGGGTGATTGGCAGGAGTACTCTTTAAAAATAACAACAATAGTCCAGTCAATAGAGGCTCAGAAAGGGGGTTCACCTTACATCAGATGCGGGATCGTTTTTTAGCCTACTTTTCACATTTTGCAAAAATGAGGAAAAAGTAGTCTTATGAGATCGGGCAAATGTGTGTCTGTCTGTCTGTCTGTCTGTCTGTCTGTCTGTCCTTCTGTCTGTCTGGCTGTGTGTGTGTCCCCCCCTATCAACTCCTAAACGGCTGCAGCAATCAAAACCAAATTTAGTATGAGTAAAGATGTGCACCGGAATAGCTCACGTCCATATTTGAAAATGATGTCAGTGCCACCAACTGCTGAAAAAACGCACTAGAAATTTGAGCTCCATGTTGGATATCCTGCAAGGTATGCATAGGAGCTATTTCAAAATTGGCACACATGTAGATAATACTATTTCAGTTTAATTTCCAGGAGGCCAACCATCACAGTGTTGCCAAAATAATTTTAAGCCTTCTGATAGGTCCAATGTTTAAATGCATATAACTTCTACACTATCAACTGGATTTCAACCAAATTTTGTATGTAATATCTGTACATAAACAGATATGACTGAGCGTATTCTTAAGAGCCACCAGGGCTGCCAACTGTTAATAATTGCTCTCTCTATTTTTTTTATCCAAATACCAATATATCAGAATGTGTGCAAGCCGACAGCTTTAAACTATGCACACGTATAGTACCTGACATGTTTGATTAATTTTGGAGTAACTTATATACGTCAGTTCTACCAACATGATTCTAAGCCTGCTGATAGGGCCAATTTTTAAATACACGTAACTTCTATACTATCAGTAGGATTTCATCCAAATTTCGCATGTGCTATGTGTAACATATCAGATATGACTATAAGTATTCTTCAGTGCAATCAGGGCTGCCAACTGTTAATAAATGCTGTCTATATGTTTTTACCCTAATATCAATATATCAGAAAGTATGCAAGCCAAAAGCTCTATACTTTGCACACGTATATCATCTGACATTCTAGATTAATTTGGAGTAATTAATACAAGGCAGTGCTGCCAACATGATTCTATGCCTGCTGATATGTCCAACTTTAAAATACATGTAACTTCTATACTAACAAATGGATTTCATCCAAAATTGGCACAACAAGATATCATAATATTTCAGATTATTTCTGACCAGCACACGCATGGTATTGTTGGCAACATGCTTTTACGCGTGCTGATAGATCCAGAGTCTAACTGCAAGTAACGTCCATTGGACTTCAACCAAATTTTGTATTCTGTACCTTAAGAGATGGAACTAAGAATATATTCAGTCACCAGGGCTGCCAACTGTAGTGCTCTATTAGGCTACATTATACAAGGTATATTTTGAACTAATTAGAAATTTCGATATTACCAACTTAATTTCGTCATTATTCTAGATAGGTTCATATTCTGTAGAATAATCATTGGCATGAAAAGTAGGCTGTATAGTTCTTAACGGAACTTCTTGTTTATTTTTGATGTTGTTTAGGACTATTGGGTAGTTATTAATCCAAGTTTCCGTCATCCCCCCCCCCCTTGCTTCGTCCGCCATTTTGAAAAAACTGTCAGAAATCGGCAATTTTTCAGTTTTTGGCCTCTAGCTCATTCCCGGTTCATTTGTTTGAAGATATGTCTAAATAAGAAAATGTAGATTACTAAATTTTCAACAACTTTGATATGGAAGGTTTTTTTTGTTGTAGGACCAAGCGTATTCGAGCTACGAGAAGGCGAAAAAAGGCAAAAATTGGCGATTCGGCATATTTTTCACTTTCGCTCCACTTTCCATCGCAAAAGCAGGGGGAAAATTTGATTTCAGCAAAACGTTTATTGAATGAAAGTTGTAGAGAATTTAATCTCCTTTGAAACTCCTGTATCAAAAAAGCAATTACGAGCAATGGGTAGGAGTGCGGGTAAATTTAAGAAAACTATAGGAAATACGTTTTTTGTGATTCAGCCCTGGAGCACCGTGTTGGTGAAAGTTTTTCGTTTTCATTATATTACAACGATTTTTTGAACACAGCAGGGCATCTAAATATTATTTGAAGCATTTTTGTATAAATGTAACCTCACACATACACTCACACTCTCTCACACACGCATATTGTTTTTGTTTTATTCAGTTGATGTTCGTACCTCCAGTGTTCACATCGGGTTTAGTCAACGTGCTTGGAAAGAGGTTTCATGTGGAGTGAGTTGTAGTGGTGAAGGATGGCTTATTCATCCCAAACACCGGACAGTGAGTGCTTCATATGCGGGAAGAGTTTGGACGAAGGAGTTGTTATTTCTGTGAAGAAGAAAGGAGTTCAGACTCTATTAAGCGCAAGTGTTCGAGGGGGGCGAAACGACCACTGCCAGATTTTGAAGAAAAGAGATGAAATTAAAGTTCACAATGCCTGCTCTCAAAGAATTGCACCGATCCAAGACGGATAGACGTAGCTCTACGCTCAGAATCCCCTACACCTGGACCATCTTCAAAGCTAAGGTCAGTAAGTGAGGCGTTTATTTTCAAGGGCCATTGCTTTCTATGTGCGGACAAAATTGAAGAAAAAACAGAAAAAGCTCCCCTTGATTTCTCGGAATCCAGTTCGCTTGGTGGAGAAGATGGAGGTAAGGGACAACTTGTTGCTAGCAGCTCGGGCACGCGGAGATGAGGGGCCTCAACAAATAATTAATCGTGTTCCCACAGACTTAGATCTTTTTGCTGCTGACGGTCAGTACCACGATGCTTGTATGAAAATGCTGTACCGACCGCCGAGAGCTGGGGAAGGGGCAAGAGGATACAGAACACACCCCAGAGTTGATGAAGCAATGGAATGTGTTTATGCTTTTCTGGAAAGAAACAAAGAAGAATGCCAATTCTCATTTGATCAATTTTATTGATGGGGGCCCTTAAGGAAGGATGTGAACTTGATCGGAGAACAGTAAACTCCCGTTTGCTGAAAAAGTACGAGGATGACAAACATGTTCGTTGAAACAGGCAATAAATTGATGGCCTGTTTCAAAAATACTGGTTATAAAATATTGAATGACACTTGGTATGCCAATAAAACATCGAATCCTTAGGAAGAAAGAATGAGAGTGGTGAAAGCAGGTGCAGATATAATTACAGAGGATATTCGCTCCCGTGTGTACAATATCATTGACTATCCACCCCCTGATAAATTTTTGAACAGTATCGAGTCAGACATTCTACCAACATTATTGACAATGGCCCAAACAATTGTGCTAAAAACAAACAAGGAATTTAAGATAAATGGAAGAGGATCAGTATTGCCATTTCCCATGCAATCATTGCTGCTGTACGTCCTTGGTCGTTTGTATCCCGTAAGAAGGGAGGAGAGCATCAGCTCTGGTGTAGTTGGAAGTGAGCAGGTGAACTGCTACAAGGCTCCGCAACTCGGCTGGACTCTCAAGAATATTGGGAACAACCTTCGGTGAAGTGTCCTTCAAAAAGAAGGACAAAATTATATCTTTAGCAGCTGACAAGAACATCTTGAAAGTTGGGGAGAAGAAGATTGCTGTGGACCCATTCACACTCTATCACAGGATGTGCATAGCAAAAACAACCCAGGACGACCTTGAGGAATACCTCACTTATGAGCTTGCAGCGTACCCTATGTCGTTGTTCAAGGAGGATGTCATGCGCAAGGGCACAAAGTCTGCATGATATGCAGCGTTCACACCCATAGATTTCGAGCTTCTCTCAAATCACCTCACTGTCATCGATGGTGGGCATCTGCTCCACAAAGTTGTGTGGAATCCAAATTCGACTTTTGGAAAAATTTGTGCCGATTATATCAAGTACATCCATCAGCATTATGGGACAGTGGCGATGGTCATCTTCGACAAGTACCCAGACAATATTCTGATGAATACCAAGAATGCTGAAAGAGCAAGAAGGTGCAAGCTGAACGCCTCGGCAGATGTGATATTTGATGGAGCCGCAGTCAACACAACTCCTCGAGACAAATTTCTGTCCAATGAGACAAATAAAAACGATTTGTTGCCCTCCTCAGAACAACACTTGAAGCGTCCAACGTCATGAACAAGCAAGCTGAAGAGGATGCTGACGTGCTCATTGTGACCACTGCAACATCGATGGCTTCTTCGTACGACGCTGTAATTATTGTGGGAGAAGACATCGATTTATTAGCCATTCTCACTGGGACATCAAATACGATGAACAACGTATACCTTAAAAAAAACAGGAAGAGGCAATTCACCTGCTGCTCATCCACGCCATCAGCGGGTGTGACACAACGTCAAACATTTATGGATTCGCAAAAAACAAATTTTGTTCCCTGTTCCGGAGGAATCCATTATTATTAGAGATAAGTGATGTCTTCATGGACCCAGAAGCCACATTACAGGACATCTCCAAAGCAGGAGAGCAAATATTGGTCGTCCTCCATGGTGGGGAAATCGACCAATCACTTTCT
This sequence comes from Meconema thalassinum, assembly GCA_946902985.2. Taxonomy (NCBI): domain Eukaryota; kingdom Metazoa; phylum Arthropoda; class Insecta; order Orthoptera; family Tettigoniidae; genus Meconema; species Meconema thalassinum. The sequence continues at coordinate 1,451,980,499 of OX336388.2, read as the reverse complement.
GACCTCCGACACACAAAATTTGTTGCCACCACGACAAACTTGAACCTGGAACCTGGAAAAGCTGCCCCCAATCTCCGATGCAGCGCGATACCACTCGTTGAGGGTATACCAACAAGTGACGTCCTAGATGAGCAGGAAGAAAGACCCGATCATCTTTGGCTGGATAAGAGGAAGCAGGGGCTTGATTCCGACAACAACCACCAGAGATGCTGCTCCTCGTACCCTGCTGAAGACGGTATCATGCAGGTGTGTCAACGGCTGTTCCGCAGCATGTGGATGCAGAAAAGCCGGTATGCATTTCTCCACTTTCTGCAAATTCTGCTGCGGCGGAAAGTCCTGCGACAACCGTCCTTTGATAGTCGCTGACGAGGAAGAGGAAAACATCGACGACCCGTCCATACCATTCGACGAAGACCCTGCCGAAGAGTCAACCCACCCGAACCCCCTTGCGAAACGTCTCCGGTTACTGTAGCAACCCCCCACCCCATATATTTTAAAGTTTTTATTTTAGTGTGTTCATTATTCCCCAATAATTAATATGTAAATAATTAATATATAAAACGCATTGTAATGTAATCTATATTTTGTAAATACACACTAACTTTCTTAAATGAATGTGTAACGAATTTGTTCTCTCCCATCTATTCATATTTATACAAAAAAAGGTTCAAATATTATATAGATGCACTGCTGTGTTCAGAAAAGAGTTGTAATATAATGAAAACGAAAAACTTTTACCAACATGGCGCTCCAGGGCTGAATCACAAAAAACGCATTTCCTCTAAGTTTCTTAAATTTACCCTCAGTCCTACCCATTGCTCGTAATTAATTTTTGGATACATGAGTTTCAAAGGAAATTAAATTATCTACAACTTTCATTCAATAAATGTTTTGCTGAGATCAATTCTTCTCCCTGTTTTTGCGATGGAAATTGGAGCGAAAGTGAAAAATTTGCCGAATCGCCAATTTTCGCCCTTTTTCGCCTTCTCGTAACTCGAATACGCTTGGTCCTACAAGAAACCTTCCGCATCAAAGTTGTTGCAAATTTAGTAATCTACATTTTCTTATTTAGACTTATTGTGCCCGTTCAGACCGAAGTCCGGACGACCACATATGCATTTCACCAAAAATCAGTCAGCACGAGAATCAAAATATCCCGGGGTGCCAGATGGGTTAAAGTGACTACAATAACTCAACAACAAAAAATGCTTTACTGATTTTCGACTCGATGCAACAATAAGGATAGAAGGAGATTTTCTGAAATGAATGCATCCGATAAAATTATCTCATTTTATTTAAAACTTTAAAATTGACTGTAAGTATGCCAAAATGGCATAAAAGATGAATGACGAATCATATGTTATGTACAAGATATACAATTTCACCAACACATGAACACTTAACAATTGAGACGAAGGTCAAATTAATAGTCCTGTTGACTTCGCTCAAAATAATTATTTACAGTAGTAGGGTTTTGTCAGCGCAAATTTAATTGTCTTTACTGATCCCTATATTATTTGAGTATTCCCATATTGAAATGAAAAAAAATTATCACTCGTTGAAAATATCTCACAGTTCACTTTTTCAAAATATCGTAGCAAATTAACTAACACTTCAGGATTCAGTTATCTTAAGATTTGTTCAAATACAAAGTTATTAACAAGAAATACAACACAATATCATTTACATGGACATTCGAGCATTTGGATTCGACGAACTTCGATAAACAGAAAATATTTATTGAATCACCTATTCTCGATCCAAAGTCTATTCAGAGCTTTTGACTCAATCGTAAACATAATTGTCAAAATATTATTATCAACAAAATATAAATTTCATTCCATATGGATTCAACCATTTAATCAATTAATCGTCACTTGGAAATATTATTTCGAAAATTTAGCATGAAACAGTTTCATTTGTTATTATCAAAATTACAATAATTTGACAAAATATCAAATATGTTGATCATCAAATTTATTTGCAAAACGTTTATATATATTTATAGGATCACAAAATCCTCTCAGTTTGTAGTGGTTGTTAAGAAGTAACAGTTTTAAATAATTAACTGCATCGGCCCATTCGATTTAAATGCGACAAAAATTACATGATCATAATTAGCATCTAGACAACGATTAAGTCTTTTCATAATGAAAGGGACAAGTTTTAACAATAACAATTCTCGGGTAAGCAATTACTAGGAATACTTCTAGAACACGTGGGTAAACTGTGAATTGACAATGATGGCTCAGCAAAATAACCTTTGGTTATATCTCGACGAAAGTGTGGCTAAAATCGACTTCTCAACTAATCAAAGACATCCAACCTACAATATGATTGATGCTTCATTTCACACAACCTCATTCCTGCGACTTAATTGCGCACTCTCTGCACACACAACAATTATATCTTCCCAATTTATACAGAATAATCAAGCCTTTGCTTGTTACGACAACTGGAAGATTTATAAATTAGTAAACCTCACCAATGAGTTTACAATAATAATTTTACCATCAGTTTAAACATGAATAACTCCACACCGTGTCTATTCTTAGCCAAACGTTTTGAAAGACGTTGCTCAATAATGATTTTATTTTTATAAAAACTCTAGCAAAAGCCCTGTTTTATACAGGCTTTTAGCTTCCCGTATCATTACTTTCCGTGTCTTCTCAAAGATTTAAATATATAATGCAAGCGTGAAATAATTCCACTGAATTAATATGTTATTTATTTGTGGGCATGCGTTAACCACTAACCTTCGGAATCAACAAGAATCCGAACTTAGAATATTGTTTTAAATGTCAAATGTATAAATCACACTACATGAAAATGATAATTAGAAATCACAACTATTATTATTATTATTATTATTATTTCAGAAAATAGAAAAATAATTATTATTATTAAATCAACTTTATTATTATTATTTCCTCAACAAAAGGATTTAAAGTTGTTAAACTGTTCGGGGAATATCATCCTCGACTTCTAAATAATGGATAAATATCCATTCCTAAACTTAAATTTATTATTAAATCTTCAGTTACGACGGCTGATGACCGTGATTAGAAAAATATCAAAATTAAATAAATACTCGTTCTGCTCGTCCATAAATTTCGAATCATTGACTTCTGAGTGTAAAAACTACTCAGATCAAAGCTTCTATTGCAGAAGAAAATATTTGCTACAGCAAAAAAAAACATCTCGATGAATAGAAAATATGTGTTGGTAAGACTCTAGAAAAAATACGAGAAATCCAGCTAACTACGCATAAAAATAATGCAAATTGTAGCTTAAATTCTTGTAGATCTTGATGCTTGTAATCTGGTCTGAACCAGATTATATTAGTCTTCTTGTCCCCATTAGGACACGTATTTATAATCTTGTATCGGCCTCCATTTTAGGTAGATTTCTTTAGAAAGCTAACTATTGCAATGGGTCCCATGTTTCGACTTCCGGAAAATTTCGACATATCTTCGCGTTTCACATCCCCCAGACCCCAAAACCACCGTCAGTTCAAAAGTTTATATATAATTTATGTATATATGTATCTATATATATATATATATATATATATATATATATATATATATATATATATATATCAGTTTCATGTGGACACGATAACTGCCGTAATTTTTCACCAATCACTTTGAATTTCTTACATAATATGTATCCCTATAAAATCTCGGTCGAGTTCGTTAATGGGCAAAATTGGTCAAAGGGGGTAAAAATGGGGGGCTTTTTTCGAAAAAGTGAAATATCGCTATAACTCTCTTAATACATGAAATATCGAATCCCTTCAAAGTTCATAATATGTGTCGGATAAGTGCCAAAAATGTATGTCAAATAAGTTTTTTGATAGCTCCAACCATTGACCAAAGGGGTGGGAAAAAGTGGGTTTTTCGGGAAACATTAATCATATCTCTGTTAATAGGCACAATATCAAAACCGCACAAAATGGACAATATTCCTCCAATAATTACCTAAAACTTTTGTCTGAAAGAATTTTTGATATGACCCACCATTACGCCACGGGGTGAACAAAATGATTTAAATTATAAGAAAATGCCAAGTGCCAAGAGAGGTTGCCATGACAACTTTACTTTTAGGTAGATTTCTTTAGAAAGCTAACTATTGCAATGGGTCCCATGTTTCGACTTCCGGAAAATTTCGACATATCTTCGCGTTTCACATCCCCCAGACCCAAAAACCACCGTCAGTTCAAAAGTTTATATATAATTTATGTATATATGTATATATATATATATATATATATATCAGTTTCTTGTGGACACGATAACTGCCGTAATTTTGCACCAATCACTTTGAATTTTTTACATAATATGTATCCCTATAAAATCTCGGTCGAGTTCGTTAATGGGCAAAATCGGTCAAAGGGGGTAAAAATGGGGGCCTTTTTTCGAAAAAGTTAAATATCGCTATAACTCTCTTAATACATGAAATATCGAATCCCTTCCAAGTTCATAATATGTGTCGGATACGTGCCAAAAATTTATGTCAAATAAGTTTTTTGATAGCACCAACCATTGACCAAAGGGGTGGGAAAAAGTGGGTTTTTCGGGAAACATTAATCATATCTCTGTTAATAGGCACAATATCAAAACCGCACAAAATGGACAATATTCCTCCAATAATTACCTAAAGCTTTTGTCTGAAAGAATTTTTGATATGACCCACCATTACGCCACGGGGTGAACAAAATGATTTAAATTATAAGAAAATGCCAAGTGCCAAGAGAGGTTGCCATGACAACTTTACTTTTAATTGATAAGGGATGACCATCAGCAGTTGCTATGACAACGCCACTGCACGAGATCACATTCAGTTTTCATATGTCAGTGGGAAGCGACTTCGGTATCGGAACTGGTAGCATGCTGAACTTCTATGCCCAAGGTCGCGGGTTCAAACCCGGCTGAAGTCGTCGGATTTACTAAGAGCGCTAAAAAACCTGAGTTTGCTTTCCTTCGGAGGGGAAGTTCCAACGTTCGTTGCGAGTTGCTGATTGAGGTGGCATCTAGTAGCCAAGTTCACAGCTAGGTGTCGTTGACGGCAGTATTTTAGGTAGATTTCATTAGAAAGCTAACTATTGCAATGGGTACCATGTTTCGATTTCCGGAAAATTTCGACATATCTTCGCGTTTCACATCCCCCAGACCCCAAAACCACCGTCAGTTCAAAAGTTTATATATAATTTATGTAATATATGTATATATATGTATATCAGTTTCTTGTGGACACGATAACTGCCGTAATTTTGCACCAATCACTTTGAATTTTTTTACCGAATATGTATACCCATAAAATCTCGGACGAGTTCGTTACTGGGCTAAATCGGTCGAAGGGGATGAAAATGGGGGACTTTTTTTTTTCGAAAAAAAGAAATAATGCTATAACTCTCTTAATATGTGAAATATCGAATCCGTTCAAAGTTCATACTATGTGTCGGATAAATCTCAGAAATTTATGTTTGAAACGTTTTTTTGATAGCACCAACCATTGAAAAAGGAAGGAAGGAAGATTGTAGTTTTACGTGACCGTGAATCTTGTGATTATAAGCCACGGGACCTCCTTTTTACGTGGAATCCGAACCACAGGACATGGCATTTCACTTCGAAAATCTCACATGTATTGGCCGGGAATCGAACCCGAACCGCCTTGGTGAGAGGCATACAGCTAGACCGCTGAGCCACCACGCCCCTACCAACCATTGACCAAAGGGGTGGGAAAAAGTGTTTTTTTCGGGAAACATTAATCATATCTCTGTTAATAGGCACAATATCAAAACCGTACAAAATGGACAATATTCCCCTAATAATTACCTAAAACTTTTGTCTGAAATAATTTTTGATATGAGCCACCATTACGCCAAGGGATGAGAAAAATGATTTCGGAATTGTAAGAAAATGCCAAGAGCTATCAGTGGTTGACATGGCAACACTACTAAATTGATGAGGGATGAGCCATCAGACGTTGCCATGACAACGCACTTGCGCGAGATCAGATTCAGATTTCCATCTGACTAAGTGTGATGTGCTTCGGTGACTTAACTGGTAGCATGCTGAACTCCTATGCCCAAGGTCGCGGGTTCAAAGCCGGCCAAAGTCGTCAGATTTTCTAAGAGCGCTAAAAATCCCTGAGTATGCTTTCCTTTGGAGGGGAAGTTCCAACGTTCGTTGCGAGTTGCTGATTGCGGTGGCATCTAGTAGCCAAGTTCACAGCTAGGTGTCGTTGACGGTAGTATCTGGGAGCAACATTAGGAACTACTGCTTGAAATTGAGCGTCTGCATTCCTTACCTGAATTACAGACTAATACAGCTATCACAATTCACACCGTTTATCAGACATATTCTACACTCACCCAAAGTACACGGGGTTACATGACCACGTTGTCGCAGCCCCTAATCTGAGGAACCAACCAACATCTCTGCGGGAGATATAATTTTGCGTGAAGAAGTAACAGACCGTTACATAGTTACACATCAGTGTCGAAACTTTGCATAAGGACAGTGTGACCACAAGTATAAAAATGGACTCCAAATGACAAGAAGGTTACCGTCATCATAAGACAATAGAATGTTTAAAACATGCATAAACTGACGAAAAACAAAGTTAATTAATCTCCAATTATAAAATACTTTCACGCAATAAATGTGGTCTGATCCTTCTACGAAAACCTGCATATTCTGCCTATTTTCGACTATCCCCAAGTTTGTCCGGTGAAATCTACCTCCGCCTTCCGGCGTGCCGAGAGGACTTTTTTAATTGATAAGGGATGACCATCAGCAGTTGCTATGACAACGCCACTGCACGAGATCACATTCAGTTTTCATATGTCAGTGGGAAGCGACTTCGGTATCGGAACTGGTAGCATGCTGAACTTCTATGCCCAAGGTAGCGGGTTCAAAGCCGGCCAAAGTCGTCAGATTTTCTAAGAGCGCTAAAAATCCCTCAGTATGCTTTCCTTTGGAGGGGAAGTTCCAACGTTCGTTGCGAGTTGCTGATTGCGGTGGCATCTAGTAGCCAAGTTCACAGCTAGGTGTCGTTGACGGTAGTATCTGGTAGCAACATTAGGAACTACTGCTTGAAATTGAGCGTCTGCATTCCTTACCTGAATTACAGACTAATACAGCTATCACAATTCACACCGTTTATCAGACATATTCTACACTCACCCAAAGTACACGGGTTTACATGACCACGTTGTCGCAGCCCCTAAACTGAGGAACCAACCAACATCTCTGCGGGAGATATAATTTTGCGTGAAGAAGTAACAGACCGTTACATAGTTACACATCAGTGTCGAAACTTTGCATAAGGACAGTGTGACCACAAGTATAAAAATGGACTCCAAATGACAAGAAGGTTACCGTCATCATAAGACAATAGAATGTTTAAAATATGCATAAAATGACGAAAAACAAAGTTAATTAATCTCCAATTATAAAATACTTTCACGCAATAAATGTGGTCTGATCCTTCTACGAAAACCTGCATATTCTGCCTATTTTCGACTATCCCCAAGTTTGTCCGGTGAAATCTACCTCCGCCTTCCGGCGTGCCGAGAGGACTTTTTTATACCCGCAATGGTCTTACACAGACATAGCGGTATTCATACTTGAAGCCTTATTATCTTGAAGAAAAATGTTTTCCAGCTTAAAAAGCTGAAGTAAAGTTGACGGGGGTCTGATCAAAGTGATCCATGAAGAAAAATATTAACATGACCCGACTGTGATGTGTTCAGTACTCCTGATACGCTTATAATCTTGTTCAGCACTAGTAGTCTACAAATTCTGTCGAGGTTGCTGGGCAGAGCTTCTCACTCTCCAGATTGCGCAAGGCAAAACTGTATTCCCAATATCGGCCAAAGAATTGTACTGTGCAAGAATGGTAATAAAAGTACTGATTTATCTTGGCTGGTCCACTAACATGACAAAAGCTTGTCCTCTGACTGTTGGATTAAATAATCCAGCTTTGAATAATTGTGGACGGAAGAAAGAAATGTAGACAAAGTCTACCAAATGTCCAGTTGTAGCAGTAAATAATTACCAGTGCCACAAATGTTTATCACTTCGGTGATAACATTTGAAAAGTTCGAAGATCACCAAAATGTTTAACACTTTCCTAATACCAGTAACCATGTACTGTCGAAACACTAAGTCCCAGCAACTGTGCTGTTAATAACGAAGAATTTGCAACCATGTGCACGAAGATTATAACAGTGTTCGGAGTCGTAGAGTGTTTAGCGGCTAGAGCGCTCACGAAGTAATACACATCCATAGCAACGGAGTGCCTATGGAGAAGTGAACATACCTAGCTCGGGCAGGCGTGCCTTATATACTCCTCAGCGGGCTACACTAGGTCACTGCGAGAAAAAATGCTGGAACTAAAACATCTCATATCTCAGCTTCCGCTCTATCAATTTCGTCAAAATAAAGCACATTCTTCCTCCCTTGTCCGTGCCAGTAATCTGATGTTAGTCTCAAGATTCTACTCCATCGGGAAATATTTAATGATATTTAGCCTCGACTATGACGCTCTCGGCCTACGTCACTTAACCATTTCTTGGCTGTCGAAAGCTTCCAATTCCTTCTAAGAAGGTTTAGCGTGTGCTATTCAAACTTTCAATTCTGGACTTAGTATTGTGGCCTGTGCCCTCAAATCCAGGCCACTGGATTTGGGCACATTATCTTCAAACAAATGAACCGGGAATGAGCTAGAGGCTAAAAACTGAAAAAAGTGCCGATTTCTGACAGTTTTTTCAAGATGGCGGACGAAGCAAGGGGGAGAGGATGACGGAAACTTGGATTAATAAGTACCTAATGGTCCTAAACAACATCAAAAAATAACAAACGATCCCGCATCTGATGTAGGGTGAAATTCGTTTATTGACTGGACTAAAATGAAACAAGTAGTTCCGTGACGAACTAAACAGCCAACTTTTCATAAAATGTAAGATTGATGCCAATCTATATAGACCTATCTAGAATAATGACGAAATCAAGTTGGTAATACTAACATTTCTAAGTACTGCAGTTTGAATCACACCTGAAATAGTGTGGCCAAATCGAGTAACTTACAACAGGTGGCAGCCTTGGAGACTCTGAATATAGTCTTAGTTCCATCTCTTATGGTATAGAATTCACATACAAAATTTTGTTGAAGTTCATTTGCGATTTTTCAGCAGTTGGTAGCACTGATGTCAATTTCAAATATGGCCGTGAGATATTCAGGTATAGATCTTCACTGATAGCAAATTTGGTTTCCATAGCTGCAGCCGTTTATGAGTTGATAGGGGGGGGCATACACATAGACGGACAGACAGACAGACAAACAGACAGACGGACGGACAGACAGACAGATAAACAGACAGACATACATTTTCCCGGATCGATCTCATAAGTGTACTTTTTCCTCATTTTGGCAAAATGAGAAAAGTAGGCTAAAAAAGTTGGGGGTGTTGTTTTATTTAGAGACCGTAATCTATCGCTTGGTCGTGGTGTTCGGCGTGATACTCAATATGAGTTACAAATTTTACACCAGGATTTCTCGTCAAAGAGTGTATAGCAGATCATCCTTGAATGAAACTTATAACTACTATAGTTATTTAACTTTATTTTTTTTCATTTCTTTTTCTTCTTCTTCTTCTTCTTCTTCTCTTCTTCTTCTTCTTCCTCTTCATCTTCTTCTTCGTTTCGGCCAGCTAGGGACCACGTCACTTCAACTGTTTCCTTCTTTGAGCTTTAATCTTTTGCCAGTAGTCCTTCATCCGTTTCCTGTGCGCCCCCTTTCTGTCAGCCGTCCACTTCTTGCCTGTTCTGTTTTGGCTTTTCTTGGAATCGCTGGTGTGCTCTAATTTTACTGGAATGGAAGACGTTCTTGAATGTCCTCAAGCGAAATCCCTGCTTCTATAAGATCTTTTTCGATCTCAGAGAACCAGGTCCCTTGGGTCTTGCCTATAGAGTAGGAAAATATGCAGTTGATCAGCCTATGCGAGCTCATGCGAGTTACGTGGCCATAGAAACTAATTCTCCTTTCTCTCATCAAGTCCGTAGTCCTTTCCACACGTATGTAGAGTTCGTTGTTATGTCGCCTCCTGTACTCTGTCTGGCCCTAGGATCTTTCTCAGGATGTTTCGTTATTTGGCCTCTAATTTTTCAATTTAACCTTTCTTATTCATTGCAAGGAGCTCTGCACTGTGGAGTGAAACCAGTCACTCTATGGGAATAAACCCTACACAAATCGCGGTCCTCCAGGTTGGCGGTTGGGCGTTGGGCCAACAACCCACCCTGTAAAAAGAGCATGTTACGAAACACTCGAAGCAAGTCTCGGAAATTGATTCATATATTGACGGATATGGGAAAGGACAAGGATTGCGAGGCAAACACTTACGGATGGGTACATGGAACATTCAAACTTTGAATGCCCCAGGAGCAGTGAAGGCACTGGATACACCATCTTTCACAGTGTGACAGGAGAAAGGAAAGGACAACAGGGAACAGAGATAGCAGCCAACAATAAAATAGTGCATGCTGTAGTTAAGTATGAAGCAATCAGTGAAATGTTCTGTTACCTTAGAATCAAAGGGCGGTTTAAGAACATTTCCATCCTTGCTATGCATGCGCCTAAGGAAGAGAGGGAGGACGAAGAAAAGGATTGCTTTTACGAAATGGTTGAACAGGTTTATGACAGGATGCCACAGTACGATACAGGATGCCACAGTACGATATGAAGGTGGTAATAGGATATGCAAATGCGAAAGTTGGCAAAGAACATGCAAACAGAGCAATAGGTGGACTGTACGTCTTACATGAGGAGTCTAATGACAATGGGGTAAGACTCATAACGTTTGCAGCAGCGAAGAACATGAAGATCGTTAGTACAATGTTCCCACATAAGAAAATACATCTAGTAACAGGGAATGCTCCAGGTGGTAGATACACTAACCAGATAGATCACGTATTGGCGGACTCGAGACATGTAAGTGGAATCGAGGATGTCAAAGAAGTGGGAAGTGATCACAACCTGGTTCTAATTAAGGTAAAGCAAAGAATATCAAAGGAAATTTTACGAAAGCAGGCACAGTAAAAGGAAAGAAAAATAGTTGTTAATCTACTGGGAAATTAAAAAATATATATATACGAGCCTTACAGTAGTCGCATATGATGTGTAATATGTGATATGTTATCCTGCTATGTGTGTCCCGGGAGCGCAAATCCCTTGTTGACAGTGAACTCTGTTGGTCATTGAAATAACTACTTGTAAAACTCCAGTGCCAAATCCTGACCGTAATGAATCATAATTGTCATTTGCCGTGGCGGAAGCAATACACTGGCTACTTGATGCGAGCTGATTTCTATACCGGCCAGTTAGTGAACCCATGCCAGCGATGTTAATGAAAATGACCTCATTTTGCCAATCAGCGCACTGCCAAGTATAGGCGCGATTAAAAAATTAGGTGTGCGGAAGGTAAATTAAATGTGCTTCTCCCAGTGATATGTTTAGACCAACGAAGTTTCAATTATTGTTAGCAGTCGGCGTTAATATACTGAATTCCTACGTTGTTTGGAATGTTTGTTGGTGCGATATAGATTCCACATAGCCACATGGCCGACAGTACATCGAGTGCTTACATTAAATAAGAATAAAGCAAAAGTATGAAGATTTAATAATCGTAATTGTTTTCAGCAAATATGATAAAATGAATATTTTCACACCAAAGAACGACAACTTGAAGATGATTTATTGTAGGAATATCTTAAATGGGGTCTCCAAACCTTGAAATAAACTGTATGCGATATACATTCGCCATAGCCACATGGCCTACAGTACGTCGTTCTACCGATCTCCGCCATCACGCGTGCTCATTGTTTCCGTGCCATGCACTTCCGTCCCATCCATTTCCGTCCCATCCACTTCCGTCCCTTTTCCAAAATCACTCCCACAAAAATGTCCAGCTGCCGAGTGAAAAGATGTTACACATCAATAACAAGATGTTCAGTAAAGAACATATAACTAGGCTAATTTCTCCTAAATGTATGAGTATAGTTATAACTCTTTGTCTTTATCAAAGAGTATAATGAATCATTTCTTGGTTGAAGACCTTAGAAACTATTTACCTCTACCAAACACCACAACTTCGGAAAAACTACTACCATCATTGAAGAAAGAAAGAAAGAAAGAAAGAAAGAAAGAAAGAAAGAAAGAGAAGACATACTGTATCTCAAGAATTTTATGGAACTGGAGACTTAATCGACCGGACGTGGGCAATATCCAACTTTGAGTTGAGGCATGTGTTTACACGTCTGGCTGTCCATGGTTTTCACCACCTTAATTGCATTAACCAATCTTCCCATGACCCTACAGTGACGCGTGTATGCCGACGCTACCACTTAGAGCTCTGTAGTAAAGGAAACAATCAATCAAATATATGCAATTCAAATCCCCAGAGCGCAATTTTAGTGTACATGTTCATTCTTAATTTTCGATTGCTATTTGGCTACAATAAAATTATTAATTAATATCCTGAACTAGCACCAACAGATAGAGCACAAGTACTATGTGAGATCGTTTTGTCTTCAGTTCAAATAACACACAATAGGCTGTTACAAACGTTTTAAAATAAACATGTATCGTATTATCAACTTTTCATTCTTCAAATTCGATGCGTATAGAATGCCAACCAGTCGAGTCCCACGTAGAACAGTCATGACCTCTGGCGGATAAGATAATCCTAATAGGGAGAGTGCATTCTAGCGGCCATAAAAATAAACTTCTCAATTAAATCTGAAAGGTAATCTGTGGGCCATTGCGCAATAAGATGGCCATGATGGTTCTCCTGGTTCTAATAGATGTCTCTTACAGATCCGCTGGCGAATTTTGTTTTAATTAAATATATATTTTCCCTTGTAATATGCACAATATAACGCTTAATTTTAAACGTCTGAGTAATTACAAAACAATAAATATAAAAAACAAGCAAAAAAAACCAACCCTGGTAGGATTAGAACTCCGGTTATACAAGTGAAAGACTAACGCTTTACCATGCAGCCAACAAAGTCAACAAAAATTTGCCGGTATCAGTTGAATTACATACAACGTCTTAGCAAATATGATTTAGACTAAACGATTTCTTCAGTGGAGTATACTTTTTATATACAGCATAAAGCATTTCATACAAAGGTTATGTTATTTCTATCGGTATGCTATATTGTATGCAATACTCAAACTAGTGAAATATAGATCGGGCACAAGATATCAGCTGCCATCTTGTCTTCTGAGACGGCTCAGCTTTTTAAAGTCACTTCTGCACTATAATATTACAAGATAAACATTTAATTTCGAACGGGGCACGTTCTTTAGAACAGTTTAAACGATTCTCGGTTCGATAATCGGAACTTGTGGGTCCCATGTTATGGATTATATAGTTTGCATAATTTACACGGCCGCCATCCTGAAATTATACGGCGGATGAACTTGTAGTTTGAGCACAAGACGCGTTCCATATGGGGGTATGTTGTTACCAAATTTGGTAGAGATCTGATGATTAGTTTAGTTGTTATTTGATTTTACGTGGCCGCCATTGTGTTTTGGTAAAGATGGCGACGATATAAAACATGACACTGAGGTGCTCCTTGCTAGTGCTACCTCTGTACCAAATTTCATTCAATTCGGTTTAACCGTGTTTGATTTGATGGGGCGGGGGGAGCCATTCAGAGTACACACACTCACACACACACACAAGCACACTCACAGACACACAATTTTTGCCTCTGTGTGGATCTCATAAGTCTACTTTCATTTCTTGCAAAAATATAAAGTAGGCTAAAAAGTGAGTAATCGAAAAGATGTGGGAATTTGACAAGAAGGTTTACTGACTGTTTATATACTTCAAGAAAGCTGATGATTCAACAGAGAGAGCATATGAAGGACAATGGAAGAATCGGGAATAACCTCGAAACTGATTAGATTGACTAGAATGTGCATGGAGAAATCTAAGTGTAATGTGAGGGTTGAGGGCAGGGAGTCTGATAGTTTTAATGTGGTGACAGGATTAAAGCAGGGAGACAGCATCTCCCCCAGCCTGATTAATCTGGTATTTGAAAAAGGCACTAAAGAAGGTGTCATCGATGGGAAGAGGTGTGAACATAGGTGGTGAGGTCAAACTGCTAGCATTTGCCGACGATATTGTTGTCATAACAGAGAATGAAGAGGAACTAAAAAAGGACAGCTAAAGTGTTTAATAGAAGAGGCACAAAAAGTGGGTCTGAGGATCATTCAAGAGAAAACGGAGTGTATGGTAGTTACAAGGGAGAATAAAGAAGAAGCTATGGGGGGACTAGAGATAGGAAGCTTGCTGTTTAAGAAGACTGGATCCTTCAAATAACTAGGAAGTATCGTAAATTGGAATAACAACACGGAGAAAGAGATAATGAACCGTATAAAATCTGCAGAGAAGTGCAAGTTTGCGATGAATAAACTATTCAACAGTAAACTGTTATCAAGGACAACAAAACTCCGTGTTTATAAGACAATAGTACGACCAGTTTTCATATATGGGGCAGAGACATGCACGCTGAGCAAGAAGATGGAGAGGAGAATATAGACCTTTGAAAACAAAGTGTTAAATTTTTTTTGGGGTGGTATTAGAGCAGGGAAACTTCAGAAGAAGAAAAAACACAGGAATTCACGCACTGTATAACGAACCGGATGTGATAGCAGTAATAAGGAGCAGAAGAATAGAATGGCTGGGACATGTATTGAGAAGGGAAGAAGGGATGGTAAAAAGAGTGCTAAAAGGAAAACCTCAAGGGAAAGAACCCTCGGTAGAACAAAGTTGAGATGGCAGAATGGAGTCAGGAAAGACCTGAAGGCCCTGGGAACCAACGAGAATATGGTCGGAGACAGAAAGCAATGGAAGAGTCTAAATAGTGAGGTAATTACCCGACTTCAGTTCGTGTGGCCAACTAAGATAAGATACGATTCATGTATTTATTTACTTATTTTTTTACTTCCTCTTGTACTTTGCAATCTTGTTCTGACATCAGTCAGCCCTTTTACCCTTTTCCTTCTTCTCCTCTTGCCTCCATTGCCAACTTCGCGTCATCCTCCCAATCCCTTCTAGGTTTTCCTCGGTGTCTTATTCCTTGTGTCCGAGCACCTTGCTTCAAAACTCTGCTGTCTTCCATTCCCTGGGCATGTCCGTACCACTTCCACTGGATCTGCTCAACTATTTCTAGCGTGGGTGGTACATCAAGACTAGATCTTAGATCTGATTTCTAATTCTAGCCCTTTTGGTTTTGTCTTTAATTTTACATTGGAATTCTCATTGCCGATACCTGGAGCTTAATTCAGTTTTTAAGAGGTCCGAATCCATATTTCACAACTCTAGAGCAGGGAGGGGACATTTATACAGGGGGTAACCTGACATGACATAGGCAACTGTCTAAACGTCTCTCCTCGTTCTTCCTGAGACGGCCATGTTACAAAGCACTCGCTCCGGTATAACTTCCCTTAACCTCACCTCACCTAACCCAACCTCAGCTAACCTAACCTCACCTAACCTAACCTCAGCTAACCTAAACTAACCTCACCTCACCTTACCTCACTCACCTCACCTAACCTCATCTCACCCCACCTGACCTAACCTAACCTCACCTAGGGTCGACGGTCATTTGCAGATGCATGTATTGACCGTGAGCCCAACTCAAACGTGTCCGTGACTACTTGGGATATTTCCATTGGACCAGCTCAAATATATCTCTGAGCTGACCAAGGGACAAACTGAACCACCTTTTTAAGGGTATGTGTGTGATTCCAGTGTGTGTCCCCCTCCCTAATAAAATCTAAACGGCTGGAGCGATTTCAATGAAACTCGGTAAGTTCATAGCACTATTCCGGACGACCCCGACCGTGCCCATCAAATTTTCTTATGTGTTGTATCCCCAGGGTGGTCCCCCCCCCTCCCCCCATTATAAATTACACATCATCGCCCCAATACATCTACACGTCTTCAGTCCCTACATCAATTACATTATAACTAACACTCTCATTTGAACCTAATTGAACTCCTGTGTACTCAGTTGAACTCGAACGACCCCTACGCTAGTGCCAGTCAGCCTGGAATTTGCCAATTACGCACACCTTGCATTACCATAATTCTAAAAGGGAGACACTGAACCCACTCGACGTCCGTGTCAAGGATAAGTGCTGCCAGTCAACACCACGACATCTGCCATCTAGGGGTAAGTGTAGCTGCGAGAGTCATTTCCTTTTACATCCACACACCATTCACACTCTACCTTTTGTTATACTTGATAATTGCCTTGTTAAAACGCTCAGACCAGTAACACTTAAGTCTGGTTTTTAGAATCATTGCACCGCTCTATAGAAGTAATTATTAAACTTTATTTGGTCTCACATCATATTTGAACGTAGGATAATCCCCTATCCTCCCATACAACCCTTTAGGGCCCTGTACTGTTCAATTGTTTTACTAGCGTTAGACGAGCAATTCAGCTGACGACAAGCCATAGAGCTGCAGTCAGCAAGTTCACTCACAACACTTATTTGTACACGCTGCACGCAGGTGCCGAGCCATCGCCACACCGTTGCAGGTTATCAATTATCCAGCAACCCCTTTACTAATACGCCATCCCCGAGCTCACCAGTCACCCCCGAACACTCGGCAGCTCTTCTTCCAGCACATATAAGCTGAGTAGACGCCACTTTTACCCCACCTCACACATAACACTTACTCAAACATTCCCTATCTACATAACACTCTAAACTACCCCTAACACATTGTAGAAGCCCTTCAAGGCCCATACTTATGTCTCACCAATCCAACATAGCGGCTGTGCGAAATATTTCACCAGCATTCAATATCTCCGAAACTATTAGGTCTACCGATATCACCCTGGAATTTTGTACGGTGATAAACGGAACTACTAGAAGTTCACCTATGTGACTACTTTTGAAAACTTGATAACAACAAAACTAACATTGCAGTCAAGTGAAGTTGCAAATTTTAAATAGACGTTTCTCGCGATTTAACCAACCAAACGCAATAAAACTTGGTACAGTATATTTTTATACACATTGTAATGCACCGACACCTAACTTCGTTCAATTGTTTATATAACCTCAACATGGCGGATGTGCGAAATATTTCACCGGCATTCTATATCTCTGAAACTATTAGCGGTATCATCCTGAAATTTTGTACGGAGATAAAGGGCACTATGGAAGTACATCTATAAGACTTTCAAAAACCGGTTAACTACAAAACGAACATGGCGGCCAAGCGAATTTGAAAATTTTAAATAGACCTTTCTCGCGATTTAATGTTCCAAATGAAATCTGGTACAGGAAATGTTTATACACATTGTAATGCACTGGTATCTAATTTAGTTCAATTGTTTATATAACCTCAAGATGGCGGCTGTGCGAATTTTAAAATTAAGTTTTTATTTCTTGTGTCGTAATCATGCGATCGATGTGAAAGTTTGAATAATGAACCTACGCAATGATTTTCCTTTAATGGTAGGCTACATGACTCTCTGGTCTATTCATTTAACAATCCAACATGGCGACCATCCGAAATATTTAGACGGCAATCAAACTGAATGTTTTAATGTTCATAGTTCATCTATAGGACTTACAATAACCTGGTGATCACAAATCCAACATGGCAGCGTCGCGAAGTATAGATATTCACATGGACGTTTCTCGCAATTTAACCATCCGAGTGCAGTGAAACTTGGTACAGTAAATCCATATACACATGTTAATCCACTGGCATCTAATTTATTTCAATTGTTTCCATAACCACAACATGACAGCTGTGCGAAATTTTAAAATCTCGTTTTTACTTCTTGTGTCCTAATCATGCGATTGAAGTTTGAATACTACACGTTCACAATAATCTTCATGTAACAATACATAAGACCTAGATATATAAAAATCCAACATGGCGACCATCCGAAATATTTAGTCGGTTCTCGATATCTACGAATCTATTACAGCAATCAAACTGAAATTTTGTATGTTGATAGTTGCAATTAACACAAGTAGGATATATGTAAATAGGCTTTAGTTCTTCAAGGAACTACTTGTTTTAATACATAAAAAATAAATATTTTCTCGATTTTTAGCACCTAAAAATCCGAGCCCTAATGATGATGTAACCTGTTACTTCTTCTATCTCTCTTCGAGGGAGGTAGGCTTGGCAATCTTGAACCGGGGGGAATGATTTGGGGGACTCGCTCGCATAAGCGCAGGATATGCACTGTTGACTTATATGCTGGCACATCCTACGAACACTGCATTAAATACCTTCACTGTTTGACACAGCTTAAGCTGCCACCCACAATAATTCAGAATTTTTCATATAGCCTCGTAGAAAAGCAGCACTCAATTCGCCTCATCCCCAACTCCGTTCAAACCGGAAGTAAGCGAAAGAAACCCATACTCTTTTGTGATGTGTTGTCCCCGTCTATATGTGGTGAATATTTGGGAATGAGACGTCAGAACTGATGATTCACATAATTATTTCAATCTTGGAGATCAGTGCTCATGAAAATTATGGAGGAAGTAATCGAGAACAAATTATTTGAGTACAAGACCATGGATCAAGAGAGCGGTGTATCAGCGTAATAAATGGACAGCAGATTTACTGTATGTATCTGAAGATATTTTCACTTACAACAAAATGTCCGTGATTTTATTCCGGTCAATTCCTCTAGAGTTTAGAACAGTATACATACTTCTTATGAGTTTGTAGATCATTCTAAGGAGTCAAGCATTTTGATTAGTTGGAGATGTGAGGGAGGAAGAATAAGGAATACTAGCGGACCCGTGCGAGAAATCTCGCATGTTCATAAGTCATACTTTCCCCAATAGGTTTATAATGAGTGACTTAAGCAGAAAGCTTGTTATGTTATTATTTCAACCAAATGATTATAGAACACCATTTTCATTTCAGTTAGAATTCCAAGCTGTACGATCTCTAACTTAAGAAAGCAATTACTGAAAATTCTATCATCATAATACTAATCAGTTATTCGATATTTATGAAAGCATCTTGGTCAAGATTTCCTGCTTTATCTTGTTGGCAGAGAAGCCTCCTTCTCCCTTATCAGGACAGGCCTCATTGGAAAACTTTTTCACGCCCCGCTTACAGTGAGGCTTGCCTGTTCCTAAGTGCAACGATCAACGCTAAACTCCTTTGCACGTTACCTACAGGGGTGTTTTCGCTTTCCCAAGTGGAGTGTCATCATGAGAGTGTGCTGTGGCTGGTTTCTTTCTTTAATATTTGTGAAATTAAAATGCAATTCGTCACTGCTGACCCCATTTATGTGCTGAATCCATTGATTGAGAGCTTAGCCGTAACACTCACCGGTTATTCGATACATTTCAGTCAGAATTGCAAGTTTTACGTTCCGTAACTTAAGAAGGCAATCACTGAAAATTAGATCATCTTAACACTCATAGGTTATTCGATAATAATGAAATTATACGATTTGATTATCCAATCCATTGATTTAGTAATTCTGAACACCATGGGATATGATAGAAGAAAACCCTGTAAGACGCCGTAACACACAACGGCTATACGATTTAGAGTACTCAATCCATTGATTTACTGTTTCTGAAAACCATGCGAAATGATCGATATTAATGAAATTAGAATGCAGAAGAAAACCCTGTAAAATAAATTAACGTTTAATAGTTTTAAGAGTTTATACGACAACTCATAATTGCAGCATGTTAGAGCACCAGTATCTGCAAATCGCACACTTCTTACAAAAATTGATATTTTTGCAATTCGAATGCAATTCGTCACCGCTAATTTATGAAATTATACGATTTGAGTACACATTCCTTTGATTTACTGTTTCTGAAATCCACGCAGAATGATAAAGGGCAGATCTCAGAATGTTAAAATGACAATGAACAGGCGTCACAGCGGCTAAGATGTGAAGTGGACAGCAATTATGGAGCGTAGTTCCCTACAGCAACAGTATCTGAAAATCGCACACTTCGTATAAATTATAGAAATTTATGAAATTAGAAAATCTCGCTTGTTCATAAACTACACATTTCTCAATAGGTTTATAATGAGAGACTTAAGGAGAAAGGTTGTTATGTTTTCATTTCATCCAAATGATTATAGAGCACTGTTTACATTTCAGTTAGAATTCCAAGTTATACGTTCTCTAACTTAAAGGCAATCACTGAAAATTGGATCATCATATCACACACCAGTTATTCGATATTTTTGAAAGCATCTTGGTCAAGATTTCCTGCTTTATCTTATTTTGTAAGAATTGTGCTTTTTGCAAATACTGTTGCTCTAACATGCTGCAATTCTGAGTTGTCGTCTAAAACCTTAAAACATTGAACGTTAATTCTCTAACAGTTTTTCTACTATCTGATTTTCAGAATCAGTAAATCAATGGATTGGGTACAGGTTTTTCTTCTGCAATCTAATTCCATAATATCGATTTTTGTAAGAAGTGTGCATTTTACAAATTCTGATTCTCTAACATGCTGCAATTATGAGTTGTCGTCTAAACCCTTAAAACTATTAAACGTTAATTATTTTACAGATTTTTCTTCTGCATTCTAATTTCATAGATATCGATCATTTTGCATGGTTTTCAGAAACAGTAAATCAATGGATTGAGTACTCTAAATCGTATAACCGGTGTGTGTTATGGCGTCTAAAACTTTAGAACTATTAAACATTTAGACGCCATGTTCGTTTTGTACTTAACAAATTTATGAAAGCCACATAGATTACCGTACAAAATTTCAGGTTGATATCTGTAAATGTTGCGGAGATATAGAATGCCAGTGAAATATTTCGCGCGGCTGCTATATTGCATTGGTGAAACGTATTAAAATTTGAATGGCACGGTCAAAGTTGTACAAGGTAGTAGTATGCACTTACTGTGTTTTATTGAAAATATCTCGGCCATTTATATTTTATTAGGGGGGGGGGGGCGACGACGACGACACACACATACACACACGCGGACGAAAGTTGATCTCATTAGCCTATTTAGTTTTCATTAATGAAAATAGGCTAAACATATAAAAACGGGGCCGAAAAATCGGCCCGTGGCATTAGCCTACTAGCAGAAGTTCCTATGGCCGATATATCGCCGCCTGACACATTAAGGCGTAAACAGTGAAATTTCTTTCCCCTTGAGTATTAATTGTGATAAAGTATGCCAAGCGTATTGCAATATGTTGCCTCTTAAAAGAAACTGGTAGTGTTTTTTCGGATGGTGTTAAATCAAGTCGAAGGATTAGACCTCTCTGCCTAATTTCAACTGCACTTATTATTTCCAAATCCAAGCAATATGGTTGCATTTAGGAGCCCTTGGGAAACGTTCAGATTTCTAAGGAGCATAACTATGAGTTAAGCGTTTGGTATGTGGAGGCATATCATTTAATTCCAAGAAATTCAAGAACTATGCAGGAAACTGAAATAAACGTATAGGTCTCAATTTTCCTCATCAAGTTTTCAGTCATGGCCAGCAATATGTTGCTATGTCGACAGTGCAATCTTTCATCTTCAGTATTTAATCTGTTAATGCTGGTGTATGATTTTGCACTAAGTTACTGGATAGAAGGTCAATGACTTGTATATTGATTTCATTACATTGTTCATTTTTTGGTGTAAGAATCCCCCAGTATGCCTACCTTCGGAGAGGAAGTAAATCCGGCGGTCCTATGCCTTAGATTTATGACATGAAGAAGAATCTTCCACTAACTACAGTACATTTGTGTGAAGCCAAAACGTGTAGGTTAGATTGTTTGATAACGCTATATTAGTTCCAAAGTTCGTCGCCAGGTGCTGGCTGTGATGACATCTAGTAGTCACGTCCGCTGCTAGGTGTCGTGGACGGTAGAATTTGGTAGCAAAAGTAGGAACTACTGTACTTGAAAATTTGATCGTCTGCAGTCCTTACCTGAGTCACAGATAGCACACACTAATACAGTCATCACAATAATTAACACCGATTATCAGACAGATTCTACACATACACCCAAAGTATACGGGGCTACATGACGGCATTGTCGCAGCCCCTAAACTAAGGTACCAACCAACCATAGGTGTAAGAATGCAAACTTTCGAGAAATGTATTATATCCTTCGCAGAAGTAAATGTTTCAGTCACGATATCCTCATGCGTTGCAAGTTTCGCTGGTAATTCAGTAACACTTGATTATCACCATCCATAGAGAAGTAGTTGCCGTTAACATGTACCTATAGAATAAAATCAGAAAATTCCATTTCACCTGGTTTCAATCGCATGTTTTTATGTAAGTGGCGTATTTTGGAGAAGGGCCAGAGAGAGGAGTATTTAATATAATTGTGAATAACTGTTTGGCGAGAAGCGTGTGACCTGACGTCTCCATGAAGAATAACTTTCCCACAAAAAGGAATAATGTCGTTACGTATCTTTTAGAAGTAGATTCACACACATTAATGAATGAATGTTTGCCATTGGGGCTCCATCCCAAATTATGAGCCGAGCTAATCGCATATCGTCAGCTGGATTTTGAATGTTAAATGTAAGGGTTATGCTCTGGCAAAAAAATTGTTTAGCAAGAATTCACTTGATTTGCAAATCTGACACGATTAGCTTCTGGAGAATCTAATATATACAACTGGCAGCAAGAACCGTCGCTTATAATTTTGGAATATAACCAAGAAATGCGATGATGTGCAATTCCATACATTTTAAAACAATATAGACCGTATGCATGTGTTACAGTAACATTGGTACCGGTACCGAATGAAACGAAGTTCATTGCATTGTTGTACTGCCGATTATTATCTCTGAAATTCCTTGAGATATCATCTCCAGTGAAAAATTGTTGCAGCCTGTCGAATATTTTTATATTTAGTCAGATCAAATTTACCATTACAACAGCAAAGTTCAAAGTAACCAAGCGTAGATTTCTCGCAAGAGAAATACAGCGCAGAACAATGTTTACATTTGTTCGCTAAGGACCCTACACTGTAGAGCATATTATCTGGAATTGCTTCTGAAATGGCATATTTATATTGGATTTTAAATGTGGCTTCGTATTTTTCTCCGATTTCCCATAGCCTATTTTACGGCTAATGTTCTTTTTCGTCAAATGGGTTTATTTATAGTAGCATTTCTCCCCAAATTAACGTCATATTCAATAACACTATAGTGGCCTGCAGCAACGCAGCCGCCAAATATTAAATGGCAAATAATACTTCTATTGAAAAATTCAACAGCATGATTTGATTCATTGTTATGTACTCTAAACAAATAATCAATAAACAATAATATTCACTGATACAATGACGTTCAGTCGCCTCCGTAGCGTAGCGGTCAGCATGGTTAACTGCCGCCCCGGAGGTCCTGGGTTCGATTCCCGGCTCTGCCACGAAATTTGAAAAGTGGTATGAGGACTGGAACGGGGTCTACTCAGCCTCGGGTGTTCCAAATGAGTAGAGGGGGTTCGATTCCCACCTCAGCCATCCTCGAAGTGGTTTTCCGTGGTTTCCCACTTCGTCTTCGGGCAAATGCCGGGATGGTACTGCGCCCGCATTCACCAATCAGTACCTATATCCGCTGCACGGTAAAGGATTGCAAACACGTAACTACCCAGCTCACAAACTTACCATTGTCTGCTAAGTAAAAATTGGGAATTCCAGGAACACACAGGGTAGATCTATAAAAGAAAATAGTACTACCAGTGTAGGTACAAATTTCTACTATCATTTACATTTGAGCAAATCGAGAAACTCCAATCTCGAGGGGTGATAAGGTCTGTCTATAGTGAGCGCCTGTATCTTACCTAGCAGTACTATTTTCGGCGATGACAAAATGAAAACGATGTCAGCTAAGATAAAAATTGGCTGATTCGCTAAGGAGCGCCAGCCGTTTATTGTGCTAAGAAAAAATACAGACATATACTGACTGCCTGTCTATCAATAGTGTCTACCTGACACTGCAATAAAATAAACTCAAAATAAACTAAAACGTGGCACTAATATAACATGTCCTGAAATTAAAGATTGGAGAATTCGGTACTCCATTTAAATATGAGAAAAATTATGAAACGGCGTGATTTCAAACATTACCCTATATTATACATTCCGTTTCATATTTGAACCGTAGTTCCACATCTAAATATGTAAAATAAAAATTTACTCAGTATTAAATATATTCATATATACAATAATTCGTGGTTCGCACAAATATACACTTAATTGTGTTGAAGTGATTAAATTACCTATAATACAAATGAGTCTTTACCACTCAACTTCCGTAACAAACACCGTAACTCTATCGGTTGAAAGTATAAATACTAGTGTGAATCAATAGAACATAGGTGAAAAACATTTAAGTTAAGCACTGTTCTTATTTGTCTTCTCACATTTGATCATTAAATCTCGAAAAATTCCTGAAATTCTTTGCTTGGCTTACATTTTCTTTGATAAACGTGAATATTCGAAGTGCATGGCATTTGACCTTCATTACACACTTCTCTTCCAAAATTATACAACAATCACATTATTTCTTAAACACCCTGTACAGAACTTTCCTCGAATACACTTAAACAATGTCACATTCGCTGTGATCAAAACTAGAAAAACGAGACTCCTCAGTCTCCTTTCGTGAAAATACGTAACTCATTTACGTCTACTATTCCTTTCTTGCACGGTATTCCAAATCTAAACTCCCATTTCAGTGCATCTTCTTACTCACTGCAAAGAAAATTAGTAACTTTATTAAATATCCACGTCCATTGTGGATATTGTTCAAGAAACAAACTTTAACAATCTCCTCTATCCTTATACAAAATTTCATCGTGCCTATAACTTCACTTCTGTAATTACTTCTGTACAGTTACTTTTATATCACCCTGTGATTTAACTTTCCTAACTCCTTTTCACGTATTTAAATTCAGTTTTACATTATTGCAACTTTCAAAGAATTATCAGCAAGAATTCATATTTAACAAATGATATAAGTGTGTCTTCCTTTCGTGAAAATATTTAAGCCTTAACTATCTTCGTGGAATATTCGTTTAACAAATTTATCTAGGCTTTTTAATGCTCTAAATGTTTTATTGGACAGATATATATATATAAATAAAGGGTCTTGAAATACCTTTGTTACTAGAAAATATGGTTTATTACGTTACAGCATAGTTCTATATATCTATCTGTTTCATTAGAGTGAATTTGGTATTCATTGGTTTAATTATCTATCAAGTATTTGGACTATCTTTTATCAGATTTTGTGTCGTGTAACAATTCAATTTTGTTCACAATTGGTTTAAAATAAATTTCTGACACTCGAATCAACATCATGAGTTGTCGAAATATTTGACACTTCGTGACATAGCTTTTTGAATATACGGTACTTAAATTGTTCAATATACGTTCCATCGCTGCGCATAAAACAGATATATTTAATTTAACGCAAGTATCTATAATTATAAACGATTTTATATTAAAATGATTTTAACGTTAACAATTGCGATACGCAAATAAAATTTCGTCCAAATGACGGAAAATGTCAATGAAAAGTGACTCCTAAGAAAATACGAAAAATACTAGATCAAAATCTACATAATTTTAAATACAATCACAAAATTATACGGTTGGTCAATTAGGATAAACACAGACCATGACTACAATTCTACCAAATATAAATCAATCTCTTCTCTACCTTGAGTTGAAGACGGTCTCAGATGTACCATGTTTCGTCTGGCAAGCCAAATGTGTGTGTGAGCGCACCGCCCACAGCTATGCGGACCGGTTGTGACGGGGCCTGCTGGACATCTCTCCCAGTGGAACAAGGTCGGTGACATAACTGGGTTAGCGACCTCGCCGTGAAACAGCATGTCTCTTCCGCACTCCCTCGCTCGTCTCCCGCACGTTGTCCGGATCTTCTTACGATACCCCTTCACTGCGCCGACATCGCTTTTCAAGGTTGAAATTCGTTTGTTTTATAAAAGTCTTTGAGAGTATACTGGATGTATATGAACTCGTGTTAAGAAGTAGAGATTTGTCCTGCATTTCTGCGCATCGCGTAGATGTTCCGCTGCGCCGTCCATGTTGTGGAATTCTGGATTCAACTCTTCATTTTTGTAGCTTCTACTTCCCTTTAATGTGCACCTTAGCACGTAGTCATACTCATTTTAATGATTACACTGGTACAACTTCCTCGTTGCCAATTCACGAACTGCATTCTGTATAATTTCCAAGTATGAGCTAAATTGTAGAAATAATGAAGCTCTTCTGTAGAAGTGAAACGTTTGCATCTATCTGCATGCGATGTATAATAGCTTCGTTTTTGAAATACTGTAATATCAAGCTGTGTTTCTAAATCACTGGTCTATATGCTGTGCTGGTCTGCGTTAGAATGTTCCTTGCTCCGCAAGTCACAGCCTTCTGTACTCCACACTCGTCCTCTCCACTTTCGTAATGCGTAGCACTATTCTGGAAAACTACTTGTTTCTCCACTCACGGTCTTGTCTCGTCGAGATCTGAATTTGGAAAGAACTGCTCGTCCTTGCCCTCTGTATACGGCAAGTTCCTCGCTCTGCCTCCCCTCTCGCGGTGTGACGTAGCTCCATAAACTTCTCCTCACTCAGTGTGTCATCAACCTTGATCCCTTCTCCCCCTGCATGACGTTTCTCTCACTCCTCGTGGCGCGACGCACTCGTACAATGTAGGCCTCCCTACATTCAGATAATAAATATACATACAAATTTAAATCGTTCCTTCTTGCCTTCCGTAATTGTTTAATTATAAATGATGCATAGTATTTCACTATTTCAACTCAGGTTTTCCATATCTCACGAATTTTGAGGAATAAAAGATTTTAATTCGTTCTTTTATTTTTCCTGGGTCCCAGTTCATATCCCGTCTGGATCTTTGGTATTGGCCTTAAATAAATTCGGGCGCAATTCCCCGTTGCCAATTTAAAGTAAAGTATAGGCTGTACTTTCTTTAATAACAGTTGGTTTCTCTGTTCTTGGGACTCAATTTATTAATTTACTGAATCTTTGGGTAAAATCTCTTTAATTTGGAGTGGTTAAATTTTCCAATGGATCTGTTGTCTTCAATCCTCACGATCTTGTAGCAATTGTTACCTTAGACTGTATCTACCTTGAAATGTCCTTCCTCTGGATCTCTTTCCTTCTCTTCTGTCTTTTTAGGGTCCCTTTCTTCTCTTTCCCTCGATGTCTTTTCTCTTTCTCCCTGACAAGAATCTATAAATGTTCCTAAATGGTGCATGCTTCTTTTGAAAGAGAGGAATCCTTCTTAGTTTATCCAACGTTTCCTGATCGTCTGTGTCCGTCTGGATAACGTTAATTCTTACATTATTTTCAGGAGTCGGATGTCTGGAAAGAATATCTGCCAGTAGGTTGTCTTTTCCAGGAACATGGACTATCGTGGCATCAAATTTTTGTAAAAACATAGTCCACCTGGTCATCCGATCGCTTGACAAGTCGGACTTTAACATGAACTCCAGTGCTTTTTGATCCGTTCTGATTACAATCTTGTGTCCCAGCAATATTTTTTTCCTTTGTTGTAGGGCATTTATGACGGCTAAAGCTTCAAGCTCCGTCGTGAAATAATTTAACTCGTGCGTGCGTAACTTCCTGCTGCTGAAGGAAATATAGTTATGGTTGCCGTCTTGATCCTTCTGATACAAGACTGCGCTAATACCAATTCGTGAGGCGTCAGTTTCTACTATGAATGATCTTTCGAAGTCTGGGTATTCTAATTTGATGTTGTTTTTGAGCATTTCCTTTGCTTGAATAAAGGCATTCTCGGCAGCTGCATCCCATTTCCATCTATTGTTTTTCTTCAGGAGCTCATGTAGTGGAGCCATAATTTCTGAATACCGTGGGCAATGACTACTGAAGAACTGGCAAAGACCCGCAAAAGCTCGGATGTCTTTGATCTTCTTGGGTTTGGGAAACTTTAATATTGCTTCTATCTTGTCCTCATTCGGGTGGTAACCGAATCTGTCTATCGTATGTCCAAGAAAGTTGATCTTTTCTTGAAAGAAATGGCATTTATTCAATTTTACCTTGATGTTCGCACTTCTGAGGTTTTCAAATAGCTTTTTCAAAGGCATGAAGTATTGCTCTGGCGTTTCTGAAGATATGAAAATGTCGTCCACATAGCAAATGGCAAATTGTTTTATTTCATCACTTAACTTATCATCCAAGGCTCTAATGAGTGCTGGGCTTGAATTTACCAACACGTATGGTACTCTCTGATACACGTAACAGGTTTGGTTAAACATGAACCCCGTGTAACTTTTACTGTCTGCTGTAAGCTCTATTTGATGAAATGCGGCAGTTGAATCAATCACTGAGAAACAGGTTTTATTCTTGAATCTCCTCAGTAGTTCCCTGATTTTTGGTGGCCTGTCATATTCTTTTAACAAAAGAGTATTAATGCCCCTGGCATCTAAGCATAGTCTCAGACTTCCATCTGCTTTCTTTACGACTGAAAGAGGGTTTAAATAAGGAGTGGCTTGCTTTCTTATTATACCGTCCTTTTCCATGCCTTTTATTAGCTCCGTCACTTCTGATTGATATTTCTCCGGTATCGGATACAATTTCTTTTGAAAAGGTGTGTTATCTGCGAGCTTGATCTGATATTTATATCCTCTGATAATGTCTGGTTTATCATTAAATACATCTGCAAAAGTCGTCACCAATTCTTCTAATCTCTCTCTCTGATCTTCAAAGTTCTCAATTTTCCTACCATAGTGAGGTATCCCTTCTGCTTCGACTTCCATGACTATTATTACTAGATTTTCTTCTGTAGTTTCGTCAATCAGACTACACTCATTTTCCTCCTTCTTCGAGTTTCTGGCTGATATTGACCTTCATTAAAGTTTATGACTCCGTTACGCAAGTCAATCACGGCTCCCGTCTTCGTTATAAAATCAATACCTAGAATAGCATCGACATTTATCTGGTTCAAGACTATGAATATCTGCTCGTATTTGTATTCATTGATGGAGAATTCCATTAATGCCTGGACTTTACACTTCATGGTCTTATCATTGAATACACCCCTGACCTTGATAGTTGAAACGGGCATTGCGGTGAGTGAATTACCGTCTTTTAATCTGTGAAAACAGTTCTCCGACAAAATTGACGCTGTCGCCCCCGTATCTAGGAGTGTTCTCAGGCATTCACCTTCTGATACTATTTCTATGATGGGTAGCCTCGCTACTCTTCCTGTTTTCGGCTCTTCTCGCTCATACAGGAGATCTTCGTTCGTGGCTTGATACAACTCGTTTATCTCGATTACATGTCTAGTTACGGTGATGTTCTCGTCCTCCTTTACTTATTGGAATTTGAAGTTTTTTTTTGTACCACTCCTGGGTCTTCATTGCTCCGGTCTCTGCTTGATCCGGGCTGAGATTCCTGATTTTGATTACGCTGTCCCTGATTTTGGTTTCTTGCGTTTCCTTCTTCCCTTTCTCTAAGGTTCCTCAGGTATTCTTGACTTTCTCTCTCTCTATCATCGTAATACCTCCTCACGTTATTGTTGTTTCTCCATCCTCGGTTTTGTTGATTCTGCTTTTGTTGCGGTCTCGAATAGTTGTTTGTGTTCCTCCAATTTTGATATCCCCGATATCCGTAATTATTCGTCGGGTTATCTCTATTGTAGTATCCCTCTCGGCGATAATCATTGTTCCTTTGGTGGTAGCAGTTTCTCCATTAATTTTCGTTCCATCGCCGATTCTGGTATGGTCTCCCTTCTCTAGGTCTCTGATAACCAGGTTGAAAGCGATTTTGTCCATAAATTCTCGATCTAGTTGGTCCTACTCCATTTTTATTGTCTTCCGTCTGTTGCGTTTGATCAACATGGATGGTGTGGATCTCTCTATGTTCCGGATTTCTGCTTCTTTGGTTCTGGTTTCCGGTTGAGTTGTTGGACACATTGGACGTGTGATCCAGTCTCCTCAAAATTTCTGCCATCCCCTCTAATGTTTGACGTTTGCCGAAATGAGGTGCCTTCTAAAACTGGCATGAAATAGCATGTACTAGGTCTTCTTCTGCCAATGGTGGTTGAAGATATTGCAAGCGTGCTAATTGTTTCGTAAAGAAGCTTGCGTACTTCGTCGGACTAGAGTAAGCATACTTTTTCGAATAAATTTCGGCGCGTATGTCTTGTTGAAGTTATTTGCTCCAGAATCGCTTCTGTAGAGCAATAGCGAATTCCTCGAATGTATGATAAGTATACCTGAAAGCTCTGTGCCTAACTAATGCCTCTGAGTCCAAATATTTCTCTACTACCCTCATGTGTCGTTCACGAGGTATTCTGTTATCCTCTAGATATGATCTCATGTCTCAATGAAACTCCACAGCAGTGATATTTCCAACCCCGCTGAATTTATTGGGCTTTTCGTCGTTACTCTTGATGACGATTATGTTCGTATTTGACCTACTCTGGGAAGGTTCAAAGTCTCCTCCAAGTTCCCCTGTTTCTGTTCGAAATGGCGCTCGAATGACGTTAAAGCTGGATTTCGGAATCTGCTGTTGACTATCCACGCTTTCCTTATCCTCTTCTATCTTATCTGTCCTAGCCTCTAATTTCCTGATATCTTCCTTCAATTTCTCATCTCTTGCTTCAAATAATCTAGTTAAGTCCTTCCTGATGTCCTCCCTGACTTCAGCTCTTAACGTAGATGAAAATGTAGCGTCCTCAATCGTGAGTGACCTTAATTGTTGTTCCAATTCGCTGGTTTCCTTTTCCTGCCTCGACCTAATTTTCGCCAGTTCTATGTTTATGTCATCGACTGTACGTTTAACCCTGTCAAATTCACCTGAATTACTTAAAATTGCTTTATTTACAATATCTGTCAGCGTGGCTACGTTATTGATTTGAAGCGTATCTATCCGCTTGGATAGATCTTCACGTGCTCTACTAACAATTATGTTTGAACTTAATTCTGTGGCCTTAATATCATTAGATAATTTATGATGGATTTCAGATACAATTTTAGTGGTGACTGTTACGACCTCCTCCTTCATGTCCGTAACAGCCTTTACAATAGAGGCATTTATGTCTACATTAATGCCATCTTCAATCAATTGCCTTTGACCTTCCAACTTGACCTGTAATTCATCAACAGTATCATTTAGACTGTCAAGTTGCTCCTTGAGTCTGTTCTGGGCCCCTGAAATGTGTACATGATGTGTAGTGTTTTCTTCCTTAATGGAGCTAATACTAGGCTGTAATTTTTCCTCTAGCTCTATTATGTGGTTACTGTTAGCTAATTTCACTTCTAATACTTTGCCTATCATGTCGGATCTTAAAATTCCTACTTCTGTTTTAGTAAGACTAATGTCCTCTTTGACTTGGTCAAATGAGGTTTTTAATTCTTCCTGTGCATTTCCTGCCCTTTCTAAAATTTTCTGAGCCTTTTCCTGATTTCTCCTAACCTCATCATGAATTTTCCTGGCTCCTTCCTGCGCTTTTCTTATCTTGGCTTGGATTTTTCTATTTTCTAATCTAGCCTGTTCCTGACTCAATCGGTCCTCTTCGCGAGCGTTTTCTTGAGCTAATCTCATCTCCGCTCTTATCCTTTTAGCCTCTTCTTCTACCTTTCTGTCTTCCTCTCGTGCTTTTTCTAATGTTAGCCTAATTTCCCCCTGTGCCTTCTCTTGTGCTAACCTGATTACCTCCCATTCCTTTTCTCTAGCTAACCTAGTTTCTTCCCTTTCCTTTTCTCTAGCTAGTCGATCTTCCTTTCTGGCCTTTTCTAAAGCTCACTTGGCTTCCTCCTGTGCTAACGTTATACTAGCCTTGGTAAGCGTTTGAGCAACCGACAACTCAGCCTTGACTTCGGAATTCACAGTAGCTACAGATTTCTGAATCTCGGCTTTAATTTGTTTAGTGTTAGAGTGTGTTAATTGGTGTAGGGCTCCAATGTCTTTGGCCAATACACTTTGACCTTCTTTCATATTCTCCAACATCGTTCTTATGAACAACATGTCGTTCGCTGACATAATTTCTTCTTTCGTGAGACTAAGGGAAGTATCAACTACAAAAACTACAAGTGAATATCCAGAATTGACCAACGTATACATTTTATACAAGTGATGGAATGCACTGAACATCTTAATACTACCTACGTCTATTTAAATCGCGAGTTATTTCGTATATTTTATTGTCCCATTTTACTGAACCGACATCATTACATTTTATCATCCGACTTAACTTATGTTTAACAACGTGAATTTATATTTTAATTTAATATTACATGACCAATCGTCGTTAGCTGGTTCTAGAAATATGCCTCACAACTGTAATGTACTCCACTAATCTGCTGATGTTGCGTTCACCTCAACAATCATTAAATTTGGCATCGGCATTTCTTTTATCTCAAAACGTATATGGCCTCACTCTCGAGTGCTTCCAACTGCCTCTCTCGAGTACCCCTTTCGATCGCCCCACTGATGGGCCGGCCATTTAAATCTACTATCTATATGCGCCCGAATTCACCAATCAGTACCTATATCCGCTGCACTTTAAAGGATTGCAGACACGTAACTACCCAGCTCACAAA
This sequence comes from Meconema thalassinum, assembly GCA_946902985.2. Lineage (NCBI taxonomy): Eukaryota > Metazoa > Arthropoda > Insecta > Orthoptera > Tettigoniidae > Meconema > Meconema thalassinum. The sequence continues at coordinate 1,451,947,858 of OX336388.2, read as the reverse complement.
CTTACCATTGTCTGCTAAGTAAAAATTGGGAATTCCAGGAACACACAGGGTAGATCTATAAAAGAAAATAGTACTACCAGCGTAGGTACAAATTTCTACTATCATTTACATTTGAGCAAATCGAGAAACTCCAATCTCGAGGGGTGATAAGGTCTGTCTATAGTGAGCGCCTGTATCTTACCTAGCAGTACTATTTTCGGCGATGACAAAATGAAAACGATGTCAGCTAAGATAAAAATTGGCTGATTCGCTAAGGAGCGCCAGCCGTTTATTGTGCTAAGAAAAAATACAGACATATACTGACTGCCTGTCTATCAATAGTGTCTACCTGACACTGCAATAAAATAAACTCAAAATAAACTAAAACGTGGCACTAATATAACATGTCCTGAAATTAAAGATTGGAGAATTCGGTACTCCATTTAAATATGAGAAAAATTATGAAACGGCGTGATTTCAAACATTACCCTATATTATACATTCCGTTTCATATTTGAACCGTAGTTCCACATCTAAATATGTAAAATAAAAATTTACTCAGTATTAAATATATTCATATATACAATAATTCGTGGTTCGCACAAATATACACTTAATTGTGTTGAAGTGATTAAATTACCTATAATACAAATGAGTCTTTACCACTCAACTTCCGTAACAAACACCGTAACTCTATCGGTTGAGAGTATAAATACTAGTCTGAATAAATATAACATAGGTGACAAATATTTAAGTTAAGCACTGTTCTTACTTTGTCTTCTCCCATTTGATCATTAAATCTCGAAAAATTCCTGAAATTCTTTGCTTGGCTTACATTTTCTTTGATAAACGTGAATATTCGAAGTGCATGGCATTTGACCTTCATTACACACTTCTCTTCCAAAATTATACAACAATCACATTATTTCTTAAACACCCTGTACAGATCTTTCCTCGAATACATTTAAACAATGTCACATTCGCTGTGATCAAAACTAGAAAAACGAGACTCCTCAGTCTCCTTTCGTGAAAATACGTAACTCATTTACGTCTACTATTCCTTTCTTGCACGGTATTCCAAATCTAAACTCCCATTTCAGTGCATTTTCTTACTCACTGCAAAGAAAATTAGTAACTTTATTAAATATCCACGTCCATTGTGAATATTGTTCAAGAAACAAAACTTTAACAATCTCCTCTATCCTTATACAAAATTTCATCGTGCCTATAACTTCACTTCTGTAATTACTTCTGTACAGTTACTTTTATATCACCCTGTGATTTAACTTTCCTAACTCCTTTTCACGTATTTAAATTCAGTTTTACATTATTGCAACTTTCAAAGAATTATCAGCAAGAACTCATATTTAACAAATGATATAAGTGTGTCTTCCTTTCGTGAAAATATTTAAGCCTTAACTATCTTCGTGGAATATTCGTTTAACAAATTTATCTAGGCTTTTTAATGCTCTAAATGTTTTATTGGACAGATATATATATATATAAATAAAGGTTCTTGAAATACCTTTGTTACTAGAAAATATGGTTTATTACGATACAGCATAGTTCTATATATATATCTGTTTCATTACAGTGAATTTGGTATTCATTGGTTTAATTATCTATCAAGTATTTGGACTATCTTTTATCAGATTTTGTGTCGTGTAACAATTCAATTTTGTTCACAATTGGTTTAAAATAAATTTCTGACACTCGAATCAACATCATGAGTTGTCGAAATATTTGACACTTCGTGACATAGCTTTTTGAATATACGGTACTTAAATTGTTCAATATACGTTCCATCGCTGCGCATAAAACAGATTTATTTAATTTAACGCAAGTATCTATAATTCTAAACGATTTTATATTAAAATGATTTTAACGTTAACAATTGCGATACGCAAATAAAATTTCGTTCAAATGACGGAAATTTTCAAAAAAAATGACTCCTAAGAAAATACGAAAAATACTAGATCAAAATCTACACAATTTTAAATACAATCACAAAATTATACGGTTGGTCAATTAGGATAAACACAGAACATGACTACAATTGTACCAAATATAAATCAATCTCTTCTCTACCTTGAGTTGAAGACGGTCTCAGATGTACCATGTCTCGTCTGGCAAGCCAAATGTGTGTGTGTGAGCGCACCGCCCACAGCTATGCGGACCGGTTGTGACGGGGCCTGCTGGACATCTCTCCCAGTGGAACAAGGTCGGTGACATAACTGGGTTAGCGACCTCGCCGTGAAACAGCATGTCTCTTCCGCACTCCCTCGCTCGTCTCCCGCACGTTGTCCGGATCTTCTTACGATACCCCTTCACTACGCCGACATCGCTTTTCAAGGTTGAAATTCGTTTGTTTTATAAAAGTCTTTGAGAGTATACTGGATGTATATGAACTCGTGTTAAGAAGTAGAGATTTGTCCAGCATTTCTGCGCATCGCGTAGATGTTCCGCTGCGCCGTCCATGTTGTGGAATTCTGGATTCAACTCTTCATTTTTGTAGCTTCTACTGCCCTTTAATGTGCACCTTAGCACGTAGTCTTACTCATTTTAATGATTACACTGGTACAACTTCCTCGTTGCCAATTCACGAACTGCATTCTGTATAATTTCCAAGTATGAGCTAAATTGTAGAAATAATGAAGCTCTTTTGTAGAAGTGAAACGTTTGGATCTATCTGCATGCGATGTATAATAGCTTCGTTTTTGAAATACTGTAATATCAAGCTGTGTTTCAAAATCACTGGTCTATATGCTGTGCTGGTCTACGTTAGAATGTTCCTTGCTCCGCAAGTCACAGCCTTCTGTACTCCACACTCGTCCTCTCCACTTTCGTAATGCGTAGCACTATTCTGGAAAACTGCTTGTTTCTCCACTCACGGTCTTGTCTCGTCGAGATCTGAATTTGGAAAGAACTGCTCGTCCTTGCCCTCTGTATACGGCAAGTTCCTCGCTCTGCCTCCCCTCTCGCGGTGTGACGTAGCTCCATAAACTTCTCCTCACTCAGTGTGTCATCAACCTTGATCCCTTCTCCCCCTGCATGACGTTTCTCTCACTCCTCGTGGCGTGACGCACTCTTACAATGTAGGCCTCCCTACATCCAGATAATAAATATACAACCATATTTAAATCGTTCCTTCTTGCCTTCCGTAATTGTTTAATTATAAATGATGCATAGTATTTCACTATTTCAACTCAGGGTTTCCATATCTCACGAATTTTGAGGAATAAAAGATTTTAATTCGTTCTTTTATTTTTCCTGGGTCCCAGTTCATATCCCGTCTAGATCTTTGGTATTGGCCTTAAATAAATTCGGGCGCAGTACCTTCTTCAAGGCCACGGCTGCCTCCTTCCCTCTTCCTTGCCTATCCATCCTGACCATCCATTACCTTCCCTCATGAGGCCCCTGTTCGCTTTGCAGGTGAGGCCACCTGGGCGAGTTGCCAATCACACCTCACCAGTTGTATCCACTCCGATTAGATGTTCCCAGCTCTAGGACACTGCCCGTAGAGGCGGTAGTGGTGAGTTCCCTCGCTGAGTCCGTGGGTTCCACCAACCTGGAGGGTAAACGACTAAGAAAAAGAAGAAAAAACAATGACGTTCAGAGACTTTCATTCTCAAGTTGGTTGCTGATGAGACAGCAATGAGACTGATCGCCAAATATAAAATCCTTATAATTATCCCTGCCAGCAACCATTTTTGCAATTTGCTTGCAAACGCAGCTCCGAATGAAGTTCTTTGTTTTGAAATAAACAGCACGAAACTGCTACAAATAAGCAATTTCCATCACCTGTTGTAGGTACAATCCTTTGCATTTCCATGACAGTAAATTATGTAAGGCAGCATAGAATCACTTCACCAAACATAGAAATGAGCATAGACTCACTTCGTCAGCCACCGTAATTGAGGGAGTTTTAGAATTATACATATGTTCAGTGCAAGTCAAAAATTATATTAACACAGGGAAGCCCACTCTTAAGACTACATTCTGAGCTGTCATCTTGGATTACGGGTTCGATCCCTGCTCTGCCAAGAAATTTAATTCTGGTCTGAGTGCTGGAACGGGGCGCACTCTTGAGGCAAAATTAAGAATAACACGGTTCGATTCCCACCTCAGTAATCTTGGATGTGGTTTTCCGTGGGTTCCCTTTTCCACTCCAGGCAAATACTGGGATAGTTCCTAACTTAAAGTCTCGGCCGTCAACTTCCCATTCCCCACCTTAATTACAAATGCACACATCAATAGGCATCACAATAACACAGGTTATCAGATAACATTTTACTCACACACACCAAAGTAGACGAGGCTGAGTGACCACAATGTCCGAGTCCATCAAATGAATTATGTTCGCCAATTGTCTCTCACGGCAGAAGCGATTGTGGCCATTTTAATTTAATAATTTGAAAGTATATGGCAGTCGCCTCCGTAGCGTAGCGGTCAGCATGGTTATCTGCCGCCCCAGAGGTCCTGGGTTCGATTCCCGGCTCTGCCACGACATTTGAAAAGTGATATGAGGACTGGAACGGGGTCTACTCAGCCTAGGGTGATCCAAATGAGTAGAGAGGGTTCGATTCCCACCTCAGCCATCCTCGAAGTGGTTTTCCGTGGTTTCCCACTTCGCCTTCGGGCAAATGCCGGGATGGTACTGAGCCAGCATTTTGCTGTATACTTGAACCCTGATACGACAGGGAGACGTATTTTGAAACTATTGTTTGGCATTAATTTGGCTGCAGGCTTGAGGAGCAATACACTCGTCATTCACTTAGGAGATAGATAGGCATTCCCGCCATGCTCTTGATCACGTGGACAGGACATGCTCACTAACTTATTTCTGCAACTGTCTGATGCATATATAAGATGATAATAGACAGAGTTCGATTGTCAACCTCGATACAAGGAGAGATGTATCATGGGTAGACTGTCAGCTGTGAGGTGTCTGCCAGCAGTTCTGAAGTCAGACACACTTGAGTTTTGTGACACACGGAGTGAACGTGCTATCGGCTTTGTAAGAAAAGTTTCGTAAAACACGCAGTCGTACGAGTGTACTCTAATCACGGCGCGGAGCGAACGGGTGGATTGCTTCATAGCAACATGCGGTTGTTCGTATTTCTGGCGTGTTTGGCATAACCCAGAAAATAGATATATGCGAGTGAGCTTAGTTATTGCATGGACTTGTCAGTACAATAACCACGATGAGGAAATCTACTACATATACGGTTGAAATGCAGGAAAGCATTAGTATTATCAAGAACAATACGACTGGACTTTATTGTGAGAATCTAGCTGCTGTAGCAATGTTGGGCTAGGCAGATAGTACAGAAATGCAATGCAGAGGCAGGATGGATCATTTGAAATGACAACCTTATAAATACTACAATGAAGAAAAAGAAACGATTGTAGGCGTTCGTTCTGATCCAGTGGTTTTGAAGAACATGAGAATGAAGAAACAACTCTAAATGAACGAAACTACTTAACTGATAACATCGAGGGAGCCTTGTACAAGTAATATGTAGGAACTCCGTTTCGTAGACAGTGGTTTTCGAGTTAGGAGGAAGTTGGTTCGACGACTTACAGCTCCAGCCATGGACTACTCAGGGATGAGGGTCCAGTTCCTGAAAGGAATGTATATTCCTTTACTTTCTTCAATCACAACCAGAACATCGCCCAAGGTAGCTGGAAAACTTTTCTTTCTTGTAGACAGTAGACTTTGTCACTTTTAGTTCGTCACTTTTCACCAATATTTTATTAAATAGTATGAAATTCATTCGAAGACTAGATTTGGTTCCTTTTATCATTTCTGTCGGAGAGTGTAATTTATTTTGTAGTTAACATTAAACGTAATGCTATTTAGAGCATTAGTTGTGGTTTTTTTTTTGAAAATTTTGGAAATAAAACCAAGCATTGAATTTTGTTGGGAAGACATCTGCAGCATAATTAGGACCAAGACGACGATATTTTTTTGTATAAGAATAGCAATTAGGAAGAAGATGACCACACACACGAGCACTTGAACTATTCCAAAAAAATATTTCAGTGATACTCCTCGTTTGGACTTATGACATTCTAGTGGACATTTCTTTCTTTTAGAAATGATAGTTCATTTTCATCATTATTTTCCATGGGTATGGAATTATAGAAATCGTCCAGCGAGAACAATTGTGAATTGATTGTCGAGGCATTTGTAGCCTACTTTCATATTTCTTTTAGATTAGAGATTTTTTTTTTTACTGAAACTTTAGTTCGTTCAGTCTTCAGCTTGTGTTATTTTAATTCGTTTTTGGTAGGCTCTTGGCTAGATCATCGTTTGATTTAATGGTTTGCATGTATCTATTGATATGATAATAGACTCCTTTCCATGGTGTAAATCTACGTGTTTTCTTCTGAGTAGTTAAGCCATTTTTCGAGTTTGGTTAGGCGAAACTGAACCGACTATTTTACTAGTGTCTATCTACGATTTTTATATATATATATATAAGTTATTATGGAAATAATTATATATATATATATATATATATATATATTGTTTTAGATCCCCTAGTTGGGGGTAGTTAGATCTAAAACGGATGTGTTAATGTACTAATTTATAAGGTGATGCCTAGGAGGGGGTAGCTTCCCGTAGCTGGGTAAGCTGACCAGTGTAGAGTGTTGTTTAGTGTTAGGATGCTAGGGGATGCTCCTATAAGGACGTAAGTGTGATTTGGGGGGGGGTACACCTTTGTGTACAGGTTAATGTACTGGCCTATCAGCTGGTTGGATAGAGAGTTATATAACCGACGTGCGTGCGTCAGCTATGTGTGGGCGGCTCGCTGCTTAGACGGTCGGGCCGCTGCAGGAAGTACAATGAAGCTTGAGCTAGCAACTATTTGCTACTATTGTCACGCTTACTCGTGACGGAATACAGGAAGGGCGTTAGGATGTGAAGAGGCGTGTAATTACGAATACAAGGTGTAGTTTACTGACCAAGTATTTATTGGTCAGTGATGTATGAAATAATATGTCCCTTTTAGGGAAGTATGATGAATGTTACAAGTTTGAGTGTACAAGTTTGTGGGGTAGGTCACACAATATAGGATCTCTGAACACTGCTGACTCACCTGATGATAACAGCTAGGGCCTCCGGCCGACGCACTGTATGACTGGTAATCGAGAGAGCTGTCCTCCTTACGGCCCTCCTCTTATAAGCTTTGGTGTTGTGCTGTCAGCATTCCACTGGCATAGATGCCCCAGTTAATTATGTGTAGCTGTTTATGGTGTGATGCAAGTGTTTGGCAAGCCTTCCATGCTGGTTAGCTGCCCTTGCTGTGTGAAAGATGTTGTTCTGGACTTATGAGATTTGCCAGTTAGGGATGGTTTTGATAGATGATGGAGGGTGGCTTCCAGGGGGTGCAGACCCCTGGGGGACTGTACAAGCCTCTTCCTCTATTTAGTTCGCGTCCCCGCGAACGGGAACGGAACGTGTAGTTGGGGTGTCGTCGTAGTAAGTCGTAGGGGAATCTTCCTGGTGTCTGATCTTCGTCTCTTCTGTTCGGTGAAAAGTCGGTGATTGCGTGTTGCTGTAGCGACGTCGTGTAGGTGTGAGATCAGCTCGTGTTCAGAGGGGTGGGTTTTGGGATATACATAAACTTTTGAGAAAAAAAAATGACATGTGAAATATATAAAAAGTTCCAAAAAATACATGTTTTTGTTAATATATTGTTGTGCAGGGAGGAAAAAACCCAGGGCTGGACGGATGATTGTGCCGTCCTCCTCTGTCTTGGGGAAAAAATTGCTCACTGCAATGAGAAAGATAGAAGAAGTAGAAAAAATAGGTGTTCCAGGGTATAAGTTAAGGGAAATATTCAAAATGTGTTTATTGTGTTAGGATAAAACGGAACACCTGTACAAATTGGGAAGTTAGAAGAAAGAAAATGAAAGAAAACAAATCATGAGCATTGTGTACATGTGATCTTAAAAAAGAGTATACTGTTTAATGTGATTTTGAGATGTGCATATGTTAAGGTTTATGAATATCATTTAGCACCTCCGCAGACAATGTGGGGGTGCGAAGTATTATTTGCACACTTATAGAAGAATAATTGCCCGTGGGCGCATTAATTTGCGTTAAGTTACAATTTACCATTATCAATTACAATTATCTTACGGACTAACTTAAGCGCGCTAATTTTCTATGATTCTAGTTCATATGGTATCTCATTGCTATCCTTTCTAACCACAATTTATGCTAATAGCTTTGCCCCCTGTGGGTGGGCGTGGCTATCATGGCGACACAACCCGTCCTGTACATGAGGAGTCCGAGTTGTGTGGCCGTATGTCACCTCTCATGTTAGGTGAGATGTTCACTAATTGTTGATCCGACCTGCGGTAGGGTATATCCCACAGGCATATCTCCCCCGTGGTGCGGATTTATTGCCTGTAAGCAAGATATTATTGATGTGTGTAGAAGGGAGGAAATTGTGTGTGTGAGTGGGGGTTATCAAGACGTGTATGGGCGTGGGCAAAATATTTACAGAGGGCTATATACAATGTCGCCACCTGTTGGCAAAGAAAATAAATTAATGGACATGTATGTGTATGACCCTTGTCATGCGGCCTGTAAAACATGACATCATGAGCCTGGTGCTCAACCCATGGTTGCTACTTGGTAGCGGCTGCCGGTACCCAGTGGTCGGTTGTCGGCGCTGGACCGATACCTGGCGGGGTGTAAGAGAATGTAACATGATATATATAAGTATAACAATAACAAAGATATAGCCATAAAAATTCCGGAGAGTGCCCATATTGGCGCCACTCTCTACGCTGATAAAAATAAATGTCCATAATGATGGAGCACCCTATATTGGGAGCGGGTTTCCCACGTTGGAGCTCATGGCTGTAAATCAAGCAAATATATGATTAGTATCACTGTCCATATGAAATTGTTTTACTCCTGTCTACCAACGTGATAGTGTACTCCTGTCTGCCAACTAACCTTATGTCTACTTATAGACTATAGATATGAAAAAGTGGCTCCAAATATTGCCTTAATCTAGTGTTGTCTAGCTTAATGTATTATCCTAATACCACTTATCGTAATATGTTATCGGGCTTATCCCGGTATCGAAATTTTAGTTACCGGGTGCCGAGATTTTATCTTAATCTAACTTATTCTATTGTGTTATCGGCCTTACCCTGATGACGGATTTGCGTCGCCATCAGGTGCCGAAATATTCTACCTTATTTATTGTAAGTAAAAAAAATGGTTGCTATTATTAAGCCGAATGGGTGGCCTTACTCTATTGCCGAAATAAGCTGTGCTATTATTTAGCAACAGCGGTTAGTAAATTTGCTTAATCCTAAGTTGCGTGTCAAATGCAACTGTCTTACAGCTAAAATTTTGACCAGGGCGATCGCCTGAGGCAATTTACGTCCTCAGATCACCACCCGTACGTATTCTAGAAACACCGGTTGTCTCTAGAACCGCCGGATTCCGCCCCCTTAATACTAGTTGTCGACGCTTATGCTAATGATTACTAACCAGTATTAACTTAGTCGCAGGCGGCTTACGGTGCCTCTAAGCAAACCGTCTCACCCGCTGTATTTATCTGCTCATTGCCGTTGTATCTGCATTGTTGTCGTTGTTGGGTCTGCCCACTTTAACCCCTGTGAGTTGCTCGCGATGCCCCTCATTTAATGCCCTTGGTTGCCCGCTGCGTCACCATTTATGTGGGCATTGGACATCGTCCAATGGCATAGTATCATCTTCGCCTTTATTGGCAATAATCGTATTCTCTTCGCCTTTATTCGCAGTAATAATAATCTCTTCGCCTTTATTCGCAGTAATAATAATCTCTTCGCCTTTATTCGCAGTAATAATAATCTCTTCGCCACTGTTGGCCGCAATAATACTTCACTCCCGCGCATAGGAGTCTCGCTTCTCGCTGTAGAAGCCCTACTTACTTAAATTTAACTAAAAGTCTAGTCCTAGTTTGGGTCGTCCCTAGGGTCATCTCCTGAGTCCGGCGTGCAGCTGGCTATTTCTCCCACCATCCTCAGAAAATCTCCTCTGCAGGTCTTGGCTTCGACGACCGTGGCACATAGTGGGTGTAACATCTCTTCGTCCTAGGGACAGGCTAGGTACACCTAGGATTCCGAAGTTTGCCCGTGCCAGACCATGAATGCCTCAACCTTACGTGGTTCGTCTTTTTGGTCTAGTCGTTAAGTTAACTAGGGTAAGGCTCATCATCGCCTTGCCCACTCTGCTCCAGTGCGGTGCCTTTGGCCTTCAGCTTACGCTGTTATCACCAATCAGCGTGTTTCCAGATTCCTTTTTATGTAAAAAAAATATATAAAAATATATGTAACCTGTAGATTATTTGCTGTGTATAAAATGTAAAATTTTTCAAGTGTTTTGGGGTTGTGGAGACTTCTAAGTGCATAGACTACTTTAGGTCTACTGTGCTAGGTCGGATTTCCAGCTGTAATGCTCTGTTGATTTTCATAGAGGCGTTAGTAGGGTTTATGACATTAGGTTCCCTGTTATTAAGATACGGGGGTCGTTATTTGTAGAGTAGGCTGAAAGCATGGAAGGAAAGGGTTGAGCATATTTGGGCTTTATGTAAATGGTGGCCTAAAGCCGGTGATGCTGCTGGGATGCTTTTACAATGAGTGGACGGGGGCAGGTATTTCCCGGGATTGCAAAAATATAAAAATTCCATGCAGGAGTAATACTAATGATAACCCAGGTGTGTGGGTGGGAAATTCCATGCATGTATCTGGATATGAGGCGTTTCCGCACTCATCTAAGGATGGGCGTAGGGTGAGGCGAAATAATACTATGTCCCTTTCATGCGGGATTATTAAATTTAAAAAAAATGGTTAGTATATGGTTTTGGCCTCATCTCTTACTTGGAGATGCGCATTACGCTTAATTGTTGTCTTCCGACACACCCCTAATATTCAGGTGTTAGCATTGTGATCCAGGGCGTAGTAAGCCCTCTCTTTAAACGCATGAAGTCTATCAACCCCGATGTATATTTTGTCATGTAGTTTTATGTGTTTTTATGTGTTTTTATGTCTGTGTTGGCTGATGTTGGAAGTGGGAAGGTTGTGGAAGGGGAGTAAGGTATTAAAATGGTAGCCTGTGGGTGGGATTATCCACCTATGCTCCTGTCACTCTCCCTTGGTCCATGTGTGCTTTCTATCCGCTTCTTATGATAGTAAAGTGTAGTGACGCTGTGACGTCACGGCCTAATCTGTCCTCCCATTTGTAGTGTGAATGTAGCAAGTGATCATAGTGTGCCTGGCCATGTCCTGATAACCTGTAATGCTTTTTAGAAATAAAATCGAGAAAAGAAGTTATTAGGGGGGGAAGTCTTGTTTCCTCAGAGCCCCCGTCTGTATTTGCCCCTGATTAGTGAGCGCGTGTGTATGGGACTGTGTTCCGCTACGCCATGCGGGCGGACGGCCTGTTATAGGCTAAGTCCTATCGGAGTGTCAGATGGCGCGTGCAACTTGTCAACATCTTTGTAGATATGTCCCTGTGGCCCTAATATAAGTCCGGCTTATTATGTCTATGCATTGCTAAATGTCACACTGTTGTAGCAGTGCTGAAAAATGTATGGTATTATGATTGGTCTGTGTTTGGGATTTCATGGTCACTTCCAATATAACAATAGTGTCTGTCGTCGGCATTGTGGCAATGCGGCGGAATCTGCAAAGTCAGTATTTTCGTCATGTTATGCCTTCATTTGTTTGTGTACATGAAGTCGCTGCCATTGCGTAGGTTGGCTGTCGGAACGTGAATTTTTGCGAACGTCGGCATGTTGTTATTGCTTGAGATTCCATGAGTGCCAGTGTGCTAATCTGTCCCGCTTTTGTTAATCGATGTTATGTGTATACTGCTTTCGCAAGACTTTGTTTTGTGTAACCATGTGTAGTCTATGTCTGGGAAGTCTATTGTGATCCCCTTGGAGGTTACCGATAAAAAAAACTCCTGTGTCTATAGGCATGTGTCTGACCCAGTTATTTACCTATCTGTGGCCAACTTCAGTGTAATTGGGCATCTGGATTTTTGTTTCCCCTGACGTCCAATTTTTGCTGGGATTCGGACCCGTGATCATGTAATTCTCCGTGTCCTATGTCTGCGTTGTGTTTTTGGGATTTAGGTGTCCCCGGTGTGGTTTTTTGATTGTGTCTTTCGTACCAAAAATACCATTGGTTAGTTAGTTTTTGGTACGAGTGTGGTGTGTGGTTATGAGTTCGGACCCGGCTTGCTGTAAGGACTTGGTATGACGATACCTGTGCCGTATATACTATGGCACATGTATCGTGTATTTGAAATGCGCAAATGAAAGTACGCATTCCTGTGAAGAGTTTGTGTGTTTTTGAATTCTCCTCGTAGTGTAATTTCGGAAGTTATGGGGTTCTGGACTTGGCGTGAATGATGCCGTGTGTTCTGCTTTCAGAGCTGCCTGCATATTGCTGTCTGTAAGTGTGCAGGTCGCCCACGAGGCTTGTGTTATCGCTGAGTGCGGCAGTATTGAATTACAATGGCGTGCGCACTCACTTGTTGCTTGTTTGGCACTGCTCCGTGTCCGGCACGTGTATGTGTGAACTTGAGTGCTATCTCTGTAATTGCGAGTAGGGCTTTCCGTGATGTAAAAGAACCTTCCACCGACTACATTCGTGTCCCCAAGTTTTGTGTTAATGTAGCGTGGGTCGAATATATCCCTATTAATGGTATTAAATGTCGTTCTGCACGAGTGTCTCCGGGCCGCTAATCGCGTGTTTGGTGACTAGGTGTCGGAGGTGATTTTGTTGTTTTCCGCTTATGAATATCTGTTAGTGGACCCGTCCCTTACTTTCCTATCCTGCAACTGGATAGCTACCCGACCTTACATTCCTAGTATTCATAAGGTTGCGGGTTCGGGACCGTCTTTAACCAGAGTAATTGTTTCTGGTCCCATTCTAGGCTGTGTCTCCAGGACAGTTCTGTCAAGTGTTAGGGTCGTATCCCGGTGCGGTCAGCGAGGTCCGAAGGCTATTTCTTGGCCTTCTTTCCACGTCTGCCAGTGGGATCACTTCCCTTTCTTTTGATAGTGTTTCCGCCTTTACGTGTGGGTGTGGGAGCTTTGCGGGTATGATATGCCTTCATACGGCGGGCGTGAATAGTGTCCTTAATTAGCTTGCGTCCATGGCGCACATTAATCTACTTCAGGCAATCTACTTCACTAGCGCTGGATATTGGTGACTCTTGTCTGTGTTCACTGGCCTGGGATCGTGTAAAATGTATAACTTGTGCTGCCGCTGCAGGGTGTTGAGCGCGGATCTCTGATGTTTTGAATTCGAGTTTCCTAAGAAGTTGTACTGCAGTCTGGTCAGTTATCAAGTCACTGTTCTTAATTTTTAAATTCGGCAGGAGTGGAGTTGTACTAGCCGACAAATGGTGCGCAAAGTCTCTGAGTGTGGTTCTAAATGCGGACATTTAATTTCCACCGACTTTGCACTATGGGGCGGATGGGGGTGGGTGTAATAATACAAACTCCTATGTAATAAATGAAAAAAAAAATGTGTGACCTAATATGAGATCAAAAAAAATTTTTCTAGTCTCGCTTGGCTGTATGCGGTACGGGCCGTTTTGACCACGAGAACTCGTTGTATGAGCCCTATTTTACTGTGCGTGGTACCCAGCCTCCACCAATCTGTTTTAGATCCCTTAGTTGGGGGTAGTTAGATCTACAACGGATGTGTTAATGTACTAATTTATAAGGTGATGCCTAGGAGGGGGTAGCTTCCCGTAGCTGGGTAAGCTGACCAGTGTAGAGTGTTGTTTAGTGTTAGGATGCTAGGGGATGCTCCTATAAGGACGTAAGTGTGATTTGGGGGGGGGTACACCTTTGTGTACAGGTTAATGTACTAGCCTATCAGCTGGTTGGATAGAGAGTTATATAACCGACGTGCGTGCGTCAGCTATGTGTGGGCGGCTCGCTGCTTAGACGGTCGGGCCGCTGCAGGAAGTACAATGAAGCTTGAGCTAGCAACTATTTGCTACTATTGTCACGCTTACTCGTGACGGAATACAGGAAGGGCTTTAGGATGTGAAGAGGCGAGTAATTACGAATACAAGGTGTAGTTTACTGACCAAGTATTTATTGGTCAGTGATGTATGAAATAATATGTCACTTTTAGGGAAGTTTGATGAATGTTACAAGTTTGAGTGTACAAGTTTGTGGGGTAGGTCACAAAATATAGGATCTCTGAACACTGCTGACTCACCTGATGATAACAGCTAGGGCCTCCGGCCGACGCACTGTATGACTGGTAATCGAGAGAGCTGTCCTCCTTACGGCCCTCCTCTTATAAGCTTTGGTGTTGTGCTGTCAGCATTCCACTGGCATAGATGCCCCAGTTAATTATGTGTAGCTGTTTATGGTGTGATGCAAGTGTTTGGCAAGCCTTCCATGCTGGTTAGCTGCCCTTGCTGTGTGAAAGATGTTGTTCTGGACTTATGAGATTTGCCAGTTAGGGATGGTTTTGATAGATGATGGAGGGTGGCTTCCAGGGGGTGCAGACCCCTGGGGGACTGTACAATATATATATATATATATTGGAATAGTGAACTAAATTAACAGTTCAAACAAGTATAACAGAATTTGTCATAGACTTAAATGACGATAATTTATGGAAGTAGATAATACAATTTATCTAATAAATTGGTGCAACTTGTTGAGTGAAGTTGGAAAAGAGGTACTCTGTGACACTTCTATATTCGTCTACGATAAGGCGTAATATCTTCAGAGTAATTATTGAAAGGTTTTCAGTTTAATTACGTTTGGGAAAAATTCTTGGCAGCTTTGGAAAGCTGAATTAATGTATTGCAATTTAATGAATACGAATTTATTGTGCTAATGAAGCGAATATTTGACATCATTGGATGGTCAACATTAATATTGTATAATGTACTCGAAGTCTTATGTGAAGACATTAACGTAGTCATTTCTTTTTGTAAGAGTGAGATTAGCTTTTGAGCTACCACCAATTTGGATAGGAAGTTGTAGTGAACGTGAATTGGAATCACGAATGTTTCTCTTAAATGCCAGTATTAATTCAAGTAACCCTACGTTTTTATTCTTGCCTATTAAGATTTGCCGGAGATGAATTGCTTATATCATGACACACATATTTAAGTGACACAGCCACTTCTCGAATAACTTTAATTGATTCATGCAATATACTGCATTCATTGAAGCATCTGGATAGTTAATAAACTATTTTCTAACTTGTAACACTATTCGATTATCTTAATTGATTGTTGAATGCAACAAATTAAGAGAATTATAACCTTGAGATATACTTGTCGAATTAAATGGAAATGGGCAGCGATAATAACAAAATCCTAAGGATATAATCTGCATATAAAATGTAAGATATGTATAAATTTTTAATAAGGGTATAGCATCAGTGTATGATTTAATATTGTATTTTTCTTGTAATGTGTTCAATGAATGAGATATTTAAATACAGTGATTTAGAGCAGTAAGATGGGGCCTTATTATAGGCGTTTATTGAAACTATTTTCGTCATTTGATTTAGAGAAGCTTTCTTCATTTTTGTCTAGTGGACAGACATACACCATTTGCCAGTTAATAAACTGAATTTAATTTTTAAAAAATCTTTGAACGATTGGTGTTTTCTATTAGAAAAGGGAGTGCGTTAGGAGGACCAGTGGGTGGTATTTCCTTGAGTTTGCTTAAAATTAACGCCCGAGATACTTTCGTTTCCTTTTAGAGTCTCTTGTTCGAGTTTTTTTAAGAGCTTCGTTTCATTGTAATTCATACACCACTGGCACCTTCGTATCGCATTCTTTAATATAGACGTATCCTGATCCCTGGTTGATCCTAGTTGGTAGACTTTAAGGGGTTATTTCAGCCGGGAACTTCCAGAATCTACGATCCAGCTTTTCCATCGGATTTCAACAGGTAAGACCACGTGGATTACGGGTACATCTATATATGGGGACCCAACATATGGGGATTTCGAATTGGCATTCTCAAGTTCTCCAATGCTAAACCCATGTGTGAGAATCCATTTTTATGAGGTTATTGAGTTTAGCAGTTTTCGAACGATGTAGTCGTTAGCAAAATTTTATTTGGCACTGCTACGATTATACACGTCGAATTCGTTGGGAATTCACGTTTCTTCAAAACGTGAAGATGAGTTTACTCAATCTACCTGGCATACAGATAGAATTATCGCCATTGCTTAAATTTATTTGTTTTGTGTGTGCCTAGTAAAATGTAATTTGATTGATTACGACATGATCATAAAAGACATTTCTAGGATTTTTTTATGGATCAGCGTGGTCAGATGGGACATGACATGGGGCCATTTTTCACTCCATGCTTGTCGGCCATTTCGTGTTAGTCACCGGCGATGATTATTTGTAGATCATCTGTAATGATAGAATCACTGTCTTTAATAATAAAATAAATAATTCTGCATCTCAACTTTAATTTAAACCGTTTCTAATATAAATCACCGTCGTTGCATTCCTCCTATTTTCTTATAGACTTAATTTATATAATAAGTTTAGGAGCAAAACGAAATACAATGCTTGTATTGGTGAAAAGGGTCATTCTAAATGTGTCAATTCTGCTATTTATGTATTGCATTCCTGTGTTTTCTATAATTGTATTTATCATGGCTGCTGTGTCAAATGAGGACATTGCCAATATGTTGACGGCAATACAGGAGAAGATGGGCAGTCACACCAATGAATTAGCTGAGATCAGGAGTAATTGCCAAACTAGTTTTGACAATATCAACGCCATTGTCAATAAGAATACTGAATTAGTTCAGGAATCTGTAGGGGAGAATTTGAAGGCAGAGATTAGTCAAATGCACTTGTCCCTCAAATACCTTCAAGATAGTAATCGCAAGATTTCAGCTAAAACTAAAGATATAAAAGAAAAGATAGATGATGTAGAAACAGCCATCGACAGTGTGACAGCCGATGTCAAGCTTGTTCAACTTGATATTAGTAATATTAATGTAGAAGTTAGCCATGTTAGATCTAATGTTGCATCATTAGAAGTAAGAGCCATAAGCACTGAAGATAAATTAGATTCAATTGAAGGCAAATTAGATGCAGCTCAAGTTGATATAACTGCAATGCAGGATAAAATAAATTCAACTGAAAATAAAATAGATTCGACTGAGGAAAAGATAGATGCCACTCAGGCTAAAATTAACCTAACAGAAGACATTGTAACTGGTATACGATCTAGTATTTCTACCATAAAAGAGGATGTTAGAAATATTAAATTGGAACTAGACAGTAACCAAAAATAAAATAAAAATAGCTTAGATGCATTGTAATTGCAATTTTCAAACGAAGCAATTACAACGCAAGAAACTCTAGCCAAATTAGAGGGTGATATGGCCCAACTTAAGGAAAGGGTTGAAGAACACAACAAGGTCATGAGAAAGGATATAGAGATCGATCTCAAGGCTATTGTTAACGATCAAGTGACCATCTTAAGGGGGGAAATCACAAAAATAAATGAAGACGTCATTAAAAGTATTAAGACAGATTTTGAATTAAAGATTAACAGAACGGAAATAAGACTTAACCAAGATATTTCCCAGGCTAGAAAAGACACTGATAAACGAATCGATTCAGTACAGACTATGCAGGTCGAAAGCGTCACTGTTCTTAGGGAGGATTTAGAAACGCAGATTAAAGGCGTAATTCTGAAAGTAGACCAAGTTAAGATAACTTAGATCTAAACTCAGAGCGTGAAAAGAAAACATCGGAATTAAACGAGATTAGACAAGAGTTACAAACGTTCAGTTTAAAGGATCACATAGACATAAATAAATTAAGAGAGGAAATCAAGTCACAATTGGACGCGTTGGGGAAACCTATAAATTCCGATGGGGAAGGAACGGTACACTATTTAAGGGACAGGATGGATACCACCACTCCAGCTAGAAACTATTTATCGAGGTTGAATAAGGCACGTGAAACAGAACAGAGTCACGCTAGATCAGAGATCCCGAATGAGGCTACATCAGAAATAAATCCCAGAGATTTTAGGACATCAACGCCTAATGACAGATCTAATGTCATGATAGTGAGGAATTACGAGGAGAAAATTAAGAAATTTTCAAACACGGAGGGCTTGACTCCTATAGAATTCATTAAAAATCTACAGGATCATTTTGCGGAACATCATGTTACAAGGGACAGAGAACTTCGGATTGTTGAGAAGCATCTGGCAGATGCACCGCTAAATTGGTTTCGCGCTTTCCGATACACTTTCGATAACTTCGAACAGTTTTCGGAAGCATTTATTAAAAGATTCTGGTCGATAGAGATACAACACGCAGTGAGGGCGGAAGTATATTCAAGGAAGTATAGTAGTACTGGACCCACCAGTTACTCAGAATTCTTCACATCTCAGTTAGCCCGCCTTAGATATCTTCAACCCCCACTGAGACAGGAGGAAATTCTCGAGACAATTTCACGCCAGTTACCGGTGGAAGTTAGAAGGAATTTAATCTCATCAGGCGTAGAGGATTTAGCGGCAATGGACGACTTGCTGCGTAGGCTCGACCATACTTCTATGTCGCCCACCATAGTCAAAAGCGGAAGGACGGAAACTAAGACCGTGAACGCGGTAGTCGTTGATCAAACTCAACAAACAGAAAGGTCAAATAGGACAGAATCTAGATGGGAAGGTCCGATGAGGAACAGTAGAACGTATAGGCGAAGGTTTGATGATAGAAACAACCAGCGACCATATGGAAACTACCAACAGAGATATGACCGAGACCGGGATAGACCTAACCAAACAGATCGTAATCAAGAAAGATATAAACCTTACGAAGGTAGAAATAGGAATGACAGGTATATGAATGGAAATCAGGAAAGGGAATAATACCAACCTAGGAACAACAGGTATCGAGGTCATCAGAACAATAACCGATACTACGATAATGGGGATAGACAAGGCCAGTATCTGCAACAGAACAGAGGTCAACAAGGGTTTGCCAGATACAAAAACTACCGAGACAAGAACTATCATAACCAGGAAGATAAAGAACAGTCTAGAAAGGACAGGGATAGGCGTGAAGAAAGGGAGGATCGAAGGGACACAGAAAGTGAGCCAGAACCTAACACTAGCCATCACACCAGTGACAATGAAAGGGGTTCACAAGAAGAAAAAACGCCAATTACGAAATCCCGGAAGGATTAAACAGCCAGCCGTCTCCATTTGACATAATTATACAAGATGTTTATGAGGTCACGGACGAAGATTTGTTGTACGAAGAAAAGGAAGGAATTGCGAGTGAACGAGCTGAATTACCTATTATTGAAATCTCTGTGGGTAAACAACATTGTAGGTCTCTCATAGACACGGGAGCGGTCATTTCAATCATGTCCGAAGATTGCTTTTTGAAATTAGAAAAGGAACAACAATTTACCACGTTGCCAGCTTCATCGATCAAAGTTAGAGGACTATTTCAGGATAAGTCGATGAAATGTAAATTACAAGTCCAGCTGAAGTTCAGTATAAATGAAAGATGTTTTGAACATATTTTTGTGGTGCTCAAAAATATCAACTTCGAAATAACCCTAGGGATTGATTTTATTACCCGTGCCAGAATCACCATTGACATGGATAGGAGAATTATCAGGTTCCCAGAGAAAACTATTAGGAAGATAGTACCTGAAGATATTGATTCCAATGAGGATGTGGAAAATTTGATCAGGGAAGAAGTTTTAGAAAATATAATAAACCAGACCGAGCAAGAAAGAGAGCATTATGCACTTTACGTCGAGGGATTTACAGAAATAGAAAAAGAATTCAAAGACTTGATCCAGGAGTTTACTGATATCTTCGATGATAAGCCAGGCCTAATTAAAAACTTCAAGTAACAGATTAGATTAAACGATGACACTCCATACCAGGCCAAACTGTATCCCATTCCGGATAAATATTATGAAGAGGTCAGGGAGATCATTAAGAGAATGGTAGGCAGAGTGTACGGGAACAATAGTTACCAAGTCCTAGACATTCACACGAACGAGGAAATAGGAAAATTCAATGCAAAGAAACTCAGAAAGTATTTTAAGAGAGTGGAATAAAACACAAAATACTGTTCATTAACGAATACTTAGAATGGTGTAATAAAAGTATTTGCACACTTTTATTAGCTAGGTTGGGAGGAGGATGAGCCAGTATTTTGCTGTATACTTGAACCCTGATACGACAGCGAGACGTATTTTGAAATTATTGTTTGGCATTAATTTGGCTGCAGGCTTGAGGAGCAATACACTCGTCATTCACTTAGGAGATAGATAGGCAATCCCGCCATGCTCTTGATCACGTGGAGAGGACATGCTCACTAACTTATTTCTGCAACTGTCTGATTTATTTTATTCGTATCAGAAGCAATACATCATGTAAAATTAGCATAGATAACTTTTTTAAAATAAAAACACACTAAAGGTACTTTCAAAATAACAATTAAATTACATCGCACCAAAATTTGGCAAGATCTCGTCCATTTGGTGTGGCCTGAACTACAACCTGCATAGTGCAAATGAGAGGGCAGGAGTTGCAATGGAGAAGGTGCGCCATGGTTTGTTCTTCTCCGCAGGCGCAAAAGGTTGACTCACCGGAAAGGCCCCACTTCTTCATATTGGTCTTAGATCGACCGACCCCAGACCGCAGCCTGTTCAGACTCTTCCATGTAGGCCACGACTCTTCATAACCGGCAGGGAGAGTTTCAGATGGAACCATCCATCCGTTGAGATTATTGTTTCTGGATCTCCAGGAAGTTAGCCTTGATGATTGAGGTGAATCCGACAGGCACTCAGTAGAGTGTAGGAAACTTCGCCTAGATTTCAATCGTTGTTGAGCAGGTTGATAATTATGTAGAGGATGTGTCTGGGAAACTTCTACTTTAGATTTTTCATGTTTGGCAGCTACTTCACGTCTAATATCTGGGGGAGCAATGCCAGCCAAGCAATATAACTTGTCACAAGGTGTAGATCTTAGGCAACCAGTTATAAGCCGACAAGTTTCATTTAAAGCAATATCTACCTGTTTGGCATGACATGATCTATACCAAACAGGGCATGCGGTAACACAATGTTGTTCATACGTGAGTGCACGATCCAGAGTTACCCCTAGATATTTAGGTGTAGAGCAATGATCCAAAAGAGCACCCTCCCAGAAAATCTTCAGTTTTCTTCTTGCCTGCATATTCTTTAAGTGAAAAGCGCAAACTTGCGTCTTTGAGGTGTTAGGCTTTAGATGGTTTTCTCTGTAGTATGGACTCAGTTCATCTAAGGCTGCCATTAATCTCCGTTCAACACTCTCAAACTGATCACCCTGGGTGAGAATAGCTCGATCATCTGCATAGATGAAGCTTTTAGTTCCTTCTGGCAAGGGTTGATCATTCGTGTAAATATTAAATAATATTGGAGACAAAACACTACCTTGAGGTAGGCCATTCCGTAGATTCTTCCAACGACTATGTCGCCCTTGGAAATCTACAAAGAATCTTCGATTTTCAAGAAGACATCGAAGAAATTCAGTCAGCTTGTTGTCCTTGGTCATCTTATGAAGTTTACTCAACAGAATTTGGTGGTTAACTGTGTCATTGGCCGCAGTTAGGTCGATGAAGACTGCCCCAGTTATTTTTCGATTTTCAAAACCATCTTCAATATATTGGGTCAAATGGAGTATTTGTGATGTACAATTCTTCCCTCTTCTAAAACCAGCTTGCTCGGGGATCAAAAGTGGTTCAACTATTTTTGCAAGCCTTACCAGAACCATTTGTTCTAAGATCTTGAATAAATGACAGAGCAAGGATATTGGTCTGTAATTTTTAGGATCATGGGGATCTTTTCCTGGTTTGAGGAATGCTATAACTCTAGATTTCCTCTAGATTTTGGGTATTCTGCAGGTTCGAATGCAATTGCTAAATAGATTGAGTACCCATTCTCTAGTAACAGGTCCAAAGATCTTGATTTGTTGAATACAGATTTCATCTACACCAGGAGCCTTACCATTTTTGATGATATTTATAGCGTCATTTAGTTCTGCCAAGGTAAAGGGATTAGAAAGTATACTGGTCTCTGGTCTGAATTTTGGCCTAGTATCCACTTTTGTTCTAGAACTGGAGTTTATAGACTTGCCATTTTGGACGAGTTGGTGAGCAATTTGGTTTGCAGATACGTTATAAAGAGAAGATTTATTTATTTATTCGTGTCAGAAGCAAACAAAATACTGGATTACACTAAAATTACATACATATTTACAAAAAGTAAACCATACAACACACAATGTCTTTTCAAACCACGGTCAACCAAAAATGTGCAACCTGTATAGCATTGGAAGTTGCTAGTAAAAGATCTTCTGCTGTACAAGTGGTAGGGCACAGCGGACAATTCAGTAGATGCTCCATGGCATGGGGCATACCGCAGTCGCAGTTGGTGGAGTCGACGGGGAAGTGCCATTTCTGCAAGTTATCCTTAGATCTTCCAACAGCAGAACGGAGACGATTAAGTGCCCTCCACACGATCCATTTCTGATCATGTCCAGGTGGGAGGCTTTCCGAAGGGTGATCCCATAGAGAGTTATTCCCAAGCCGAGAAGTCCACAATTGTTTTCTAGCTGTAGCTGGTGTAGTTAGCAAGACTGCAGTGGTGTTGAGGAAACTTCTCCTGGACTTCAACCTACGGGTGGCTGGTACATAACCGTACAACGGATGGGAAAACTGATTAACCTGTTTAGCTCTCTCTTCATTGGCTGCTACCTCACGACGTATATCCGGTGGTGCTATCCCTGCAAGCTGGTAAAGTTTTGCAAGAGGTGTAGGCTTCAAACAACCTGTAATAAGCCTACATGTTTCATTAAGCGCCTTGTTAACATTATTTGCATGAGTGGATTTGTACCACACTGGACATGCATATTCTGCAACACTGTAACATGTTGCAAGCGCTGTCGTTCTCAAGGTTGATGGTTGAGAGCCCCAGGTGCTACCAGTGATCTTACGTAGGATGTTATTCCTAGCTTCCACCTTTAGTCTGGTATTCCGGCAATGCTGTTTGTAGGTCAGAGTACGATCGAGGGTAACTCCCAGATATTTTGGATGAGGAGTGTTAACTAAGCGTGTTCCTTGCCAAGAGACGTTAAGTTCACGACGAGCCTGCTTGTGCTTCAGATGAAATGCACACAACTGAGTTTTTGATGGATTTGGACGAAGTTGATTATCATAGTAATAGACATCCAACTCAGTCAATGCTTGTGTTAAATGAGCTTCAACATCTTCGAAGGATTTCCCCTGACAAGCTAATGCTAGATCGTCGGCATAAAGAAAACTTCTAGTGTTCCTTGGAAGTGGTTGGTCGTTAGTGTAGACGTTAAACAACATTGGTGATAGAACACTACCTTGAGGTAAGCCATTTCTTTGACGTCTCCATCGACTGCGCTGTCCTTGGAATTCCACATAAAATCTCCTGTTTTGAAGGAAACTTTCAATAAGTTTTGTGAAACTGTAATCCTTCGTGATTCCATAAATCTTCTGTAACAAAGCACGATGATTGACAGTGTCATAGGCAGCGGTCAAATCGATAAAAGCTACTCCCGTGATATTCCGTGTTTCAAAGCCATCCTCAATGAATTGAGTGAGGTTAAGGATCTGGGATGTACAACTTTTCCCTGGTCTGAAGCCTGCTTGTTGTTGTATGAGAGCAGGCTCTACGACATGAACTAGGCGGTTCAGTAACATTCGTTCAAAGATTTTAAGCAGGTGACACAACAAGGATATTGGCCTGTAGTTTTGAGGTTCAGTTGACATTTTATCAGGTTTCAGAATCGGTATGACTCGTGATTTCCTCCAGGTTTTTGGGAAATTGCAGGATTTCAAACAGTTGTTGAAGAAAGCTAGGACCCATTCTCTTGCTCGTTCCCCAAAGTGTTTGATCTGCTCTAATCTGATATCATCTACTCCTGCTGCCTTGCCGATCTTACAACTATCAATGGCTGCCGTCAGTTCTGCCATGCAAAAAGGTTGCATAAGTTGACTAGTCTCGAGTTCTTCTGACTGAGCAATTTTATGATCTGACCTGCGTAATGAATGGTCAGATTTACCATTTTCCACGAGCTGACGAGCAATCTGATTAGCTGTTATATTTTTGTGTCCCTCTTTTGTTGTTGGATCACAACTCAGGTACTTAAGGAGTCTCCAGGCTTTCTGACTACTCTTACTTAGATCCGTCTCCTCCATCAATTGGCACCATGCATCGTTCCTGTTCTTGGAAATCGCTGTTAAAAGATCTTCCCCAGCTTGAAGGGTATCGTTACCAAATGGGGCATTATCAAAGAGGTCAAGATAGTTTTTCAAAAGTTCCTCAGTTTCCGAAGTCAGACCTTTTATATATTGTGCTCTGCAGCCTCGGGGAATTGAAACACGGGAACAATACTTCATGATATTTACAAAGTCGTCATATAATTCAGGAACTGGCTCAATGTTTAGAATATTCTCATCTAGAGAAATGGTAAATTTCTCCCAATCAGCCTTCTTAAAATTGTATCTACGTCGGAAAGGAACTGACTGTGGTCGAATGGCAGCATAAATCTGGCATATAATAGGCCGGTGTTGCGTGTGAGGAATAGCTTGACCCACTGATTTTATTGATAAATGAGATATGTTTTCACTCACAAATATCATATCGGGATTATATCCACGCCTCCATCTTGCACTGTTGAAAGATGCTGGAAGTTTGTTATCATGCAATAAGTTGAGATCATATGAGTCTGCCCATTCAGCCACGGCCTCACCACTTTCATCGGTAGTTGAGTAACCCCATATTGTGTTACGGCTGTTGAAATCACCAACAACAAACTTCACAGATTGATGCTGGAAGTTGCTGGGTTCTACAAATTTAAATACAGTACCTGGGGGCTTATAAACTGATGTTACAGAACAGTTGCTAAGCTCTACTGTAAGAATTTCGGTGTCATCTACAATGGAAATTCCTGTAGAGACGATCTGAATATTAGGTTTGGCAAAGATAATGCTGCCATAATGTCGATGAGGATGTTCAACTATTAGGCTCATACCCTTGATTTTTGGACGGTGGAGAGTCAAGTCTCGGTGGGTTTCCTGAATACATAGTAAATCACATTTCTGATCATGGCATATCTGGCTTAATAACTCTTCCTTGGTGGATGAAAGACCTTCAATATTGACAGAGATGATTGTCAGTTTTGGCGCTGAAAAGGGCCGGTTTATATTAATTTTCACCATTCTTTGATTTGCTTCTGGATTGCTGACGTTCAGTTCGGTAATGGAAATATAATTCCAACTACCTTAGCAGGGGCACCACGGGCAGGAATCAGCTTCACCCCCAAGAGAAGATGATTTATTAGGATCATTACTGAGACGCCTGAGTAGCCTCCAGGCCTTATGGCTACTCCTATCCATGTTAAATTCTTCCATCAATTTTAACCACTGTTCTCGTTTAGACTCTGAAATAGCAGAAATAAGTTGTTGTCCGCTTGCAATAGTTTCAGCACAAAAAGGATCCCTTTCATACAAATTGAAGTAGTTTGTCAGTAAGGCAGATGTTTCCTGGGAAAGACCTTGTATGTAATTAGTTCTGCATCCTCTTGGAATGGCTTCTTTAGAACACGATCTAATGGCATCAATAAATTGATCATATGCCTCTGGTATGGGACTGATTGTACTCATCTTTGTATCTAAAGAGGAAGTAAAACATTCCCAGTTTGCCTTTTTGAAATTGTATCTTCTCTTAAAGTAAACACTCTGTGGCCTGACGGCTGCTACTATCTGGCACATTATTGGACGATGTTGTGAGTTAGGAATAGGAAGGCAAACAGATTTAATACACTGATGGGCAATCTGATCACTCACAAAAATAAGGTCTGGATTATATCCACGTTTCCACCTTCTACTGTTGAAGGATGAAGGAAGTTTGTTATCATGAATGAGGGACAGTTGGTGTGATTCCGCCCAATGCATAACAGCTTCTCCATTCTCATCATCATGTGGATAACCCCATATAATGCTGTGGCTGTTGAAATCACCCACGAAGATGGACACTTTCTCCAAATTCAGATTATCAGGTTGTCTGAATGAAAAGCTTACCTTTGGGGGTTTATAAATGGAAAAAATGATTGAGTTACTCAATTCTATCGCAATAATTTCTATGCCATTGTCAGCTGTGATGGAGGTTGCAAGAATCCTGTTATCTGGTTTAGTGAAGATGGCACTTCCATATTGGCCATGAGGACGTTCGACTGCCAATCTCATTCCAGGGATTTTAGGACGTCGTTGATTAACATCCCTATGAGTTTCTTGTACACATAAAACATCACAATTATGTTTTAGGCATAATTCACGTAAAAGATCTTCTTTACAAGAAGACAGTCCTTCAATGTTAAAAGAAATAATTGTTCAATTGGGCTCTGATAAGAGCCTTTCCCTACTAGAATGAATCATTTCAGATAGAACTTTAATGATGCTTCTGGAATGCTGACGTTCAGTTCAGTAACGGAAATTCAATTCCGACTACCTATGCAGGGGCACCACGGGCAGGAATCAGCTTCTGATGCATATATAAGATGATAATCTACAGAGTTCGATTGTCAACCTCGATACAAGGAGAGATGTATCATGGGTAGACTGCCAGCTGTGAGGTGTCTGCGAGCAGTTCTGAAGTCAGACAAACTTGAGTTTTGTGACACACGGAGTGAACGTGCTATCGGCTTTTTAAGAAAAGTTTCGTAAAACACGCAGTCGTACGAGTGTACTCTAATCACGGCGCGGAGCGAACGGGCGGATTGCTTCATAGCAACATGCGGTTGTTCGTATTTCTGGCGTGTTTGGCATAACCCAGAAAATAGATATATGCGAGTGAGCTTAGTTATTGCATGGACTAGTCAGTACAAACTCCACGATGAGGAAATCTACTACATATACGGTTGAAATGCAGGAAAGCATTAGTATTATCAAGAACAATACGACTGGACTTTATTGTGAGAATCTAGCTGCTGTAGCAATGTTGGGCTAGGCAGATAGTACAGGAATGCAATGCAGAGGCAGGATTGATCATTTGAAATGACAACCTTATAAATACTACAATGAAGAAAAAGAAACGATTGTAGGCGTTCGTTCTGATCCAGTGGTTTTGAAGTACATGAGAATGAAGAAACAACTCTAAATGAACGAAACTACTTTACTGATAACGTCGAGGGAGCCTTGTACAAGTAATATGTAGGAACTCCGTTTCGTAGACAGTGGTTTTCGAGTTAGGAGGAAGTTGGTTCGACGACCAGCCATGGACTACTCAGGGATGAGGGTCCAGTTCCTGAAAGGAACGTATATTCCTTTACTTTCTTCAATCTCAACCAGAACATCGCCCAAGGTAGCTGGAAAACTTTTCTTTCTTGTAGACAGCAGACTTTGTCACTTTTAGTTCGTCACTTTTCACCAATATTTTATTAAATAGTATGAAATTCATTCGAAGACTAGATTTGGTTCCTTTTATCATTTCTGTCGGAGAGTGTAATTTATTTTGTAGTTAACATTAAACGTAATGCTATTTAGAGCATTACTTGTGTTTTTTTTTTAATTTTGGAAATAAAACCAAGCATTGAATTTTGTTGGGAAGACATCTGCAGCATAATTAGGACCAAGACGACGATATTTTTTTGTATAAGAATAGCGATTAGGAAGAAGATGACCACACACACGTGCACTTGAACTATTCCAAAAAATATTTCAGTGATACTCTTCGTTTGGACTTATGACATTCTAGTGGACATTTCTTTCTTTTAGAAATGATAGTTCATTTTCATCATTATTTTCCATGGGTATGGAATTATATAAATCGTCCAGCGAGAACAATTGTGAATTGATTGTCGAGGCATTTGTAGCCTACTTTCATATTTCTTTTAGATTAGAGATTTTTTTTTTTTTACTTAGTTTGTTCAGTCTTCAGCTTGTGTTATTTTAATTCGTTTTTGGTAGGCTCTTGGCTAGATCATCGTTTGCGTGTATCTATTGATATGATAATAAACTCCATTCCATGGTGTAAATCTCACGTGTTTTCTTCTGAGTAGTTAAGCCATTTTTCGAGTTTGGATAGGCGAAACTGAACCGACTATTTTACTAGTGTCTATGTACGATTTTTTTTATATATATAAGTTATTATGGTAATAATTATATATATATTGGAATAGTGAACTAAATTATCAGTTCAAACAAGTATAACAGAATTTGTCATAGACTTAAATGACGATAATTTATGGAACTAGATAATACAATTTATCTAATAAATTGGTGCAACTTGTTGAGTGAAGTTGGAAAAGAGGTACTCTGTGACACTTCTATATTCGTCTACGATAAGGCGTGATATCTTCAGAGTAATTATTGAAAGGTTTTGAGTTTAATTACGTTTGGGAAAAATTCTTGACAGCTTTGGAAAGCTGAATTAATGTATTGCAATTTAATGAATACGAATTTACTTTGCTAATGAAGCGAATATTTGACATCATTGGACGGTCAACATTAATATTGTATAATGTACTCGAAGTCTTATGTGAAGACATTAACGTAGTCATTTCTTTTTGTAAGAGTGAGATTAGCATTTGAGCTACCACCAATTTGGATAGGAAGTTGTAGTGAACGTGAATTGGAATCACGAATGTTTCTCTTAAATGCCAGTATTAATTCAAGTAACCCTACGTTTTTATTCTTGACTATTAAGATTTGCCGGAGAAGAATTGCTTATATCATGACACACAAATTTAAGTGACACAGCCACTTCTCTAATAACATTAATTGATTCATGCAATATACTGCATTCATTGAAGCATCTGGATTGTTAATAATCTATTTTCTAACTTGTAACACTATTCGATTATCTTAATTGATTGTTGAATGCAACAAATTAAGAGAATTATAACCTTGAGATATACTTGTCGAATTAAATGGAAATGGGCAGCGATAATAACAAAATCCTAACTAAGGATATAATCTGTCTATAAAATGTAAGATATGTATACATTTTTAATAAGGGTATAGCATCAGTGTATGATTTAATATTGTATTTTTCTTGTAATGTGTTCAATGAATGAGATATTTAAATACTGTGATTTAGAGCAGTAAGATGGGGCCTTATTATAGGCGTTTATTGAAACTATTTTCGTCATTTGATTTAGAGAAGCTTTCTTCATTTTTGTCTAGTGGACAGACATACACCATTTGCCAGTTAATAAACAGAATTAATTTTTTAAAAAAATCTTTGAACGACTGGTGTTGTCTATTAGAAAAGGGAGTGCGTTAGGAGGACCAGTGGGTGGTTTTTCCTTGAGTTTGCTTAAAATTAACGCCCGAGATACTTTAGTTTTCTTTTCGAGTCTCTTGTTCGAGTTTTTTTTATGAGCTTCGTTTCATTGTAATTCATACACCACTGGCACCTTCGTATCGCATTCTTTAATATAGACGTATCCTGATCCCTGGTTGATTCTAGTTGGTAGACTTTTAGGGGTTATTTCAGCCGGGAACTTCCAGAATCTACGATTCAGCTTTTCCATCGGATTTCAACAGGTAAGACCACGTGGATTACGGGTACAGTACCTTCTTCAAGGCCACGGCCGCCTCCTTCCCTCTTCCTTGCCTATCCATCCTGACCATCCATTACCTTCCCCCATGAGTCCCCTGTTCGCTTTGCAGGTGAGGCCGCCTGGGCGAGGTGCCAATCACACGTCACCAGTTGTATCCACTCCGATTAGATGTTCCCAGCTCTAGGACACTGCCCGTAGAGGCGGTAGTGGTGAGTTCCCTCGCTGAGTCCGTGGGTTCCACCAACCTTGAGGGTAAACGACTAAGAAGAAGAAGAGAAAGTATATGGCAACGTAAATCATGGAGAATTCCTTACTTTACGGGAATGAAAAAATGAAAATCCACAGCCTGCTTCCAGTCTCCGACCGGGTCAGGAATGGAATGAATGAAGCCCCCGTCTAGCGGCGAGGATATGAACTGTGCCGGCTGCCGAGGCCTGACGCACTCCTCTGGGACAATGATTAATGAATGACAGATGAAATGAAATGATAGTGGAGAGTGTTGCTGGAATGAAATTTTGACAGGGAAAACCGGAGTACCCGGAGAAAAACCTGTCTGCCTCCGTTTTGTCCAGCACAGATCTCACATGGAGTGACCGGGATTTGAACCACAGACCCAGCGGTGAGAGGCCGGCGTGCTGCCGCCTGAGCCACGGAGGCTTGCACTTTACGGGAATAATAAAAGTAAAATATGTTTAGACAATGTAATACCAACAGAAAGAAAGAATAATTGGGAAATAAAAATTCATGTCTGAGGTTGGATTCGAACTCTCTCGATGATGCATAATGAAAGACGCAGACTCTAACGCTGGCCCTGAGCCACCCAGGCAACGGGAAAGGAGTGCAATATTAAGATACTTAAACAGCATACACACTGAACTGACTGTTTTGTCTTTCAATTCCTCCCTTATTTTATAATTCTGTTTCAATGTACATGTATATGTATATTGTGGAAACACCAAAAACAATATTCGGGACCCTCTTTAATTCTCATAAACAAAGATCTCAGTAAATGTAAGACGCGGTGGGATGCGCCATTTCGCTGGTGTAAACAAAATCCATTGTGAGCAAGCGCGGGAGCGCCAAATATTTTACTTTTCTTTATTAAGGAGAATTCGTTACATTAGGGGAATTTTAAAAGTTAAGTATGATCTGGCTACGTAATATCAATAGCAAGAAAGAAGAATGCGGAAATAAAAAAATACGTCGGAGGTGGGAATCGAACCCGTTCCATTTCACAATGTATAAATTCAGAGTTCGCAACGCTTCCACTGAGCTACCAAATCACTGGTAATGTGGTGCAATATTAAGTTACGTAAACAACATACACACTCAACAGTATAAGTTCTTCTACATTTCCCGTCTTTTATCATTCCATTCCAGTATATATCGTGGAAACATCGTAATCAATATTCCCCTCCTTTATAATTCTTATAAATAACAAGCTGTACCCGGCATGCGTTGCAATGCCAATCAAAGAAAGTGTTGGCGTTGAAATTCTGTTTCTTGAAGTGATTTTGGATACACAACATGTTAACTGCCTCTAAGCTATCATAAAATGGATTTTCTAATTTAGAACCATTCGAGGGAGCGTGCACAACAACTTTCAAAAAGTTTCGTCGCTGTCACTCATTTGTTGAATCTAATCGTACGCTACCTATTGTGAAATGGATTTACTAAGTCGAAACCCTTCCCTGGCGTGTACACAATGACTCATCAATGATTCATCGCAATCGGATGAATGGTATATGCACGTATAGGGGTTTTTGTTTAAACGATTCGTGCGCTGTCACTCATTTGTTGAATCTACTCGTGCGCTACCTATTGAGGAATGTATTACTAAGTCGAAGCCCTTCCCTGGCGTGTACACAATAACTCATCAAGGTTTCATCGCAATCGAAGAATGTTATATGAACGCAATAGGGAATTTTGTTGAAACGCTTCGCGCGTCGTCACCCATTTGTTGCATCTACTCTTGCGCTACTTATTGTGAAATGGATTTACTAAGTCCCCTTCCCTGGCGGGTACAAAATAACTGATCAATGTTTCATCGCAATCGGATGAATAGTATATGAACGCATACCTGATTTTGTTTAAACGATTCGCACTCCGTCACTCATTTGTTGAATCTACTCGTGCGCTACCTACTGTAAAATGTATTTACTAAGTTAGAAACCGTCACGTAAGTGTCCACAACATCTCACCCAAGTTTCATCGCTATCGTCGTTCATTTGTCGAATCTACTCGTGTGCTACCTACTGTGAAATGTATTTACTAAGCCAGAAACCTTCCTTGGAGTGTCAACCATATTTCACCCAAGTTTCACCGCTAACGGCAGAATGGTATATGACCTTATACGGGACTTTGTTGAAACGCTTCGCGCGTCGTCCCTCATTTGTTGAATCAACTTGTGCGCTGCATATTGTATAGGGGATTTACTAAGCCAGAAATTTTCAATGACGTGTACACAACATCTCACCCAAGTTTCATAGGTACGGACGAATGGTACATGTATGCATACGGGACTTGGTTGAAACGCTTCGCGTGTCGTCGCTCATTTGTTGATTCTACTCTTGCGCTACATATTGTAATATGGATGTACTCAGCCAGAAACCTTCCCTGGAGTGTACACAACATCTCACCCAAGTTTCATCGCAATCGGATGAATGGTATGTGAACGTATACGGGACGTTGTCGAAACGCTTCGCGCGTAGTCACTCATTTGTTGAACATAAACTTGCGCTTCGTATTGTAAAATGGATTTACTTAGCCAGAAACCTTTCCTGGAGTGTACACAACAATTCACCAAACATTTATCACTATCAGACGAATGGTATATGACTTTATACGGGACTTTGTTGAAACGCTTCGCGTGTCATCGCTCATTTGTTGAATCTACTGGTGCGCTACCTATTGTAAAATGGATGTACTAAGCCAGAAACCTTCCCTGGAGTGTACACAGCATCTCACCCAAGTTTCATCGCTATCGGATGAATGGTAACTTATATGAAATTAAATGGGACTTTGTTGAAACGCTTCGCGCGCCGTTGCTCATTTGTTGATTCTACTCGTGCTCTACCTATTTTTAAAGGGATTTACTAAGCTAGAAACCTTCCCTGGAGTGCACACAAAATCTCAGCCTATTTTCGTCTCTATCGGACGAATGGTATATGAACGCAAACGTGACTTTGTTGAAATGCTTCGCGCGTCGTAGCTCATTTGTTGAATCTAATCGTGCGCTGCCTATTGTAAAGTGGATGTACTAAGCCAGAAAATTTCCCTGCAGTGTACACAACATTTTACGCAAGTTTCATAGCTATCGGACGAATGGTATATGAATGCATACGGGACTTTGTTGAAATGCTTCGCGCATCGTCGCTCATTTGTTGAATCTACGCGTGCGCTACCTATTGTAAAATGGATTTACTAAGTCAGAAACCTTCCTTGGAGTGTACTCAACATCTCACCCAAGTTTCATCGCTATCGGACGAATGGTATATGAACACATACGGGACTTTGTTGAAATGCTTCGCGCATCGTCGCTCATTTGTTGAGTCTACGCGTGCGCTACCAATTGTAAAATGGATTTACTAAGTCAGAAACCTACCTTGGAGTGTACTCAACATCTCACCCAAGTTTCATCGCTATCGGACGAATGGTATATGAACACATACGGGACTTGTTTGAAACGCTTCGCGCATCGTCACTCATTTGTTGAATCTACGCGTGCGCTACCTATTGTAAAATGGATTTACTAAGTCAGAAACCTTCCTTAGAGTGTACTCAACATCTCACCCAAGTTTCATCGCAATCGGTTGAGTGGTATATGAATGCATAGGAGACATACACACCCACAGACAAACTATCACGTAAGATTGATTTTTATATATATAGACTATTTCAGCTTTCTGTTTTAAATATATAGATGGCAACGGAGAGTTCGTTACTTTACGGAAATGATAAAAGTATGTTTGGACAATGTAATACCAATCGTGAGAAGGAAGAATACGGAAATAAAAAAGCCTATCCGAGGTGGGAATCGAACCCTCTCGACGATGCATAATTTAAATTTTCAGACTGTTACTATAGCTCGTCGGCCATCCAGACAAACTTTAGGTGAGGCAATATTCAGGTACCTATCCAGCTTACACACTCACCCTGTAGTTTAAGTACTTCAATACTTCGCTGCCGGGTGAGTCAGCCGTGGTCGTTACGGCATGACTGCTGGCAGTCGCTCACATTCGGAAGGCAAGGAGGTTCGAATCCCCCCGCCGGCAACCTTGAAGATGGTTTTCTGTGGTTTCCCATCTTCCTTCCAGGCAAATGCCGGGGTTGGTCCCTAACTATAGGCCACAGCCGATACCTTCAAACTCCTCGTCCTTATATTCAAACTTTCCTTCCCAGACAACACTCCACACGCGACGGTACGTGTAGCTCACCCATTGGGTGTCCGCCTCGAAGCAGCTACAAAAATGGCGAGCCGAACATGTCCTCGGACTCTCCCGGCACTAAAGGCCATACGCTATAAAAATCGCTTATTTTATAATTCTATTTCATTGTAAGTTATAGTGTAAAAACATAATTTACAAATGTTTCGGCAATGTAACACCAATCGTAAGAAGGAAGAAAACGGAAATAAAAAAAACATATCCCAGGTGGGATTCGAACCTCTCGGCGATGCATAATAAAAATATCCAGACTGTAACTATAGCCCCTCGGCCATCCAGACAATCATGTTTTGTTTCAATATTTATGTACCTAACCAGCATACACACTCAACCTGTAGAATAAGTCCATCATTACTTCGCTTACTTTATAATTCTATTTCAATGTATATTGTAAAACATAATTAACAATTTTGCAGACCCTTTCTAATTCTCATAAACATAGATCTCAGTTAGAAGCGTCCGGATGTGCCATTTGCCTTGTTGAAAAAGGCCATTGTGCGCATGCGCGGGAGTGTCAAATATTAAATATTTCTTTAATCTTTTAAAAATATACCCTAACATAGGCTATATTTTCCTTTTAAAGACACTCTGCAAATCTGCATACCAAGAGGTTTCGTTAGAATGCCTTACGCAACCAATCGGTTAAGTTGTTTTCTTAATCTCTTTTCTCTTTCTTTTCTTAGTCGTTTACCCTCCAGGTTGGTGGAACCCACGGACTCAGCGAGGGAACTCACCACTACCGCCTCTACCGGCAGTGTCCTAGAGCTGGGAACATCTAATCGGAGTGGATACAACTGGTGAGGTGTGATTGGCACCTCGCCCAGGCGGCCTCACCAGCAAAGCGAACAGGGGCCTCATGAGTGAAGGTAATGGATGGTCAGGATGGACAGGCAAGGAAGAGGGAAGGAGGCGGCCGTGGCCTTGAAGAAGGTACTGTACCATTATACTCATGTTGTTATGATGTATAGTGCAGTTTGAATTATATGTTGAAGATCGGTGCGATCCACAAGTTGCAAACCGTAGCAGGAGTCAGCTGCTCGATTACGGTATTTTCCGAGTACCGACGTGCACGCACGAAGGCAAACGGATATGATTACAACATGGTGACCATTGACCCAGTTTATTGATCGGTCACCAGGATTACATTTTTATCAGCAATAAAAAGAAAAGAGAATAACATGCAAGATTTGCAACATTATACGAGACCCTGGAATAGAGCATAATGTGTATTTTGTTATCTATACATGTTTAGTATCTGTTGGAGATATTATAAATTATGATTTACATCCACCAATGAGAGATCAGTTCGATTACTGTCACGTCTGAGTGGGAGTAGCGTGAAGGTGGATGGACACACAGACAGCTGTCAGCAGATAACTATACGGAGCGCTTGAGAACATATCTCTTTGTGAAGCTTGAGAACGCGTTTCGTTATTGCAATGTGACGCGAGGTTTATATCAAACACTTTAAAGTGCAAACAGAGCCAGTGTCGAAGGACTCTGTTCGTTTTCACGAGATGCAATCTATACCGCTACAAGGGTAAGCAGTATTAGAAACTGTTATTTCTTTCCAGCAAGCTGCTAGTCACCACATTGAACTTTCGTTTTGAAAAGCAGTCTCTGTTTCCATTGCATTGTCGTCGAGTGCGCAGCAATGTGTTTGAACTCTAAACACTATTCCTCATTGCGAACAGACATATTCTTAATCAAGATGTCAAGAGGAATAATTTTAGTGCTGTACTTTTCGTCTATAATGGCAGGCTAAAAACGCAGTAGCATGAACGCTACTAGACCGGCATTGTATCGAACATTTCAATGAACTATCGCCATGGCCCCAGTGATGACTGATTTTGATTGTGTGACCACTTGTGTCTACCTCATTCGGAATCCTGAATGCTATTCGCATGGGCAGTCAATCGTCTTTCGTTCATTAATATTTCGGCCCGATATGAATAACGCGATACTACTGAGAAACGAACTGTGCTCTGGAAGATGTTGGAGATGTGAAGTAGCGATTCCTGACTATTTACCCAGGATGGGTAATAGCCTTCTGCACCGAGAAGAACGTGCGGCTTGGAGAAGGTGTTTCCTGGTTCGATTCCCGACGACCTGGGGAGTGCTTGTTACAGCTACATATGGAAAAGGTGTGATATGCAGGCCGTATCAATGCTTGCTCTTGGAAATTCATCTATCAACAAGGTACAGCTTACACAACTTCGTCTCTCGTAGCTAAGTGTAGATATTTCAATGTTAATTTACGCCAATATTTTTTTGCATATTAATTTTTGAGTAGTATGTTGGACTGTGGAATTTAGGCATGATGTTTTAATCATGACTGATTTCACAATCGACAGGTTTTAGACTTCCATAAGAAGTGCAACCCATTTTCAGCTTGTATTTAAGTATGTTTAGGTAGATTTCATCTTAAATTCAGTAATATTTCATGAAGCTTTCTTAGGGTAGTGAAGAGGACATCGATAGGCATTTTGTGATTCAGTGTAGTTTATCAACGTGGTGAGCTCTTTATTATGTCAATTTGTAACATTCTTCGCATCGTTAGATTGTGTTTTTGTTGGGCCACATTTTCCTACTGCATCTTCGAACATTATACATCCGAGTGATTGGTTTATGAATAGAAGACTGATTTTGATAGCAAGTTATGAGTTTTTTGAAGTTTTATTTTATATTTATATAGAGGAGTTCGATTTCTCGCTTTTGTTAGGAACCATTCTTTGTGTTGTTGAAGGACAGAGGCTGGTAATGTTTTCTAACCAGACAATTGTGCTAATTGTTATGATTACCATGTCCGGTGGTGTAGAGACATTACTTTGTTTCTCGAATTCATCCGTCCAGGGATGTACCGAATATTGGCTTGATGAACTTTCTCTTTATTTGTATTTAACTTGTTTTTTTTATTTTTTATTCACGTTAGCCTTTAGCGTGAAGGCACAGTTGAGATCCATGGTCGATGGAATTTATCATTGTTTTTAATTGTCGTCATTTGACTATAATATATCTCTGAAACATCATTCACTTTTTTAACCAGCGTATATCCCAAATTTAATAAATGTATAAATACATTCTGATTAAGGAAAGTCGATGCTATTGCAATCTCTCATAGCATAGGTATTAATTCCAAAAGGATATTTTGTTATTGAGAAAATCCAACCAACATCATTGAAAACTAATGTAAACTATGTATAAATTTAAACAACGATGTAGTAACAACAATTATCGGCTGAGAATGAAATTCGTCATTAAGCAATGAGGGTGATCCAGTTACGTTAAAATATGTATGATTATAATAAATTAATTTTGAATAGAGTACTCAGGGGAGTACATATGTATAATAGTAGAGCCGCGTGAAGGCAGTAAGAGAATGAAATAAACATTAAGATATTTCATGGAAACTAACCCATGATAATTGTGATTGAGTAGTCAAATATAAGTTGACTTATTTTCAAGTATAATTCAGCGTTTTACCACAAGAATTTTGTTGTTGCTTAGAAGCATGCAAACTACAAAGTAAAACATTAAAACATGTGTTAAATGATGTCAACCTTAATATTCTGGATTTAATCACCATGCTGACGATGGTTTTACAGTTATCCTGATCAGTTATTTTGGTGAGTGCAATAATTATTCAAGTGATAGATTACCTCTATTAAGCTTTGTCACCTGGTTGGAAAGGACCAATTTAAACATTTTCGAATCAGTTAAAGGAAACTAATGATCTTATTCTAATGGAAGAATGTTATACTGAGGCTTGCGAGATAAGAAGAAAAACACACTTTGAGTGTGCCATTCAATATACTGTATATATATATATATATATATATATATATATTTCAATGTAGATTTTGTACATAAATGATATTGCTAGCTGTAGGATTAGTAATGACCTACCCAAATGCGGAATTAAATTTCAATAAGGCTTTTGAGGCATTGCTTGTGCCATAGTAGGGTATTATCTTAAAGAGTGTTCAATTTTTTTTATGGAGAATACTGTGTGTCTAGTAATGACTAGAAGTTGTATTCAGGTCACTGTGATTTGAGCTTCCGGTTGAAGCTGCAATTGCTTTTCATTTCTTGTAATATTGTTATAGCAATCTCTGCTATAATGCCTTTGTGAATAAATTTTGGAGAATTCTATTTTAATTCTTTTAGAGTGATACTTTATAGCTGCGATAGGAGGTCACGTTGAGGAAACCATTGCAGGCATTTCAGTATAATTCCACGCTTTGGAGATTATGTTTTTTCTCGTTCTTGTATTCTATCGAGCTAGATTTTTCTTTTGTTGCTATGGTTTTTCTTGACGTTCCCTCAGTTAGGTGATCCTTGTGTCCCATTATCCCCGTCTCTTGTTGAGTGGGATCTGGGGCATTTTAGTCGGGGTTTTCAGGTTCTGCAATCCAGCTACCATCGAGGGATATCAACAAGCTGACGGTAGGTATTTCGGGTGCAGTACCATCCCGGTATTTGCCCAAAGACGAAGTGGGAAACCACGGAAAACCACTTCAAGGATGGCTGAGGTGGGAATCGAACCCCCTCTACTTATTTGGAACACTCGAGGCTTAGTAGACCCCGTTCCAGTCCTCATACCACTTTTCAAATTTCGTGGCAGAGCCGGGAATCGAACCCAGGACCTTCGGGGCGGCAGCTAACCATGCTAACCACTACGCTACGGAGGCAACTTTTCTTAATCTCGCGGTAACAAAAAAAACTTAGTGTTTTAAATATAAGGATATTAATTTATAAGAACGTAACTATTATGTTGTTTAATGAACATATTGTTTTGAAAATTAAGTTTAATATTTGTACACGATACAGTTTGTGAATTTATCATAGATATATTCTACAACTTACTACAGAACTCGCAGTTTGCAGCATTGCCGAGCAATAGCAAATAGAAATGAAGCGAAATTTGAAAAAAAAAAAAAAAGGGGGGGGGGGCTTAGTGTACGAGTGTGCCAACTTTGGTAGAAATATACCCAATTGTTCTGAAATTATAGATAGGCAAACACATACACACACATACTCTTGTCCGATGAGGCATGTCATGCTCTGTCGTATTCTGACCTCAGGCCGTTCCCATGGAGCGGAAAGACTCTGGGCTTGGCGAATCTCGAGCGGCCATTAGTCTAGACAACGCCGTCTGCTATGCTCTAACGCCTTCCCATTCAGCGCGAGTCGTGTGCTATGCAACGAACATCGCCTACTTGACGATCTTCCCGACAGGAGCGCTGCTAAGCTGAACCGATTGTGAGCTTGTTCAAGCGCGTAATATTCCGCTTACGTCTCTAATTTTAATATATTACACCTTTGTTATTTGTCACTAGAGTTGTGTATTGTGAGAAGTGCAGTGGTGTTCACTAAGTGTAGATATTTTGTGTTACTTACAGTAGTTACAGCATTTTCACTACGACTACATAATTTTGTCATGCAAATATACAGACAGGTATGTTTATTTAATTTAAATACCAATCTTATGTTGTGCCGACGTATTATCTTGTTATGTATAGTCTCTAGAACATGCATCGGTATTCTGTATTGTGATAGCTGATAATCATGTCGAAGAGAAGTAATACTTTTAATTGTCGTAGGTGATTGTTAGCCACGATGGTATACTGCTGTGTTCCATACTGCAAGAGTAAGAGCGGGAAAGTAAAAGGCATTTCGTTTCATGAATTCCCGTGTGATGCCGAATTAAGACAGAAATGGCTTAAAAATATTTCTCGAAACAATTTTGTATCGAATTTTTAGACAAAAACTTCTCACGTATATGGGCGGCATTTTCTTGAGTCTGATTATCGCCCATGGCTGAAAATAAAGAAATTGAAGGACAGTGTCTTCCCCACGGTATTCGAAGATTATCCTGCACATAAAGTACCGAAACCAACATTAGAGAGAAGAAAACTCATTAAACATGACGGAAACCATGACAAGAAAAGAAAGCGAGATAACGATACCGTGGGAAATTTTCACGATAGTAATGACGTCACCCCCATATCCAACGTGACCTATTTAACTGAGGGAGTTGAATCAGTTGATATTCCTTACGATGACCAAGTTTCTGGATTGCGAGGTGATGGTAACAAGTCTGTTGAAGTTCAGACAGATAGTCACACACGTAATGAATTCGCTGACGCTGGAAGACATTTATCCTCACTTAGAGCAAAACTGTGGCGTGCCAGTAATAAAATAATAAAAAATTGGAAATGGAACTAGAATCCCAAAAGAGACAGCTACACCTTTATGATAATCAATACCATGCATCTTTAAAATCTATACTAAATATTAACGAGCGTGACCCTTCCAATTCCAAATGTTCATTCATTTTAGAGCAAATTGTAAACTATAACAAGAAATCACCCAGATGGACAGAAGATTCAGTAAAGCAATGTGTAATATAGGAATTCATTTCACCTAAGGTATACTATTTCGCCAGAATTAATTTATTTAAATTACCATCGAAGAGCACACTTAGCCGTTACATAGGGGACACTTCATGTGAAAATGGAGTAAGAGATTTAGTGAAAAACAGGCTAGAGTCTGAAAGGCTGAACGAAGTCGAAAAAATGTGCTCTCTAATTATTGATGAAATGTCAATCAAGCAGCAATTGCAGTACAAGAAACTCGACACATTTTTCGGTCGCCAGGACACCTCTACTCATGCCGACGCTCTCAGGTGTGGAAACAGTTCCAACACGTCAGTTGCAAAAGAAAATCGGATGGTTCTTGCAAACAACCTACTGTGCTTCCTGATATGTGGCTTATTTCTTCTCTAAAAGACTTTCGGGATTGGAACTTTACACTCTAACTCTGTCAGTAATAAAAGAGGTGGAAACTTGTGGCTTTGTGATTTTAAGATTAGTTACTGACAATCATAAAACTAATGTAAATATTATGAGAAAACTGTCGAGTGGAAAAGAAATAAAACCACAGACATGCCATCCTGAAAATCAAAACAGGCCTTTATTTCTGGCTTTCGATCAGTGTCACATTTTAAAGAATGTAAGAAACAGTCTCCTAGAAAAGACCGTGACAGATGGACATGA
Organism: Meconema thalassinum; assembly: GCA_946902985.2. NCBI lineage: Eukaryota > Metazoa > Arthropoda > Insecta > Orthoptera > Tettigoniidae > Meconema > Meconema thalassinum. The sequence continues at coordinate 1,451,906,713 of OX336388.2, read as the reverse complement.
AGAAATAACTGGAGAGTATGTAGACAATTTATATAAACTGCAGTCCAAGGAAATAATCAAACCCGTGCCCTTCCTTACAAGAAAGCATGTTGAACCGACCAACTTTGAGAAAATGAAGGTAAAAAGGGCAAAAGAAGTAAATCATAACTGCTTTGGAATGCCTGAAGGACAATTCTTCTCATTTTAAAGCACAAGCCTTTCAGAACTGCAGTGCAACTATTCCTTTTTTGAAAGTAATTAAGAAATGGTTTGGAATTCACGATGTAAGTAGTACAAACCTCAGTCAAAATCGCGATGAAATGCATTTCTTCGACATGAGCGACGAGAGACTATTATGGTTAGAAGAGGAATTTGCGTCGTATCTAGCTAAGATCAAGGAATCGAGTCATGAAAAGGCCACGGGATTTTTGAGTAAAGAAACTTATGAAGCTATTCTACTGACTACTTCTTCGACCGTTCTGAGTGTACGTTATCTTCTGTCTTCTGGATTTCATTTTGTACTGACAAGGGCATTCAACAGTGACTCCATAGAGAACTTTTTTTTTATCAAATTGAGACATATCTCGGGAAGCAATGCCATGCTACATTGTAGGGCTGCAATATTCAGCTTGAACCGAATATTGAAATCCGGCTTTTATTCCCTCTCATCCCATACACGAAGAAACAAAGAAGGCCTAACGAACATGGTTATATCCAATAAGTACCTGCAGATACCTGAGATAGAGCAGACTTCTATTCCTGATTCATTCAAGAATATTAAACAACTTCAGTGAACCACCACGTAAGTCGAAATTTTAGAGTATTTATTATAAATATTTTATTACATTAACACATAATTTGAACGCATTTATTAATTACATAAACTTTCAGGTCTTGGATTTGTCACAATGAACAAGCATCGATGACGTACTGTGCCCAACTCTAGGAATGGGTATTCCAAGATTCAGACACCTAGATATCAAGGGAAAGGCTACAGCCGCTTTTGAAAGTTGAGATATTTGAATATCGCACTACATTGCTTTGAGAAGGAATTGGGAAGAATATACCGATACTAGCATGTCAAGTGACGTAGCGAGTAATAGCAGAGGTCGAGGCTATTTATTGATTAAATAGTTAACCATGGAGTAGAGACTTGAGACTTGGATCAGATTACTGGCACGGCCAAATGAAAGAGAATGCACTTAGTATCAAGTAAATCGGACCAGGGATACCAGAGATATGAGAATTTCCAGATTTCAGCGTGATGACGCGTGACCCTGGCTGTTTTGAATAAAAGCCGGCCGGCCGAGGCATCGATAGCTCATTCCAACACAAGCACTTGCCGAGCAAGTTGCTGCTACGCTGAGCCAAGGCACATGGTTGCCGGATCTACGCAGAAGTAATTTTCAAAGTTGTGATAGTCACAAAAAGTGCGGCGCTACGAAGTGGAACTTAGTAAGTTTCCGGCGAGGAGAATCACTGAGGTGATTGAATTTTTTTTTTCTACAGACATTAGTGGAAATATTTATGTTTCTACATGGACATATGCTAGATTTTGTCTAGAATTAGTACTTTGTCACAGTCCAGTAATAACCTAATACTTGGATATTTAAATCCATTTTAGTCAGTTTTCATGTTTGTAACTTGTTAACCACTTCGATCTATCAGTACACTGAAGACCAGTCTATCACGGTGTTGTTCATTAGTCTACGCAGGGAAACTACAGGTTGCTTAGCGCATGGTAGATGGTGTGAAGCCATGCCCAGGGAACGATCTTCAGAACAGCCGTTGATTGGTTAGACTGTCAGTGTATTCTTGTATTAATAAGATTACCGTGAGTTATGTTACAACTGACATATCTAAGAATAGATCACTTAGATCTGACCCCATTTAAACAAACTGTTATGGCTTTGATAGAAGCCCATATTAAAATGGAACAACAGTTAATTCAAACGTCAAGAGATACTACCACTATGTCTTACTAGACGGATTGTGGGTATATAATGGCGGCCGATACAAGGATTATACGTGCTTGTCCGATAGGGCATGTCTATGGATAAATCTGGTACAGGCCAGGTTTAATACGCTTCAAGACCATCAAGAAATGTAAGCAACATTTGAATTATATTATGCCTAGCTAATTGGAACAAACTATTTTTCGGCAGATGACAAACACATTTATTTTTCTTCATATTTAAATCTTGCAATGATTTACGCAAGACTTGTTAGAGTTATTCTGAGTATTTTCAACACTCGGAACAGTTTAGGATCGATGACCGAGCATTTCGAGCATTTGTTTGAATATTTCATATTTTAGGGATATCACGGAAAACCGTCGATGTAATGGTTGAGTTAAATTATTTTTGTTGAGGAATGGATAGTTTTTCCATATTCGAAATTTCGAACATGTGGATTCTCACATAAGGAGATGATAATTAAATATATTTAAAATAATATAACTAATAATAATAATAATAATCCACTAATAATAATAATAATCCACTAATAATAATAATAATAATTTTTATAATTTTTCTAAATAATTCTTGGGTATTATATTTTCTAATAATCATATGTATTGAGAGAGAGCCTATGAAGTAGTTTAATCATTTCTAGTTTGGAACAGGAGATTTTCCGAAGGAGAGTGGTTAGCGCAAGCCCGCATTCAACCAACATTTCAGTTCTGGTTGAACAGTTGATATTTGCAATGAGCAAAGTATATTTTTCAGATAACACGGAGAGGCATGAAACGGGAAGCAAATGATATTTGTATCAAATAGGATATTTTTCTATAAAATCATGACGTAAATACACACTCGAAAGTGAAATAAGATTTTCATAAGTATGGTAAATTCACGGGTTGAACTGAATGGTAAAATAAAATAAACTTGTAAGTTTATTAATCTTCCAGTGTTGATAACAAGCAGAGGCTTGATTTATTGTATAAATTTTGGGAAGAAAATTTATATGTGTGGAGTAGTTGAAATGCCATTCCCAGGTGCGCATGTTTAAGTCGCAGGAATGAAGAGGTTTTTTCGAGCATCAATCAAATAGCAGGTTCGATGGCTCAGGTTTATAGAAGGAGTATTGGAACTACACATTTCGTCGTAGGAATGACCCGAAGGTTATTTCTTAGAAACCATCAGTTCTTATTTCAACCTTGTTTACGGATTCCATTTAGACTTTGATTTTGCTAGAACCCGGATTTGTCATGATAGTAGTTTATTCTTCTTCAGAGGAAGACCTTTGCCGTTGTTGTTGGAATATTGTGTTCTTACACAAATAATAGAATGGGCCACTGCCAATTAAAAATAATTCTTTAACCACGAATAATTTGAAGGATAATTTCAATCCTAGTGCCATGAACTAAATGAATTCATTATGAAACTACAATTCTTATTTCCGCATTCTGTCGAAGAATTGCAAGTTGTGAAAGTTGCTAAAAATGGCCATGAATATAAATATTTTTTATAATAATGATTCCAAGTGGAAAATTGAATAGTTGAATGGTTCAACAATTTATTGATCAAGTTGATGATTCAGAAATCATATATTTTGTTAGGAACTTGGAAGTTCATAATCGAGTCACTTCTCGAATGTTTAATGTCAGAAGAACGATTAATTTTTGTTGTGCATCGCACAGTTCTTCAATGCTATGCTCTAAGGTCAAATACTTTTCAGATGTTATTAATATGTGTAAATAATTTGTGTTGATTCAATGATAATAATATTTTTCGACAATATATATTTTTGAAACTGGAAAAATAAGTGAAAGTTAAAATTCTATGAACATTTATTCTACGAGTGTTAATATTATGTGAAAATTCAAACAGTGAACTACGATATTTCCAGTAGAGACAATTAAATTTGAACTGGAATTAATCATAAATAATTTTGGAACACAGTCTACAGGACTAACAATCAGACTTGTGTTTCCAAAAAAATAATGGTCAAATGTGTTTGGAAAATTTCTGTATATTGTGTAAATAGGAGTGTGGGTCGCCACACGTGAGTGATGCTGCTTTGAGCATTTTTGCAGTCTATTTTAAATTCAAAATAAAATGAGATAATTTTACTTGATGTGTTACGCCCAATTGAATCTCCTTCTATCCTTATTGTTGCATTGAGCCAAAAATCAGTAAAGCATTTTTTTTATTTGATGTCGTTTTTGCGATTAGCTTTAACCCATCTGGCGCTCCGGGATATTTTGACTCTCGTGCTGACTGATTATTGGTAGAATGCATATGTGGTCGTGCGGACTCTGGTCTAAACAGGCACATAAAATAAGATAGAGAGAGAAATAGCTTCGAACGTGGGTCTCGAGTTAGACATGGTCAATCGCATGCCGATTTAAATTGTGATAATTTTTATAGAAATATTTTGGGAGTTGAGAGATGTCTGGTTTGGATGAATAAATTAGTAGGAAACCCAATTAGTGGGGAAAATTAAAAATTTAATTGGTTAATAATTAGAATGGGTTTGATTAATTTTGATAATGGCTTAACCATTAGGGCGTCAAGTAAATTCAGTAGTAAACGTTCGATGACTGGACATACGCATTATTAGAATCCAGGTGGAGGATATTTCAGAACTTGCATATTTTTCTTGTGATATTGTGGTAAATGTAATTCGTAAAAGTATAGAATTTTGTTTTTCCATCACGTCGACATTAGGACAAATCTCATTTTATTAGAGTGTTCCAATTAGCTATTCATATTTCTTGTTCTAGTTATAAGCTTGTGTTTGCCAATATTGTATACCCCTAAGTTTTGAATAATAATTGAAAATTATGGAAGAAATGATGAGGATGATGAGGAGTTTGGAGGAGAGTTCAAAAGAGGCTGGACTGCGTGTAGCAGCCATTATGAAAGAAAATACTGAGGCTTTGGAAAGGAAACTTAAAGAAAATTCTGATAAACTTAAAGAAAGTTTAAATGAGAAACTTAAAGAAAATTCTGATTCTTTAGAAAATAAACTTAAAGAAAATTTAAACGATAAACTTAAAGAAAATTCTGATTCTTTGGAAAATAAACTTAAAGAAAATTCTGATTCTTTAAAAGGTAACTTGAAAGAAAATTTAAATAGTAAATTTAATTCCATGGAAAACAAATTTAAAGAGAATTCCGAAATTTTGAAAATGACACTTGAGAGTAAAATGAATAAATTATGCGAAAAAACACATGAGCTCGAAACTTCATTAGCTACTAACGCAAGTTTAATGGACGATAAATTTCGCGATGCCGATCTTAGATCCCAAAGCTTAGCTGATAGGATAGAACATGGTCTTAGGAAAGTTGGTGAAGACATGATCAACCTAGAAGTCAGAGTGAAGAAAGAGAGTAATGAGATGGGAATTCTAGTTGTTCAACGGTTGACAGAACAATTCAAAGAACTTGTAATGGGAGAAATAAGAGAAGGTGTGATTAGTGAGTTGCAAACTGAAATTAAAACCACAGTTGTCAATGAAATTAAAGACACACTCAAGCTGGAGAACCAAGAGGGAATCAAGGAGATTAGGGAATCTTTGTCATCCCACATTCAAGTAATTTCCAAAGATATCCAAGCAACTCAGAAGGACATATCAGATATGACAGGGTCATTGAAAAGTCATGAGGCTGTTATGAACCAGATATCCACTGATGTTAAGGAGAATTGTAAAGAACTGAAGCAATTAAGAAAATGGCAGAAGAAAACCATAAGGAACTTGAGGCTATGAAAACCCAAATCAAGGACGAGAAACAGTCTGACCATTTGTTGAAAATGGCAATTGTAAGGGGAAAGGAACAGATACAGATAAATCTAGGAGGAGCTAGAGAAACTGATAGTCAAAGACAGGAGGAGGTCAGGACAGTATTTCAATCCAACCCCATAACTGTATTCAAGAATGTAGAGGATAAGCCTTCTAAATTTTCAGGGCGAGATTCTGTGACACCCGTAGAATTTTTGAGAGAAGCAGGGGATTACCTGAAAGATTCCAAGATCCCTAAAGAAAGACAGATCCGAGTGATAGGGAAATTTTTGGAAGGTCCTGCACTTCTTTGGTTTAGGGCTTTTAGATCTACTCTAACCACTTTTGAGGAGTTTTCTCGTGGGTTATTGAAAAAGTTTTGGTCCCCGGAAACCCAACAGCAAGTCAGAGCAGAATTATATTCGAAGAGATTCTCGACGTCACAACCTACTCGATACTCTACGTACTTTTCTGGACAGCTTTCTAAACTTCAACATTTAGATCCGCCGATGCCAGATAACGAATTAATTACTGCATTGATACGTCAGTTTCCAGCAGACGTCCAAAGGACTTTGATCGCTGCTGACATCTATAATATGGAGCAATTTGACGAGGTATTACAGAAGCTGGATCATACGAATGCTCAATTCTTCCATCAGAAGGGAGGAAAGAATAACAACGCTGTGTACGCTGTTATGGCTGATAGTTATTCCCAAACACCTCGAGAGATTCGAGAGGGGCGAGAAGAGAAAACGCCGAGGGAAGATCCAAATAAGAGAGGATGGAATCAGTACAGTAACAGATACAGTTACAAGCCTTATGCGAGACCGGATGGTGGTAATCGATATAATACTCGATGGAGAAGGCCACGGGATAATCAAGGAAGGTAGTAGGAAAGAAGATACTATGGTAGAAACAACTACAATAACAGAGGGAATGTGGATACTCGTCAGTCCAATGAAGAGTTCAACAAGGAGACGAGGAAGAACTTGGAAGCAAGACACAAGATAACTTGCAGTTTTTGGAGCAGAGGCCCAATGAACCAGGTCCATCGGGAACACAACAATCCCGGGGGAATGGAAAAGAAAAAAAAAACTTCGAATTCACAGTAGAAGATAGAATTTTGAACACTTTCACTTCCAGAATTATTAAATGGCAAGCAGAGGATGATGACTTAATCCAACAGAATGACGAACGGAAAGAAATGGGTACAAGAATTAGAATGCCAATCATATCATGCGAAGTATTCGGTATGCCTGTCGATACTTTGATTGATACTGGGGCTATGTGTTGTCTTGTGAGTGAGAAGCTTTATATTCTGTGGAAGCTCAAAGAGAATTTAGAGGAGATTCCAGTATCAGGAATTTAGATCCAAGGAATAATACCCAACAAAATATCTCTGTGTAAAACAAAATTATACTTATGTATTACGATTGGAGGACATGATTTCCGACATGTTTTTGTAGTAATGAAGGACATGGCTTTTGACATGATATTGGGAGCGGATTTCATTCAGAAATATCAAGCAGTGATAGACATGAAGACAGAGACGATCAGATTCAAGAATACCGAAGAGATTAACTTCGAGGGAAAAGAAGAGGAAGACATCGAGGGAGATGCTCAATGGTCTCTGATTTTTCATGAAGCTGAAGGAAGAGAAGTCTACACTGAGGAGGAGTCCCCAGAGCTAGGGAAAATTTTGGAAGAGTATCACGATATTTTTGATATTAAACCTGGTGAAATTAAAGATTTTGAATATTGTGGAAGTAAACAATAATGGAAGATATGAAGTCGCCAATACACGAACTGGTAACATCGTGGGAACTTATAATGCATCGAATTTGAAAATTTACTATTCAAGAACCAGATGATTTAATGTGTAGATAGGAAAAATAAAAATTTTTCAATTTTTATTTTTTGCTAGGTGTGGGGTGGATGTGCCCAACTCTAGGAATGGGTATTCCAAGATTCAGACACCTAGATATCAAGGGAAAGGCTACAGCCGCTTTTGAAAGTTGAGATATTTGAATATCGCGCTACATTGCTTTGAGAAGGAATTGGAAAGAATATACCGATACTGGCATGTCAAGTGACGTAGCGAGTAATAGCAGAGGTCGAGGCTAGTTATTGATTAAATAGTTAACCATGGAGTAGAGACTTGAGACTTGGATCAGATTACTGGCACGGCCAAATGAAAGAGAATGCACTTAGTATCAAGTAAATCGGACCAGGGATACCAGAGATATGAGGATTTCCAGATTTCAGCGTGATGACGCGTGACCCTGGCTGTTTTGAATAAAAGCCGGCCGGCCGAGGCATCGATAGCTCATTCCAACACAAGCACTTGCCGAGCAAGTTGCTGCTACGCTGAGCCAAGGCACATGGTTGCCGGATCTACGCAGAAGTAATTTTCAAAATTGTGATAGTCACAAAAAGTGCGGCGCTACGAAGTGGAACTTAGTAAGTTTCCGGCGAGGAGAATCACTGAGGTGATTGAATTATTTTTTTCTACAGACATTAGTGGAAATATTTATGTTTCTACATGGACATATGCTAGATTTTGTCTAGAATTAGTACTTTGTCACAGTCCAGTAATAACCTAATACTTGGATATTTAAATCCATTTTAGTCAGTTTTCATGTTTGTAACTTGTTAACCACTTCGATCTATCAGTACATTGAAGACCAGTCTATCACGGTGTTGTTCATTAGTCTACGCAGGGAAACTACAGGTTGCTTAGCGCATGGTAGATGGTGTGAAGCCATGCCCAGGGAACGATCTTCAGAACAGCCGTTGATTGGTTAGACTGTCAGTGTCTTCTTGTATTGATAAGATTACCTTGAGTTATGTTACAACTGACATATCTAAGAATAGATCACTTAGATCTGACCCCATTTAAACAAACTGTTATGGCTTTGATAGAAGCCCATATTAAAATGGAACAACAGTTAATTCAAACGTCAAGAGATACTACCACTATGTCTTACTAGACGGATTGTGGGTATATAATGGCGGCCGATACAAGGATTATACGTGCTTGTCCGATAAGGAATGTCTATAGATAAATCTGGTACAGACCAGGTTTACTACGCTTCAAGACCATCAAGAAATGTAAGCCACATTTGAATTATATTATGCCTAGCTAATTGGAACAAACTATTTTTCGGCAGATGACCAACACATTTATTTTTCTTCGTATTTAAATCTTGCAATGATTTACGCAAGACTTGTTAGAGTTATTCTGAGTATTTTCAACACTCAGAACAGTTTAGGATCGATGACCGAGCATTTCGAGCATTTATTTGAATATTTCATATTTTAGGGATATCACGGAAAACCGTCGATGTAATGGTTGAGTTAAATTATTTTTGTTGAGGAATGGATATTTTTAGCCTACTTTCGATTTTTGCAAAAAATGAAAGTAGACTTATGAGATCAACACAGGGCGAAAAAAGTGTGTCTGTCTGTGTGTGTGTGTGAGTCTGTGTGTGTGTGTGTATGTGTGTGTGTGAGTCTGTGTGTGTGTGTGTGTCTCTGTGTGTGTGAGTGTGTGTACTCTGAATGTCGGTCCCCCCCTATCAATTCGAACACGGTGAATGCGAATTGAACGAAATTTGGTACAAAGGTAGCAATAGCAAAGGACACCTCAGTGTCATGTTTCATATCGCCGCCATCTTGACGGAAACGTAATGGCGGCCACACAAATGTTCAAAGCTTAAATCAAATTACGACTAACCTAATCATCCGATCTCTACCAAATTTTGCAACAACATACCTTTATGGGGGGAGCATCATTTGACCAAACCAATAGGTCATCAGCATAATAGTTTGCGGATGGCGGCCATCTTTGTGTGAAAATCGATTCCCCCTATTAATTCGAACACGGTGCAACCGAATGGAACGAAATTTGGTACAGAGGTAGTACTAACAAAAGGCACCTCAGTGTCATGTTTTATATCGCCGCCATCTTGACGGAAACGTAATGGCGGCCACACAAATGTTCAAAGCTTAAATCAAATTACGACTAACCTAATCATCCGATATCTACCAAATTTTGCAACAACATACCCTTATAGAGGAAGCATCCTTTGACCAAATGAGTAGGTCATTAGCCTAATAGTTTGCGGATGGCGGCCATCTTTGTGTGAAAATCAATTCCCCCTACTAATTCAAACACGGTGACACCGAATGGAACGAAATTTGGTACAGAGGTAGCACTAGCAGAGGGCATCTCAGTGTCATATTTTACATCGCCGCCATATTGACAGAAACGTAATGGCGGCCACACAAATGTTCAATGCTTAAGTTAAATTACGACTAACATAACCATCCGATATCTACCAAATTTTGCAACAACATACCTTTATGGAGGGAGCATCCTTTGACCAATCTAATAGGTTATTAGCCTAATAGTTTGCGGATGGCGGCCATCTTTATGTCAAAATTGATTCCCCCTATTCGAACACGGTGGAACCGAATGGAACGAAATTTGGTATAGAGGTAGCACTAGCAAAGGGCACCTCAGTGTCATGTTTTATATCGCCGCCATCTTGACTGAAACGTAATGGCGGCCACACGAATGTTCAAAGCTTAAATCGAATTACGATTAACCTAATCATCCGATCTCTACCAAATTTTGCAACTACATACCTTTATGGAGGGAGCATCCTTTGACCAATCTAATAGGTCATCAGCGTAATAGTTTGCGGATGGCGGCCATCTTTGTGTGAAAATAGATTCCCCCTATTAATTCGAACACGGTGCAACCGAATGGAACTAAATTAGGTACAGAGGTAGTACTAACAAAAGGCACCTCAGTGTCATGTTTTATATCGCCGCCATCTTGACGGAAACGTAATGGCGGCCACACAAATGTTCAAAGCTTAAATCAAATTACGACTAACTTAATCATCCGATCTCTACCAAATTTTGCAACAACATACCTTGATGGGGGGAGCATCCTTTGACCAAACTAATAGGTCATCAGCGTAATAGTTTGCGGATGGCGGCCATCTTTGTGTGAAAATCGATTCCCCCTATTAATTCGAACACGGTGCAACCGAATGGAACGAAATTTGCTACAGAGGTAGTACTAACAAAAGGCACCTCAGTGTCATGTTTTATATCGCCGCCATCTTGACTGAAACGTAATGGCGGCCACACGAATGTTCAAAGCTTAAATCAAATTACGATTAACCTAATCATTCGATCTCTACCAAATTTTGCAACTACATACCTTTTTGGAGGGAGCATCCTTTGACCAATCTAATAGGTCATTCGCCTAATGGTTTGCGGATGGCGGCCATCTTTATGTCAAAATTGATTCCCCCTCTTAATTCGAACACGGTGGAACCGAATGGAACGAAATTTGGTACAGAGGTAGCACTAGCAAAGGGCAACTCAGTGTCATGTTTTATATCGCCGCCATCTTGACTGAAACGTAATGGCGGCCACACGAATGTTCAAAGCTTAAATCAAATTACGATTACGGTAACTTAATCATCCGATCTCTACCAAATTTTGCAACTACATACCTTCATGGAGGGAGCATCCTTTGACCAATCTAATAGGTCATTCACCTAATAGTTTGCGGATGGCGGCCATCTTTGTGTCAGAATCGATTCCCCCTATTAATTCAAACACGGTGAAACCGAATGGAACGAAATTTGGTACAGAGATAGCACTAGCAAAGGGCATCTCAGTGTCATGATTAATATCGTCGCCATATTGACAGAAACGTAATGGCGGCCACACGAATGTTTAAAGCTTAAATCAAATTACGACTAACATAACCATCCGATCTCTACCAAACTTTGCAACAACATACCTTTATGGAGGGAGCATCCATTGACCAATCTAATAGGTCATTAGCCTAATAGTTTGCGGATGGCGGCCATCTTTATGTCAAAATTGATTCCCCCTATTATTTCGAACACGGTGGAACCGAAAGAACGAAATTTGGTACAGAGGTAGCACTAGCAAAGGGCACCTCAGTGTCATGTTCTATATCACCGCTATCTTGACGGAAACGTAATCGCGGCCACCCAAATGTTAAGAGCTAAAATGTAACCACGACCAACCTAATAATCTAGTCTCTACCAAATTTTGAAACATCGTATCTTTATGTGGGAAACATATTCTGACCAAACTGCAAGAACATCAGCCCAATAGTTTGCAGAGGGTGGCCAAGTATGTGTGCAAATCGATTCCCCCTATCAATTCAAACACGGTGAAACCGAATTGAACGAAATTTGGTACAGAGGTAGCACTAGCAAAGGGCACCTCATATTCATGTTTAATATCCCTATAGCACGTTGTATTTCAACAAGCTACTACAACCAACATTCAATCATACTCCTTGAAAAGAACAAAGAGTTATAACAATACCCATGCATTTAGGAGAAAGTAGGCTATATGTTCTTTACTGAACATCTTGTTTCCATATTCGAAGGTTCGAACATGTGGATTCTCACATAAGGAGATGATAATTAAATATATTTAAAATAATATAACTAATAATAATAATAATAATCCACTAATAATAATAATAATAATAATTTTTTAATTTTTCTAAATAATTCTTGGATATTATATTTTCTAATAATCATATGTATTGAGAGAGAGCCTATGAAGTAGTTTAATCATTTCTAGTTTGGAACAGGAGATTTTCCGAAGGAGAGTGGTTAGCGCAAGCCCGCATTCAACCAACATTTCAGTTCTGGTTGAACAGTTGATATTTGCAATGAGCAAAGTATATTTTTCAGATAACACGGAGAGGCATGAAACGGGAAGCAATTGATAATTGTATCAAATAGGATATTTTTGTATTTATATAAAATCATGACGTAAATACACTCGAAAGTGAAATAAAGACTTTCATAAGTATGGTAAATTCACGGGTTGAACTGAATGGTAAAATAAAATAAACTTGTAAGTTTATTAATCTTCCAGTGTTGATAACAAGCAGAGGCTTGATTTATTGTATAAATTTTGGGAAGAAAATTTATATGTGTGGAGTAGTTGAAATGCCATTCCCAGGTGCGCATGTTTAAGTCGCAGGAATGAAGAGTTTTTTCGAGCATCAATCAAATAGCAGGTTCGATGGCTCAGGTTTATAGAAGGAGTATTGGAACTACACATTTCGTCGTATGAATGACCCGAAGGTTATTTCTTAGAAACCATCAGTTCTTATTTCAACCTTGTTTACGGATTCCATTTAGACTTTGATTTTGCTAGAACCCGGATTTGTCATGATAGTAGTTTATTCTTCTTCAGAGGAAGACCTTTGCCGTTGTTGTTGGAATATTGTGTTCTTACACAAATAATAGAATGGGCCACTGCCAATTAAAAATAATTCTTTAACCACGAATAATTTGAAGGATAATTTCAATCCTAGTGCCATGAACTAAATGAATTCAATTTGAAACTACAATTCTTATTTCCGCATTCTGTCGAAGAATTGCAAGTTGTGAAAGTTGCTAAAAATGGCCATGAATATAAATATTTTTTATAATAATGATTCCAAGTGGAAAATTGAATAGTTGAATGGTTCAACAATTTATTGATCAAGTTGATGATTCAGAAATCATATATTTTGTTAGGAACTTGGAAGTTCATAATCGAGTCACTTCTCGAATGTTTAATGTCAGAAGAACGATTATTTTTTGTTGTGCTTCGCACAGTTCTTCAATGCTATGCTCTAAGGTCAAATACTTTTCAGATGTTATTAATATGTGTAAATAATTTGTGTTGATTCAATGATAATAATATTTTTCGACAATATATATTTTTGAAACTGGAAAAATAAGTGAAAGTTAAAATTCTATGAACATTTATTCTACGAGTGTTAATATTATGTGAAAATTCAAACAGTGAACTACGATATTTCCAGTAGAGACAATTAAATTTGAACTGGAATTAATCATAAATAATTTTGGAACACAGTCTACAGGACTAACAATCAGACTTGTGTTTCCAAAAAAATAATGGTCAAATGTGTTTGGAAAATTTCTGTATATTGTGTAAATAGGAGTGTGGGTCGCCACACGTGAGTGATGCTGCTTTGAGCATTTTTGCAGTCTATTTTAAATTCAAAATAAAATGAGATAATTTTACTTGATGTGTTACGCCCAATTGAATCTCCTTCTATCCTTATTGTTGCATTGAGCCAAAAATCAGTAAAGCATTTTTTTTATTTGATGTCGTTTTTGCGATTAGCTTTAACCCATCTGGCGCTCCGGGATATTTTGACTCTCGTGCTGACTGATTATTGGTAAAATGCACATGTGGTCGTGCGGACTCCGGTCTAAACGGGCACAGTACATCGGAGGATTTATAGTGCAACATGTCCAAAAGGAAATTCAGTGTGAATTATGTTATCAGCTGGTTGGATTTAATTTACAAGAGGGACACTTCTGATAAGCTGCATTGTCCGAGTGAACAACTAGTGTGGATTATGACAATTTTTTAGTTCGTGTGTGCTGTTGAAAAGTTTATGTCCACCCGAATATGTGAACACGTGACTGCAATTGTTCTGCCTGCTTTGAGTAAGTCCCCTTTGATGATGTGCGAATCATCGTCTGACAGCGGCCACAAGGAAGTGCTAAGTAAGTTTATTTGTAAAATTGCAATACCAGCATTTATTGATAAGATCGCGTGTGAAATGACAGAGCAATTTGAAATGTTAAATATCTGAACACAAAGCCAAAAAGTCGGAAGATTCATCGAGTTTAGATGACAACAACAGATACGAGCGACTGGAGTATCAGCTTGCTAGCGCTGCGAGGTAAGTGGTGGAGAAATTTAGTACTCCTGCATGTTCGCAGTTTTGAGTGAAGTGGGGAGGCGTTAGAGCATAGCAGACGGCGATGGTCTAGATGAGTCAACAAAGCTAGTAGGTACAGTGTTCCAGTGGCTTGCACAATTCTTTAGTTTCAGTCCTGTCCCGGTTCCCGTACTATTTTCTTTAACTTCAACGCCAGCTTCCTGTGAGTCGTCATCAAAATTTATTTCTCCTTTTTCAGCTCTTTTAAAGAACATAGATAGAAGGTGCTCCCTTGTACAGATCTAAAATCTCTGTAATCACTACATTGGACCACTCCATAGTTATCCGTAATGAAGCACTGAAAACGTTCAGAAAACTAAATAAACTTGCAACAATCACTGCAACAAAGTGCAACAAACCACAACAGATCGTGGGAACGGGTGCTAGAGCTGTACTGAGGCTTGTCATCCGTAGAGCCCCAAGACAAGACATCATGCATGAAGTCTGCAGATAAACCCAGTGCCAACGGAATATCATATACATTTTGTCAATCTGCCTTTAGCTCCAAACCCATTTACTTTCCATTTTGATGATGGGATGTTGTAATATTTACTTTGGTATGGAAAACATGGCTCATGAAAGTATCAGCGCACACTCACACAGATCCTAGTACATGGGGATGATGTCCACGATATCCAAGCACCCTTAATTATGTTAGAAAAACAATTATAGGCGTATTTCCTAGCGGAAAAGGGAATGTGTCAAAGTTCCCTTTACTTCCTATGACCTGCTGCCCCTCACTTGATTGCTGACTGAAATGAGTTATCCATTTGAACCGAAACCCTGTAAATGAGTTTCAACAAGTGGGTGTGACTTACGTAACTAGGTTGTTATGCTACATAACAGCGATAACGTTACTTTTCTTCGAAGTTGCCGGAATAGAGGTGTGTATATAGACAATATTATCACGAAACACATTCGGACGTTTCCACTGATTTGAAAGCCAGTAATCATTGGAGTCAACGATCTAATTTAGTCAATTCCTAATGTGTAAATACACTACTAAAGCCTTGTTCCCATGGCCTGTGGCTTGGGAAGCCTGGTGTGAAGTTTGATGTCGGAGGGAGGTACCGACATTACACGTGAAAGACCGAGCCGCCTCAAGCCAAATCGAGTAATAACGAGTCTTTGCGTTCTCACGGCGTGAGGTCTGACAAACGTCACATTTGTAACACCCGAGGCTGAGTAGACCCCGTTCCAGTCCTCACCACTTTTCAAATTTCGTGGCAGAGCCGGGATTGGAACCCAGGACCTCCGGGGCGGCAGCTAACCATGCTGACCGCTACGCTACGGAGGCGACCTTGTGCGTGATAAGGAATTATATTATGAACATTATTCATCAATAAGGCCCGGATAGTAATGTGCTAAAATATTTTTTTAACGAAATATTTTCTATTTATTTACGTATTTTTACCGTTTTTATAAATAAATCCATATTCTGGCGTATTTGTTCATAAGTACATATTCCCTATATTTGGTGGTATGTTGTACTCCTTGGATGACTGCTGCCCACATCTTCGACCCTTGGCAATTCCAGTAATTGTCTTCTCTACTTCGTGAATGCACCCTTGTCTCTGCCATATAGTAGTATTGTGGTCCAGGAACAAAGTTGTACGCTCGACTTGCTCGCGGTGATGCATGCATTAATACGCTGGATACGGTATTTCAAGACAGGAATTCCCCGATCATTATGTATACTATTACGGTATGTATAATCAACAGTCTCATTATGCCTCCAAGCTCCTATAGTCCATACCTTGACAGGAAATTTTACAGTGGTCTGCGAAACTTGTGAGTATTGACAGAGTGCTATGAAAGTTTTTGAAGTTACCTTATTTCTGCTCTTTAGAATGAAATTCGATAACAGGCACGTAGGCCTACATGATTTTGTATCGCGCATTTGCAGCAATATTGTAAGATTCGGGAACTGAGGCAAGTCCCGGCCTATTAAGCGTGAACATTTTGTACTGTAGACAGGATTATGGATTATTCAAGCAGCTGGACAGTTTAACTATATTTCGAGTAGCTGGAAGGCATATATATATGATACAAATTTAAGAGCATATTTTGGAAACTTAGTCACATATTTTCCACTTCTAAGCACATAAATGAATAAATATTTCTAAAAAGTTAATTACTTAATTATCCGGGCCCTATTCATCACCATCTATATTAGCCTATTATTATACAGTATTCTGCCTAGTGGCAGGTCCATGTCTTCGTACAAATAATTTCTGATGTCAATGTTACCTGTCTTCAGATTCTTCCTTCAGTCTGCTGTAACTACTTCCATCTGTCATGTCTTCCAGATGTTGAATTCTTCTTCTTCCCCGTCTTGTCGTTCCTTTGATCTTCCCTTCAATGACGTCGTGCATGAGCCCCTCATGTCTAAGCATGTGTCCGATCCCATTGACCTTCCTCTGAAGAATTGTATTCAGAAAAGTTTTATTCTCACCTACTCTTCTCAGTACAGCATCGTTTGTCACCCGATCAGTCCACTTGATCTTCTCTATTCTCCTCTAGCAGCACTTTCAAAACTTTCTAATAATTTTATATTAGCCTACATTCGATTTTTGCACACCAAAAAAGAGATCTACAGGGGCCAAAAGTTATCAGTCTGTCTGTATGTGAGTGTGTATATCTGTCCCTACTATCAATTCAATCACGACGAAACCGAATTGAACCAAATTTGGTACAGATGTAGCACTAGTGTTATGTTTTATGTCGCTGTCATCTTGACGAAAAAGGAAACGGAAATGTTCAAAGTTTGAATGTAATTATGACTAACCTTATCATCTGATCTCTTCCAAAGTTTGCAACAATGTACCTCAATGTAGAAAGTGCCATTTGCCCAAACTACAAGGTCATTATTCAAATAGTTTGAAGATGGCGGCCGTATATGTGTGCAAACCTATCCCCCCTATCAATCAAACACGACGAAACCAAATCGAACCAACTTCGGTACAGAGGTAGCACTAGCAAAGCACAACTCAGTGTCATGTTGTATATCACCGCCATCATAACGAAAAAGAACCGGCGCTACCCAAATGTTCTGAGCTTAAATCAAATTACGACTAACCTATGCATCCGATCACTACCAAATTTTGCAACAATATACCTTAATGTGAGAAGCGTATTTTGCCTAAACTATAAGGCCATGAGCCAAATAGTTTTAAGATGGCGGATGCATGTATCATGCAAGTATTGTAGCCTAAGCGTAACTTACGAGGCCCTGCCTCTCTAAATCCGCTAATTGTACAGAGGGTGGTTTAAACTGTCCTCAAGGAAGTGACCTGTAGGATATTAACATTGTATAATAGAATATTATTCCGTAGTAGTCACTAGTAGTTTAGGCTGACCATGTCGTATCGTGGCGGACCGTGCCGCCCCGTTGGATCAAAATGGAGGCTATTGATTCTTCGCTAGTCTATATTTCAGTAGATTGATATCCCTTTAGGAATGTACTGAACAAAATAATACAAATTTAGTGTCAAATGGTTTATAAAAATGGCAGAAATTGCTAATGAAATCGTTCTTTCCAAGAAAAAACATGTTATACAATTATACTAAACCATTTGTTAACGCAACACCAGCAATGGTGATGTGTAGCAGCGGGCCAGCGTCCTAGTCTCATAGTCTAGAGGTTCGTGGAACGAATCCAAGTGGGTTCAAATATTGATTTACAACTACACACACGTTATAATGTTAAGCACATATACTGTAGTGTGTATTTGCAGTCGAAAATATTATATATACTTATAACACCACATATTTCAACACTCAACTACAGCAATTAAAATTCGTTGTCCTTGATCCACTGTACAGAATGTTGTTGATTCTTTAGGGTCTTTTCAGCATCATGTTCATGCAGCCCCGTATACTTGGGTGTAGGTAGAAGTTGTCTTATAGCCTGTGTCACTGTGATGTCTGCACTAGTGTGTGTAGGCCTACTTGTAAATGAGGTAGGATTTGTGTGGGAAGCTGTCCTTCATCCGCGGTGGAGTCAGTTGTTGTTGTTGATTCTTTAGGGGCTTTGCGGCATCGTGGCCATGTATCCCCGTGTACTTGGATGTGTGTAGATGTTGTCTGATAAACTGTATCACTATGGTCATTTAGCCCCGTGTACTTGGGTGATAACCTGTGTTATTTTGATGGCTGTATTATTGTGTGTATTTATAATTCAGGTGAGGATTCAATCTATCAACGTATAATATAGCACGTTATATTTCAGCAAGCTACTACAACCAACATTCAATTATACTTCTTGAGAACGACAAAGAGTTATAACCAGTGCTTTTTTTAGGGAGAACGCGGGGGTTCCCGTACCCCTTAAACATTTGAAAACTGTTTAAGAAAATATCTTGGTACATTTGTATCTAGTCCGGCAAATATAACTTCCGGCTTGAAAGTTCATCGATCAGCTGGCGTCAACGCGCTGTTCACATCAGCTGGAGGAGATTACGAGTTGTCCTCGATTTAAATCGATATATCGAATCAGTTTCTTTTGGTCGTTAATTTGGCACTCCGTTCTTATAAGTA
Source organism: Meconema thalassinum (assembly GCA_946902985.2). Taxonomy (NCBI): domain Eukaryota; kingdom Metazoa; phylum Arthropoda; class Insecta; order Orthoptera; family Tettigoniidae; genus Meconema; species Meconema thalassinum. The sequence continues at coordinate 1,451,887,643 of OX336388.2, read as the reverse complement.
CGCAGGCTAGTATTTGGAGGCGGGGTAGGCTGTCATTTTGTGCGTGAGGTTAGTTTTAAAGGATGAAGAAAATAACGAACTATTTAACATCCACTCAGACATCGAAAAGGTGAAAGTTAATGATTCGAATTCACACAATGACCGGACTTTGCAAATTGCCGAAAATTGCAAAATCGTGATGTTTTGTCGACTACAACTGAGGGTACCCCTTTTTTAATGTATTTATTTGTTTAATAATTATTAGATACAACCATGATAGGTAATTTTACACTAATATTTTAACCATTTCAAATAATATTAACAAAAACAACAACAACAAAAATAACAGGTAACAATTGGCAGTGATGGCAGCAAGGGACAAATCTCGGAAAGACGCAGGGAATGAGTGGGGTAGTGGGTGATTAGGAGGGTGAGGGGGTAGGAATTGAGGATGAAACAAAAAAGCACTGGCTATAACTATACCATGCATTTAGGAACATCTTGTTCTTAACTTGTTTTCCACATATCACAGATTAAAATTAATTCCAGTATCAGTTCCATTTTAACATGGATATGATTTTGGAATGGGGATCAATCAGAAATTAGCATAATAAGACTTAAAATTGTGACTGTCATCTAGGCCTCCTATACGGTTACCAGGCAATAAGTATTCATCGTCTAAATCTACAGTGTAAAAGTCATGTAGACTTCCTATATGGTTACCAAGGCAACAAGTATTCATCATATAAATAAGAAGTGCAAAGGCCATTTAGGCCTCCTATGTGATTACGAAGGCAACAAGTATTCATCATATCTACAGTGTAATAAAGGTCATGTAGACCAGCTATATGGTTACCAAGGCAACAAGTACCGTATTCATAATCTAAATAAGAAGTGTAATGGCCATCTAGACTTCCTATATGGTTACCAAAACAACAAGTAATTATTATCTAAATTAGAACTGTAAAGGTCATCTAGGCCTCCTATATGGTTACCAAGGCAACAGGTATTCATAATCTGAAATAAGAAGTGTAGAGGCAATCTAGGCCTCCTATATGGTCACCAAGGCAACAAATATTCATCATTGTGGTGTTTCCCTCAGTATGCCTTCCTTCAGAGGGGAAGTAAAGCCGGCGGTCCCATGTCATAGATTTATGGCATGTTAAAGATCTTTCCACTAATTACACCTGTGTGAAACTAAATTGGATAGGTTAAGAATGTAAACAACGCTCTTAGGTTGCTACGTTCGTTGCCAAGAGCCGACTGCGGTGGCGTCTAGTAGCTAGTTCCGAACTAGGCCTAGTAGTCGTTGACGGTGGCGTTTGGCGGCAAAAGTAGGAACTATTTGAAAATTCAAAGTTGCAGTCTCTACTTGAATTAAAAAACAGATACACACACTAATACAGTCATCACAATTAACACCGGTTATCAGACAGATTCTACACACACCCAAAGTACACGGGGCTACATGACCGCGTTGTCGCAGCCCCTAAACTAAGGAACCAACCAACCGAAGCCATATCTAAATCTACAGTGTAAAGGCATACAGGCAGTGGCGTTTTCTCCAATACCACGGGGTAAGCACCGCTTACCTAGCATATAATCTCATAAAATAGTACATTATTCAACGAGCCTATAATGGCTATAATTAAGACACGAGTATCTTTATCAAACGAGCGTATGCGAGTTTTATAATTTCCATGCGAGTGTCTTAATTACCATTATAGGCGAGTTGCATACGACTGTTTATGTTCGACGATAATTATAACTTTATTATATGTTTTAACTTAAATATTCATAAATATCTGTTGAGATTGTCACTAGAATTTTGTGATCGGGTGCTGCGCTGAGTATAGGATATCTCTGATTTCCAAGCTCTCTGATCGACCGACGCATGCACTCTGTGTGCTTCAATGCCATATGTGCAGATTGAGCGCCAGTATTCAGTAAAAATGTCACCGAATGCGTTTGAAAACAACGCGCTGTGTAGAAATTGGATTTGGAGATATTAAGGTACAGTGCTATTTCGTGTCTCATATTCACCTGTTTATTTACGCGAACATATGGACGGTGCACCTTCGGTAATTTATACAGACATGTTGGATTTTGAGCGCATGCGCGAAGGTATCCTTATCTAATTGGTCAAACAACTGTTTCTTGAGCTGTGATTGGTGGGAGAAACTGTTTCATAATGAAAAATAGTGTTATAATGACCATCATTATGATACAGTTTTCAGACATATAACAGTCAGGGTCGAACATAAATACATTTTATATTACGACTTTCTAACGCGCGAGGAACAGGAAAATCGACGCTTTGAATGAAGTTCATCATTCTCTACCCCAGTTCTTCACGATCGCCCACAACTACTTTGTATAGAAAGAGGAAAGAGCGCGGCCGGTTGCTATGACAACGGCTTGTTTACCTCTGGGAGCCTTCTGGCGCTTCTGGCCCAAACACCGCTATGGCCGATGGAGTGGTACACCAAGAATGTCAGGTCGTCCTTGATTGGCTAAGACAGGGGGTGTGGCGTTCCATAGCCATATGGCTGTCGTCAAGACAAGTCAAAGCTGGTAGCCCGGGTCTGCTTCGATTCGGACAGCTTACCAAGCTTCCCTCGTGAGCATGGAACACCAGCACTGCTTAATGTTATTTGGCGCGCTTCTCCAGTCCCCACCCTCCATCGCGCGGTTGCTCACCCCAAGAGAAAGTTTCTGTCCATCAGACCCCACCTTTGATGAGTGCGTTAGTTGCAATTCTGCTTCGTCCGGTATAGGCTACTCACAACTGTATGTTTTTGAGTGCAATTAGCAAAATTTAGTATACGGTACCGTAACTAGATATTATTATGTTTGAGTGTATAGTGCGTTGAACAAATTACCGTCCGTCATAAATTATCATGTTTAGCGAGTAGTAGCCCACGTTAATATCATTTTAGTTTGTAGTTCGTTGTATACGTTTTAAAGTACGAGTGTTAATAGGTGAGAAAGTGTGCGTGGGTTTATTATAGCAGTAGCCAAATCAGCATAGATTTAAATTAATATTTGTTACATGTAGAAACATTCTTTGCCATGGAAAATTATCCTGTATCTAGAGTAGACACTGCCAGTGACTGTATAGTGTGTGATATCCTAAACACGGATTTTAGTACCCATCCTTTCGAACAGAAACGGGATATTATAAAGCGGGGAAGGCAAACACCGAACATTAATATCAGTACAACTGGTAAACATTATTTGAGGCATTTTCATACAAATCACTGCGAGAAACACACTTGGTTAGCGGGATGTAGTGACAAAAATAAATTATTTTGTTGGCCTTGTCTCCCTTTCGGAACGGAGAAGAATGTTTGGAGTAGGACTGGATACAATGACATGGGGAACTTCCAAAAAGCCGTAAAGAAACACAGTTTATCACAATATCATTTGCAGGCAATTGTTTCAGAAAAAACATTCTGCAAAGTGAGAATAGATTGTTTACTAGATCAGCAGAAGGACATTCGAAACCGCCAACACAACGAATTGGTACTTAAAAACAGGGATATTCTAAAGCGTTTTGTAGATGTTGTGTGTGTTTCCTAGGGAAACAAGAGCTCCCATTTAGAGGCCACAATGAATCAAGTGAGTCATCGAATCAAGGAAACTATGTAGAGCTAGTTAAACTCGTTAGTATGATTTGCCACTCAAACAACACTTAGAAAACTGGGATGTCAAATATCTTTCAGAATGATTTGATTGAAGCTGTATCAAAATTGTTGGCCTAGAGATACGAAATGAAATAGGGAAAGCTAAATATGTTTCTATAATTCTTGATGAAACTACAGACTGGATTATTTTTTCTCAGTTGTCCTGTGTAATTCGGTATGTAAGCACAGATTGTAAAGTTGAAGAAAGATTCATGGGTTTCATAGACTTTACAGAAAATCGTACTGCGGCTGCTTCGTACAATATTGTGCAGACTTTCGTTGAAGAATATGACTGTAAAAGTAAATTGATAGCGCAAAGTTACAACAGTGCTGCAGTTATGGCAGGTCATTTAAATGGTCTACAGAGTAAAGTTCGAGACACTTATCCACACGCTATTTTTGTTCACTGCATGGCTCATAGATTAAATATAGTGTTGTCCCAGTCATCGTGTGCAATTAAAGAATGCAGAATATTTTTCAGCACATTAAATGGTTCAGCAACTTTCTTTTCTAAGTCATCAAAATGAACGAAAGCACTCGATGAAGTGGTAAGCAGAAGGTTGCCTCGATCTTCAATTCGTTGGAATTTTCATTCCCGATTAGTACGGACAGTACATGACCATCGAATCGATTTGATTGCCTTGTTTGATAAGATAACTAACCCTGATGAAAAATGGGATCAGTAATCGATGACAGCTGCCAATGGTTTTCAGGTATTATTGAAGAGCATCGAGTTCAAACTTCTTTTGAATGTATTCGCAGACATTTTCCCGCACAGTGAGGTTTTATTTGGGATAATTCAAACAAAAGCTCACGATGTTGGATACTGTAAGTATAAAGTAAATGCCTTCAACACCCTACTGCAAACTAAACGGGAAGAATTCTGCAAATTGTGGGACATAACAAATAGCGATATCGAAGTGCAGGAACCGAGCAAGAAACGCCTAAAGAACAACGTGGACGCTGAGACATCTTATCGAAGACTATACTTTGAAATCATAGACACGTTAGTGCAACAATTAAGTGATAGGTTCAGAAGCTTAGGATCTCAGCGGTTTTTGGAACTACTAAGTCCTAAGAATTTTGTAACTTATAGGAACACTTTTCCTGAATCTGGGTTTCAGTCTCTTAGGAGTCTATATGCTAACTTTTTTGACTTCGTTGCTTTGAGAGCTCAACTCATTGCCGTATATCAATCAAACGAATTCAGTGGGAAAAGTGGACAAGAAGTTTCAAAATTCATTAGTTTGAATGACTTAATTGGGGCGTATGGGGAAATTTTCAACCTATTGTTGCATCCGGGGGATGCACTCTCATCTCTATATTATCTACAAATACATCCATCCCCACATAAACGCCTTATAGAAATTCTACTACACATCTCATAGCAACAACCTTCAATGACCCAGCAACTTGGTCTCCAACGACCCCCGGCTAGCTCCGCACATCCTGTGAAAAGTGCAATTATGCACACTCACCAATAAAAGGTCATAAAACGGTGGAGGTGACGTAACTCCAGGTCAGTCTGCCTCAGTGTCATCTTGTGCCAGACCACTGAAGAACGCCGCTCCGCCGAAGGGTAAGTGCCTTAGCGATCTACACTCCTCACGCACACAGTCACACTTTCGCCCTTTTTTGTTTGAATTGTGATAGCATCAAGTTTAATAATTGCTCTGCAAGTTCTAGACGTACTCCCAGTTGGACGTACAAATTAAAGCCATTCCTTTTGCAAGTATCTGGTCATCTAGTTTATTTGCTTAGTGTTAAGATCCTACCCTTCATCCCCCTTTCCCGGTAGGATCCAGGGAACACTTAATTGATTGCTCCGTGGCGCTCGTAGTCAGCCACGCGCCTACGTCACTCTTCACGTGTCTCGCTCTTAGCGCGAGCCGCGCCCACGTTTGCATTATTCCAAGTTCAGCCGCTCAGTTGCTCGGAACCTCTTGCAGCCCTTAACACAGAGACCGTACCCGCGAACTACCCAACCATACAGCACAATTGGGAGTTCTCCTTGCGAGCCCCGTCCACGCTCTTGGACTGCCTCAACGTCCCCTCTCTCTACACGCTAATCTCCAGCATTACCCCAAATTTCCTTTTCTCCTCCCTCTGAACACTACATTGTAGAGGGTCCCCACTCAAGCCCCCTACAATTGATAGAGGCGCGGGGTACCGTGACGTTGTTTTAGAACAACGCCCTAGGGGTACAAACAACGTATCTCTGCGGTCAAGAACCCAAAATTCACCTCTTACTAGCCAAGCCAAGCCAAAATCGAGAAAAAAAAGATCAGAGTACAGATTAGAAAGTACTTAGTACCTACCCAAGCCCGCCCCAGTAGATACAACGTTTCTAACGCCACCCTTATAGAGAAGCAAACAATTTGCGACCCCATTGGAATTCACGCCCATCCCATACGATAACAGGGGGCCACATTATTTCATTACCCGCCCATTCAGATCCCCAGTGCCTTAATCAGGATAGCGACAGTGATAGTTAATTCACCAACCCCGTAGAGGAAGGGGAAAATACATAATAACCGCGACATTTTTCCCACGGCCCAAATAGCCCAGACACAATCACATTTTCTAGTATTCCGGGAAAATAGGATACAATAGATAATCAACGTGTCCCCAATAAAGAATACGCCCCTGTACACACATATTTAGCGCTCATAATACAAACCCCCCCCGACCCGGCTGGGATTTCAATATTTTTTGCATCCCCGCATTAGGAGAGCATACATATTCACACGCTTACGAGCCCCTCGAATAATTCTACACTAAACATGGCACCTCATGCTGAAGTACCGGATGTACTGCATACACAGGGGAGGAGACACATCCTGCACACTGATAGGGAATCCGAATTCCTTTTTACCCTCCTCGGAAGCCGCCAGCGCCGAATGTACAAAATGCAAGTACATATACAAGCCTTGCAGGCGAGGGTAAGTACGGCACAGAATAAATATATCCGCTCCCCCACCGATACACGGAAAGCGCTCCTCACCCGGTCACACCGAAATTTGAGCACCATCCACAGGGCATTGCAGGCCAAACATACAAAAGCACAGAGGATCCATAACCGGATTGACAGAGTTCATGGTCACCTCCCTCCCAACGCGACCCTCCAACGCATCAGGGCGCAGCATGCACTATTGACTCGCCACTTCGCACAGCTTATTGCGGAATATAGGAGGCTGAGCGCCCAGCTAATAGAAGTGTACACTGCCCACTCCAATTAGGCACACACTTGGGACTTGGGACCGACGCACACGTGCATACATTTCACCCGCCACGTGCACACATCCACATATTCCACCCGCCGCACATATACCGCCCCCTAGTACGTTGCGCCATTTGCGACCACACGACGGCTCTACGTACCGCCGGAAAGCCATACTAAAACAAAGGCCAATCCCATTTACACCCGCAGAGGAGCTAAAACGGATTAAGCCTAAAATCACCCTCCTCCACACGCCCCGAACACCGGATACATCCCCAGAGTGAATTCCCGGTGCCAAAATTGCATTAGCCATTCGTGGGCAAAAGCGGTACGCCTTACGGTAGAAACTGGCTCACGGCATAGCATTCGAACTCACATAACTAGACTCCAGGGCCATTTTTCTCTTTAGACACCTAACGCGCATATAGATAGAAAGACATGTCGAGGCACGCTGCACATGTAGCAGCTAAACGTATCTCAACGTCCCCCCAAGTCCATTTTAACACATCAAAACCCAGGACCATACGAAGAGAGAGAGCGCCCAACGCGCTATGGAATCTGGTAGGCCATATTCACGACTACGTGTCTGTTCCAGTCCCACACATGGCCCATGACATGGACTCCGACGAAGGACGGAAGGTCGAAGCGGCGACGACATAGTGCGGGCAAGCACCGAAGCTGACGGGAGTACCTAGCCTGTCCCCCGACGCGACGGCGGGCTCCACCCATAATGCACTAATGTCGACAACGCCAGACCTGCGGGCGGAATCTTGATGGTTCGGTGAGGGGATTGACCAACTCAGCATCGGACAAGATAGACCCTCCACCCAGGGACGACCCACTTAACTCGACTTTTAGCTAATTTCTAAGTAAGTAATGAGCTTCATTGCGCGAAGCTAAGTCCTGTTTTCGTACACAGGTGAAGAAATACAGAATAATGAATAATGATTGATAAATAATGATGAATGTATACGATTATCTCCCGGGCCGAGGTATTGGTCACCGATGATCTCTTTGACCATACCCCCGATGACGACTATATATTATTGACGAAATGCCCACGGTTCTCTCCCTAGCCGAGGCATGGATCACAGTTGGTCGCTCTGATCGTGCCCCAGGGAGGGAACAACTTTGTATTACCTTGCTATATATGATTTGCAATATGCAATTTGCGAAGTGTTACTGCAGCAATTACACAGGCCTCCACACACACAAACAGATTAGTTATTAAAGGGGGGAAGTCGACATCTAGGTTTAAGAGGATAGGGAGAAAGGACCTAGTCCGATTACTCTGTTGGGTAACCAGCCCGGCAGAATATGCCTATGCCCGACGACCCTCAATTTACTTTAAGGAGGAAAGTGTACAAGGACTGAGGCCTGGCAGCCTGGTGGTGATCGAGACCACCAGGAAGAACACGCACGATACCCCTTAGGTAAGGAGGGACGTGTAGGGCCGCGGTCTGGCTGTTCTGGAGACTACAGCGTTTCCAGAATTAGCACGCACGACACCCCCGAAAGGGAGATATTCCTCGGTCAAAATTCTAGTAAATAAGACAGTTGCTTTTGGCAGGCAACTTAGTTAAGCAAATTTAGTAAGCCACTGTTGCAACACCGTAGCTTACAAGGGGTATTTCGGCACTAGGTTAAGTCAACGTTTCGAGCCAATTTTATATATATACATTAAATTAGTCTGTAACTAGTTATAAGATACACTTACATGGGAAAGATCGATAATCGATCGGCCTCGGACTGCAATTTTCCGCAGCCGTGTAAGCCCGACAAGTAGATATTACGGTATCACACGATGTGACCTTTACAATTGCGAGATGCGCATTTAATCCTCTTTACATGTTTTCTTTTCAGACGGCGGCCCACCGTGCGCCGACAGCTGGCAGCACGAAGTGCCCAGTGAAGTATTTTTTTACAGGTGACAATACATAGCCCACATATGATTAGTCTATGTTTATGACTTGCATTTATGGTTTTTTTCTCTCCACAGATGGCTATGCACATTGTTAATTGTACGCACACCAGGTGATACAGGTCACCAGGGTGACTCATGATGATCAATACATGTTTGACAGGACCAGACAGCAGATAGCCAGCGGGATGCCTTGACACCCATAGTCTAATTTCTCTCTTTCCCCACAGAGGGCGATTTTGTATGTAGCCCCATGTATACATCTTGCCCACGCCCTGACACGCGCTCGTCGCACCCTCTCTCCTACACACAGAGCTCACACCCCCCAGCTCTCACACCTTTTCCTCACACTGAATTTTCACGCTATTTTACAGCATCTCCGTCCCACGGTTAGGGGTAACTGTGGGATATCCACTCCCGCTGGGCGGAAAACACACACCTGAAATGAGAGGTGCAATACGGCGGCGAGGGTTGTACCCACTGTCTGTAAGGGTCAACCTTCCCCGCTAAGATGGACCGTCCTCCCACAGGGGACGATCCATGGACATATTGATAGTTTTGCCATGGCCGAGATTAGCTTCGGATTAAGATAATACTTTTAGGGGTATAGCGCGCTTTAGTCATGATTATAAGATGTCCATATGGATGGACATGGGTATGCGTACTTTATAAGCTCGAATGTTTTTTTTTTTCGTGTAGCCTCCTGAGAGACCAAGTGCAGGTCTTTCTAGTCGTTGCCCATGGGCGACCTGCGCGTCGGGATGAGAGATGGAATGGATGAAGATGAATGAAACTGACAAGGATGTGGAAGGAAGCGGCCGTGGCCTTTCAGAAGGTACCGTCCCAGCATTTGCCTGCTGTTGAAAATGGGACACCACGGAAAACCATTTCAAGGACGGCCGACGGTGGGGCTCGAACCCACGCGTCTATCGCGTCAGCAGAGAGCTTGACCCATTACCTAACGCTGCGCTTTAGCGAGCGTAGCCACTGCTGTCGGTTCGAATGTTGGTGCTACGGCACGAGAAAGAGAGACAGTTCATTGGTAATTTGTAATTGCGGCCCGGATTACGAGGCCGACACTGTTGCGTATTGTTTCCATTGTTTTTTTTATTTCCCCTGTATAATTGTTACATGCGCCACAAGTGGCACCACACTGTTTCATTTTTCTCTTTTTCCTTTATTTCCTTCTAAAATCCCATTTGTAAAAATCCGGGGGATGCACCCTCATCCCTTTATTATCTACAAATACATCCATCCCCACACAAACGCCTTATAGAAATTCTACTACACATCTCACAGCAACAACCTTCATTGACCGAGCAACTTGGACTCCAACGACCCCCGGCTAGCTCCGCACATCATGCGAAAAGTGCAATTATGCACACTCACCAATAAAAGGTTATAAAACGGTGGAGGTGAGGTAACTCCAGGTCAGTCTGCCTCAGTGTCATCTTGGCCAGACCACTGCAGAACGCTGCTCCGCCGAAGGGTAAGTGCCTTAGCGATCTACACTCCTCACGCACACAGTCACACTTTCGCCCCTTATTGTTTGAATTGTGATAGCATCAAGTTTAATAACTGCTCTGCAAGTTCTAGACGTACTCCCAGTTGGAAGTACCAATTAAAGCCATTCCTTTTACAAGTATCTGGTCATCTAGTTTATTTGCTTAGTTTTAAGATCCTACCCTTCATCCCCCGTTTTCGGTAGGATTCAGGGAACACTTAATTGATTGCTCCGTGGCGCTCGTTGTCAGCCACGCGCCTACGTCACTCTTCACGTGTCTCGCTCTTAGCGCGAGCCGCGCCCACGTTTGCATTATTCCAAGTAGCAGCCGCTCAGCTGCTCGGAACCTCTTGCAGCCCTTAACACAGAGACCGTACCCGCGAACTACCCAACCATACAGCACAATTGGGAGTTCTCCTTGCGAGCCCTGTCCACGCTCTTGGACTGCTCCAACGCCCCCTCTCTCTACACGCTAATCTCCAGCATTCCCCCCAAATTTCCTTTTCTCCTCCCTCTGAACACTACATTGTAGAGGGTCCCCACTCAGGTCCCCTCAACTATGCAAACTAGTACTAACAATTCCGGCGCCTAGTGCATCAGTGGAAAGAACGTTTTCTACCATGAAACGTATAAAAACCTTCAACCGAAACTCAATGCATCAAGAAAGACTTTCACATCTCGCGCTTCTTTCCATTGAAAGGAGTTGTTGTGCAGCCTACAGGGGAACGCTGATTTTTACGACCGCGTAATTGATGAATTCGCAAAGAGGGAGAGAATAATTGAACTTCGCTACAAGTGATCCGCCAAGGTAAACAGTGACATTAATTAATTTTGTATTATTTGGGAATGGATATTTCAAAATTAAGACTGCACAACAGGGATGGCAAAAACATATTCACTTCACTTATAATTTCTCGTCGGAGAAATCGCTTGCTTATAAGAAATGATCTCTATAATTTAGTGAATGTTTTCCATTGAAATGCATATTTTTCAAATTATTTGAATAGTGTTTTACGTAATATTTTTTTGCATTAATGGCAACTTCTTTTCTAATGCAATAACCAACAACTATTTCTTAAATAATGTGGTAAGTCTTTAAGATATTATTCAAATTATACGGATGTACATTTATAATGATCTATCCTTTACACCTACTATTTGAATATAATTTGAATGGTATTCAAGGCAACTTTTCGGGTTGTTGGGCTACTCTGAAGATTCCTACGCCGGCCGTGAAAGCCTACTTCAGTATAATTTGAGGGATATTTGCAAAGAAATATTAACCGAACATGCAATACAATGTCATGAGGTTACGGTATCTATTACTAGTAGCATGTTTACTATTTTAATGTTCACTTAGGTCCCATAATAGAAAATCATAATGTCATTGGTTTTACGTCCCTGTTAACTACTGAGGCTTTTAGAGACGCTGGGGTGCCAGAATTTTGCCCCGAAGGGAATCTTGTAGGTGCCAGTAAATCTACTTACACGGCTTCTTCACATTGGCACACCCTCAAATAGCGACTGACTGCGCCGGGATTCCACCCCGCTATCTTGAGCTCAGCAGGCGAGAACGTTGCCGCTGAGCCACGCAGCCAGTCATAATAGAAAACATACGGGTAATAACCTGAACGTTTAGCTCCTCAGACCAAGAAATGCGAACAACAAAAACACAAACTACCACACTGTAAATGACACACGATCAGAAAAGCTCGCCAACCCTGTTGTTGAATAATTTACTCCACACGTAATATAGTTACATGGATGTGCATGCCTGAAATTGAAAAGGCAATAATGAGCTGTGCTGTATTACAATTTCTTCAATTTTTAAAATGTGAAGATCTCATAATTATGTGTGTACGGTAGAGTAGTTGTTGCTACTTCAGACTTCAACCTCTACGTTGACGAGGGCGTCGCTAGAACCGAGTGCTGAAGTTGCTTTATGGTGCAAGCCTATACTTTCAGTCTTCTTCACAGCTTACCCTCGAAAAAATACCACGCCACGCCACTGCATCTAGGCCTCCTATATGATCACCAAGGCTACAACTATTCACCATCTATATCTAGAATATACACCCAAGATTCTCAATATAGCGGGGAAACTTAAATTAAATGTTTTTTAATCGTCAAACTTTCGTAAATATTGATGTAACTTTGTAGCTATTCTGGAAAATTGTGGTCAGATGTGTCAAAGGAATATATTTTCTACTAGCTCATTAACTCGTTAATGTTACTATTATTTCGGTTATGCAAAAAATATATTTTGTATTCTAGTGTTCCTTTGGTAGCATTTGAATAGTCACAGTCCATGCTTCTTAAAGATTATAAAATTTAAGGATTAATTTAATAGTTGAGATTATGGGATTATTCAAATATTTTGAGTCTGCAATGTGACTTGTTTCAATTGAATTTAATTGAAGGTACTGCTTCTGTAGCTGCAAATTTTAGAGTTTGCCTTCCTGTTTTGTAATTTCCTGATAGTTTGTGTGGTTGCTGTTGTAGTTTGGTGGTGCTAAAGGGCAAAACATGGTAGTCATCTGCCGAAATCCGTTGTAGTTTGAGTACTTGAACTTGAAGCTACAATGGTGAAGGAGGCTATCTTGCTCTCAAGTTAGAAACCACATGGAATTTACCTTAAATAGAAGTGAAAAAAAAATGCTGAGTGATCCTTACGGGGCTGAATAGACCCTGTTCTAGCCGTTAGATAGAATTGCATTTTTGGCAGAGCTGGGAAGCCAACCCGGGAGCCAACAACATTAAACCCTACACCACATGCCACTTATATTTAGCCTATTTTCATGTTATGAAAAAATAGCCTTAAAGAAATACCCTTCGTCCGTGTGTGTGTGATCTGTTCGTGCAACCTAATACCAGTGGCGGCTGGTGACATTGTTGCAGCGTTGCACAATGTCCAATAATTTTACACCTAATTCGTCGTTTCTTTTCCTTTAATGTTTTAGTTTTATAGATCTAATGCACTCAAAAATGTGTTAAAATAATCGATATTCTGATATTATTTATCCTAATGCTTCACACTGTACCTAAAAAAGCTGCCGCCTTCAAATCAAACTCCAGGGGGTTAGCACTCTTGTGGCTACTCCCAAGCAGACAGCGCGGCCAACAGAGACGAGGCCAAGCTTGTACATAGCTTGCTGGCCAGCATGGGTTGTAGGGTTGCCCCTTGGCAACACTCAGTTCCAAATGGCACCGTTAGACTACACCACTCTTTGGAAATGACAACACCCTCGATTTCTCTTACCCCGCGAAGGGTAGTTTAGTTAGTTAGTTAGTTATTGTTGTTTTAAGGGACGGAACTACGAGGTCATCTGCCCCTGAAGGGTAGTTTCTTTCCCACACTACTAGGGAATGCTACACCACCCACAACAGTACAAATATCGGAATTTCATAGGGAGACATTAGTTGGTTCACACCCAATTATTTGTAGATGTTTTCTCATCATAACTTCATTTAATATTTTTGTCAATTGTTCTGTGAAGCGAGCCTAAGAACGCCACCATTGCTATAAGTACAGTAGATAATTGGCTGAACTATTTTGCGACGTATTGTTGGTGTACTGTAGCGGTTTATGTTTGCTTTTACCACTCTTGTTTTTGCGGGATTTGGGTTGCGATTAGTTCTGTATTTAGTTGATTTGAGTATTTTGGTTCCAGGCAGATACTTAACTGCATTATTATTATTATTATTAGTATTATTATTATTATTATTATTATTATTATTATTATAAACTTAGTTGTTTGGTTGATTGTGAGTAGACCTATGCATTCTCTGCGAAATTTCTAGGCTACCAAATTCAGTGATTTGTTAGTTTGCCTTTCGCGCCACTTTTCGATATAGCACCCAGATTTATCATCCGTGCATCTTGTAAGTTAGTATATTATTTTAACGGAATGTTTAGTTTGAAACATTATTTGTATCGTGGAGTGTGAGTGAAAAATAATAGAGTAAGTAATTTACTAGTTAAGCAGTTTTCCCAGCTCCCTGATGACGATAAACTTACACTAAAAACACTCGGTAGACCATTACCGGATAAGTATTGTCCAAAATATAAGAATACGAGGGCGTTTAAAGGAAATATTTAAGGCAATAATAATTGATTATGTGAATGCGATATTTAAAAACGTTTTATTCTGTTTTCCATGTTTGTTGGTGGAGAATCCAAAATAGGAGTTACGGAAACATGAAACTTCAGCTGAGCGGCTTCGGTGGCGTATTTGGTAGCATGCTGAGCCTCTATGACCAAGGTCGCGGGTTCAAACCCGGCCGAAGTCGTCGGATTTTTAAGAGCGTTAAAAAGCCCTCAGTATGCATTCTTTCGGAGGGGAAGTAAAGCCGGCGGTCCCATGTCATAGATTTATGGCATGTTAAAGAACCTTCCACTTATCACACCTGTGTGAAGCTAAATTATAGGTAAAAATTTGAACAACGCTCTTAGGTTCCTACGTTCGTCGCCAGGAGCCTACTGCAGTGGCGTCTAGTAAACAAGTTCTAAACTAGTAGTCGTTTACGGTATATTTTGGCGGCAAAAGTAGGAACTATTTGAAAAATTCAAAAGTCTGCAGTCCTTACTTGAATTAAAAAACAGATAACACACACTAATGCAGTCATTACAATTAACACCGGTTATCAGACAGATTCTACACACACCCAATGCACACGGGGCTTCATGACCGCGTTGTCGCAGCCCCTAAACTTAAGAACCAACCACCAACCATTTTTTTAAATTTGTGAAGTACGAAATCAATACGGCGGCCAAGCAATTTTAAAATATCTTAATAGAATTTTCTCGCGATTTATTCATCCGAGCGCAGTGAAACGCTTAGTTCGATAAATGTTTATGCAAAATTGAATCTACTAGTATCTAAATGAATTCAATTGTTTTCATAATCCTAAGATGGCGGACTTGAGAAATTTTAAAAATTAAGTTATTATTTTTTGTGTCTCACCATGCTATCGAAGTGAACATTTGTATAATGAACCAATGAAATAATTGTCATCTACAGGTAAATACCTCTATGGCCTACATATAGAACAAACCAATAAGGTGATCATACAAAATAATTAACCAGTTCTGTGTATCTACGATTCTACCTAGTTATGATAGAAATCAAACTGAAATTTTGTATGTTGATAGAGGCTATAAAAATAAGATCAACTGTGGGACTTTCGATAACCTGATGAGCACAAAACCAGCAAGGCCGCGACGTGACATTTAAATGTTTAAATATATTTTTCACCCAAGATACTGGCATGCCCGGAGGGTTTACACCCTCAGGACATGCACCCCCAAAGGGAGAGGAGGCTTACGCCATTGAACCCACATACACACACAAGTGGGATACCCACAAACACATCTAAAACCAATCCATTACTCTACGAGTACCACACTTCTTCCACAACATCCCACACCCTCTTCCTACCCCAGAAACTACCCCAAGCTGGGAAATACAGCAAAACCCACACATCATCTATAACACTGCAAGAGGCGGCCGCGTAGCATAAGCGGTTAGCCAATACCTTGCCCTAATTACACACAAGCACACTTGGAAGAATTTAGCACACCAAACACTGGGGAATGCTGACCGAGCAACGAGAAACAAATAAGAAGGTGGGCCAACTTGAACTCAGGGTCTATCGCCGCCCGTGGCTACGCCGGATTGGGTCCAGGTCATCACCAAGGTAAGAGTGTGCCCAGATATCCTTCAACACATTATTGTACTCCTGTCACCTCAAACCCACAGTTATACTTGTCAAATTATTACATTGTGTTACACGAGCCATAACAAAGGGACATCTCACTTGCCACGCTGATCAAATAAATACTTGATCAGTAACTCTACACATTTGTTCTCATTGACTGCATTTACACTCGCCTTTACGTCCCAACTCCCCACCTGACATCTCCCATTACCTATAACCAGCCATTACATAAGTGCTCGGTAAGAACTTCTATTGTGCTAACCTTGAATAGCTCAAGCCGCTCAGTATTACCGCAAGCTCAGCAGGTAGGCTCATTACACTCACACTTGTTCGCTCCGCAGAGTTAATCGCTCCCTCTCCATCACGCAACCCTTAAGGACGATTGCACATCCTTAGAGCTAATCCCCGTTTCCCCCACAGCCTTTAACAAACACTCACACTCGCGGTTTCCCCCAGTTACGGGAAACTTGCAACTTTTGGAAAGCACCCTAAAATTATACCTTCACACACTTTGTTCGTCCATCCCCCAGCTCCCGGACAGAACAATACGGTACTAATCCAAGTGGTCAGAATCTTAAGTTATGAACCATCTCTGCATTGGCCTGGAGTAGAAGTGATGAACCATGGAAGACCACTTCCAGGATGACTGAGGTGCGAATTGAGGTTTGAGTGTAGCCGCTCCAGCTCGCCGACCAGAATTAAAATTCTTGTCAGAGCCAGGATTCGAACCCGGACCTCCAGATCGACAGCTAAGATTGCTTGCCGCTACACCACGAGGTAGTCAGCTGGAAACCGACGTATGATATCAGTCTACTTTATATCCAGTAGGGTATTACATCACTATTGGCAATAAAGTGTATTTTTGTGGTATTTTTTTGTCATATGATTTACTGCAGGTAAACCCACCTGGTTGGTTCCCCAGTTTAGAGGCTGCGACAACGTGGCAGTTGGCAGTCAAAGTGAAAGGTTGAGTTTTTCCCGAACTCTCAGGTGTGCTGAAATGGGTTGTTCTCTGGGGTGTTATCGCGCGAGGATCGGACTGTGGTATGTGAAGGGTAGTCGGGATTTCCGGTATTTGTGTGTGTGTACGGGACCTAGTAACTTGTGGTTCATAGCCCAAGTGATAGCTGCATTGCTAGTTATTGGTGGAGTGGAAGTGAATCCAGGCCCTGTTACTCCAAATATGAATCAGGCAAATAATCCAGTGGCAGCTTTAAAGTGTGTGACGTGCAGTAAAACATTGAAGAACGGTGTTGAGTGTGGACTATGTGAGAAATGGTTTCACTTCGGCTGTATTAAGGTCAAGAAGGAGGATTTTGATGTCGGGAATTGGTTTTGTAAAGTATGTGATACGCCGGACTGTTTGAGGGTGCAAATCAAAGCAAGGGATCAAATAATACCGGAACTTAGAACAAAGCTTCGTGAATCAGAGGAAACGGTGAAGGATGTGACTGAACGGCTTTCTACTGGGATCAGTGTGGAAGAGGGCGTGCAGGAGCAAACTGAGGATGACGTAATCATAATGGGTGATTCTATGATACGATGGAGTGCGAATATCTCGAAGAAATCATGTGCGAAAGTGCGGTGTTATCCGGGGATTAAAATTGACCAGCTTGCCCAACAAGTGGAAGAAGCAAATGTAGAGGACTGTGACAAAGTTAAAGTGTTGTTGCTCCATGTTGGGACGAACGATTTGAAGAAGAGGGCTACAGCTGATTACATCATGGGGGAGCTCTACGAACTAGGCAGAAAAGCTAAAAGCAAGTTTGGAAATGCAAAAATTATAATGAGTGGCATTGTTCGGCGGGGAGATGTTCCGTTAAGGCGAGTTAAGGCTGTAAATGACCACATGGACTGGGTTTGTGCACAACTGGGATTAGTGTACGTAGATGCTGACTGCTGGATTGGTGGCCGTGACTTCGCCCGAGACGGGCTGCACTTAAATCGACGGGGCGCTTTCAACCTCCAGCCTACATGACAAGGTCATCGGTTCGTGCCGGCCATTGTGAGGAGGAGCAGGTCCAGAGGTTACCAGCCGACGGGAACAGAAGGAGCTACTTCGGGATGTTTGCTGCGGAAGTAAGACTCTAAGATTACTGCAGGTTAGTTGTCAGAGTTTAGGAAATACATTAATTGAATTTTGGAATCTTGTAGAGACGTATTCTCCGGACATTGTCATTGCTACTGAATCTTGGTTATATGAGGATATAAATAGTAATGAAATAATTCAAGGGACCTACGAAATGTACAGAAGGGATCGGGGTAAGCGAGGTGGTGGGCTATTTATTTGTGTGCTCAAAAATATAGCTAGTTTCTTAAATTGGGCTGGTACGGATCATGAAATGTTATGTGTACAAATTTCGGATAAAGGGAATAAATTCCCTCTTAAGGTGATAGGGGTGTATAGAGCACCGAAAGATAACTTTTCGCTTCTCGACACACTGTATGATAAAACTTGTACGGGTAATGCTATGAAAAAGAGCATAATAATTGCCGGAGATTTAAACCTCCCCAAAGTAGACTGGTCTGATGAGTCAATTAGCTGTGGTCAAGCTCAGAGCACGGCAAACAAATTCTTAAGGGAGGGGGGATTTTCCCAAGTAGTTGACTTCCCAACTAGGGGCAATAATACCTTAGATGTTTATCTCGTAAGGCCTGTAGAGTTGTATATTAACTGTCTGAAAGTACCAGGAATTAGTGACCATTCTGGGGTTGAATTAAATATTAGATATGATGACATTACAAAATTAGACTCTGATGTAGCAAATAAGATCATATTCCAGTATCGCAGGGCGGATCAGGGCAAATTTCAGGGTAATTTGATTGAGCTATTTGTAGGATGGGCATCGGGAGGAAATCACATTAATATCCTGTGGACTAACTTTTGAAAATTTTAAATAGCGCTATTGATAAATTTGTTCCATTTAAATTATTGAAACAAAACCCAGATCCTGAGTATTACACACGGGAAATCAGGAGTCTTAAACGGAAAATTAGGAAATCACACAATAAAAGACATGCTAGTGACAAGTATATGTTGAAATTTAAGTCCTTATCAAGAGAGCTCGTCTTAAGAAAAGAGGGCTGCTCATGACAATTATATGCAAGGTTTACTTGGTTCGGGAGGCGATGGGTGGAAAAAAAAATTACAGTTATGTTAGGAGAAGAAAGGGAAATTCAAATAATTTGTCGATGATAATGTCCGGTGACAGTAAATGAATTACTGAGAAG
This sequence comes from Meconema thalassinum, assembly GCA_946902985.2. Classification (NCBI taxonomy): domain Eukaryota; kingdom Metazoa; phylum Arthropoda; class Insecta; order Orthoptera; family Tettigoniidae; genus Meconema; species Meconema thalassinum. The sequence goes on along the minus strand of OX336388.2, from coordinate 1,451,868,384 downwards.
CAGGCCATTGCTAATGAATTAAATGTCTTTTATGGTAGTATGTTCAATAAATCCAATAGCTGTGTGTTGGACCTTAACGGTGAATCAGGGGCTCCACTTCTCCAAATAAACCAGTCAGCAATTGTAAAGCTAATACAAAAATTACGTTACAATATATCGAAGGGTCCTGATAATATTGTTAGTGAAGTATTTAAACTATGCGGTAGGGCAGTGGCACGATACTTAGAGGTGATGCTTAATGTGTACATAAACATTGCGCAAATCCCGGATGACTGGAAAAGAGCTACGGTAGTCCCAATATTTAAGGGAGGGAGCAGACTTGAATTGGGCAACTACAGGCCGGTTCTTCTTCTTCTTCTTTTATTCATGTGGCCTCTCATTACCAAGTTCCTGTTTAGCGTCGACCTCCACGATCTTTTGCTACCATGTGTTTCCTTCATTCCCACCTGGATATCTCTGCTCCCTTCACAAAGCTGCAGATCAATCTTATTGGGTCCTCTAGGATTTTCCCTCTTTCTTCACCTGGCAGCCCCAGTGTGGAGATTCTAGTTCTTCCCAGCGCCTCACATTCAAAAAGTATGTGTTCAGCTGATTCTTCTGCTTCATTGCATTTCCTACATATATTGTCTCTTATTACTCCAATTCTATGTAGGTGCTTTTTAAGATGGCAGTGTCCTGTCAATAGTCCCACTACCCATCTTATATTTCCTCTGCTAAGTTGTAGAAGTTGTTTAGTGTGCTTCTTGTTTGGTCCTTTTATCAGTTCCTTTGCAAGTCTGCAACCTGGAGTCTTTTTCCAGTTATCTATTTGCTTCTTTTGTACCCATTTACCTATTACATGTCGGGCTTGTCTGTAAGAGATCCCACATACAGGTTCTGGGCCTACAAAATGTATCTCTGCTCCTTTTCTGGCCAGTTCATCTGCCCTTTCATTACCTTCTATACCTGCATGCCCTGGTACCCATATTATTTTAACGGTGTTGTACTCTGAGGGCTTCAGAAGAACTGAGTGGCAGTACCATACTATTTTGGATGTTATCCGGACAGCCTCTAGTGCCTTAATGGCTGCTTGGCTATCCGTAAAAATGAAAATGTTCTTATCTTTATATTTCATTTTCAGGTTTTCTTCAAGACACGTGGTGATAGCTAACACCTCCGCTTGAAAAACAGTAGTGTGTCTGCCCAGGCTCATTTGAATTGATCTCTCAGGTCTTTCCCCGTTGATCCCTCCTCCTGTACCACTTACAGTTTTTGAGCCATCAGTCCACCACACCATATCCTCTCTATCGGTCTTCCACTTGTTGATATCCCAGTCTTCCTTTTTTTTATTATTTGGGTCTCAAATGGTTTCTCAAAGTTATACTTTGGTATCATGTAATCAGAAGGCATGTGTAGTACTTCCCCTGTTATAACTCTGTTAATTTTACAGTGTCCTAGATTGGGCCTTTGTGCTTTCCAGCATTCTGTTTGTTCCAATCTATATGAACTCATTCTAGCCTGTCCCTCTATGAAGTTGCTTAGAAATGGGAGATCCAGTAATGTATTCAAGGCTTCTGTCGGCGCAGTTTTCATAGCTCCAGTTATAGCAACACATGCCATTCTCTGCAGACTATTTAATCTGCTGCCGACATTTCCTTGTTTTGCTTTCTCCCACCAAATGATTGAAGCATAGGTTATCAGTGGTCTAATGATCATTGTGTATATCCACATTACCACAGACGGATTAAGACCCCATGTTGTCCCAACAGCTCTCTTACACGCATAGAGTAAGTTCTTGGCCCGGGTTATGTTCCTTTCTATATGCGGATACCAGGTTAGCTTTTTATCTAGCACTACTCCAAGATATAGTACCTGTTCTTCCATATAGATTTCTTGCCCAAAGAGCTTCAGTGTTCTCTTTCCCTCTATTTTTTTCATTCTTGTAAAAGGGACCAGAGTTATCTTATTCGGGTTAACGGAAAGTTGTTCTTCCCGACACCAGTTCTCTACAAGGTTAAGTGATCTCTGCATGAGGTCCTGTATGACACTCATCACCTTACCTCGTACTACAATCACTTGGTCGTCTGCATATCCTTGTGTATACATACCCTGTTCGTTGAGCTTGGCTATGATTTTGTCCTCTACAAGGTTCCACAGCAGAGGAGATAACACTCCTCCCTGAGCACAGCCTCGAGTGGCCCTAACCGTTAGCGTCTCGTCAAACAGGGTTGCTTTTATCCTTCTTCCGTCCAGCATAGATTTAATCCATTTTACGACGGTTTTGCTGACCTTGCTCTTTTCTACTGCTTTGATCATAGAGTCATAGGTTGTATTACTGAAGGCCCCTTCTATGTCTAGAAATGCCGCCAGTGCTATTTCTTTATATTCTAGACTTTCCTCTATTTTGCAAACCAATTGATGGAGTGCTGCTTCAGTGGATCTGCCTGGTCTATATGCAAACTGATGTTCATGTATCATTGAGTTCAGTTGCACAGTTCTTCGGATGTATTTATCCATAATTTTCTCCATTGCTTTTAGCATGAAGGAATTTAAGCATAATGGTCTGTAGGCTACAGGCCGGTTAGTCTGACTTCCATCGTTTGTAAACAGATGGAGCATCTAATTTGCGACTACTTGAGGGAACAGTGGGAAACATTATCATGGTTTAATGATAGGCAACATGGATTTCGGAAAGGTTACTCATGCGAGAGTCAGATGCTATCACTTTTTCAAGATATTAGCGAATCGTTAGACGATGGAGTTTCAGTCGACGCCGTAGTTATAGATTTTGCGAAGTCATTTGATGTCGTGCCGCATGACATGCTACTCCATAAATTAGCTTTGACGAAGATTGATAGAAGAGTAATTTTATGGATCCAAGAATTTTTGACGGGTCGTTCTCAGAAAGTGAAAGTTGAAGGCCGATTCTCGGATGAAATTACCGTAACGTCGGGTATCCCTCAGGGCAGCGTAACTGGAACTTTGTTATTTTTGGCGTTTATAAATGACTTACCAAATGGGATTCGCAGTGACTGTCGATTGTTTGCGGATGATTGTGTAATATGTCGAAAGATACATGACTCACAAGACAATGCAGTACTTCAAGATGACCTGAACCTGGTCTATAAGTGGGCGATTGAAAATAAAATGAAAATAAACACAAGAAAATGTAGTCTAATAAAAATAGGGAAAGTGCGAAGGCAAGATTTTCAATATAACATTGGCTCGGAAATTCTTGTAGAAGAAGATTCTTGCAAATATTTGGGCGTTCACGTAAGAAATGATATGAAATGGAGTAGTCATATAGGATGTGTAATTTCTAAAGCTTACAAATCCCTGCACTTTGTAATGAGGGTATTAAAAGGAAGTAGTACCTCTGCTAAAGAATTAGGATATTTGCCACTTGTAAGACCTATTCTGGAATACACCACGGCGGTTTGGGATCCATATCAAGTAGGGCTCATAAATGAGTTGGAAATGGTACAAAGAAAGGCCACTAGATTTGTGCTCAGTGACTTTAATCCCAGGAGCAGTGTGAGCCGTATGTTAAAGAAACTTGGGTGGGAATCACTTGAGGCTAGGAGGATGAAATCTAGACTCTGCGCTATGTACAACACGTATACAAATCAACCAGCATGGGGTGAGCTTAGCAAACGTATGGAAAAGCCTACTTACATGGGTAGGAGCGATCACCCTTTCAAAGTTAAGGGCCGACCACAGCGAACAAATTATGGTAAATATTCTTTCGTAATCCCTGCCATTGATAATTGGAACTCTCTACCTGCCGCAGTCTTAGAGCCTTTTCCCAAACATATAGGTGTGTTTAAGAAAATACTGACTATTTGTGTAAATACTCCAGTTTAATTGTTAGTGAATTGTTATGTACAATTATTTATTTGTTATGTATATGTAATTTGCTACCGGGGAACACACACCCCCAATTGCAAATAAACGAATGAATGAATGATTGATTGAATGAATGAATGAATGTAGCGCCGTATATTTTGGGTGTGTGTAGAATCTGTCTGATAACTGGTGTTAAGTTAATTGTGATGGCTGTATTCGTGTGTGTTATCTGTAATTCAGGTAAGAACTGCAGACGATCAATTTCAAAAAGTTCCTACTTTTGCTACCAAATACTACTGTCAACGACACCTAGCTGTAAACTTGTTTACTAGATGGCACGTCAACTGGCACCTGGTGACGAAGGTTGGAACTAATAGAGCGTTAATCAGATCTAACCTTTAGCTTTACACAAAATTGTACTGCTCGAGTCTAAGCTGCGTGGACCTGAGAGGAATGTGCATCGCAGACTATGAGATATGGTGGTGACGAGTGATGCGGTTTCTCGGTCCTTGCGTAGTAACAGCAGCAAATATATTAGTCGGTGACTCAGTCACTCATTCCCAACGCCACACTGGTTTCAGAAAAGACCCATGTTAGCAGTATTGGAATAGACGAGAATGTCAGGTAACACGGCGGGCTGTCGACAGGCTTCTCAATTCTCGCCTGCTCCTACCCTGCCTCTGCTCTTCATCTCGCAAGTTCACAGAGCTTGGAACCGAGCAGTAGTTAGTGCAAGGTTCTTTTACATGCCATAAACCTATGACATGAGCCAACCGGCTTTACTTCCTCTCCAAAGGAAGGCATAGTGAGGGATGTTAACGCTCTTAGAAATTCCGACTACTTTGGCGGAGTTTGAATCCGCAATCTTTGGTATACAGTAGAAGCAGAGAATGCTACCACCTACGCCACCGTAGCCGCATTGTCATTTTGTAGGTCTTCAGCCAGTCAACAAAAATTTGCCCAATGACTAGGCGGGGCAAATTCGTTTTGACCGACTGTAGAGCTACAAATGACAGTTTTTAAAGGCAACACTGAAGGAATGGCTTCAAATCTTTACATTTTCACTGCATTTTGAGGACAGTGTTGACGCAGTACATCATTCATGATGAAGCAACTTGCGGTATTATAATCCTTTTATTCTTTTCGATTAGCAGCATCTTGAAATACTAGGGCTACAAAGCCACGATGTCGCAAACGCATTAAGGGAATCAACTACAACAACAGTCACTTGAACCAGTCGCAAAATTACAAGTGTTAGCTTCAAAAACTTACTGTAATTCTCCTTTCTATCATACCGTGTACTGTAATCCTGATGAGTATGCAATCAGAAAGTTCGTGTATACTGCTAGAGTCCAGAACTTCAGAGGAATAATTAAGGATCACGGACGAGGAGTTAAGTGAGGTCGGTGCGAAGTAACAGAACAAAATACATTGGTCGGTGACTCACTCATACGCAACACCACTGCGGTTTAGGCAACGGCCCTATGTTAGCAGTATTGGAATAGACAGGAACTCCAGATAACACGGCCCTACTCTTCCTGCCTCCCGCATCACCTCACCCCTCAAGTTCACAGAGCTTGGAACCGAGCAGTACAGGCCGGACGTTTGTTTTAGACGATTGCCCTTGAGCTTGAAGCCTGCGGGTGAGCCTACACACACTCACTTTCTCACCCTATCGCTTCACACTTGTCACCACTGATCTGATGTAATGAAATTCCAGACTTGAGCAGACAGTACAGTCCACGTCGAAGTATTGTGTGATGCGGAAGTATACGTTACGTAGTTACGAACAGAACGTCATTATATTTGCCAATGACTGTAGTTCATCAGGAGTGTGAAACAGATTTGTCAATCATCGGACTGCTTGGGGCAGCTGATAACAACACAGGTACTGTAGTAACTCACCTCCAGGCTTCCATTAAGATTTTTCAATCGTCTAAAACAAACGTCCGGCCTGTAGACACTGCTGAAATTAATGATACAACTGTATCGGCTATTATTGTCGCTACGCATTTGGTCTTATGATATTTATGAACTAAAGGGTCCTTCACTCAGAGTGGGGCCGGCTGCACGGTCAACGCAGCGCTGCATGTAGAAGGTCTACCCGAAGGACAGACGAGCACATAGCAACACGATGCTGAGAATCTGAGACAGTTGCGACGCAGGATTTGACGAGTAAAATTGACTTCGTTATTTCTTTTAAAGCCTATTTTATGTTATAAGTAGGGCCCGGATGTTGATGCTGAAAAAAAGTTTAAAAAATGCACTTAAAATTTTCAAAAATGACTGTAATAAATGACCTAAAGATTCGATAAATGCACTATAAAATGAAAAAAAAAATGATCTTATAATAATAAGCTCACCAATATTTCAAAAATTCGAAAAATGCCCTATAAAATGGAGAAAAGAATTTGGAGTGGATGACAAGTCTCGAAATCTGATTAAACAGACTTTGACCGACACAGTGTCAAAAGTAAAATTCATTGGCGAAATCTCAGATCCCTTTGTAATCAAAACTGGTGTCAGACAAGGTAATGGATTATCTCCAATCCTTTTCAACTGTGTATTAGAAAAGGTCATTCGTGAATGGAGGAAGACACTGAGTCGGGAAGAAGGGAATGAAGAACGATTCCGGCTAGGGCCCCAACTGAAAGGGGTGCATGTTGATTGTTTGGCTTTTGCAGATGACCTAGCTATTTTTGCCAACAATATTAAATCAGCCATTGTAAAGATTAATCGGTTGTCAGAGATGGCTGAGAAAGTAGGTTTACAGATTTCCTTTGAGAAGACAAAGTACATGACAAACATCAGTGATGGACCAGAATGGATGAAAACAAACCTAGGAAAGATTAAACGTCTAAAGAAATTTAAATACCTGGGTAAGGTAATCCAACAAAACGGCTTGGAACAGGAAGCAATTAATCTTAGAATCTGGAAATTAGACCGAGCCTATCACCTGACGAAAAATCTCTATAATAAGAAGTCGCTGAGCATTGGAGCCAAATTAAGACACTACAGCACGGTTGTAAAACCTGAAGCATTATATGCTTCGGAGACTTTGACTACGAACAGACAGGGACTAGTCGACCAGTTAGTAAAAGAGAACGCTGGGTATTGAGAAAAAAAATTAGGCAACAGATGGGTTGACGGGCACATACGTTTGAAGTCGAACGAAGAGTTATATAGAAAGATAGAACCAGTCACGTCAACAATAAAAAGGAAAAAGATGTTGTTCTATGGACATATTTTCAGAATGTCCAACGATCGTCTAACAAAGAAAATTTGGAATTTCGTGAAACCAAAGAAAAAAAATTGGCATGGTTTGAAGAATGTAACAAAGACCTTCTAGAAATTGGTATTCCGGATTGCAAAATTATGAACAGGTGTGAATTCAGACACCTAATCAAAAATCACCAGGGATTTAAGGTAGGGGCAGAACCCAAAAGACGGAGGGGACCTCTTTCAGAAGATCGGAAGAAGGCGCTGAGTGATGGGCTCAAGGGATACTGGCAGGACATCAAAGCTGGCAAACGATCTAGAACGAAACATTGATTTTGATTGTTACTCCGTAGTCCATCGTGGCTCAATTCGAATGTTAAAAAAAACTCACCAATAATTCAGAAATTACATCTTAAGCTCAAACTGAAAACTCTATCAAAATAGATTTCTAGCACTTAACAAAAGGTTTATGTTCACTTTAGGCTGAGTTGCACTGCATTACGAATGTCATTCTGATGTTGTCAAATGTAAATGATGTGCTGTTTCAGCCAACAAGTTTTTATATCTCGAAAAGCTGCGTTCAACATCAACTGATGTGATCGAAGCGTACTTGAAGTGAGGAAGGTCGTTTGCCGCTAACTTTGAGAGACGTAACTCCCTCATAAAAAGCTGTGACATGACTAAATTGGAAAAATATGACCTTAAATGGCTGATTTCTCTAAAATATGACCAAAAAATTCTACCAAACTTAATAAAAATATGCTCTTAAAATGGAAAAATAGCAAAAAAATGCAAAAAGATGCAAAATAAAATTTCCATATTTGAAGACGGGATGGCCCGTCTGGAGTTTCTATCTACTTCAGCATTGTTTTTGACAGCTCAGTAAAAAGATGACATGTCATCAACATCCGGGGCCTAGTTATAAGTGTTATAAGTTTATAACGTGTGTCCGTAGTTATTGTTTAATTGTTATTGAATTTCAAAATTTTATAATGTGTTATTACTGTTAAAGACTGGGCCTATTGCTTCAATTTTTATTTATGGGGAATATTGAAAAATACGGTTTATGCAACAAACCCTCACGCTCTAGATGAACTCTAACTAAATTTCACGAGAGAAATTGAGGCCATCTCTGTAGATGAACTAATGCGTGTGAATGAACATTTCCTTAGAAGATGCCAGAAATGTGTAGATGCGGGTAGAGGGCAATTTCAACATCTTCTGTGACAAGTTGAGCAATGATTTTACGTTGATTTATAGTGTGTGTTGAGAAAATTGTAAATGTTAAGGTTGGTAACGTTTCGTTCCTATGTACAAAACTCTTTGGTTTTTACTATTCTGTGAATTGGTGTTAACATATTTGTTTGTGAATAAAAGTTGGTTATGAAAATGTTAGAATCACAATAAAGTGTTCCAGATAATGTGTAGTTACAACTAAAACAACATATGGCGACCATGACACGACTTTAACAAGCGTGTATAAACTTTGTTGAATTACAATTTGATAGTAGCGAGTATAACTGTGCCTGTATAATCCAGTATACCGTATCCTGTTGTTTACATCCGTAGTCCGTAATTATGGCGGGTACACAAATAACTAAGAGGAGAGCGGTTATCCGCACATTGTTCACGAAAGCTTGCAGTGCTTTAGATGAACTACTGACGCAGAGAGATGCAGATTTACAATTAATAAGTGCGCGTTTATTAGTGCTCGAAGAAAGAAGACACGAGTTATCGGAGCTGGACAGTCAGATTTGTGAAAACATCTGTGCTGAAACAAAGGAAGAGGAGATCGAAGAAGTACTGATGGCGGAAATGGAGAAAGCAGAGGAGTATACCTTACGTTACCACAGCATTAAAGGTAAGGCCTCTGATCTGATAACAAGGAATAGCGCTGCTCATACTTCATCTAGTTGTGTTGGCGATCGTTCGGGAAACGAAATATCTCTTCGCCTACCGAAATTAGAATTGAATAAGTATGACGGGGAAATAGCCGGTTGGATATCATTCTGGTCACAGTTCTCACAAATTGACGAGTGTCAGTCGTTAAGTAAGGAGGAAAAATTTCAGTACTTGATTCAAGCCACGAAAGAGAACTCTCGAGCACGCGCGGTTATTGTGAGTTTCCCTCCCTCAGGCGAAAATTACGGAAAGGCCATTCAAACACTTAAGGACAGATTTGGACGGAATGATCTCCTTATCGAGTATTATGTACGGGAACTACTGAGTTTAGTTATGGAAAGGAAGACGGTCAAGATCAGTATTTTGTATGACAAACTAGAAACTCAATTACGGGCACTAGAGTCATTAAATGTGTTCTCGAATAATTATGCCGCATTATTGTTTCCGCTAATAGAATCGTGTCTGCCCGCAGACATACTGAAGGTGTGGCAACGTTCCAATGAACCCAATAGGACACTGAAGGAACAGATGGATAATTTAATGTTGTTTTTGAAGAGAGAAATAGAAGGGGAGGAGAGAGTTGCAATGGCAAATAATCAGTCCCTTTCCTACAACCAGGCTAAGAGTCCAGGAAAATCGCATGATATGGACAAAGTTAATTTTGCTTCTGCGATCGATCTTGCCAGTCTGAGCATTGAATCTGACACTCAGAAGTGTGTATTTTGTAAAGGGGTGAATCATTGTTCCACAGAATGTCTCCATGCACAAAAAATGTCCCTTGAAAACCGAAAGGATGTTCTGTATAAAGATAAGCGCTGTTTTTCTTGTACCAAAGCAGGTCATTCTGCACAGCAGTGTCGAGCACGATGTGTTATTTGTCGTGGACGACATGTACCATTATTATGTCCAGCTGTTCAGAAGTATCAAGCAGAAGAGAAAGGTTGTGTTGAGGGGAAGAATTCTGAGATCAAAAGAGAAGAGGTTTCCTTGTTTAATACTTCATCTATTGACAGCAATTTGTCAGTTAGCTCGCAAACGGAGGTCTATCTCCAAACTCTGTTAGTTTACGTTAAGAATGGTGTCAAAATCAGGAAGGCCAGGTTACTGATAGACAGTGGATCCCAACGTTCGTATATTTCTAGTAGTTTGGCTGAAGAAATGAACTTCTCTCCGATTGGGGAAGAGAGCATTATCCACTCTCTTTTTGGTGGTAAGCCAACAGGGGTAGTTAAGCACCGATGTTACAAGGTGCACTTACTCAGCTTAAATAACGACTTTGCATGCAATTTCGTAGCGTTAGACCAAAGGACAATTACAGCTACGATTCCATCAGTAGAAGTCAGGAAAGAAGTGAGGGAAGAATTACTAAGAGAACACATTCCGATGTGCAGAGATTCTGTAGCTCCTATTGACATCTTGATAGGTTCTGACATTGCGGGAAAGTTGTGGACAGGTAAAATTAAGACTCTACCTTCTGGACTGGTAGCCATTGAAACCTGTTTAGGATGGACGGTAACGGGGAAGAAGAAGGTAGTAGACACCGTGGGAAAAAAGGAGCTAGCGAAGCATGCAAGTATTGCGAATGCAGTCACTGCACTCAGTATTACTCAGCTACCCGTATCTGATCTGTGGAAAATGGAGACCATTGGGATAACCGATCCTGTAGAGAACACCACAAAGGAGGAGAAGAGGATGTCAGCACTGAGGTATTTCAAAAATACGGTTGCTTTTGTAGATGGCAGATACGAGGTACGTCTTCCATGGGGGAGAGATGCTCCAGACCTTCCAACCAATCGAGGGATTGCAGAAGGCAGATTGATTCGAATGACCCGAAAATTAAAGGCAAAGCCTGGTCTCTATGAAGAATATGACACTATTTTACGAGATTGGGTGAAAGAAGGCATTGTGGAAATGGCGAGGGATCTATCTACTGGACACTATCTTCCTCACCGTCCAGTGCTGAAGGAAAATAGTACAACTACGAAAGTGCGTCCCGTGTTCGACGCATCGGCGAAGGAGAGAGGTTTGCCATCACTGAACGACTGCCTTGAAGAAGGACCTAACCTTATTGAAATCATACCCGAACTACTCTTGAGGTGTCGGCAACGAAAGATAGGCATCACAGCTGATATCAAGAAGGCATTTTTACAGATAAGTGTACACCCAGAGGAGAGAGACTACCTGAAGTTCCTGTGGTATGGTAATAATAGTGAGAAAGACCTACAAGTCCTTCGTCATGCCAGAGTGGTGTTCGGTGTTACCAGTAGCCCGTTTCTTCTTGGAGCAGTAATTGGCTACCACCTGGAAAAATATATGGAATCAACTTATCCAAAGGAGGCTAAAATTGCATCATCATTGAAGAACAATTTTTATGTTGACAATCTGGTGACAAGCCTCGATCGAGCAGAAGAAGTTGAGGAATTCGTTTACCTTTCAAGGACTATCATGGCGAGGGCCGGGTTCGACCTTCGGGGATGGGAGTCAACCGGAGACGGATCTTCTCAGGAGTCTTCACTGCTTGGCATTAGGTGGAATCGCCAAGACGATACTCTGAAGATCAATATGGATTGGTGGGAGAGATCGTGTGAAATAGGAGATTTGACGAAGAGGACTATTCTTTCAATAATCCACCGCATTTTCGATCCGATTGGACCAACCATTCCAGTAACAATTAGGCTGAAACTGTTAATTCAAGAGTTATGGACCAGAAAGTTGGGATGGGACGAGCCTATCGACAAAGATACTCGACGGCGGTTGGAGAAGTGGCTAAAGGACTTGCCTCACTTAAGAGAAATTGAGGCGATACGTCACCTTGGCAATGAGGAGGACATCTCACTACACGTATTTTGTGATGGAAGTCAAAACGCATATGCAGCTGTTGTCTTTATCAGGAGCAGTTATCAGGGAGAGGCACATCTTCGGTTAGCAGTAGCTAAAGCAAGAGTAACACCGCTTAAGCCCCTGACCATCCCTCAAGTGGAATTATTAGGAACTCTTATTGGAGCGCGTCTGCTGAAATCAGTTCAAGAAAGTCTAGGTTGGAAAGAAGTAGCTGTTTATTGTTGGACCGACTCAAGTACTGTACTAGCCTGGATTCTTGGCAACGGAGACAAGACAGTATTTGTTAGGAACCGAGTGAAGGAGATAAGGGAGCTCACTGATGCACGAAGCTGGAGACACATACCAGGGGATTTTAACCCCGCAGACCTACCCTCAAGAGGATGTACTGTCGCACAACTAATCGAATCCAAATGGTGGGAAGGGCCTAAGTGGCTTGTTGAAGGAGAAGAAAACTGGCCTGAATCTTCTATACGCTATGAAGTAGTAAACGAACATAACCTTATTGCCATCACTCATAATACGACATGGCTGTATCACCGGTTCAGTAAATATGAACAAATTGTGCGGATGGTGGGATGGATCTACAGATTTCTCAACAACTGTCGACGCAATGAAGTTAAAAGAAGTGGTCCGTTATCGACAAATGAGGTGGCTACAGCCGAAGACAAAATTGTTTTGTTCATTCAAGAAGAGTCCTTCGAATTCCCAGACGATCAGAGACTTAAGAGCTTTGAAGTATTCCAAGATCAAAAGGGCATAATTAGACTCAAGACACGGATAGTCGAACGTGTGGATAAGGGTCCGTTCAAACTACCAGCCGTGCTACCTTCCGAACATCCGTTGGTCAAGAGGTGTGCAGAAGAAGTGCATTGTAAAAACAATCACCCCGGTCCAGCAACTCTCCTAGGTTTGTTACGCGAGAGATTCTGGATCCTTAAAGGACGCCAGTTGGCGAAGGGAACAGTCAAGAGATGTGTTGTTTGCCGACGTTTTCAAGCAAAAAACTTAGACACTCAGTCTCCTCCTTTGCCAGATCTTCGAGTTAACGATGTGGCCATATTCGAAGTCATTGGAATAGATTTTGCAGGACCCTTGTATATTCGTGATTCATCGAAGACATGGGTTGCTCTATTCACTTGTGCTTGCTATCGAGCTGTACATCTGGAACTAGTTCCGTCTCTGTCAACTGAAGCATTCATAAGAGCACTGAGGCGTTTTATCGCACGGCGTGGTCGACCTAAAGTGATCATCTGTGATAATGGAACAAATTTTCGAGGAACGTGTAATGCTCTTGAAAGGTTAGACTGGGAGAAAATCGTTACCTACAGCACTGGAGAACGCATAATTTGGAGGTTCAATCCGCCTACGGCGTCGTGGTGGGGAGGCTTCTGAGAACGATTGGTAAGCCTGGTGAAGCAAATTTTACGGAAGACATTGGGGAAGGCTTCATTGTCTTGGGATGAGCTTCAGACCATACTTATTGACTGTGAAGCAGTGATTAATGCAAGACCATTGACTTATACGGCAGAAGATAATAGAGATCCTATTCCATTGACCCCATCCATGCTACTGCAAGAAGTACGAGAGACAGGAGTTCCTGACCTGGACTGCATTGAGTCAGCAAGCATCACTCGGAAAATTCGGTATCTGCAAAGACTGAGAGAAGAGCTAAGAAGACGCTTCCGATCAGAATATCTGGGGCAGTTAACCTGGACCAAGCGGCGCGAAACTAGAAAGCCTATAATTGGAGAGGTGGTTATAATAGGATCGGACAATCGGAAGAGAATAGATTGGCCTTTGGCAAGAATTGAGCAGCTCATTCCAGGGCGAGATGGAAGAGTCCGGGTGGTTCAACTAAAGACTAGCAGTGGTACTGTTGTACGTCCTATACAGAGAGTCTACCCCTTGGAGGTCCAGTCCTGCACCGAGAGTTACCAAGAAAAAACCCACTTCATGGACGATGATGACAAGGATGTGTCCAAATCCCCTGAAGAATTGAGGACAAGAGCAGGAAGAAAAGTGGCCCCTCCTAAAAGACTAGATCTTTGATTTCATGTTACAGAGGAGAAGGAATTCAGTTGACATACATTGTACACCTGTTTGACACTTTGATAATTTCCAATTTTGAGAAAATTGTAAATTAGGTGGGAGTATGTTGAGAAAATTGTAAATGTTAAGGTTGGTAACGTTTCGTTCCTATGTACAAAACTCTTTGGTTTTTACTATTCTGTGAATTGGTGTTAACATATTTGTTTGTGAATAAAAGTTGGTTATGAAAATGTTAGAATCTCAATAAATTGTTCCAGATAATGTGTAGTTACAACTAAAACAACAGTGTGCTTGTTATTTACATGCGATTCGTACAGGCGCTCTCTCGACCCCAAGCTCAGCGGCCGGCCCCACTTTGAATGAAAGACCCTGTGTAAGAAATGTCGTTATCCTGCGCTATTGCAGTGTATGTGTAAGTGCGGGTACTTTCAGATAGGATTAGGATAAGGGTTGGACCATGGCCTTAGAGTGTAGGTGCTATTTTGTCATTTGCTTAAATTTGAAGAGAAACCTTAGCGTAATAAAAGCTTAGGATCGCTGATCAAAGTTTGAACCCATTCATATTTCGCTGTTCCCACCGTTCTATCCATTATTCAAGAATTTAACTTTACGACGTCTAATATCATAGGCCTAAATTATGATGGCGAATTTAGATCACACTTGTACAGCTTCAGCAGAACGTAAGACAATACAGGTAGAGGTGCGAAAACTCCAGAAGTTGGAAAATAACGAGTATTACCTGACTAGGTTTATCTCGACCAGTAGACAAGCTATCGCACTGTGTCGAAACACTGCGCCTGCAAAAGTGCACAGATTACCTACTACTACAGATGGCCAACAGCCATGCTAATTCTTGGTACCTAAGACTTCAGCGCTGTCTGGTGGTTGACTGATGTACTAGCAACATGTCGACCGGTAGCGCCACCTATGAGCAGATCTCGTAAACACTAACCCTCCCGCCCCCTCCCCTCCACCCTGTCCCTTCCCATCGTTCCGCTAAATATTCCCGTCCTAAATGCTCTGCCCACTTCAATGTTCCGAAAATCACAATCTCCCAATACTTATGGCACGTTTTTAAGTGTGGAGATAATAATATGATCTACAAGAAATAAATCACATTCAAAATACCAATAACAGAAAAAAAAAAAAATAATAATAACAAAGTGGGAAATTGTGAATTCCAGAACTTTGAAATGAACAATCACAGCATTTAGAACATAACCTCATCACTAATATACATGTTTAAATTTCTTTCAGTTGCAATTAGAGCATATTGCATTGATGACAAAAATTAGGCTACTACAAGGCCTGCAGCATATTATTACTCAGCTTAAAAAATGGCCCAATTAGGCCTATAACCAATTAGTTATTAGAAAAAACTACAAAGGAAAAGTACTGGGAAAGGAGAAAATTCATATTTTAAAATGCTTGATGCTGTTAGCAATAACAGTAAAATTTTAAGAGAGAATGTTAAGGAATCAGGTGGTGTAACCAGATCCTCATCACACTAAAATTGTTAGTGTAATTAGTGCCAAATACATTAGGGGACAGAAAAAGAATTGGATATCACAAAATTTCTATACAGTAGTTCATTTCATATGCCCTTTAAAATATATCCAGTTAAACATTTTGAAGGGTGAAATGCAGTAAGTAGGCTACATCAAAAATTAACATCGCACACTAATACACTACATTCCATGACGTGCTGTTAAGGGGAAAGGAGACATAGGACTATCAATGAAAAACAAGAAAAACACTCAATACTGCTAGAATTCATCATGTTTTATTTAAAAAGTTGTCAATGAAGAGAAGATAACAACAAGAGCCAAGATCAAACTTAGCAAAAATACAGTAATCAAATCTGGTCCTCCTAAAAGTATGTGTTGAGGCATGTTCCTTTCTTCTTTCTTGCCAAAGTATAACAATAGGGACCAGCACTTAATAATGGACCTAGTTCCTCCTTGATGTAATGGCTGACACCGATGAACCGCAAATTCCTACAACACATACCAGTGTGTATGTTGAAACAGTAAACTTAATAAATGTGTAACTTAATGCTTGAAACGGGGAACTTGAATTTGCTGACATGTGTATGTTTGCACCTACTGTAAGTTAACTACATTTTAAAAGAATCATTGTGTTTTTGATATTAATTCATTTAGGGCTTTCGATAACATATTCATTTAGCCCCATGTATTTGGAAGTGTGTATGATTTGTTGACGAAGATATTTGTTGTTTTAACGAACCTAACATCTTGGTTATCGGCCCCTAATGGTTTGGGTGATCGTGAAGATGAAAATCAAATGTAAACTATAACTGAAACTAACTACAAACTTATATAGGCTACTAGAAGAAATGGAAAACAAAAGGAGAATAAGGCAAACAAAGGACAGGAGGAAAAGAATTGCCCTCAAACCCTCGAAGAATTAGGATCAAGGGACTTGGAAGGAAGGAGAGCCACGAAAGGCCCCAGAGGCAATGGAAAAAAGGGGAAAAACCGTACCCAGCTCAGGAATCCCTCGGGGTCGCCATCTCCCGAACTCACCAGCCGTAAGCCCCTGAGGGTGTAGCAATATCCAGGGCGCACCAAAGGTGTTGGGGCTACATACACCCTGCCCCTTGAGGGCCTTGAGCAGATGGCAGGAGATAACAAGAAAAGAAAAAGAAGGCTGACCCCTCGCAGGAGGAGGGCATCAGAAAAGATGAGACAAGGGCCAATTAAGGCGGGAAAGGAATAGACTCCCTAGGCCTTGGATACCCTAATACCGTCGGGGTCGGAAGAGAACAAGAGTTGACCAAGTGAGGTCGACAGGAAAGAAGACAGAGAGGAGCCCGGCACAAGTATGTGGAAGCAATGCGGGACTCAGCTGGGGCCCCGTGGTCGCCAACCCACGTCCCACTAGATGTGAGCCCCTGGGGGAGTGTATGATTTGTATGATAATCTGTGTTATTATGGTATCTGTAGTAGTGTGCATACTTCCTGTAATTCAGGTGAGGACTGGAAGGGAGGCAGCCGTAGCCTTAAGTTGGGAACCATCCCAGCGTTAGCCTGGAGTGGAAGTGGGGAAACCTTGGAAAACCACTTCTTGGATGGCCGAGGTGAGAATCGAACCTACCTCTTCTCAGTTCTGCCTCACAAAGATGAGTGTGCGCCGTTCCAACAGTCAGACCAGAATTAAATTACTTAATCAAGCTTGGAAACTAGCCCAGGACCTCTGGAGTGGCAGCAACCGCACCACAAGGTGGTTTTATTACAGAATCAATTGATGAAAAAAATCCCTCCATGTAAGCTTAGACATTGGCATCCTACAAGTTGAAAAATATTGTAAATAACGTGTGGGAATAAAATACTACCTATAGGTATATCATCCATTACATTGGCATACAATAAATCAATTATATTTGTCTTGTATCTATCTCACTGTTACAGAATATCATCGACAGAACCTAACACTTATTAACTTACCAAGAGTATAAAATAAAAATTGGCAGATAAGGGTGGGATTATCGGGCCAATGGTTCCATGGTTTTATTGGATTTTCACGTTGGACTTAGTTCCACAGGACAAGAACACAATGTATATAGTTACAAATTGGTAAGACTATAATATGATCCTAGGCCATTAAACCTATTAGATCATGGGGGTGAATGTTAAGTTTTAATAACCTGTAATTACAGTCCTACATTGTGCCCAACTCTAGGAATGGGTATTCCAAGATTCAGACACCTAGATATCAAGGGAAAGGCTACAGCCGCTTTTGAAAGTTGAGATATTTGAATATCGCGCTCTATTGCTTCTAGAAGCAATTGGAAAGAATATACCGCTAAGAGCATGTCAAGTGACGTAGCGAGTAATAGCAGAGGTCGAGGCTATTTATTGATTAAATAGTTAACCTTGGAGTAGAGACTTGAGACTTGGATCAGATTACTGGCACGGCCAAATGAAAGAGAATGCACTTAGTATCAAGTAAATCGGACCAGGGATACCAGAGATATGAGGATTTCCAGATTTCAGCTGATGAGGGCGTGACTCTGACCGTTTTGAATAAAAGCCGGCCGGCTCAGGCATCAATAGCTCACTTCGAAACAAGCACTTACCTAGCAAGGTGCCGCTACGCTGAGCCAAGGCACATGGTTGCCGAATCTACGCAGAAGTTATTTTCAAAATTGTGATAGTCACAAAAGTGCTGCGCTACGAGTGGAACTTAGTAAGTTTCCGGCAGGAAGAATCACTAAGGTGATAGTTATTTTTCGACAGACACTGGTGAAATATTTTATTTCTACATGGACATATGCTAGACTTTGTCTAGAATAGTACTTTGTCACAGTCCAGTAATAACCTAATACTTGGATATTTTAGTCCAATTCAGTCAGTTTCATATTTGTAACTTAATAACCACTCCGATCTTTCAGTATATTGAAGGCCAGTCTATCACGGTGTTGTTCATTAGCCAACGCAGGGAAACTACATGTTGCTTCGCGCATGGTAGATGGTGTGAAGCCATGCCCAGGGAACGATCTTCAGAACAGCCGTTGATTGGTTTAGACTGTCAGTGTTTTCATGTACTGAAAAGATTACCGTGAGTTACGTTACAACTGACATATTTGAAAATAGATCATTTAGATCTGACCCCATTTAAGCAAACTGTTATGGAGTTAACAGAAGCCAATATTAAAATGGATCAAAAGTTACTTCAAACGTCAAGAGATATTACCACTATGTCTTGTTAGACAGATTGTGGGTATATAATGGCGGCCGATACAAGGATTAGACGTGCTTGTCCGATAGGGCATGTCTATGGATAAATCTGGTACAGACCAGGTTCGATACGCTTCAAGACCATCAAGAAATGTAAGCCATGTAAATGATTTACGCAAGACATATTAGAGTTATTCTGAGTATTTTCAGCACTCAGAACAGTTTAGGATCGATGACCGAGCATATCGAGCATTTATTTGAATATTTCATATTTTTGGGAAGTCACGGAAAACCGTCGATGTAACTGTAAAAGTTAAATTATTTTTTGTTGAGGAATGGATATTTTTTCCATATTCGAAGATTCGAACATGTGGATTCTCACATAATGAAATAATAATTAAATATATTTAAAATAATATAACTAATAATAATAATAATAATCCACTGATAATAATAATAATGATTTTTATAACTTTTCTAAATAATTCTTGGATATTATATTTTCTAATAATCACATGTATTGAGAGAGAGCTTATGGAGTAGTTTAATCATTTCTAGTTTGGAACAGGAGATTTTCCGAAGAAGAGTGGTTAGCGCAAGCCCGCATTCAACCAACATTTCAGTTCTGGTTGAACAGTTAATATTTGCAATGAGCAAAGTATATTTTTCAGATAACACGGAGAGGCATGAAACGGGAAGCAAATGATATTTGTATCAATTAGGATATTTTTGTATTTATATAAAATCATGACGTAAATACACTCGAAAGTGAAATAAAAATTATCACAAGTATGGTAAATTCACGGGTTGAACTGAATGGTAAAATAAAATAAACTTGTAAGTTTATTAATCTTCCAGTGTTGATAACAAGCAGAGGCTTGATTTATTGTATAAATTTTGGGAAGAAAATTTATGTGTGTGGAGTAGTTGAAATGCCATTCCCAGGTGCGCATGTTTAAGTCGCAGGAATGAGGAGGTTTTTTCGAGCATCAATCAAATAGCAGGTTCGATGGCTCAGGTTTATAGAAGGAGTATTGGAACTACACATTTCGTCGTATGAATGACCCGAAGGTTATTTCTTAGAAACCATCAGTTCTTATTTCAACCTTGTTTACGGATTCCATTTAGACTTTGATTTTGCTAGAACCCGGATTTGTCATGATAGTATTTTATTCTTCTTCAGAGGAAGACCTTTGCCGTTGTTGTTGTAATATTGTGTTCTTATGAAAATAATAGAATGGGCCACTGCCAATTAAAAATAATTCTATAACCACGAATAATTTGAAGGATATTTTCAATCCTAGTGCCATGAACTAAATGAATTTATTATGAAGCTATAATTCTTATTTCCGCATTCTGTCGAAGAATTGCAAGTTGTGAAAGTTGCTAAAATGGCCATGAATATAAATATTTTTCTTAATAATGTTCCCAAGTGGAAAATCAAATAGTTGAATGGTCCAACAATTTATTGATCAAGTTGATGATTCAGAAATCATATATTTTGTTAGGAACTTGAAGTTCATAATCGAGTCACTTCTCGAAATATTTAATGTCAGAAGAACAATTAATTTTGGTTGTGCTTCGCACAGTTCTTCGATGCTATGCTCAAGGTCAAATACTTTTCAGATGTTATTAATATGTGTACATAATTTGTGTTGATTCAGAAATAATAATATTTTTGACAATATTTTTTGAAACTGGAAAAATAAGTGAAAGTTAAAAATTCTATGAACATTTATTCTACGAGTGTTAATATTATGTAAAAATTCAAACAGTGAACTACGATATTTCCAGTAGAGACAATTAAATTTGAACTGGATTTAATCATGAATGAATATAATTTTGTAACACAGTCTACAGGACTAATAATCAGACTTGTGTTTCCAAAAAAATAACTGTCCAATGTGTTTGGAAAATTTCTGTACATTGTGTAAATAGGATGTGGGTCGCCACACGTGAATGATGCTGCTTTGAGCATTTTTGCAGTCAATTTTAAATTCAAAATAAAATGAGATAATTTTACATGATGTGTTATGCCCAGTTGAATCTCCTTCTATCCTTCTTGTTGCATTGAGCCAAAAATCAGTAAAGCATTTTTTCATTTGATGTCGTTTATGCGATTAGCTTTAACCCATCTGGCGCTCCGGGATATTTTGACTCTCGTGCTGACTGATTATTGGTAAAATGCATATGTGGTCGTGCGGACTCCGGTCTAAACGGGCACATAAAATAAGATAGAGAGAGAAATGGCTTCGAACGTGGGTCCCGAGTTAGACATGGTCAATCCCATGCCGATTTAAATTGTGATAATTTTTTTCTATAAATATTTTGGGAGTTGAGAGATGTCTGGTTTGGATGAATAAATTAGTAGGAAACCCAATTAGTGGGGAAAATTAAAAATTTAACTGAATTAATAATTAGAATGGGTTTGATTATTTTTGATAATGGCTTAACCATTAGGGTGTCAAGTAAATTCAGTAGTAAACGTTCGATGACTGGACATACGCATTATTAGAATCCAGGTGGAGGATATTTGAGAACTTGCATATTTTTCTTGTGATATTGTAGTAAATGTAATTCGTAAAAGTAAAGAATTTTGTTTTTCCATCACGTCGACATTAGGACAAATCTCATTTTATTAGAGTGTTCCAATTAGCTATTCATATTTCTTGTTCTAGTTATAAGCTTGTGTTTGCCAATATTGTATACTCCTAAGTTTTGAATAATAATTGAAAATTATGGAAGAGATGATGAGGATGATGAGGAGTTTGGAGGAGAGTTCAAAGGAGGCTGGACTGCGTGTAGCAGCCATTATGAAAGAAAATACAGAGGCTTTGGAAAAGAAACTTAAAGAAAATTCTGATAAAGTTAAAGAAAGTTTAAATGATAAACTTAAAGAAAATTCTGATTCTTTAGAAAATAAACTTAAAGAAAATTCTGATTTTTTAGAAAATAAACTTAAAGAAAGTTTAAAGAGAAACTTAAAGAAAATTCTGATTCTTTAGAAAGTAAACTTAAAGAAAATTGTGATTCTTTAGAAAATAACTTGAGAGAAAGTTCCGATTTGTTAGAAAGCAGGTTAAAAGGTAACTTGAAGGAAAATTTAAATAGTAAATTTAATTCTATGGAGAATGAATTTAAAGAGAATGCCGAAATTTTGAAAATGTAACTTGAGAGTAAAATGAATAAATTATGCGAAAAAACACATGAGCTCGAAACTTCATTAGCTACTAACGCAAGTTTAATGGACGATAAATTTCGCGATGCCGATCTTAGATCCCAAAGCTTAGCTGATAGGATAGAACATGGTCTTAGGAAAGTTGGTGAAGACATGATCAACCTAGAAGTCAGAGTGAAGAAAGAGAGTAATGAGATGGGTATTCTAGTTGTTCAACGGTTGACAGAACAATTCAAAGAACTTGTAATGGGAGAAATAAGAGAAGGTGTGATTAATGAGTTACAAACTGAAATTAAAACCACAGTTGTCAATGAAATTAAAGACACACTCAAGCTGGAGAACCAAGAGAGAATCAAGGAAATTAGGGAATCTTTGTCATCCCATATTCAAGTAATTTCCAAAGATATCCAAGCAACTCAGAAGGACATATCAGATATGACAGGGCCATTGAAAAGTCACGAGGCTGTTATGAACCAGATATCCACTGATGTCAAGGAGAATTGTAAGGAAGATTTCACAAGGCTTAGAAGGAATAATAGGCCTTGGTAATTCTCTCAGTAATCTAGAATTATGTTTACTCCTTTGGCATAAGTCGCATTCTCGAATAGTGTTCCTGACAGTTTGTCGCATTCGCTCCCACGAAAATGTCTCTTGAATCATGTTGACCGTCTTATCTACTCCAGCATGACCTGCGATTCGATGTTCCATCCAGATAATGGGTTTTTGCATTCGTGGAGGTATCACTACTCTTAGCTTCGTATGGTCGGGATCTGCAAACTTGTAGATTAAACCATCTAACATCATAAAATCTCTTGAAATTCTTTCAGTTTCCATAAAATCATCATCATTTGGATCCATGTCTCCCTGTAGAAAACGAAAAATGTTTCTAAGACGTCGGTCGCTCCTCTGGGATAAATGCAACAATCTTAACCTTCTCAAGGTATCCTCATCCTCTTGCGTCAGATTAACTTGAAAAACCTTAGATGTAGACTCCACTGCTCTACTCAATAAATCAGCTCCAACGTACAACTTTCCAGGAGTGTGTTCAATAACTAGGTTGAATTGTTGAATAAAAAGTGACCATCTAGTTATCCTATCACTGGCAAAGTTTGTTCTCAAGATAAACTCCAATGCATGGTGATCAGTCCTCACTATTACTGAATGTCCAATTAACATTTTCTTCCACAACTCCAACGCGAAGATTACAGCAAGAGCTTCTAACTCTGTGCTGTAATAATTCCTTTCTGATGGACGAAGTTTCCTGCTAATGAACGCCAGGTAACGTCTCTTGTGGTCGTCATCTTCTTGAAGAAGAATAGCTCCAATCCCTACGGTGGATGCATCAGATTCTATGATGACATTCTTGGTAAAGTCAGGATACTCCAATTTCACGCTGTTTACCAATAATCTCTTGGCATCTTGAAATGATTGTTCACAATCTTCATTCCATTTCCATTTGTTTCCTTTCTTTAATAATTCCTGCAATGGCGCAACCGTCTTGGTGAAGTTTGGACAATGCCCTGCAAAGAATTGGCATGTTCCGAGAAAACTGCGGACATTCTTCACTCTAGTAGGTCTAGGGAAATTTGCAATCACCTGTATCTTTGTCTCATTGGGACGGTACCCTTCTCCATCCAAAATGTGGCCCAAAAATTTTATTTCCTTTCGAAAGAACTGACATTTTCGAAGGTTTACTTTAAAGTTCTCTTTTCTCAAATCTGCGAATAACATCTGAAGATGTAACAAATGTTCCTCCTTAGTCTCAGATGCAATTAGGATATCATCTATGTAACGAATTGCTATCTCTTTTACTTCAGGACTCAAATTTTGTTCCAGTGCTCTGATCAAAACAGATCCAGATGTTTTGACTCCAAATGGTAGACGGCGGAATACATATGTCTGCTGGTCAAACATAAATCCTGTAAACTTCTTGGAATCTTCACTAAGCCTAATGTGATGGTAGGACGAAGTGAGATCAATATTAGAGAACCAGACTTTGCCTTGGAATTTCCTTAACAGTTCCCTAATGATTGGTGGTCTGTCATACTCTGGCAGCAATCTTGAATTCAAATTTCGCGCGTCTAAACATAGTCTCAGACTTCCATCTTGCTTAGACACTACTCTAGGAATGGGTATTCCAAGATTCAGACACCTAGATATCAAGGGAAAGGCTACAGCCGCTTTTGAAAGTTGAGATATTTGAATATCACGCTACATTGCTTCTAGAAGCAATTGGAAAGAATATACCGCTAAGAGCATGTCAAGTGACGTAGCGAGTAATAGCAGAGGTCGAGGCTATTTATTGATTAAATAGTTAACCTTGGAGTAGAGACTTGAGACTTGGATCAGATTACTGGCACGGCCAAATGAAAGAGAATGCACTTAGTATCAAGTAAATAGGACCAGGGATACCAGAGATATGATGATTTCCAGATTTCAGCTGATGCAGCGTGACCCTGACCGTTTTGAATAAAAGCCGGCCGGCTCAGGCATCAATAGCTCACTTCGAAACAAGCACTTGCCTAGCAAGGTGCCGCTACGCTGAGCCAAGGCACATGGTTGCCGGATCTACGCAGAAGTTATTTTCAAAATTGTGATATTCACAAAAGTGCTGCGCTACGAGTGGAACTTAGTAAGTTTCCGGCAGGGAGAATCACTAATGTGATAGTTATTTTTCGACAGACACTGGTGAAATATTTTATTTCTACATGGACATATGCTAGACTTTGTCTAGAATAGTACTTTGTCACAGTCCAGTAATAACCTAATACTTGGATATTTTAGTCCAATTCAGTCAGTTTCATATTTGTAACTTAATAACCACTCCAATCTTTCAGTATATTGAAGGCCAGTCTATCACGGTGTTGTTCATTAGCCAACGCAGGGAAACTACATGTTGCTTCGCGCATGGTAGATGGTGTGAAGCCATGCCCAGGGAACGATCTTCAGAACAGCCGTTGATTGGTTTAGACTGTCAGTGTTTTCTTGTACTGAAAAGATTACCGTGAGTTATGTTACAACTGACATATTTGAGAATAGATCATTTAGATCTGACCCCATTTAAGCAAACTGTTATGGAGTTAACAGAAGTCAATATTAAAATGGATCAACAGTTACTTCAAACGTCAAGAGATATTACCACTATGTCTTGTTAGACAGATTGTGGGTATATAATGGCGGCCGATACAAGGATTATACGTGCTTGTCCGATAGGGCATGTTTATGGATAAATCTGGTACAGACCAGGTTCACTACGCTTCAAGACCATCAAGAAATGTAAGCCACTTTTGACTTTATATTATGCCTAGCTAATTGGAACAAACTCATTTTCTGCAGATGACCAACACATTTATTTTTCTTCGTATTTAAATCTTGCAATGATTTACGCAAGACATATTAGAGTTATTCTGAGTATTTTCAGCACTCAGAACAGTTTAGGATCGATGACCGAGCATATCGAGCATTTATTTGAATATTTCATATTTTTGGGAAGTCACGGAAAACCGTCGATGTAACAGTAAAAGTTAAATTATTTTTTGTTGAGGAATGGATATTTTTTCCATATTCGAAGGTTCGAACATGTGGATTCTCACATAATGAGATGATAATTAAATATATTTAAAATAATATAACTAATAATAATAATAATAATCCACTAATAATAATAATAATAATGATTTTCATAACTTTTCTAAATAATTCTTGGATCTTATATTTTCTAATAATCACATTTATTGAGAGAGAGCCTATGAAGTAGTTTAATCATTTCTAGTTTGGAACAGGTGATTTTCCGAAGGAGAGTTGTTAGCGCTAGCCCGCATTCAACCAACATTACAGTTCTGGTTGAACAGTTAATATTTGCAATGAGCAAAGTATATTTTTCAGATAACACGGAGAGGCATGAAACGGGAAGCAAATGATATTTGTATCAATTAGGATATTTTTGTATTTATATAAAATCATGACGTAAATACACATTCGAAAGTGAAATAAAGATTTTCATAAGTATGGTAAATTCACGGGTTGAACTGAATGGTAAAATAAAATAAACTTGTAAGTTTATTCATCTTCCAGTGTTGATAACAAGCAGAGGCTTGATTTATTGTATAAATTTTGGGAAGAAAATTTATGTGTGGAGTAGTTGAGATGCCATTCCCAAGTGCGCATGTTTAAGTCGCAGGAATGAGGAGGTTTTTTCGAGCATCAATCAAATAGCAGGTTCGATGGCTCAGGTTTATAGAAGGAGTATTGGAACTACACATTTCGTCGTATGAATGACCCGAAGGTTATTTCTTAAAAACCATCAGTTCTTATTTCAACCTTGTTTACGGATTCCATTAAGATTTTGATTTTGCTAGAACCCGGATTTGTCATGATAGTATTTTATTCTTCTTCAGAGGAAGACCTTTGCCGTTGTTGTTGTAATATTGTGTTCTTATGAAAATAATAGAATGGGCCACTGCCAATTAAAAATAATTCTATAACCACGAATAATTTGAAGGATATTTTCAATCCTAGTGCCATGAACTAAATGAATTTATTATGAAGCTATAATTCTTATTTCCGCATTCTGTCGAAGAATTGCAAGTTGTGAAAGTTGCTAAAATGGCCATGAATATAAATATTTTTCTTAATAATGTTCCCAAGTGGAAAATCAAATAGTTGAATGGTCCCACAATTTATTGATCAAGTTGATGATTCAGAAATCATATATTTTGTTAGGAACTTGAAGTTCATAATCGAGTCACTTCTCGAAATATTTAATGTCAGAAGAGCAATTAATTTTGGTTGTGCTTCGCACAGTTCTTCGATGCTATGCTCAAGGTCAAATACTTTTCAGATGTTATTAATATGTGTACATAATTTGTGTTGATTCAGAAATAATAATATTTTTGACAATATTTTTTGAAACTGGAAAAATAAGTGAAAGTTAAAAATTCTATGAACATTTATTCTACGAGTGTTAATATTATGTAAAAATTCAAACAGTGAACTACGATATTTCCAGTAGAGACAATTAAATTTGAACTGGATTTAATCATGAATGAATATAATTTTGTAACACAGTCTACAGGACTAATAATCAGACTTGTGTTTCCAAAAAAATAACTGTCCAATGTGTTTGGAAAATTTCTGTACATTGTGTAAATAGGATGTGGGTCGCCACACGTGAATGATGCTGCTTTGAGCATTTTTGCAGTCAATTTCAAATTCAAAATAAAATGAGACAATTTTACATGATGTGTTATGCCCAGTTGAATCTCCTTCTATCCTTATTGTTGCATTGAGCCAAAAATCAGTAAAGCATTTTTTTCATTTGATGTCGTTTTTGCGATTAGCTTTAACCCATCTGGCGCTCCGGGATATTTTGACTCTCGTGCTGACTGATTATTGGTAAAATGCATATGTGGTCGTGCGGACGCCGGTCTAAACGGGCATTTTACCAATAATCAGTCAGCACGAGAGTCAAAATATCCCGGGGCGCCAGATGGGTTAAAGCTAATCGCAAAAACGACATCAAGTGAAAAAAAGTGCTTTACTGATTTTTGGCTTAATGCAACAATAAGGATAGAAGGAGATTCAACTGGGCATAACACATCATGTAAAATTATCTCATTTTATTTTGAATTTAAAATTGACTGCAAAAATGCTCAAAGCAGCATCATTCACGTGTGGCGATCCACATCCTATTTACACAATATACAGAAATTTTACAAACACATTGGACAATTATTTTTTGGAAACACAAGTCTGATTATTAGTCCTGTAGACTGTGTTCCAAAATTATATTCATTATTCATGATTAAATCCAGTTCAAATTTAATTGTCTTTACTGGAAATACTGTAGTTCACTGTTTGAATTTTTACATAATATTAACACTCGTAGAATAAATGTTCATAGAATTTTTAACTTTCACTTATTTTTCCAGTTTCAAAAAATATATTGTCAAAAAATATTATTATTTCTGAATCAACACAAATTATTTACACATATTAATAAGATCTGAAAAGTATTTGACCTTGAGCATAGCATCGAAGAACTGTGCGGAGCACAACCAAATTAATTGTTCTTCTGACATTAAACATATTGAGACGTGACTCTATTATGAACTTCAAGTTCCTAACAAAATATATATGATTTCTGAATCATCCACTTGATCACTAAATTGTTGAACCATTCAACTATTTGATTTTCCACTTGGGAACATTATTAAGAAAAATATTTATATTCATGGCCATTTTAGCAACTTTCACAACTTGTAATTCTTCGACAGAATGCGGAAATAAGAATTGTAGCTTCATAATAAATTCATTTAGTTCATGGCACTAGGATTGAAAACATCCTTCAAATTATTCGTGGTTAAAGAATTATTTTTTAATTGGCAGTGGCCCATTCTATTATTTGTGTAAGAACACCATATTACAACAACAACGGCAAAGGTCTTCCTCTGAAGAAGAATAAACTACTATCATGACAAATCCGGGTTCTAGCAAAATCAAAGTCTTAATGGAATCCGTGAACAAGGTTGAAATAAGAACTGATGGTTTCTAAGAAATAACCTTCGGGTCATTCATACGACGAAATGTGTAGTTCCAATACTCCTTCTATAAACCTGAGCCATCGAACCTGCTATTTGACTGATGCTCGAAAAAACCTCCTCATTCCTGCGACTTAAACATGCGCACCTGGGAATGGCATTTCAACTACTCCACACATAAATTTTCTTCCCAAAATTTATACAATAAATCAAGCCTCTGCTTGTTATCAACACTGGAAGATGAATAAACTTACAAGTTTATTTTATTTTACCATTCAGTTCAAACCGTGAATTTACCATACATATGAAAATCTTATTTCACTTTCGAGTGTGTATTTACGTCATGATTTTATAGAAAAATATCCTATTTGATACAAATATCATTTGCTTCCCGTTTCATGCCTCTCCGTGTTATCTGAAAAATATACTTTGCTCATTGCAAATATTAACTGTTCAACCAGAACTGAAATGTTGGTTGAATGCGGGCTTGCGCTAACCACTCTCCTTCGGAAAATCTCCTGTTCCAGGCTAGAAATGATTAAACTACTTCATAGGCTCTCTCTCAATAAATGTGATTATTAGAAAATATCATATCCAAAATTATTTAGAAAAGTTATAAAAATCATTATTATTATTATTATTAGTGGATTATTATTATTATTATTTGTTATATTATTTTAAATATATTTAATTATCATCTCATTATGTGAGAATCCACATGTTCGAACTTTCGAATATGGAAAAAATATCCATTCCTCAACAAAAATAATTATTAACTTTTACAGTTACATCGACGGTTTTCCGTGACTTCCCAAAAATATGAAATATTCAAATAAATGCTCGATATGCTCGGTCATCGACCCTAACCTGTTCTGAGTGCTGAAAATACTCAGAATAACTCTAATATGTCTTGCGTAAATCATTGCAAGATTTAAATACGAAGAAAAATAAATGTGTTGGTCATCTGCCGAAAAATAGTTTGTTCCAATTAGCTAGGCATAATATAAAGTCAAAATGTGGCTTACATTTCTTGATGGTCTTGAAGCGTAGCGAACCTGGTCTGTACCAGATTTATCCATAAATATGCCCTGTCGGACACGCACGTCTAATCCTTGTATCGGCCGCCATTATATACCCACAATCTGTCTAACAAGACATAGTGGTAATATCTCTTGACGTTTGAAGTAACTGTTGATCCATTTTAATGTTGGCTTCTGTTAACTCCATAACAGTTTGCTTAAATGGGGTCAGATCTAAAGGATCTATTCTCAAATATGTCAGTTGTAACATAACTCACGGTAATCTTTTCAGTACAAGAAAACACTGACAGTCTAAACCAATCAACGGCTGTTCTGAAGATCGTTCCCTGGGCATGGCTTCACACCATCTACCATGAGCGAAGCAACATGTAGTTTCCCTGCGTTGGCTAATGAACAACACCGTGATAGACTGGCCTTCAATATACTGAATGATCGGAGTGGTTATTAAGTTACAAATATGAAAACTGACTAAAATGGACTAAAATATCCAAGTATTAGATTATTACTGGTCTGTGACAAAGTATTATTCTAGACAAAGTCTAGCATATGTCCATGTAGAAATAAAAATATTTCACCAGTGTCTGTCGAAAAATAACTATCACCTTAGTGATTCTCCCTGCCGGAAACTTACTAAGTTCCACTCGTAGCGCAGCACTTTTGTGACTATCACAATTTGAAAATAACTTCTGCGTAGATCCGGCAACCATGTGCCTTGGCTCAGCGTAGCGGCACCTTGCTAGGTAAGTGCTTGTTTCGAAGTGAGCTATTGATGCCTGAGCCGGCCGGCTTTTATTCAAAACGGTCAGGGTCACGCCCTCATCAGCTGAAATCTGGAAATCCTCATATCTCTGGTATCCCTGGTCCGATTTACTTGATACTAAGTGCATTCTCTTTCATTTGGCCGTGCCAGTAATCTGATCCAAGTCTCAAGTCTCTACTCCAAGGTTAACTATTTAATCAATAAATAGCCTCGACCTCTGCTATTACTCGCTACGTCACTTGACATGCTCTTAGCGGTATATTCTTTCCAATTGCTTCTAGAAGCAATGGAGCGCGATATTCAAATATCTCTCTATCTTATTTTATGTGCCCGTCTAGACCGGAGTCCGCACGACCACATATGCATTTTACCAATAATCAGTCAGCACAAGAGTCAAAATATCCCGGAGCGCCAGATGGGTTAAAGCTAATCGCAAAAACGACATCAAATGAAAAAAATGCTTTACTGATTTTTGGCTCAATGCAACAATAAGGATAGAAGGAGATTCAACTGGGCATAACACATCATGTAAAATTATCTCATTTTATTTTGAATTTAAAATTGACTGCAAAAATGCTCAAAGCAGCATCATTCACGTGTGGCGACCCACATCCTATTTACTCAATGTACAGAAATTTTCCAAACACATTGGACAGTTATTTTTTTGGAAACACAAGTCTGATTATTAGTCCTGTAGACTGTGTTCCAAAATTATATTCATTCATGATTAAATCCAGTTCAAATTTAATTGTCTCTACTGGAAATATCGTAGTTCACTGTTTGAATTTTTACGTAATATTAACACTCGTAGAATAAATGCTCATAGAATTTTTAACTTTCACTTATTTTTCCAGTTTCAAAAAATATTGTCAAAAATATTATTATTTCTGAATCAACACAAATTATGTACACATATTAATAACATCTGAAAAGTATTTGACCTTGAGCATAGCATCGAAGAACTGTGCGAAGCACAACCAAAATTAATTGCTCTTCTGACATTAAATATTTCGAGAAGTGACTCGATTATGAACTTCAAGTTCCTAACAAAATATATGATTTCTGAATCATCAACTTGATCAATAAATTGTTGGACCATTCAACTATTTGATTTTCCACTTGGGAACATTATTAAGAAAAATATTTATATTCATGGTCATTTTAGCAACTTTTACAACTTGCAATTCTTCGACAGAATGCGGAAATAAGAATTATAGCTTCATAATAAATTCATTTAGTTCATGGCACTAGGATTGAAAATATCCTTCAAATTATTCGTGGTTATAGAATTATTTTTAATTGGCAGTGGCCCATTCTATTATTTTCATAAGAACACAATATTACAACAACAACGGCAAAGGTCTTCCTCTGAAGAAGAATAAAATACTATCATGACAAATCCGGGTTCTAGCAAAATCAAAATCTTAATGGAATCCGTAAACAAGGTTGAAATAAGAACTGATGGTTTTTAAGAAATAACCTTCGGGTCATTCATACGACGAAATGTGTAGTTCCAATACTCCTTCTATAAACCTGAGCCATCGAACCTGCTATTTGATTGATGCTCGAAAAAACCTCCTCATTCCTGCGACTTAAACATGCGCACCTGGGAATGGCATTTCAACTACTCCACACACATAAATTTTCTTCCCAAAATTTATACAATAAATCAAGCCTCTGCTTGTTATCAACACTGGAAGATTAATAAACTTACAAGTTTATTTTATTTTACCATTCAGTTCAACCCGTGAATTTACCATACTTGTGATAATCTTTATTTCACTTTCGAGTGTATTTACGTCATGATTTTATATAAATACAAAAATACCCTAATTGATACAAATATCATTTGCTTCCCGTTTCATGCCTCGCCGTGTTATCTGAAAAATATACTTTGCACATTGCAAATATTAACTGTTCAACCAGAACTGAAATGTTGGTTGAATGCGGGCTTGCGCTAACCACTCTTCTTCGGAAAATCTCCTGTTCCAAACTAGAAATGATTAAACTACTTCATAAGCTCTCTCTCAATACATGTGATTATTAGAAAATATAATATCCAAGAATTATTTAGAAAAGTTATAAAAATCATTATTATTATTATCAGTGGATTATTATTATTATTATTATTAGTTATATTATTTTAAATATATTTAATTATTATTTCATTATGTGAGAATCCACATGTTCGAATCTTCGAATATGGAAAAAATATCCATTCCTCAACAAAAAATAATTTAACTTTTACAGTTACATCGACGGTTTTCCGTGACTTCCCAAAAATATGAAATATTCAAATAAATGCTCGATATGCTCGGTCATCGATCCTAAACTGTTCTGAGTGCTGAAAATACTCAGAATACCTCTAATATGTCTTGCGTAAATCATTGCAAGATTTAAATACGAAGAAAAATAAATGTGTTGGTCATCTGCGGAAAAATAGTTTGTTCCAATTAGCTAGGCGTAATATAAAGTCAAAATGTGGCTTATATTTCTTGATGGTCTTGAAGCGTAGCGAACCTGGTCTGTACCAGATTTATCCATAGACATGCCCTATCGGACAAGCACGTATAATCCTTGTATCGGCCGCCATTATATACCCACAATCTGTCTAACAAGACATAGTGGTAATATCTCTTGACGTTTGAAGTAACTGTTGATCCATTTTAATATTGGCTTCTGTTAACTCCATAACAGTTTGCTTAAATGGGGTCAGATCTAAATGATCTATTTTCAAATATGTCAGTTGTAACGTAACTCTCGGTAATCGTTTCAGTACATGAAAACACTGACAGTCTAAACCAATCAACGGCTGTTCTGAAGATCGTTCCCTGGGCATGGCTTCACACCATCTACCATGCGCGAAGCAACATGTAGTTTCCCTGCGTTGGCTAATGAACAACACCGTGATAGACTGGCCTTCAATATACTGAAAGATTGGAGTGGTTATTAAGTTACAAATATGAAACTGACTGAATTGGACTAAAATATCCAAGTATTAGGTTATTACTGGACTGTGACAAAGTATTATTCTAGACAAAGTCTAGCATATGTCCATGTAGAAATAAAATATTTCACCAGTGTCTGTCGAAAAATAACTATCACCTTAGTGATTCTCCCTGCCGGAAACTTACTAAGTTCCACTCGTAGCGCAGCACTTTTGTGACTATCACAATTTTGAAAATAACTTCTGCGTAGATCCGGCAACCATGTGCCTTGGCTCAGCGTAGCGGCACCTTGCTAGGCAAGTGCTTGTTTCGAAGTGAGCTATTGATGCCTGAGCCGGCCGGCTTTTATTCAAAACGGTCAGGGTCACGCTGCATCAGCTGAAATCTGGAAATCCTCATATCTCTGGTATCCCTGGTCCGATTTACTTGATACTAAGTGCATTCTCTTTCATTTGGCCGTGCCAGTAATCTGATCCAAGTCTCAAGTCTCTACTCCAAGGTTAACTATTTAATCAATAAATAGCCTCGACCTCTGCTATTACTCGCTACGTCACTTGACATGCTCTTGGCGGTATATTC
Source organism: Meconema thalassinum (assembly GCA_946902985.2). Lineage (NCBI taxonomy): Eukaryota > Metazoa > Arthropoda > Insecta > Orthoptera > Tettigoniidae > Meconema > Meconema thalassinum. The sequence goes on along the minus strand of OX336388.2, from coordinate 1,451,834,804 downwards.
TTTCCAATTGCTTCTAGAAGCAATGGAGCGCGATATTCAAATATCTCAACTTTCAAAAGCGGCTGTAGCCTTTCCCTTGATATCTAGGTGTCTGAATCTTGGAATACCCATTCCTAGAGTTGGGCACAACATCAGTATTGCCATTACTACCGTACCAATTCGACCAACTGAACACCCAGCCCAAACAATGCATTCCTACCATAACGTAAACCGTACAGCTTATTTTCCTGTGTATCTACGAAAATAAATACAAAGTGCCCATATAGCATGAATATGCAAGGAAACACATCTACACATTTGTTTGTTCTTGGCTTATTAGAGGAGGACAGGTGCATTTGAATGGTATTTGGGTCGCAGAACATTACACGAGTCGACTACTTTAGCACCATGACTTAGCAAAAGTATATTCACGTTGGACTTCGTTCCACAGGACAAGAACACATTAACTTAATGTATATAGTTACACATTGGTAAGACAATATGATCCTAGGCCATTATACCTATTAGATCATGGGGGTGAATGTTAAGTTTTAATAACCTGTAATCACAGTCCTACATCAGTATTGCCATTACTACCAATTCGACCAACTGAACACCCAGCCCAAACACTGCATTCCTACCATAACATAAACCGTACAGCTTATTTCCCTGTGTATCTACAAAAATAAATACAAAGTGCCCATAGCATGCATATGCAAGGAAACACATCTACTCATTTGTTTGTTCTTGGCTTATTAGAGGAGGACAGGTGCATTTGAATGGTATTTGGGTCGCAGAACATTACATGAGTCGACTACTTTAGCACCATGACTTAGCAAAAGTATATTCACGTTGGACTTCGTTCCACAGGACAAGAACACATTAACTTAATGTATATAGTTACACATTGTGTTCTTGGCTTATTAGAGGAGGACAGGTGCATTTGAATGGTATTTGGGTCGCAGAACATTACACGAGTCGACTACTTTAGCACCATGACTTAGCAAAAGTATATTCACGTTGGACTTCGTTCCACAGGACAAGAACACATTAACTTAATGTATATAGTTACACATTGGTAAGACTATATGATCCTAGGCCATTAAACCTATTAGACCATGGGGGTGAATGTTAAGTTTAAATAACCTGTAATTACAGTCCTACATCAGTATTGCCATTACTACCGTACCAATTCGACCAACTGAACACCCAGCCCAAACAATGCATTCCTACCATAACGTAAACCGTACAGCTTATTTTCCTGTGTATCTACAAAAATAAATACAAAGTGCCCATATAGCATGAATATGCAAGGAAACACATCTACACATTTGTTTGTTCTTGGCTTATTAGAGGAGGACAGGTGCATTTGATGGTATTTGGGTCGCAGAACATTACACGAGTCGACTACTTTAGCACCATGACTTAGCAAAAGTATATTCACGTTGGACTTCGTTCCACAGGACAAGAACACATTAACTTAATGTATATAGTTACACATTGGTAAGAATATATGACCCTAGGCCATTAAACCTATTAGACCATGGGGGTGAATGTTAAGTTTTAATAACCTGTAATTACAGTCCTACATCAGTATTGCCATTACTACCAATTCGACCAACTGAACACCCAGCCCAAACACTGCATTCCTACCATAACATAAACCGTACAGCTTATTTTCCTGTGTATCTACAGAAATAAATACAAAGTGCCCATAGCATGAATATGCAAGGAAACATATCTACACATTTGTTTGTTCTTGGCTTATTAGAGGAGGACAGGTGCATTTGAATGGTATTTGGGTCGCAGAACATTACAGTTCTACATCAGTAATGGCATTACTACCTATTCTACCAATTGAATAGGTACTTGTCACAGCACCAGTAGCTAACATGTACAAGAACTGATCTTTTTTGAATACGGTACCAATAATAATTTGAAATTCAAGGAAGGGGAAAATATTAAAGCTTCAACACGTTGTCAAGAATCATGACATTTTTAATCTACCGCAATGTAAAATGAATTATTAACACACCTCAAGAACTTGAGTACACATATGCAATAGGCTCATGGTACTGGACGTATCTCTGCAAGATGTAATCAAGTTGAAAATATTACGGAAACATAGACTCTTACCTGGTCATTTCTAAGAAGAGTAGGCCTAATTGCCACATTCTTCGGCTATTTCGAGAACAGCAATTTACGATTTGTTTGTTCCCAGAATTTGGTAGACCTACCTGTGGGATAAATAATAGTGAAAGTTAATTAATATGTCAAGTGGAATGTCACCTGTACACTGCGTCTAATATAAATTCAAAACTAGGCTACGGTATATTTTACACACGCAGAAACAAGTTTTTACTTAAATTCTTAAAATAAGTGTACTTACTTGGCGTAGCAGAAGAAGAACTGTTCACTTCTCATTACCACGAAGACAATTTGTTATAAGAAAGATGAGATAGAACACAACATTAGCTTATTTAGCTTATTTGTATACGGCCAATATTATTACATACAACACATAAACAGTGCCGCCAACCCAGTAGAAATAATGTTTATTTAATGATAAGTGCCGTAATTATCGTCTGTGAGCAAGATAATTGCAAGGAAATGTCAATTAGGAATTATGTGTATATTTATTGACTAAATATAGTGATATGTTTGCAATTTGATTACAACGTTGTATCATGCATATGTTGGCAACACGATATACACTATATACAGCGCTCCATACGACTGGCACGTGCTACTACACCGATGGTGCCAAATGATCCCTATCTGGTTGACACCCCCTGCATAAGTGTTATGGCAATTATGGCACGGCTGACAACTACCGCCGGTAATATTGGAACCATTAGCTTAGAACTAGGTGTAGTAATACACTCCCTGCTATAGTAAAGCCATCATTACTTCCAACTTGACGTTTCAGTGTTACCCAAGAGTTATCTAGCGGTCAGAAGGAAAATCACTTGAACTAGACAATCACAAACAGCCATTCGAATCGATATATCACGACAAATTGAGTTCCATTCGCGATCTCGTGATTTAGCGAACGAAACTTTAGCCTAGCACTGAAACGTCAAGTCGGAAGTAATGATGGCTTTACTAGAGCAGTAAGGGATAAAAAGTTGCATGCTGTCAAACACAATCCTTCCTGTTGCTGATGGCAATCTTGGGAGAAGCACATGTTTCATTTCCCATCTGAGCGTCTTCAAACTCGAAGCCTCGACCAAAAAGAGCGTATTTTTCCTGACGCCATGTATGAAGCGTTGTTGCCTAATTTAATATTTGGCGTTCAAGTGACTTCGTAGCGTCTCACCTAAGACATTGACCCCAATGAACATCCAAAGAACCTGGTGTAAGGAGATGTTAGTAACCATGGAATGACGAGAAGCGGAAAGCAACTAGTACTCGCCACTCATTGACCACAACTCCTTGTGCACCCCTGAATTTTACACACTCATCAAAAATTACTTTTGTTCACTCCAGTTTAGTAAAATGTGTTGACCAAAATTGTATTTGAAAATTATTAAAGTGTGGCCCTAAACAGTGAAAACAATCAAATAATATTTGCGACATATAAACTACTCTAACGTGACTTCAAGCGTTGATGGCCAATGCGACATTCCCATCTAGTAGGCCGATTGTAAAATTTGGACAGTTTCACGATGTATTAGAGGTACTTTAGAAATCTAGCATTCATAGTGATCACTACAATATGAGACAAACGCTGGATGAGCCCTTCAACAATATCCTCAACTCATGTATATGTGCAGAAATGTATCATTCGTAGTGATCACTACAATGTTTGGCAAAGGATGGATGAGCTCTTCAACAAAGTCATGAACCCATGTACACGTGCAGAAAGCATTCATAGTGATCATTACTATGTTTGACACACTTTTGATAAGCCCCTTCACCAATAATTCAAATATTGATTTGGTATTTCTGAGTTTAAGGATGGTTATTTTGGTTTATAATTCGCTCATTTACTATATCAGGCAGTGGGTTCATTTCACTTATCATTCTATTTGTAATCATCATAAGCCAAGAACCGATTTTTAATGAATAACTTGGAGTTGTAGAAAGGACTCGTTGATAAAATGAAAAAATGGGCACTTTGCAAATTTTTTTTAAACATTGTGCACTTAACCACCATAGCGCATGATTGATATAAATATGAATATCTCTGGAACCATGCACTTGACGTTCATGAAACTTTAACTGCTTAGAGCATACGTGTGTAGTAATAGGCGAATGAATTCACAGAGTCCTGATCTGAATAATTATTATCGTTGCGAGTGTAAACATGTATGTATTGGTGCATTATTTCTAAGACCATTGATGCTATTAAGCCAAAATTCAGTTTCCATCTTTCATAGTGTCTATATTGTAATCCTAACTTACAAAATGATAACAATTTCTGCATACGCAATTTTAGGAAAGGAATCAATTTTAAAAAATGAGCCTTTCATTTAAAATATTTTTGTTTCCAGTGTTTAGACCTTATTAAATAGTTTTAAAAGTTTAAAGCATTTTACATACATAGTAGAACTTAAGTTGAAAATTTCATGTCAATGGTGCTGTAACTTCCATAGATAATGCACCTTTTGTACGAAAAAAAACAACAAAACATTATTAGTGACAAAATGAGTACAAAGTGAAGTCGTTTGCTTTCTTCTAAAACAGTGGTGGCCAACTTTGTATGGACTGAGGGCCACATTACTGAAAGAAACATGTCGGCAGGCCAAAACTCCCAATTTATTCAAATCTGACGTTATGATTTTAAAGGTAGGAATAAAAAATATATGATTTACGTATGCTGAAATCTTGCGGGCAATATTTATATCATAAAAACACAAACACTTTATTTTAATGCAAACATTGTGTTTTTTTAAATTTTTGTGACTAAGACTTGAAGTCTACTTTCATGTGTGACGTAGCAATCTTAGTGCATGGTACAATAGACGTCGTGCGAATGGCGACATTTTAGCTGCTGGAGCCCCTAACGGCAACTCGCTCACTGAGTCCGTAGGAATAGTGTGTGTGATGTCTTGTGCTGGAGAACCGAGTAGGACAGTAAAGTAAGTTTATTGGTGAAATGTCGTCATCCATGGAAATTTATCAGGGTTTAGGGAATATTCCGAGGGATAGGCTACGTCGTATTTCACAGCCTCTCAAGTTAAGAAAGGTGGATAGCTCATTGTGAAATAAAATTTGGGAGAAGACATACCGTAATTATACAGTTTGTGTTCGCGAGATACTAGTATTAATCAACAATCTCATGCTGTAAAATTTGAGTTGCAGTGCCTTACTTTTTGCACTGTTAATCATATATATTAATTTAGAATCGTATTTTCAACGTACAACTTTACTTTCCTCTTTCCCATTTTTTAAAATATTTATTTAACAGATTAATTGCAATAAGAAATATTAATCCCCTGAGAGTGGATGTAAACCATGTCTTTCAAAATTTAATCCATTGTTGGTTTCAACATGTTCTAAACACTACGAGAGAGTTTATTTGAAGTCTCCCTTCCTGCAACAATGGGAAAAACCTAAAAGAACGTTGCCGTGGAATATTGTAAACGAAAGGGTCTAAGGGTTAGACTAGGGTACACTCCGACTTGTGAGGCTACATGTATGGCCGTTTGACTGCAATACAACAAATAAAAACAAGAAGTTCCGTGACGAACTAAAGAGCCTACTTTTCTTAAAATTTAAGATTCATGCCAATGATTAATCGATATGTATCTATCTAGAATAATGACGAAATTAAGTTGGTAATATCGAAATTTCTAATTAGTTCGAAATACGGTATACCTGGCATAATGTAGCCTAATAGAGCACTACAGTTGGCAGCCTTGGTGACTGAATATATTCTTAGTTCCATCTCTTAAGGTACAGAATACAAAATTTTGTTGGAGTCCAATGAATAGCATGGACGTTACATGCAGTTAAACATTGGATCTAACAGCGCGCGTAAAATCATGTTGGCAACAGTGTCATGCATGTATTGGTCAGAAATAATCTGAATTAATATGATATATTGTTGTGCCAATTTTGAATGAAATCCATTAGTTAGTATAGAAGTTACATGCATTTTAAAATTGGACCTATCAGCAGGCTTAGAATCATGTTGGCAGCACTGACGTATATTAGTTACTCCAAAGTAATCTAGAATGCCAGGTACTATACGTGTGCAAAGTTTAGAGCTATTGGCTTGCATTCTTTCTGATATATTGATATTAGGGTAACAAAAATAGAGACAGCATTTATTAACAGTTGGCAGCCCTGGTTGCTCTTAAGAATACGCATAGTCATAGCTGTTATGGTACACATAGCACATACGAAATTTGGTTGAAATCCAAATGATAGTATGGAAGTTACATGTATTTAAAGTTGGACCTCTCAGCAGGCTTAGAATCATGTTGGTAACACTGACGTATATAAGTTACTCCAAATTAATATAGAATGTCATGTACTATACGTGTGCATAGTTTAAAGCTGTCGGCTTGCATACTTTCTCATATATATTGGTATTTTGATAAAAGAAATTAAGAACATTTTTTAACAGTTGGCAGCAATGGTGGTTCATAAGAATACGTTCAGTCATATCTGGTTATGTACACATACAACATACGAAATTTGGTTGAATTCCAATTGATAGTATAGAAGTTATATGCACAATCAGACCCACGCCGACTTTCTGGCTACCCATACTTAGCCACATACAACCTCCATCTCTGCGTCGGAAAAATGCACTATTACGCGAGTATAAAAAGCTGTACAAAAATCCACACCTTGCTGTGCATGAAGACATACCAAACATCGGAAGAGGTAGGCTTCGCTCTCGTCATCCACCCCTTGAAACCGCGAGAACTTTAGATGCCAACAACTTTAATACTGATGACTGCTGGAGGCAATCATGGCAGACTAACGCAACAGCAGAGCAATTGAAGATGCCGTGCATATCAACGAAGCCACCCGATTTTGAATTACCACGCAAGGACTGGTCAATACTTAATAGAATAAGAACCAACACTGGAAGATGTGCAGACCTTATGTACAAGTGGAAGGAAAGAGTCTCTCCAAGCTGTGACTGTGGTGCTGAAAAGCAGACGGTCTTCCATGTTGTGCACGAATGTCCCTTAAGAGCTTTCGCTGGCGACCAATCAGAGTTCCTGCTGATGACGGAGGGATCACTGGACTATATTCATGGACTTGATATTAGTTCGTAGTCTGTTATAATTATCTTTATGATTGTAATATTTTTAACTGTACATTTTGTGATGTAGCCATACGCTAAATAAATAAATATATGCATTTAAATATTGGACCTATCAGTAGGCTTATAATCATTTTGGCAACACTGCCATGTATGGCCTTCTGGAAATTAAACTGCAATATTATTATCTATATGTGTGCCGATTTTGAAATAGCTCCCATTCATACCTTCCAAGATATCCAACATGGAGCTCAAATTTCAATTGCGATTTTTCAGCAGTTGGTAGCACTGACATCATTTTCAAATATGGCCGTGAGATATTCAGATATTTACTCCTACCAAATTTTATTTCGATTGCTCCAGCCGTTTAGGAGTTGATAGGGGGGGGGGTGGACACACAGACAGACAGACAGACAGACAGGCACACATTTTCCCGGATCGATCTCATAAGACTACTTTTTCCTCATTTTTGCAAAATGTGAAAAGTAGGCTAATAAAGCTGAGAGGAGGATGGTTCAATTCCCACCTCAGGTATCCTATAGACCAAGTTGTTTTTCTTGGTTTCCCCAGGAAAATACCGAGATGATTCCTAGTAACTTAGGCTTTTAAACAATTTCTACACACATGCAAGTACATTGGCACAAATAATGAACAGGACACTTCAGGAGTTGTTTACTGCTCGAATACTGCGAAGGGAGCTGGATTTCAAAAAGAACAACCTTGATGCTACTGCAACCCGGACAGAATATTGCTATAGGAGAATAGGACAGGACAGGACTGTTTCTTATGGGGATTGGTTGCCCTTATTCATGTTATGATTGATGACAACACGTCTAATGTTAGCTGTGGTGGTGACATCAAGCTAACCTCAGTCTTATCACTATTTATGGTCATGATTTCAGGACTGTCGCTTATGGAGATTGGTTGCACTTATTCATGTTGTGATTGATGACAACACGAGCAATGTTAGCTGTGGTGGTGACAACAAGCTTACCTCAGTCTTATCACTATTTATGGCCATGATGTCAGGACTGTCTCTAATGGAGATTGGTTACCCTTATTCATGTTGTGATTGATGACAACTTGTGCAATGTTAGCTGTGGTGGTGACATCAAGCTCACTATTTATCGTCATGATATTTTTCGATATACTCGCGGTACATAATAATCCATATTTAAACAAACTTCCCTCACTTCCCTCATTTTCATGAAACAGTGAATCTTCCTCAGCGGCTACAAATAGTAGGACGTGGGTTTGTGACCACCGGACACCAGGTGAGCATCGCATTACTTCCACTTGTGCTGGGATACTCTCTTTCATCTTTCATTTCAACCTCTCTTCGCGCAGTTAATCTGCTACCCTCCCCTCGTTCACGCTGTTCTGATTAGTTTGGTTCATATAAGACAGTGCCTGGGTCTGTCAGGACCTCTTGTCGGTGTTCTATTTATAAAAAAAAAAGCCGACTACATATACCACAATTAAGGGGGCGTTCCTTCTACGAATGTACTGTTTTTTGTTTCTGAATACGAAGAATTACGCTCCAGGTGGACATTTCTGTATGTGTAGTTACATTCAACCGCAGAACGATTTGCTCTACTCTCTGTAGAACTTTTACTACCTTGAACTTGAAATCTTTCCGCAACATGATATAATCACGTTACTCCACTCACACACACAAGTCCTACCGAATATTTGAGTGGCTTGCCGCCAGAGCGCAGCAACGTTCATTCGCACGAGGTCCATGCAGAGTCAGTCATACGACTTCTCATCTTGGACTTAATATGTTTCATAGCTCAAAATGTAACCTTACATATGTATGTGTTCCCAAAAATTGAGCACTGCTTTAGGGCCCTGATCCTCGAGACAGCAATTTCCAGTACTCACACCAGTTGCTGCTGTGTTAATGTGTTGTTGAGAGATGGGTCACACTGTAACTCACACAACTCAAACTGCAATTGTTCAGCTTGAGGTTCCAGTGCACTCTTCCATTTCTTGTCACAGCTTCTCAAAATCTTGAAATTGGTGGTCAAATTCAGATAGCAATAACTCAATATGTTCAATGTACTTATCAAACGCAACTTCCTATTTTCTGGATAGTTTTTCACAACATGGAAAATGGAACAGCTCATTCTTAGTTAATGCTGATTTAAAGAGTTGTAACTTCCTCTTAATACCATCAAACATATCCCATCATTTCAGAAATGTCTGTGAGTTTATGTTGGAGATCAGCTGAGTTAGGAACATGCTGTTGTAGGAAGGCAAGTATTTCATGCCTCAGTTCCCAAAATATTTCTAAACATTTCCCCGCACTAAGCCACCTTATGTCAGAATGAGGCAGCAAGTCCCCGTAAGCACTGTCTAGTTCTTTTAACAAAGAAATGTATTTCCTATGAGTTAAAGACCTGCTTCCCCCTCTTATTATGTTTGTGTTTTTTTGTCACAGTCGCTATAGTGTCACATAATTTAACACATTTTCCACACAGGGCCTCTTGATTGACAATGCACTGGAAATCTGGCACATTAACTTGCTTTTGTTTTAAAATACCGATGAAACCATTGCCTTAGCACCATCTGTAACTACAGCAGCCACCTTATTAAATCCGCCATACACTTCTACAGCTGACTACACTGCAGAAATTTTGTTATGTCCTTTACTTGTCCCATGCAATGAGCACACTTTCAGCAATCCTTCCATGACGGTGACGGTAAAGCCAATCTGAATTAACTTTGTAAAATCCAAGAGCGGATTTGTGTCTGTTATGTCCACACTCTCCACCAATTAGTGAGAAATACGGACAGTTCTCAATGATTGATTTCAGGTTAGCAGACAAATGAGTACGGTACTGATGTCTTCTATTCTTCTTGTTACAGTTTATTTCGAAAGTGGTACAGGCTGGAATTATTTTAAAACTTTTATCTTCTTTGAAGGCCTCTGCCATTCTTAGATAACATTGTTTAACGATCTCGCCATCCGCGAATGACTTCTTAGCTTTGGAGAGCTCATAACTGACCATATAGGAAGCTAAAACACCCAATTCCTGTATTTTAGTCACATTACTAAATAACTTTTTTTTTGTTATCTTCTTTCTCAGCTGCTCAACCACTATTTTACGAGATTCACGGAAGTGTTTTTCATATTTCTCCCGGTGATTTGTCATATAATGTATTTTGAGGGTATGTTCGTTCAACGCCGCTATCACTTGTAGACACACCAAACATTTGGGTTTGTTGTCTTTTGAAAGTGTAAAAAGATAATCCAACTCCCATTCTGGTTTGAACGTACGGTTTTCAGTGTCCACTTTTCTACGATTTTGCTTGGCTTCCTCGATCCAAACTTTAACCCACCTTCTACCCAGCGGAAGAAAATGGAATTACTAGTCGTGTACCTACCTACAGGAAGAACGTGAAATTACTTCAATATAATGTTAGCAGTTAGTATGAAAGCACAGTATCGGGCAGCTAGGTGTCGTTGACGGTAGCATTTGGTAGCAAAAGTCGGAACCACTTGAAATTGATCGTTTGCAGTCCTTACCTCACCTGAATTACAGATAACACACACTAATACAGCCATCACAATGAACAACGGTTATCAGAAAGATTCTACACACAACCAAAGGACACGGAGCTACATGACCAGGTTGTCGCAGCCCCTAAACTGAGTAACCAACCAACCATAGTATCGGGTGGTGAGGCGGGAAGTTTGGAAAAGAAATGGAAATATATTATAAACAGGGAATATTACTGGGGCCGCTCAAAATGGCTTGGCGGGCCGGGGCCCGCGAGTTGGCCACCACTGTTCAAAAACATCCCAGACATGTAGTCTCCTGCTCCTGCCTCTTTCTCCTCGTCTTGGTAAGTCATCCCCCTTCTTCTTTTCTTTATTCCTAGTCCATTTTAATGATTGTGTACCCATATTCCCAATTAGTACACTTCCACTAGCAATATCAATAAGACTATGCAGCAAAAGCGATCACATGAAAAGCACATGCCATATGAGCTCTCATAAATAAATATTCAGTAGCACAGAACATAAAGCCTCATCTCCAAGAGTATACTGGTTCTATCTACTGGCCAAATTAGGCTACCAACTACTGTCAAGCATAGAGAAGCGGTCAATTTGAATCCAGATAATAATTACAAAATCCCGCGAAAGCTGAGAGAAGAGGGACTTTTAAACGCCTCGCCTACCTTACAGATGAACTAAGAGCCATAACAATTAATAGTACATTATGCAACGAGTCTATAATGGCAATAATTAAGGCACGAGTATGTTTATAAAACGAGCGTAAGCGTCTTAATTACCATTATAGGCGAGTTGCATACGACTGTTTATGTTCGACGATAATTATAACTTTATTATATGTTTTAACATAAATATTCATAAATATCTGTTGAGATTCAGTCACTTGAATTTTGTGATCGGAGTGCAAGTGTTGGGTTTGATATCACTGTTTTCCAAGTTCTCTGACCGACCGACGCATGCGCTCTGTCTGCTTGGCAATGTCATATGATTACAGGCTGCCGAACACCGATGAGCAGCAGCATTCAGTCAAACTGTCACCGAAGTCGTTTGAAAGCAATGCGCTGTGTAGAAATTGGTGTTGGGGATATTAAGGTACAGTGCTATTTCTTGTCTCATATTCGCCAGTTTATTTACGCGAACATATGGACGGTGCACTTTCCATGTCGGTAATTTATATAGAAGGATGCTGTGTTCATGTCCGACATGTTGGATTTTGAGCGCATGCGCGAAGGTATCCTTACCTAATTGGTCAATGAATGAGCTCTGATTGGCTGGAGAAACTGTATCATAATGGAAAACAGTACTATAATGACCATCATTTTGATACAGTTTTCTGACGTATAATATTCACATTTCGACATCGTCGAACATAAACTAGGGAGATATTATCATGAAACAAGTTGATTTTGATAAAGCAATAAAGTGGCCTATAAATGAGCAAAAAAGGAACATTGGATATTTTTTTGGTTAACGCCCTATTTATGATCAAAACTGCAATTAAACGTTTATCATTTATTTTATATATAAAATAATATAGAATACATAATAATACATAAAATACTGTACACAAAGTCTATGAATCACCAATATGGCGATTATCTTCTCCCTCCATTGAAGCACCGTGTTCTTATGATGCAAAGTCCATTCACAACTATCATTACTGTCACTGCAGCTTTTTGCTCTTTCTGTACGAGCGGATGTAGAACATGCCAAAGAGGTACATGAAGTTGAGCTGGTTGACACACAGAAGAATACTGATGGTTCTTGGATAGTTACACCCTCCGAATATCAGGGGCTGAACATTGTGAATGAAGATCATGGTAAATTGGACCTGAAAAATAAGAAACACATAGTTTAGTTTATTTACGCATCTCAAGAAACTCCAAACCCCTGTGGCACTACAGCCCATGAAGAGTCTAGGCCTACCAAGCAAGCGCTGCCCAGCCATTTGACCTGCAGATTATGGGGTAACGCGTGTTCACCACCGCGTCGGGACCTATCAACCGTTAATGTTTGTCTCCGAGACCAAGACGCTGCCTCACTGTGAGACAGCTACTCGTTTGTCCTCACGAGAGCTGAGTGCACCCCGTTCAAGTCCTCACGCCAGTTTCTGAAATCTCTGACGGAGCTGGGAATCGAACCTGAGGCCTCCATCAGGTGCGCTACCCAAACACCACGCATCTGAATATATTGTGGATACAATTTCTTCAAATATATACAAACATTATAAGATAATAGTAGCTACACTCGTTAACGCGCAGCAGTCTGTGAACTCGATAGACGTGGGTTCATACCCTACCACCTTGAATTGTTTTTCCGTGATTTCGCATTTTCAGCTCCAGGCATATGCCGGGACGGTACCTTCTATCAGGCCACGGCCCCTTCCGTCCTTCTCCTTGCCTAGTTCCCTTCATCTTTCTTCATTTCAACGTGCATTAACTCCTCTCTTGAGTTTGGTGTCAGGAAGGGCATCCAGCCGTAAGAAAGAAAACGCCACATTGACTTTTATCGTATCTCATCCCCGATCCTGTTGAAATCGGGAGTTATAAGAGGTAGACATATAAAAAGATAATGCTAAATTTAGAGCAGTGGATACAAAATGTATATACGAGCCAAAATAGTCTACTGTACAAGTGCCACTTCAAAATACTCTCAACAAATCCTTGAAAATGCTAGCCGTACTTGTTGGAGAAACGTCAGATACCAAGAAACGTTTTAAGCAGCCTAACTACCCAAAAACCGTTCTGAAGATGAATATTAGTAACTAACATTTGTAATAAAATCTTATTTAAAGGTTAACCCTTATATCTAGGTAGTGTGATGGGGTGGGGGGAAGGAGCTTCAGCTAAAAATGCCACGAGCCGATCTATCGGCTCCGTTTCTATCATTTCAAATGATCTTGTCGACTTCATCGTTATGCTCTGGTCTACCGTTATGCGTTACGGTTACGGAGAGGAAATGTAGGCTATTAAGGTTGCACTTGAGCGTATGACGTCATCGTATTGTTCAGTGCATATGCACCGAGTCTGATTTTACTCCTGGGCTATGGCGTTATGCGATACGGAGACGGAGAGCGTATGACGTCATCATGTTGTTCAGTGCATATGCACCGAGTCTAAGTTTACTCCTGGGCTATGGCGTTATGCAATACGGAGACGGAGAGAGTATAACGTCATCATTTTATTCAGTGCATATGCACCGAGTCTGAGTTTACTCCTGGGCTATGGCGTTATGCAATACGGAAACGGAGAGAGTATAACGTCATCATGTTATTCAATGCATATGCACCGAGTCTGAGTTTACTCCTGGGCTATGGCGTTATGCAATACGGAGACGGAGAGAGTATAACGTCATCATGTTATTCAGTGCATATGCACCGAGTCTGAGTTTACTCCTGGGCTATGGCGTTATGCGTTACAGAGACGGAGAGCGCGTGACGTCATCATGTTATTCAGTGCATATGCACCGAGTCTGAGTTTACTCCTGGGCTATGGCGTTATGCAATACGGAGACGGAGAGAGTATAACGTCATCATGTTATTCAGTGCATATGCACCGAGTCTGAGTTTACTCCTGGGCTATGGCGTTATGCGTTACAGAGACGGAGAGCGCGTGACGTCATGCAGCAGAGTGCACCTCCCGCTCACCGTTCCCCGCGCGGGAAGCCCTCCTGCCTTTCTAACATGTGTAGCATTTGTAGCATGCGCCATTTGAAATGATATAAAGTCTAGTATCTCAGACTGACTGTATCTTTTTACATTACACTACATTACATTATGCGAAACGGCCAAAACTAAGGACCACGCAATTTCATTTCTTTCTTCCTTTCTCTTCCTCCACACTTCCTTCATTCTTTCAGAGTGTTGCGCCTTTCTCTCTGCTGTCCATCTTCCTCTCCAGCGTTTTCTCTTTTCTCCCACAAGAACCTTTATGTTCGAAAGTATTTCCCTGAATTGCGTTCTGTCTCGACAGTCGCCATCTGTAATTCCTAACCTCCGGAGTTCTTCCTTCATCTGTTTGGTGCTATCACTGTTGTAACCAAAACGACTGGCTGCGTGGATCAGCGGTAACGCTCTCGCCTGCTGATCCCAAGATAGCGGGATCGAATCCCGGAGCAGTCAGTTGCTATTTGAGGGTGCGCAAATGCCAGTGAGCCATGTCAGTAAATTGACTGGAACGTTAAAGATCCCCTTCACTGTAAAATTCCGGCACCCCGGTGCAGCGTCTCTAAAAGCCGCAGTAGTTATAAGGGGCGTAAAACCAGTAACATTATTATTATTATCATTATTATACAGTGTAACTTGGATAATTCGAACCTCAAGGGACCATAATAAAATTCGAATTATCCAAAAATTCGAATTAAGAAAGTTCTTTGAAAAGGGTAGAGAAAATATTCAAATTTTAAGTTCTCATCCAAGAACCTTTCTTAAACATAATATTACCTTACCTCAAAAGTTTCAAATGATAAAATAAAACCAAAATGTACTATTCACCTATTTAACGATAGTAGTAATCCAGCAACCTAATTAAGTCTTAGAGAAATCTCTGTTTTTCAAAAAAGTTTGAGATTTTTACCTGTTTCCTACAATTAAGTCTCACGGCCATCACAAAAGAATCTAACAAATTTAAGGAACGGAAAACAGAATCACTTACGCTATTTCTACTAAAAAGAAACCGCCATAGTTCTGTGATGTGGTTTGTTACTTGGGCTGCACTCGGAACAGATTTTTCGGAACCTCCTCCACGAGTTCATCGCCAGATGCGACGTCACTGTTTGTCGTCCGATCGGCTTTTTACACGTATAAACTTCGAATTATCCAAAATATAATTCGAATTAACCACGATTTGTTAGCATTGATTGTATATAAAATGCTGGGGACCAAGAGAAAAATTCGAATTGAAGAAAATTTCGAATTATAGAAGTTCGAATTAGCCACGTTCCACTGTATTATGTAACCAAGACAACGCGGGAATAATTCTCTGTCTGGATATATCGATTTATTTAAGTTCCGTGAATAGTTTGATTCATAATAAGTATTCTTTGAAGATGTTGCAGTCAGTTGACTTTTCGTGTAAGCGGTATTTTAAAGTTGGGTCTTGATCAGAGCTAATTACGATAATTGGTGATAAATATGGCTTGCTCTTTGAACGAAGAGGATATAATGTAAGGTTTTAACTTTGAGTGAATTGTATGAGAGTACATTTTTGACTGATGACGAAGACTTTGAAAAATCTCCAATAGACTACACATTTAAAAAGAAAATTAAGTATTTTTATTGAAACTAATTTTTAATTATTTAGTATCTAAAACCTTCTACAGGAAAATATCTACATTTTTTTTTAAATTAGGTTGGAGATAATTTTTATAAAAAAGTTATAATTTCAAGATTTTTTTTTCCATTTTAACATAACTACTGATAATAGCTTGGCATCAATAAGGTTAATATTGGCAACACTGTAGAGCTCCTCTGATAAGCCTCTTGTGATATTTCATTCGTGAAAGTTTGCACATTTACAGATTTTCAGGGAATGAAAATATCACCTTTTCAAGAAAAGATATTCTGTTTCTATAAATTCCTTATTGCGAAAATTGGAGCCTTTGGCTATTAGGGGGTGTAATCTACAGAAAGTACAAGGTATTTAGATCCAAGTTATTATTGCCGTTATTGGAGTCTTCAGTTCTTTTACTGGGTTGATGCAACCCCCCATGTCTCCCTATCCTGAACTAATCGATTCATCTCTACTTAGCTACCACACCTTACATCCCAAACAAAGTAGCATATTCTAACCTTGGTCTGCCCCTACAGGTCTTGTCCTGGACACTTCCTTCCATAACTATTAGTTAGTATGTGTCCTACCAACGTATCTCCTCTCTTCATTAGCAATCGCCAGAATCTCTCCTCTCCCACCTGCTCATTTGTTGCCCTATCTACCCATCTAATCTTCACCGTTCGCCTGTAGGTAGATGTCATTAGAAAGCTAACTATTGCAAATTAAATAGTTCTATTCTCATCTTTTCCGCTGCGCCAACAGTCCAAGTTTCACTTCCAGAGAGCGCCACTCTCCAGACAAAGGCTTTCAAAAATGACTTCCTAATACCTAAGCTACAGTTAACAGTTTACTCACTGCTTCGTCCATCACGGTTATTTAGCTTCCTAAGTAGCTGAAGTCTCCTGTTTCCTTTAGCTTCTCACCGCCAATTTGACGTCCATAGGGGTTTCTGATTTCTTTCGGCTGCATTCCAATATTTTTGTTTTACATTTTATAATTTTCTTCATGAACTCTTTGCTCAAGACGGAGTTAGAAAATTAAAATATCTGTCCCACGCGTGACTCGAACCCATCATCTCTAACCTTGTTCGCCGTTGCTCCGACCACTACTCTGTTTAAATAAAAGACTTAATAATCGAAAGGGGATCTTAGCAAGCCAGTAAATCTACTCGCATTTACACACTCTCGAATGCCAACTGACTGCACCAACTGACTGTTAAAGATCCCCTTCGGGGCAAAATTCCGACACCCTATCGTCTCTATGAGCCACAGTAGTAAAGAGGGACGTAAACCCATAACATTATTATTATTATTATTATTATTATTATTATTATTATTATTATTATTATTATTATTATGGTGTTTTAAAGCGATTTTCAGTGTTGTCTTAGTAATCGAAATTTGTTATTTTTCAGTAGGTCAACATGATTGAACCCAATTGTGATGGGTTATTCCCTAATACTAAAAAGAAACATAAGATTAATACTTATATTTACATCTATTTATTAATGTCGTGTATTGTTTTCAGGATTAGGAAACAACCCATCACAATTGGGTACAATCGTGTTGACCTACTGATAAACATCAATAATTATTATTATTATCGTAATCCTCTCGCCCCCATGGCTAAGTTTCTGTGCAGAAACGAATCGAACATCAGCTGCCGTAACTGATCTCTGTCGGTGGAACTGAGAACCAAGAGCTGGAAACTCGCTTGAAGAGCGACGACTAGCTCTACCTGGTGAGCATTCAGTGAAACACGACGACCTTTTCCACGGCCGACTGAATGCGCTCAAGAGCGCAGCTCGTATTCAGTCGGCCGTGCCTTTTCACTAGTGTTGCCAACAGTGGTTGCCAAGGTAATCTGTGGTGTTGCCAACTTATATCTACTGGAAATCGTTAGTGAGCAGTCAAACGTCACTGGATTCCTCGATTAACAACAGAGAAACAAATAATTATGTTGTTAAAGGGACTTCGTTTTGTCTCCAAATCCAGGGTTAAACAAGGATGCGATGTTCGGATGGTTGTTGATTCTTTTAGGAGCCTATCGACATCAAGGTCATGTAGTCCGACGTACCTGGGTGTGTGTAGAACTTGCCTGATAACCTGTGTCACTGTGATGTCTGTACTTTTGTGGGCAGTTTGTAATTGAGGAAGGATTTGGGTAAGATGCGGCCGTAGCCTTTAGTTAGGTACCATCGCGGCATTTGTCTGAAATAGAAGTGGGAAACCACGGAAAATCACTTCCAGGGTGGCCTCTTCTCAGTTTTGCCTTACGTGACTGAGTGTACCACATTTCAATTCTCGGACCCGAATAGCATTTCTTGGCAGAGCCGGGAATCGAACCCGGGCTCCGCGTTTACAGCCAAGAATACTAGGTACTACGCAACGAGGCGGACGATGTTCGGAAGGGCTTACTCATTAATTTTTTGGACGAATAGGTCCTTGGAAGATGTTAGTAATTTTTACTACGGCAACACCGCACCCGTTCACTCAATTCATATTTTATGAAATACTAGCAATACCCGTCGCGGCTTCACCCACGAAAATTGTAGTTGTAAAGAGTACACTTAGCAACGTCTCAATCCTGAATGCTATGCTTGATTTATCGTTTAATTTTGAATAATATTGATAATAATTTGTTAAAGACCGTGAACAATCAGACAATAAAGACAACATAGCACAACAATGGCACATAAATATCAAAATCTCCCCATCGTCACGTCGCATCGCATGTATAAAATTCGACTCAAAATCACAACACGGTTTCCGACCACAAACGTAAATAGGAAATAAGTGAGATACAGTATAATAAACACACTGACTAAACACAAAATCCATGTACCTACATTCCTATGAAAAAGAGTACACATCATAAAATTACACAAGTAAAAATCCTCTACGCTCACATTTTCCCCCTTTCACCTCATAATATACACCACATCGAAAAACCCTTTGACACATGTGTGTTTTTTTTTTAAATCAATAGTTAATATGCCAAATATCACATCCCCAAATGAAACCACTCGTGAGATATTGTTATTCAATGAAATGCAGGTTTTAACACCCTTGACACCCCCTTTAGAACCTGAATATCCAAAAATCCTTCCTTAGTAGACGTTTTCGACGTACAACAAACATATACCCAACATTTCATGTTTCTAACTTTAATAGTTTTGGTTGGTCGATGAGAGTGAATATCCAAAAATCCTTCCTTAATGGGCGCTTTTGACATACAACGAACATATCCCCAAACTTTCATGTTTCTAACTTCAATAATTTTGGCTGGGCGATGATGAGTGAGTGAGTCAGTCAGGACATTTTATTTCATTTATTTTTCAGAATTTCACCCCTCTCCATGAACCCCTTAAATTGGATTTATGAAAAAAAAAAACGGTCGAACACATATTTACTTATGTTTAAGCTTTCTTTTCCGCCTGAGTCTGATGAGTGAGTGAGTCAGTCAATCAGTAAGGACACTTCCTTTCCTGTTTTTTTTTCCACAGAATTTCATCCCTCCCCATGGGCCCCTTAAATTGGATTTATGAAGAAACGGCCGATCACCTATTTACTTATTTTTAGCCTATATTCATTTTATGAAAAAATAGGCTTATGAGATTACCTTTTGTCCGTGTGTGTGTGTGCATGTGTGTGTGTCTGTGTGTCTGTGTGTCTGTGTGTCTGTAAGTGTGTGTGTGTGTGTGTGTGTGTCCCTAATAACTTTTAAACGGCTGGGGCGATTTCAATGAAACTCGGTAAGGTCATAATACCATTTTGGCCGACCCCGACCGTGGCCATCAAATTTTATTACGTATCACAGCAAAAGTTTATACACATTGTAATGCATTGACATCTAATTTAGTTCAATTGTTTACATAACCTCAAGATGGTGGTTGTGCGAAATATTTTACCGAAATTCTATATCTCCGAAACTATGTCTGATATCAACATGGCGGCTGTGCGAAATATTTCGCCAGCATTCGAACTATTACTGATATAACCCTGAAATTTTGTACGGTGATAAAGGGCACTACTACATGTTCACCTATGAGACTTTTAAAAACCTGGTAACTTCAAAACCAACATGGCGGCCAGGCGAAGTTGAGACTTTTAAATAGACCATCCTCGCGATTTAACCATCCAAACGCAATGAAACTTGGTACAGCAAAATTTTATACACATTGTAATGCATTGACATCTAATTTAGTTCAATTGTTTACATAACCTCAAGATGGCGGCTGTGCGAAATATTTTACCGGCATTCTATATCTCCGAAACTATGTCTGATATCACCCTGACATTTGGTACGGTGATACAGGGCACTACTAAAAGTTTATATTTTTAAGTTTCCAAACCCTGTAGAGTACAAAATGAACATGGCGGCCAAGGGAAATTGAAATATTTTAATAGACTTTTCTCGTGATTTAACTATCTGAGTGGAGTGAAATATGGTATATTAAATGTTTATAGACTATATATTGTAATACACGGGCATCTAATTTAGTTCAATTGTTTACATAACCTCAAGATGGCGGCTGTGCAATGTTTTAAAATTAAGTTTCTATTTCTTGTGTCGTAATCATGCGATGGAAATGAAAGTTTGAATAATGAACCTATGCAATAATTTTCCTTTAATGGTATATAACTCTATGGCCTATACATATAATAATCCATTATGGCGACCATCCGAAATATTTAGACGGATCTCAATATCTACGAATCTTTTACAGCAATCAAACTCAAATTCTTTATGTTCATAGAGGCTATGAACATAAGTTCATCCATAAGACTTTCAATAATCTGGTGAGCACTGATCCAACATGGCGGCGTCGCGAAGTATAAATAGTTAAATGGACGTTTCTCGCGATTTAACCATCCGAGTGCAGTGAAACTCGGTACGGTAAATGCTTAGGCTATGCACATATTACGGAGGGCTTCAAAGCTATCTTTACTTCTAGTTATGTAAAGCACTTTGTATTATTGTCCGGCATCGAGCAACATTCTCGGATATTGTCGTTGTGATATCAGCCCGTTGATATATCATTTCAAGACCCCACGGAATGAACGAGGTAAGTACATTCTTTCCTGAAAAAAGTGTATGGCACATTCTGGTGGCAAGCCACCGTCTCTACAGATCAGTTGAAATTAATCTATATTACTATAATAAAGCTGAAGAGTTTGTTTGTTTGAGTGTTTAAACGCGCTAATCTCTGGAACTACCAGTCGGATTCAAAAAATTATTTTGTATATGATAGCCTGATTCAAGAGGAATAGTTTAGGCTGTGTAGCATTAGGCTATTTCAGGTAACCTTAAAGATTGTTTTT
This sequence comes from Meconema thalassinum, assembly GCA_946902985.2. Taxonomy (NCBI): domain Eukaryota; kingdom Metazoa; phylum Arthropoda; class Insecta; order Orthoptera; family Tettigoniidae; genus Meconema; species Meconema thalassinum. Next base: position 1,451,813,480 of record OX336388.2, on the reverse strand, counting down.
TGTTCAGAAATCGTAAGAACAAGCGTTCCAGAACAATTTCAATATTACCGAAGTCTATCGTTACCTGGCAATGAGGGCTGCATCACGTCGCCCCTACCAGGGTTCTGGTGCAGAATTACGAGCTGTTTAATTGCAGTCACGGGGAGTAATTAGTGCAAAAAGATTTCTTAGTCCCTTAAAACAGTTATCATCATGACATTCGTATGCCTCTGTATAAGGGCGATGGTGTTGGTGCAGTATACTGAGGTTATCAGCTGCAATAAGCGTTGGTGCTTTCCGATCCTTATTCTTGAGCGCTCCAGTTCTGTAGTAGTATTCATTATCATCCATAAAACAAATAAATCCACCAGGCGAAGCCGGGCACTACTGCTAGTTTCAAATAAAGCGGAATGTCACCGAGATACAGAGGTTTCTATTTTTAGTGGAAACGTCCCATATCCTCTCACTTGTTTCATAATTTAACTTTCGTTGTTAATTGTTTTACATGTACTTCCTTTATAAGAAATAAATTTGGCAAAAGAACTATATTGACCACTCTCAATTGGAGTGTTTTGAGTATTGCTTTTTAGTGTTGAAAGTTTGAAATCGGTCTCCTAAAAAATTTACAGAATGTGACTTACCCCGTTATTCCCGAGAGGCTTCATTTGTGGGTTACAGAAAGTCAAATCAACGTCTCTTAGGCCTAGACCAAAAAAAAGTGTCTGTTTTTTTGCTTAGAGCATAATATTTATGACGACGAAACTACGTGCATGGTGTGATGAGCATTCAGGATTCCTTGACAGAAAGTAAAAGTCGGAAGCAAATTAATTGTGTGAACATGCAAGACATGTTATAGGTAATGAGAGTAAAAATAGTGTGGGAAGAATTTGTTAGGAGTGATCCTTATCTGGCAAGGACTATCTCATAGGTTATCATAAGTGTTGGTTTCCCTTCATGTATGGTGTATTCGGGACGTTCCATTGTCTCTGTCAGCTAGTGTAGAAACCGAAACTCTATCTAGTGGTATTGATGGTTGTTGTTGTTGTTGTTGTTGTTCCTGTAACTGAGATGTAATTATGGCTTGTAGTCACCAAAATATCAGACGACGGATATTCCTCTACAGAGGAAAATAACCTTTATTAAAATTGAGGATTAGGTCAATATTGCCCTCATAGCCTCAATTAAGAGACTGTAATATGTCCTATACTGTATTGACCATGCAATAAATGTCACTAGCGTATTTTTAACCTATCTTCATTTCTTAAGAATAGGCTTATGAGATCACCTTTTGTCCGTGTGTCTGTGCGTGCGTGTGTGTGTGTGATGCTGTGTGTGATGGTTTTTTGTGTGTCCCCCCTAATAACTTCTAAACGGCTGGAGCGATTTCAATGGAACTCGGGAAGTTCATAGCTCTATCCTGGGCGACCCCGACCGTGCCCTTCAAATTTTGTTACATCTCACCAATCCAACATGGCGGCTGTGCGAAATATTTCACCAGAATTCAATATCTCCGAAACTATTACCTATATCACCCTAGAATTTTGTACGGTGATAAAGGGAACTACTAAAAGTACACCAATGTGGCTTTTGAAAACCTGGTAACTACAAGACCAACATGGCGGCCAAGCGAATTCGCGACATTTAAATAGACGTTCCTCGCGATTTAACCAACCAAACGCAATGAATCTAGGTACAGTATATGTTTATACACATTGTAATGCACCAACATCTAACTTCGTTTAATTGTTTACATAACTTCAAGATGGCGGCAGTGCGAAATATTTCACCAGCATTCTATATCTCTCAAACTATTACCGGTATCGCCATGAAATTTGGTACGGAGATAAAGGACACTACTGGAAGTTCATCTATGAGACTTTCAAAAACCGGAAGTACAAAACGAACATGGCGGCCAAGCGAAGTTGAAAGTTTTTAATAGATGTTTCTCATGATTTAATGATCCAAACGCAATGCAACTTCGTACAGCAAATGTATATAGACATTGTAATGCACTGGTATCTAATTTAGTTCAATTGTTTACGTAACCTCAAGATGGCGGCTGTGCGAATTTCGAAAAATAAGTTTCTATTTCTTGTGTTCTAATCATGCGATCCATATCAACATTTTCATAATGAACGTACACAATAATCATCATCTAATATTACATAACTCTATGGCCTACATATATTAAAATCCAACATGGCGACCATCTGAAATATTTAGATGGTTCTCAATATCTTTTAATCTACTACAACAATTATTCTGACTTTTTGTAAGTGTATAGAGGCTATAAGCATAAGTTCACCTATGGAAGGTTAAATAACCTGGCGAGCACAAATCCAACATGGCAGCGACGCGAAATTTAAATATTCAAATGGACGTTTCTTGCGTTTTAACCATCCGAGCGCAGTGAAACTTGATACGGTATATGCTTATACAAATCTTAATCGACTGGCATCTAATTCGTTTAAATTATTTTCATAACCACAAGATGGCGGCTGAGCGAAATTTTAAAATCCCGCTTTTATTTCTTGTGTCCTAATCATGCGATTGAAGTTTGAATAAAACACCTACCCAATATTCTTCATGTAATAGTACATAAATCTAAGGCCTATAATATAAAAATCCAACTGACAATTTGTATGTTGATAGAGGCAATTAATATTAGTAGGATATATGAAAATAGGCTATTTAGTTCTTCACGGAACTACTTGTTGAATTTTCATTTGAATTTGGAATTTATAATTTATATCAAAGTTTCAATAGATAATAGATAACAACAACAATAATTTCAAAGTTTGAAGAATAGCTGCATATATCTATAGTCGATCCTCGGAGCATATGTCGTACTTTAGAGCATACTTCTAAGAAAATATTTAGTGTTGTCTATAGTGAATTATGTTTTATTAACTTCGTGGCTTTTCTAAAGTGAGAACATGCAATTTAGGGGCCGATAACCTAGATGTTAGTCCCCTTAAAACAAAAAAATTACGAGCCTTACAGTAGTCGCATATGATGTGTAACATCTGACATAGAAGAAACCTCACGTGAAATTGTTGATACGCCGGTATTTTATACTATTATTGGCGCATATATTAATCTATTGTAAAAGTGAGTGTTTTACAGATATTGTAGTTTATAATAAGGAACTCATTTTATTAGATGACTAGCAGTAGTGCCCGGCTTCGCCCGGTGGATTTATTTGTTTTATGGATGATAATGAATACTACTACAGAACTGGCACATTATACTTAAAATAACAAAAAAAAACCAACCCCTGGCAGTATCCAGCCCATGACGGGCTAAGGCCGACCAAGCGACCGCTGCCCAGCCATTTGGCCTGCAGACATTGGGGTGACGCGTGATCAACGCGTCGGGTCCCCTCGGCCGTTAATCTTGGTATTCGTGATCGGGGCGCTGTCTCACTGTCAGACAGCTACTCAATTGTCCTCACGAGGCTGAGTGCACCCCGTTCCAACCCTCACGTCAGTTTTAAAATCCCTGACGGAGCCGGGGATCGAACCCGGGGCCTCCGGGTGAGAGGCAGGCGCGCTATCCCAACACCACGGGGCCGGCTACTTAAACTAACAGAAACCAATATTTTAAAAATATATCTTTTTGTGGTGGTGGTGGTGGTGGTTGTAGTGGGGGTGATAAGTAGTACAGTATAATGGACGTAACATTCAGGTCAATTTCCCGTAATGATAATTATGAATAGGGAAACAGCTATTTACTAGCTACTGCACTGACACATGTAATTTACAAACAAATTTCAAAAAAAAAAAAAAAAAGAGCAGTAAGTGAAACAAAAGACACTGCCTAGGGCCTATCTGGTTGTAATGAAATGCAGATTAAAGTTGAAGAAACTGAAGAAAAGTCAAAAGCCAAAAAGGTGGGCAATAGACAGACTGAAAGAGAAGGATGTAAACGAAAGATTCAAGAAGAGTATAAAGGAAGGACTAATGAAAAACCCTAAACAAACTTCAATTGCAGACGAATGGGCACTTTTGAAGAATGAAATAACAAAATCCGCAGAAGAAAACATTGGTAGGAAAGAAAGAATAGGTAGAAAACCGTGGATCACTCAGGATATACTAGAATTGATGGATGAAAGGCGGAAACACAAGAATGTAAGAGATGAAAAGGGGAAAGCAGAATACAGACGTCTGAGAAATGAGGTTAACAAGAAGTGCAAGGAAGCAAAAGAAGAATGGTTGAAAGAGAAATGTGCAGGTATAGAAAATTGTCTGAAATTAGGAAAAGTAGACACAGCTTATCGAAGGATTAAGAATACTTTTGGGGAAAAGAAGACTAAGTGCTGTAATATTAAGGACAAAAATGGAAAGCCTCTAACAGATAGGGAAGAAAAGGTTGAGAGATGGAAAGCTTACATAGAGAGTTTGTATAAGGGAAAGGAGATTGAGAATCATGTAATGGAAAGGGAGGAGGAACTTGATGAGGATGCGAAAGGAGATTTAATATTGAGATCAGAATTTGATAGAGCTTTGGAAGACTTAAGCAGGAACAAAGCACCAGGCATAGATGATATACCGATTGAGTTGCTACGCTGCATAGGAGATGAAGGTCTGATCAGGTTATTTCACTTGGTGTGTAGGATTTATGAGACAGGTGAGGTACCCCCTGATTTCAAGAAGAATGTAATCATCCCTATACCAAAGAAAGTGGGAGCTGACAGATGTGAAGATTACCGTACAATCAGCTTGATTACTCATGCTTCAAAGATCCTGTCTAGAATAATTTACAAGAGGATTGAAAGCCAGATAGAAACGGAGTTGGGTGAAGACCAATTTGGTTTCAGGAGAAATGTAGGAACAAGGGAAGCTGTACTAAGTCTTAGGCTGATTTTGGAAGGTAGAATAAGGAAAGATAAGAGAACGTTCATGGCTTTTGTAGACTTAGAAAAGGCTTTTGATAACGTTGATTGGACTAAATTGTTTGACATTTTGAAATCCATTGGAATAAAGTACAGGGATAGGAGGGTGATATACAATCTATACAGAAACCAGACAGCAGTCATTCGAGTTGAAGGACATGAGAGAGAAGCTGGTATTCAGAAAGGTGTAAGGCAAGGCTGCAACTTATCACCCATACTTTTCAATCTTTACATTGAACAAGCAATGAAGGAAATTAGAGAAAAATGTAAAGTGGGAGTGAAGATTCAAGGAGAAATAATTTCAACTCTGAGATTTGCTGATGACATCGTCATCTTGGCCGACAAGCCTGAGGATTTGAATGAGTTTTTGAATGGTATGGACTCAGTCTTACGGAAAGAATTCATGATGAAAATTAATAAATGTAAAACAAAAATACTGGAATGCAGCCGAAATAAATCAGAAACCTCTATGGAGATCAAATTGGCAGGTGAAAAGCTGAAGGAAGTAGGAGACTTCTGTTACTTAGGAAGCAGAATAACCAGTGATGGACGAAGCAAAGAGGATATAAAAAGTAGGTTGGCTCAGGCAAAGAAAGCATTTCTACAAAAAAGGAATCTGCTGACATCGAATATAGATTTAGGTATTAGGAAGTCATTTTTGAAAGCCTTTGTCTGGAGTGTGGCGCTCTATGGAAGTGAAACTTGGACTATTGGTGCAGCAGAAAAGAGGAGAATTGAAGCATTTGAAATGTGGTGTTACAGGAGAATGATGAAGATCAGATGGGTAGATAGGGTTACAAACGAAGAGGTATTAAGACGAGTGGGAGAGGAGAGATGTTTCTGGCGACTGCTAATGAAGAGAAGAGATAGGTTGGTAGGACACATACTAAGACATCCAGGAATAGCAAGCTTAGTTATGGAAGGAAGGGTCGAGGACAAGAACTGTAGGGGTAGACCAAGGTTAGAATATGTTAAACAGATTGCCTTGGATGTAGGGTGTGGTAGCTATGTAGAGATGAAACGTTTAGCTCAGGACAGGGAGGCATGGAGAGCTGCATCAAACCAGTCAAAAGGCTGAAGACTCAAACAACAACAGGGCCTATATCTCATTGGCTGTTAGAAATGTAGAGACCAATAGAGTCGTCTTCTGTCATTTTCATGATGATGACTGTTTAAAGGGGCCTAAGAAATCTTTTTGCACTAATTACCACCCCCCCCCCCCCCCCCCCGGTGACTGCAATTTATAAACAGCGCAAGATGCAACTATTTTCGCAATTCTGCACCAGAACACTGGTAGGGGTGACGTGATGCAGCCCGAACTGCCCGTCAACAACAGACTTATTAAAATACTCTTACAGTTGCACTACTACGGACATGAATGGTTCTAGGGCCTTAATACGTGGTTTTCAAGTTCAGTTTCTCTGTTATTCTAAATGAATGGAATGGGGAGCATTGTCCAAAATATCAAGTGAACAGTGTTACCAGCAGGGTTTCAAAGTGTATGTAAAATTTGGTGCAATTAAGAGAAACGGTGTAGATTTGTGATGAAGGGCCTAAATGCAGGGAATGGACGGGTCTGTCCAAAATTTCATGCAGACAGTGTTACTCGCAGGGTTCGAAAGAGTAAGTATACAAGTTGCCGTTCAGATCGGTGAAACGGTGTAGATGTGTGCCAAAGGGCATAAATGCAGGGAATGGAGTGGTCTGTCCGAAATTTCATGTAAACAGTGTTACTCGCGAGGTTCCAAAGGGTAAGTATACAACTTTTGGTTCAGATTGGTGAAAGGGTGTAGATTTGTGCCAAAGGGCCTAAATGCAGGGAATGGACTGGTGTGTCATAAATTTCATGTAGGCAGTGTTACTCGCAGGGTTCCAAAGGGTAAGTATGCAAATTTTGGTTCAGATCGGTGAAACGGTGTAGATTTGTGCCAAAGGACCGAAATGCAGGGAATGGAGTGGTCTGTCCGAAAGTTCATGCAGACTGTGTTACTCGCAGGGTTCCATAGGGTAAGTATACAAATTTTTGTTCTGATCGGCGGAACGGTGTAGATTTGTGCCAAAGGGCCTAAATGCAAGGAATGGAGTGGTCCGTCCGAAATTTCATGTAAACAGAGTTATTCGCAGGGTTCCAAAGAGTAGACTAAGTATACAAATTTTGGTTCAGATCGGGGAAAATGTGTTGATTTGAACCAAAGGGCCTAAATGCAGGAATGGACTGGACTGTCATACATTTCACGCAGACAGTGTTACCATCAGGGTTCCAAAGGGTAAGTATACAAATTTTGGTTCAGATGGGTGAAACGGTGTACGTATCACAACCATAACGCCAGCGCATGCGGATAGAGCTGTTCGGGAGCACTTGTTCTACCGACTTACTGAACAAAAATCTATCTTGAAGGTTACCTGACAGGTGTAGCCTAATGCTACATAGCCTAAACTATTCTTCTTGAATCAGGCTATCATATAAAAAAGAATTTTTCGAATCGGACTGGTAGTTCCAGGGATTAGTGCGTTTAAACACATAAACACACAAACACACAATCTCTTCAGCTTTATTATATTAGTATAGATTTATAGCTTCCACCAGCAGTAGCCTAATTAAAGAATACGATATGGATCAACTAGATTAATAGACGCGACACCGCTCATAACCTTAAATTCCTCATAAACAGGTCCTCTTCATTCACAGACCAACACGTAATTTCATATGGATTATGTTAAAATGAGTCATATTGATATGATAAATGATAAATATCGTTTAAAATGATAATCTGGTAGCAAAAATATCTACCCCGTCCGAGATACGAACCCAAGATCTCTCGATTCACAGTCATAAGCACTAACCCCACGGCTATTCCGACTACGCAAATATTGTGCACAAAATGGTGGCTTATTTCCACGTTCCAATAATACTGCATTACGGAATTAAGTTTGATTTACATTTTGCTTGTTTCGATAATGTTCCTGCGTGAAATTGAGTTTAAAATGCCTTATGAATGGGCCCTCTTGTGAGTAAAGAGAATGTATTCAGTAATAGTTCATGAAGGCTTGCTCAATTCTCGTATAACCACAACGATTATATTATTTTGATGACTGCATTACCGTTATGTGGGTTAATATTTGAATAGCCATTGTGCAGAAACGTAATACCGGCAATGCCGACTACTTACAATGTTTGATATTAAGGCATTTTACCATTTAAATACTGATACGAAGACTTCGAACATGTACCATGTCCTTTGTTTCAATCACTTGACACCAGAGTTCGCATGAGCGTTTTCCGTTCAGTATGTCATATACATTCCACGTGGCCGAGAGTACGTCACCGCGCGCTCATTGTTTCTCGTACCACTGCCAGCTGGGTCTTACCACTGCTCGCTGGATCGATTGATCGAGCGGGCGGTGCATACTTCCGTTCTCCAACACTGCCAGCTACTGTAGTACACTTCCGTTCGATCGATCGAGCGGGCAGTGCATACTTCCGTTTTCCACCACTGCCAGCTAGTACACTTCCGTTCGATTGATCGAGCGGGCAGTGCATACTTCCGTTTTCCACCACTGCCAGCTAGTACACTTCCGTTCGATCGATCGAGCGGGCAGTGCATACTTCCGTTCGATCCACCTCTGCCAGCTCGATCGTTCCGATCCACTTCCGTCCCCAATTTTCAAAATCACTCCCACAAAACTATCCAGCAACCGAGCGGAAAGATGTTACACATGAAAAACTGAAGTCAATAAATTATTATTAATGTAATTCAAAGTACCGGTTTTAGTCACATTATGACCTTCGACAGCAAATGTAATTAATTGGAAATGAAGTTGCAAGACTGTGTGATGCTTAAATTTATAAAAAGGTTATGTCCAGAACTATTTCTAAAAATGTTAACTATCTTAATTATTAAAAATGTACTAAAAATAAAGAAAACAGATTTGTTAGAATTTTGATTAAAGTGGAAAAATATTCCTTGAAAATAGCTCGACGTGGGAAATACCAATGCTCTAAAAAGATAAGAATGAAATGAGATAGAGGTATGTAATAAATTATATTGAAGAATAAAAATGGTAGACATTATTGTAGACACTTACGTGGACACGATGTATTGGTATAGTAAAAATTATGAGTTTTGAGGTTGAGATGACTTGTGTTATTTTCATATGCTAACGTGAAAATAATAACTTTATGATCGCGTTGCCTGTATGAGGCGGAAACAATATTTAATAATATGTAATTGTTAAGATGGTTGTAAATCATAACTCATTAATACATGAAGATACTTACTGTGAAATAGTTAATTAGGTTGCTAGAAATTAATATTAGAGCATGGAATGAAGTGTAAAGATGTTACTAGTTCTATTGCTGCTAATATTCAGAAAAATCAAGGATATTATTAATTGCTTGGTTCCTCGGTTTAGGGGCTGCGACAACGCGGTCATGTAGTCCCGTGCACTTTGGGTGTGTGTAGAATCTGTCTCATAACCAGTGTTAATTGTGATGGCTGTATTAGTGTGTGTTAACTGTTTTTAATGCAAGTAAGGGCTGCAGACATTCAATTTTCAAGTAGTTCATACTTTTGCCGCCAAATGCCACCAAAGGACCTAAGAGAAAAGGTGAAGATATTAGAAGTGGAGGTAAAAGAATGAAGGAAGACCAAGCTGGATGAGAGGAAGAAAAATGTCTTCATTTACGGAATAAAGGAAGATGTCAATGAAAGCACCGAGGATCTAGCATCCAAGGTGATCCAAGTGATTTGTGAAGGCATTCGGATAAACATCGGGGTTTCAGAGGTTGACAATGTGACCAGGATAGGGCGGAGAAAGGGCACGAGGCCCGTGAAAGTGTCGTTACTTTCTTCACTGGTGGCTCACAGAATTCTGGCGAACACAAGGAACCTGAAAGGGGAGAGGATATGGGTGAGAAGAGAAATGAGCAAAGAAGAGGTAATCGAGCAGCAGACCTTGCAGTTTCATTTAAGGAAGGCAAGGAACTCGGGTCTCAAGGCTTATGTAAAAGGCAATAGACTGGCGGTTAGCGGCAACAACTGGTATCGGGTTTGGACAGTGGCACAACTCCAGGATATGGAGAAGCAACAACAACAGGAGCCAGTTAGACCTAGCATCCAGGTGGAAACAGCCGTCGCGTCGGTTCAGAGGGAAGTGCGGTAGTGACTCAACAGAGAGCATCGTCCTCAAAGTCCAATACGGAAGTGGCACGAGCAGGAAAAACTAACGTCAGCTCCAAGAACACCGGGGAAGTGCGTGGTTTGCAGAAAGGTGAGACTGTCAAACAACGAGTTACTAGTTTAAAAGAACTTTGGGGCAAGAAAACCTTGGCAGAGCAGTTGTATGTGGAGAAGGAGGTAATTTCTTCTCCAGCTGGTAGTATACTAGAGCTAGAAAAAGCTCGAGTTACTAGAAGCAAAGCCACCGCCAGCGAAGAGGGTAGGGGTAAAAAATAACTAAACTGGAATATTGCAAGCGTAAATATAGAGGGTTTTTTAAATAAGAGAGGGAACGATGTAGTTTTGAACCTAATAGAAGATATGCAGATTGTAGGATTTGTTGAGTGTTGGCTCCCTGCAGGTTGCGAGGTTAAAATAGATGGCTTCAATATATATACAAAACCTAAGATTAGGAAAGCTAGGACTAGTAGGTTCCCGGGGGGATTGTTGTTTTAATTAAAGAAGAAGTGAGTGAATTTTCAGAACTTATTAGTTCAGAACTGGAAGAAGTAGTGTGGGTAAAATCCTATATTAGGGGTCAGGGGAAAGGAATGGTATGTTTTAGTTTTGTCTACAACCCTCCGGGGAATTCCCCGTGTGCAAGAGAAAGTTTTTTCGATGAATTAGCAATTGAAATAAACAGAGTTCAAAATATATATATGAGGAGACAGAGATTGTGCTTTTAGGGGACTTCAATGCGAGGGTTGCAGACAGAAAGCCCCTTTACAGCAAGGGGGTTGCCGAGGCCCCATGTGGGGATAGGCACAGCAAAGACAGGGAATGCAACAGGAAAGGAGAAAAGATTTTGGAACTATGTGGTGCAGAAGAGTTATATATACTAAATGGTGTCTGTGTGGGGGATGAAGGAGGTAACTTGACATATATAACAGAGAATGGAGGAAGTGTAATTGACTTAGCAATATGTTCCAGAGGAGCACTAGCCCTGTTGAAGAATGGGGGGAATCACACCACCTACCAATTGTCGTCAATATGCAGGGAGCGGTGACAAAATCAAAAGGGAATCCACAAATTAAAGCTAAAGAGAGAAAGGTAAATAGATTCAGATGGAGGGAGAAAAACTGCAGAGAGTTCCAGAACTACTTCCAGGGAGAAAATTTTGAGCTGATAAAGGTAGGGATAAGTTTAATGATCAGTAATGATGAAATTGAAGTGGTTATACGTATGATTGAGAATGCAATTATGATGGCCGGGCGGAAAATGTGCGTGAAGGCTAGGAGAAAGGTAGGGAGAATTATAGGATGGTACGATGAATCTTGCAGAAAGAGGAAAACCGAAGTTAGAGAGTAGAATTTTGTCGTCTAAGGAAAGAATATAGGGAACTGCTCAGTAAAACGAAAAATTAGTGGCAGGGTAAGGAAGCAACAGCACTAAACAAGGATTCTAAAGCTAACGACTGTAGGAAAGTGTGGAGCAGTATAAATTCTTACTGTAGGGGGCGCAGAAGTGGTGGTGGGAACTCTGTTAGGGATGAAGTATGGATTATATATTATGAAAATCTATTAAATGCTGAAGATAATTGGAGAAAGAGAGATGAGTTTGGCGTCCCGAGGGGGCTGGAGGTCGCTCTGCCTTTGCTGGACCAAGTCATATCATTAGATGAAGTTAAGGAAGTAATGGCAAAGAGTAAAGGAGGAAAGTCAGGTGCTATTTCGGGGATAACAAATGAATTTTGGCAAGAGTTGAGTGAGAATGGGTTCATGATGGAAAGCTTGGTAAGAATCTTTTTTGAAGATTTTTGAAGGAGGTAGATTTCCGAGGGCGTGGCAGGTGGAGATAATTTGTCCAATTGCTTGACAATTTGAGCAAAATGTACACCGGGGTAATATCCAAGCGATTAATAGCATGGGCAGAGGGCTGTTCGGTGTTCTCGAGACGCCAGACAGGATTCAGAAAAGGGATGAGGACCAGTGACAATATAATGGTGGTAAAAACGCTGAAGGACAAGTACGTAAGGAGGAAAAGAGGTAAGCTGTATATCACAGCTATTGATTTGGAGAAGGTGTTTGATTCAGTGAGCAGGGGAGCTGTCATGGCTAACCTGGGAAAAATCGGGGTGTCACATAAAATGATAACAGCAATTGAGAATGTGTATTCCGAAGTGAAATGTGCAATTAAATCTAAAGAGGATGTAATTGTAGGAGAGTTAAAGTCTAATATAGGATTAAAACAGGGATGCAAATTATCACCGGTGCTTTCTTTGCTATTTATCAATGATATTTTCGATTCAAAGGGCTTTGAGCAACTGTCCAACCCTTGCTTGGACAATTATGATATCCCGGGCCTAGATCTTGCTGATGACATCCTTCTGCTCGCTCTAACACCCCATAATATGCAACATAGTATTGACGAGATTGTGAAATACTGTGAGGACTGGAACTTAAAAATTAACCCGTGTAAGACCAAAGTTATGGTGTGCAAAAAGGGAGTTAAACTGGCTAAGAATGAAAAGTGGGTCATGTATGGGTCAAAGTTAGAGACAGTGAAAAAACTTGAGTATCTAGGGGCGATAATGGCGAGTTATGGAAAATGGACCGAACAAATTAAAAGGGCAAAATCGAAAGGGCTAGCGGCATTGGCGAGTGTTAAAGTGTTAGAGCGTAAGTTACCGAATCTTGACTACAAAGTGTATAAGATTGTGTTTAACGCACTCATCGTTTCAAGAGCACTTTATGGAGTGGAAGTATGGGGTTTAGAGGAAGGAATGGCAATCCTGGACAGTATTGTAAGTAGATTTGCCAAGATAATTTATGGGCTACCTAGTTGCACGGCGAATTGTGGAGCGAGAATGTTGTGTGAGGATGTAAGCATTGGACAACATATCGTATCAAGGGTCATAAAGTCTTGGATTCGTTTGAAAGTAGGTGGAGGGGGGGGGGGGGAATGCTAAAGGTAGCCTACCTGTACCAAATGAAGCATCAGCAAGAGGGCTACTGGGTGGATGGGGTAAGAAGTGTACTGGAAAGATTAGGAATGGGTTATCTATGAGATAGGGACTTACGAAGAGAGGAAGGTAGGGTGTGTAAAAAAGTGTGCAGAAGGGTTAATGACGTAGAGTTGCAGGTGCTAAGAGAAGAGTGCACCAACAGAAGAACCTTAACCGAGTTCTGCGAAATAAGGAACTTTATGCGCAAAAAGCCTCAATGTCTAATGAAAAGAGAAATGAGAGGGATAATTTGGTGGTTAATGCGGGTGTATAAGAACAACGCGTTGAGAGAAGTAGGAAAAGAGGACCTTTGCCTGTTTTGTGGGAAGGTTATGGGTGCAGCACACCTGATCAGGGAATACAAATATATTAAAACGATAAGAGCAAAGTTTGTAGACAAACCAGATCTAAACAGAATAGAAAATGAAAATGAGTATTACACTTTAATAAAATTACTAAAAAGGGAATGGGGGAAGGCAGGTCAATTAGCAAAATATTTTAATACCTTCAGGGCAATGTGGAATAGGTAAGCATCGGATGAGATTCAGAACAGAGATGCATGTGATATAAGTATACAAGTACAGGAGATGACTTCCTAAGCTATAAATCTTGTTAAAGCCTAGGAGAGCCTATCTGTATTAACTAGGTATACTATTACTACAGTGCATCCATATATTGCTGTCTGTAGATTTTTCCGTTCTGAATCCATGCTGTGAGTTTGATGTTCTTTTTTTTTCCTTAAAACGTATCAGTCTCTTACAGATAGTAAGGGCTCGATAGGAAATAGAAAGTAATTTTTTCTGTGTTGTACGTACAGAACATATAGCTCAAATGTGTCTCCCATGGAGAACTGTCAAAAATGAAGAACACTGTTGTCCACATTAAGAACTTTGTGCAATCACCATCTGAAAAGTTGCCCAGTGATATTTTGAATGAAGACAACTACTGCAAAAGCATTATTAAGTTTTTCGAAAAAAATAAATAGGAAGCTATTAAATACCGAATGAGCATTTGGTTTATTTATCTAATGCCATATTGTAAATTTATGTAATCAATGTATTTATTGTATTTCCCATTATTTTGTATGTCATTATATGACTCTCTGAGTTAAAGTGACAATTAGCAAGTAGATTTGGTTTAAATAAACAGATTTGGGCCTTTGCCCAAACATTCATTCATTCATTCTAATCAGTAATATTGTAATGTACTGTTGCATAGTTGTTGCATCTCCCATTTGCTTCTTTACGTGCTAATTTCGTACATGGTCAAGTCTTGTAATATCCATGGACCATGTAAATAATAATAATAATAATAATAATATTAATAATAAACTAAGAAGAGGCCTGGTGCAGGTCTTTCAAATAGACGCTCTGATACTGGAGGAGTGTATTGTGGTTCTATGTCCAGTACTCACCAGCTGTAACATGGTGAGGTATTTCTTCCACCACAAATACTTCTGGTATTGAGGTCCCAGTCCTGACAACAGGTAGTAGGAGTACATGATGATGTGAACGAACGAGTTGATGATACCGAGAAGCGTGCCTTGTCCTCCTGAAACAGAGAATACAGATTTTAGTATGCCACAGAGAAAATTCTCAATCTTATAACATCTAGGAGAGGAATTACCCTGGTACTCATTTCTGTTGTGGGCTGAGTGAACCCCGGGGTCATTTCCTTTCCTGAAAGTGGTAGTTTCGTTTCTAAAATCCACCACCTGGGTGGGAATCGAACCCACTCCCTTTCAGTTGTATTCTCAGTGCCTCTACTTGCGCAGCCCCTGATGTATTTTAATGGTACAATGGCTACTGCCACTAGAATGTATCAATGAATAAAGGTCATTGTTTCTCTCGATTTGCGATGAAAGAACATACCTATTTCTTAATATTTCGGGCTAATATATTAGTACACAAGCAGGAAGAATTGGTGCCTATCAAACGTAATGTAAAGCCGCGAAATATTTGAAATACAACAATAACGTGAAATAACGTCATATTCGGGAAATATCCCCATATTTTTTCGCCGTCTCATTAATGCCATGCATTTTAACCGAATGTGAATTTTACGCACCATCAAATATTGTAGGCTACATGAAAATACTTAGTCGTAAGACGACACAGTTCTCACCCGCGATTATGAGATGCAGAACACGATAACTAATCCCGCTGGTAACCTACAGTTATACACTCACCGTAATGTTGCCCATTAAGACCCCACCTGTGTCGTCAATCTAGCTACACCCATGGACATAGAAACTGCAACATCTTGAAATCAGTTATTTGCGTCGATTTTCAAGATGGGTTATTGAACGACTCCATGTAAGCATATAAACCATGACCTTTTCATGTGTTGATATATGAAGCCATTCATTTTAGTGTTGCCTATACAAAATCGTCATTTGTACATCTTCAGTCGGTTAACACGATTTTTCCCGATGAATATGTAAACATCATCCTGGAAAAAAATACATGTATTTATTAGATTATCCCAATTAATGGGACAATTTGGGACTACGTGTTTCGACCCTCGAGTGGCCATCATCAGATCCCAATCACTGTGTTAAGGTTCAAGTTTACACAAAATATTCAATTAATTAATTTAATTTAATTCACTATTAGAGTATCTTAAGCGGCTTCGGTGGCGTATTTGGTAGCATGCTGAACTGCTGTGTCCAAGATAGCGGGTTCAAACCTGGTCGAAGTCTTTAAGAGCGTTAAAATTCTTCAGTATGCCTTCCTTCAGAGGGGATGTAAGGCCGGCGGTCCCATGTCATAGATTTATGGCATGTAAAAATCCTCCCAGAGACTAAACTTGAGTGAAGCTAAATTGTTAGGTTAGATTTCGTCGGAACGCTCTATCAAGGTTCCAACGTTCACCACTAAGTATCATTGATATCTGTTAACGGAAGTTGGAACAACTTGAAATTGAACGGAACTTGTAGCTCACTCTAAGGGTGTCCGCTGGAAGCAGCTACAGACTCAGGTGGTCCAAACTCGTCCTCGGACTCTCCCGGCACTAAAAGCCATACGATAAATAAATAAACAGTATTGTAGTAGTTTGTCTTGGGTGTATTATGATTGAAAGATGAATCTCGTTAAAAGTTATATTTGTTTTGTTTTAACGGTCTTTAAGTTACGTAATTAAAATACATGTAATTTTTTCCAGGAGTGTACATATGTATGTCTTGTACACAGCCCATTCATTGGCCACAATCATGTAGACCGACTGAAGAGCAACAAATGATAACAATTTCAGATCCATTGAATTTACACAAGTCTCCCCAATCGCACTGCTACAACCACTACCTCTGGCTGCACCGTAGGTCCTCTCACCGTAGACAGGCTGCTGAGGGAATGATTGACGTACTGCGATTGGCTGGAGAGGATATGAGAATTCGGCGTACCCATCAATTTAAACTGCGCCAGTCTCACGCGTATATTTCAATTCGGTCTCGCTAGGGATGGCTTTAGTGAATTGGAGGATATATTACCACCACAGATGTTTTAATTGTGATTAGATCAATATGCATTCAAAGTTTCAGCAAGACCGTAAGGTTCGTGTTCGTGATATCCACTTCTGAGACCGGAACGAAGATTATTTATTATGAAATATTGTACCTGGCAAGAACCTGACGGCGATCCACCCAGTCACTGGCATCAGGGTATGGTGCCACACATGGAGTCCTGTCACCTGGTTGTTCTTCTTCCTCAACACGAAGAACACCTGTCGACACAAGTAGAAAATTATGTGATGAAACTTGCTCTAAGGAAAACATACCATTAATTGTCAGGTAAACAGCGATGGGGTGTAATAATAATAATAATTACAAGAGGAAGAACTGGAGAAAAAGAGCGCAGAATCATTATAGGGAGCATGGGATCAAATCATATGAATGACATCCACAAGAATAGATCTAACAAGGAAGTTTATAGTAAAATAGAGAAGCTTACATACACAATCCGCAAAAGACGGGCACGATGTTATGGCTAGAGACATGCGGGGATAAACGAAACGTTATCTGCATCCGAACCGCGTCCACACGACTGTTATCCCAATGCACTGACATTACAATAGTATTTTTTTTTTAATTTATTAGATAAAGCATTAAGTATTATAGCAACACCTTTAGATATTTGAGGTGAATTTCTTTCCCCAGGCTGTGAATCGTAAGACAACGTTGACTGAGTTTTGTCCCTCTGAGTAACGGCAAGTGAAACAGCGTGTGGCTAATTATAGCACTTACTTAGTCGTCGGTTTTACCCACACAGGCAAGCACAGGTATAAAGGACTTCTTATTTTGCATAAGTCAACACTAATTGAAGGTATTTCCATGACTGGCTTCTCTCGCTTCTCTATTATTCTCTTAATCATAGAGAAAATACGGAAATAGCAAGAAACGTGAAAGACAAAGATCTTAGCAAAAATATAAAATATTAAAAATAAATCCAGTTCAATATTCTATTCTAAAAACTATCCTCAAATTTACTCTAAACACTATCTGCGGCTTATCCATTATCCGCACAGTCATGCAAACTATATCCACATGGCGTAATATTTCGCAGATATCCAAGGATTTATCTGCGGATATCAGCATCCGCGCAGGGCTTTAGTTATGGCCACCTCAGACGAATGGACAGCAACAGGTTGACAAAGAATATATTTCACTTTTTTTATTCTAACCACAAAACAACAATGTCCTGGTTTAGAAACACCAAAGAAGGCCTCCAAATGCTCTAAATCAATCCCGACAACGCATTGGACAGGGAACTCTTCCACAAGAAGATAGTGACGCACGGTCTCAATCGAGAGTTGCCTCCAAAAAGGTAGACACGGTGCCCCCTTGGCCAGAGGAACGCAAGCAGGCTCATTAACAAAGGGTGAGGTAATTCTGGACCCATAAGAAGCTAAATGTGACAAGACTTAACATGGTCCTAGATGGTCCTAGAAAATTATATATACTCGTATATGCTGTATATGTATACTGTATAATACAAACAAACAACAAACAACCCCTGACACTACAGCCCATGAAGGGCCTAGGCCTACCAAGCGAACGCTGCCCAGCCATTTGGCCTGCAGATATTGGGGTGACGCGTGGTCAGCGCATCGGGTCCCCTCGGCCGTTAATCTTGGTTTTCGTGACCGGGGCGCTGCATCACTGTCAGACAGCTACTCAATTGTCCTCACGAGGCTGAGTGCACCCCGTTCCAGCCCTCACATCAGTTTCTAAACTCACTGACGGAGCCGGGAATCGAACCCGGGCATCCGGGTGAGAGGCAGGCACGCTACCCCAACACCACGGGGCCGGCATACTGTATAATAATATTATAATATTCTAGGAGGTTCGCCATCTTAAAACGTGTCAAGAAATTTGAAACAGCCTTCCGACTCACTCAAAATGTAGCCTATACAAAAATTCCATCTCTCGAAGTGGAAAAATTACACATTATAAAACTGACATTAGACCTGAAGCATTGTATACAGCAGATTATTTAACACTTCGAACACATAACCTGATTGAAAAACTGGCAATTAAGGAAAGGAGGATTATCAAAAACATTCTTGTTCCAAACTTCAAAGATGGCATTTACAGACTTCGGGGCAACTTAGAAATATACACCCATACCAAAAGATATCACGCGTAATCCTAAAAAGAAACAATACTACCCCCAATCGGTCCTTGGTAGTGATGATTTTTCGTTATAAAGGGTGGAACATCGTGGTTATCTGCTCTATCAGTCACATATTGACAAAAAATGTTATATTTAATTTGTAACCTTGTGTAAGTAAACACTGAATATATACATGGACTTCAGACAACCAGATGTCTGTATCCGGGAGTCGACCATCCAACACCCCAGGTGACAGGTGGCTTATCTTCGGTATCTCTTGGCACAACACCTAATCGGCTGTAAATTATACTAACCATAAGTCTGTCTGAACGGTCACAAGATGTGAGCTGGGACACTCATTTGAATGGAAGATCGCTTGGCTCTTTCAATCTTCCCTCGAAGGTCTCTCGTGACAATCATTTCATCGAAACGTGGTAGGGTAACATAGACTGATTGTTGTCTAACATGAATCTCAATGACAATGAATTCCGGGTGGACTGAGAAATAATGTGAATCATAAACGGGGGGTAGCAGATATGAAAATAGCGAAGAAATAGCAATGGGAAGGAATTCTCGTATCTGAATCCATAACCTCCAAGTGTTCGTTTGTTAGTTTAACTTCAAATTAGAATGCCTATTCTGAATGGTCTCTTCTGTTTAGTTGAATATCTCTTCCTTTATTGTTTTTTGTTTTGTTTTTGTCTCTGGGTCTGATTCTTCATTACTCCGTGGCCGATCCTAGTTACGTGAAATTGGGTATATTTTCTCCTGTCGGTTGAATTTGAAACTAACACGAAATTTGTCTTCAATACATCTTTATGAACTTCCATCTATATTTTAGGAAGCCTTGACTCCCACACCTCCAATTTCCAACCTTCCAAAGGATTTTTGCCTACAAATACAAAAAATACGAGGGTAGGTTGGCTCACAGTGATAGCTGGAAATTGAGATCATGAATGCGCATACATCTTTCACATACGCTTGTAGTGTGAACACTGAATGGCACTACTTCTTTATTTGTTCCTCCTTCTGCAATGTACACTGATGGCACAATCCTTTGGTTACCTTACTGGTGGCATAGCTCTTAAATGCGTTGAAGTATTTTCGCTTGACACTCGATAACCTTCCAACAAATAGAAATTTCAAGATTCAGTCACTTTCACTCGCAAACATGAACGCAAGTTTTCTTGTGTACATTGACTTACGAGAAATCTCCCTAAGTCAGCCTCAATATTGCGTGTAAAATAATGTATCCGATTACATAACTAACAAATATGTTCAGCTGAGGGCCGATAACCTAGATGTTAGGCCCCTTAAAACAACAATTATCATCATGTTCAGCTGAAAGTTAAATAGATTGAAGTATGGAACCTGAAGAGTTTTAAACGATAAGGACTTGGCAGCTTTAGCATGTCAAACTATTCTATGAGCAAACTCACGAGTAATAGCATTGTTGGACTGGCTGCGTGGCTCAGCGGTAACGTTCTCACCTGCTGTTTCCAAGGTTGTAGGATTGAATCCTAGCACAGTCAGCGAATATTTGAGGGCACACAATTGCGAGGGAGCCGTATCGGTAGATATACTGTCGCGTTAAAGATCCCTTTCGAGGCAAAATTCCGGCACCCCGGCGTCTCTAAAAGCCACAGTAGTTAAAAGGGACGTAAAACCAATAACATTATCATTATCATTATTATCATTTACCCGGAGTGAATGTGAGAAATGCTAGATTTCGAACCTTAAATCTCCAAACACCAGCTACTCAATCCAACCATGAGGCGTGTCTTCAGTGGGCTACGCTGGTGATTGACTGTTTCGATTCTTAGTTCATGTATGACATTTGTGATTCACTTTCTATGAAAATAGCAGATCTCGTAGCTTATGGTCGCGAAATTTAGAGCCAGGTAAAACTACAAGATTTCTCCTTCCACTGGTAGAACCATTAACGTACCAATCCCACAAGTTCTCTTGCGCCCATATTAAGATTGCCAAAGTTTAAAGTACTGTGAAGAAGCTTTCAAGAAACTGAGGCACGCTATAACGTCGAAACGCCCTGAAATGTTGTCAGACGGAATGATACTTCTTCGTGATAACGCTTGACCTCACATTGTCCACTGGGTAAAGATTTTGGCTGGAAAACACTTCGACATTTGGTATAGTCTCTAGATTTTCCTCATGTATTTTATGTTTTTTAAGCCCTACAGAAAAAAAACATTCATGGACGTGGTTTTGCAACGGATAATGACGCATGTGACTGGTTGCATCAGCAGGCCAAAGACTTCTACAAGAAAGGCATTGACTATAAACAAACAACAGCAATAACGATTCAGCGATGTGGCCACAGAGGACCGCGTGTATTCGAGGATGACTGCCACCTAGCTCATAGCCTGCGGATTACGGGGGGCACGTCCACACCCCAGCCGCATCACCTTGGTTATAGATTTATAGCATGTATGGCTAAATTTTCAGGTTATATTTGGCTAGTTAGAAACGCTCTATCAAGTTCCAACGTTCGCCATTAGGTGTCAGTGACAGTGCCATCTGGTAGCAAAAGTTGTAACTACGGTACTTGAAATTGAACTTTCTGGGAGCCCACGGGCGTTCAATTATAATACACTGCTATGGCCATTGGCTGCAATAGGCTAATAATTAACCGGGATTCAAAGCCGGTCTACCTTGGTGGGAGGTACGGTAAGCTACTTGAGCTCTGCACCATTACGCCCGCAAGAGTGCACTTCCTACGTATAATGATTCTGAACTCATATTTTAAATGTTACTTGTAATACGGATATAAATTGTAGTTATTTATTATTTATAGAGCGTATGGCTCTTAGTGCCGGGAGTGTCCGAGGACATGTTCGGCTTGCCAGAGGCTGTAGCTGCTTCAATGCGTACAACCATAGGGTGAGCTACAAGATCCGTTCAATTTCAAGTAGTTCCAACTTTCACTACCAGATGTCACTGAAACCAAGTGAGGAACGTTGGAACTTTGATAGAGCGTTTCAACGAAATCTAACCTGCAAATTTAGCTTCACACAAGTTTAATTAGTGGAAGGTCCTTTTACATGCCATAAATCTATGATATGGGCCCGCCAACTTTACTTCCCCTCCGAAGGAAGGCATACTGAAGGATTTTAACGCTCTTAAAGAATCCGACGACTTCAGCCGTGATCTTGGGCACTGAAGTTCAGCATGCTACCCACTACGCCACCGGAGCCACTAGTAATTGTTGTACATGATACTGGTATCAGTTTATATTCTAGTGAGTTAATAATTAACACGAAATTTAAAAATAAATATCTTTAGGGATCATAATTCCTAGGATACAACTGAACTTTAGTATGGAGCCACTAGGATATTTTCCAGGAACGTTTGTGATGAACCACAACTCTCAGATCCTGCACGATCCTGGAACTGAAGAAGAGTGATCCTGCAGGTTCTTGAGAACCCGTGTAGTTCTTAAAGCTTGAGCCTAGTGAATGCCAACCATAGAACTGTTAAGGTAGTTCAGGTTGCGTAACACAGTAGGGGAATTGATACATTGAAAATCAGCCTGATCAATACTAGGAGAAGTTGTTTAATGAAATATTAAATGACGTGCATGATTCGGAATATCAATGATTCCATCCTCAGCGTAAAAAATGTTATACCTTAAAAACTACTGTAGTTAAACATTGTGAAAAAATGGATAGCCTTACAAATAGTGTTAATTTAAATTAAAGAAAAACTTGTAAATATATGAATTGATATGTAATTAGACAAACTACTTTATGTTCGACCCTAACTATTATGTGTCATAAAACTGTATCATAATGAGGCTCATTATAACACTATTTTTCATTATGAAACAGTTTCTCTCACCAATCAGAGCTCAAGAAACAGTTGTGTGACTAATTAGATAAGGATACCTTCGCGCATGCGCTCAAATTCTAACATGTCTATATAAATTACCGAAAGTGCACCGTCCATATGTTCGCGTAAATAAACTTGTGGATATGAGGCAAGAAATAGCACTGTACCTTAATGTCCTCAAATTCAATTTCTACATAGCGCGTTGTATTGAAACGACTTCGGTGACAGTTTTACTGAATACACAATCTGGCATTGAAGCACACAGAGCGCATGCGTCGGTTGTCCAGAGAGCTTGGAAAACAAAGATATACTACTCACCGCAGCACCCGATCCCAACATTCTAGTGACTGAACAGATATTTATGAATATTTATGTTAAAACATATAATAAAGTTATAATTATCGTCGAACATAAAGAGTCGTATGCAACTCGCCTATAATGGTAATTAAGACACTCGTATGGAAATTATAAAACTCGCATACGCTCGTTTTTTAAAAAATACTCGTGTCTTAATTATAGCCATTATAGGCTCGTTGCATAATGTACTATTAAAATACTATGTTGATATACTATTAGTATTTGGAGAAAAATATATAAATAGGAGACTTCCTTTTTCGAATGTAGATATGTGAGAAGGCATGTAAATCGTCGTTAAAATTGGAAGAATTTTCGATAATAAACGTAAATAAATATTATCGAAAATCAGTCGAAAATTCGAGATGATTCTTCACTCTGTAGATTTATCAGATCCACTGGCAACACAATGTGCGTACAAATTATATAATAGCAACTAGTATTCAAGCATGTAAGTTGTAACCATCAATTAAATTGCCAAAAATATCTCCTTATGAAAATCCGTCTTCCAGGTGGAGTAAAGTGCATCGGTATAGCTTCTTCTAACCTCCAAATGAATTGATAACAATCCTTACTATTTGGATTTTTATGTTGAGATACTTGTGTTTTGGCCAACATAATGTGTATATCGTCGATATAAACTCATTAACCAAGCATACATGCGAGCATGCACATATTATTTGATAGTTAAGGTCAAGAAAAATGATTGGACAAATGAGGGGAAGGCGAGGAAAGCTCGAGCCTGCTCATGGCTTGTTCCTCCGACCCCAAATTGGCCAAGCATAATGCATGGTGCTACAGACATAGTCACAGCTTAGTACAGTCAGTTGTGTACTTACAGTATCCAGAAGCTCGATGAGTTTGCACAAATAATACAGCCACACAGCTCTCGCCATCTGTAAAAACACACACTCCATTAAAAACAGTCATGTGTGTCATTTCACATGTCTTTCTTAGAGCGACTTGTTTCTATTGTTCATTCATTTTGTGAACGAAAGTTGGATGCTTTTTAGTCAGTCAACACGAATGTACCCACATGAGATAAGTTACTCCCTAACCCTGAAAAAAGACATGAGATTAATAAACACACTTGGATGACTAGTTTCGATCGTCAAGCGATCATCATCAGATCCATTACACCTAGGCCACAAAATTTATGTCTGAAAGTATGGGTGAAAATATTTACAATGTGTACACTTATTTAGTTGAAGTATTAGTTGAGATAATTCAACTCGTCAATATCTGTTACTTATAGTCTATGTGATGTTTTGTTAAGATACTGAAAGGAGTGATTGACCTCCAAACTTGCTTGTTTAGAGTGAATATGTGATGGTAGTGAAATGGTCAATTCAGGTTGTATTGTACAGGCTACTTATTTGATCGAGTCTTGCGCTGTCCTGGTGAGAGCAATCATCTTCGTCCGAAAACACTGAAAATGGCATCAAACACCGTAATGTCATTTTGTGAAGTTTTGGCATTTTGATAACCATCCCCGTGTACTCGGGTTTTGTCTTATAACCTCTGGTCACTGTAATTGTGGATGCACTTGTTATTATTTGGCTCTAGGATTGGAGAAGTAAGCTGAAAACTTTAAATAGGGGATCATTTTGGCAGTTGACTGGAGAAATTATGAAAAAATATACCTAGAAGAAATCACACTGATAATTATCTCTGCCAGCGTTACTATTCAAACCTAACTTCGTACCTGGAGGGTTCATCTTGTAGTTATGATGTGTGCACGTAGCTACACTGAGGTATTTCTTTGAGCGAATGCAATGGGTTAAGGAGAAATAATATAGTGATGTTAGTTGAATTAACGTGGACATATAGTGATGTGGAGGTCGGTTGAAATACCATTACGAAGAACAACGAACAATTAAATCTCACCGAACAAAGTGTTATAACAAATATTGTATACTTCAAGTAGTTTGTGTCTCCTAATACAGGTTATTCCAGTACATAGACCACATAAAATCAACATTTTAAAAGCTTCTTAAGTGAATACTAAGTCTAATGTCGGTTGATTTTTGTTCACCATCTAATACCCTACCTATACTGAGGATTCTATTCTCATGCAATGTTTTACGACGGCTTACCCTTAACGCAATGGGGCTGTCTGAGTAGTCCACGGACTGACATCTGAAGTTGTAATACTGCATCCATCCTCCTTGAAGACCCTGAAAAAGAGTGGTATATATTAGCATATTATCTACACCGTCTATTAATAGAGAGACTTTTCACGGTCAACACGCGGTGTAATCATATACAGGTGAATCAGCTGCCCCTATTAGCATTGTTTTATGCAGCCCAACTAACGTGTGTTGTTAGGAAGGTCGATATTTCTATTTCTTGCATCCCGTATGGCACTAATGCTCTGCAAGTGATACTGAACACTATTGGTTCTCCGTCGTATTAGTCAGTTGTCACATCGAGAGAAAAATAATAGTGCTCAGTATCGTTTGCAGGATATGCTTGCTGTGCATTAGTACCATACGGGATGCAAGCATAGAAATATCGACTTTCCTAACAACCCGCGTTAGTTGGGCTGCATAAAACAATATTATAAGGGGCAGCTGATACACCTGGTAACACACTTGTAACACACAATGTATTAATCTCAAGATTTGTTTTTCATGTTTCAAGTTTATTGATACACCCATTACAATTGGGTACAATCGTGTTGACCGACTGAAAAGTATTAAATTTCGATTGTCAAAGCAACACTGAAACATGGCATCCAACTCAATAATCTATTACTATAAAATAAGTATTGCGTGTTTTGTTGTTAATACATTTTACGTGTTTCACAAAATACGCCTGTCGGCAACTCCTTTAAACAGAGTGTTTTAGCTTGTAAATTGCCGGAATGTGAATGCTGCGCACAAATAGGCGGATGTAGCTCAGTTCCCCAGATGAAACTTGTGACGTAAAGTCATGCTGTGGAGAGCTTCAGGAGTGGCTTTACAATCCTTGAATAATATTGGCCTCGGCTGAAGTGTGTGCATTATTAATATCTTGTTTCTAAATCCAAGGCACGTTGTCTTGTTGAAACTTAAAAAGTCACGCTCCTTTTATACCGCATGCTGTATTGGTAGCAACTTGTAACCTGTCTTTACACATGCCAATTGTATTAATTTTATACAGTAGGGCCTATATGATATGTGTACAGGCCAAGGTGGCAAAGAGTGCTAACGCGCTATCTCGTAGCATCAGGAGAGCGTGGGTTCGAATCCCAGCTCTGCCGTTCTGAAAATCATTTCGTGGTTTCCCAATTACCAGCACCAAGCAAATGCTGGGATGGTTCTTTTCAACAGGTCAACGCCCAACTTCCTTCCAAAATCCCTTCCGTAATTAGACCCAAGTTAGCGGTCGCCTTGACGATCAGCCTGTCACCATCCCCAGTTGTATCTGCTGACAAAGTGTGTCCAGTTTCAAGACACTGTCTTTGTGACGGTAGAGGAATGATCCCTCTCAGAGTCCGTGGGTGATCCTGAGCTGGAAGGATAAGCGATTAAAAAAGTGGATAAGTACGATCATTTGTATTGAAAAGTGGACATTATCTTTATGGATCTCGAAAATCAATACGGGAAAAATAAGTAGATCTTGGCCAAGGTCATGAACATACATTTACCACTTCCATTTTAGGCAAATACCAGGATGGTTCCTAAATTAAGGCCACCGTCGCCTCCTTTCAATGTTATTTTTAGAGCTCCTCATAATCAGTTTTACAAGGTACTTCTCGTAGAAATTAAGGCAGGTAGGAAGGAAGATTATAGTTTTACGTGACTTGCTATTGTGACCCACGGAACCTCCAATTTTTTCGTGGAATCCAAACCACAGGACTTGATATTTCACTTTGACAGTCTCACATCCATTGACTGGGACCTTACCCGGTCCATCTTGGTGAGGGTCAAACAGCTTGTCCAATTCAACATCACGCTCCTTCTTGAGGAAGTTGACTTCAGATATTCTAAAACAACAGAATCCTGCTAGAGCAGTGAAAAATTGAGTATTATTTGGAACCACGGCTCATTTTTAGCCTATTTTCAATTTTGAAAAAATAGGCTTATGAGATCACCTTTTGTCCGTGTGTGTGTGCGTTTGTGTGTGTGTGTGATTCGTGTGTGTGTGTCCCCCTAATAAAATCTAAACGGCAGGAGCGATTTCAATGAAACTCGGAAAGTTCATAGCACTATTCCCGGCGACCTCGACCGTGCCCTTCAAATTTTGTTACGACTCACCAATCGAACATGGCGGCTGCGCGAAATATTTCACCAGCATTCAATATCTCCGAAACTATTACCGATATTACCCTGACATTTTCTATGGTGATAGAGGGAACTACTATAAGTTCACTTATGTGACTTTTGAAAACCTGGTAACTACAAAACCAACATGGCGGCCAAGCGAATTTGCGACTTTTAAATAGACGTTTCTCGCGATTTGACCAACCAAACGCAATGAAACTTGGTACAGTATATGTTTATATACATTGTAATGCACCGACATCTAACTTCGTTCAATTGTTTACATAATCACAAGATGGCGGATGTGCGAAATATTTCACCGGCATTCTATATCTCTGAAACTATTAGCGGTATCTCACTAAAATTTTGTACGGAGATAAAGGGCACTACTGGAAGTCCATCTATAAGATTTTCAAAAACTGGTTCACTACAAAACGAACATGGCGGCCAAGCGAATTTGAACATTTTAAATAGACCTTTCTCGCGATTTAATGTTCCAAGCGCACTGAAACCTGGTACAGGAAATATTTATACACATTGCAATCCACTTGTATCTAATTTAGTTCAATTGTTTACATAACCTCAAGATGGCGGCAGTGCGAATTTTAAAATTAAGTTTTTATTTCTTGTGATGTAGTCATGCGATCGAAGTGAAAGTTTGAATAATGAACCTACGCAATAATTTTCCTTTAATGGTACATGACTCTATGGCCTATACATTTAACAATCCAACATGGCGACCATCCGAAATATTTAGACGATACTGAATATCTACGAATCTATTTTAGCAATCAAACTAAATTTTTTAATGTTCATAGGGGCTATGAACTTAAGTTCACCAATAGGACTTTAAATAACCTGGTGATCACAAATCCAACATGGCGGTGACGCGAATTATAAATATTCACGTGGACGTTTCTCGCAATTTAACCATCCGCGTGCAGTGAAACTTGGTACAGTAAATCTTTATCCGAATGTTAATCCACTGGCATCTAATTTATTTCAATTGTTTCCATAACCTCAAGATGGCAGCTGTGAAAATTTTTTAAATCTCCTTGTTTTTTCTTGTGTCCTAATTATGCGATTGAAGTTTGAATACTACACGTTCACAATAATCTGCATGTAACAGTACATAACTCTAGGACCTACATATATAAAATCCAAAATGTCGACCATCCGAAATATTTAGTCGGTTCTCAATATCTACGAATCTATTACAGCAATCAAACTGAAATTGTGTATGTTGATAGTGGCAATTAACATAAGTAGGATATATGAAAATAGGCTGTATAGTTCTTCACGGAACTACTTGTTATATTTTATACCATACGTATACATTACTGTATTCACCACTCTAATATATTGCCTACCTTTTCATTTCTAGGTCACAAGAAAGTGTAATATTCATCGTAGTGGTCTGAGTTTGCTTCCCAGATCTACCATCAAGGATTTAAAAATTAGTATCAGGATAGGGTGTTGTTTATTTAAATTCAATTTAGGGGCTTGGGACATCTAGGTCGTTATGAAGCCCGTTTTCATCGGTGTGTGTTGAATATTTCTGATAGCTCGTGTTATTGTAGTTTGTATTTGTAATTCAGGTGAAGATTGGGAAGGAGGCGACGGTAGCCTTAAGTATGTATGTTCATGACCTTGGCCATGATCTACTTATTTTTCCGTACTAATTTTAAGATCTATAAGATAAGGTCCACTTATCAATACGATTTTTTTTTACTATTTCTCCTCTTTTACTCCTATAAATGTTACATGTTTCGGCTCTTATTAGCCTTCATCAGTCAATTAGCAGTACACATACACTCCGACATATTCAATCTTAAAATATACTAACACATATTTGTTTTGTTTTTATGGCGTTGACGCCTGTTGACATGTACAGTTTTTTTGAACAAACGAGTGTTAGTATATTTTAAGATCGAATATGACGGAGTGTATGTGTGCTGTAATTGACTGATGAAGGCTAATAATAGCCGAAACATGTATCATTTATAGGAGAAAAAGTGGAGTGATAGTCAAAAGAAATGTGTATTGAAAAGTGGACCTTATTTTTATAGAAGTGGTAAACCACGGAAAACCACTTATAGGATGGTTGAGGTGGGTATCGAACCCACCTTTCAGTTTTGTCACACGAGGCTGAGTGTACAGCGTTCCAGCCCTCAGACCAGAAGTAAATTTCTTGGCAGAGCCGGGAACCCGGACCTTTGGGGTGATAGCCAAGAATGCTAGCCGCTACGTCAGGAAATAGGGCTAAGTTAGCAAGTAAGCCTTGTTGACAGCTGGTACAGAGCTTGCATTAGCGAAGCTGTCTCTGTTTTCCCGCTAGTCTACAAGCCTCCGCAGACATACAGTAATATCCAGGCAGCCTCGATCAATAACCATCACAACTCAGACGGGTCTTGTATTTTATGGTAATGAAGTTGTTGTTAATATTGATGTTATTAATAATAATAATCATAATAAGATTAATAACGTTAATAATGATAGCCTACTAATAGAAATAAAGACTTCAACACAAAACTGAAACACTACCAGACAGTGATTCGTCCAGAAGCCATATATGCCGCTGAATGTTTGTGTCTGACAAAGAAAGGAATGTTCGAAAAGTTTGAGCTAATAGATAGAAAGATTCTTAGGAAGATACTTGGACCTGAAAGAACAGAAGATGGGTCGTATAGAAAAGAAGGGAACCAAAATTCTACCTCAGATTGGATAAAATCTCAAACACCATCCGGAAAGGAAGGGCCATGTTTTTGGACATATACACAGAATGGACCCAGGCAGATTAACCAACCGGATAATGAAATTCTTTGCGACCAGGAAAACCACGGCTCACTGGTATCAGGAGGTGAAGAAGGTCCTAGAAGAAATGGCAACATCTGAAGCTGAAATCAGCAACAGGGAAGCATACAAAGCCAAAATAAAGAATTTCACGGGTTTTAAGAGTCATCCTACATCACGGATCCAGGCACCATGGACTGAAGAAAGGAGGAGAATGCAGAGCGATAGAATGAAGGAGTATTGGGCAAAAAAAAAACAGATACAGATGCTGAAATCAAATTAACGTGGTCCACAGTCGGTCTAAACGACGTAAGAAAAAGAAAGACTTCACAAAAAATCAAGAACAACTGGATAATCGGAATTGAAAATGACCTTCAAGAAATCAACGTAACAGACGAAAATTCATGGGACAGGCAACTAAGCCATCAGATCGTTGGTGAACAAACATTACTTTGCGGGGCTTGATAGATACACTGCAGAGAACATGTTGAGTAAGTGACCAAGTGCATACCTCCGCCAGAAGAGATCTCAGGGATGTTGTGACAGGAATTAATTATTGTATTGCCTATCAAAATCTCTTCCACTGGGATCATACCGAAGTTGCTGAAGGCCAACCTTGATGAACTCCATAATCTGAATCAGTATGCAGAAAGCAGTCATTTTAGAGACCTGCTCCTTAGT
This sequence comes from Meconema thalassinum, assembly GCA_946902985.2. NCBI lineage: Eukaryota > Metazoa > Arthropoda > Insecta > Orthoptera > Tettigoniidae > Meconema > Meconema thalassinum. The sequence goes on along the minus strand of OX336388.2, from coordinate 1,451,782,911 downwards.
TCGCTCGTTCCTCAACCTATCAACATAGAGATCTCCACTCCATCTTGCAACAATAGTCGATGAAATAGTGTATGTACCCAGTGACATGGCGAACATATAAACAATAAAAACAGATATATATATCCATATATATAAAAGAAAGTCGTGTTAGTTACACTATTTATAACACAAGAATGGCTGAACCGATTGGGCTGAAAATTGGTGTGGAGGTAGCTTAGAACCAGGAGACGGACATAGGATACTTTTTATCCCGTGACGTGACATAAAACGTAAAAGAGAATACAAGTCACTATAAAACGTAACGCAAATGACAGCTAAGGCAAGTTGATTCCAGGAACCAGTAGCTCTTGACGAGACACGGCCGACTGGATGCAAGTAGCGCTCTCCACTACCGGTAGAGAAAATGAGGCTCTTTACATGAAATCCCGTTAGTTACTCAACGTAATTTTTATAGGGGTAGTAAATCCAATTTACAAAAGATGGCGCGAGTAGCTTCAACAAAATGGCGTGCGTTTGTTTCAAGAAAGTCCCACATGCGTTCATATACCATTCATCCCATTGCGATGAAACTTGGGTAAGATGTTCTGTACACATCAGGTAAGGTTTATGTCTGAGTAAATCCACTTAACAATTGATAGCGCACGAGTAGATTCAACAAATGAGCTACGACGGGCGAAGCTTTTCAACGAAGTCCTGTATGCGTTCACATACCATTCGGCCGATAGCGATGAAACTTGGGTGAGAGGTTGTGTATACTACAGGCAAGGTTTCTGGCTTAGTAAATCCATGTTATAATAGGTAGCGCACGAGTAGATTCAGCAAATGAGCGACGACGCGCGAAGCGTTTCAACAAAGTCCCGTATGTGTTCATATACTATTCGTCTGATAGCGATGAAACTTGGGTGAGATATTGTGTACACTTCAGGGAATATTTCTGGCTTAGTGAATCCACTTAACAATAGGTAGCGCATGAGTAGATTCAACAAAATGAGCGACGACGGGCGAAGCGTTTCAACAAAGTCCTGTATGCGTTCATATACCATTCATCCGATAGCGATGAAACTTGGGTGAGAGGTTGTGTACACTGCATGCGAGGTTTCTGGCTTAGTAAATTCATGTTATAATAGGTAGCGCACGAGTAGATTCAACAAATGAGCGACGACGCGCGAAGCGTTTCAGCAAAGTCCCGTATGCGTTCATATACTATTCGTCTGATAGCGATTAAACTTGGGTGAGATGTTGTGTACACTTCAGGGAAGGTTTCTGGCTTACTAAATCCACTTTACAATAGGTATCGCACAAGTAGATCAAACAAATGAGCGACGACGCGCTAAGTGTTTCAACATAGCCCCGTATGCGTTCATATACCATTCGTCCGATAGTGACTAAACTTAGGTGAGTTGTTGTGTACACTTCACGGAAGGTTTCTGGCTTAGTAAATCCACTTTACAATGGGTATCGCACTAGTAGATTGAACAAATGAGCGACGGCACGCGAATCGTTTATACAAAGTCCCGTATGCGTTCATATACAATTCATCCGATTGCTATGAAAGTTTGGTGAATTGTTGTGCACCCTCCAGGAAAGGTTTCTGACTTAGTAAATCGTTTTTACAATAGGTAGCGCACAAGTGGATTCAACAAATGAGTAACGGCGCGCGTATCGTTTGAAAAAAGTTCCGTATTTCTGATTTTGTAAATCCATTTTACAAAATGGTAGCGCACGAGTAGATTCAACTAATGAGCGACAGCGCGTGAATCGTTTCAACCAAGTCGCGTATGCGTTCATATACCATTCATCCGATTGTGATAAAACTTTGGTGAGTTGAGTACAGTCCTTCGAAGGTGTATGAATTAGTAAATCCGTTTTACAATGGGTGGCGCACAAGTAGATTCAACAAATGAGTAACGACGCGCGAATCGTTTATACAAAATCCCGTATGCGTTCCTTTGCCATTCATTCGATTGTGATAAAACTTTGATGAGTTGTTGTGTACACGCCAGGGAAGGTTTTCGAATTAGTAAATCCATTTTACAATAGGTAGCGTACGAGTATATTCAACAAATGTGTGATGGCGGTCGAATCGTTTCAACAAAGTCCCGTATGCGTTCATATGCCATTCATTTCATTGCGATGAAACTATGGTTAGTTTTTGAGCACGCTCCCAGGATTTTTTTGAGATAGTAAATCAATTTTACAATAGTTTAGAGGTGGTTAACGGAAAAAGAAAAAAATATTGGGAATCCAAAGGCTCTTCAACAAACAAAGTTACAACGCCAACACTTTCTTTGATTGGCATTGCAATGCATGCCGCGTACAGCTAGTATATATATATATCTATATATATAAAAATCAATGTTACGTGATAGTTTGTCTGTCTGTGGGTATGTCTCCTATGCGTTCATATACCATTCGTCCGATTGCGATGAAACTTGGGTGAGATGTTGAGTTCACTCCAAGGAAGGTTTCTGACTTAGTAAATCCATTTTACAATAGGTAGCACACGCGTAGATTCAACAAATGAGCGACGATGCGCGAAGCATTTCAACAAAGTCCCGTATGTGTTCATATACCATTCGTCCGATAGCGATGAAACTTGCTTGAGATGTTGTGTACACTCCAGGGATGGTGACTGGCTTAGTAAATCCATTTTTTAATTGGTAGCACACGAGTAGATTCAACAAATGAGCAATGACGCGCGAAGTGTTTCAACATTATCCCGTATATGGTCATATAACATTCGTCCGATAGCGATGAAACTTGGGTGAGATGTTGTGGACACCTACGTGAAGGTTTCTAACTTAAAAAATACATTTCACAGTAGGTAGCGCTCGAGAAGATTTAACAAATGAGCGACGACACGCGAAGCGTTTCAACAAAGTCCCTTATTTATTCATATACCATTCGTCCGATAGCTATGCAACTTGGGTGAGATGTTGCGTGCACATCAGGGAAGGTTTCTGGCTTAGTAAATCCGTTTTACAATAGGCAGCGCACGAGTAGATTCAAAAAATGAGTGACGACGCGGGAAGCGTTTCAACAAAATCCCGTATGCGTTCATATACCATTCATCGATTGCGATGAAACTTTGATGAGTTGTTGTGTTCACTTAGTAAATCCATTTCAGTAGGTAGCGCACGAATAGATGCAACAAATGAGTACCGACGCGCGAAGCGTTTCAACAAAATTCCGTATGCGTTCATATACCATTCATCGATAGCGATGAAACTTTGATGAGTTGTTGTGTACACTTAGTAAATCCATTTCAGTAGGTAGCGCACGAATAGATGCAACAAATGAGTGACGACGCGCGAAGCCTTTCAACAAATTCCCGTATGTGTGTAAATACAATTCATCGATTGCGATGAAACTTTGATGAGTTGTTGTGTACACTTAGTAAATCCATTGCAGTAGGTAGCGCACGAATAGATGCAACAAATGAGTTACGACGCGCGAAGCGTTTCAACAAAATCCCGTAAGCGTCCATATGCCACTCATCCGAATGCGATGTAACTTTGGTGAGTTGTTGTGCACGTCCCACGAATATTTCTAAATTAGTAAATCCATTTTACGATAGCTTAGAGGCAGTTAACGGAAATTCAAAAATATATAGTGTATCCAAAAGCACTCCAAGAAACAAAATTACAACGCCAACACTTTCTTTGATTGGCATTGCAACGCATGCCGGGAACAGCTTGTATATATATATAAATCAATGTTAAGGGATAGTTTGTATGTATGTCCCCTATGCGTTCATATACCATTGATCCGATTGCGATGAAATTTAGGCGAGTAGCTGTGTGCATTCCAGGGAAGGTTTCCGGCTACAAATTATTTTTGTAACACAAAAGGGTGCGGGACTTAACAGGAACCCTTAATTCCCACAGTAGCCGAATTGCACAATCTGTATACTTATCACACCGCAATGCCAGGTGTGAGAATGGCTTGATGATTCATCGCGAGGTGACATGAGAAGACTGTCAGCTGCTCCCCGTGTTATCTGTTATCACTGTCAATTCCAATACAGTTCACACCACGTTTTTTGGCCGGGGGTTCATTATTATGATATTTCTTTCTGTCTTTGATTGGCATTGCAACGCATGCCGGGTATAGCTAGTTAATAATAATAATAACAGTATAATGGGGCTAGCGTCCTTCAACTGCTTCGGACATATAGACGACACGGGGCCAAGGTTTTGTCCGGGTAGGGGTCTTTAACGTGCTAGTAAATCTATTGACACGGAACTTAAACATTTACAAAATCAAGCTGAGCTGAGATTGAACCTTCGGTTTTGAACACCAGCCATTAATCAGATGCCCCACTTCTTCACCAATGAAGTTTGCTACTCACCTCCCAAACAAGGTAAATACTGAAGACGACCTGGAAAACATTGTACGCCACCAAAACATTCTTGAGTTGAAATGGTTTCCGGTCCTTCATAAACTTTGGTCCAGCTGTCGTGCAGAAGTAGAGGTAGAGTACCAATAGCATGACGAGCATGAGCGGGTTCTCCACCATAAACCAGTGCCTCGTCCGCGGGTCTGCAACAGAGAAAGCTTTCCTTATCACTTTGAAATCAGAGCATCCACGAGAACTGTCAGCTTGCAGTCTAATGTAACCAATCAAGTTCATGAATTATTAAAAAAATACAAATATAACGATTGTTCAAATAGTATGCAAACTGATGTCTAGACAAGATCACAATATACACATTTATTTAGCGTATGCCTTTTAGTGCTGGGAGTGTCCGAGGACATGTTCGGCTCGCCAGAATTCGTAGCTGTTTCAATGCGGACACCCCACCCATGGGGTGAGCTACAAGTACCAACGCTTGGTGATGAGATAAAATTAATGAAGATGAATGAAACTGGGCAAGTTCAATTACTTCCAACTTTGGCTACCATACGTCACTGTCACCCAGCGGCGAACGTTGGAACTTGTTAGAGCGTTTCTAGCCAAATAACCTGCAAAATTTAGCTACACACTACCAATTGTACTGGTAGGTTCATTTTCATGCCATAAAACTATGACATGACGCCACCGGCTTTACTTCCCCTCTGAAGGAAGGCATACTGAAGGATTTTAACGCTCTTAAAAATCCGACGACCTGGGCTGGGTTTGAACCCGCGATCTTGGGCATAGCAGTTCAGCAAGCTACCGACTACGCCACCGAAGCCGCTACAATATACACTAAATAACAATGACAGCATACAGGGCGTTTTCAGATAATCACCTGGGGATGGTGACAGGCCGATCACCCAGGCGACCGCTAACTTGGGTCTAATTAAAGAAGGGTCAGGGAAGTCAGCCGTGGACCTGTTGAACGGAACCGTCCGAGCATTTGCCTGGTGGTGAAAATGGAAAACTACGAAAACCATTTTCAAGTCGACCAAAGTGGGATTCGAACCCACGCTCTTCCGATGCCAGCGAGGCACGAGCTACCGCGTCAGCACTTTTGGCTATCGTGGCTGATTCTTCTATTACTCACTGCATCACTCCTTTCGAATGTTGTTTTTGTTGTTGTGTCGTTTAAGAGATTGAACATTGTGGTCATCAGAGCCATGCACCTAAGTATTTCTAGAATGTGCATGATAACCTGTGTTAATTGTTGTCTCTAGTAGTAAGTATTTTTAATTGGGGCTTGGAATTGAAAAATTATACTGTGGCTTGAAGTTAGGATCATCCCAATATTTGCCTCGAGTAGGTGTGAGAAACCTTGGCGCAGGTTCATTTGGGCTTAAGATATACTCCTAGATCACAGAAAAACATGTATTGTTGTTTCATTTGAGGGACTTGGGTATCGTGGCCATTTCCCCCCGTGCGCTTGGGTGAGACTGGAATTTTGTCTAATAACCTGTGTTATTGAGATGGCTGTTTTAGCCTAGTGTATTTGTATTTCAAGTGGGGATTGGGAAGGAAGTAGCCGTGGCCGTAAGTTAGGAACCCTCCTGTCATTCGCCTGGAGTAGAGGTGGGGAAACCACGGTAAACGACTTCCAGGATGGCTGATGTGGGAACCAAACCTACTCTTCCCAGTTTTCCTTCTCAAAGCTGAGTGGTCCACGTTCCAGTCCTCAGACCAGATTTTAATTTTTCGTCAGAGCCGGGAAGCGAGTTTGAATCTCCGGGGTGACTGCCAAAGATGCTAGCCGCTACACCACGAGGTGATCTACATAAAAATAATAGAGCAAATCACTTAGAATGGCCGCTGTTAACACAGCGGTTTGAACTTTGGATCTCAAACTTGCAGCTTCCCATAGCAGTCGTGAAACTTGACTTAATGCGATCGGCTACGCTGCTAGATCGGACTCTTTCATTCAAGTTTTGTTTGACCTCAACCTTGTGTGTGTATTCGCTAGCTCATGAACCGGTTTCTGAAAGTAAACACAACCAGCAGGTTATTTATGATCCTGGCGTGTTTGCTCTTAGCATACTCCATAAAGAAAGAAGCCTTTAGTCCAGCAGGCACATCTACTGCCTCACAAGTTACCGTTACTTGTACAAAAAGGTATATTCCTATCATTTGCCAGATAAGTGGTGATCGTTTATTGTACTTGACCCCTACCTCAGTTCGATTCCCGGTTCCTCTGTGTCTAATAATAAGGGGGCGAGGTGGCGCAGCAGTCAAGCAGATGGCCTCTTACCACGGCGGACCGGGTTTGATACGTAAAAAGGAGGTCCCGTGGCTCATGATCTCGAGATTAATGGTTACGTAAAACTACAATCTTCCTTCCTTCTAATGAAAATCCACAGCCTGCTTCCAGTCTCCGACCGGGTCAGGAATGGAATGAATGAAGCCCCTATCTAGCGGCGAGGATATGAAGTGTGCCGGCTGCCGAGGCCTGACGCACTCCTCTGGGGCAATGATTAAATGAATGACAGATGAAATGAAATGATAGTGGAGAGTGTTGCTGGAATGAAATTTTAACAGGGAAAACCGGAGTACCCGGAGAAAAACCTGTCCGCCTCCGTTTTGTCCAGCACAGATCTCACATGGGGTGACCGGGATTTGAACCACGGACCCAGCGGTGAGAGGCCGGCGTGCTGCCGCCTAAGCCACGGAGGCTTCTCCTTCCTTCTAATAATAATGTTATTTGTTTTACGTCCCTTTTAACTACTGCGGCTTTTTAGAGACACCAGGGCACCGGAGGTTTGCCCTGAAGGAGATCTTTAACGTGCCAGTAAATCTACTGACACGGCTCCCTCATATTTGCGCATCCTTAAACGTTAATTGACTGCGCCAAAATTTGATCCTTCAACCTTGGACACAGCTGACGTGAACGTTACCGCCGAGCCACGCAGCCTGTCTCCAATCTGATGTGCTAATAAATAATAATAATAATAATAGTCGCCTCCATGGCGTAGCGGTCAGCATGGTTAGCTGCAGCGCCGGAGGTCCTGAGTTCGATTCTGGGCTTTGCCATGAAATGTGATAAGTGGTATGAGGACTGGAACGGTGTCGACTCAGCCTCGGGTGGCACAAATGAGTTGAGGGGGTTCGATTCCCAGCTCAGCCATCCTCGAAGTGGTTTTCCGTGGTTTCCCACTTCCTCTTCGGGCAAATGCCGGCCGAGAAATGTGTTGAGATTTCGGTTTACATTTAATAATAATAATAAAAATAATAATAATAATAATAATAATAATAATATTTTTAATAATAATAATAATAATAATAATAATACTAAGGTGACAAGTTTTAAAAAACTATTCGGAAAATCACCAGACAGTAATAGGCATAATAAATAAAATAAATAAATAAATAAATAAATAAATAAATAAATATTTAAATAAATTTCCATGAAAAGAAAAATAATAATAATAATAATGATAATAATAATAATAGGCACTGATAGAGACGAGTTCATAAATTTCGATGAAATAGAAAATACTAATAATAATGATAATAATAATAATAAATACAGCCCTTTAATCCCCTAAGGGCAATGGCCTCCTCTCTAGGCAGGGATTTTGCTCATTACACTCATTAGGTGAGCAGTCCTAAAGAGTAGTGAGGCACCTAGTGGTGCACTTTTCTGGCATGTTAGTCTCTGTTCTTGAATGTTCTTATAGCTATTTATATACCTATTCCTAACCTAGTTACAGTATTGTCTATGTGCTAAACTGTCGTATAAATAGTCCTATAATACCTAAATGAAATTTTGAACATAAAATGGCCTACTGCCAGTTCTTCCCCGGACTTTAGATATTGATCGAACGCCTTAATGCCTTCTGATAGTCTGATGCGTGGAGTTGAAGGAGGGTTTGAGGATTAGTTACGGTTCTTTCTCAAAGTTAGATATTGATCAAAGGAAGTAATGTCCATCTGATAGTCTGATGCGTAGATTTGAAGGGGCCTTCATTCTCAATGGATATTACCGTTCCTCAGATTCACTCGTATTGTTAGTGGAAATCAATCATCTTCGGTAAGATTCTGACAAATGAGTGCTAATAAACATAAAATGTCTGATGTCACCAAGGTTGACTGCCTTGAGAGCTCTTCTGCATGCCACAACAGTTCTCAGTGTCTTGTATTATAAAATCAGCTTGCCTTGACACTTTCAATGTTGATTCCCGCCATCCTTTATGCAGAAAGCCTCGAACTGCATCTATCCTATCAGTTTTTCACACAATATCCCCTCGATGTGACTACAGACCGTTCAAATAATATGATCCAGCGAAGAATAATGGTGTTCAGTATCGTTTGCAGGATATGTTTGCAGTGCATCAGTACCATACGGGTTGCAAGCAGAGACAATATCGACCTTCCTGACAACACGCGTTAGTTGGGCTGCATAAGTCAATATTATTAGGGGCAGCTGATTCATCTGGTAAGTTTTGTAAGTGATGTTGAATCGAGATATTCATAACCTTTGCTTCAACATAAACTGACTATTCTAGCTGCAGTAACAGTGACTGAATATTTGTTTTGTATTAGGTTCATATTTTATTACAATTTAGGCGATTGTACGAAAAAACAAAAGATTGTTTGATTTAAAAGTGACCGATCATCGCTTTGGTTTCCCTTGCATCTTGAATAGATCTGCCCAACTCCTCTACTTCAATTTGGTTCAATAATGATTTTGAGTATGTATTCTCAAAATATCTACCTGTGTGTATTTCTGTATCCATTTCCAGCCCTATTTATTTCCAATTCCTATGGAGTCGATAATGAGGTAAGATTAGTTGTTTTCTGGATGGTTTTTACGAACGGATGTCCTTCCTGACTCGAAATTTATCACAAGTGCTTTTGAGAGATGAAATTAATAAATAATGATAATAATGTCATCCGTCCGGAGGCATTATATGCTGCGGAATGTCTTCGAATGCATAGGAAAGGACTTATGGTGAAACCGGAAGTAAAAGAAAGAATGATCCTAAGAAATATCTTGAGCCCAGTAAAGGAAAATGGTGATTACAGGAGACGGCACAACCACGAGCTCAACGCACGTGTGGTAAATTTACAATCTGATGAGGAAAAGAAGAATTTCATTTTATGGCCACATGACACGAATGAGCTCTGTGAGATTGACAAATAGGATATTTACCTACTTTGTAGAGAAGAAAACTAAGGGGGCTTGGTTCACTGAGGTAAGCAGAAGAAAATAGGATTTCATGTGACGATGTGCACGAGCGTGTGTCACTTAAGATGAAACTCACAGCTCACCAGGATTTCCTGGAAAACCCTAAGCTTAAAATAGGCATGAAGTGGACGGAAAAATTATGCAACAACATCATGAACTCATGCGACAGTACTGGGCGAATATTAAAGCTCGACGCAGAAACCAGTTGAAATGACGTCTTTCTTAGTTGGCCAAAGCGCAAGAAGGAGAAGAAGAAGAAGAAGAAGAGGAAGAAGAATAAGAATCGTATTTGTTTTACGTCCCTTTTAACTACTACGGCTTTTGGAGACGCAATAAATAAAGATGATGAATACTAGACAAGGAGCCGAAATAAAGCAGCCGTGGTTTATTAGAAGGTTTCATACCAGTGTGAAGTTGACAATTGGAAAATCAGTTCTTCTTTGCTTCGTATGATAACATAACCTGGTGACCCATTCTCTGTCGGTGGGCGTACGTGGAGTGATATACAGTAATGGCTTGTGAAACAGAGACGGAAGTAGTAGTAGTCGTACTTCTATTAAGGACTATTTGAATGCACAGAGAGTTCCCATTCTTCTTCGCGGTTACTGGCGTGCCGTAATAAGCATTAGTATTTGTTCACAGCAGCATGTACGGTCTCATCACTATTATGATCCCTATACAATTAGCTAAGTATCAGTCAAAGAATAACAAACATATTGGTCACAGTTTTATGTGCAATTATAAGTACAGTCACTGAAACAAAGAATTCTTGATAAATCCTTTGTCCGAGTCTTGTTGGTTGGTTGGTTCCTCAGTTTAGGGGCTGCGACAAATCGGTCATGTAGCCCTGTGTACTTTGGGTGTGTGTAGAATCTGTCTGATAACCGGTGTTAATTGTGATGACTGTAATAGTGTGTGCTTCTGTTTCTTAATTCAAGTAAGGACTACAAACTTTGAATTTTTCAAGTAGTTTCTACTTTTGCCGCCAAACGCCACCGTCAACAACTACTAGTTCAGAACTTGGCTACTAGACGCCACCGCAGTCGGCTCCTGGCGACGAACGTAGGAACCTCAGCGTTGTTTAAATTTTTTACCTAATTTAGCTTCACACAGGTGTAATTAGTGGAAGGTTCTTTAACATGCCATAAATCTATGACATGCGACCGCCGGCTTTACTTCCCCTCCGAAGGAAGGCATACTGAGGGATTTTAACGCTCTTAAAAAATCCGACGAATTCGGCCGGGTTTGAACCCGCTATCTTGGGCATAGAAACTCAGCATGCTACCAACTACGCCACCGAAGCCGCTTTGTCCAAGTCTCAACTGCGGGTTTACACGAGAACTTCAGAAAACACTACCAAATCAACCCGCCACAAATCAAAATAAAATAAGTACTGAAGTTGCGTGCGATGTGTCTATCGCTTCTGGTAGAGCGTTTCTTGATGCGATAGCTGACATGTAACTCCCTTTTTGATCGCATAAATGGTGATGAAATAGCCCATTCGTTTTATCTTGCTATCAGGTAGTCACAATGGTTAAGTACTTTCAATTTTAATGTCTATAGGAACTCCCGAAACAATATTAGCTGTAGTATGTAGAGTATATTGTAATCTATGAAGCATTAAATATCACTCATGAAAATGAAAATCCACAGTCTGCTTCCAGTCTCCGACCGGGTCAGGAATGGAATGAATGAAGCCCCCATCTAGCGGCGAGGATATGGACTGTGCCGGCTGCCGAGGCCTGACGCACTCCTCTGGGGCAATGATTAAATGAATGACAGATGAAATGAAATGATAGTGGAGAGTGTTGCTGGAATGAAAGTTTGACAGGGAAAACCGGAGTACCCGGAGAAAAACCTGTCTGCCTCCGTTTTGTCCAGCACAGATCTCACATGGAGTGACCGGGATTTGAACCACGGACCCAGCGGTGAGAGGCTGGCGTGCTGCCACCTAAGTCACGGAGGCTTCCATTAAATATCACTCATAACTATTATTATTATTATTATTATTATTATTATTGACTCGCTTTGTCCAAATAAGAGGCGCGTTAGAACTTATTTAGCTTGCCACGTTGGGTGAGTGGTTACCATGTCGGACTACCAACCCCAAGCTTGCAGGTTCGCTCCTGGCCGTGGTAAGTGTTTTTTTAAGGCGACAAAAATCACGACATGCATGTCATACGTTGCTGGCATGATAATGAACCCATTTGAATTCACTAGGCCGTGTTCATAGTGGCAACATTTATCTCGGGATTTTCCACCAACACAAAGTTCCTACATTCTCTACTAGAAAGTGCTATAGTGTCAAAGAGCTTAGATATCTAATCTCCTTGACTTTCATAGCGTTCCAAGGGACGACGAAATTTGACATGCAAGCTGCCTTTTGGGTGGCAAATAACAAAGCTTGCACCCGGCATCCGAGGCCATACGATATTATTATATTATTATATTATTATTATTATTAGCACAATGTTATCTCTTTTCTTTCCAATATCTCTCTATCCGTTCAAAGTGCTCTATTTGGCGTTCTTCTGTCTATCCTGTAATCTTTCGTGTAGGTGTCTCACCAAATTTGTGTCCGTTTATTATGGTCTAAACTTTAAGTTATTAAGATTTTTTTATTTCAGCGATTGTACATATAATTGAGCATGAAACTCTGACCTTTCTCTATTATTATTATTATTATTATTATTATTATTATTATTATTATTATTATTATTATTATTATTGATAGTATATTTTACATTGACTTTCACCGTTTCTTAAGCAGGGTTCCGCATCGTTAAGAAATGGAAAAATATATGTTACAATGGAAGAATTTGTATTGCTAGATGTTGTAAGATTTCTGTCCAAATAAGATGCGCATTATTGACCGAGCAGAACGAATCAATTGCTATTCTGCAGTGGTCACTGTACTTAGGAAGACGTGCAGTGCAATGCAATGAAGTCGCAATGGTGGCCTATCACCAGGCGATCATTTTTGAGCGTTGTTGCTACAAATAACTGTAGAGTTGTACCATACCAAATGTGACAATATGGAACAAGTGTGCCAGTATTATTTATAGTTACAGTTTTGTTCTTGTTGTTACTTCATTTATGTACTTGGGTTTGTATTGAAATAGTCGGATTAGCTGTGAGGAAAGTTGCTGTGCCGTAGTTTGTAGTATCGTATCCCGACGCAGTCAGTTGGCATTTAATGGTGCTTAAATGTGAGTGGTCCATGTCGGTAGGTGTATTAACATAAATATTCTCTTCAGAGCGAAATTCTGTCACCCCAATGTGTCTTATGTTTTAACAGCCAGATGCCTTTTCTGACGCCAAACTAAATAGAGAAGTTGATGTGAGATGAAATAAATAAAACTGGGCAGGGATTTGTAAGATACTAACCCATAATTTGCTGGATGGAAAATGGGAAACCGCAAAAAAATAAAAAAATAAAAGATGAATGGAGCCAACTGTGAGGATCAAAGCCACGTGTTTACCGAGCCTGCCTAGCACTGTGCCTTAGTGAGCATAGTTAGCGTAGCCTGTTATAATAATAATAATAATTATTATTATTATTATTATTATTATTATTATTATTATTATATAGTCTAATAAGAAGAATGTGAATATAATGATTATATTAATTTTATATTCATTTTATATTAATATAATGAATGAATGAATGAATTAATGAACCAGGCCAACTAACATGTTAAGACGAGCTCTTTGAGTGAGCATAAAGAAAAGAATAAGAAGAAGAAGAAGAAGAAGAAACGACTAATAATAATTATAATAATAACAATAATTATATAAAAAAATAAAAAATAAGAAAAGATACGAGCCTTACAGTAGTCGCATATGATTAACATCTGACATGTTATCCTACTATGAAAATGAGATGAAATGTATGTGAAGTCATCTGACATGTTATCCTACTCGTATCCTGCACAGCTTGGACATTCTTAAAATGTTAATTTACCCTCCGATTTCGAACTGGTACTATGGTGAATGTATAGATTGAATTGGAGATATGCTACTGTCACACTTTTTTGAACAAATATCACATATTATATTATAAAATTAAGAGGAGGAATGAAACCATAGCCTCTAGCCCATCTCTAGACAACTAGAAATAATGTTCAATACAATCAAATTTCCCATACTCATTTTCACGTGCCAGTAATAATATGGAAGTATTTTTATGCTCCATTAATATTTTGCTTTTTTTTTTCGATAATATTCCTGCGTGGAATTGAGTTTGAAATTAGTTATGAATACGCCCACTTGACAGTAAAGGGAATTCCTATGGTGGTCCGTGAAAGGCTATCTCAGTTCCCGTATAAAGACATTGATACATATTACATTGATCGCTGCATTACCGCAATGTGGGTTAATATCTGAATAGCCATTGTGCAGAAACATAATACCGGCTTTGCCGAATAGTTACAATGTTCCATATTAAAGCATATCATCATTTAAATACTGATACGAAGACTTTTAACATGTGGTTTGTGTTTCAATCAGTTGATACCAGAGTTCGCATGAGCGTTTACCGTTCATTATGAAAGTGTTGAGCAAAGTTACTCGGGGAGCGGATGCCCATCACTTTTATCCCGAGATTGTAAAACAGACTCTTAATAAATCATAATTGATTTCAGCAAATATGATATAATTAATATTTTTACACCAAAGAATGACAACTTAAAGATGATTTATTGTAGAAATATCTGGCACCTCCAAACCTTGAAGTAATCCGTATGTGATTAACATTCCACATGGTATCACTGCCAGCTGGATCTTACACACTTCCGTCCGATCCACTTCCGTCCCATTTTTCAAAATCACTCCCACTAAAATATCCAGCAACCGAGTGGAAAGATGTTACACATCAAAAACTGGGTATCTGTGGCGACAGTAATAGCTTGTAGTTACAAGGGTAAGTGCGTCGAGACTTGAAGTGAGGCACCGTTCTGACAATGCCTAGAGAGAGCGTGGAGAAACTGCACTCAGGATGGCCACTGTCAGCGGCGCAGGGATTCTAGCCTCGGATCATCGAACTTGCAGTTTTACAATGCAGCTGAAGGGAGTGACTTCACTGCTGGGTGATAAAGGTTACACTCCAGTACACTCTGTAAATGTGGATATCATGGAAACGAATATACGTTTCCAGTAGAGAATGACGCTGCCTGGGGATCAACTGCACACTAACATGTTTCAGCATAATAAACTACATGTCAGACCTGGAAGGCCTGCAATTCCTTTTAGACAACTTTCACCGTGAAGTGTCCTTTACCAAGAGATGGGTAATCCCAACACGACTCGAATGTTAAGTATAACAGCAAGAAGCGCACAATTTCCTCCTGAATTTACAACCCACAGTCAATAGATCCTTCAGTGTGGCCTTCCTTCGGAGGGGAAGTAAAGCTGGTGGCGCCATGTCATAGATTTATGACTTGTAAAAGAACCTGCCACTACAATTGGTAGTGTGTAGCAACATTTTTAGGTTACATTTGACTGGTTAGAAACGCTTTATAAAGTTCCAACGTTCTCCGCTAGGGGTTAATAACAGTAGCATCTGGTAGCCAAAGTTGGAACTACTAGAAATTGAAGTTGTTGGGAGCCCACGGGCTTCATTATGAATATCTATGACTTTAGTCATTTTTCCAAGTTTTCCCGTATTGATTTCGATATGTTATGCAAATGTCCACTTTACAATACAGAATTATCTTTTTATTTATCACTTGATGTCAATATACATTTTGAGACATGTTTCGGCTCTATGAGCCTTCTTCAGTCAAAATCACTAAAAAATTCTCCTAAAACAGTCTAATGTTTGGTCTCTCAATAAAAATTTGTGAAACATTTTTACATCGTCAAGATGATTAAAACACATGAATATAAAATGCTTAACAAAATTAAAAATTGAAAAATGTACAAAATTTCGAAACAAGAATGTGGCCCACGTTTCGAAATTTAGTACATTTTTAAAAACAATTTAATTCTATGTTTGAGAATACAGGTGAAAAATATTTACAATATGTACAATTATTTAATTTCAGTATTGGTGATGCAACTGTCGGTGTATGCTAATTGTAGTATATCTAATGTTAGGTGAAATGCTAAAATGGTGATAGAAATCCGGAGTTTGTCTGTTTGGGGTGATTATATGGTTATACCAAATCAACTATGGTTATACTGTAATAATACAGGCTGATACTTATCCGGGTTGTCTTCCTTACTAGAACTTCGAGCAGTTTCGTGTTCACTCTGGCACCAGTTTTGGTCGAGAAAGGATTTGAGCCCGTGGTAAATGCTGGGACAGTACCTTGTAAGAGGACACGGCTACATTATTCAAACTCCTTGAATCCTTCATTCGTCTTCATTTATTCCATAGCTCATGAACTCCGGTAATGAAATTGACGTCAAGCTTGACATCCGACCACAAAAATCAATCGCTACATAATACACACTTCTCATTTCATCTACCACCTCGTGGTGTAGCAGTTAACTTCTTGGGTGTCGCCCCGGAGGTCTGGGATCTATTTCTGGAGCTACTAAGAAATTTAATTCTGGTCTGAGGGCAGAAACGGGGTACACTCAGCCTCGTGAGGCAACTCTAAGGAGATTCCCACCTCAGACACACAAAGAGTGAATTTTCGTAGTTTCCTATTTCTACTCCAGGCAAATACCGCAATGATAAGTAGGCCTAATTAGTGTTGATCACGATAAGATTACCTCACGGACACAAGATGACCAGTTAGTATAAGTGTGCCGTTCCTTCTTGACCAGTACATATCACGTGCGCAGTGATGTCTCCACGCACAGTAAGCCTTCATACCTTTGTGATCAATGCAATGTGATCTTGGGTGTCGCCCCGGAGATCTATTTCTGGAGCTACTAAGAAATTTAATTCTGGTCTGAGGGCAGAAACGGGGTATATCTAATGTTAGGTGAAATGCTAAAATGGTGATAAAAATCCGGAGTTTGTCTGTTTGGGGTGATTATATGGTTATACCAAATCAACTATGGTTACACTGTAATAATACAGGCTGATACTTATCCGGTTTGTCTTCCTTACTAGAACTTCGGGTAATGTTGACACATTGACGGTACTTGGTTACATCGTGGTCATCTAGTCCCGTATATTTGGGTGTGTGTATGTGAAATGTATCCTCAGTAGCGTATGTTCATATTCAGTAGTCTCAGTGTTCTACTCGGGCTTTAAGAGGAATTCCCACGTGCTTACTATCGGTCACGAATGACCGGCCCATCTATATTTTCGGGTAATGTTGACACATTGACGGGACTTGGTTACATCGTGGTCATCTAGTCCCGTATATTTGGGTGTGTGTATGTGAAATTTGTATGATAACCTGTGTTATTGTGATGATTGTATTAGTGCGTGTAGTTGTAATTCAGATGAGAATTGGGAAGGAGGCAGCCATGGCCGCAGATAAAATGAGACTGCGCTGTGTTGTTTCCTTACCGTCGTATTTTATTATAGCTAAATTTATCATTCTGACGGAAATGGAAGGAGAATAATGATAAAATCCATCCTCAAGTAATTTCATGTCTTCCAGTATTATTACGAAACCTTTCATGCAGAATTTTCGCATTAAGATCCTTATATAACTTTGCGGTATTATATCATTCTGTGTTTGCATTAAAGTATTACAATCGATTATTTACCCTCGGTGACTAAAACCAACAATGAGGGAATGAGACAAACGATTTCTTCATTGCAGCAACGTCATAAAAACAATACTGTAAACGGATCTGTTTCTTGCAGGAAATAACTACCGTATTCATGTGTAACCACTGAATGTTGTCAAGGTGGGAACGTAATTTGTTGCTGTTGTTTCATTTACGTACATGGACATCATGGTCATCAGTATCGTGTATGTGGATGTGCATGTGTGTTTAGAATTTGTGTGTAGTAGTAGTAGTAGTAGTAGTCATTTGTCTGGAGTAGAAGTGTAAAACTACGGTAAACCACTTCATAGATGGCTGAGGTGGAAATCGAGCCCAAGGTCTTTGGGACTTGAATCTTCATACGTACTCCAAAAACACATGAGAGATTCTCCTATTCTGTTGTTGATTCCTTAGGGGCTTTGCGACATCGTGCTCATGTAGCCCCGTGTACTTGGGTGTGTGCAGCATTTGTCTGATAACCTGTGCCACTGTGATGTCTGTACTAGTGTGTGTAGTTTTATTCGGGTAGGATTTGGGTAAGAAGCGGTCATGGCCGTAAGTTAGGAACCATCCCGGCATTTGCCTGTAGTAGAAGTGATAAACCACGGAAATCAACTTCCAGGATGGCTGAGATAGGAATCAAACCCGCCTCTTCTCAATTCTGCCTCACGAGGCTGAGTGTACCTTGATTCAGCCCTCACACCAGAATTAAATTTCTTGGCAGAGCTGGGAATCGAACTCGGGCCAAGAATGGTAGCCACTACGCAACTGGGCGGATTCGTTAGTTGTATGTTGCAAAGACCCTAAATGAATCAACAACAACAATTACTCAGTCCAGTTAATTAGTTAGTTAGTTAACTTAGTGTTGTTTTAAATGGCGGAAGAGCGAGGTCGTCTGCCCCAAGTATTGACATAGGAGCTGTGAATGTGCTGCAATTCTATTAGCCTAAAGAACTAAAACATTGGCGTTTTCTTCGCTTTACTCCCCACCTTTATTACATAAAAAATTTCATAATATTGATAGTAATAATAATTATCACAGCAATGATAATAATAATAATAATAATAATAATAATAAAACCCAAGTGGCTGTAGAGCCCATTGAGGACCATTGCCTACCATACGCCTGTTGCTCAGCCATATGGTTTGTAGATTGCGAGGTAACGCGATCGAACATCTTGTCCACACGAGGCAGAGTGCCTTCTATTCCAACCCCCACGTGAGTTATAATATCCCTGAAGGTGCCGCGAAGTCATCCTGGGACCTCCTATGTAAAAGCCAAGGATGCTACCCCTACACCACTGGGCCAGCAATAATAATATTAATAATAATAATATTGTAATAATAATAATAATAATAATAATAATTATAATAATAATTAATGATAATAAAACCTCTGGTTTATATAAGGAGGGCCTTGGCAAGCCAAGCGACCGCTGCTCAGCCATATGACCTGTAGAGTGCGGGATGACGTGTGGTCAGCGGGACGTATCCCCTTGGCCGCTATTATTATTACCGTATTATTGTTATATGTATGAAATTTACATACAAAATCATTATTATTATTTATATTATTATTATTGTTTCATTTCGGCCAATTATGGACCACGTCATTTCAACTGTTTCCTTTTAGCTTCAAAATTAGTTCAATATTCCTTCATTCGTAGACGGTGTTGTTCTTTTGTAACTTTTGTCCACGCCTGTCCAGTTTTCAGCAACGGCTTTGGTTGGAAACTCCGATGTTCGAAGAGTTTACTCTTAATCTGGCCACGCTCCTGGATATCTTAACATGATATCCCAATTTCGTGCAGCTCATTTTGTATTTTGTATTTTGTAATTAAAACGCGATAGGCCAATCGAGTTGACGTCATTTGGATCACGTGCCCATAAAACGCAATTCGTCTTTTCCGCATCGCGTCAGTCTTTTTCTCCACATGTGTATATAAATCCTAGTTAAGCGGTCTTCTAATCTCACCACATTCCTTGAAATCTTCCTTTCCTTGGTTTCCAATTTCTCCGTCATCCCTTTCTAGTTCATGGCGAAATGTAATGTTTGTTTTTTGCATTCAATGATAGGGTCTATGGATTATTATTAAAATAGTATTATTATTATTATTTATTACTTGACTACATTATCACGGCAAATACCGGCTACATTTTATGTTACAGCCTGGTTCGGCCTTAGCAAGGAACCATCTGTATTGAGACAATTTCGTATACACTGTTAAGAGACTTCACATTACTGTACATCCATGTCATGCCCGCAGTCTTCACGAGTCTCCTTCATTTATAGGATGAGCTGAATTTCCATCTGAATCATCGAGCCTTGCTGAGTGTTCGGCGAGGGTATTGTCACCAAGGAACTTCCTAACAATATGGCAGGTGTTCAACAGAGCTGCCTTCTGTAGTTCAATATATCTGCGGATGCAGATTCAATATTGATAGACCACTGTGGAAAGTTTTGGGTATAACACCAGTACACGATTATTATTATTATTATTATTATTATTATTATTATTATTATTATTATTATTATTATTATTATTATTATTATCATATATATTATTTCAGTAGTATGCATCCCTCCTGCGGCGCTCACAAGCGACCGATCGTGACAAATGAGCATTCAAATGAAAGAGAATAGACATTAGCAGTGACTTATTGCACTATAATTTCATAAATATCTATAATTTCTTTAAAAAATACTTTAAAAAATTGTACGAAGTGTGCGATTTGCAAACACCGTTGATGTAGGAAAATACGCTCCATACTTGCTGTCTACGGGCCGCTGTGACACCTGTTTCATGTCATATTAACATTCTGAGGTCTTTCCTTTATCCTGAAATATAAATAGTGTTCTGTAATCATTTGGTTGAAATAAAAACATAACCTTTCTCCTTAAGTGTCTCATTATAAACCTATTGGGGAAAGTGTGGTTTATGAACTTGCGAGATTTCTCGCACGGGTCCGCTAGTTATTATTATTATTATTATTATTATTGTTATTATTATTATTATTATTATTATTATTATTATGAGATGACTGTTAGGAGTGGCCACGGGAGTGTTCAGTGCGGAGTGTAAAGTGAATTAGAAAGAAGCTAAGCCTAGGAGGTAAGCTGAAATGAAGTGCAAGTGTTACAGAAAGAGGCGTACTACGAAGGTACTAATCAATTACAAACATATACCAGGGTACGTAGTTAAAAAGTCTCATGACAAATCCATTGGCGTGCTAGCCCGATAAGTGAGGTTAAGTTAGCCGAGTCACGGATCGCCCACCGAAAGAGTAAACTCTGGGTAGTCCATACTGGCAACACAAGGCTCAAGTGTAGCAGGTGCGCACAAACATTTCACACCACACGGAGCGAGCAAAGGTACATGCTAGCAATGTGTAAAGACTTTCAGTCAGGAAAATGAACTAGACGCCTCATGCAGACGGAATAAGGCTAAAGTGTTACAGTTGCGCAAAAACGTTTATATTATTATTATTGTATTGTGAAGTGACTTACCAAAGCCAAGCGCTTTGAGAGAATTTCTGTTATTGAGGACCAGTCAAAACAAGAGAGCATTGGGAATCTTCGACCGAGTATGGAGGATCTTTTGCAACGGTGTCGAAACATTCTCAATAAGATGAAACTTGCAACTGACAGGCAGCGTAATATATCCAACGATGTGAAGAATGGCATAGTGGAACTAGAAGAGGCCATTGATTCTATAGCCTATTGTGATCGTACTTCACATGCGACACAAGACGAAGCTCACAAGGTTGTATTGAATGACCTACCGAAGGACATGACCCCCAATTCTAGCAGCAGGAACGAAGTTACTTCGGGAACTGTAGCTGCTCAGGAGGGGGATAAGAAGAATGAGACAGAGTCGTCAGAAATATGGACTCCTGTTACATCGAGGAGAGACAGAAGATTGGTAAAGGTTAGAGAAAATGCTGAGAATAGGCAGGAGGATTTTGCTGATAATGTTGACATATCTACCCACCAAGCAACCCCAAACAGACAGAAGAGACCTAGTAGGCCAAGGCGAGCAGCCTTACTGATCAGACCAGCTGAAGGTAAATCATATGCCGATATTCTGAAGGAGATTCGCCAAAAAGCAAACCCTAATGATACAGGAACTGAAGTCCGGTCCATTCGACAAACTAAAGCGGGAGACGTCCTTGTCGAGTTGGGAGCAAGTTCCAGGGATAAAGCAGCTTTTGGTAATTCTCTGCGAAATGTTCTGGGGTCCAATGCTACAGTTCGTAAGCTTGAAGCGAAGGCAACTGTTGAAATCAGAGACCTTGATGCTCTAACTACTTCCGAAGAGGTCATGGAAGCTATCCAGAGAACTATCCCAGAACTCTCTCCAGATACCAAGGTGCTGCTGACGAGGACGAATACGAGGGAAGTGAAGATGGCTGTTGTCACATTAACAACTAGTGATGCAGATGTGCTCTTGAGGCAAGATCATATCACCATAGGATGGGTCAATTGCAGGATTAGACGGAGGATCATGGTATCTCGTTGTTATAGATGTCTGGACTATGGACATGTTGCTAGCAACTGCAAAGGCACAGATAGAAGTAAACTTTGCTACAATTGCGGCGGGACAGGTCACAAAGCTAGAGGATGTACGGCCTCAAAGAAATGTGTTCTTTGTGAAGAACGAGGTTTTATCAAAGATTTAGCACATGCTATGGGATCTGGCCAGTGTAAGGTCTTCAGAGAAGCTTTGGACAAAGAAAAGGCACTGAGGTTCAAATGATTCGTATACTTCAAGCCAATCTACATAGAAGTAAGACAGCCAATGATCTGCTATATCAGCTAGTCACAGAGAAGCAAAGCGATCTCTTGCTAATCAGCGAACAGTATAAAGATAAAGAGTCATCTCTTTGGTTCAGTGACACACTTGGCACTTCTGCAATCTGGGTGTTGGATTCTAGAAAAGTTATTATAAAGGATCATGGAAGTTCTGATGGTTATGTTTGGGTGAAGACCAGAAGGGTCACCTATTTTAGTGTTTACCTAACTCCTAATGAGGCAATTGAGCACTTCCGCCGCAAAGTAAATTCTTTGGAAGATGCAATTCTAAACGCCACAGATAGTGTCATAGTGGCTGGAGACTTTAACGCCAAAGCAGTGGAATGGGGTATGCCAAGTACAGATTCCCGGGGTAAGTACATTCTAGAGATGGCATCCAGGATAGGCCTTCTAATATTAAATATTGGTACAGTTCCAACTTTCCGACGTCCAGGATGTGAAGGAACAATTCCGGATGTCTCCCTGGCATCAGAAGTAATTGTGCCATTCATTAAGAGATGGAAAGTGTTGGAAGATTATTGTGCTAGCGATCATCAATTCATCGCCTTTGACTTTGAATCAAATGTTCAGGGACGGGAAGTACCTCCCCAGAAATGTCAACGGTGGAATGTAAATAGGATTAGCATGGACAAGTTCAAAGATATCATTGGGAAGTGTGCAGAACAGATTCGAAGTGCTGAAGCACGGAGAGAGTTTGAGGTTGAGGATCTGGTTTCTGCAACCATGAAAATTATTACGTCAGCTTGTGATGTTTCGATGCCCTCCTCAGTACCACGTCACCGAAAGAGCCCTGTATACTGGTGGACCAGAGAGATAGCAGAATTAAGGAAGAACTGCCTCAGGCTTCGCCGTCTTGCCCAGAGAGCAAGAAATCGGGAAGAAGCTAATGAAAAATCAGCGGAGCATAAAGCAGCAAAGAAGCTACTTCGGAAAGCCATAACTACGAGCAAGGTTCAGAGTTGGAGAAAGCTTCAGGAAGATATTTACACTGATCCATGGGGTTTGGGTTACAAAATTGTAACACAGAAACTTGGAAGTCACAGAACATCGTGCATCATGGAGGATGATATTATGAACACCATTGTTCAAACCCTTTTTCCAACTCATCCCACAAGACCTGAGAGGAATTTTGAATGTGATCTAGATTTCCCACTGTTTACTGAAGATGAACTTCGGATTGCAACGCATTCTTTACGGAACAACAAGGCTCCGGGGCCGGATGGGATTCCTAATGAGGTTCTGAAAATAATAGTTGATCAAGATATGTTGTTGTTATTGTTGAGAATGTTCAATGTGTGCATGAAAGCAGGAATCTTTAGCTTTCGCTGGAAGATCTGTCGCTTAGTGCTCATTAGTAAGGGCATGGGTGACCCTGAGTTACATCATCGTACCGCCCACTTTGTATGCTTGACACAACAGGCAAACTATTTGAGAAACTCATAAGACGGAGATTGCTTGAAGCAATAATCGCAGCCGGCGATTTATCACCAAGACAATTTGGATTCAGGGTAGGCCGGTCGACACTGGATGCAGTGCAAGAAGTCGCCGATAAAGTACGAAGAGCGGAGAGTTATAATCATTACTCTCGCCGGGTGATTCTTTTTGTTACACTGGATGTTAAAAACGCTTTCAACTCTGTCAAATGGACTGATATCATGGATGCTCTAGAATTTTCATTCCATGTTCCAAGGTATCTCCTTCGGATCTTAGACTCTTACTTGAAGGATCGTGCTCTGCTCTACGATACTACAGAAGGGATCCGTAGAGTACAAGTCACGGCTGGGGCTGCCCAGGGTTCGATTCTAGGACCTGATCTCTGGAATGTTACATACGACAGCTTGTTGAGGCTTGAAATGCCTGAAGAAACTATTCTAGTAGGATATGCAGATGATGTTGCTGCTCTTGTAGCAGGAAGAAGTGTCGAGCAGGCACAGTTGCGACTCAATATGGTAATGCGCAAAATCAATAGATGGATGGAGGAACATGGTCTGTCTCTAGCACTTAGTAAGACGGAAATTGTCATCCTAACAAAGAAGAGAATTCAGACAATACGTCCAATACAGGTAGGACAAATTCAAGTAGAGACGCAGCCAGCAGCAAAATACCTGGGCATCATGATCGACAGTAAAATGAATTTTGGAGAACAGATTAGACGGACTGCAGATAAGGCAGCCAGAGGAGTAACGTCCCTCAGTCGGCTCATGGCCAATGTTGGTGGGCCAAAATCTAGTAAGAGAAGACTATTGATGACAGCCATCCATTCAGTTCTGCTGTATGGAGCGGAAATATGGGCGGATGCCCTGGATAAGGAAATTTATAGGAAGCCACTGGCGCAAGTGCAGAGGCGGGGGGCTTTGCGCGTGGCATCTGCATATCGCACGGTCTCTGAGGAAGCAGTTCTCGTTATTGCCGGGATTATTCCGATTTTTTTTCTTGCGA
The DNA here is from genome assembly GCA_946902985.2 of Meconema thalassinum. NCBI lineage: Eukaryota > Metazoa > Arthropoda > Insecta > Orthoptera > Tettigoniidae > Meconema > Meconema thalassinum. The sequence continues at coordinate 1,451,758,401 of OX336388.2, read as the reverse complement.
AAGAACGCAAGAACATTTACTTGAGGAAATCTGATATGGGTTTACAAAATGCAAGACGATCGGCAAGAGTACAAACCTTTCAAAATTGGCAGATCAAATGGGAGCAAGGAGATCAAAGCCAATGGACTAAGAGAATGATCCCTCAGGTGCAGGTTTGGACAGAGAGGAAACATGGTGAGGTTGGTTACTATCTCACTCAGTTCTTGACTGGCCATGGGTACTTCTGTTCCTATCTTAAGAAGATGGGGAAGGTGGATTCATCAGATTGCATCTACTGTATCAATGAATTAGATAATGCTAATCACACCTTCTTCTCTTGTGGACGGTGGGTCCAAAATAGGCAGTCTCTTCAAGATCACATTGATGTAGAGATATCCCCGGACAATATTGTTGCAGTGATGCTACAAAATGAGGAAAACTGGAAACTGGTAGCAAGCTTTGTTGAAGATATCCTCCGAACAAAGAAGACGGATCTGGATCGCCACTGAAGATGATTCATTACGGAAGAGTGCCCTACAGGCAAATATAAAATGACTCTAGCCTGAAGTAATGTGCTAAACGGTTCCAGGCTAGTGTTCAGAAGTAACGGGGGAGTTTTAGTCGGTAGTCTGCTACTCAGGAGCAGGAGCCCGACACTCTGTGCGTAAATGCATTTCTTCCCCTAAAAAAAAAAAAAAAATATTATTATTATTATTATTATTATTATTATTATTATTATTATTATTATTATAAGGATATTATTCTGTCAAATTAGAGGAGAAGCTTAGCGTGTTAAATTTTATAGACTATTGAACAGTTAATCGCCACCCTATATTTAGGGGCAGGAGACGGACTGAATTCATGGTAAACCCGTGATTGTTCATGACATAAAGTAAAAGTTCCCTCTCTTTGTATTAGAATGTACCTTGCCTTTCAATACAGAGAGTCTGGTTTTAAGAATGGTTTCGTGTTTGTGGAAATCAGCGGGAAGAGACTGCAATTAAAGCATAATTTTAATTACACGGAAGACGAAAGGAGGAACTTGCCTGACTACTGTACTTCTAGCTCTGTGAATCATCCAGCGCTTACAATAGCTGTTACTGTACAGTAATACTTTCAATAAAATAATAAATATACTCTCACACCTTCACAGTAGTTGAATAAAGAACGTGAAATAATAGCAGATCATCTATTTAATTCCCTGTCTCTAATACAGTCTTCAAAGTACCTGATACCCACCTCTCCAGGCAAGCATGCTAGGACACGTTTCGTACTCACGAAAATCAATTATATAAAACAATGCCTGCTTACTACGCGAGTCGAATTCTATTACAGGAATCAACAAACAAACCAGTTTCGTATGACAGCTGAGTGTTGTACATAACAGTGAATCTAAATATCAAACAACAAAAACTCCAACATTTAGTTACTTTTACGGGGACATTACCTCGGTGTTCCGGCCCTTAAACCAACAATAACTAACTAATAACGCATTTAACTCTTAGAGAGAATATTCTGCCTTCTTCGCTTTGATTGGTTGGCTGAGGGCCGAAGAGGTAATGTTCTCGCATGGTATGTCCAAGGTTGCGGGATCGAATACTCGCGCAATCAGAATGTATTTGAGGGTGTTTAAATGAGGCGATTCATGGCATCTAAAAGAACCTACCACTACAATTGGTAGTGTGTAGAAAAATGTGTAGGCTATTTAGAAACGCTCTATCAAGTCCCAACTTTCGCCGCTAGGTATTAGTGGCAGTAGCATCTGGTAGCCAAATTTGGAACTACTTGAAACTGAACTTGTTGGGAACCCTCGGGCGTTCAATCAAAAACACCCAGCTATGGCCATTCGGCTGTAATTACTATCTAATAATAATAATTAATAGAGGGAGAGCCGTCTGAGTAGATTTATTGGCGCGTTAAAAATCCCCTTCAGGGCGTAATTTCGGCACCCCAGCGTCTCTGAATGTCGCAGTAGTTTAAGGGGACGTAAAACCCATAAAGTTATTAGGCTTTGACTACAGTGAGAGTTTTATGCAGGGCCGTATTTCCAAATAGGCTCAATAGGCTGCAGCCTAGAGCGGCAAATTTTCAGGGGCGGCAGTTCGGCAATTTATTCAAAAGCTAAAATGAAGTATCTACATGACCGCGTTGTCGCAGCCCCTAAACTGAGGAAGTTTCTCAGACGTTAATAATATTTTCCGTACGAATTTAAGAATACATGTTACTTAAAAATATGCTTTAGTCCTTCTACATAGCCTACTTTCTAAAACTATAACATAATACAAATTCACAAATACAACCAAAACACTTTCATATGAGTACATTATTAACGAGTTTTCCATTAAGAAATCTATGTAAATTTGAACATCAAGATTACGTGGGCTGAGTTGTTTTAGAGAAGTTTGTATATTTTCAACAAATAAACCAGTAATTTACTACATTTTGTGTAATTTCATTTCACCGTGTAGGACAACTTAATTAAAATTGAACACATTGCTTCAATTACGAAAACGATAGTCATTAGTATTAACATACAAAAATATGTGTAAAATAGTGATCACTGATCTCCAAGAACAAATTAATTAATGCAATTTGAAACTCATTTCATTTTTAACGAATCTTAAAAGAAGGTAAAAAAAAGTAGACTAGATAACTAGTTTCATTATATAATTATTTATATAAAGCATTAAAATTGTAGTTTTATATGACCTAAATGAACTTTATGTTTAAAAAAGTTGAACACGCCAACGATCTCTATCCCTTTGTTGTATAAAACAAATGTAGTAAGTAAATATAAACTATAGAAGGGGCGGTAAATGGACTTTAGCCTATAGGCGACATACTCTTAAATCCGGCCCTGGATGTATGTTGTTATTAATTCGTTTGAGGGGCTTGGTCATCGTGGTCATTCAACCCCGTGTACTTTGCTTTGTGAAGAATTTGTCTGATAACCTGTATTATTGTGCTATTTGTAATAGTGGGTGTATTTATAATTCAGGTGAGGGTTGGGATGGGAGCGATCGTGGCCTTAACCTGGAGTAGAAATGCGAAACCACGGAAAATCACTTCCAGGATAACCGAGGTGGAAATCGACCCACATCTCTTCTCAGTTTTGCCTCACGAGGCCAAATGTACCCTGGTCCCACCCTCAGACCAGAATTAAGACGATTGACTGAGCCGGTTATGGAATCCAGGTGCTTTGGCAAGGAGTATGAAGACACTTTCTCATCCTCCAGTGATCAGAAACAATGTAACCCTGGAGGCGCCCTTCCTCACCTTGGCCTAATATTCGTCTCAAGGGCAACTGGCGGGCTTTGTTCAAGTGGGATGAGATATCAAGTTCGACCGCAGGTGGACGAATGGCCATGAGTTGACGGAAATGGCAATGGAAGGGGGCAACTTCTGAAGATATTGAGGAGGTGAAGAAGTCTAGAAACTTGAGTTACTTCCGTCAAATATTTTCACGGAAGTTAGCATAATATATCGCCTGTCACATGAAAGTAAATTGTCCAGACCTGTCTCACGAGTTTTCATTTCTTGAATGCAGGGAGATCTCCACAAAAATATTGGACTTCGCGTGCAAGCTCTTACCGGAAAATTGACCGATGGTTTGCCGCAATTACAAAGCATTACAATATTAGTGTAATTCCGAGACAATCTAGTATTGACGAGAACCTTGACATTGCAGACAATTCTGGGAGGCTCCCGGGGTTGACAAGCCTACTACACCGGTACTATTTATATTTTAGCCCATTTTCATTTCTGAAAAAAAAAAAAAAAGCTTATGAGATCACCCTTTGTCCGTGTGTGTGTGTGTGTATGTGTGTGTGCATGTGTGCGTATGTGTGTGTGTCCCCCTAATAAAATCGTAATGGCTGGAGCGATATTATTAAACTAGGTAAGAACATAGTACTATTCTGTCCAACCCCGACCGTGCCCTTCAAATTTTAATACGTCTCTCCAATCCAACATGGCGGCTGTGCGAAATATTTCACCGGCATTCTATATCTCCGAAAATACTACTGATATCACCCTGAAATTTTGTACCGTTATAAAGGGCACTACTACAAGTTCACCTATGTGACTTTCGAAAACCTGTTATGTGGAAAACGAACATGGTGGCCAAGCGAAACATTTAAATTTACTTTTCTCGCGATTTAACCATCCAAACGCAGTGAAAGTTGGTACAGCAAGTGGTTATACACACTGGAATGTAGTGACAACTATTTTGATTAAATTGTTTTACATAACCTCAAAATGGTTGTTGTGCGATTATTTTTTTTCATTTCTTGTGTCCTAATCGTGCGATCGAAGTCAACGTTTGAATAATGAACCTACGCAAAAATCGGCATCTAACGGTACGTACCTCTATAGCCTAAATATATAAAAATTCAACATGGCGCCCATCCGAAATATTTAGACGGTTCTCAATATCTACGAATCTATTACAGCAATTAAACTGAAATTTTGTATGTTGATAGAGGCAATTAACATAAGCAGTAAATATGAAAATAGGCTATTTATTTGTTAACGGAAGTACTTGTTGAGGATCCAACCAGCCTCCAGGCTGATTACTTAAGAAACAAACATTGTACGGAAGACAAACAGTGCAGATATTTATCTACCGGCCTGGGCCACCGGTCAGTAGGTGACCCACGCTCTCCTTAAGTCTTCAGAAAGGCCGAAGAATGAGGGCCAAGTAATTTAACCTATTTTCTAGCGCAGTCCACTGAACCTTTAACACGTCATACTGATGTGTCTGATGGGAAGAGCAGTAGTATATTATACCCGTATTCTTTGAAATGGGGCGCTGCAAGTCTAGAGATCAGAGGGTATTCATATAAAATGCATTCCATCAAATGCTTATTTTAACAGGAATGGCGCTAATAACTATGCATTGCTTCTTAAATATACAGTGTCTCTATGAGACTAGAGAATAAATGAATGTTCTGAGGGAGGTGATGATTGATTGATTGTTTATTTAAGGATTATATACTTAGGACTATAAAGTCCCATTGGATGTACATAAACAGCACTCATACATAAAACATAAAAATACAGCATGATCAACCAGGGGTGTGTATAGAGTTTTATTTCGGGGGATGCCCAACTCGGGATTAGGGGGCATGGTAAAGGCCCAAAGAATAGGAGGTCCGGGATTCTCCCCGGGTGACTTTTGTATAATTTCTTGCAAAATGATGAGTTTTAAGGCTATCTGGCACCACGTTCTCAACTAATTTGTTCTGATGTTTTATGTTTGGTTAATGTCAAACACAACTAAGACCATTTTAAGATACCGTTTATTAATACAATCATCTTGCTCACTTGTTAGTATTTACATTAATGTTACTGTTTTGATTTACAACTCACACTATAATATAAAGTCAAGGTTTCTTGAAGCATTGCCAAATCGGTTCATAACTTCATCGTCAGTGAGATGTATGTATGTGAATAGATGACAATACTCGACCGTTGAGTCTGTTTTCAGAAGTAGAATTTCTAAGTACCGTATGTTTTCAACCAACTCAAACTCCGTTCGGCAGTACCATTAGCTACAGAGAGAGGCAAATTTGCCAAAAGTTTGATAAGGGTATAAAAGTCAGGGAAATAACTTTTGTCCCACGCTTCAAGGGCACTTGTTGCTGTTCTTGGTACAGCATGTTTCTGGAGAGTAATAAGAGGTTATGTTAAACATAAGATCAGAGCAAACTGATTGTCACACTGTTTACATCGACCTACCTTCGCCTTGCTTTGCAACGTTGCCAAACGTCACTTAGTATCTTGGTTTCTAATGTTATAATTCATAAACATTTTTTTTTTATTTAGTCAATTTACCCTCTAGGTTGGTGGTTCCCACGGACTCAGCGAGGGAACTCACCACTACCGCCTCTATGGGCAGTGTCCTGGAGCTTGGAACAACTGGTCGGGAGGGATACAACTGGGGAGGTGTGATCAGCACTTCGCCCAGGCGGCCTCACCTGCAAAGCGAACAGTGGCCCCATGAGGGATGGGAAGGGATGGAAGATTGGGATGGATAGGCTAGGAAGAGGGAAGGAGGCGGCCGTGACCTTACAGTAGGTACCATCCCGGCATTTTCCCGAAGACGAAGTGGGAAACCACGGAAAACTACTTCGAGGATGGCTGAGGTGGGAATCGAACCCCCTCTACTCATTTGGACCACCCGAGGCTGAGTAGACCCCGTTCCAGTCCTCATACCACTTTTCAAATTTTCGTGGCAGAGCCGGGAATCGAACCCAGGACCTCCGGGGCGGCAGCTAACCATGCTGACCGGTACGCTACGGAGGCGACTTAAACAAATAATATACGTGACAAAAATTTCGGGGGGGGAGGCGGGTCCCCCCTTATATACGCCCCTGTGATCAACTATCATTAAATTTAACGAACTACGGATATAATCTGCACTAAAAGTACACTAAAATTATCTAGGTAAATCCATGATGCCCTTGCCACGTTCTCATAATCCTCTTTAATTGTCAATTATAGCCTGTCATTAATGCACTGGTAAGGTGTCACTTGCGCACTGGTATATGAGAATTCTCAGGGATAGGCTATAGGACTTGTACAGATTACAAATGCGTGATGCGGTACAAATGAATGTATTTATTGGATTTGGCCGTATGATGGTGAGGTATCTGCCACGTGACTTGTGTGAATCTACTACATCAACCATGAACGTCCTCCATAAGGGAAAAATGATTATAGGGTTATGGTGGGGACTTGTTTTTAAGTACATTATATTGATAGTTAAAATTGATATAACCAGTAATCTTCGCTTATCTAATGTAAGCCACTGAAGTTAAATGAAGTTTGGCGTGATATGCTCATCTCTGATGAAAGAGCATACACGAGAGAGCCACTGTCAGTGCCAGGATTCGAATCCCCAATCTCCGGGATTACTGCAGCTGCCCATCGTCATTTAACACGCAAGGCTACGGAAAATCTGAAGACACAAGCATTGTGATTCCGCTTACTCATGAAGTTAAAAGAAGCACAGTTGATGGGCTTGGGTGGTTATATAACTAAGTTAGTTATTGTTGTTTTAAGGGGCAGGACTACGAGGTTATCTGCCCCTTTATGTAACTAAGTATCAAGGTCAAATAGTGGAACATTATTATAAATGATGTTAGTGTTACGCAAACTAATCGTCTGTAGGTCAGATCGGCAACGTTTAAAAACCAAACAACAGATGCCTAACCTTTGCCCCATCAGTTTCATTGTTTAAGAACAGGTACGCAACTAATAACAGTTATCGTAATATCATAGCAGTTCCTGTAACCACTAAAGAATTCAGATAATCAACCAACATTTTGGAACACCTGACAAATCTCGAGAGTGGTATCAAGATTATGGGCTTGATCCTGGCAGACGTAATTTGATGGCAGTCTGGTAGGTCACACTTGGAGACTACCTGATAAAATTCATTCTCAGCTTCAAATCACCCAGATAAAGTTCTCATTTACGCTGCAATACGACAACCAAGGACGTCACAATTGACTCTTTGGTCATCTGGTGATTTCAATTTAAGACAGGTACTCCAACGGTGTAACCATGTATAAATATCGGATCCCGTGAGACCTTCGATGTTGTGCATCATTTTAACTGATCAAAACATGGTAGGAAAATTGGTTGGTTGCGACAAAGCTTTGGGTGTGTGTATAATCTGTCTGATATCCGGTGTTAATATTGTGATGGCTGTATTAGTGTGTATTTATCTGTGATTCAAGTAAGGACTGCAAACGATAATTTCAAGTAGTTCCTTTCGCTACCAAATGCTACCGTCCACGACACCTAGCTGTGAACGTGGCTACTAATAGATGCCATCGCAACATGCGCATGGTGTCGAACATTCGATCTTAAGAGCATTAATTAAACCTAACCTACAAATTTTGCTTCATACAAGTTTAGTTAGTGGAAGGTTCTTGTACATGCCATAAATCTATGACATTGGCCCGCCGGCTTTACTTCCCCTCTGAAGGAAGGCATACTGAGGGATTTTAACGCTCTTAAAATATCGGACGACTTCAGCCGGGTTTGAACCCACGACCTTTGGTTTGGTTTCTGTGAACCTCGTGAACTAACTATCCTCCGACTCTGGAACACCTTTTCGGAGGTTGGGACCTGCCTAAAAGACTGAACCCCTTTCTTCTTCCACGTCAGGTACGCAACCACTAACAGGCATCGTAATAACATCGTAGCTTTTGTAACCTCTAAAAAATTCTGATGATCATCCTACATTTTGGAACACCCAACAATTCTCGAGAATGGTCTCGAGATTGAGAGACCGTGTTGTTATTAATATTAATATAACAGGTTGAACTTGAGGTGAGAAGAGTCTCTATCTTTAAGTGGTGAACGTTTCTTATGGCCGTACGTCCTGCTTAAAGTCAATTTCATCAAAGAAGCATGTGAGTGATGAAACGAATGAAGGTAAATTAAGGCGGGCGAGGATTTGTACGGAGGTGACGGTGTCTATAAAAAGGTACAGTCGCAGCATTTGCTTTGTGTTGAAAATGGATGGTGTGGCTCATATCCACTCATATCTGAAACCTTGATACAACCTCACCCCGTAGCCTGGCCACCTTGACGCAAGCACCTAAACTGTTTGACTATTACATACATTATCTCTTTCGAGCTATAAAACTGAGGAATGTTTAATGGAAACTTATTATGTTGCTGTATCTCTACATAGCAAAAAACACGGTCCCCGATTCTTGGGTGTAACGAGTAACCTCGAGAACTACTGGATGGATTTTGATGCGGTTTTCACCATTCTGTAAAGGATTTCTCGAGGAAGGTTTCTGTAGAAAAAAACATTCATTTATGACCAGAGAAAGCTGAGCTGTAACGAGTCGAAGAAAAACTGCCGTCCGTGCGCCATTTAAGCTTACGCTGGGTAAACTGTTAAGAATACGTACATACTATGAGTGTAAGAATTGTTCAGCATGAAAAGTTCCACAGAAAGTTCGCGACAGCATATCTCTAACTTGAATACATCGTCCACTATAAGTGGTTTTTACGTTTTCATTTCTTCTAACAATCACCATTCAGTGAAAATTTAAGTTACCGGCTTCGGAGCGAGTTTAAGAGTAGCGAGCGAGAATATCACCCCAGCTTCGGCCAGCATCAAACTGTCGAGTCGTGTCGAATTAAGACTTCAGAGAAGAGTGTATTTGTTGGAGTTTCTCTGTTCTCCTCGGCTTATCTGAATTGAATCTGGGGCCTGTCGTCCGTGCGCTTTTATGCTTACGTTGGGTAAACAGTTAAGGATACCAGGCGCAGCTGGGGCGGGTTGCTAGTTTCAATTATAAATATTCTATAGATAACTGTGTTTCTCCATAATAAAAATCATGACTGTAATCCGCACATTGTAATGCTCAGATCTTCTCAAATATTACATAATAAGGATTTTTCCTTTTAAAGAAAAAAGACTAATAACATCAAAATAAGGAATGATATTTTAATGAACAATTGAGAAATTGTTCCAATGAACACGTAGCCTACTAGTTCCCTGTAAATTATCGTATACCTGAGACCAAACCTTTACAGACAGGAGGGTAATTCATAAAATAGTCATGTGTCTTTAAACTTTTGGTAAGACCTATACTTCACTCCTTGCCTTGCCTAGTACTCCTCTTTATAGTGGTACCTGAGATTCTTTTGAGTTTCTATCCACATAATCTCCGGTGGTGCTTTTTGAATATCAAATCAACCTCCGGCTGACTAACAAACAGATTATTATTATTATTGTTCATATGTTCACCATGTTATTGGGTACAATTCACCATTTCATCGGCATTTCATGCAAGATCGAGTTGTGTTCTCTATATCAGTAGGTTGAGGAACGAACGAACTATGGAGCAGGTCTCTAAAATAACTACTTTCTGCATATTATTATTATTATTATTATTATCAGTATTATTATTATTATTATCAATAATGCATCTATTGCTCTGAAGCTATTGATGATGCCTAAGACAACTTTTTCTTCTGCAAGAGATGGATTGATAAGAGGGAATTGCTTCAAAAGGAGATTGGACAACAGATCTCCCCAGGCAACATCGTGGAAATGATGCTTCAAGATTAGTCGCACTGGTACAATGTGGCTAATTACACTGAAGAAATTATTCGAACGAAGAACAAGACAGTCACGATTGAAAAGTAGTTGAGGACAAGTAGCCTAGTATATGGTCCTAACCTGAAGTATTGTGTTAAACGGTTCCAAGCTAGGTTCCAGAAGTCACGGGGGGGAGTTTGAGTTGGTAGTCTGCCACTCAGGAGGCAGTGCGTAAATGCATTTCTCCTCCTCCGTCAAAAAGAAAAAAATATTATTACTACTATCAGAGAAAGTGAACCCGAACTTGGATTGCATATCATATAATCACACGTTTCTAACAAAAAAGAAGGGGAAAAAAATTCGTTCCCACTTATTCTGTAAAAAATAAATAATAAGTCACAGTAAAAACTCAAGTTGTTTTGTATCAGCACAAATAGGTTCCTCGAATAGTTCACCGCGAGAGAAAAAGAAAGCTGTAAATCTCAACCATTTTAGCTGGTAATTGAACTACCCGAGGTGCGTGTGGTTGACTGAGAATGTGCACCTTTGTGAGACATCGCTATTTGTGCCTACCCAGGCGTATATATATCGTAGATTCTTTACCAATATCACGGAATTATATCATCAAATTGACAGTAGAAATTACAGATATTCTAGCGCAGACCACAACGCACATGACTGAACCGTATGTACAATAGAGAGTCAGCTAAGTGAGAATACATGAGAGTGGTCACGTTCTGTTGGCACGCACGCTCTTGTCCTTAGGGTTCGACTCCTGGTTCTAGTAAGAAATATGATTCTGATGTGAGGACTAGAACGGCGGTTGCTAATGCCTTGATAAGAAAGTTGTTATGTACATTAAGGCTTCCACGGCTCGGAATACTGTTAAAACTATTCATACTTTTGGGATATTGCCGTGTGAAAATAACATTTAAAATTCTAGACGTTTCAAGAGGAACCTTGCCTCATTCTTCAATAGAATTAAAACAATGTGGCCAAAGAATGTGTGTCAATGAGCTTACAAAAAAAACCTAGAGAAATTCCTCTTTTCGGCACCAGATAGCAGGCGTTCTAATTAATATGGTCCGTTTTTCTACCAAGGTCCATACAGTAGTTTCTGGCTGCTCTCTTGTGACGAACAGGGGAATTTATCTAGTTTTCTGCAAGCTCATTGACTCACATTCTTTGGCCACATTGTTTTAATTCTATTGAAAAAGGAGGCAAGGTTCCTTCGAAACGTCTAGAATTTTAAGTCTTCTTTCCACACAGCAATATCACAAAAGTATAATTAATTTTAATAAGAAAGTAGTTGTTGATTCTTTTAGGGGCCTTGCAACATCATTGTCATGTAACCCAAGCACTTGGGGGTGTGTAGAATTTGTCTGATATCCTGTGTCACTGCGATGTCTGTACTAGTTTGTGTATTTGTAATTGAGGTAGGAAATGACCGTGAGAGAATGCACAGCCAAAGTACTTAAAATGTTCCACCTGCTCCAATTTAGGTCCTCCTAACAAACATTCTATTTTCTTGCAACCTGATCGAGGATCGTGGGCACCAGAAAGCCGACACGTTAACTAAATGAAAGAGCTGTATTTGTTTTACATACTATGCTTACTTTGTTGAAAAGAAATCACCACTGACACTTAGGCAGACATCCTCCCATTGTTTCGGTTAGCGGTGAATGCCGTCTATGAACAATGATTTTGATTGCTGCTGGAAACAATTCATTATTGTATTCTGTACCTTTGCGTTTTGTCGGAGTGAAATATTTTCCCCTTCAGTAATTTATTCAACGGCCCGAGTAGATGACAGTCACAAGACGCGGCAAATCCATCATTTTCTCACGGATATCGCGGAGCATTCGCGACTATTTATAGTGCGTAACAGTTGTCTTTCAGAAGCACTTGTCACAGTATGCATGAACCATTATCCGATTAATCTCCACTGGTATATGACTCGCTGCTATTAAACCTGGATTACTGCTCCTTGCAATTGCACCAGCTATCTAGACGTAATGCCATGTGTCTATAAACAAAGCAAAGCGCAAGACCAGCGCATGAGCCATACACTCTACTCCACTTGCGTATGCGTATTTCTAGCCTCAATTAACAACTCATCATATTGTCTGTTTACCACCTCATGATGAATGCAGTAGCCTACATTTGCATGTGTCTATTGGCACAGGCTAGAGAAAAATGTGGCTTTCCACCGATGTTTCAATCATATTACTGGCTGTGATTATATGGAAGCTATTGGGGTATGAGTGGTGTTGAGTAATGGCCTCATGGCACAAATAGTGCCTGTGTGTACAGTGGAAGGGTCAGTGCTATTGTTCTAAATGAGGAAAGCAATGGCAAACTACCTCATCTTGCCTAGCGCTGCCTTGGGTTTTTGTGGTTTCCGCCCACATAGGCCAACCAATGGCGGTGCTTTTAGAGGATCAGGCCAGCCTTCGGGTTGACGACCTAACAGACATCAGACAGACAGGGAGACAGACTGACAGACAGACAGACAGCATGTTTCAACAGGAGTTCAATTAAACGCACCTTGTATATCACAACAGTTAGCCATCTCCACAGAAGTAATTTTCCCTCTAAAATCAATTTATCCCGGCGAAGGCCATAATTTCTTGTCACCAGTTCCCGCTACTGGATAGAGAATGTGACATTCAAGCACAATAAAGTGTGGATTATGACTTCATTAGTGGAGTAACAGCCTTGAAGAAGGCAATGACACATAAATTGTGCAACTCATGCCTATCACTGTGTTTGCGTCTAGGCGAGTCACTTTATACAAGAGTATTGTTAGGATACGAGGTAACTCAGCTCACAAGTCGAGAGGTCTCTTTAAAAGCTCTCTTGTGTCAAGTCATGAGAAGTAAAGTCTGAGAAATATAACTCGCTGCATAAGCATGACGCTGTTTTGGCAAAGTGGCATTTCACTGGTGACTTACCGTGTGGTAAACGTGGTGATGTCACAATTTAAATCTTTAAAAAACTATTGCAGGCACATTGGATGAAGGTGCCATGTCACCCCTACCTCGAAGTGGCCAAATTATTACTATAGACTTTTATTGTCCATATTATTATCTTGATGAAGTATATAATGTAACAAGCAGAAGTACCCGCTCTTCGAACGGTCTTCGGTATTAATAACCAGACGTTATCAATTGAGCTACTGTTCCAATGATTAGGGGCTTGTCATTCCTTCATAAGTTTATCAGAAAAAACTTAGTTTTCTGGGTATATCGCAGACACTGTTAATTTAAGGGCCATAAAATGTGGTTTTTTGGAGACCCTTTATAGGTTCCCTAGTTTTGTGTCACACATTGAGAAGCGCAACATATGCTTTGGCCGTCCTTCTAGGATAATTGTTATTTTTTGCCTATTTTAGCATGTATCTTGAAAAGTTGTTCCTTATACCAACTCTTCTATGAGAAGTAAGTTGAAGAGTTTTCTAAATGATTGGTGTATTGACCCACGGTTACAATACCTAATTTTACGATGCTCCAAGCATCCGGCATGAATTATAGGCGTACATAAACATAAAGATATATCAACCACACTGTATCAAACAAAATCATCTTTACGATGAACCCGTTTGTCGACAAAAATATGATTAGTTAAGATGTGCTCTCAAACTAAATTCACCTAACGTGTACTTCCTGACGTGAAAATAATATTGAAAACCTCGTAGACGAAACGCAATGTATGTCAAACTAAAACTGAACCTCACCGTTGTGGAAAGTCCCCATCCCCAGGATAACCCCTTTAATAAATTATAAAGGCTTCTGGTGCATGGAAATTCGGGATTTTTAGCCTCCAATGGCCCAAATTCCCAAAAGCTGCAAAAAACACTATTTCAATCCAGGAATTTTTGAAAATAATGTTGCTGTTTGGAGATATAATAGACCTTCTGTACAACATATCGCATATCGCACGAGTAAGTCACGTGTAAAAATTCTAGGGTACCCCTTGACCCCCTTAATCGCTTTGTTGAATATTACAGTCTATGTTTGATTCCACGATATCCTTATAGCCATTTGCAAACTTTCACAGAAATTTAATATATTGAGTGGCATTGCTTCTTACAGAAATAGATGAAAAGTGGGATGTCACCTCTTGTGATACTGTTGTCGTGGTTACCGACTTGCATTACTTCATTAGTTTCTTCTTGTTTTTCTTCTTTCTGATGGCCCAGCTAAAGACCACGATGTTCAACTTTTTAGCTTGGCGAGGGACTTGATGTTTGCCCAATATTCGCGCATTCTCTGGCTATGTTTCTCCTTTCTCTCTTTTGTCCAGATGATGCCGGTTTTCTTACAGAGTGGTATGTCCTGGAAACTGTTCTGTTTAAGTATCTTTCTGAGATGTGATCGGCTTCTAATATCACTTTTCATTATCTTCAGTTCTTGGATATCCTTGTTAACTACTGTTAGTGACGGTGTCACGCTCTTTCTATTCCCCTAGTAGTTGAGAAGTCGGTTGGTTAGTCTTGTTGGGTTCATCCATGAGACATGTCCGTAGAAAGCCAGACATCTCTTCCTGGTCACATCTGTGATTTTCTCTGTATATCTATATAGCTCCTGATTTGGTCTTCTTCTGTACTCGTCACCTATTTATTAGTTTATTAAATGAAATTAGTTTTCTGAGAATATGTCAGAAACGTGATTTTAGAGCCTTAAGACGTAGTAGCCTCCGAGCCTCCGAGGGGTTGAAAATGAGCTTTGTCTTGTCATTGTACGCCAAAATATAATAATTATCATAATAATAATAATTTAATATTATAGGGGTGGGGTTATAATATAGGCTACCTTCAGTACCACACCCGCACGTGTAAATAGCGTGAAAAAATTCTAGAGTACCCCTTGACTCTCTCAAGCGCATTATATACGTATTGATGAATTTTACTGCTTAAGTTGGTTCTGTGATAACCTGATAGCCGTTTGCAAACTTTCACAGTAATGTAATAAATAGAATTGCATTGCGTCTTACAGAAATAGATGGACTCCTGAGATTGTGTTGCCATGGTTACCGGCTTGCATTATTTCATTCGTTTATTAAATGAAATTAGTTTTCTGGGAATATCTCAAAAAATGTTGGTTTTAGGACCTTAAAATGTGGTTTTCGGGGGCCTCCCTGTCCTGAGCTAATAGTTTCATCTCTACATAGCTACCTCGCCCTACATCTGAGGCAATCTGTTTAACATATTCTAACCTTGGTCGACCCCTACAGTTCTTCACGCATTTCGACATCGTCGAACATAAATCATAATATTTGCACGAGGATGGGAATTAATCCTGTAACCTAATTCTGTTGTTGTTGTTGTTGTTGATTTATTGAGGGGCTTTGCGACATCGTGGTCATGTACTCTCGTGTATGTGTGGAATTTGTCTGATAAGTTGTTTTATTGTGATGGCTGTTTTAGTATGTGTAATTATAATTCAGATGAGGATTGGGAAAAAAGTGGTCGTGTCCTTAATTTAGGAACCATCCCGGTATTCGACTGGAGAGGAAGTGGGAAACCATGGATAATCACTTCCAGGATGGCTGAGGTGGGAATTGATCCCACCTCTTCTCAGTTTCCCCTCACGTAGCTGAGTGTACCCCGTTCCTGTCCTCAGACCAGAATTGAATTTCTTACCAGAGCTAGGAATCTACCCGGAGCTCCACGGTGACAGCCAAGAATGCTAGCCACTAATTCTGAATCAGTGTAGGCTAACGAAACTGAAAGATTATAATGATAATTTTCTAAGACTTCACAGTTGAAAACATACATTTCGTTTTGGAGTCGTAACTGCAACTTTCCAAATACGGTATGGTAATTGTCATCGCTTAAATAACTTAGGCCTTCATTGAATTTAGCAATGCTAAAAAAGGCTTCACTTTGAAGAAGCGGCAAAAAATGAGACGTATATATCTTCGTTTACAAATGCATTACAAACACGACAAGTAAAGTTGTTTGTTTACCATCATAAGATGTGCATCTGACCTTCAAACACAGCTGTACGTTCGTATATTACAACCTTCATTCGAGAACTGGAAGAGAAATTTCACTTACCACATTGCGAGTACACCTTCTGAATGGTAATTGCTCTTAAGGATTCCTTAGCGATCAGAATGCTTTGAACTCTTCCGTATTGCCACAGTTGGTGTGCTTCGCTGCACTTGGCTATCTGTGTTATTATCTAACAGAAAATACCAATGGGTATTAATAATTGTATTCCACCTTATGTCAATAAAATTGAATTAATAACATTAAGTAATTATACTAGGTGTCGCCTCCGTGGTGTAGTGGTCAGCATGCTTAGCTGCCACCCCAGAGGTCTGCGGTTTGATTCCCGGCTCTGCCACGATATTTGAAAAGTGATCTGAGGACTGGAACGGCGTCTACTCAGACTCGGGTGGTCCAAATGAGCAGAGGGGTCCGATTTCCACCTCAGCCATCCTCGAAGTGGTTTTCCATTGTTTCCCGGTACCTACCGTCAGGCCACGGCCACCTCCTTCCTCTTCCTTGTCTATCGCTCCCATTCTTCCCATACTGTCCCACCCCTCATGAGGCCCCATGTTCGCTTTGCAGGTGAGGCCGCCTGGGCGAGGCGTCAGTCCCGCCTCCCCAGTTGTATTCCGTATCCCAGTGTCCTGGAGCTTGACATGAGTTGAGGGATACAACTGGGGAGGCGGGACTAGCGCCTCGCCCAGACAGCCTCACCTGCAAAGCGAACAGGGGGCCTCATGAGGGATGGGACAGTATGGGAAGAATGGGAGCGATAGACAAGGAAGAGGGAAGGACGTGGCCGTGGGCTAACGGTAGGTACCATCCCGGCATTTGCCCGAAGACGAAGTGGGGAACCATGGAAAACCACCGAAGGCTGAGTAGACCCCGTTCCAGTCCTCAGTCCACTTTTCAAATTTCGTGGCAGAGCCGGGAATCGAACCTCGGCAGGTGAGCATGCTGACCACTGCACAACGGAGGCGATGCTTGTTTTCTTTTAAGAAATCAATTACTGAGGAGGGCCACAATGTGGCCGAAACCAGTATACTTATTTATTTATCGTATGGCTTTTAGTGCCGGGAGTGTCCGAGGACATGATCGGCTCACCTGAGTCTGTAGCTACTTCCAGTGGACACCCTTAGGGTGAGCTACAAGTTCCATTCAATTTCAAGTAGTTCCAACTTCGCTACCATATGTCATTCATACCTAGTGGTGAACGTTGGAACTTTGGTAGAGCGTTACAACTAAATCTAACCTAGAAATTTAGCTCCACGCAAGTTTAGTCTGTGGAAGGATCTTTTACATGCCATAAATCTATGACATGGGACCGCCGACTTTACTTCCCTTGCGAAGGAAGGCTTACTGAAGGATTTTAACGCTCTTAAAAAATCCGACGACTTCGGCTGGGTTTGAACCCGTGATCTTGGGCATAGCAGTTCAGCATGCTACCAACTACGCCACCGAAGCCGTTAGTATAATTAATTAATGTTAATAATTGTCATCAGGTGGAATAAGAATATTCAATACTAATTGGTATTTTCTGTTAGTTTAGTTTAAACATCAATAAGGAGACTTTTAAATTGATTAGGTTTATAACACTGTTTATCTGTGTATAGTAGAAGTAATCGTACTTGAACCACTTTTAAGACAAAAAATTACCAGGATTATGTTGTCTATTTTTTGTAATTTTTTTCTCTCTTCTGTTTATTCTACCATTTTCAGTTCGGTTTCTGTGTACATGAAGACGTCACGAACAGTCCCCGAGCCCAAGGAATTAACCACATGAGATTAAATTCCCTATGGCCTGGCCGGGAATCGAACCCGGGACCCTTCGGGCCAAAGCGTAGCACGCTAACCTATTAGCCACGAAGCCGGACACTTTCATAGTCGCCTGAAATCCACACTAAAATAACAAGCCAGTTCAGTTAGAGATGGCATTATCTTATGCCAATCACATCACTATAATACTTGTAGTAGAGATACCACCTCGTGGTTTAGTGGCTAGCATTCTTGACTCTTGCCTGGGAGGTCCGGGTTTGGTTCCCAGCTCTGCCAAGAAATGTAATTCTGATGTGAGGTCTGAAGTAGGGTACGCTCAGCCTCGTGAGCCTCGAACACATCGCAAAAGCGTTTCCGATCGTGAGCTCTAGTAAAAGTACTCTTTGATCAATTTTATGATCGAGACAAATGCTGGGATGGTACCTAAATTGTGAACACAGTCGCCTCCTTCCCGAATCCCGGTCCCCGTCACAAATGTACACACTAGTACAGCCATCACAATGGCACAGGTTATCAGACATATGCACAGTGCTATATGTTCACAATGTTGCGATAATCCTAATAAGAATGACTTTTCTTGCATATCATTGAATTCTAGAGTAGTTACAAGGTCTCTGAACTGTCAGAGTTAATTTCCTCCTGGAGGTTAAGAAACTCGTTTATGTCCATTGCATACTGATTAATCAAGGCCAGGTTCACGCAGCCGTGAGATTGTAAAATATAGGCTAGTCATGCTTATTAGGTCAAGTTCGCCAGCAGAAACATTCCAAAATAGCCAAATGCATTTAAATACTTGCCACGGTGACCTCTAGCCATGGGTTTGTCTTCAAGGAGCGGCAAAGAAATTAAACGCATCTCAAGTCGTAAATGACCGTTTAGTTTACAAATACATAACAAACAAGAAATATGTATGTTTACCATCTATTAAGCTGATGGGATTGAACTCCATCAACGGCTAACTGTCAAATAATTGTTGTTGCCTAAATAAGTGGCATGTCGCCTCGTGGTGTAGTGGCTTATTCTTTAATAGCGTTAAAATCCTTCTTTATGCCTTCCTTCGGAGGGGAAGTAAATTAAGTCCATGTAAAGCCATGTCATAGATTTATGGCATGTAAAAGATCCTTCCACTAACTAAACTTGTGTGAAGCTAAATTTCTAGGTTTGATTTCGTTGAAACGTTCTATCAAAGTTCCAACGTTCACCACTAGGTGTCAGCGATATCTGGTAGCGAAAGTTGGAACTACTTGAAATTGAACGAAACTTGTAGTTCACCCCATGGGTGTCCGCTTGAAGCAGCTACAGCCTCTGGAGAGCCGAACACGTCCTCGGACACTCCCGCTAAATTTATACGCTAAATAAATAGATAAATAAATATAGTAGAGGCGAGCATTCCTGGCTGTCGTTCCGGAGGTCCCTGTTCAATTCCCGGCTCTGCTAAGAAATGTAATCATTGTCTAAGGGCTCTAACTGGGTGCACATAGCCTCATGAGGAAAAACTGAGAAGAGGTGGGTTCGATTCACCTGGAATTGTCTCTCCTTGGTTTGATATTGCAACTTTTCAGTCGGTCAACACAATACCAATTTGCAAATCCAATTGTCAATAAGAAAACACTCTCTATTTCCGTGGTTTCCCCACATCTACTCCAGGCAAATGTCGGGATGGTACCTAAATTAAGGCCATGGCTGCCTTCTTACAAATCCTCACCTGAATTACAAATACACACACTAATACAGCCAGCCATCACAATAACACAGGTTGTCAGATATAATTGCACACACACACACACAACTACATGGGTCTAAATGATGATGATAATTGTTGTTTTAAGGGGCCAAACATCTAGGTTATCGTCCCCATGGGCCTAAATGACCACGATGTCCAAGCCCCACAAATAAAACAACAACTTAAATTAGTGGCTACGAACATGTTTGGTAATCAGCTCCGAGTACTGCTATGTGTGTGTGTGAATACCTTGTTTGCTTACCAGTGTTATTGTAGTGACTGTAATAGTGTGTTTAACTGTACTAAAGATTGAGGTAGATGCCCCAAAACGTAAAAATAAGGTAGCGTCTTTTTTTCTTTCTTTTTTCAGAACTTGATGTGGAAAGCAACAATCAGGATGGCTGTTGCCAGAATTCGAACCACAGATCTACAAATACCAAATACCCAGTCCATTCGTGGTAATTTAGACCATTTAGTTACGTTGTTGCTTTTGTTACATTTTAAGAGATTTGTGACATCGTAGTTATGTAGTATTACACTATTACATACAACAAAATAACTCAGGTCATCAGACAAACTTTACACGTAAGGGATGATGACCACTATTGATCCATTTTAGGGCTTGCTTCATTGTGCTCATTTTAGCCTGGTGTGGTATATGACTGATAACCCATGCCATTGTGATGGCTACACTATTGCGTGTAAGCCTACCTGAAATTGGGATTGGGAATAAGGTGGAGGCGGTCGTGATATCAATTTAGGTACCATCTCACCATTCTTACAAGACACACTGCATGAGCAACAAACAAAAAGTCGCTACGAGGAATAACATACTTCGGGAACTGATAGGGGCAAACTGGGGCGCCCACACTGAAACACTACGAACAACTGCATTAGCAATGTGTTATTCCGCTGCTGAGTACGCTAGCCCTGTATAGCAGTGGCGATTCCTCCATATAGGACGTGAGGATCATCCTACAGTCAGCTCTCAGCTGTAACTGTTTAAAAAAAAGTTTTGTAAAATAGTCTTTGGGGCCTCTTGCGCGCCCTCTCGATAAGCTCTGTCTCCCTGTTACTGTCAGTACAGTACTTGCAACTAGTTCTACATTTCACCCCTAGATGGGTGAAGTGTGACCTTCATGGTTTATATCTTTAGAAATGTGTGGGTAGCCCCTGAGGGGGAAGGGGAAGGTTTGGTCTGTTTAATGGCACACTGAGGACGTGGACTGAGATCCTCAAGTCTCGCTATTGGTTGATTTTAAACCAACGCTACCGGCCTAGCTTATTGGTTCCCATTTCGGGCGGATAAATGGATAGCCTGTTTCCAGCGTGCACATCTTTGGAGTGGTATTCGATTGTTTTGAGTAATGTGTTCGTAATAGCGCAGTGCGACTGAATAATTAATATTAGACTGAGTCTAATATCTCAATTTAGCCCAGCTATAAAAATTATCTTAGGTTAATAAGTAGCCTATCCTATTACGTCCTACACATTATAAAAGTCAGCAGTCGCCACTGCTGTATAGTATCACTCAGCTCATGCAAAACAGGTGGATATTGCACTCAAAGAGTCATGCAGAATAATTACTGGATGCTTCGATCCTACACCTGTCTACAAACTACATTCCCCGGCGGGCATAGCCACTCCTAAAGTACGCCGTGAGGTCATAGCGCAAACTGAACGAAAAACCGTGCTCACCCTCGCTTTGGTCACCGACCTCCAAGAAGACGGCTCAAATCAAGGAAGAGCTTCCTGCAAACAACAACAATGCTCAATGGTAAACCTGAAGTAGTTAGGACGCAGCTATGGTAATCCACTACACCACCAGAGTGGATGAAGGCTTCCAGCAGGCCACGACGCCAACTGGGAAACCTGGCGACCATTCAATAGACTTCGGAGTGATGTTTGGAGATGCACAACTAATTTTGATAACTGGAGATATCTACAGGAATCGGAACTCTGCGATTGTGGTGAGGGGCAGACAATTTTACACTTGTATTCCTGTTTTTTGTTGTTGTTTGTCGTGTGGCCTCCTGAAAGGCCGAGTGCAGGTCTTTCTAGTCGACGCCCGTGGACGACCTGCGCGTCGGGATGAGAAATGGAATGGATGAAGATTAATTAATTTGGGCATGGATGTGGAAGGAAGTGGCCGTGGCCTATCGGAGGGCACCGTCCCAGCATTTGCCTGGTGTTGAAAATGGGAAACCACGGAAAACCATTTCACGGACGGCAGACGGTGGGGCTCGAACCCACGCGTTTACCGAGTCAGCAGAGAGCTTGGCCCCATGACCTAACGCTGCACTTTAGCCAGCGCAGCCACTGCTATCGTGAGCTGTGCCCATACCCTTACACAACTCTAGAGTTAATGGAAGGTTTCTATGGGAGTGGCCCATTTCTGGGCGAAGATCGTCTAACCTGATACATTTGTGTTTTCCTTTTTATTAGAGTACTGTACTTAGGTATATATGTAATTGCTTCTGACTCGAATGTACTTGGAGCACAAATAGGAAACCACGGAAAGAAGGGCTGAAATAAAGATCAGACCCGGACATCTCAGTTTCGCCTCAAGAGGCTCAATGTACTGCAACTTTCAGACCAAAATTAAATGTGTTGGCAGTACTGGGATAATTTAACCCGCCCATTTCTGTTTTGCCTCAGGTGGCTGAATGTATTGTGATTAACCTTCAGACCAGAATACGATTTCTTGCTAGACCCAAGGGAAGCAAACCCGGACCTCCACGGTGACAGCCACGAGGCAGACTACAAGAGAATAACTTTTATGTAACAGATTACAGCTTGCTACAAGTGGAAACGTTTCTTTATGTTATTTTACCGTATTCCGGGAAATTCCACAGCTCATTTAATACTGTGGCGAATACATAAAATTGTATGCACTTTTCAAGGATTTTAATAAAAAGGCTTTGACCTTGAGTTGTGTTCCGACGTCAATAACCTCTGTTACTATAACTGCTCATTTATACAACAATAACACGGCGTTCTAGTTCTTAACGTTATTGACTGTCATCTCTGAAGTCCTGGGTTTCTTCCTTGGCTCTACCAAATCTTTGATTTAGTTTCATATTTGGGTCTTTTACGTGGGTACACTCGTGTACGTGGGTAAGTGTAAT
Source organism: Meconema thalassinum (assembly GCA_946902985.2). NCBI lineage: Eukaryota > Metazoa > Arthropoda > Insecta > Orthoptera > Tettigoniidae > Meconema > Meconema thalassinum. The sequence goes on along the minus strand of OX336388.2, from coordinate 1,451,735,722 downwards.
TTGTCTGATATCCTCTTTAATTGTGAAGTCTATAGAGGTATGTGATTTTGTAATTTAGGTTATGATTGCGAAGGAGGCGACCGTGGGTTTAAGTTAGGAACAACCCCTGCATTTAGCTAGATTAGGAGTGAGAAACAATGGGGAACCATTTCTGAGATATCTGAGGAGGATATCGAACCCGCCTCTTCTCAGTTTTGTCTCAAGAGGCTGATTGCATCCCGTTTCAGCCCTTAGACGATTAGACCAGAATTAAATTTATTGGCAGAGTCGGGAACCGAACGCTGCCCTCAGGAGTGACAGCCAAGAATGCTAGTCACTCTGACGTTATATGTTTACAGGCTTAGTAATTCTACTGTTGATGCTCAATTTTAGGGCCTGGTGACATTGTGGCCATCAGCTCCAGTGTGTGTGAGGAATATATCTGATGGACTACGCTGCTATGATCTCTGTAACAGTGTTTGGAATTCTAACTGAAGCTATAAATCAAAAGGAGGAGTTCGTGGCCATAAGTACATTTTTACATAGTCCTATGTTGTTGTTTGAGTCTTCAGTCTATTGACTGGTTTGATGCAGCCCTACATGCTTCCCTGTCCTGAGCTAATCGTTTCATCTCTACATAGCTACCACACTCTACAGCCGAGGTAATGTGTTTAACATATTCTAACCTTGGTCTACCCCTACAGTTCTTTTTTCTCGACCGTTCCTTCCATAACTAAGTTTGCTATTCCTGGGTGTCTTAGTATGTCTCCTTCCAACCTATCTCTTCTCTTCATTAGAAGTCGCCAGAAACATCTCTCCTCTACCAATTGTCTTAATACCTCTTCATTTGTAACCATATCTATCCCTCTGATCTTCATCATTCTCCCGTAACACCACATTTCAAACGCTTCAATTCTCCTCTTTTCTGCTGCTCCAACAGTCCAAGTTTCACCTCCATAGAGTGCCACGCTCCAGACAAAGACTTTCAAAAATGATTTCCTAATATCTAAATCTATATTCGATGTCAACAGGTCTATATGGTGTGATTATGTAAATATATTTAAATATATTTATAGTAAATCCAGAGGACTTTATAATCGGTTTCTGTATTTATCTACCACCTCACGTAATAATAATAATAATAATAATAATAATAATAATAATAATAATAATAATAATAATAATAATAATAATAATAATAATAAATAGCCTTAGAAATCCCATAAGGGCTATGGCCTCCTGCTTTGCAGGGAATTGCTCAATTTTAACTCATCAGATGAGCAAGTCCTGAGGAGCATTCGGGGTCATTCTTTCTGATTGGGCCTTCTATATAGATGTGTAGCTGATTAAAGATTAAGTAAATTATATTGCGCTGGTATAACATTCGCTACAACAATCTGTTATATAGAAACATATTCGTTCATTGAGTCTGGCGATATCAAGGCCTGAAATATCCATTAGTATTACGAAAATCATAATATTCAAATATTTGTGTACCAGTTATTGTACGAGCACAATAGTTAGAGAAGACCAGCACTGTGCGATTATTTTTCCTTTTAGTCTCATCCTTAAGACCAGATGACCTAGATATTTTACCCCTTCAAGCAGCACCTTTAGTTAGTGTGGTTGGGCCGCGTACACCGAAGGCAGGCACATTATTCGCCTCAATGGGCAGCTCGCTAGCTCAGGCAGGAGCAGAGCGTGCGCTCTGACGGAAAATATAGCCTGCAGTTGCTTTCACGGCTCGCATGGGAATGGGCGCGTATCAGAACAGATTTACGGCAACCTTTCACAGGTTTATTGAGCCTAATGTATCATTCTATTCAGTGCATTGGATTATAGTGACGAATTAATAATTTTGTGTATACAAATGACACATGTATGTTAATTTCATTAGGCCATGTGTAGTTGCGGCTTCAGTGGCGTAGTTGGTAGCATGCTGAACAGCTGTTCCCAAGATAGCAGGTTCAAACCCGGCCGAAGTCGGCGGAATTTTTAAGAGCGTTAAAAATCCTTCAGTATGCTTTCCTTCGGAGGGGAAGTAAAGCTGGCGGCCCCATGTCATAGATTTATGGCATGTAAAAGATCCTTCCACAGACTAAACTTGTGTGAAGTTAAATTGTTAGGTTATATTTCATCGGAACGCTCTATCAAAGATCCAACATTCACCACTAGGTATCATTGATATCTGGTGGCGAAAGTTGGAACTACTTGAAATTGAACGTAACTTGTAGCTCACCCTGAGGGTGTCCGCTGGAAGCAGCTACAGACTCAGGTGCGCCGAACATGTCCCACACCCGGTACTAAAAGCCATACGATAAATAAATACTAAATTAGGTTATGTGTAGCAAGCAAAATGTTTGTAACATGTCATATCAAAATATTACTAGCGTAGAATATTGAGACCAGTAAGTCGTATTTTACCTTTTTCACCCCGATGTTGTTGGGAAGTGATGTGTTATGTAGTGACGTTCTAAATTGTATAGACAGTTATTTCATTCCAGCGCATGGCTATTACCCCTACGGTGGCCAGCCCCTTAGACGGTGTCACCGTCACTTCGGGCAGAGGAGTGAAGGGTTTGGGAGAGTGATGAAATTTTGGAGAGGGGGAAATTTGCTATAAGTAATTTGGTGTAGTATTGAATGCTAGTTTGTGAGGGCAGCATATGAAAGTGTTTTAATGTATCGCTTCTGGGAGGAGATGTCATAAAAAGAAAGTAAAGATAATAAATAGTGTGGGGGGATATGGGAAATGGAGAAATAAGGGAGATTGGGGGAGAATTGGGGTGAGAAGAAAAAAGGGCTTTGACGACGACTGTGTGAGAAATAAAAAGTAACCTAGAATTACCTTGGTTGGACGAAATGTTTTTAAAATTATTTTTTTATACTTATATTTTGTTATTTTTATTATTTCTTTGTTTATTTTATATTTTAAGATGTGTGAGGATGGATGAAACAATGAGTAGATGATGGTAATGAGAAAGAAGCCAATGAGAAGAGAAAAGAGAGACGGAGAGCGCAAGAGATGTAGTCCTATGCATTGTAAATTGAACTTTTTGATACCTAGTATCTAGCCACACACCGAACATTGCTTTCCGCTTTCAATTTCAGTAATACAAGTTATCACACTCACAACACAACTGTACAACACAAAGCCGCTTCACCGCATTGCTTGACTACCCATCTTTAATACACCCGTACTGAACTGTATTATTAAATAATAAATTGTAGCCTATCGTGTAAGCTTAAGATACACAGCCAGATACATTGCCATGACCTTGATTACGGTGTCACTCCACTTGTCGCCATCTATTCTTTACAACACAAACTAATTAGAAGTCAGCAGCTTGTAGCTCTTCCCACGCTCATGCCATTAGCTCAAGGAGCGAGCTCTGGCGTAGGCCTAGAAGACTGACTGAAACTGGCATTTCCGTCACTGCCGATCTTCAACAACGCCATACTACCGTATACCTTCTCACAAAGCACCCAGCGGCACATACACGTCAATGGATCAGGTTTTGTGTTAGACGCAGTATTTTCATGTTTGGATATCTGATAATGCCGACACTATATAACTGACTATTTTCTTAGAGTAATATATAGCTATGATTTTATAAACAATTCATTTTCAGAGTTTCTTCCAATGATGGAAGAATATTCTCGAACTCTTGCAAAAACACTTAGTTTTTGATAATGTAATATGGTCTCAAACAGTTTGATTTATATAGTACTTTATCCCTTGATTACATGTTTTCAAATGTTTGTTTATTAGTCCAGTAAAATAAGGTAGGTTACGGGCAAATTTGGGACAAAATTCCCAGTTTTGAAACGTTGCAATATTATTCGGCAAGGTCTACTACTGACCATATCAAAAGTCCTGATGGATGGCTTTTAGAATGTCCATTAATATAACCTCCCAAAATATTGCCTATTTCCAAACTTTGGGAATTATGTCCAGAAGAAAGTCTAATTTAACTGGACTTTTTTGATTCAAACTTAATCGTTTTTGAATATGGGAGGAGACCAGGACCTAATTATGTCTTCTAAATATATTTAGAAAGATTGTCGAAAGCGTATAATCAAGTAATACTGATTACTCTTGTTGACAGTACCACATACCACCAAAGCCAGTTAATAGGTAGAAAAATGCGACATCAACTAAATATGACAAGTCCGGCCGCATAACTAAGTTGTTAGAACGCTCGGCGTCTGCTCGAAGGGTCCCAAGTTGGATTCCCGACTGGGACGTACGAATTTTAATTTCCTATGGTTAATACTTCTGGCTCTGATATCTCTCCGGAGTCACACAGCATTATATTGACAGTAAAGAGTCATTCAAACAATATCCTCATTTTTGTTGTCAAATGTGTAATGTGTCTCGACCGTTCCAAACATGTAACAGCTACACTTGATTGCCTTAATGTGTTTCGCCCAAACCTAACGAACTAAGTGAAACTAATTGGCAAATCAAGAGAGATTCATGTATCCCCGCCAGCAGTCACTTGCTTCATCAAGATGAGTTTGGACATTATTTACAGTAAAAGGTCAACCGGTTTAGAATTTTGCTTAGTTCATTTTGCCCTTCACTTCAGAGTAATACAAATAGTTTTCATATCCTCTTTGTACTAGCTCGCACCTAACAATAACAATAATAATAATAATAATATTAATAATAATAATAAAAATTATAGGAAGAAGATGATGAGGAAGAAGAAGTAAGATAATAAGAACTGATTGCTTGAAGTCGAACAAATAGTTCCGTGAAGAACTAAATAGTCTATTTTCATACAGTATATCCTACCGATGTTAATTGCCTCTATCAACATACAACATTTCAGTTTGATTGCTGTAATAGATCCGCAGATATTCCGAACCATGGTCACCATTTTGGATTTTTAGGTAAGCCATAGAGTTATGTACTATTAGATGAAGAATATTACGTAGGTTTATTCAATCGCATGATTAGGACATAAGAAGAAAAAAGAGATTGTAAAGTTTCGTACAGCAGCCATCTTGAGGTTATGAAACCAATTGAAATAAATGAGATGTCAGAGGATTAAAATGTGTATAAGCATTTAGCGTACCAAGTTTCACTGCGCTCGGATGGTTAAATCACGAGGAACGTCCGTTTAAATATTTAAATTTCGAGTCGCCGCAATGTTAGATTTGTGCTCGGCAGGTTATTGAGAGTTCCATATGTGAGGTTATGTTTGTAGCCTTTATCAACATACAAAATTTCTGTTTTATTGTTGTTAGAGATTAATAGATATTGAGAACCGTGTAAGTATTACAGATGGTCGTCAAGTTGGATTTTTATATATGTTGGCCATAGAGTTATGTAGCCCTACTATTAGATGACGATTATTCCGTAGGTTCATTATTCAAACGTTGACTTCAATCGCATCATTAGCACACAAGAAATAAAAACTTAATTTTAAAATTTTACATAGCCGCCATCTTGAGGTTATGTAAACAATTGAACTAAATAAGATGTCAGTGCATTACAATGTGTATAAACATTTTCTGTACCATGTTTCACTGCGTTCGGATGGTGAAATCGCGAGAAAAGTCTATTTAAATGTTTCATCTTCGCCTGACCACCATGTTTGTTATGTACTTAACAGGTTTTTGAAAATCACACATGTGAACTTCTGTAAGGGCCCTTTAGGACCGTACAAAATTTCAGGGTGATGTCATTAATAGTTGTGGAGATATAGAATGCCAAATATTTCGCACAGCCGCCACGTTGGATTGGCGAGACATAATAAAATGTGAAAGGCACGGTCGGGATCGAATAAAATAGTACTATGCATTTGCATTGAAATCACTCCAGCCGTTAAATTTCATTAGGGGACACACACGCACATACGCACACACACACACACACAGTCAAAGGGCAATCTCATACAGTAAGTCTATTTTTCTTTGTTTCAAAAACGAAAATAGGCTAAAAATGGATTTTGTATCCTCTTTGTAGTAGCTCACACCTAACAATAAAACAATAATAATAATAATAATAATAATAATAATAATAATAATAATAATAATAATAATAATAATAATAATAATAAAGAAGAATGAAATTCTTTGGACATCTCACTAGACTACCAGAAAAACGATTGACGAAAAGGATAATAGATTATTTGACCACACTCAAGAACTCAACACCTTGGTTAAGGAACTTCGAAAGGACCTCAAAAACGCAAACAGAAGTTCACCTGACATTTTAGAAAGGGATACCATCAGGCACAAAGTTAAAAAATGGGAAGTTATATCAGAGCAACCACAACAAAAACAGTACAGATCAAAGTGATCGGAACAACGCAAACAAGTCTTCTCGGAAAGAATAAAAGTATATTGGAACAACAAGAAGAAACAAAACAAAAGTAGATTGAGTCATTTGCCTAACGTCTTCTATGTATTGGGAGAATTCGCTTCAAATAAATAAATAATAAAGAGCTAAGAACAACAGACTGCTTGATGTTGAAAAAGACTATTCGGAAATAAGCATCTCAAGTGATACGGTACTGGACAGTTCTTAATTCAGGACAGTAGTCGACAATCAATTGTCAGTCTACCCTAACATTACAGAACAACTGCAGAATCTGGACGGAGGAATCCAGAAAGAGCCAATGTGAGAGATGAAGAGATCTTAGGAGTACAAGAAAGCAAGATTAACTAGATAGATTCAATCGCGCGAGAGGCCAAACCGTCTCAAATGAAAATGTATGTATAAATAAATAAATGAGTGAATGAATGATTTATACAAATAAATAAATAGGTAACAAATATATAAATAAATAATTAAACAAATAAATATATAATAATAATAATATCCAGATCCTAGAAATTCGGTAAAAAGCATGTTCTATTTCATTGGTTTATTTAAGATATGTTGATATATCTTTACATATTTACACGATTTCGGTCAATAACGCATAGCCTACGTTATATAAGTTTATTTTTCATTTATAAATACACCTTTACACCTTTCCAAGCAGAGCTATAAAATACTATTTATTTTAAACGAAACGTTTGAATGTTATGCGGGTTTCGTAATTAAACGTTGTACTGAGTGTTGCTCAACGTAATTAGATTTTAGTAAATGGCTAATAAGAGGGGTGTTCTGGATATATTTTGTCATTGCATTTCACTCCGAATCTGAATTAATAGTGATTAAACACTTTGTGATAACACGATATAAACCATTGGTTGCTTTTCCACATAGCCATCATCGACTGATTCATCAGTCGTACCGTGAAATCATCAGTTTCAAGAAACTCTCCTTTGGGGTCGTCCACATATTACGTAATTACAAATAATTATTATGTTGATGGCGTGCAAGTAGGAGGGGCAAACAAAATGATTAAGCAATCACTTATCAAATAACAGAAATCAACTCAGATTTTTCGAAGAGGGACGTTTGAATGCTTTTGATGTTCTATTGTGCAGTAATAGTGACAGTGTTCTGGAATATACTACATGTATCTATGTCTCCTGGCACTGAGAAAATAGTATCCATAGAAACGTAATTTTAATGAGATTGTAAACAATTTTGCTAAAAGGATTGTAAAAACATAAATTTTGTAATTTTAAACCCCTTACTAGTGACCAATTTAAAAAGAAGTGGCAGGGAACATTTCCTGTGCACTTTTTTTCTGTAAAAGGTTCATGAAATTTGGTTAACAAATTTGGGAGATAGACAATCTTAAGTACCCCAGTGGAAATAGCAACAAATAGATTTTTGTAAACAATTATAGGTCGTTAGGATAATACTGTATCTCCCCACCATGTATTTATAGAATGGTGTTAGGGAGATAATACCAACAACAGCTACTAAGTTTATTTACGCAGATGACATTGCACTGGTAGCTCAAAGCAGAACTTTTGAAGATGCAGAAGGCACTCTTACAACCGATCTGGAGAAAATGTCAACGTTCTTCAAGTCCTGGCGACTGATCCCAAGTATGTCTAAGACAGAGGTTTCATGCTTCCATCTTGCCAACCGACTGGCAAACTACAAGCCAAATGTTGTATTTCGTGGTGAAAAACTGAAATACAACTCATTCCCGAAATACCTAGGTGTCACGCTGGACCGAACTCTGAGCTACAAAGAACACCTCACCAAGCTCTCTCACAAAATTTCCACCAGAAATAACATCCTGCACAAGCTTTGCGGTAGTTCATGGGGAGCCACGGCGGACTGCTTAAGATTAACGGGTATCAGTCTAGTCTATTCTGCAGCGGAATACTGTGCTCCAGTATGGTTGGAAAGTGCACATGTGCATAAAGTGGATACCAAGTTGAATGACACTATGCGTTGCATAACCGGCACCATAAAATCAACCCCTCGCCACTGGTTACCAGTACTCAGCCACATTCCACCACCTCACCTGAGGAGGAAGGAAGCTCTGATCAGAGAAGCAAAGAAGATCTATGCTTCTCCCTCATTACCAATACACCAGGAATTCTGCCACCCACCACCGAAGCGGCTTCATTCGAGGAGACCAACCAGTTTATTGGCCGACCAACTTCTGGCAAATCAATTCAACCTAAACCAATGCTGGCAGGACGAATGGTCAAACTCAACGTCTGGAATTAGTGCCCAGGAGATCAACCCAACGGTGAAAATACAAGGATTTGACCTTCCTAGAAAATTATGGTGTCGCCTCAATAGACTGAGAACCAGGCACGACCGTTGCAATTACCTATGCCATAAGTGGGGTTGGATAGATTCCCCATTGTGTCAATACAATGAGGAGGAACAGACCATGGACCATATCATCCAGCGCTGCTCTCTACACGCCTACTCCGGGAGCCCTAGTGATCTGTTTCATCTTCGAGAATGTACTGTGGAATGGCTCCAAAACTTGAACTTGGATTTGTGATTTGTTTTTATGTAATTCACCATACGATTAAATAAATAGGGAGATAATCTTCCCACCCATTTCATTTCAAACAGTTCCACATGCATCCACAAGTTAGCTGCACAAAAATATTGTAAACCTATTAATTTGATGTATACTGTCATCAGAAACCAATGGTGGGAAGCACCACAGTGCACATGCTCGCCAGTTCGGTTGTGTTGAGTGAATGCAAAGCATTGTTTCACAGAAGAAGGTGTCTTTATTGAAGATAGGAAATTTGTGAACGTTGGTATATAATTGAAATATATTGTTAATAATTGTTTTGGTCACTTGAGTAAATATATTTCAGCTAGAATGGAAATAATTATCCTGCTCAGGGTGTTTACTATAGATTATAAGATGTTTAAATTAATTTTCTGTGTTTTAATAAATACTATTTTGAAATTTTTGAATTATATTTCGAATATACTGACTTTTAACATTCCAAAATCACCTTTATATTTTTGTGTAGTTTTTGGCAAAGATGTTATAGGTCACTGAACGTGTGTTACGAGGAGTTATGTTTCTTAAAATTATAGAGCGTGATGTGTATTTTGTACATACTATATCATGTTATATAAACCTCATTATTGAGTGATAAACACTGTATCATCATAATTTGGAGATGGGAAATTATAACCCCCATTGCCCATTTAAGGAAACATACTGTCGGATATGGGCAGTGGGATAATAATTTCCCACCCCATATTTCATAAAATAGAATCAACGCCTATAAAATTATTGCATATTCCTACTCATATATCACCCCCAATTACAAATGCGCAAAATAAAGTAATTACACCCCCAGTCTTTTGCCTTATAAAGGGTTCAATTAGCGTAAAAATAAGCTTCTAAATTTGTTAGTTTGATTATGATAAAATAAAAGGAAAATGTAATATTGCTAGTGATATTTCTTTGAACTGGAGAACGTGAAATAAATAAAACCTCCGTATATTTTAAACTGGTGCAGAACTCGTTCAGCCTCCTCTTATTTTCTCGTAACTGGAGAATGAATGGTATGTCTAGACCACCTGTGGTCCGTGAGTGCCTCGGGAGTGGTCCGCGGGAGAAAAGGGTCCACCAGTACGTATAAAAATGGCCAATAAATGGGGAATTCTAAAACGATGTGCGTTGAACGAGAATCACCCGAATTATTCGCAGCGATGACTATCAGGTTTTGAATTGAAATATCTTTAAAATAAGTGTAATTGAAGAAGGGTTACAACTGATAAGGGGGAGGGGGAGGGGGTGGGGAGGCGGTGCAGATCCGTACATGACGCAATTTCAGACTAAGTGGTCCGCGGACTTCTACGGGTTCAGAACCACTGGCTCTAGACCTTGACATACTTAATGTGATAAATATTGAAAAATGTGTTTATATAATGTTGATGTGACTGCCCGAGTGTCTAGTGACCCTGACTTTGTTTTGTTCGGAGGAAGGCGCCTTTCTTTGTCCATGGAATTCATTATTAATTTGGTATGTTTAGATCAAGAGATCAATTCAAGGCAGATCCAATCCAAAGCCTATAGAATGTGTTTATGATAAACTTATTGCCCCAGGAAAAAGATACTAACGGAATAACATTCGTGACCCTCTGTTGTCTAGGAGTAATAGTCAGATTTTTACCATAAGGTGCTGGTTTCGATTCCCGGATCTGATAAGGAACATACTACACCTCCCCATCGCGTCTGGAGGATAGAGTTTCGAATCCCCGTGCTGATAGTGACCATTCTGAGTGGCAAGTATCCCCGAGGATTCCCTCACTCACTCCTGGAAAATCCCGGGATCGTACCTTAAATCACTTACCCTCATAATAACAGTTATACACACTACTCCAGCTAACACAGAATCACAGGTTATCAGTCAAATCTTACATACAGTACACCCAAGAACGTGACCAAGATGTCCTTAGCCTCTAAAATGAATTTACAACAGACCCACTAGTGAAATGGGACGGTCTAAGCTAATTTCAATGGCTCGACTGGGTATCTGATGTTCGAGATCCGAATGCCGGCATTGACGGCGGCGATCCTGAATAATCTTGTTTTCACGCAGATTACTACACTCCTCCTAACTCAACCTTAAAGTTGCGTGGCTGGCATTCTTGCCTGTCACCCCGGAGGACCGTGTTTGATTCCCGGCTCTGCCAAGAAATTTTAATTCTGGTTTGAGAACTGGAACGGGGTGCACTCAGCCTCGTGAGGTAAAACTGAGAACTGGCGGGGTTCGATTCCTACCTAAGCCATCCTGGAAGTGGTTTTACGTGATTTTCCACTTCTATTCCAGGCAAATACGGGGATGGTCCATTACGTAAGGCCACGGCCACTTCCTTCCCAAATCCTACCTCGATTACAAATACACACACTAGTACAGATATCACAGCGACACAGCTTAACATACAAATTCTACACACTCTCACATACATGGGGCTACATGACCACGATATTACAAAGCCCCTAAGTGAATCAACAACAACAGTTTGCAATGGCTCTCCTCCCATCTGTGTACTCATTGGAATGTTGTACCAATGTAACATTATCGTTAGATACTACTCAGAAATTCAGCTCTAAAGAATTCCTTGAATCACTGGTTAAGTAGACATCTGTTCAGTTTGTTCTAACACTTACTGACGAGGACTCCGTCAAGGAGTTCGTTTCTATTCCCACCGCAACGTTGCGTTACAATCTGTGTAAGTAGCAAGTTACATTAGACGGACACATTTTGGATTAAAGACAATAGCAAATAATAATAATAATAATAATAATGTTATATGTATATATTTGGTTTCACGTCCCTTAATACTACTGTGGCTTTTAGAGACTCCGGGGTGCCGGAGTTTTGCCCCGAAGGGGATCTTTAATGTGCCAGGAAATCTACTGACACGGCTCTCTCACATTTGCCCATCCTCAAATGCCAGCTAACTGTGCCAGAATTAGATCCTGTAACCTTGGGCACACCAGGTGAGAACATTACCGCTGAGCCACGCAGCCAGTCGATTAAATACTTACACTGACATTTACTTATCGTCTTTTGTAATGAAAACAGAATTGTACACATTTTAAAATAACATTTTAGAAGAATAAAAACGAACTATGAAACGCTCAACGCAAGCTGTGCATGACGCATCACGTCGATAAGATTATTAAATAATAGTATTCTAGAAGACTAAACTAGTCCATTAAAATAAACCTAGGCTCTATGGTTATTTAATATACAGAGGTGTGCAAATTATACAACTCGATGTCAGTTTTAAACCATTTACTTTGTACGTTTTGTGACTTATTACAGCAGAAATGTATTGCAACGCGCTGAAATTATTTCATATGTTCAATCAATAGTCTTAACAACATGTTTTAAAGAATCTGACAGTAAACGTTTTTTACAGTTTCCACTCAAAGACGAGCTCGTTAATGCAGAATGGCACACGTTTTGTTTCGATTAATTTGTTCTAGTTTTCGTGTGAATTTAGACCACAGAGATTTGAAGTATTTTATTACTGATTGTCCACTCTTGAACTATTCAATGATTCGTGGACAATGGATTAAAATCATCTCATTTAGAGGAGACATTCCAAAGTCAATGGAAATAAGATTAAACACACCCCCTCAGGTGACTCTCAGAACCCCCAATTACAAGAGACAGAATTAAAACTGGACACGTTATGCTCGCGGTGCCACGGAATTTCCTATATTGCCCTTGCTAAATTCCAACTTTTAATTTATCTTTTTCTCAGAAACTATCAACAGGTACTAATCGTTTATTTTCAGGGATGTTCTTCAAGACACTCTCCTTACTTTTACTCAGGAGTTTTAATTTTTTATTTTATTTTCATGAATTTTTTTAAAATTGCATTATTTTAACAGCACTTTCATCAACATTTCCATGAAGCAAAATTAAACTAAAATGTAACATATTTAAGGAGGAATTACATCTAAAATTTCAGCTTTGTATACTGAAAGGTTTCGAAAAAAAGAAATTGTATATCTAGAGAAACATTTAAGTGAGAAATTGGAAACAATTATTATTCCACTTTGTAGAACATGTTAGTACAATAGGATTCCTCGTCTTCCAATTGAAGCACTAGCATCCTCTTTCTATTTATTTTTAAATATCTATCGTCTAATAGAAATTAAAACAAGTAGTTCTGTGACGAACTAAACAGCCCAGTTTTCTTAAAATTTAAGATTCATGCCAATGATTAATCTATATAATAATAGAATAATGACAAAATTAAGTTGGTAATACTGACATATTTAATTAGTTCGAAATAAACCAGAATAGTGTAAGCTAATAGAGCAATACAGTTGGCAGGCCTGGTGACTGAATAGGTATATTCTTAGTTTCATCTCTTAAGGTACAGAATGCACATGGAAAATTTGGCTGAGGTCCAATGGATAGAAAGGACGTTACATGCAGTTAGATATTGGATTTATCAGAGCGTGTGAAATCATGTTGGCAACAATGCCATGTACTGTATGTGTTGCTCAGAAAAATGAAAATCTACAGCCTGCTTCCAGTCGACCGACCGGGTCAGGGAATGGAATGAATGAAGCCCCCATCTAGCGGCGAGGATATGAACTGTGCTGGCTGCCGAAGCCTGTCGCACTCCCCTGGGGCAATGGTTAAATGAATGACAGATGAAATGATAGTGGATAGTGTTGCTGGAATGAAATTGTGACAGGGAAAACCGGAGTACCCGGAGAAAAACCTGTCTGCCTCCGCTTTGTCCAGTACAAATCTCACATGGAGTGACCGGGATTTGAACCACGGACCCAGCGGTTAGAGACCGGCGTGCTGCCGTCTAAGCCGCGGAGGCTCTGTGTTGCTCAGAATTGATCTGAAATATTATGATCTACATTATTATTGTGCCAATTATGGATGAAATCCATTTGTTAGTATAGAATTTACGTGTATTTAGAGCTTGAACCTATCAGCAGACTTAGAGTCATGCTGGCAGTACTGACGTATATTAGTTACCCCAAATTAATCTAGAATGTCAGGTACTATACGTGTGCAAAGTTTAGAGCGGTTGGCTTCCATTTATAAATAACCCCTGGCACTACAGCCCATGAAGGGCCTAAGACTACCAAGCGACCGCTGCCCAGCTATTTGGGCTGCAGATATTGGAGTGACACGTGGTCAGCGCATCGGGTCCCCTCGGCCGTTAATCTTGGTTTTCGTGACAGGGGCACTGTCAGACAGCTACTCAATTGTCCTCATGAGGCTGAGTGAACCCCGTTCCAGCCCTCACGTAAGTTTCTAAAATCTCTGACGGAGCCGGGAATCGAACCCGGGACATCCGGGTGAGAGGTAGGCGCGCTACCCCAACACCACGGGGTTGGACGTTGGCTTGCGTACTTTCCTATATATTAGTATTAGGATAAAAATAATAGAGAGAGCATTTATAAACAGTTGGCAGCTCTGGTTGCTCTTAAGAGTACACATAGTCATATCTGTTATGGTATACATTGCACATCCGAAATTTGGATGAAATCCAAATTATGGTATATAAGTTACCACCATTTAAAAATTGGGATTATCAGAAGACTTAGAATCATGTTGGCAAAACTCTCATATATAGGCTCCTGAAAAGTAATATGGAAGGTTATTATCTATGAGTGTGCCAATATTTTAGAACAGTATCCAAACATAGAGCTCAAATTCTCAATCCTAGTGGAAATAAGCTCTTTGTAATTCTCAGCTTTCTTATTTCGGAGAAATCCATGGATCACTGCTTTAAGGCTGTACCATACTTGTTTTTCTTGGGTGTTGATTAATTGTGGAAATTCTTCACTGGCCATTAGTTTCTTTATTTGAGGACCGACGAAAATACCAGCTTTAATTTTAGCTTCTGACAATTTAGGGGGAAAAAGATCTTTAAATATTGAAAAGCTTCAGACACTTGACGAAGAGCCTTAACAAACTGCTTCATGAGGCCTAATTGTATATGCACCAGAGGCATCAAAACATGATCATTGCATAAGTACCATAGCAAACATTATTATTATGGATGGCCTTTTTTTGTTACCGTTAGATGTAGAAGGTCAGAATATATAATTTATGGGCATATGACCTCGTAGTTCCGGCCCTTAAAACAACAATAACTAACTAGAATATATGCATTAAACAATGGACTCAAAATAAAATGTTTCGTTTGTTTACTTGTGTGATTGCGCTGGAAATTATTATTGACTGCAAGTATTGCGTGTACCATCGACGGTCAAGCTCATGAAACCTGTTCTCCTTCATCTTTCTAAAGGGAAGGTCGAGTAGCAAGCGATCAGGGTCTCCTGTCCGGAAACTGCTGCCTCGGGAGGGATATTTGCAGGTAAACTTGACCTTCGGTGCAGCGGATTGAAGACTGGAGAGCTGTATGTGAAAGCTCTTGTTACTTCAAGAACTGTATTAGGTTGTGCTGAGATCGAGTGATAATTTTCAAATGGACAGGAGACGCATTTTAATCCCATAAATTGAGGATTTCGTTTACACGGAATATTGCAGTCTATCAATTCGAACGTCGAATTATTTGAATACGGACATTTTAATTGAGTTGTCTGGTATCAAAGCAAGATACATCACTATTTTTGCAATGATGAGATTCCGGCTGGTATAACAAGTTCTAAATGCCCTCCTTACATGTGGGAAGAGAAAGGTATTCAAAACAGGACACATCATGCTGTTTATAAATGCTCAAGTAGTCGGTTGGTTTGAAAATAAGACAAGTAGATCATTGAGTATCAAAACAAAATACATCTTGGCAGGATCTTTTGCGCATCGATCAGCGCATCAGCTGAATGCGCTCTCTGTGTGCTGCATATGCAATTCCTTCGTGTTCTGTTCCTGCCGGTGTGTTTACATTTGTATTGGTATGTTAAATCGATTTAGTACTTGTGAAAATGAAATTCCACAGCCTGCTTCCAGTCTCCGACCGGGTCAGGAATGAAATGAATGAAGCCCCCATCTAGCGGCGAGGATATGAACTGTGCGGGCTGCCGAGGCCTGACGCACTCCTCTGGGGCAATGATTAAATGAATGACAGATGAAATGAAATGATAGTGGAGAGTGTTGCTGGAATGAAATTTTGACAGGGAAAACCGGAGTACCCGGAGAAAAACTTGTCTGCCTCCGTTTTGTCCAGCACAGATCTCACATGGAGTGACCGGGATTTGAACCACGGACCCAGCGGTGAGAGGCCGGCGTGCTGCCGCCTAAGCCACGGAGGCTTACGATTTAGTACTTGTGAAGAGTGATAATTTTATTTTCAGAATAAGTTACATCGGATTACTGAGTTGCAAAACAAGATAGGCCTACATCAGCAAGTTGTAATGGTACATTATGCAACGAGCCTATCATGGCAATTATAGAAATTATTAAACTCGCTACGCTCATTTTATAAACATATTCGTGTCTTAAGCCTCCGTGGCTTAGGCGGCAGCACGCCGGCCTCTCACCGCTGGGCCCGTGGTTCAAATCCCGGTCACTCCATGTGAGATCTGTGCTGGACAAAACGGAGGCAGACAGGTTTTTCTCCGGGTACTCCGGTTTTCCCTGTCAAAATTTCATTCCAGCAACACTCTCCACTATCATTTCATTTCATCTGTCATTCATTTAATCATTGCCCCAGAGGAGTGCGTCAGGCCTCGGCAGCCGGCACATTTCATATCCTCGCCGCTAGATGGGGGGCTTCATTCATTCCATTCCTGACCCGGTCGGAGACTGGAAGCAGGCTGTGGATTTTTCATTCGTGTCTTAATTACCATTAAAGGCGAGTTGCATACGACTGTTTATGTTCGACGATAATTATAACTATTTTATGTTCGAACATAAATATTCATAAATATCTGTCGAGATTTCACCAGTTTTATGTACTGAACAGAGCGCATGGGACTCAGAGAATACCTTGTATTTGACCATGGCCTCCTGAAATACCTCACTATGACACTCGCCACGCAATGAAATTTAAAATAGGGGGCCATGGAAGTGATCACAGGTGTGATGCTATCCTCACCAAATTCGTCACACAACTGTTTATTGAGCTCTGATTGGTGGGAGAAACTGTATCATAATGAAAACTTGTACTATAATGAACCTCATTATAGTACAGCTTTCTGACATATAATATTTACATTTTGCCAGGGTCGACCATAAAACAAAATAAGCACATCAAACATTGAAACGCTTACAAAAAAGGAAAATAAAACAGCAAGAATTATGAAACTTTTGGGAAATATTTGTCTATATCACTTGCAACTTTCAAAACAGAAACGTATTTATTTGTCAGTAAACAAAGGACTTATTCATTTTTATGTCTCCTCAAAAAAAATTGTTGAAGTAATGTGTCTGATATTGATTCCAGATGCCTCAATTCAAACATACGAATAGTTTGACGATTCGAATATTTGAATTTCCAACGTTTTCGAACACTTGAATTTCGATATATTAGCATTAATGAAATAGCCCTATTATTCAGTCAATAATCGTATAATTCGACGAATTAGTCGAATCGTTAAAATGTCACCCCATAATCAGTTGGCCAAATGGCTGGGCAGTGGCCGATCGGTAAGCCTAGGCCCTTCATGGGCTGTAGTACCACGAGAATTTGTTTTGGTTTGGTTGGTTTATACGACCGGAAGCCCTTTAAATAAATTGGCAACAACGATCGCTTCCCATGCCAGAAGAATTAACCGTATGAAGTTGGAACCCCTTGGCTAGGCCCGGGATCAAACTTAGGACCTTTTGAGACAGGGGGATCAAGATGTGCATCTAGTCCACAGAATGCGGCTGAAGATAAGATCATCTATTCAAAAACATCCGTGTAGAAAGTGCGTTTTTTGCTATGGTTCAGGCTTGTTATTGAAGCGATATGAAGCGATGACCGGCACATTATGTGTCGTCTGTTATTAATTGCTTCGCGCCGGGGGCTTTTTACGAAAGCGTAAGTGGACTAAACCTGTTTTATGACCTTGAACTCTTATGTGGGACAATGCATTTCCTGGTCCATGCGATTCGCTTTCATAGCAAGCATAGGTAACGGTCGAGCGTATTACGGGGCCTTGTGCACCTTGAACATACGCTATAGTTAGGCTTGCCATACGTCCTGGTTTGACCGGGACAGTCCCGGTATTTCGCTCTTGTCCCGGTGTCCCGCCCGGTTTTATCAATGACCCGGAAAACGGCTGTAAGATGTAAAAAGTAATTAAGTTATGTGTTAAAGAATCTTTTATGAAGCGGTTACTTTTCAACAATCAACATCTTTCTTTATGGTAATTGTTTTTGTAATTAGACAAAACGTTGTAGTATTTCAAAAAATAATAAGACTTAGTAATTGTTCAATTAAACAATTTTATGAAGAATTTTAAATTGTATTTTATTAACACTTCTTTCTAGATGGTAGACCAGAAAAAAAAATTATTAAAAAGGAAAAATTATATATTTTTATGTAGCAAAAATTCGTTTTTGTTTTTTTATTATTATTATTTTTTAAGGTGTGTAGAACCAACAATTTAGGGTGCCAGATTCCCTACTCCCGTCACTTGCGAGGCTTAAAAAGGTTTAAAACTCACCATTTTGCTTCTCATTTTAAAAAAATCCCGGAGCCCCCACTCAATACCCCCCGGTAAGGTCATCCCATATTAATGTGTCCCGGTTTCACTCACCAAAAATATGGCAAGCCTAGCTATAGTTAATTATTGGTGTTTTAAGGGTTGGAACAGTGAGGTCATCTGCACCTAAACAGACGCTATATGCTAGTTGGTCAAGTTCTTTCTACTGTCCCCAAGGTTGTGTGTGAGATTAAATCCCGGTCTGGTCGGGTGGCTAATTAAGAGGAAATAGAATCGCCTCTTCTCACTTCATTGATTTGTTGTTGTTGATTCTTTAGGGGCTTTGCAACATTGCGGTCATAGCCCCGTGCAATTCGCGATTCAGCATTTGTCTGATAATATGTGTCATTGTGAAGTCTGTACTAGTGTGTGAATTTGTAATTGAGTATTGATTTGGATAGGAAGCGGCCGTTGTACCCCCTTCCAGCCCTGAAACCAGAATTCTTGGGAGAGTCAGGAATCGAACCCGTACCTCAAGGATGACAGCCAGGAATGCTAGCCACTACTCTTAGTCAGAATCAACTTGAGCTTGAACACCTGGTAGCTGGAATACATAAAGCTGTCATTCTGAGCACAAGACATATTGTGCGTAAAGTCATGAACTTCAACTGAAAAGACTATTATTGATACTAGCATTATATGGAGTCCTAGATGCAAGACATATACCTCAATGATTGAAAACACACAAAATAAAGTCCTAAAATATCTACATTTTAAAAGAACAGCCAACTATCCTCACCATACCAGGAACTGCTAATAAATTTTGATGTATATAGTATATCCTTTTCAAAATTATAAACAATTCAATCGATAATTCCGAATTCCTTTCTCTATAAAATCTCCATGTACCGCGCATCAATTCAAGGAACAATATCACATTTGAAATTAAAAGAACCAGGCCCTCTGCTCACAAAAATTCACCGCTGAACAGACTATGTAATATCTTCAACAATGTTGTTCAGAGAAATAATATTGTAGTACTTCCTTGACAGTATTTTTGATGGAATTTCTAACCACTCTCCAGAAATAATGTCTCAAATCTTGCAAATTGTAATTCATGAATTCGTACCACTGTGTCATTCTACCTAGCCAACCTTGTATTACACATGCATTATTTGTACTATACTATTTTAATTTCACAGCTAGTTATTTTAATTAGTTTTATTTAGTTACTGTTTAGTTTAAGCTAGTATAAGTTATAAAATAGCATACTGTGTAAAGTTTATGCCACTGTAATTGGGATGAAAATCCAGTTGCGCGCAAATAAATAAATAAATAAATAAATAAATAAATAAATAAATAAATAAATAAATAAATAAATAAATAAATAAATAAATAAATAAATAAATAAATAAATAAATAAATGTCTGATTACTTGTCTGCATCCAAGAATAGGACCAACACTATGAAGAGAAATTGTTTATTTTATAAATAAACTAATAATAATATTTTTTTTTCGTGTAGCCTCCTGAGAGGCCGAGTGCAGGTCTTTCTAGTCGACGCCAGTGGGCGACCTGCGCGTCGGGATGAGAGATGAGATGAATGGATGAAAGTGGGCAAGGATGGGGAAGGAAGCGGCCGTGGCCTGTCAGAAGGTACTGTCCCAGCATTTGCCTGGTGTTGAAAATGAGAAACCACGGAAAACCATTTCAAGGACAGTCGACGGTGGGGCTCGAACCCACGCGTCTACCGAGTCTACAGAGAGCTTGGCGTCATGACCTCACGCCGCGCTTTAGCCAGCGTAGCCACTACTGTCGGTAATAATAATAATAATATACATACTAATATTATTGATAATAAAAATAATGAAGCAAAATTCCAATTGGTTCCTGTTACTCAATATTATCATGGACTTTTGTTACGTATGATACCCCCCGGATGATACTTCAACATCTTAAACGATGAATGCATGGTCTGAAGCAATATCTCATTCATACTGCTACTTATTGTGACAAATTGATTTATTCTCGCATGTTTTCTGCTGTATAAGTACGTATTACTGATAGGGTTTGCTTCGCTGAATGCACGTTATCGTATGAATGAAGCAAGAGTGATAATTACGCCTGAACTTTCCAACCATGTTCATCGTGGTCGCAATTCTTTCGTAACCCTCTGTGAGCACTTAATGCACGGAGGATTATCGCCGACAGTTGTATAACGCTGTTCAGTAGCTCACCGCTAACCGGCACGGTGATACAAAGGGAACTATACATACAAAAGCGTATAGTTTTACTTGACCATTTTCTTCGTGAACATGAGGAATCTGTTGACATCGAATATAGATTTAGGTATTAGGAAGTTATTTTTAAAAGTCTTTGTCTTGAGCGAGGGGCTCTATAGAAGTGAAACTCACATACACACACACACACGCACATACACACGGACAAAAGGTGATCTCATAAGCCTATTTTTTTCAAAATTGAAAATAGGCTAATACAAAAACTATGCAGTCGATCAACACGAGTGTGCGCAATTAAATAGCACGGGAGGAACAATATACCTGAAATAAATTACATGCATTTTTTTAGACTTAAAACACTTCTAACACAAATTGAAAGGTTATTCGGATGGCTAGGTTCGTTCTTCAAGCGAACATCATCAGCTCGTGTAATCTCAGGCTTAATATAGGTTTAGTGGATATGTCTATAACAATTACGTACAACACTATTTACAATTTTGAAGCTGAGACCGTTGTGACGTTGTAACGTTTCGGATTTTTAACCATTTTTAGTCTATTTTTCAATTTTGAAAAAATAGGCTTATGAGATCACCTTTTGTCCGTGTGTGTCGCAGTAGAAAAGAGGAGAATAAAAGCATTGGAAGTGTGGCGTTACAGGAGAATGGTGAAGATTAGATGAGTTGGTTGGTTGGTTCCTCAGTTTAGGGGCTGCGACAACGCGGTCATGTGGCCCCGTGTACTTTGGGTGTGTGTAGAATCTGTCTGATAACCGGTGTTAATTGTGATGACTGTATTAGTGTGTGTTATCTGTTTCTTAATTCAAGTAAGGACTGCAAACTTTAAATTTTTCAAGTAGTTCCTACTTTTGACGCCAAAGGCCACCGTCAACGACTAATAGTTCACAACTTGGCTACTAGACGCCACCGCAGTTGGCTCCTGGCGGCGAACGTAGCAACCTGAGCGTTGTTTACATTTTAACCTAATTTAGCCTCACACAGGTGTAATTAGTGGAAGGTTCTTTGACATGCCATAAATCTATGACATGGGACCGCCAGCTTTACTTCCCCTCCGAAGGAAGGCACATGGAGAGATTTTTAACGCTCTTAAAAATCCGACAACTTCGGCCGGGTTTGAATCCGCGATCCTGGGCAAAGAAGCTCAGCATGCTACCAACTACGCCACCGAAGCCGCTATTAGATGAGTAGATAGAGTAACAAACGAAGAGGTATAAAGACGAGTGAGAGAGGAGAGATGCTTTTGGCGACTGCTAATGGAAAGGAAAATCCACAGCCTGCTTCCAGTCTCCGACCGGGTCAGGAATGGAATGAATGAAGCCCCCATCTAGCGGCGAGGATATGAACTGTGCCGGCTGCCGAGGCCTGACGCACTCCTCTGGGGCAATGATTAAATCAATGACAGTTGAAATGAAATGATAGTGGAGAGTGTTGCTGGAATGAAATTTTGACAGGGAAAACCGGAGTACCCGGAGAAAAACCTGCCTGCCTCCGTTTTGTCCAGCACAGATCTCACATGGAGTGACCGGGATTTGAACCACGGACCCAGCGGTGAGAGGCCGGCGTGCTGCCGCCTAAGCCACGGAGGCTCCGACTGCTAATGAAGAGATGAAATTGATTGGTAGGGCACATACTAAGAAACCCAGGGGTAGCAAACTTAGATATGGCAGGAATTGTCGAGGACACGAACTGTAGGGGTAGACTAACGTTAGAATATGTTAAACAGATTACCTCGGATGTAAGGTGCGGTAAGACAGGGAGGTATGGAGAGCTGCATCAAATCAGACTCAAACAACAAAGAGCCACGGGACCTCCATTTTTACGTGGAATCCTAACCACAGGATGTGATATTTCACTTTGAAAATCTCACATGCATTGACTGGGAATCGAACTAGGTCCGCCTTGGTGAGGGCCAAGAAGCTTGACCACTGCACCATAAAGTTACGATTCTCAGATTGGCCAAGATATTGAACTCTAATCTGAGGGCTGGAACGGGATGTATTAACTAGGCTGTACATATCATTCGATTATTGAAATAAATCGAACAGTCAAATATTTGAATAATTTGAAGATAAGTAACCGAATATTACAGCAATTTGTGTAAAGAAATATGTCCAGTGGACGAGTTGTTTGAAGCTGTGGCGAATCCAAGGGATAAGATGGGGATTAAACCCTTCCCTATTCCGCCTGATAAATCCTTGTGAATTTAATATCATTCATAACAAGCATCACTTGTTATCTCTTTCTGTCTTACTTTGTTTCTTTGTTTGTCTCTTTCTTTCATTCATTCATTTTTCCTTTGTGCTTTCTTTTCTCTATGTTTCTATGTTTATTCGAACATTTGAATGATTCCACTTGTTCGTCGAAACATTCTATTATTGACTGAATAGTCGGGTTATTTCACGAATATGAATATTTCGAAATTTCAATCTTCGAATAGGTTAGAAATTCGTATAATTCGAAAGTTCAAATTCTTCAAATATTGGAATGTGGGAGTAATTGGAATAGTCGAACTGTTCAAATCAACTAATCGTATTCGACATTAATCCAACAATTCAAATACTTCGATATTCGAATATGTACAGCCTTACACTGAACCTCGAAAAGATAGAACTGAGATGATGTGATTTTGATTCCCCCCTCAGCCATCCGTGGGGTGGTTGTCAATGATTTCCTTCTTCTATTCAAGCTAGATGCCGCAATATTACCTAATTAGGGCTATGTCCGCCTCCTTCGTAAATCCTAGCCCTATTTACAAAGCCATCACAATGATATAGGTTATCAGACTGATTCGTCACACACCCAAGTACACGAAGCTACATGACTACGATGTCACTCAGACTCTGAATCAACAACAATAACAACAGAAGGTTGGGAGATAGAAAAATAATGGTCTAAGATAGGTGGACAGAAAACAGAGAAATTAGTGCGATAAGATAATTGCTTTAATGAGGATATCATATACATCCTAGTCATTGGTAAAATGTTTACTACTGTGGTAGCAACCAATGGTCATAGGATATCGGCTTATATACGCAGAGGGGTCTGTAGAGTCAAATCTAAAGGCCACTTAATCCACAAATGTCAACTTCCTTTACATATGGTAAGCAGTCCTGCTAGATTTTGTCAACGTGCACGCATGCTCTTTGTCATTTTATCTGTTTCTTTCGAGAGAGAGAGTGAGAATACATTCTAACATCAATTCCCATTCTTTGGTTGCTTTCTCACTAGTTAGCAGACTGTCATAGAGCATTACCCAAGAGTTAAAGCACTATGATGAATGTATTTACATGTCTCAAGTGTTGAGAGAAACCGCTATTTAATTCACAGCATAGTTTCCAAAGTAGTTTATATTAAAAAAAATAGTTTAATTCGATGACAATGCTGGAGGGATAAGGTAGAAATGTAATGTCATGGTAGTCGAATGTTACATCAGAGAAGCATCACAGTTAAAATATCGATATATGGAGCCCGGTGTCGGCCTAACCACAGAAGCTGGCCAGAAAAATAGTCAAAAAATATTCTATTTGTTCTGCCTCTTAATATCTGGAAAATCTCACATATGCAACCCTTCCAGTTTCATCATAATGCTTCGTTTTCCATTTAGGTGGTTATTGCTGTTGTTTCTTTTGAGGGGCTTGGGCATCGTTATAATTTAGTCCTGTGTAGCCTTCTTGGGTATGAGTGTCTCAAGTTGTGTCTGATAACCTGTGCTATTGTATTGGTGTGTGTATTTGTAATTCAGACAAAAAGTGGGAAGGAGGCATCCTTGGCCTTAAATTAGGTACCGATACCATCCCAGTATTTGCTGGAGTAGGTGTAAGGAAGGAAGCTTGTAGTTTAACGTGACCGTTAATCTCGCGATCATAAGCCACGGGACCTCCGTTTTACGTGGAATCCGAACCACAGAACATGGCTTTTCACATCGAAAATCTCACATGCAGTGACCGGGAATCGAACCCGGTCCGCCGTGGTGAGAGGCATACAGCTTGACCGCTGCGCCACCACGCCCCTTGGAGTAGGTGTGGGAGATCACGATGATGGCTGAGGTGGGAATCGATCCCACCTCAGCTCAGTTTTGCCCCCACGAAGCTCAGTGTACTCCGTTCCAGCTCTCAGACAGGAATTAAATTTCTTGCTAGAGTATAGAATCGAACTTGGATCTCCGTGATAACAGCCAAGAAAGCTAGCCGCTACACACCACAAGTTGGTCTTGTTTATAATCATCAAAAACACAGACGTTTTTTTAAGGTGCCGGTATTCCTAAAATTTGCAGGAAATAAAGGAAGGTTACATTATTCATGACATAATTTCCCCGTTCAAGCCTAGAGAGGCTTGTTGTTGTTAATTCATTCAGGATCTTGCGACATCGTGATCATTAATCTTCCTGGCAAGCGTTTGCTCGGAGGACATAATTATATAGAAACGCCGGAGGTAATTTTTACCAAAGCTGTATCTTCTCGAACAATTTCCGCAACTTATTCTCAGACACCTTCCATATTACAAAAAATATAATTACATTAGTACAAGTGATACCAAAATCTACACTTAAACTCACTAAATAACACTGATTTAAGAAATGTACGCTACATAGTGATCTGTAATTCAACGTATTCCTGTTATGTAGTGATGATGAAGCTACGATACAGTACATTTATGCCGCTAAGGACATATCCACAATAAGGTTTTCTGGATACCTGAGGTTGAAGACTGTAAAAAGAAAAATGTGTTTACCACATCGAATAATGTGATAGTAATGATAATACTAATAATAATAATATTAATATCGTTTGGCCTCGGGTGCCGGGAGAAAGCTTTGCCATTTGACACCCAGAGGGTAGCTTGCATGTCGAATTTCGTTGTTCCTTGAATCACTATGACAGTCAAGGAGGTTAGTTATCTAAACTCGTTAAACACTATAGCACTTTCTAGTAGAGAAATGAGGAACTTTGTGTTGGCGGAAACTCCCGAGATTAATTTTGCCATTATGAACACGGCCTACTGAATTCAAATTGGTTATTTAACATGCCATCATCGTATGACATGGTGTCGTAATTTTTGCCGCCTTTCAAAAATCACTTACCACGGTCAGGAGCGAACCTGCAAGCTTGGGGTTAGTAGACCGACACGTTAACCACTCACCCACCGTGGCAAGCGAATAATGTGATGTCTTTTTATGATTGCTTAACTCTTACAGAATGCACGACTAATAGTAACGTATTCTGTGCAGACCACTGGCTAGCACTCTTGGATATCACCACTCAGGTTTGGGTTAGATTCCCGGGTCTGCCAAGGAATTCAATTCTGGTCTGAGGGCTGGAACGGGGTACACTGAGCCTCGTGAAGCAGAACTGACAAGAGTTGGGTTTAATTCCCACCTCGGAATTCCTAGAAATGGTTTGCCTCGCCCGCTTCACTTCTACTCCAGGCGAAGGGTGGAATGGTACTTATTTTAAAGACACGGCCGTCTCCTACCCAATCGTAGTCCAAGTTACAAACACTTATACTAATACAGCCATCTCTAACACATGTTATCAGACAGATTCCACACACACACACACACCCAACTACATGGGGTTACATGACCAATGCCACAATGATTCAACAACAAGAATGTGCATAATTGTGGATGTGTTCAAGTCACAGTTCTTTTGCACAGTTTGTAGAATACCATAATTGCTGGTACTACGTATTTTGAACACAATATTGTAACGCTCGATAAATCCTGTTCCTGATTTATTATTTCTAATTATTTATACGTGTCGTAATTTAGGGCTCAGTAACACCAATGAATTTGGACCACCAACTTTCCCACACTAAGGTTCAAAGCCATACAATATCTCCATTTGAAATATGTGCTGCGGGTCAGTATCATGCAATTTATTAGGAGTTAGCTAGCTATTCCGTATTACCCTTTCACGAATTGATTGCCGGCGGTCGAGATAGGAACTATTACTTGTTTACTTGTGTCACACGTCACACTGCTTCGTTGACAGGTACAGTTACGCGAGTAGGATATGACTCAGCTCCAATAGTCTCAGTTATCGTTTGACTGTCCGTGGTGACATGAGCTCCTGTGACGCGCAATGCTGCTTGTCTTATGTGCAGAACGAACTCTTGTCATCGCTGTGTTCCCCACTTCGTCCCGCGGGGCAGCTGCTACAATCAACAACAAACACTGGCGCAGCCAGGCTCAGCGGTAATCAAATGTTAAACGGGTAATACTTAACATTATCAACAGTGATGATAATGGATTGTGGTTTCGAATTCAGCACGGAATACAATAACGAAATGTCTCTTCCACAATAAGTAATAACGTCGTCGTTTTGTGTACCAGGTTAGCCTCCCCATGCGCATGAAAACGAAAATATAAATTGGCTACCTTTAAGAAATTTTCCTTTAACTTCATTTAAATGTGTGTATGAAAAGTTTCAAAAAAAACCTAATATAAACTGAAAGTATTGTTATTAGCATTTAGTTGTGTATCCTCATAGTACTGCCATATCTCTCAAATATGATAATTATCTAAATGGATTTTGGATTTATTAAATTTCGAGACTTAATTGATTCAGCTACCACAAGAAGTCTTTGTAAGTTTTAAACAGTAATTTTCACATTTTCTTCTAATTCAGTTTTCATAATGCTAATCTCAATATAGAAATGGCATGAAGTTTTCACAATGGGCTGGCATCTACAGAGCAAGAGTTGAAATTGGAACCTATACCATCATCCAAAATCACCACCAAAAGAATCAAAGTTCAATCAATATTTCAGAAACGAGACTTTGATGTTAGAAAGCTCCTATATTTAATCATCAACGACAAAAATAACTACAACAAATTAATCTACTGATAGTTTCTGCTAATTTATGAATTTTCTACCTGGTACTCCTTGTCTCCGCAACAATTTGCTTGATGTTTGCGAAAACGAATGTACAATAAATAGTTATTATATTTTGACTAGCAACTCGCCCTGACTTCGTCCGGATCTTTAACAGTTTACCCAGCGTCAGCTTAAAAGGCGCACAGACGACAGGTCCCAGACGCCATTCATAAAAGCCGAGGTGAACAGTGAAACAAAAGAAACACATATAGGCCTACTCTTCTCTGAAGTCTTAACTCGACAGTTTGATGCTGACTGAAGCCAGGCTGAGATAGTTATATGCTATCCCGGACTTTTTGTAGAAATTGTCATGCTGAACAATTATTACACTCATATTATATAGATATGTTCAACGGTTTACCCAGCGTAATCTTAAAAGGCGCACGGACGGCAGTTTTTTTGCGAATAGATTCACTGAAATCGTTACTGCTCGGCTTCCTTTGGTCATAAATAAATGTTTTTCAACAGAAACCTTCCTCCGGAAATCCTTTACAGAATGGTGAAAACCACATCAAAATCCATCCAGTAGTTCTCAAGATTACCCGTTACATCCAAGAATCGGAATGAAGGCCTTCATGGCCCGGAATTCTATTCATTATAGCTATCCCTTTGTTGTTTTGGCGGATTGAAATGATAAGACTGACAGTCACCAGGGTCAATGGTTGACGGAGCTGACAAGTTTCCACGCGAAATCTCTAGAATGTCTTCATTCATTTTCAACATTTCAACACGGCTAAATCACAATTATATCAAAATATTAATATAAAATGTTAATAAAAATATTAATTATATCAATCAAAACTGAAAAAATGAAACGCAATTATATGCATGTAAGTCAAAATGACTCTCGAATTCTTAACTGTACTTAGGGGATAGTTATCATCATAGCCTAGAGTAATAGTTTTAAAAAATGTTATGGTGTTTGAAACCATTTTTCAGTGTTGCCTTAGTAATTGATATCTGATGTTCTTCAGTCGGTCAACACGATTGTACCCAATTCTGTAGGGTTGTTCCCTAATCCTTGTAAAATTAAACACGAGATGAATAATAAATAAATAATACATTTTAATAAACACAGGACTAGGGAGTAACCCATCACAATTGTGTACAATTGTGTTGACTGACTGGAAAACATTAAATTTCGTTTCAAAAATGTATTTTTCAGTTTTCCAAATTCAGACATTTTGTATGTTTTCGGAAACTCCACAATACAGTGACTTGGAATTTAATTCGAACAACAAAATTCTACCGCATTAGTCAACCACACACATGAAGGGGCAAATTGTTAGAGAATATTGAAAAAATATTTAAATTAGGATTTTAAAATAATAATATGTAATGGCATTTTAAATCATCAACAAAATAATATAATGACATTGGTTATTTTGAAATTGATTGAGTTTCCCAAATTGTTCAGAATATATTATTACACTATAAGATGTAAATAAATCTGTTACATTTCCGTGTATCATAATGAAAACAATCAAGTCATACTCTTACATTCGTCTTTAGATACACTTGTCAATGTTAACACATAACACTTTCCACAAACATTTCAAAAATAATTTTGTCCCAGTTCAAACGGTTGAAATCTGAAAACTGAAAAACTCTTCGTAAATAGTGATGCTCGGTATTTAAATAAATTCTATAAGAAAACTTCTCATAAAAATACCCAGGAGATTTCTTCAGAACTACCGGCAATACCCTGAAATTTTATCCTGGCTGGCACATCAGACACAAAATTGCTTACCTGATTTTTCATCTATAAACTTGACGAAGTTATCCATCATGGATTGAAGTCCAACGAGCATCGTCATGGTTGATGACAGTTGGTGGAAGGCAGACGACAACCTGTGCTATTGCAAGGCCTGTCGAGTAGCCCGCGTGACTGCTGGACTAGGAGTGAAGTTTAACTCTCGCACGCTTGCAGAGAAAGTAATATACATCCCACCATGATCTGCGTCCCCTCCACCTGCGTCTTCGGGACCGCGTTACGACACCCACTCAACTAACCCATTTAACCGTTATCACTACTCGAAGTGCATGTTGCAACTCGTCCTATTGGGGAGAATTCTTGGCCTATCAATCCACCAGCGTAGCCGAGTACTTTTGCGCTGATGGGTTTCAATCTGGAGGTCCCGTATTCGATTCCCATTTCATGGGGTCTACTCAGCTTCGTTACGATAACTAATATTTATCTTCAATGAGCTTTCAAATTCCTTGTTTCATAAAAGTTCATTTTTCAATTTGTGAATTAATTTTGATAAGCTTCTCGCGAACCACCTTCTAAATGTCGTAACAAAATTAATTCTGTCTTTTGATTGGATTTGTATTACCATACTCAAATTAAATGTGTTCTTTTTTCCACTTGCACGCTTATTCTTGCAGAGATTTGAAGCCATTCCTTTCAGTGTTTCCAATACAAATTGTCATTTGTAGCTCTTCAGTTGGTCAATATGATTGTGTCCAATGAATTGGTGGGGTACAAGATATCATACTAATATATAAAAATGAGATGGTGTGTGTCTGTCTGTATGTCTGTGTGTTACTCAATAACGCAAGAACCACTGGTCCGATTTAAATGAAATTTTGCATGGATGTAGCAGATTTACCAGGTTTACACATAGGATACTTTTGATTTCGATATTTTGCACTATTAAAAATGGCGACCATTTTAGTGACATCATTACACCCTTTGGTTTCAAAATGTCATATTTCCATATCAAATAAAAAGAGAACGCTAAGAAATAGCAAACTTTTGATGTCATACGCGAGCTTTAACATTTAATTTTCTATCCGAAAGGTCCTTATCACTTTTCGTGTATCTCCAACGGTTAGAGAATAAAACCTAAATTTGTTCAAAAATCACGGTCAACACCGAGCGGTGCCGTATATCTCTGCATATATGAAAATGAAAGTTTTATTTTCTGAATTTCTACGAAAATTTGAGTTATTTACGCGTTTCAGACTGTTTTATGATGGATGCGCGCGAAAATAATTTTTTGTCTGTCTGTTTGTTTGTTTGTCTGTGGACAAATTTGTTCTCTTATAACTCGAGAACGGCTGGGTGTATTAACGTAAAATTTGGTACAGATATCCATCAGAGGCATTAATCATTGATGTAACTCTTCTCCGTACCTCTCATAAGAGGGGGCCTACACCCTTAAAATACATGCTGAAATAGGCGTCGAAGGACGAGACAAAGCTCACTCTCAGCCCCTCAATGTGAGAGATAAAACTCGGGGCGAAAAGCACATTTTAAGGCCTTAAAAACAACCGTTTTTGAGATATTCCCCGAAAACTAATTTCATTTAATAAACTAATGAACGAATGCAAGCCGGTAACCATGGCAACAGATTCTCAGAGGTCCATCTATTGCCGTAAGACGCAATGCAATTCCATTAATTACATTAGTGTAAAAGTTTGCAAACGGCTAGAAGGTTATCGCGGAACCAAATTAAGCTGTAAAATTCATCAATACGTATAATGCGCTTAAGGGGGTCAAGGGGTACTCTAGAATTTTTTCACGCCATTTACACCTGCGGTGTGGTACGGCAGGTTTATTATATTCCTATGCCTATATTATATTATTATTATTAATATTATATTATGGCGTACAGCGACGAGACAAAGCCCCTCGGTGCCAGAAACAAAACTCGGAGGCCCTAAAGGGTCCTCGAAAACTACATTATAAGGCTCTAAAACCAACAGTCTCTGAAATATTCCCAGAAAACTAATTTAATTTAATTTAATAAATACTTTATTGCGCACAATGTGCACGAACGTGGTTCTTACGAACCGTCATTAATACAAAATGTTGTCGTTGTCACTGTAAATGCCTTTTTCCGAGGGGTGTCCATATATTTCTAATTTTCACAGAATTTCGTCAGAGACACCTCTCTGCACTTGCACGTCCTCACGTGGTATCTGTCGCAAGGACCCATACAAAGCTTGCACACGCATAGTTCGTCTGGTTGGTGATAGACGTCTCTCATGCAGATCCGGTGGTGGAAACCATGGACCGCAAAGCGCGTCAAGATATGTCTCAGCTCGTAGGATCCTTGCATCCAGTCCTGTGTAGTCATAGCGTCCGTCGTATAAAATTCATGCCGAATGTCATTTCTCTTTGCTGTCATGAGACGCAAATACTCCCCAAATCCCGGTGTGTGCGGCAGGAGCATCTGTAATCTGACTTCTTCCTTAAAGGGTAGTTCCCCTGTCATGACATACACAAGCCGCGAGGGCGTGAACTTGGATAGGCATAAGGCTCTTTTTAGATACATTGCCTTGATCCTTTCCAGCGTTGCCAGATGTCTGTGCCTAAGATGTTTCCAAATAATTTCCAGGCCATACAACGCGACTGGTGCTATTTTTAACCAAATGCTCGATGTCGCTCATAGCCGTCAATGCAGGGTCAAGCCTCTCTCTCACGTGCATCGTAAAGATGTTCCCAGATGTCTGCATAGTCACCCCCAGGTACCAGAAATGGGAGACTGTAGTCAGGGGGGTGCCTTTGCAATTTAATTTAATTTAACAAACTAATGAAGAAATTCAAATCGGTAACCATGACAACATTTTCTCATGCCGAGATACTAAAGGTTCTAGGCAATGAA
The DNA here is from genome assembly GCA_946902985.2 of Meconema thalassinum. Classification (NCBI taxonomy): domain Eukaryota; kingdom Metazoa; phylum Arthropoda; class Insecta; order Orthoptera; family Tettigoniidae; genus Meconema; species Meconema thalassinum. The sequence continues at coordinate 1,451,703,546 of OX336388.2, read as the reverse complement.
AACATAAACGTTCTCACATCCCTCTTCAATAAGATCGACCAGACAGGCTTGATCCCTGAAGACTGGCTCAAGTCTACTTTCATTCCACTACTAAAGAAGCCTAATGCAAGGCACTGCGAAGAACATCGAACGATTAGCTCGATGAGTCACGTCCTCAAGCTGTTTCTGTAAATAATTAATGGAAGAATCTTCAGAAATTGCGAAGAATTTATGTCGGACACACAATTCAGATTCCGGGGTGGATTGGGCACCAGGAATGCCTTGTTCTCGATACAAGTCCTTGTGCAGCGCCGCCAGGGTATGTATGCACAAGGATGTATCTTTGTGCTTCATTGATTATGAGAAGGCATTCGACCGAATACAGCTCACTAAGATGCTAGAACTACTTCAATGAGTTGGAATTGACAATAGTGCCGTACGAATCATTGCCAATCCCTACTGGAATCAACGAGCGAACATTCAGGTGGAAAACCTATTGTCGGATGAAGTAAGAATTCGACGTGGTGTTCGACAAGGCTGTGTGCTGTCTCCAATGCTCTTCAACGTATATTCGGAGGCAATCATGTCGGAAGCCTTGGGTGGGTTTCATCAAGGCATTGTCATCAACGGCACAGTAATCAATAATTTCCGATATGCAGATGGCACAGTCCTGATCGCCGGAAGCATTGAAGATCTCCAAGCATTGCTGAATCCCGTGAAAACAGTTAGCAATGATTATGGTTTAAGGATGAACATTCGTAAAAGAAAATTCATGGTTGTCAGCAAAGAAGTAATTGATACCACATTATCAGTTACTGATAAAGCCATCAAACGTGTTAATTCGTATAAATATCTAGGGTGCAACCTGAATGACAAATGGGACTGCAGCCATGAAATCAAAGCTCGCATTGAACAAGCCTTGGGTGTATTTATTAAAATGAAGAATCTGCTGTTTCCCCGAGATCTTAGTCTGAGAAGGAGACTACTTGCCCTCAAGTGTTACATAATTCCCATACTAATGTATGGACACGAGGGGTGGACATTAACCAAAACCTAGGAGAAGAAGTTGGAAGCATTTGAAATGTGGCTCTATCGTCGCGTGCTTCGTATATCGTGGACCGACAAGGTGAGAAACACTGAGGTGCTGGATCGGATGGGCAAGGAGATAGAGGTGCTCTACAACATCAAGCGACAGAAGCTACACTATTTTGGCCACGTGATTCGAAATAACAAGTACCGACTCCAGCAGCTAATCTTGGAGGACGGCGCAGACCAGGGAGGAGGAGGATCTCCTGGCTCAAGAATTTGCGGGAATGGTTTGAACTTGACTCAGCATCTCTCTTTCGAACGGCAACCTCGAGGCAAGGGATTGCAATGATGATCGCCAATCTTCGACACGGAGACGGCATATAAAGAAGAAGAAGAAAAGAACCTTCCACTAACTACACTTGGGTTAAACCAAAATTTGTAGGTAGGTTAGATTTGATTAATGCTCTTAAGTTTGTCACCGAACGTTGGTTGCGATGGCATCTAGAGTAGTGAAGTTCACAGCTAGGTTTCGTGAACGGTAGCATTTGGTAGCGAAAGTAGGAACTACTTGAATTATCGTCTGCAGTCCTTACTTGAATTAAAAAGCAGATTTTTTTTTGTCGTGTGGCCTCCTCAGAGGCCAAGTGCAGATCTTTCTATTCGACGCCCGTGGGCGACCTGCGCGTCGGGATGAGAGATGGAAAGGATGAAGATGAATGAAACTGGGCAAGGATGTGGAAGGAATCGGCCGTGGCCTAACAGAAGGTACCGTCCCAGCATTTGCCTGGTGTTGAAAATGGGAAACCACGGAAAACCATTTCAAGGACGGCCGACGGTGGGGCTCGAACCCACGCGTCTACCGAGTCAGCAGAAAGCTTGGTCCCATGACCTAACGCTGCGCTTTAGCCAGCTGAGCCACTGCTGTCGGTAAAAAGCAGATAACACACACTAATACAGTCATCAAAATTAACGCCGGTTATCAGACAGATTCTACACACACACAAAGTACACGGGGCTACATGACCGCGTTGTCGCAGCCCCTAAACTAAGAAACCAACCAACCAACTAAAATAGAGTACCGTAAAACTTGGCATTGTTTTAGTAATATAGAATAGCCTACCTACTTGGTTTAGTTCATTTTCAAAGTTATTCTGTTTTATCTGACATTCTCGGAAAACCGACGTACTCCAGGTCAGTTTAGGTTGGATAATCGAGACTCTACTGTTTACATATTTTAATCACATGTTACTTTTTCGCATGTCCCAGGATTATATTTTGTTGACCGACTGAAAAATAGCAATATCAATATTCTAATGTTGCTGCTTTCTTTCTTCCTCGAAAGGAAACTGCGACTGTTAATGGTGGCATTTGTGAGCTTTAGACCTGGTATACTATTTGTGATGAAACATTTTGAAGTCACATTTTTAGTGTTGCTTGTACAAACTCTCAGTTGTAACTGTTTAGGCGGTCTACACAAATTTGTAAGGAGTAGGCAAACTTAGCGCGCTCCTGTACGACGAACGTGCAATGAAATCGGATAAGTAACCACATACATAATAGAATTCAAAGTGCTTGCGCTAATTTTACCATATTGTATTTGTCTTAACTGTATATACGTGCATAATATTCATACGTCGTTCACAAACCCTTATAAAACAAACCATCCTTACGTATATAACTAGAGTCTGTTCGCCGAGTCGAGATAGTGGAAGTAAACACAGTTGTACACGTGATTGCAGGGCTGTCCGCAAGGGGTGCATAGAGCTGTGCCTGTTGATCGTACGCCAACTTCAGTGCTGTGTATAGCCTACATGTGACTTATCGGTTACATGCTACAGCGCGGTTTATTTATGCTTCGTTTATGTATTTATTTAATTAATTAATTAATTCTTAACTGCTTATGACAGGCAACAGTATACAAAGCAGCAAAGCACTAAGTGCAGCAAGTCTTGCCTTTTCTAGGGCTACGGCATGACTAATGATGTCGGAGCTTCTTGGCTATCCCTGTCTGGCAAAGCCGAAGACGTGACCTGGGTGTGTTTCCCTGTCCAGGCAGTCAAGTGACCACGTGCAAGTATTTATGCGCACTATCTCGACTCGGCGAACAGACTTTAGATTCAAGCTGCGAATCGCAAAATGAATGTTAACAAGACTCATTACACAAATTATAAAGAGACCATATTTCTTAATATTTGTAATACATTTAAACCTTAAACCGAGTGATCTGATGATGACCGCTTGACGGTCGAAACGCGTAATCCTAAATATCCAATAATGTAATAGTGAACGTTGAAACTTAGAGCGTTCATCAAATCTAACCTACAAATTAACTTCACACAATTGTAGGTAGTGGAAGGTTCTTTTGCATGCCATAAATCTATGACATGGGCCCACCGGCTTTACTTCTCCTCCGAAGGAATACATACTGAGGGACTTAAACGCTCTTAAAAAATCAGTCGACTTCGGCCGGGTTTGAACCCGCGATCATGGGCTTAGAAGCTCAGCATGCTACCGACTAAGCCACCGAAGCGGCTATATTTTATTGGTAAAACCTAATTCATTGAATCTGTCTTTCCTGATGGAAACACACAAAGCGTCACTCAAATACAATACAGTAAGTGGCATGACGTTTCATATAAGGAAAAAAAGAAGGGATTCCTGCGTATTGCATTAACAGCTAATAGTATACTGTATACTTTCCGTGGGTCGCAACCGATCTAACAGGCACAGGCCTCAGGCACAAGATTCTTACTCGCCAGTGGGTGAAGTTCTCACTCACTACCTTCCTACTTTAGGGTGTCCTTCAGCAACGTGGAGGTTGGCTTAGTGTTAGTACTAGAATCCACTCCTCTGATCGAGTAGACCATTGCAACTTTGTCCCCTTATGTTGCTATTGTAATGCAGTGTGGTATACACAGATTATGTATTCTCTGGAAGTAGTGAAATAACTATACCAAAAGTTACGAGTTTGATCGCCACAAGTTTCAAGACATTTTGACTATCTTACACCCATTTTTTGAAAGTCTTTGTATGGAGCGTGGCGCTTTATGGTAGTGAAACTTGGGCTGTTGGTGCAACTTAAGAGATGCGAATAGAAAAATTTGTAATGTGGTGTTACAGGAGAACGGTGAAGATAGAGTAACAAATGAAGAAATATTAAGACGATTGAGAGATGTTTCTGGTGCTAATGAAGAGACGAGATAGATTGGTAGGACACCTACTTAGACATCCAGGAATAGCAAACTTAGTTATGGAAGGGAGGGACGAGGACAATAGCTTTAGGGCTAGACCAAGGTTAGAATATGTTAAACAGCTTGTCTCGGATGTAAGGTATGGTAGCTATGTAGAGATGAAACAATTAGCTCAGGACAGGGAGGCATGGATAGCTGCATGAAATCAGTCAAAAGACTGAAGACACAAACACACACACATCAATATATGGCTTGTACTCAATGTACATAACCCAAAAGCTGAAAACATTTTTGGTCATAACTGCAGTCGTGAAAATCCAATTCTGTTTGGCTCTTCATTGCGTTTTGAAATGTAGTGCTTCCTTAAAAGTGTGCAACACTTAATTAAATTTCCTATCCTGTAGACAAGTGTTGCCGCTGCTCTGCAATTTGTTTATCCTAGTTCAAGCAGGAACAAGGAGGTACCGCCGCGCCAATGCAAGTTCAGCACTGGCTGTAAACAACTCTTAGTTCCTAAGTTCCAGTCATATCACGTTTATCAAATTTCCTTCTCCCAAAACTAAAATGTTTATGAACAGCAAAAAAAAAAGAGTGCACTCGTTTCAAAAGTTATAAACCATTCATTTTAATTAGTGCTGAGATCAAAATATGTTTTAAATTCTTATTCGTTGGACTTGTTTATGTCTATTTGACAGAGGCAGACGACCTCGCTGTTCCACCCCGTCCAATGAATACGACAGACTAAATAAATTACGTAGATTTTCTGATTTATCCTTCTGAGTTGTGTAAAAAGGCTTAAAAATAAGTTTAGCTTACAAATGGTATTTCGGCTAATTTCACTATTTTGTGGAAAGATCGGTACTGTACTACTGTTACCCTTAGGAACACCCGATACCTCACCATCAATTTTTAGGTCTTCAACTTCCAAGCCCTAGTCATGAAGGATGCCAAGAATACAATCCCAAACAAGGTGGTGGAAACCTTGAGGTTCTTCGAGAGAACAGCATTGATGGACCTACACTTTGGGGGCTCAAAGTTCTTAGGGGATCTCTCCTCATTTTGAAACACCACCTTTAATCATGGGCATTATATCAACTGGCCATTGGTATATTGAGCGAAACACTTATTACATTTTATTCTTGTTCTTTTGACAACTTTTGAATTCATTCATTTATCCATTATTTATTTATTTATTTATTTATTTATTTATTTATTTCATTTTAACCTTCAAGCTGCCCTCTGGGCGTCAAATAACAAAGCTTGCACCCAGCACCCGGAGCCATACGATATTATCATTATTTATTTAATTACTAGCTGAACTACCCGTTCTTCGAACGGTGTTATATACTCGTATTAACACGAGACATTATCAATTGAGCTACTGTTGCAATGGTTAGCGGTTTGTCATTCCTTCATAAGTTTATCAGAACGAAGTTAGTTTTCTGGGAATTTCACACACACTGTTAATTTAAGGGCCTTAAAATGTGGTTTTCGGAGACCCCTTATAGACTCGCTAATTTTGTGTCTCACAATGAGAAGCGCAACATATGCTTTGATCGTCCTTCTAGGATAATTTTTATATTTCGCCTATTTTAGCATGTATTTTGAGAAGTTTTTCCCTATATCCACCCTTCTACTGTATGAAAAGTACGGTGAGGAGTTTTATAAATGATTGGTGTATTGACTCATGTTTACCATATCTAATTTTTCGATGCACCAAGCATCCGAAAACGATTTATAGGCGTACATAAAGATACACAGAAAGACAGACAGACAATTCTATTGTCTACAACATATCACCCAGATATCCAAATATGGGTATATCTACCATACAGTATCAAACAAAATCATCCTTACGATGAACCCGTATGTCGACAAAAAAAAATGATTAGTTAAAATGTGCTCTCAAACTAAATTCACCTAACGTGAACTTCCTGACGTTAAATAGAATTGAAAGCCTTGTAGACGAAACGCAATACACCTCACATAAAAAAGACCCTCTACGTTGTGTTAGGTCCCCATACACAGGACGACCTCTTTCATAAATTATAAAGGCTTGTGGTGCATGAAAATTCAGGTTCTTTAGCCTCAAATGGCCCAAATTCCTAAAAGCCGCAAAAAATGGTGATTCAATTCAGGAATTTTAGAAAAAAATGTTGTTGTTTGGAGATATAATAGACTTTCTGTACTATATGTCGCACGTGAAAATTGCATGAAAATATTCTAGATTACCCCTTGACCCCCTTAATTCCATTGACGAATTATACAGCCTACGTTGGATAACCTTATAGCCATTTGCAAACTTTCACAGAAATGTAATAAATGGAGTAGCCTAATAATAATATCGTATGGCCTCGGTGCCGGGTGCAAGCTTCGTAATTTGACACCCAGAGGGTAGCTTGCATGTCGAAATTTCGTTATTCCTTGAATCACTATGAAAGTCAAGGAGGGTAGATATCTAAGCTCCTTGAAAACTATAGCGCTTTCTAGCAGAGAAATGAGGAACTTTGTGTTGGCGGAAACTCCTGAGATTAATTTTGCCATTACGAACACGGCCTACTGAATTCAAATGGGTTCTTTGACATGCCAACATCGTATGACATGCGAGTCGTATTTTTGCCGCCTTTCAAAAATCACTTACCACGGCCAGGAGTGAACCTGCAATCTTGGGGTTAGTAGACCGACACGCTATCCACTCACCCACCGTGGCAAGGTATAAAAGGAGTGACATTGCTTCTTACAGAAATTGAGATAATGTTGTCATGGTTACCGATTTCCATTCCTTCATTAGTTTGTTAAATTTAATTTAATTAGTTTTCTGGGAATATTTCAGATACTGTTGGTTTTAGAGCCTTATAATGTAGTTTTCGAGGCCCCCAAGTTTTGTTTCTGGCACCGAGGGGCTTTGTCTCCTCGTTGTACGCCATACTATAATACTAATAATAATAATATAATATAGGGATAGGAATATAATATACCTGCCGTACCACACCCGCAGGTGTAAATCGCGTGAAAAAATTCTAGTGTACCCCTTGCCCCCTTAAGCGCATTGCACGTATTGATGAATTTTACAGCTTAATTTGGTTCCGTGATAATTTTCTAGCTGTTTGCAAACTTTCACACCAATGTAATTAATGGAATTGCATTGCGTCTTACAGCAATAGATGGACCTCTGAGAATCTGTTGCCATGGTTACCGGCTTGTATTCGTTCATTAGTTTATTAAAAGAAATTAGTTTTCGGGAATATCTAAAAAACGGTTGGTTTTAGGGCCTTAAAATGTGGATTTCGGGGACCCTATAGGGCCCCCGAGTTTTGTCTCTCACATTGAGGGGCTGAAAATGATCTTTGTCTCGTCCTTCTACTCCTATTTCAGCATGTATTTTAAGGGGGTAGGCCCTCTTTTATGAGAGGTACGGAGAAGGGTTACATCAATGATTAGTGTCGTGCCTCTGATGGATATCTGTACCAAATTTTACGTTGATACACCCAGCCGTTCTTGAGTTATAAGGGAACAAAGTTGTCCACAGACAAACAAACAAACAAACAAACAGACAGACCAAAAAAATATTTTCGCGCGCATCCATAATAAAACAGTCTGAAACGTGTAAATAACTCAAATTTCCGTAGATATTGCGAAAAAGCATACAAACCTTAATTTTCTTAATTAGCCTACTTTCGATATTTGCAAAAAATGAAAGTAGACTTATGAGATCAACACAGGGCGAAAAAAGTGTGTCTGTCTGTGTGTGTGTATGTGTGTGTGAGTCTGTGTGTGTGTGTATGTGTATGTGTGTGTGTGTGAGTCTGTGTGTGTGTGTGTGTGTGTGTGTGTGTGTCTGTGTGTGTGTGAGTGTGTACTCTGAATGCCTGTCCCCCCTATCAATTCGAACACGGTGAATGCGAATTGAACGAAATTTGGTACAAAGGTAGCACTAGCAAAGGACACCTCAGTGTCATGTTTTATATCGCCACCATCTTTACTAAAACTGAATGGCGGCCACTCAAACGTTCAAAACGTAAAATCAAATAACGACTAACCAAATCATCCGATCTCTACCAAATTTGGTAACAACATACCTTCCTATAGGATGCGTCTTGTGACCAAACTACAAGGTCGTCCGCCATACCATTTCAGGATGGCGGCCGTACGAATTATGCAAACTTTATAATCCATATCATGGGACCCACCAGTTCCGATTATCGAGCCGAGAATCGTTTTAACTGTTCTAAAGGAAGAGGCACGTTCGGAATTAAAAGTTTATTTTGTAATACTATAGTGCAGACGTGATTTTAAAAAGCTGAGCTGATTCAGTAATAAGACAAGATGGCAGCGGATATCTTGTGCCTGACTTATATTTCACTAATTTGAGTATTGAATGCAATATAGCGTACTGATACAAAATAAATAAACTTTGTATGAAATGCTTTATATATAAATAAAATACTCCAGTGATGAAATCGTTTAGTATAAATCATTATTTGCTAACAAGTTCTATGTAAGTCATTTTATATAGAACGGTATTCGTTGACACAATTAGCTCAGTGGTAGAGCGTCAGCCTATCGCTCAAATGCCTATGGATCAAACCCGATCAGAGCTAGATTTTTTGCTTGAAATGTTATATGTTTATTGTTTTGTAATGACTCAGATGTTTTAAAATTAAGCGTTATATTGTGCATATTATGGTGTAAAATATATATTTAATTAAAACATAATTCGCCAGCAGATTTACTCGAGACATCTAGCTGCCAAAAAGGTAACTGCAGATTTTATTGAAAAGTTTCTTCTTCTGGCCGCAAGAATGCACTCGCTCTGTAAGGATTATATTGTTCGATATTTCACCACTAGAAGTCACGACTAGTCTACGTGGGGCTCCATTGATTAATATACCATTGGCATTCTATGCGCATCGAATTTGAAGAATGACAAGATGATACTACGATACATTTTTACTTTTTATTTTAAAGGGTTTGTAACAGCCTATTTTGCGTTACTTGAAAATGTTATTTGAAGTAAAGAACAAAACGATTTCACATAGTAACTGAGTTCAAGCCGTTGGTGTTAGTTCAGGTATTAATTACTACTTTTATTTCAGGCAAATAGCAATCGAAAATATCCACATAGTTTGTATACACACGTCTCTGTAGGGTCATGGAAAGATTTGTTAATTCAATTAGGGTTTTCGATTTCCGGTCAATGCATGTGAGATTTTTGAAGTGAAATGCCATGTCCTGTGGTTCGGATTCCACGTAAAAAGGAGGTCCCGTGGCTCATAATCACAAGATTCACGGCCACGTAAAACTACAATCTTCCTTCCTTTTTTTTCAATTAGGGTTGTGAAAGCCCTGCACAACCAGACGTGTAAAGACATGCCTCAACTCAAAGTTGGATGTTGCCCACGGCAGGTCGTATATGTAATAATAATAATAATAATAATAATAATAATAATAATATATATATATATATATATATATTTTTTTTAGGGCATGAAATGCATTTACGCACAGAGTGTCGGGCTCCTGCTGCTGAGTAGCAGACTACCGACTAAAACTTCCCCTTTACTTCTGAACACTAGCCTGGAACCGTTTAGCACATTAAAACAATAATAATAATAATAATAATAATTTTATTGGTTTTACATCCCTCTTAACTACTGCTGCTTTTAGAGACACCGGGGTGCCGGAAATTTGGCCCGAAGGGGGTCTTTACCGTGCCAGTAAATGTACTGACACGGCTCCCTCGCATTTGTGCACCCTCAAATGCCAGCTGACTGCGCCAGGATACGAACCTGCAACCTAGGGCCCAGCAAGCGAGAACGTTACCGCCGAGCCACGCAGCCAGTCCGGTCGATTATGTCTCCAGATCCATAACATTCTTGAGATACTTCTTATCTTTCTTTCTTCAATGATGGTAGCAGTTTTTATCTAGATTGTGGCGTTTGGTAGAGGTAAATCGTTTCTATGGCCTTCAACAAAGAATAGTTCTATTATACTCTTTGATAATAACAACGAGTTATAACTATACTCATACATTTAGGAGAAAGTAGGCTATATGTTCTTTACTGAACATCTTGTTTTTATGTATGTAGAGATATACTGCACCGCTCGGTGTTGACCGTGTTTTATTGCACAAATTTAGGTTTTACTCGCTAACCGTTGGAGATACACGAAAAGTGATAAGGACCTTTTGGATAGAAAATTAAATGTTAAATCTCGTGTATGCATCAAAAGTTTGCTATTTCTTAGCGTTCTCTTTTTATTTGAAATGGAAATATGAAATTTTGAAACCAAAGGGTGTAGTGACGTCACATATGTGGGTTTTACTCGCTAACCGTTGGAGATACACGAAAAGTGATAAGGACCTTTCGGATAGAAAATTAACTTTTGAAGCTCGCATGTGCCATCAAAAGTTTGCTATTTCTTAGCGTTCTCTTTTTATTTGACATGGAATATGAAATTTTGAAACCAAAGGGTGTAGTGACGTCACTAAGATGGTCGCCATTATTTAATAGTGCAAAATATCGAAATTAAAAGTATCCTATATGTAAACATGGTAAATCAGCTACATCCATGCAAAACGTCATTTAAATCGGACCAGTGGTTCTTGCGTTATTGAGTAACAGACAGACAGACAGACACACACCATCTCATTTTTAGTCTATTTTCAATTTTGAAAAAAATAGGCTTATGAGATCACCTTTTGTCCGTGTATGTGGGCGTGCGTGTGTGTGTGTGTGTGTGCGTGTGTGTGTGAGGTGTGTGTGTGTGTGTCCCTAATAAAATCTAAACGGCTGGAGCGATTTCAGTGAAACTCGGTAAGTTCATAGCGCTATTCCCGGCAACCTCGACCGTGCCCTTCAAATTTTTTTACGTCCCACCAATCCAACATGGCGGCTGTGCGAAATATTTCACTAGCATTCAATATCTCCGAAACTATTACCGATATCGCCCTGAATTTGTGTACTGTGATAAAGGGCACTACTAGAAGTTCACCTATGAGACTTTCAAAAACCTGGTGACTACAAAACCAACATGGCGGCCAAGCGAATTTGAGATATTTAAATATACTTTTCTCGCGATTTAACTATCCAAACATAATGAAACTTGGTACAGCAATTGTTTATACACATTGTAATGCATTGAAGTCTAAATTAGTTCAATTGTTTACATAACCTCAAAATGGCGGCTGTGCGAAATATTTCACTGACATTCTATATCTCCGAAACTATTACAGATATCACCCTGCAATTTTGTACGGTGATAAAGGGTACTGATACACGTTTACCTATGTATATTTCATAAACCTGTAAAGTACAAAACGAACATGGCGACCATGCGAATTTGAAATATTTTAATAGACTTTTCTCGTGATTTATCTCTCTGAGCGCCGTGAAATGTGGTACAGTAAATGATTTTGCAGTTTGTAATGCACTACCATCTAACTTAATCCAATTGTTTACATTACCTCAAGATGGCGGCTGTGCGAAATTTTAAAATTAAGTTTTTATTCCTTGTGTCGTAATCATGCGATCGAAGTGAAAGTTTGAATAATGATCCTAGGCAATAATTGTCCTTGAATAGTGCATAACTCTATGGCCTATACATATAACAATCCTAAATGGCGAGCTTCCGAAATATTTAGACGGTTCTCAATATCTATGAATCTTTTACAGCAACCAAACTGATTTTTTTTATGTTGATATAGGCTATGAACATATGTTCACCTATAGGACTTTCAGTAACCTGGTGAGCACAAATCCAACATGGCGGCGACGCGAAGTATAAATATTTAAATGGACGTTTCTCGCGAATTAACTGTCCGAGTGCCGTGAAACGTTGCACGTTAAATACTTATACAAATGTTGATCAACTGGCATCTAATTTATTTCAATTGTTTGCATAATCACAAGATGGCTGCTGTGCGTAATTTTAAAATCTCGTTTTTACTTCTTGTGTTTTAATCATGCGATTGAAGTTTGAACACCACACGTACACAATAATCTTAATGTAATAGTACAAAAATAAAAATCCAACCTGGCGACCATCTGAAATATTTAGACGGTTCTCAATATCTACGAATCTGTGACAGTAATTAAACTGAAATTTTGTGTGTTGATAGAGGCAATTAACATGAGCAGGATATATGAAAATAGGCTGTATAGTTCTTCACGGAACTACGTGTTATATATTAGTATGATGTATTCATTTATTTAGAAATTTAACTATACCCAACTGTAATGGGTGGTTCCATTATCCTAAAATAATATACGTGAGATTAATGAGTACACTTTGATGCTCAGTTTCGATCGTCAAGCGATCATCGTCAGATCTTTTACGCTCAGGGTACAGGCCGGACGTTTGTTTTAGACGAGTGAAAAATCTTAATGGAAGGCTGGAGGCGAGTTACTACAGTACCTATGTTGTTATCAGCTGCCCCAAGAGGTCCGATGATTGACAAAGCTGTTTCACACTGCTGCTGAAGTACAGTCATTGGCAAATATAATGAGGTTCTGTTCGTAATTACGTAACGTGTACTTCCGCGACACACAATACTTTGACGTTGACTGTACTGTCTGCAAGTCGGTGTCGCCACGTACTCAAGTCTGGAATACCATTATATCAGATCGGTGGTGACAAATGTGAAGCGATAGGGTGAGAGATTGACTGTGTATAGGCTCACCCGCAGGCTTCAAGGTCAAGGAAAATCGTCTAAAACAAACGTCCGGCCTGTATTAAATCTATGTCCACAAGTATGGGTGATGGTATGTGCAATATATGCACTTATGTATGTGCAGTAGTAATTAAACTAGCGCAGCTAGTCAAGATATGTGATATTTTTGGTTGAGTTACCGATACTGATAGTGGTAATGACTTTCAAGTATGCTTGCTTAATGTGATTATGTGATTGTTATTACATGGTCAGGTTATTGCGGATTGTGCTCTTACCTGTTTGTGCGATGTGTGGTCCATTTCCAAGTAGCTGCCACTTTCCTCTGCCTGCACTGAACTGGAAGGTATTTCTCGTATTGGTACGTTATCTCTTAACTCCCTTTGCCTTTACCCCCGCATTCCTAACTGAAGGTGTTTGTCGAACAATAGTAAAACCGGATGTATATACACAACTCCTCGAGAACTCAGTCTCACAATTACTTTTCTGATAGCGTTTATTTTGATTAAATGTGAAAATTAAGTCGTCTTGTAGCGGTCTTCACATAGTTATCTGTATTATTTCTCAAATGAGCAACTACCTTTTTCATAGGAAATAATATTTAAATTATTCAATGATTGGAAGATAAATTAATCATTTAGAGTCAAATATACTTATGATTATTAATCCCGCACAAATTACGTGAATAATGGGAAATGACTTATTCCTGTACATAGGTGTGTACTATACTCGTAGCAGCATATTAAGGAACAGTATTGCTGTAAGAATAATTTACAGGGTCTTTCATATAAAGTAAGAACGGCGAGCGGCGGTTTTGTCATTCGCTGCTGAAGCCGGCTTGGCCGACCTTGTGACGCGCCACGGCCCCCTGCTGTAGTATTGAAAGCGCGCGCATAGTACAAACTTGACCTTGCAATAAGCGTGCAGGTGTTGTCAGTCGCCAGTCCGAACCACAGTTGCTAACATGTTGAGACAGTTATCATTGCAACATCGTATTAGCCTACTTTCGATTTTTGCAAAAAATGAAAGTAGACTTATGAGATCAACACAGGGCGAAAAAAGTGTGTCTGTCTGTGTGTGTGTATGTGTGTGTGTGAGTCTGTGTGTGTGTGTGTGTGTATGTGTGTGTGTGAGTCTGTGTGTGTGTGTCTGTGTGTGTGTGAGTGTGTGTACTCTGAATGTCTGTCCCCCCCCCTATCAATTCGAACACGGTGAATGCGAATTGAACGAAATTTGGTACAAAGGTAGCACTAGCAAAGGATACCTCAGTGTCATGTTTTATATCGCCACCTTCTTTACTAAAACTGAATGGCGGCCATTCAAACGTTCAAAACGTAAAATCAAATAACGACTAACCAAATCATCCGATCTCTACTAAATTTGGTAACAACATACCTTCGTATAGGATGCGTCTTGTGACCAAACTACAAGGTCGTCCGCCATACCATTTCACGATGGCGGCCGTGCGAATTATGCAAACTTTATAATCCATATCATGGGACCCACCAGTTCCGATTATCGAGCCGAGAATCGTTTTAACTGTTCTAAAGGAAGAGGCACGTTCGAAATTAAAAGTTTATTTTGTAATACTATAGTGCAGACGTGATTTTAAAAAGCTGAGCTGATTCAGTAATAAGACAAGATGGCAGCGGATATCTTGTGCCTGACTTATATTTCACTAATTTGAGTATTGAATGCAATATAGCGTACTGATACAAAATAAATAAACTTTGTATGAAATGCTTTATATATAAATAATATACTCCAGTGATGAAATCGTTTAGTATAAATCATTATTTGCTAACAAGTTCTATGTAAGTCATTTTATATAGAACGTTATTCGTTGACACAATTAGCTCAGTGGTAGAGCGTTAGCCTATCGCTCAAATGCCTATGGTTCAAACCCGATCAGAGCTAGGTTTTTTGCTTGAAATGTTATATGTTTATTGTTTTGTAATGACTCAGATGTTTTAAAATTAAGCGTTATATTGTGCATATTATGGTGTAAAATATATATTTAATTAAAACATATTTCGCCAGCAGATTTACTCGAGACATCTAGCTGCCAAAAAGGTAACTGCACGTCGACCTACTTATTAACTTCCAGATTTTATTGAAAAGTTTCTTCTTCTGGCCGCTAGAATGCACTCGCTCTGTTAGGATTATATTGTTCGATATTTCACCACTAGATGTCACGACTAGTCTACGTGGGGCTCCATTGATTACTATACCATTGGCATTCTATGCGCATCGAATTTGAAGAATGACAAGATGATACTACGATACATTTTTACTTTTTATTTTAAAGGGTTTGTAACAGCCTATTTTGCGTTACTTGAAAATGATATTTGATGTAAAGAACAAAACGATTTCACATAGTAGTTTGTATACACACGTCTCTGTAGGGACATGGAATGATTTGTTAATTCAATTAGGGTTTTCGATTCTCGGTCAATGCATGTGAGATTTTCGAAGTGAAATGCCATGTCCTGTGGTTCGGATTCCACGTAAAAAGGAGGTCCCGTTGCTCATAATCACAAGATTCACGGTCACGTAAAACTACAATCTTCCTTCCTTTTTTTTTCAATTAGGGTTGTGAAAGCCATGCACAACCAGACGTGTAAAGACATGCCTCAACTCAAAGTTGGATGTTGCCCACGGCAGGTCGTATATCTAATAATAATAATAATAATAATAATAATAATAATAATGTTATTGGTTTTACATCCCTTTTAACTACTGCTGCTTTTAGAGACACCGGGGTGCCGGAATTTTGGCCCGAAGGGGGTCTTTACCGTGCCAGTAAATGTACTGACACGGCTCCCTCGCATTTGTGCACCCTCAAATGCCAGCTGACTGCGCCAGGATACGAACCTGCAACCTTGGGCCCAGCAAGCGAGAACGTTACCGCTGAGCCACGCAGCCAGTCCGGTCGATTATGTCTCCAGATCCATAACATTCCTGATATACTTCTTATCTTTCTTTCTTCAATGATGGTAGCAGTTTTTATCTAGGTTGTGGCGTTTGGTAGAGGTAAATCGTTTCTAAGGTCTTCAACAAAGAATAGTTCTATTATACTCTTTGATAATAACAACGAGTTATAACTATACTCATACATTTAGGAGAAAGTAGGCTATATGTTCTTTACTGAACATCTTGTTTTTGTATGTAAAATTTATTTTAATTACGATCGTCTCGGCGGGTACGTGATGCATTTGTTCAGCAATTTCCTGATGAAGTCCCACCTTCACTAGCACAGATTCACGTAATTGTAAATAACTTTGACACTACTGGTTCAGTGCTCAATAAAAAACACAAAATAAAAAATCAGAAAAAATACAGTGGCATGACTCTCTCGCGTCAGCCAAAACGTGGTTACCAGATACAATGCCTGTATAACCCAGGAAGGACGACACTTCCAGGACCTTTTATAAGGTAATATTTCATAGAGGATTGTACACACGCTTAGAGCAGAGGGCCACGGCTCGTCACAAGCTCGGTCAAGGCCACCACACTAGCGGATAACAAACCCGCAGCTTGGCGTTCTTACTTTATATTAAAGACCCTGTATATGCATATTCACATCAAGTTAAAAAAATATTAAGCAACGTATAATTCCAGTATAATGTCAAATATGATGCTTAGATTCTGAACACATTGGATTTCCTTAGCCTCTAAAGTATTTCGTAAGATAAGAAAAAATTATCTAAACTCAATCCTTAATAATCTCTAAAACGCTATAGTGGAATCCAGTGTGATTAGAATTCATGACAATTATAACATTACTTTAACACCTATTTTCTTTATCTCCCAATCGCATACTGCTACATACAGTACATAGCAATAACATGTGTTTGCTACCAAGTGTAGAAAATCCTCATTTTTTAGCCTATTTTCAATTTTGAAAAAAAAAAAACAAGTAGTTCCGTCAAGAACTATACAGCCTATTTTCATATATCCTACTTATGTTAATTGCCACAATCAACATACACAATTTCAGTTTGATTGCTGTAATAGATTCGTAGATATTGAGAACCGACTAAATATTTCGGATGGTCGCCATGTTGGACTTTATATATGTAGGTCCTAGAGTTATGTACTGTTACATGAAGATAATTGTGTACGTGTGGCATTCAAACTTCAATCGCATGATTAGGACACAAGATGTAACAAGGAGATTTTAAAATTCCGCACAGCTGCCATCTTGTGGTTATGGAAACAATTGAAAAAATTAGATGCCAGTGGATTAACATTCGTATAAGGATTTACTGTAGCAAGTTTCACTGCACTCGGATGGTCAAATTGCGAGAAACGTCCATGTGAATATTTATACTTCGCGTCGCCGCCATGTTGGATTTGTGATCACTAGGTTATTGAAAGTCCGATAGGTGAACTTATGTGCAAAGCCCCTATGAACATAAAAATATTCAGTTTGATTGCTATAATAGATTCGTAGATATTCCGAGCCGTCTAAATATTTCGGATGGTCGCCATGTTGGATTGTTAAATGTAAAGGCCATAGAGTCATGTACCATTTAAGGAAAATTATTGCGTAGGTTCATTATTCAAACTTTCACTTTGATCGCATGATTACGACACAAGCAATAAAAACTTAATTTCAAAATTCGCACAGCCGCCATCTTGAGGTTATGTAAACAATTGAAATAAATTAGACACCAGTGCTTTACAATGTGTATAAACATTTCCTATACCAATTTTCATTGCGTTTGGAACATTAAATCTTGAGAGAGGTCTTTTTAAATTTTCAAATTCGCTTGGCCGGCATGTTCGTTTTGTAGTTAACCGGTTTTTGAAAATCTTATAGATGAACTTCCAGTAGTGCCCTTTATCTCCGTACAAAATTTCAGGGTGATACCGAGAATCGTTTCAGAGATATAGAATGCCGGTGAAATATTTCGCACAGCCGCCATCTTGTGGTTATGAAAATAATTGAACGAAGTTAGATGTCGGGCCATTACAATGTGTATAAACATATACTGTACCAAGTTTTATTGCGTTTGGTTGGTTAAATCGCGAGAAACGTCTATTTAAACGTCGCAAATTCGCTTGGCCGCCATGTTGGTTTTGTAGTTACCAGTTTTTCAAAAGTCACATAGGTGAACTTCTAGTAGTTCCCTTTATCACCGTAAAAAATTCCAGTGTGATATCGGTAATAGTTTCGGAGATATTGAATGCTGGTGTAATATTTCGCACAGCCGCCATGTTGGATTGTTGAAACGTAACAAAATTTGAAGGGCACGGTCGGGGTCGCCCGGAATAGTGCTATGAACTTACCGAGTTTCATTGAAATCACTCCAGCCGTTTAGAATTTATTAGCGGGAAACACACACACACCTCACACACACACACACACACGCACACACACACGGACAAAAGGTGATCTCATAAGCCTATTTTTTCAAAATTGAAAATAGGCTAAAAATAGGCTTATGAGATCACCTTTTGTCCGTGTGTGTGTGTGTGAGAGAGAGAGAGAGAGAGAGAGGTGATTGTGTGTGTGTGTGTCCCTAATAACATCTAAATGGCTGGAGCGATTTCAATGAAACTCGGTAAGTTCATAGCACTATTCCGGACGACCCCAACCGTACCCTTAAAATGTTGTTACGTCTCACCAATCCAACATGGCGGCTGTGCGAAATATTTCACCAGCATTCAATATCTCCGAAACTATTCCTGATATCACCCTGGAATTTTTACGGTGATAAAGAGAACTACTGGAAGTTCACGTATGTGACATTTGAAAAACTGGTTACTACAAAACCAACATGGCGGCCACTCGAATTTTCGACTTTTAAATAGACGTTTCTCGCGATTGAACCAACCAAACGCAATAAAACTTGGTTCAGTATATGATTATAGACATTGTAATGCAGCGACATCTAACTTCGTTCAATTGTTTACATAACGACAAGATGGCAGATGTGCGAAATATTTCACCGGCATTCTATATCTCTGAAACTATTAGCGGTATCACCCTGAAATTTTGTACGAAGATAAAGGGCACTACTGGAAGTTCATCTATATGACTTTCAAAAACCAGTTAACTACAAAACGAACATGGTGGCCACGCGAATTTGAAAATTTTAAATAGACCTTTCTCGCGATTTAATGTTCCAAACGCAATGAAATCTGGTACAGGAAATGTTTATATACATTGTAATGCACTGGTATCTAATTTAGTTCAAATGTTTACATAACCTCAAGATGGCGGCTGTGCGAATTTTGAAATTAAGTTTTTATTTCTCGTGTCGTAATCATGCGATCGAAGTGAAAGTTTGAATAATGAACCTACGCAATAATTTTCCTTTAATGGTACATGACTCTATGGCCTATATATTTAACAATCCAACATGGCGAAAATCCGAAATATTTAGACGGCTCTGAATATCTACGAATCTATTATAGCAATCAAACTGAATGTATTATGTAAATAGGGGCTATGAACTTAAGTTCACCTATAGGACTTGAAATAACCTGGTGATCACAAATCCAACATGGCGGCGACACGATGTATAAATATTCACATGGACGTTTCACACAATTTAACCATCCGAGTGCAGTGAAACTTGATACAGTAAATCTTTATACGAATGGAAATCCACTGGCATCTAATTTATTTCAATTGTTTCCATAACCACAAGATGGCAGCTGTGCGAAATTTTAAAATCTCCTTGTTACTTCTTGTGTCCTAATCATGCGATTTAAGTTTGATTGCTACACTTACACAATAATCTTCATGTAACCTACATATATAAAATCCAACATGGCGACCATCGGAAATATTTAGTCGGTTCGTAATATCTACGAATCTATTACAGCAATCAAACTGAAATTTTGTATGTTGATAGTGGAAGTTAACATAAGTGGGATATATGAAAATAGGCTGTATAGTTCTTCACGGAACTTCTTGTTTATTAATTAATTTATTTATTTATTTGTGTCAAATTGAAAGGTCATATTCAAATGGCAGGTTTTAATGCTCACATAATTTATTAATTGATACGTTAATACTGAACAAAGTATTTTAAAGAAATTTTACTGATCATAAACAAATCAGAGTAGAATAAAAATGCAATATTCAAAATGACAGTCACAAATGCATTGTTTATCATATGATAGACAAAACTTCATAAACTATACTCCCTTGTGTTAAAATAAATCATGAATTTCTTTAAGGAAACTGATTTAAATGAATGTTGATTTGATTTACGAATGCTTTGAACTGTTTTGTGTGAAAATCAATTGTTTCTTCCTGAAAATCGACAGAAATGTAGGAATTTGAAACTTCACTCGAGGGCACACAAAATAGTCCAGTGAATCTCTGGCCCGCGGGCCACATGTTGAAACCCTTGATGAGGACACTCAGAGATAAGGACTAAAGATGACCTCACAAGTCTATTTTAGCACTTAAAATAAGCTAAGAGAATCCTCGTTGGTGACGTTGTTGTTAACTGCCTTATGTTCATATTAATTGTGTTTATTTCAAGGCCTGAGCACAAAACCGGATGCGGAAAGATAATCCAGCACGTGAATTGACATGCCTTTCTCTTTCTCCTTAATTACACTGGTCCATCTCAACCGCAGTGCGCTGGTTTCATAACTTACAAACGATAATCCTAGCCGCGTTTGATCTCTCTCTCTCTCTCTCTCTCTCTGGTCTCGTTATATGGAGCATACTGAGATTCTATGCCCAAGATCGCGGGTTCAAACCCGGCGAAAGTCGTCGGATTTTTTAAGAGCGTTAAAATCCCACAGTTTTTCTTGCTTCGGAGGGAAGTTAAGCCGGCGCGGCGGTCCCATGTCAGAGATTTATGGCATGAAAAAGAACCTTCCACTAACTACACTTGGGGAAGCGCTAAAAGTTGTAGGTCAGTTTGATAATGCTTTATTAGTTCCAACGTTCGCCGCCAGATGGTGATTCCGATGGCATTTAGTAGCCACGTGCGCAGCTAGGTGTCGTGGACGGTAGCATTTGGTAGCAAAAGTAGGAACTACTTGATAAAAATTAATCGTCTGCAGTCCTACCTGAATCACAGATAACACACTATAAAAGAGTCATCACAATTAACACCGGTTATCAGACAAATTCTACACACACCCAAAGTACACGGGGCTACATGAGCCCCTAAACTAAAGAACCAACCAACCAACCTCGTTGTATGGTTCTTAAAGCTTACATGGAAACTTCCACAACTGATGGTTAGAGAAGATCACAGCTGCGCAAAATCTTCAAGGACACTTGATGTTAACTACAAGCTGCCAGAAGAACACAGATATCTGGGCTGGGATCAAGCAGTCCTGAACAATTTTTGATGGTGGGGACAAGTGAAGGAAGTGCTAGTTAAATCCAGGTTAATATCATAATCATTACTGTAGAAATCTTATTCGTTTTACATACCTTTAAATCACTGCGGCTTTAGAGACGTAAGGGTGCCAGAATGTTGCTGTAAATGGGATGTTTAACGTGCTTGTCATTTTACTGATGCCAACGTACTACAATATACAGTGTCGGCGAAACGTTTAAGGACACTTGTTACAAACAATCATCTACATGCCTTACACTTTGTGAATTCATACATATATTGGCATTGAACCTTAAAGTACAGCAGAAATGCTACTTATTAGTGTAGAGGTACATGACCTCACTGTTCCGCCCTTTAAAACAACAATAACCAAATACTAACTACTCATTAGTGAAAACCAGACGCATCTCAAGATCTACCCATTCCAAAATTAAGGATTTTTTATGAGAGATAAGGTACACTTAAAACAGCCATTTATACATGACCAAAAAAGAACTTGGAAACCGTGTGAGCCAATTTCCTGAATTTTGTTATACAGGCACGTCTACCAGGGTCAAACAACCAGTTATTGCTAAAACTAATTTCAGGAATTTTGAATTTCCGTGTGTCCAAAGCCGTTCTAGCACACTGCCCTGAGATGTTATGAAGAACTGGCAGCACTGTATCTCTTTGGTATAGCAAAGAGTTGTTTATTCCTATGGATGATTTGAGATTAAATCATTGTGGAAAAGTATTATTGTGAAAATGGGTCGTATAAGTTTATCAGATGAGGTGATTCGATAATGATATGTGATTGCATCAATTCTGAAGGACCAGGAGAATGCAGGATTCTTGCTGGGTTAATTTTTCAACAGTAGCCTATCCAATATTGTGAGACAATGGAAGAAGTGGTGCTGCCTTCAACAACACACCTGCTGGGAGACAACATTTTTTTCAGCAGGACAATGCCCATTGACACAAATTGAAGTTCACTACAGAATGGTTTCGTGGAAAGGATGTCGAGGTATTACCATGGCCAGCAAGAAGCTCTGACCTGAACCCTATAAAGAAACTCTTAAACTTATAGCCCCAAAGTTGGCGAAAATGAAACCTAAAATTAAGGGAGAATTGAGGTTCCAAGCCATGAATGTCTGGAGGCAGATCACCCGGGATGAGTGTGCTAAGTTGATCTACACGATGCCATAGAGGATCAAGCAATGTAAGAAGACTAAAGGGGACCCAATACATTGCTAATGGACTGACACCTGGTGATTAGTTTTTCTTCTTCTTGTTTCGTATAGGCCATTTAAGGACCACGACATTCAACTATTGCATTTGGAGTGGCCTTTGATGTTTTCCCAGTAGTTACGCATCTTCTGGCTGTGTTGTTCCCTCCTCTCCTGTGTCCAGAGGGCGGCTGTCTTCTTTCTTGGCGGTTTATCCTGGAACCTCATTTGCTGAAGTATCTTCCTGAGAGATGTCCGGTTTTTTAAGTCTCTTTCCGTCCCTGCAAGTTCTTGCAGATCTTTGCTCACTTCCCACAAGCATGGTGACTTGGTCTTCCGTTTTTGCCAGTAACTAAGTAGCTGGTTGGTCAACCTGGTAGGTTGCATCTTGTAGACGTGTCCATAAAATACTTCGAGTTTGTCCGTGAGTCCCCTCCGGTTGAATACTAGACATTCTGAAGCATATAAGGCTTCGGGACGTATAACTGTCTGGTAGTGTCTCATTTTAGTTTTTCGGGAGAGACACTTCTTATTTATTTAGTTTTTGTTGTAATTTATTATTAATTAATTAGTGAGATAAATTAAAGAACTTATATTTCCCATGAGTGTTCCTTAACTTTTGCCAACACGGTATATCAGGATTCCATCCCGCAACCATGAGCCCGACAGGAGAGAAGTTTACCTTTGCGCCATGTAGCCTAGTGGACCCATGCGAGAATAATCAACCTGCTCGTTTAAACGCACCATTGAAACAAATTGATGATATTTATGAAATTAGAGCGCAATTCGTCACCACTGCGGATAATTCTCTTTCTTCTATCATTTCAAATGATCTTGTCGACTTCATCGTGATGCTTTGGTCTACCGTTATGCGTTACGGTTACGGCGTGTATGACGTCATCATGTTGTTCAGTGCATATCACCGAGTCTGAGTTTACTCCTGGGGTCTGGCGTTATGCGATACGGAGACGGCAAGTGCGTGACGTCATGCATCAGAGTGCACCGACCGCTCTCCGTTCCCCGCGCGGGAAACCTAAGTTAAAGGGTAATGGAGTCTGTTGAATCTGAGTATACTCCTGGGGTCTGGTGTTATGCAATACGGAGACGGCGAGTGCGTGACGTCGTGCAGCAGAGTGCACCTCCCGCTCTCCGTTTCCCGCGCGGGAAGCCTAAGTTAATGGGTAATGGAGTCTGTTGAAAGAGACCTGGGGAAGCCCTCCTGAGCCTTTGTGTAGCGTTTATACCATGCGTCATTTGAAATGATATCAAGTCTTGTCTCTCGGACTCACTGTATCTTTTAAATAACATTTTTTATTGCAGTCAAATATCCATACATCAATTAAATAATACTAAGAAGTATCACACTTTGCTGAATTAATAAAGTGGGAAGGCCACGATAAATGATTTGATTTAGTCTTCAGTGCTTAGTTCCATGATTGATTTACTGTTTCTTTTGTATGATAGGATGTGGTATTTTGGGCATTCTTCATTACACAGAGCCTCCGTGGCTCAGGCGGCAGCGCGCCGGCCTCTCATCTCTGAGTCCGTGGTTCAAATCCCGGTCACTCCATGTGAGATTTGTCCTGGACAACGCGGAGGCATACAGGTTTATCTCCGGGTACTCCGGTTTTCCCTGTAACTAATTTCATTTCAGCAACACTCACCACTGCCATTCCATTTCATCTGTCATTCATTTAAGGGGACCTTGTAGGTAACGAATGTCCCATTTAATTCAATGTTAAAAGTGGACATATTCAGGTACACCCTGTAGACAAAATAACCATTACATTATCTTTAAAAAAATCATGGATGTAGGGTATCTCATCTTAATCAAAGCCATGCACATTTAGTACATTTGGAATAATGGGGTCTGAAAAATAAAATAAATAAATACGCGATGCATTTATTTTCAAAAAATCAAAATTCTCAATGCTCTTCACACAAGTATTTACACTTCTACACAACATATTGACCTAAATTTGCATCACTTTCATTATTTGGATGTACAAAGTAAGTTTAGTAAGTTTCGTGGTTATAGCTCTCTTACTTTTTAGAAATATGTACCTAAAACTGAAAAAATCATTTTTCTGGTAATTTCAATTTAAAAGTTTTACACATGAAAATAGTGTAATGCCTTCATAATTAGAACAATCCTACCCCATAATCTGGATCATCTGCATCATTGGCTTCTTCCATCTTCCTTTTAGTGTTCCTCTGATGCTTTCTGGCATCTTGCCAAGTAACGTTGGTTCGTTTTTCAGCCTCGATCACTCGCTGGTGGTCTATATCATTGAGGGCTGATTGTGTGTTGACACCCGGATCAAAACCTAACAGCTTGCACCAACTTTCGTTAAGTTCGGTTTAACCGTGTTTGAATTGATAGGGGAATCGATTTGCACACATACATGGCCGCCATCTGCAAATTATTGGGCTGATGACCTTATAGTTTGGTCAAAATACGCTTCCTACATAAAGGCATGTTGTTGCAAAATTCGGTAGATATCAGACGATTAGGTTAGTCGTAATTTAATTTAAGTTTTGAACATTTCGGTTGCCGCCATTAAGTTTCCGTCAAGATAGCGGTGACAAAAAACATGACATTCAGGTGTCCTTCGCTAGTGCTACCTCTGTACCAAATTTCGTTCAATTCGGTTTTGCACTTACTGTTTCTTATTTCAGTAATAGTTCCTTTCGACTCACTACACTGACTTATGTTTGAGAAGTACTGATTACCTCTAAATTTAGCTTTGGGGGAAAACTTCTTTATCCTAGACATTGTAAGATCTATATTTTTAACACAACTCAACACATGCACACAAATGGCAAACCAGCTGAGAACTGACACGTATTCCCGCCCAAACTCTTTATCCGGAGAATAAACAAGCTAACTGCGCATACAGTACTGCCAATACACGTATTCAAATATTACCTTTATGAGAAATATGCTCCTGTGACACTCCTTTACAGAGATCTATGTCTTTTAGTTTCGGCATGTATAAAAGGGGCATGGCATCCATTGTGCACTACGGCACGAAATAATTTGTATTTTAAAAACTAACAGTCCGAGCTTCATGAAACTAACTAAGATTTGTTCAGAAAAGTGTGCTTAATTAAACTAAACAATAAAATATCCCAAATTTGACCCCTTTAGGCGAAAAGCCCCCTTAATCATTAGCCCCAGGGGAGTGGACAGGCATCGGCAGCCGGCACAGTTCATATCCTCGCCGCTAGATGGGGGCTTCATTCATTCCATTCGCTGGCCCAGTCGGTCGACTGGAAGCAGGCTGTGGATGTTTTTTTTTTTTTTTTCATTACACAGTTGCACACGCAAACTTCATAGACCTACAAGCTGCACTGATAGGCTGTGATGGACTCATGGTTTGCAAGTGTGTTGACCGCACTTCTCAACACTTGATTTTGGTTAATCCAGCTCAGGTCAGTCATTCCCCAGTTGTCTTTCTTTTGAATGGTCATGTGTTACGACTTACGATCGTGGCCATCAGCCCCGTGTAGATGGGTATGTACAGAATTAGTCTGATAATTTTGGTTGCTGGTGTCTCTATTAGAGTGTTCCTTTGTAATTGAGGCTATGATTGGGAGGGAGGCAGCCGTGGCGCTACGTTAGGAAACATCCTGCCATTTGCAAGGAGTAGAAGTGGGGAAATGAGAGATAACCACTTCTAGGATGACTGAGATGGGAATCGAGCATAGGCCATTTGAGAATGGTGTCTCATTATGGCGTAGTCGGTAGCATGCTGAACTGCTGTGCCCAAGATCGTGGGTTCAAATTCAGCCGAAGTCGTTGAATTTTTAGGAGTGCTAAAATCCTTCAGTATGGCTTCCTTCGGAGGGTAAGTAAAGCCGGCGGTCCCATGTCATAGAATGAAAGAAAACCTACCGCTACAAATTGGTAGTGTGTAGCCAAATGTGTAGGATATATTTTGTTTGAGACACTCTATCAAGTTCCAACGTTCGCCAGTGACATCTGGTAGCCAAAGTTGGAACTACTTGAAATTGAACAGTACTGTAGCTCACCCCAAGGGTGTCCGCATAGAAGCAGCTACAGACTCTGGAGAGCCGAACATGTCCTCGGACACTCCCGGCACTAAAAGCCATGAAAAAATCCACTGCCTGCTTCCAGTCTCCAATCGGGTCAGGAATGGAATGAATGAAGCCCCCACCTAGCGGCGAGGATATGAACTGTGCCGGCTGCCGAGGCCTGACGCACTCCTCTGGGGCAATGATTAAATGAATGACAGATGAAATGAAATGATAGTGGAGAGTGTTGCTGGAATTAAATTTTGACAGGGAAAACCGGAGTACCCGGAGAAAAACCTGTCTGCCTCCGTTTTGTCCAGCACAGATCTCAAATGGAGTGACCGGGATTTGAACCACGGACCCAGTGGTGAGAGGCCGGCGTGCTGCCGCCTAAGCCACGGAGGCTTAACTAAAAGCCATACGCTAAATAAATAAATATATAATGTACCCCGAGACTACAGAAGGCATCACAGGCAACATCAACATGTCCCTGAATGCGATATGAACCTCACCACATGCCCACACGTTGTCTGACCCTAATAGTGACCTCCAGATGTATGAGTGAGTGTACCTGCCTCTTGACCCTCCCAAGGTCTACAAGTGAGCGACCTACCTGGCTTTTGTTCCCCCAACTGAACTATCGAAGTATATTTCGCCTCGAGCCGGGACCGACCTCCATTGCCTTGCGGGTTAACTAGCGTACCATGACAGGAATCAGTGTCCAAGGTTAAGGGTTCGATTCGGGCCATGGTGACTTTCGTTGGTTAATCTGTGGGTGCAGTCTTCAGTGGTGTTGGAGTATGTATTGAGATTTTGAACCCAAACATCTTGAATTCAACACTCAGATCTGCCAATAAATCTAATTCTGGTTTGAATATTGGAAGGCTGCTAGGTTTGTGCTCAACGATTTTAATCCTAGAAGTAGTGTAACTCAAATGATAGTAGAACTAGGGTGGGAATCTCTGGAAGATAGAAGGACGCTATGTTTAACACTTACACTCATTAGCCAGCATGAGGAGAACTAAGCAAACGTCTGCGAAATCCCTCCTACCTGAGCAGGGCAGATCATCTGCATAAAGTTATGGGCCGACCACAGCGTACAAATTATGGGAAATATTCTTTCATTAACCGTGGTATTGATAATTGGAACTCATTACCTGCCGCAGTCTTAGAGCTTTTCCCCAAACATATTGATGTCTTTAAGGCGACTTCGGTGGCATGGTTGGTAGCATACAGAGCTTCTATGACCAAGGTCGCGGGTTCAAACCCAGCCAAGTCGTCGGATTTTACAAGAGCGTTAAAAATCCCTCAGTATGCCTTCCTTCGGAGGGGAAGTAAAGCCGGCGGTCCCATGTCATAGATTTATGGCATTAAAAAGAACTTTCCACTAACTACACGTGTGTGATGCCTTCAGGTTAGAATTGATAGCGCTATATTAGTTCAAATGTTCGTCGCCAGGTGCTGGCTGCGATGGCATCTAGTAGCCAACTCCGAAGCTAGGTGTCGTGGACGGTGGCATTTGGTAGCAAATGTAAAAACTACTTGAAAATTGATCGTCTGCAGTCCTTACCTGAATTACAGGTAACACACACAATTACAGCTATCACAATTAATACCGGTTATCAAACAAATTCAACACACACGCAAAGTGCACGGGTTTATATGACCACGTTGTCGCAGCCCCTAAACTAAGGAACCAACCAACCAACTAACTTGGGAGATCTTGCCCCATAACTTCTGACTGACTGTCACAATGCCATGTATAATATTAACCTGATTTTCTTATCAGGCATAAACCTCGCGATATATTACAAATTATAATTATAATTAAATAAACGATGACATGACGATATAATACACATGATGACCTAATTAAATGATACACTGTTAAATAAAATGATATGACACTTAAATAAAATATATTTACATAGTCCATATTTAAGGGTTCGGCCCGTTGTAGCCCGGAAAGTTACACTGTCAACAAGAGCAATGCGCTCTTCAGAATGTTTATTTTACAACCTCAAAAATACTACTGAATTCCTCCCTGATTACACAGCGCAATCGTTCATAATGTTGGGACTTCTTCAACTAACAAGATGTTTCAAACGCTCTTCTGTTACCAGTGTTTGTACTTTCAACTGTAGTCGCAAGGCATCACTTAATTTCATACGCTTCAGCTGAGAAGCAATGCTTCTACCAAACAAGTCGAACTCATTTTCCTCACTACCATACACTGCGTTGAACATACTCTCCAGTCTGGCCATGTCAGCGGTTAATAAGGGTGGACGAGTTGGCTAGCTCATGATTGTTCCTCCTGTTCTCGTGTCTCTTCTCCTTAAGAGTCCAGTCGCCCGAGTCTGACTCCTCGGCACTGGGAGACTTAGCCGCAATTGTGGGTTCCACGTTTGCAGTCTCACAACTTTCCACCACGTTGACAGTGGTAAACAATGGTTGTGGGATTGGAGATTCATCGATGTCATCATCGGAGTCGTTCACAATATTGTTGGTGACTGTATCCTTCTTGCTCACCTGAAAATGAAGTAAAATATAATGTAATTAGACCTGTACGTGACCATTAATCTTGCGAACATAAACCACGTGATCTACTTTACACGTGGAATCCGAACACCATACGTGACACTTCACTTCAACATTTCCCACATGCATTAACTGGGAATCAAATAGATCATCTGGAATTCAATAGATCTTGTTAAAGATCAAGATGAAGCCAAGTGGCTCAAATACGTATTATCGAGACTCCTCTACAGTTTCTCATGTTTTGTTTAACGAGAGAAAGATACTTGTTTTCCCAGCCAAGATTATCTCAGTCCAGTATGTGACCCCACCAGAACGTTGTAAGCGCCAATATTTTTCGAAAATGAGTTGCAGTCTCAGAATTATTTTATTCTCTTCTCCGTCCACCTTGTGGCATCTCTCGGGAAAAAATGTTTACTTTCCATGGAGTTATGAGGTGTTGAATTTGGCGGTCAGTTCCAGGTGAGCAAAAACTGGCCACGCTAACGCACGAGTCACCAATGGGTTCCGCGTTGAATCATGCGAATAAAGGCAAGAAACGTCGTATTAACTACAAAAACTGGAAATGTATTACAAACAAGAAGTTCCGTGATGAACTAAAGAGCCTACTTTTCTTTAAATTTAAGATTCATGCCAATCTACCTATATACTGTATTGACCTATCTAGAATAATGACGAAATTAAGTTGGTAATGTCGAAATTTCTAATTAGTTCGAAATATACCTTATATAATGTAGCCTAATAGAGCACTAAAGTTGGCAGCCTTGGTGACTGAATATATTCTTAGTTGCATCTCTTAAGGTACAGAATACAAAATTTGGTTGAAGTCCAATAGATAGCATGGACGTTACATGCAGTTAGACAATGGATCTACCAGCGCACGTAAAATCATGTTGGCAACAATATCATGCAAGTGTTGGTCAGAAATAATCTGAAATATTATGATCTCTTGTTGTGCCTATTTTGGATGAAATCCATTTGTTAGTACTGAAGTTACATGTATTTTAAAATTGGACCTATCAGCAGGCTTAGAGTCATGTTGGCAGCACTGACGTATATTAGTTTCTCCAAATTAATCTAGAATGCCAGGTACTATACGTGTGCAAATTTTAAAGCTGTTGGCTTACATTCTTTCTGATATATTAATATTAGGGTAAAAATAGAGACAGCATTTATTAACAGTTGGCAGCCCTGGTTGCTGTTAAGAATAAGCACAGTCATATCTGTTATGGTGCGCGTAGCACATACGAAATTTGGTGGAAATCCAATTGGTAGTATAAAAGTTACATGTATTTAAAAATCAGTCCTATCAGCAGGCTTAGAATCATGTTGGTAGCTCGGACGTACATAAGTTACTCCAAATTAATTTAGAATAGCAGGTACTATACGTGTGCATAGTTTAAAGCTGTCGGCTTGCATACTTTCTGATATATTGGTATTTGGATAAGAAAATAGAGAAACAGCATTTATTAACAGTTGGCAGCCTAGGTGGCTTTTAAGAATACGCTCAGTCATATCTGTTTATGTACACATAGTACATACGAAACTTGGTTGAAATCCAATTTATTGGTAGTGTAGTAGATATATGCATTTAAAAATTGGACCTATCAGCTGGCATAGAATCATTTTGGCAACACTGCCATAGATGGCCTTCTGAAAATTAAAACTAAAAAAAAAAAAAAAATTTCCTTTCGCTCCGTGCGGAGCATAGGGCATCCAAGAATGATTTCCATCGGGTTCTGTGTGTTGCCAAGTTCTTCGTTGTTGTTTGAGTCTTCAGTCTTTTGACTGGTTTGATGCAGCCCTCCATTCCTCCCTGTCCTGAGCTAATCGTTTCATCTCTACATAACTACCACACCCCACATCCGAGGCAATCTGTTTAACATATTCTAACCTTGGTCTACCCCTACAGTTCTTGTCCTCGACCCTTCCTTCCATAACTAAGCTTGCTATTCCTGGGTGTCTTAGTATGTGTCCTACCAACCTATCTCTTCTCTTCATTAGCAGTCGCCAGAAACATCTCTCCTCTCCCACTCGGCTTAATACCTCTTTGTTTGTAACCCTATCTACCCATCTGATCTTCATCATTCTCCTGTAACACCACATTTCAAATGCTTCAATTCTCCTCTTTTCTGCTACACCAATAGTCCAAGTTTCACTTCTATAGAGCGCCACGCTCCAGACAAAGGCTTTCAAAAATGACTTCCTAATACCTAAATCTATATTCGATGTCAGCAGATTCCTTTTTTGTAGAAATGCTTTCTTTGCCTGAGCCAACCTACTTTTTATATCCTCTTTGCTTCGTCCATCACTGGTTATTCTGCTTCCTAAGTAACAGAAGTCTCCTGCTTCCTTCAGCTTTTCACCTGCCAATTTGATCTCCACAGAGGTTTCTGATTTATTTCGGCTGCATTCCAGTATTTTTGTTTTACATTTATTAATTTTCATCATGAATTCTTTCCGTAAGACGGAGTCCATACCATTCAAAAACTCATTCAAATCCTCAGGCTTGTCGGCCAAGATGACGATGTCATCAGCAAATCTCAGAGTTGAAATTATTTCTCCTTGAATCTTCACTCCCACTTTACATTTTTCTCTAATTTCCAAGTTCTTCACTTCCATCCAAGTCTTTCCCGCTTTTCTGGCCTCCTCTTCAATGGTGCGTTTCCAGGTGTTCCTTGGTCTTCCCCGTCTCCGAGCCCCTTGAGGATTCCAGTCTAGAGCTCTCCTTTCTACTGCATCATTCTGTTTCCGCAGAGTATGCCCAATCCAGCCCCATTTCCTCCGTTTAATTTGGACTTCTATAGGTTGTTGGTTAGCCCTTTGCCACAGCTCTTCGTTTGGGATTATATCTGGCCATCGTATACCCAGAATTCGACGCAGACAACGATTGATGAATACTTGAAGTTGGTGGCTGATAGGATTGGTAACTTTCCATGTTTCACATGCATACAATAGGACAGCTTTCACATTGGTATTAAAAAGTCTGATTTTCGTCTTCCTGGATATGTTACGGTTTCTCCATACTGGATAGAGCTGCACAAAAGCCCCATTTTCCTTTCTTATTCTGCTCTTGACATACTCCTCAGCCCCTCCACTTCTCGTTACCACGCTTCCCAAGTAAACAAATGTATCCACCTGTTCTACATCTACACCTCCCACAGTGAGACCAGCCTGTACTGTGGAGTTCACTCTCAGCTCCTTTGTCTTCTTTGGGTTTATCTTAAGTCCAACCTTAGCAGCTTCAAGTTCTAAGTTTGCCAGTTTTCCCTCTATGTCTCTAAAGCGCTGTGCTAGCATACAGATGTCATCAGCAAAATCAAGATCCACCAACCTGTCTCGAAGTCCCCACTGTATCCCTCTCTTCCTTCCTCTCCCCACCTTCCTAAGAGTATTATCAAGAACAATCAGGAACAAAGTGGGAGAAAGTATACATCCTTGTCGTACTCCAGTCTGGATGGCCAATGGCTGAGATAGCTGACCCTCATGCAGGACTTGACATTCATAACCAGAATACATCTCTCGTATAATGTTAACTATTTTACTTGGTATACCATATTCCTTTAAGGTCTCCCACATGACCTTCCTATTAATGGAATCAAAGGCTTTCTCAAAATCTATAAATGTGATGTACAGTGCTGCTTGCCATTCGTTACTCTGCTCCACAATAATCCGTAAAGTGTTAATTAAGTCCACACAACTACGGTGTTCCCTAAATCCAGCTTGTTCTTTCCTCAACTTCGACTCGATAGACTTCTTAACGCGATTCAAGATTATCCTGAGAAATACTTTGCTTGGTACGGATAGTAAGGTAATACCTCTCCAGTTGTTACAATTCGTCAAGTCACCCTTCTTTGGGATTTTAACAATCACACCTTTCTTCCATTCCGCAGGCAGCTTCTCTTCAAACCAGATCTTTTCCATCAATGGCTTCAGGATATTAGCTGTGGTGTCCATGTCTATCTTGAGGACATCTGGCGAAATGTTGTCGACACCGGGGGCTTTTCCATTCTTCAGTTGTAGCAAGGCTTCTTTGATTTCAGCACAAGTTGGACTGTGCAAAAGAATATTTGGATCAGAATTATCAGGTTCATCATTCCTCTCTTCGTGGTGTTCATTAATCCCTCGATCAACATTAAAAATTTCGGTGAAGTATTCCCTCCACCGTTCTTGTTGTTCTTCTTGAGTTGTGAGTAAATTTCCCTGTTTGTCTTTTATGGGCCGGTTCTTTCGGAAACTTTTCTTGGACAGCACTTTTGTGATGCGGTACATTTCTTTGCTGTCACCTTTTGATGCAGCATCTTCTGTCTTCTTCGCCATCTCATCGATCCAATTACTCTTATCTCTTTTCACACTCTTTTTGACTTCTTTGTCAACGACCGTGTATTCTGCTTGCACTTTTGCTTTCTGATGTCGAGTCTTACACATATTCAACCTCTCCTTAATCATTTTCCTATGACTTATTGGAAATTAAACTGAAATATTATTGTCTATAAGTGTGACAATTTTGAAATAGCTCCCATGCATAACTTCCAAGATATTCAACATGGAGCTCAAATTTCAAATGCGGTTTTTCAGCAGTTGGCAGCACTGACATAATTTTCAAACATGGGCACGAGATATTCAGGTATAGATCTTTACTCATACCAAATTTGGATTCGATTGCTGCAGCCATTTAGGAGTGGATAGGTGGGGGACACACACACAGCCAGCCAGACAGGCAGACAGAAGGACAGATAGACAGACAGACAGACAGACAGACATTTGCCCGGATCGATCTCATAAGTCTACTTTTTCCTCATTTTTAGCCAATTTTCAATTCTGAAAAAATAGGCTTGTGAGATCACCTTTTGTCCGTGTGTGTGTGCGTGTGTGTTTGTGTGTGTGTGCGTTTCCCCCTAATAAATTCTAAACGGCTGGAGCGATTTCAATGAAAATCGGTAAGTTCATAGCCCTATTCCGGACGACCCCGACCGAGCCCTCTAAATTTTGTTACATCTCACTAATCCAACATGGCGACTGTGCGAAATATTTCACCAGTATTCAATATCACCGAAACTATTCCCTATATCACCCTGTAATTTTTACGGTGATAAAGGGAGGTACTAGAAGTTCACCTATGTGACTTTTGAAAAACTGGTAACTACAAAACCAACATGGCTGCCACGCGAATTTGCGACTTTTAAATAGACGTTTCTCGCGATTTAACCAACCAAACGCAATAAAACTTGGTACAGTATATGTTTATACACATTGTAATGCACCGACATCTAACTTCGTTCAATTGTTTACATAACCACAAGATGGCGGATGTGCGAAATATTTCACCGGCATTCTATATCTCTGAAACTATTAGCAGTATCACCCTGAAATTTTGTACGGAGATAAAGGGCACTACTGGAAGTTCATCTATGATACTTTCAAAAACCGGTTAACTACAAAACGAACATGGCGGCCAAGCGAATTTGAAAATTTTAAATAGAACTTTCTCGCGATTTAATGTTCCAACCGCAATGAAATCTGGTACAGGAAATGTTTATACACATTGTAATACACTGGTATCTAATTTAGTTCAATTGTTTACATAACCTAAAGATGGCGGCTTTGCGAATTTTAAAATTAAGTTTGTATTTTTGTGTCGTAATCATGCGATCGATGTGAAAGTTTGAATAATGAACCTACGCAATAATTTTCCTTTAATGGTACATGACCCTATGGCCTATATATTTAACAATCCAACATGGCGACCATCCGAAATATTTAGAATCTATTATAGCAATAAAACTGAATTTTTTATGTTCATAGGGGCTATGGACTTAAGTTCACCTATATAAATTAAATAACCTGGTGATCACAAATCCAACATGGCGGCGACGCGAAGTATAAATATTCACACGGACGTTTCTCGCAATATAACCATCCGAGTGCAGTGAAACTTGGTACAGTAAATCCTTATACGAATGTTAATCCACTGGCATCTAATTTATTTCAATTGTTTCCATTACCACAAGATGGAAGCTGTGCGAAACTTTAAAATCTCCTTGTTACTTCTGTGTCCTAATCACGCGATTGAAGTTTGAATGCTACACGTACACAATAATCTTCATGTAACAGTACATAACTCTAGGACCTACATATATAAAATCCAACATGGCTACCATCCGAAATATTTAGTCGGTTCTCAATATCTACGAATCTATTACAGCAATCAAACTGAAAGTTTGTATGTAGATAGAGGCAATTAACATAAGTAGGATATATGAAAATAGGCTGTATAGTTCTTCACGGAACTACTTGTTGCTAAATGTGAAAAGTAGGCTAAAAATCGATTGAGGAATGATGGGAGTGCTTATTAGTAAACAGGCAGAAAGCAGGTTGGTGATAAATAGCCTCCTATTCTGGTAAGTAATAAACCGTTGCACATCAGTTTTGTTTGTTTGGTGAATCTACAAGAGTCTAAACCTCAAATTAATTTTCATGAATGAATTTACGACCACTAAATTGTATCAAAGTCAAAGGTTTCTATTTGGAAAAAAAAACTTTGATCTGAATACAATTACCAAGAGAGGGGTTATAAACATATCATACAAGTATATAAAATTGAGATGGTGTGTGTGTGTCTGTCTGTCTGTCTGTCTGTGTGTTACTCAATAACGCAAGAACCACTGGTCCGATTTAAATGAAATGTTGCATGTATGTAGCTGATTTACCAGGTTTGCATATAGGATACTTTTGATTTCGATATTTTGCACTATTATAAAATGGCGACCATTTTAGTGACGTCACTACACACTTTGGTTTCAAAATTTCATATGTCCATATCAAATAAAAAGAGAACGCTATGAAATAGCAAACTTTTGATGGCACAAACGAGCTTTAAAATTTAATTTCCTATCCGAAAGGTCCTTATCACCTTTCGTGTATCTCCAACGGTTAGCGAGTAAAACCCACATTAATGACGTCACTACACCCTTTGGTTTCAAAATTTCATATTTCCATTTCAAATAAAAAGAGAACGCTAGGAAGTAGCAAACTTTTGATGGCATACACGAGCTTTAACATTTAATTGTCTATGTTCGTGTCGATATTTACATGTGTTTCATCGATTATGAAAAAGCCTTTGACACTGTTCAACACGATAAACTGATGAACATTTTATATGACCTGAGACTAGATGGACGTGATATCCGATTAATTGGAAATCTGTACTGGAATCAACGTGCTGCTGTACGTGTTGATGGTCAGCTGTCTGAAGAAGTATCGATAATGCAGGGAGTTCGCCTAGGTTGCATTCTTTCTCCACTCCTCTTCAACATCTATTCTGAAAAGATTTCCCAAGATGCTCTTGATGGAAAGTCTCAAGGAGTAGTGGTAAATGGATCTATCATTAATAACATTCGATATGCTGATGACACTGTCATCCTTGCAACAAGTATGGATGATCTACAA
The DNA here is from genome assembly GCA_946902985.2 of Meconema thalassinum. Taxonomy (NCBI): domain Eukaryota; kingdom Metazoa; phylum Arthropoda; class Insecta; order Orthoptera; family Tettigoniidae; genus Meconema; species Meconema thalassinum. Next base: position 1,451,667,128 of record OX336388.2, on the reverse strand, counting down.
ACACTACTGGATTCTATTTCTGAAGAGAGTAATGTCATGGGATTACATTGAAATGTAAGAAAAAAAAGGGGGGATGGTTGTTAGTAGAAAGAAAGATGAAATTCAGAGCATTCTTACACTTGGTAATGAAAGAATTGAAAGGGTTTCATCATATAAATATTTAGGACTAGCAGAAGTACCCGTTCTTCGAACGGTGTTATATATTAACACCAGACATTATCAATTGAGCTACTGTTGCAATGGTTAGCGGTTTGTCATTCCTTCATAAGTTTATCAGAACGAAGTTAGTTTTCTGGGAATATCACACACACTGCTAATTTAAGGGCCTTAAAATGTGGTTTTCGGAGACCCCCTTATAGACTCGCGAATTTTGTGTCTCACAATGAGAAGCGCAACATATGCTTTGATCGTCCTTCTAGGATAATTTTTATATTTCGCCTATTTTAGCATGTATTTTGAGAAGTTTTTCCCTATATACACCCTTCTACTGTATGAAAAGTACGGTGAGGAGTTTTAAAAATGATTGGTGTATTGACTCATGTTTACCATACCTAATTTTAGGATGCACCAAGCATCCGAACACGATTTATAGGCGTACATAAAGATACACAGAAAGACAGACAGACAATTCTATTGTCTACAACATATCGTCCAGATATCCAAATATGGGTATATCTATTATATGAAACTAAGTGTCCTGACTGACTGACTGACTGACTGACTGACTGACTAACTAACTGACTCATCATCGCCCAGCCAAGACTATTAAAGTTAGAAACATGAAATTTTGGGAATATGTTCGTTGTAAGTCGAAAACGTCCACTAAGGAAGGGTTTTTGGATATTCAGTTTCTAAAGGGGTGTTAAGGGGGTACACCTGCATTTCATTGAATAACAATATCTCTGGATTGCTTTCATTGGGGGATTTTATACTCGGCATATAATCTCATCATTAAAAATAAGAAGATACGTGTCTGAGGGTTTTTCGATGTGGTGTATATTATGAGGTGAAAGGGCTGAAAGTGGGGGTTGAAGGTTTCTTAACCGAGCGTGTATCTCTTAAACGACATAGGCGAGGAGTTTGGAACTCAGCGGAAAAAATCAGCATAAAAAAATAACAAAATAGGTGTTTGACCGTTTTTTCATAAATCCAATATAAGGGGCCCATGGGGAGGGGTGAAAATATGGGGGGGGGACGTAATATGTCTGTGTGTAAAATTATACATGGCCTATGTTGTAGACAATAACACATTACATCTTTTTTGTCTCTTGCTATTTCATCATACGACGAATACTTAGGGAGTTATTAATGATTTTGTACTTTTTGGTCGGAATTTTCTAAGTCCCAGGAATGGCGTAAAAATTGATTCGAATGAAATTTCGAAAAATAGTTTTTTAATACTTTTATTATATTTTTCACGTCTTTTAGGGTCCGAAACCAACATGATATTTTGATGTTTTTTTTCGTCCCATGCATTTTTGGTTTCAGGTGATGGAATTATTTTCCACTAGGACCGATGCTTATCTTCTCTTATATAAAAACAAGTGTCCTGACTGACTGACTGACTGACTCATCATCGCCCAGCCAAAACTATTAAAGTTAGAAACATGAAATTTTGGGAGTATGTTCGTTGTAAGTCGAAAACGCTCACTAAGGAAGGGTTTTTGGATATTCAGTTTCTAAAGGGGTGTTAAGGGGGTACACCTGCATTTCATTGAATAAAAATATGACACGACTATGACGCGAGCGAAGCCGCGGGTACCTGCTAGTCTACCATACGTATCAAACAAAATCATTCCTACGATGAACCCGTATGTCGACAAAAAAAAAAAAAGATTAGTTAAAATGTGCTCTCAAACTAAATTCACTTAATGTGTACTACCTGACGTGAAATAGATTTGAAAGCCTTGTAGACGAAACGCAATACACCTCACATAATAAATGACCCTCTACGTTGTGTTAGGTCCCCATACACAGGAAGACCTCTTTCATAAATTATAAAGGCTTGTGGTGCATGAAAATTCAGGATCTTTAGCCTCACATGGCAGATATCTAAGCTCCTTGAACACTATAGCGCTTTCTAGTAGAGAAATGAGGAACTTTGTGTTGACGGAAACTCCTGAGGTTAATTTTGCCATTATGAACACGGCCTACTGAATTCAAATGGGTTCTTTGACATGCCAACATCGTATGACATGCGAGTCGTATTTTTGCCGCCTTTCAAAAATCACGTACAGGCCGGACGTTTGTTTTAGACGATTGCCCTTGACCTTGAAGCCTGCGGGTGAGCCTGTACACAGTCACTCTCCCACCCTATCACTTCACATTTGTCACCACCGATCTGATGTAATGGAATTCCAGACTTGAGCAGACAGTACAGTCCACGTCGAAGTATTGTGTGACACGGAAGTACACGTTACGTACTTACGAACAGAACGTCATTATATTTGCCAGTGACCATACTTCAGCAATAGTGTGAAACAGCTTTATCAATCATCGGAGCTCTTGGGGCAGCTGATAACAACACAGGTACTGTAGTAACTCGCCTCCAGGCTTCCTTTAAGATTTTTCACTCGTCTAAAACAAACGTCCGGCCAGTACCATGGCCAGGAGTGAACCTGCAATCTTGGGATTAGTAGACCGACACGCTATCCACTCACCCACCGTGGCAAGGTATAAATGGAGTGACATTGCTTCTTACAGAAATAGATGGAAATTTGGATACCACTCCTTGAGATAATGTTGTCATGGTTACCGATTTCCATTCCTTCATTAGTTTGTTATATTAAATTAAATTAGTTTTCTGGGAATATTTCAGATACAGTTGGTTTTAGAGCCTTATAATGTAGTTTTCGAGGTCCCCAAGTTTTGTTTCTGGCACCGAGGGGCTTTGTCTCCTCGTTGTACGCCATAATATAATACTAATAATAATAATAATAATAATATTAATAATAATATATAGGGATAGGAATCTAATAGACCTGCCGTACCACACCCGCAGGTGTAAATCGCGTGAAAAAATTCTAGTGTACCCCTTGACCCCCTTAAGCGCATTATACGTATTGATGAATTTTACAGCTTAATTTGGTACCGAGATAACCTTCTAGCCGTTTGCAAACTTTCACGCCAATGTAATTAATGGAATTGCATTGCGTCTTACAGCAATAGATGGACCTCTGAGAATTTGTTGCCATGGTTATCGGCTTGTATTCGTTCATTAGTTTATTAAATGAAATTAGTTTTCTGGGAATATCTCAAAAATGGTTGGTTTTAGGGCCTTAAAATGTGGATTTCGGGGACCCTTTGGGGCCCCTGAGTTTTGTCTCTCACATTGAGGGGATGAAAATGATCTTTCTCTCGTCCTTCTACTCCTATTTCAGCATGTATTTTAAGGGGGTAGGCCCTCTTTTATGAGAGGTACGGAGAAGGGTTACATCAATGATTAGTGTCGTGCCTCCGATGGATATCTGTACCAAATTTTACGTTGATACACCCAGCCGTTCTCGAGTTATAAGTGAACAAAATTGTCCACAGACAAACAGACAGACAGACCAAAAAATTATTTTCGCGCGCATCCATAATAAAATAAGTCTGAAACGCGTAAATAACTCAAATTTCCGTAGAAATTGCGAAAAAAAACAAACAAACTTTACTTTTTATGTATGTAGAGATATACTGCACCGCTCGGTGTTGACCGTGTTTTATTGCACAAATTTAGGTTTTACTCGCTAACCGTTGGAGATACACGAAAAGTGATAAGGAACTTTTTGATAGAAAATTAAATGTTAAAGCTCGTGTATGCATCAAAAGTTTGGTATTTCTTGGCGTTCTCTTTTTATTTGAAATGGAAATATGAAATTTTGAAACCAAAGGGTGTAGTGACGTCACTAAATTGGTCGCCATTTTATAATAGTGCAAAATATCGAAATTAAAAGTATCCTATATGTAAACATGGTAAATCAGCTACATCCATGCAAAATTTCATTTAAATCGGACTAGTGGTTCTTGCGTTATTGAGTAACACACAGATAGACAGACAGACAGACAGAAAGACAGACACACACCATCTCATTTTTAGCCTACTTTCGATTTTTGCAAAAAATGAAAGTAGACTTATGAGATCAACACAGGGCGAAAAAAGTGTGTCTGTCTGTGTGTGTGTATGTGTGTGTGTGTGTGTGTGTGTGTGTGTATGTGTGTGTGTGAGTCTGTGTGTGTGTGTCTGTGTGTGTGTGAGTGTGTGTACTCTGAATGTCTGTCCCCCCCCTATCAATTCGAACACGGTGAATGCGAATTGAACGAAATTTGGTACAAAGGTAGCACTAGCAAAGGACACCTCAGTGTCATGTTTTATATCTCCGCCATCTTTACTAAAACTGAATGGCGGCCACTCAAACGTTCAAAACGTAAAATCAAATAACGACTAACCAAATCATCCGATCTCTACTAAATTTGGTAACAACATACCTTCGTATAGGATGCGTCTTGTGACCAAACTACAAGGTCGTCCGCCATACCATTTCAGGATGGCGGCCGTGCGAATTATGCAAACTTTATAATCCATATCATGGGACCCACCAGTTCCGATTATCGAGCCGAGAATCGTTTTAACTGTTCTAAAGGAAGAGGCACGTTCGAAATTAAAAGTTTATTTTGTAATACTATAGTGCAGACGTGATTTTAAAAAGCTGAGCTGATTCAGTAATAAGACAAGATGGCAGCGGATATCTTGTGCCTGACTTATATTTCACTAATTTGAGTATTGAATGCAATATAGCGTACTGATACAAAATAAATAAACTTTGTATGAAATGCTTTATACATAAATAATATACTCCAGTGATGAAATCGTTTAGTATAAATCATTATTTGCTAACAAGTTCTAGTCATTTTATATAGAACGATATTCCGTGACACAATTAGCTCAGTGGTAGAGCGTTAGCCTATCGCTCAAATGCCTATGGTTCAAACCTGATCAGAGCTAGATTTTTTGCTTGAAATGTTATATGTTTATTGTTTTGTAATGACTCAGATGTTTTAAAATTAAGCGTTATATTGTGCATATTATGGTGTAAAATATATATTTAATTAAAACATAATTCGCCAGCAGATTTACTCGAGACATCTAGCTGCCAAAAAGGTAACTGCACGCCGACATACTTATTTACTTCCAGATTTTATTGAAAAGTTTCTTCTTCTGGCCGCTAGAATGCACTCGCTCTGTTAGGATTATATTGTTCGATATTTCACCACTAGAAGTCACGACTAGTCTACGTGGGGCTCCATTGATTAATATACCATTGGCATTCTATGCGCATCGAATTTGAAGAATGACAAGATGATACTACGATACATTTTTACTTTTTATTTTAAAGGGTTTGTAACAGCCTATTTTGCGTTACTTGAAATTGTTATTTGAAGTAAAGAACAAAACAATTTCACATAGTAACTGAGTTCAAGCCATTGGTGTTAGTTCAGGTATTAATTACTACTTTTATTTCAGGCAAATAGCAATCGAAAATATCCACATAGTTTGTATACACACGTCTCTGTAGGGTCATGGAAAGATTTGTTAATTCAATTAGGGTTTTCGATTCCCGGTCAATGCATGTGAGATTTTTGAAGTGAAATGCCATGTCCTGTGGTTCGGATTCCACGTAAAAAGGAGGTCCCGTGGCTCATAATCACAAGATTCACGGCCACGTAAAACTACAATCTTCCTTCCTTTTTTTTCAATTAGGGTTGTTAAAGCCCTGCACAACCAGACGTGTAAAGACATGCCTCAACTCAAAGTTGGATGTTGCCCACGGCAGGTCGTATATGTAATAATAATAATAATAATAATAATAATAATAATAATAATAATAATAATAATAATAATAATAATAATAATAATAATATTTTTTTTTTTGGGGAAGAAATGCATTTACGCACAGAGTGTCCGGCTCCTGCTGCTGAGTAGCAGACTACCGACTAAAACTCCCCCTTTACTGCTGAACACTAGCCTGGAACCGTTTAGCACATTAAAACAATAATAATAATAATAATAATGTTATTGGTTTTACATCCCTTTTAACTACTGCTGCTTTTAGAGACACCGGGGTGCCGGAATTTTGGCCCGAAGGGGATCTTAAACGTGCCAGTAAATGTACTGACACGGCTCCCTCGCATTTGTGCACCCTCAAATGCCAGCTGATTGCGCCAGGATACGAACCTGCAACCTACGGCCCAGCAAGCGAGAACGTTACCGCCGAGCCACGCAGCTAGTCCGGTCGATTATGTCTCCAGATCCATAACATTCTTGAGATACTTCTTATCTTTCTTTCTTCAATGATGGTAGCAGTTTTTATCTAGATTGTGGCGTTTGGTTGGGTAAATCGTTTCTATGGCCTTCAACAAAGAATAGTTCTATTATACTCTTTGATAATAACAACGAGTTATAACTATACTCATACATTTAGGAGAAAGTAGGCTATATGTTCTTTACTGAACATCTTGTTATATATTAGTATGATGTCAAATCAATGATACTGGGACTTAAGTCAAGAAATTCGCTGTGGGATTGAGCAGGCCAGAAGTTCTTTCATGAAAATGAGAAAAGTTTTGACCAGCCGTGATTTAAGTCTGTCATTACGCTCCCGACTGTTTCGATGCTACGATTTTAGTGTCCTGCTCTATGGAGTTGAATCGTGGACACTTACTGAGGTTTTAAGTAAGAAACTGATAGCATTTGAAAAAGTCCTCTCGGCACGCCGGAAGGCGGAGGTAGATTTCACCGGAAAAACTTGGGGATAGGCGAAAATAGGCAGAATATGCAGGTTTTCGTAGAAGGATCAGACCTCATTTATTGCGAGAAGGTATTTTATAATTGGAGCTTAATTAACTTTGTTTTTCGTCATTTTATGCTTATTTTAAACATTTTATTGTCTTATGGGAACGGTAACCTTCTTGTCATTTGGGGTGCATTTTTAGCCTATTTTCAATTTTGAAAAAAATAGGCTTATGAGATCACCTTTTGTCCGTGTGTGTGTGTGTGTGTGTGTGTGTGTGATTCGTGTGTGTGTCCCCCCCCCCCTAATAAAATCTAAACAGCTGGAACGATTTCAATGAAACTCGGTAAGTTCATAGCACTATTCCCTGCGACCCCGACCGTGCCCTTCAAATTTTGTTACGACTCACCAATCCAACATGGCAGCTGTGCGAAATATTTCACCAGCATTCAATATCTCCGAAACTATTACCGATATTACCCTGACATTTTGTATGGTGATAAAGGAAACAACTATAAGTTCACTTCTGTGACCATTGAAAATCTGGTAACTACAAAACGAACATGGCGGCCAAGCGAAGTTGCGACTTTTAAATAGACGTTTCTCGCGATTTAACCAACCAAACGCAATGAAACTTGGTACAGTATATGTTTATATACATTGTAATGCACCGACATCTAACTTCGTTCAATTGTTTACATAACCACAAGATGGCGGAGGTGCGAAATATTTCACCGGCATTCCATATCTGTGAAACTATTAGCGGTATCTCCCTGAAATCTTTTACGGAGATAAAGGGCACTACGGAAGTCCATCTATAAGACTTTCAGAAACCGGTTAACTACAAAACGAACATGGCAGCCAAGCGAAGTTGAAAATTTTAAATAGACCTTTCTCGCGATTTAATGTTCCAAACGCAATGAAACTTTTTACAGGAAATGTTCATACACATTGTAATGCACTGGTATCTAATTTAGATCAATTGTTTACATAACCTCAAGATGGCGGATGTGCGAATTTTAAAATTAAGTTTTTATTTCTTGTGATGTAGTCATGCGATCGAATTGAAAGTTTGAATATTGAACCTACGCAATAATTTTCCTTTAATGGTACATGACTCTATGGCCTATACATTTAACAATTTGACATGGCGACCATCCAAAATATTTAGTCGGCTCTAAATATCTACGAATCTATTATAGCAATCAAACTGAATTTCTTAATGTTCATAGGGGCTATGAACTTAAGTTCACCTATAGGACTTTAAATAACTTGGTGTTCACAAATCCAACATGGAGGCGACGCGAAATATAAAAATTCACAATTCACAATTCGCAATTTAACCATCCGAGTGTAGTGAAACTGGGAACAGTAAATCCTTATACGAATGGTAATCCACTGGCATCTAATTTATTTCAATTGTTTCCATAACCTCAAGATGGCAGCAGTGCGAAATTTTAAAATATCCTTGTTACTTCTTGTGTCCTAATTATGCGATTGTAGTTTGAATACTACACGTACACAATAATCTGCATGTAACAGTACATAACTCTAGGGCCTACATATATAAAATCCAACATGGCGACCATCCGAAATTTTTAGTCGGTTCTCAATATCTACGAATCTATTACAGCAATCAAACTGAAATTGTGTATGTTGCTAGAGGCAATTAACATAAGTAGGATATATGAAAATAGGCTGTATAGTTCTTCACGGAACTACTTGTTATACTTGTGGTCACACTGTCCTTATGCAAGGTTCCGACACTGATGTGTAACTATGTAACGGTCTGTTACTTCTTCACGCAAAATTATATCTCCCGCAGAGATTTTGGTTGGTTCCTCAGTTTAGGGGCTGCGACAACGCGGTCATGTAACCCCGTGTACTTTAGGATGGCTGTATTTGTCTGTAATTCAGGTAAGGACTGCAGACGGTCAATTTCAAGCAGTAGTTCCAAATGTTGCTACCAGGTACTGCCGACAACGACACCTAGCTGTGAACTTGGCTACTAGATGCCACCGCAACCAGCAACTCGCAACGAACGTTGGAACTTCCCCTCCAAAGGAAAGCATACTGAGGGATTTTTAGCGCTCTTAGAAAATCCGACGACTTCGGCCGGCTTTGAACTCGCGACCTTGGGCATAGAAATTCAGCATGCTACCAGTTACGTCACCAAAGCCGCTTCACACTTAGTCAGATGGAAATCTGAATATGATCTCGTGCAAGTGCGTTGTCTTGGCAACGTCTGATGGCTCATCCCTCATCAATTTAGTAGAGTTGCCATGGCAACCACTGATAGCTCTTGGCATTTTCTTATAATTCCGAAATCATTTTTCTCATCCCTTGGCATAATGGTGGGTCATTTCAAAAATTCTTTCAGACAAAGGTTTTAGGTAATTATTAGGGGAATATTGTCCATTTTGTACGGTTTTGATATTGTGCCTATTAAGAGAGATATGATTAATTTTTCCCGAAAAACCCACTTCTTCCCACCCCTTTGGTCAATGGTTGGTGCTATAAAAAAAACTCTTCAAACATAAATTGTTGGGCTTTATCCGACATATAGTATGAACGTTGAACGGATTCGATATTTCACATATTAAGAGAGTTATAGCAATATTTCACTTTTTGAAAAAAAAAAAAAGACCCCCATTTTCACGCCTTTCGACCGATTTAGCCCAGTAACGAACTCGACCGAGATTTTATAGGTATACATATTCGGTAAAAAATTCAAAGTGATTGGTGCAAAATTACGGCAGTTATCGTGTCCACAAGAAACTGATATACATATACATATATACATATACATATACATATACATACATAAATTATGTATAAACTTTTGAACTGACGGTGGTTTTGGGGTCTGGGGGATGTGAAACGCGAATATATGTCGAAAATTTTCGGGAGTCGAAACATGGTACCCATTGCAATAGTTAGCTTTCTAATGAAATCTACCTCTGGTTGGTTCCTCAGTTTAGGGGCTGTGACAACGCGGTCATCTAACCCCGTGTACTTTGTGTGAGTGTAGATTCTGTCTGATAAACGGTGTGAATTGTAATGGCTGTATTAGTCTTAATTCAGGTAAGGACTGCTGACGGTCAATTTCAAGCAGTAGTTCCTAATGTTGCTACCAGGTACTACCGTCAACGACACCTAGCTGTGAACTTGGCTACTAGATGCCACCCCAACCAGCAACTCGCAACGAACGTTGGAACTTCCCCTCCAAAGGAAAGCATACTGAGGGATTTTAGCGCTCTTAGAAAATCCGACGACTTCGGCCGGCTTTGAAACCGCGACCTTGGGCATAGAAGTTCAGCATGCTACCAGTTACGTCACCGAAGCCGCTTCACACTTAGTCAGATGGAAATACAGAATCTGATCTCGTGCAAGTGCGTTGTCATGGCAACGTCTGATGGCTCATCCCTCATCAATTTAGTAGTGTTGCCATGGCAACCTCTGATAGCTCTTGGCATTTTCTTATAATTCCGAAATCATTTTTCTCATCCCTTGGCGTCATGGTGGGTCATATCAAAAATTCTTTCAGACAAAAGTTTTAGGTAATTATTAGGGGAATATTGTCAATTTTGTACGGTTTTGATATTGTGCCTATTAAGAGAGATATGATTAATGTTTTCCGAAAAACCCACTTTTCCCCACCCCTTTGGTCAATGGTTGGTGCTTTAAAAACCTCTTCAAACATAATTTTTGGGGTTTTATCCGACACATAGTATGAACGTTGAACGGATTCGATATTTCATATATTAAGAGAGTTATAGCATTATTTCACTTTTTCGAGAAAAAAAGCCCCCCATTTTCACCCCCTTCGATTGATTTAGCCCAGTAACGAACTCGACCGAGATTTTATAGGTATACACATTCGGTAAAAAATTCGAAGTGATTGGTGCAAAATTACGGCAGTTATCGTGTCCACAATAAACTGATATACATAAATTATATATAAACTTTTGAACTGACGGTGGTTTTGGGGTCTGGGGGATGTGAAACGCGAAGATATGTCGAAATTTTCCGGAAGTCGAAACATGCAATAGTTTGCAATAGTTAGCTTTCTAATGAAATCTACCTAATGTGGATGTATGGCAGGATTTTAAGGATATCATGGACAGCTAAAGTCACAAATGTGGAAGTACTGCGGCGTATGAACAAAGACTTGGAAATTCTCAGTACCATCAAAAGTAGAAAACTAGAATACTTTGGTCATTTCATGAGCAACAACAAATACCACCTCTTGCAATTAATTATCCAAGGGAAGATTGATGGCATTAGGGGTCCAGGACGCAGACGAATATCCTGGCTAAAGAACGTAAGCCAGTGGTTCGGACTTAATACAGTGACACTGTTTAGAACAGCTATGGACAAACAGCAGATCATGCTACTGATCGCCAATGTTCTTGGAGGACGAGGCACTTGAAGAAAAGAAGAACAACACCGAGCGGTGCAGTATATCTATCATCTAACAAGTAGTTCCGTGAAGAACTATACAGCCTATTTTCATATATCCTGCTCATGTTAATTGTCTCTATCAACATACAAAATTTCAGTTTAATTGCTGTAATCGATTCGTAGATATTGAGAACCGTCTAAATATTGCATATGGTCGCCAGGCTGGATTTTTATTTTTGTACTATTACATTAAGATTATTGTGTACGTGTGGTATTCAAACTTCAATCGCATGATTAGAACACAAGAAGTAAAAACGAGATTTTAAAAGTACGCACACCAGCCATCTTGTGATTATGCAAACCATTTAAAAAATTACATGCCAGTGGATCAACATATGTATAAGCATTTAACGTGCAACGTTTCACGGCACTCGGATAGTTAATTCGCGAGAATCGTCCATTTAAATATTTATAATTCGCGTCACCGCCATGATGGATTTGTACTCACCAGGTTACTGAAAGTCCTATAGGTGAACATATGTTCATAGTCTCTATGAACATAAAAAAATTGAGTTTGGTTGCTCTAAAAGATTCATAGATATTGAGAACCGTCTAAATATTTCGGAAGCTCGCCATTTAGGATAGTTATATGTATAGGCCATAGAGTTATGTACCATTCAAGGACAATTATTTCCTAGCCTCATTATTCAAACTTTTACTTCGATCACATGATTACGACACAAGAATAAAAACTTAATTTTAAAATTTCGCACAGCCGCCATCTAGAGGTTATGTAAACAATAGATTTAAATTAGATGGCAGTGCATTAAAATCTGCAAAATCATTTACTGTACCACATTTCGCTGCGCTCAGAGAGTTAAATCACGAGAAAAGTCTATTAAAATATTTCAAATTCGCTTGGTCGCCATGTTCGTTTTGTACTTTGCAGGTTTATGAAATATACATAAGTAAACTTGTATCAGTACCCTTTATCACAGTACAAAACTGCATGATGATATCTGTAATAGTTTCGGAGATATAGAATGTCAGTGAAATATTTCGCACAGCCGCCATTTTGAGGTTATGTAAACAATTGAACTAAATTAGACTCCAGTGCATTACAATGTGTACAAACATTTGCTGTACCAAGTTTCATTACGTTTGGATAGTTAAATCGCGAGAAATGTCTATTTAAAAGCCTCAAATTCGCTTGACCGCCATTTTGGTTTTGTAGTCACCAGGTTTTTGAAAGTCTCATAGGTGAACTTCTAGTAGTGCCCTTTATCACTGTACACAATTTCAGGGTGATATCGGTAATAGTTTCGGAGATATTGAATGCTAGTGAAATATTTCGCACAGCCGCCATGTTGGATTGGTGAGACGTAACAAAATTTAAAGGGCACGGTCGAGGTCGCCGGGAATAGTGCTATGAACTTACCGAGTTTCATTGAAATCACCCCAGCCGTTTAGATTTTATTAGGGGTGGACACACACACACCTCACACACACACACACACACACGCACACACACACGGACAAAAGGTGATCTCATAAGCCTATTTTTTCAAAATTGAAAATAGGCTAAAAACAATGCTCCGTGATAGTTTTTCTGTCTGTCTGTCTTTCTGTAGGTGTGTATGTCTCCTATGCGTTCATATACCATTCATCCGATTGCGATGAAACTTAGGTGAGATGTTGTGTACACTCCAGGAAAGGTTTCTGGCTTAGTACATCCATTTTACAATAGGTAGCGCACCAGTAGATTCAACAAATGAGCGATGACACGCGAAGCTTTTCAACAAAGTCCCGTATAAGGTCATACACCATTCGTCTGATAGTGATAAATGTTTGGTGAATTGTTGTGTACACTCCAGGAAAGGTTTCTGGCTAAGTAAATCCATTTTATAATACGAAGCGCGCGTTTAGATTCAACAAATGAGTGACTACGCGCGAAGCGTTTCGACAACGTCCCGTATACGTTCATATACCATTCATCCGATTGCGATGAAACTTGGGTGAGATGTTGTGTACACTCCAGGGAAGGTTTCTGGCTGAGTACATCCATATTACAATACATAGTGCAAGAGTAGAATCAACAAATGAGCGACGACACGCGAAGCGTTTCAACCAAGTCCCGTATGCATTCATATACCATTCGTCCGATAGCTATGAAACTTGGGTGAGATGTTGTGTACACGTCATGGAAGGTTTCTGGCTTAGTAAATCCTCTATACAATATGCAGCGCACAAGTAGATTCAACAAATGGGGGACGACGCACGAAGCGTTTCAACAAAGTCCCGTTGTTGTTGTTTGAGTCTTCAGTCTTTTGACTGGTTTGATGCAGCTCTCCATGCCTCCCTGTCCTGAGCTAATCGTTTCATCTCTACATAGCTACCACACCCTACATCCGAGGCAATCTGTTTAACATATTCTAACCTTGGTCTACCCCTACAATTCTTGTCCTCGACCCTTCCTTCCATAACTAAGCTTGCTATTCCTGGGTGTCTTAGTATGTGTCCTACCAACCTATCTCTTCTCTTCATTAGCAGTCGCCAGAAACATCTCTCCTCTCCCACTCGTCTTAATACCTCTTTGTTTGTAACCCTATCTACCCATCTGATCTTCATCATTCTCCTGTAACACCACATTTCAAATGCTTCAATTCTCCTCTTTTCTGCTGCACCAATAGTCCAAGTTTCACTTCCATAGAGCGCCACGCTCCAGACAAAGGCTTTCAAAAATGACTTCCTAATACCTAAATCTATATTCGATGTCAGCAGATTCCTTTTTTGTAGAAATGCTTTCCTTGCCTGAGCCAACCTACTTTTTATATCCTCTTTGCTTCGTCCATCACTGGTTATTCTGCTTCCTAAGTAACAGAAGTCTCCTACTTCCTTCAGCTTTTCACCTGCCAATTTGATCTCCATAGGGGTTTCTGATTTATTTCGGCTGCATTCCAGTATTTTTGTTTTACATTTATTAATTTTCATCATGAATTCTTTCCGTAAGACGGAGTCCATACCATTCAAAAACTCATTCAGATCCTCAGGCTTGTTGGCCAAGATGACGATGTCATCAGCAAATCTCAGGGTTGAAATTATTTCTCCTTGAATCTTCACTCCCACTTTAAATTTTTCTCTAATTTCCTTCATTGCTTGTTCAATGTAAAGATTGAAAAGTATGGGTGATAAGTTGCAGCCTTGCCTTACACCTTTCTGAATACCAGCTTCTCTCTCATGTCCTTCAACTCGAATGACTGCTGTCTGGTTTCTGTATAGATTGTATATCACCCTCCTATCCCTGTACTTTATTCCAATCGATTTCAAAATGTCAAACAATTTAGTCCAATCAACGTTATCAAAAGCCTTTTCTAAGTCTACAAAAGCCATGAACGTTCTCTTATCTTTCCTTATTCTACCTTCCAAAATCAGCCTAAGACTTAGTACAGCTTCCCTTGTTCCTACATTTCTCCTGAAACCAAACTGGTCTTCACCCAACTCCGTTTCTATCTGGCTCTCAATCCTCTTGTAAATTATCCTAGACAGGATCTTTGAAGCATGAGTAATCAAGCTGATTGTACGGTAATCTTCACATCTGTCAGCTCCCACTTTCTTTGGTATAGGGATGATTACATTCTTCTTGAAATCAGGGGGTACCTCACCTGTCTCATAAATCCTACACACCAAGTGAAATAACCTGATCAGACCTTCATCTCCTATGCAGCGTAGCAACTCAATCGGTATATCATCTATGCCTGGTGCTTTGTTCCTGCTTAAGTCTTCCAAAGCTCTATCAAATTCTGATCTCAATATTAAATCTCCTTTCGCATCCTCATCAATTTCCTCCTCCCTTTCCATTACATGATTCTCAATCTCCTTTCCCTTATACAAACTCTCTATGCAAGCTTTCCATCTCTCAACCTTTTCTTCCCTATCTGTTAGAGGCTTTCCATTTGTGTCCTTAATATTACAGCACTTAGTCTTCTTTTCCCCAAAAGTATTCTTAATCCTTCGATAAGCTGTGTCTACTTTTCCTAATTTCAGACAATTTTCTATACCAGCACATTTCTCTTTCAACCATTCTTCTTCCGCTTCCTTGCACTTCTTGTTAACCTCATTTCTCAGACGTCTGTATTCTGCTTTCCCCTTTTCATCTCTTACATTCTTGTGCTTCCGCCTTTCATCCATCAATTCGAGTATATCCTGAGTGATCCATGGTTTTCTACCTATTCTCTCTTTCCTACCAATGTTTTCTTCTGCTGATTTTGTTATTTCATTCCTCAAAAGTGCCCATTCGTCTCCAATTGAAGTTTGTTTAGGGTTTTTCATTAGTCCTTCCTTTATACTCTTCTTGAATCTTTCGTTTACATCCTTCTCTTTCAGTCTGTCTATTGCCCACCTTTTTGGCTTTTGACTTTTCTTCAGTTTCTTCAACTTTAATCTGCATTTCATTAAAACCAGATTGTGGTCAGAGTTTATGTCAGCACCAGGATATGTTTTACAATCCAAAATCTGGTTTCGAAACCTCTGCTTGACCATAATGAAGTCGATTTTGTAACGCCCTGTATCTCCTGGTCTCATCCATGTGTATATTCTTCTATTGTGGTTATTGAATAAGGTGTTAGCTATGACCAACTCATGCTCAGTGCAGAATTCTACCAGCCTGCTTCCTCGATCATTCCTTTCACCTAATCCGAAATCTCCTACTATCTTCCCTTCTCTCCCTTTTCCTACCACAGCATTCCAATCTCCCATTACTATAACATTTTCATCACCCTTGATATACCTCAGAATTTCGTCTATTTCTTCGTAGACCTTTTCAACATCCTCATCATCAGCTTGACTGGTAGGCATGTAGACTTGTACCACTGTGGTGCAGGTAGGTTTAGTATTGATTTTTGCTACAATAATCCGTTCACTATATTGCTCATAATATTCCACCCGCTGTCCAAGTTTCCTACTCAATATGAGGCCAACCCCTGCTTGGCCATTGTTTGATTCAGTGCTAATGACCCTATAGTTTCCTGACCAAAGTCCTGTTCTTCCTGCCAGCGCATTTCACTAATCCCAACCAAATCCAACCTCAACCTATCCATTTCCCTTTCTAAGTTTTCTAACCTTCCATTTCCTAGCAGACTTCTAACATTCCACGCTCCGATCCGTAGAATGTCAGATTTCCTCTTTGTCACTTCTGTGATGTTAACCCCCTCTCGAGTAGTCCCCACCCGGAGATCCGAACGGGGGACTAGTTTACCTCCGGATTGAAAGTCCCGTATAAGGTCATATACCATTCTACCGTTAGCGGTGATACTTGGGTGAAATATGGTGGACACTCCAAGGAAGGTTTCTGGATTAGTAAATACATTTCACAGTAGGTAGCACACGAGTAGATTCGACAAATGAACGACGACACGCGGAGCGTTTCAATACAGTCCCCTATGTCTTCATATCCCATTAGTCCGATAGCGATGAAACTTGGGTGAGAAGTTGTGGACACTTACGTGACGGTTTCTAACTTAGTAAATACATTTTACAGTAGGTAGCGCAAGAGTAGATTCAACAAATGAGTGACGGGGCGCGAATCGTTTAAACAAAATCCGGTATGCGTTGATATACTATTCATCCGATTGCGATCAAATATTGATCAGTTATTGTGTACCCGCCAGGGAAGTGTTTCGACTTAGTAATACATTTCTCAATAGGTAGCACAGGAGTAGATTCAACAAATGAGTGACAGCGCACGAATCGTTTAAACAAAACCCCGTATACGTGCATATACCATTCATCCGATTGCGATGAAACATTGATGAGTTATTGTGTACACGCCAAGGAAGGGTTTTGACTAGGTAAATCCATTTCACAATAGGTAGCGCACGAGTATATGCAACAAATGAGTGACGACGCGCGAAGCGTTTCAACAAAATCCCCTATGCGTTCATATAACCTTCTTCGATTGTGATGGAACCTTGATGAGTTATTGTGTACACGCCAGGGTAGGGTTTCGACTTAGTAAATCCATTTCTCAATAGGTGGCGTACGAGTAGAATCAACAAATGAGTGACAGCGCACGAATCGTTCAAACAAAATCCCGTATACGTTCATATGCCATTCATCTGATTGCGATGAAACGTTTAAAAGTTGTTGTGCACGCTCCCACGAATGGTTCTAAATTAGAAAATCCATTTTACGATAGCTTAGAGGCAGTTAATGGAAACTGAAAAACATATTGTGTATCCAAAAGCACTTCAAGAAACTGAATTTCAACGCCGGCACCTTCTTTGATTGGCATTGCAACGCATGCCGAGTACAGCTTGTACTAATATATAAAAATGAGATGGTGTGTGTCTGTCTGTCTGTCTGTCTGTCTGTGTGTTACTCAATAACGCAAGAACCATTGATCCCATTTAAATGAAATTTTGCATGGATATAGCTGATTTACCAGGTTTATATATAGGCTACTTTTGATTTCGATATTTTGCACTATTAAAAAATGGCGACCATTTTAGTAACGTCACTACACCCTTTGGTTTCAAAATTTCGTATTTCCATTTCAAATAAAAAGAGAACGCTAAGAAATAGCAAACTATTGATGGCACATACGAGCTTTAATATTTAATTTACTATCCGAAAGGTCCTTATCAATTTAGTGTATCTCCAAAGGTTATCGAGTAAAACCCACATTTGTGACGTCACTACACCCTTTGGTTTCAAAATTTAATCTTTCCATTTCAAATAAAAAGAGAGCGCTAAGAAATACCAAACTTTTGATGGCATACACGAGCTTTAACATTTAATTTTCTATCCAAAAGGTCCTTATCTATTTTCGTGTATCTCCAACGGTTAGCGAGTAAAACCTAAATTTGTGCAATGAAACACGGTGAACACCGAGCCTTGCAGCATATCTCTAATTATATAACAATGAAAATTTGTCTGTTTTTTTCTGATTATCTACGGAAATTTGAATTATTTACGCGTTTCAGACTGTTTTATGATGGATGCACGCGAAAAAAAAATTGTCTGTTGGTTTGTCTGTGGACAATTTTGATCCCTTATATCTCGAGAACGGCTGGGTGTATCAACGTAAAATTTGGTACAGATATCCATCAGAGGCACGACACTAATCATTGATGTAACTCTTCTCCGTACCTCTCATAAAAGGGGGCCTATCACCTTAAAATACATGCTGAAATAGGCGTAGAAAGACGAGACAGAGCTCATTTTCAGCCCCCCCCCCCAATGTCAGAGAGAAAACCCGGTCCCCTAAAACCACATTTTAAGGCCCCAAAACCAACCATTTTTGAGACACTCCCAGAAAACTAATTTCATTTAATAAACTAATTAACGAATGCAAGCCGGTAACCATGGCAACCGATTCTCAGTGGTGCATCTATTGCTGTAAGACGCAATGCAATTCCATTAATTACATAGTGTGAAAGTTTGCAAACGGCTAGCAGGTTATCACGGAACCAAATTAAGCTGTAAAATTCATCAATATATATAATGAGCTTAAGGGGGTCAGGGGCACTCTAGAATTTTTCACGCGATTAACACCTGCGGGTGTGGTACGTCAGGACTATTATATTCCTATCCCTATATTATATTATTGTTAGTAGTATTATATTATGGTGTACAACGATGAGATAAAGCCCCTCGGTGCCAGAAACAAAACTCGGGGGCCCTAAAAGGGTCCTCGAAAACTACATTATAAGGCTCTAAAACCAACAGTCTCTGAAATATTCCCAGAAAACTAATTTAATTTAATTTAACAAACTAATGAAGGAATGTAAATCGGTAACCATGACAACATTATCTCAAGGGGTGGCATCCAACTTTCCATCTATTTCTGTAAAAAGCAATGTCACTCCATTTATTACATTTCTGTGAAAGTTTGCAAATGGCTTTAAGGTTATCTCGGAACCAGCGTAGACTGTATAATTCATCAATGTAACTAAGGGGGTCAAGAGGTAACCTAGATTTTTTTCATGCAATTTTCACGTGCGACATATAGTACAGAAGGTCTCTTATATCTCCTAACAGCAACATTATTTCCAAAAATTCCTGAATTGAATCAGCATTTTTTGCGGCTTTTAGGAATTTGGGCCATTTGAGACTAAAGAACCTGAATTTGCATGCACCACAAGCCTTTATAATTTATGAAAGGGCTCTTCCTGTGTATGGGGACCTAACACAACGTAGAGGGTCAGTTTTTATGTGACGTGTATTGCGTTTCGTATACAAGGCTTTCAATTCTATATCACGTCAGGAAGTACACGTTAGGTGAATTTAGTTTGAGAGGACATTTTAACTAATCTTTTTTTTTTTGTCGACATACGGGATCATCGTAAGGATGATTTTGTTTGATACTGTGTGGTAGATATACCCATATTTGGATATCTTGGTGATATGTTGTAGACCAGAGAATTGTCTGTCTGTCTTTATGTGTATTGTTGCGGCTGTGAGTTTGTTTCGTCGCCTCGCCGCATGAGTCACAGCTGCCCCGGGCTGTGCTCTTCCTCAGTGTATTACGTGCGCCTTACGCAACGGGCTGCGCGGACAAAGGGATGGTCCAGAATATTCGAGACCCAGCCAGTGATAGAAATCTCGAAAAGCCGTGAATCCTGGACGGGTCTAGAAGCATTTACTGAGTCACCAGCCTGCTATTTAAGAGCGACCTGGCAAGCGAGGTGGACAGTGTTTTGGAGCTAGTGCGAGCTTTTACCTGAGCGACAATTGTTGGTGACGTGACTTGCGAAACCCTAGTGAAGCTGATTCTCTTCACAGCAAAGGAGTGTGAAACCTACGGAGAAACTGTGTCTTGAGCGAGTGTGTTTTCCAGTGCAGCAGAGGTTAGTGTGGTGAATTGCGAAAACACCGGGGGCTGTTTCCCTAGCCAGCGGACAGCGAAGCAGAGTGTAGTGGTGAGTGACCGGCTATCGTAAATAACTGTAGCTTGCGTATTCAAGGAAGTGTTACAGGTAGTTCTATCGAGGCCACCGGTCCCATTAGGAGGGATTAAATTCTGTGGCTTATTGACAAGTGAAAGGCAAGTGTTCCCTACGAGAGGAAACTAGAGTGAGATACTAATTGCTTGTAATTGCTATTTGTGTGGTGTATCTTTCTGGCCCGAAATAAAGCTAATACGTTTCTTTAAAGGAACAATTTGTGTTGTGCTTTCTACCCAGCGTAATCCACTTAACGGAAGTGCCACTAGGGGTGGCACGTTACAACTGGTGTCAGAAACCGGATTACGAACTCAAGCACAAGCACAACACCTGAAGGTCCTGGTTTCAAAACCCGAGCAGGTCATTTTACCACAGTTCTCTAATTTTCCTGTGAGTGCATGCCCTTTACAAGACAAACATCTAAAATGGAAGCGCAATTGGCAGCATTGCTAGAAAAGTTAAGTGGCATGGAAATCAAGATGGAGGCTGGCCAGAAGAAGATGGAAGACGGCCAGAAGAAGATGGAAGACGGCCAGGAGAATCTAGCCGAAAACTTAACGGCCAAACTAGAAGACGGCCAGAAGAAATTAGCCAAGGACCTGAAGGATGACCTGAAGAAGATGGAAGACGGCCAGAAGAATTTAGCCAAGGACCTGAAGGATGGCCAGAAGAAGATGGAAGACGGCCAGACTAAGTTAGCACAAGACCTGAAGAAATTAGAACAGGGCCTACGTGAGGAAGTCACGGCAATGGAAAAGAAGTTCGACGCCTTACAAGTGGAAGTTGCCGAGCTGCGCCGACGCCCGCTGATGGGGGTGGAGGAGAAATTCAACACCTTACAAGAGGAATATGCCGAAGTGCGCCAACGCCCACTGACGGGGGTGGAAGAGAAATTCAACGCTCTTCAAGAGGAAGTTGCCGAGCTGCGCCGACGCCCGCCCACAGGTACACCGGGGATATCAGGAACGGGACAGAGCAGAGTGACGCCCCCAACCTTCGACGGAAAGGTCCCGTGGAGCACCTATTTACGTCAGTTCGAGGAAGCCTGTTCCATAAACAACTGGAACAACACGGAAAAGGCTACAGCTCTCATTGTAGCGCTGAGAGGGGACGCCCTTAACTTCCTTCAGGCCATCCCGACTGGTTCCCAAGACTACGCTTCACTAATCGCCCATATGGAGTCCCGATATGGAGATAGCCATCTTCAGCAGGCCTACCAGATGCAGCCCCGGACCCGGGTACAAAAGAACGCGGAAACCCTGCAGGAGTTTGAGATGGACATCGCACGCCTCGTAAGGTTCGCCTATCCAACAGCGCCGGCCGACTTTCTGGAACAGATTGCGACGCAGACCTTCACTGACGGGCTACGGGACTCGGACACACAACAGGCGCTGCGACTCGCGCGCAGTAAGACCCTGGCAGATGCGCTGAGCCACGCACTTGAGTTCGAGACGGCAAAACAGGCATCTAGAATGCACGCACGGGTGCTGTAACGTGCTTTTCGAGGGGTTTTATGCCACTGGCATAAGTCAGTAGGAAGCCATTCTATATTTATTTACGCGGCAAATTGTTCAGCCAAGAGAGTTTTTCATGTTAATTTATTATTATTATTAATTTATTATAATTATTATTAAGATATTTTCGGAGCATTTTATAAGAATTATAAGCATACAGATAGGTTTTCTATGTCTTAGAAAACGCTATCAAGCAAAGTATTACGAACGACAATATCATAGAAAATTATGTGATTACGGAATTTTACGGAGTTTCGTCAGTTAGGATATTGTGAGAGACATGACTCACTGGAAATTCAGATACGGGCTGATTCTTGTCAAGAAGTATTACGCAAGTGGGGTTGCAGCGTCAAGAAAAGGCGGATAGTATGAACGGAACCCTCCCGCCGAGTGTAATGAGCCAGAGGAGGGGAGTATAGCGGTGTGCTCAGCCAATCAGTGGAGACCACGTAAGCTAGAAGTCGGGACTGGAGTGGGGATGCGGCGGGTGCATATATCGTTCAGCGCGCCGTGGAACGAGGACAATCTGTGTAGAACTTGCCGAGTATTTTTGCACGCGGGAGTCGCTCCGATGTTCCGTGGAGTGGGGGGACAATCTGTGAAAGACTTGACTAGTTCGGTTGCAAGTGTGTGTCGCTCCGATGTTCCGTGGAGTAGAGAACTATCTGTTTACAACTTAACCAGTGTGGTTATACGTGTTGGTTCCGAGGTTCGGACCATAAATCTTCAAATCTAGCAGTATATCATCAAACATCGACGAGATGACGACGTCCAGGAGACTGTGGGAAGCACACAGCATCATCCAGTACGAGGGATATGCTTTGGCAATTTCCAGTGGTAAGCGCGAATGATGCAGAAATACGCAATCTCTCATTTCGCTTTGTTTTATATTTCATATTTCAGTAACTTCATAGCTTGGGAATAAGAGTAAAATCAATAATTTATCAGACACCGTCTTCACGTAATTTTCTATCGGTAATATTAAAATCGCAACGCTCCAATTTAAATTTTAAACTTATTATTATTATTATTAATTTTGCTATTCTTGTTTTATATAATAAATTAATTTCTTTTACAATCCAATCTTTGCTTTCAGTAGGTAGCATTAGATATAGACCAATTCCTTCATCTGATACAATTGTTTGTTGGGTTAATGATCAAATCATACCACGATCTGAGTGAATAGAGTCTTGAAGGTGTTCTGCCAGAGCTAGACGTTGTTAAATACAAATTTAGATTTCAACATTGCGTTGAGGTCTTGGCGCCCATTAAAACAACATAGCTTAGGCAAAGGTAAACAGTTACATTTATCTCCCAACAGTTAGGGGCAGTCAAACTGCTACACTTGTCGCTACCAACATGGGGCATTAATTAACATTACACTTGTACGCTCAACGTGTGGGCTAGCGAAAACGTTACAATTGTCGCTCAACCTGTGGGCTAGCAAAACGTTACAGTGCGTCAAGTGGACGTCGACGAACCAGCAAAAACCAACGAGACCAAGCCCCTGACCGACGAATTGATGGAGGCGCTAAGCCGTTTCTTCGATAGTCGTGGCGCCACCAGCAACGCCACAGCCGGAAGACAACCGGAGAGGCGGCTCGGAAGAGGACTACCGACCTGCTGGACCCGCGGTAAGAAAGGCCACCTGAGCAAGGACTGCGCTGATCGCCGCCGCCGAGGGTATCCGACGGGAAATCAGTCGTCTGAAAACCAAGCGAAACGAGTATTAGCCCACCTTGGGGGGCAAATGTTTGCTTGTGACAGTCGTCAAGCCCCGGCAGTCCAAGCTCGTGTGACGAAGTTACGGAGGGACAATAGCAGCCTGATGGTCGACGGAGTCGTCAACGGAGTGAGCTGGCGCATGCTGATCGACAAGGGAGCGTCGAGGACCATCGTCAATCCCACCGTGATCCCGAGGTGGAGAGTGCAACCCACACAAAGGAACATTCAATTAATAACCACGACTGGAGAGACTGCACCGGTACATGGCGAAGCATCACTGGAGATCGTCATTGGTCGACGGGCGGTGAAGCATCCAGTGCTTGTGGCTGACGTATCAAACGAAGTGATCATCGGACTGGACTTTCTGGACCAGAACGACATCATCTTGGATTTGAGTACCAACACTCTGCACTTCGGAGGTGAGGAACTTGCTTTGCAACCAGCACAGGAGGCCATCACCGCACGACGAGTAAGGCTGAGAGAGGACGTCATCGTTCCCGCCAGGGCGGAGGCCAGCGCTGCCGTAATTGTCGGCGGAACTGCTGAGGGAGTGGCAGCTGTCGTCGAGCCAAAATATGAGGACATCCAGACAAAAGGATTGGTAATTGCCAAGACTCTCATTAACACGACGTCTCGGCCGTACGTCAGCCTGTCCAACCTGAACGACTACAACATTACGGTTCACCGGGACACCAACCTAGGAGTCTGCGAGCCCGTTACCTGGATTGCCCGCATCTCAGATACGACGGATGGACACCAGCAGACGGACAACCGAAGAAGACGCGCACTGCCAGAAGAACTACAGACGCTGTACCAAGGATCCCAGGACCATTTAGACGAGGAGCAATCACGCCAACTTCAGGACCTGCTACGCGAATTCCAGGATGTCTTCTCCGTGGGGAGCAAAGACTTCGGCAGGACAAGCTCGGTCCAGCACAGAATCGACGTTGGGGGCAGCGCACCGATTAGGGCCCCGTTCCGACATGTCCCGCTCGCTATGCAAGCTGAAGTCGACCGGATGGTGGAAGAAATAAAGGAGAAGGGGGTGATCGAATCATCACATAGTCCTTGGAGCACTCCGGTCGTGCTAGTGAAGAAGAAGGACGGCTCCACCAGGTTCTGCGTGGACTACAGGCAGGTGAACGACGTCACGAAGAAGGACTGCTACCCTCTATCGCTGATCGACGACACGCTGGACACCATATCAGGATCAAGATGGTTCTCCACCTTGGATTTGAAGAGTGGCTACTGGCAGGTGGAGGTCCACCCTAAGGACCGCGAGAAAACGGCGTTCTCAGTGGACAGCGGAATCTGGCAGTTCACCGTCATGCCGTTCGAGTTGTGAAACGCCCCTGCGACCTTCGAAAGGCTAATGGAGTCCATTCTGAGGGGACTACACTGGAAGACTTGCCTGGTTTACCCAGACGACGTCATCGTTCTGGGGAGAAGCTTCGAGGAGCACTACAGCAACCTGAAGGAGATTCTGATGAAGCTACGGGCCACCCAGCTGAAGTTGAGCCCCAAGAAGTGTCAGCTCCTCCAGAAGCATGTCCAGAACCTTGGGCATATCGTCTCCGAGGAAGGACTGCGCATCGACCCAGAGAAAACCGCAGCTTTGAGGGAGTGGCCAGTTCCGAAGGACAAGTCCCAACTACGAAGCTTCCTGGGACCCTGTACTTATTACCGTCGCTTCGTGAGAGGGTTCGCCGACATCGCCAAGCCACTGCATCGACTGACTGAGAAGGACCAACTCTTCACGTGGACAGCAGAATGCCACAGTGCCTTCGAACAACTCAAGCAGGCTCTGTGCACCGCACCTATTCTGGCCTACCCCAGACCAGGAACAAGGTTCATCGTCGATATCGGTGCCAGCGAATTTGGTATAGGGGGAATCCTGTCGCAAATAGTGGACGGCGAGGAGAGAGTAGTGGCCTACTTCAGCAAAGCCTTGTGAAAGCCAGAGAGGAACTACTGCGTCAAGGGAAGGAACTGCTTGCCATCGTGAAGACCATTGAACACTTCGACAAGTACCTGTACGGGCAAGAATTTCTCATCAGGACCAACCATGCATCCCTGCGGTGGCTCCTGAAATTCAAGCAGCCCGAGGGTCAACTCGCGCGGTGGTTAGAGAGGCTTCAACAGTACAACTTTGAGTTCCAGGACAGGAAAGGCCAACTGTATTCTAATGCCGACGCCCTGTCACGAAGACCGTGCCCCGAAGACTGCACCTTCTGTACCAGAAGGGAGGAGAACACCGGGATACAGTGCGAAGGCCTACCGCGGAGCTTCAAGGGAGCTGGAGCCGGGAATCTTTCACGCGGGCACAAGCAGAAGATGATGATCTGGGACTGATAGCCGAATGGAAGAGGGCCTGTGTCCCCAGACCCGAGTGGAACATTGTGAGTGACTGCAGCCCAAAGTTTAAGTCCTACTGGGTGCAGTGAGACTCGCTGATTGTAAGGGATGGCATCATCTGCCGTACCTGGGAGAGCACCGACGGGAAGACATCTCGGGAACAAGTCGTCGTTCCAAAAACTCTGACGGAGGATGCCCTGAATGGAGTCCATGGAGGATCATCTGGTGGACACCTAGGGATGAAGAAGACCCTGGAGATGCTGAGAGAGCGGTTCTACTGGATCGGATGCCGAACAGACGTGGAGAACCACTGCGCGAGGTGCCACGATTGCGCGGCCAGCAAGGGCCCAGGACGAAGACGACGGGGTCCACTGAAGACCTACAACGTGGGCGGCCCCATGGAGAAAGTGGCCATCGATGTTGCTGGGCCATTCCCGTTGAGCGAGGCAGGGAACCGCTAAATATTGGTCGTCAGCGACTACTTCACCATATGGCCAGAGGCGTATGCGCTCCCTAACCAAGAAGCCGCGACGATCGCAGAGACCCTGGTGACGGAATTCGTCAGCCGGTACGGAGTACCCCTGGAGCTGCACTCCGACAAAGGGAGGAACTTCGAGTCGCAGGTGTTCCAGAACCTATGCCAGCTGCTGGGAATCCGGAAGACAAGGACGACGCCGCTACACCCTCAGTAGAGATGGTAGAGCGATTCAATCGCACAATCGAGAACCATCTCCGAATAGTCGTCAGCGAGCACCAGAGGGATTGGGACAAACATCTTCCACTATTTCTCCTGGCCTACCGCGCCGCCGTGCATGAAGCCACCGTGTGCACACCTGCCCAAGCCATGTTTGGGAGGGAACTCCGTCTACCTGTCGATCTTGCCTTCGGCCGACCTGGGAATAATCCGGTCACGGTAAGCCATTATTGTCAAGAACTGGTTGACCAACTGGAGGACGTGCACGCGTTCGCGAGGAGGAGACTGCGGATCGAGACCGACCGAATTAAGACCCGATACGACCAGGAGACGGATGCCGGCGGATTCCACGAGGACGACCTGGTCTGGCTCTTCAACCCATTACGGAAGAGAGGCCCGTCACCCAAACTGCAGAAGTCCTGGGAGGGCCCGTACCGAGTCGTGAAACGGATCCACGATGTCGTCTACAGTATCCAGCGGAGCCTGAGGGCGAAGATGAAGATCGTGCATCGAGATCGCCTGGCAGCCTACGGAGGGACGCAGACGGACCAATGATTGATCGGGACGATCAGCCTTTTAGGAAGGGGGTGGTGTTACGGCTGTGAGTTTGTTTCGTCGCCTCGCCTCATGAGTCACAGCTGCTCCGGGCTGTGCTCTGCATCAGTGTATTACGTGCGCCTTATGCAACGGGCTGCGCGGACAAAGGGATGGTCCAGAATATTCGTGACCCAGCCATTGATGGAAATCTCGAGTAGCCGTGAATCCTGGACGGGTCTAGAAGCATTTATTGAGTCACCAGCCTGCTATATAAGAGCGACCTGGCAAGCGAGGTGGACAGTGTTTTGGAGCTAGTGCGAGCATTTACCTGAGCATCAGTTGTTGGTGACGTGACTTTCGTAACCCTAGTGAAGTTGATTCTCTTCACAGCGAAGGAGTGTGAAACCTACGGAGAAACTGTGTCTTGAGCGAGTGTGTTTTCCAGTGCAGCAGAGGTTAGTGTGGTGAATTGCGAAAACACCGGGGGCTGTTTCCCTAGCCAGCGGACAGCGAAGCAGAGTGTAGTGGTGAGTGACCGGCTATCGTAAATAACTGTAGCTTGCGTATTCAAGGAAGTGTTGCAGGTAGTTCTATCGAGGCCACCGGTCCCATTAGGAGGGATTAAATTCTGTGGCTTATTGACAAGTGAAAGGCAAGTGTTCCCTACGAGAGGAAACTAGAGTGAGATACTAATTGCTTGTAATTGCTATTTGTGTGGTGTATCTTTCTTCCGCAATAAAGCTAATACGTTTCTTTAAAAGAACAATTTGTTTTGTGCTTTCTACCCACCGTAATCCAGTTAACGGAAGTGCCACTAGGGGGTAGCACGTTACAGTATCTTTATGTACGCCTATAACTCGTGTTCGGATGCTTGGTGCAGCGTAAAATTAGGTATGGTATCCATGAGAGTCAATACACCAATCTTTTATAAAACTCTTCACCATACTTTTCATACAGTAGAAAGGTGGATATAGAGAAAAACTTCTCAAAATACATGCTAAAATAGGCGAAATATAAAAATTATCCTAGAAGGACGATCAAAGCATATGTTTCGCTTCTCAATGTGAGACACAAAATTCGGAAGTCTATAAAGGGTCTCCGAAAACCACATTTTAAGGCCCTTAAATTAACAGTGTGTGTGATATTCCCAGAAAACTAACTTCGTTCTGATAAACTTATGAAAGAATGACAAAACGCTAACCATTGAACATGATGATAATAATGATGATGATAATTGTTGTTTTAAGGGGCCTAACATCTAGGTTATCAGCCCCTAACCATTGAACAGTAGCTCAATTGACAATGTCTGGTGTTAACACCGAACACCGTTCGAAGAACGGGTACTTCTGCTAGCACAATATAACGTTATGAAGAATTTACACATGATATGTTAAAGAAGATTCATACGTAACCTAACATTGTTTACTGCATTCCGAAGATTGATATCCAAATTTTATTACACGTGACCCATTTCATAATACTAAACCTTGTTGGTTAAATTCCAAATTGTCACCCAGCTATACAACACTGTAGGTGATAAAATTATTATATTATTAAGTAGATATTTGACACAATTCATGTACTCATTTTCAGGAAAATCAGTTGACATATTTGGTGATAGTCTGCACTTGTTTCTTCTGTATTTAATTTTCTATATAAATGTTTGGAATTTTTCATGTAAAGCCCAATATTTTATTTACGTTTTTAATTATATTGTATCGTAATGACTACACTTGTTATTAAAGAATTACTTGATTTTCTATCTGTATTTTAATGTGAAGATCAATATTATATTTTATTTACATTTATTTACATTAAATGCTTATTTGGCATTATTATTATCAGGTTAGGAAATCCAACGACAGGTGGAGCGACACATCGGTTGGATCATATATAAATATATATATTCGTCGCATCAAATGAACATGCCAGTACGAACCTTGAATATGCCGATAAATTCTTAGGCGTCCCCCACAGGTGACGCGCGTCGTCATCGCCCGGACGACGTTGGAAATGAGCGTAATTATTTAAGGCAGTACATGATAGATTCACAATTAAGTACTAAAACAGGAGTAGCGGAGTACAATATTAAAACGTTGCATATACTGAACCCATGTACCATGGCCTCAAAAGGGAGTCGAATCCATGTACTTTGAGAAAGGAATGAAATAATCATACAGTCTCTAAGGGAACGGAGAGAGATTTCCAGCCAGGATTATAGCCTAACATTGTGCAAGCGCTAGGGCCAGGTGTTCCTTAGATGAGCTCATGCCTCTTGACATTTATAAGGAGCCAGTCATGGATATTATTAGAACGAGTGGAAAGTTTTGACTGTAAGACGAAGAAGCTGGACTCGGAAATTGCTCTTACGTTGCAGGAATATGGCAACCTCGCTGCTGAGTCAGAACAGGAATAATTAAATTTAACCCGTTTACGAGTATAAAAATAAGTAAACAGATACAGTACGGTGAATCAATTTGGATTAGAGATTTTTGTGTAAAAAAACTTGTAAAAATTGCACAGGAGAAAACTTCAAACGCAAGTAGACGTCATTGGGGGTTCACCGAGACCTAAGGAGTGGGAGAATAAAAAAAAGAACAGCACCACCCACACAGTTGAGGACGAGAAATTAATTAATATCTCGGAAATGCACGATCGATTTCCATGCACAGGAAGATTATTTTACGTTTGGAAGACGAGCTGTATGGAGATACGATTTTTATAATTGTGCGACAATTAGTTCAAAAGTTGGTCACGAAAAGGACTAGGATTTTATCTTTTTGTGACTGAAAGGTATAAAACTCCTGGCCTCACCAAGCCAATCATGCAGTCTACGAGAGCCCGTGAGGGGAACGTCACGCTGTATCAGTACATGCAGTATTAGTCCGTCCAGGGGGGCGTTACGCTGGAGCATCATAATCATCAGTCTACGAGCAATCCGTGAGCGGAAGTGCTGCACCACATCGTATACGCAGTATTCAAGAGCCCGTGAGGGGGACGTTTAGCTGTATCAGACATTGATCCAGAGCCTGTGGGAGGCTATGCTACAAGTTCACCGAGTGTAGACCAGTTACGATATAAGTACGCTACGCTGAGGGTTAGCAGTTCGAGACTTTGAAGAGTCCTAAATTATAAAGAACATTAAATATACGGACTTTAAAGCAATATCGCCAAAGTAAGACACAGCGATCAGTAGGGAACTTCGAGTTCCAGAAGAACACTAGTTCAATACAGTTACGAAGTTATAAGAACTCCAACAAATAAACGGCGTTACGTCTAGTAAAGACATTGTTAAAGACATTAAGTCCTCTAAAGGACAAGAATAAACAGTAATTACGATCGCGAAAGATAGAAGTTCAAGCGAAAGGAACTTAGGAACTTAGCTTCGAAACCAGAGGGAAACGTACTCTAGTGAGAAAACGTCAAAAATATACGATAGACAGTATACGGTCCTCGAAGGGAGGCCAAGATATAGAAACTAAACGGTACGATAGACAGTATACGGTCCTCGAAGGGAGGCCAAGATATAGAAACTATAGGGGGCGATAGACCACCATATATAAATAGAGGTGACGGCAAAGTAAAGACATTTTTCGCCTAGTTAAAGCAGATAAAGTAAAGCCGAGTAATAGACAATAGAAGCGGTTTTGAGAGACTGAAACCAGTAGTTTCCTTTGTAGGAGAGAGCAACTTTGAACGAGTAAAATCACACGTCCAATGCAGGTCGATAGGATTCACATCAGGGATCATCAACAGCCGACAGAAATCGTAAAAATCGTTGAGATACGCCCGTGTGATAGGAGTGAAGTGTAAATATTGTAAGAAAAGAAATAAGAGTGTCATTTTAAGTGTTTTAGGTAAAGTGAAAGCGTTTTATGCACAGTGATATGTGTTATAATATGTACCAGAGTAATATTTTTTAGTGTTTTAATGTGTGTTCAAAACGGATACACCAGTGTATTAAAAAAATGTTGTCAGTGTTAAATATAGTGAATATGTGTCAAGAAATTTCTGTACATAAGATGAGATTGTACAATATGGAGTAGGTCAAGAAGGTGGGACAAAATGTCACATCAAACGAGAATAAAGGTCAGAAAGCGACCTTAAACATGTAAGTAAAGATTTTCATTATGTTTTGGTGTCGGGAGAAATTTTGTGTACAATTCCACCGGAGTTTTGAGTAGAAGGGATGTTTTTAAATGGATAATAACTAAATAAGAACGCGATCTGAACGAAAATAAGGTTTTAAGAAATAATAAATAATTATGTGAAATAATAAATCCTGTAGAGGAAATGCATGGAATAAAATGTCAGTATTTAATGAATGTTATAAAAGCAAGCGTGATAATAATAATTATAACAAAGATATTTACATAAAGGTAAATTTGAATTATATGAAAGAAATAGCTTTTGAGCTTTTGTAAGGAATGAAAACATGATGTGAATAACAAGGTAAAGAAATCTAAATAAAGATTAAATTGAATGATATAAAAATATAGAGCGTTGAAGCCTTAACAAATGTATAAGACATGATGTAAATGCATGTTCTTAAAAAGGGAGCGATTTATTGTCAACGGAAAAGATTAATATAAGAATTAAGATATGTATCAATTGTTACTATGAAATTTATCAGTTCTTTGGAAGACATTCGGCCGTAAGTGAATGTGTAGCGTAATGGAACGCAATTAAATAAAAAGTCACGCTAGGAACGCGTAAAAGTTAAAGTACTTGGTAAGTTACTTATGGAGGGTAGTTGATTGCAGTGAATTGAGATATGTTGTAAGTCCTCTAAATTGTGACGTAGATCACGAGGCCATGTGTGTATTATTTAAAAGGGAGCTAATGTATGGTATTATTGAGCGTAGGTCCTGTAAGCTACGGCTTGACCCTAAATCGCGTTTTGTATAAGTCCTCTGATGTGGAAATGTTCCCGAGGCATGTTAAGAGATTCGAACCTAGAATCCTCTTGTTGTTAAAGCCCCTAATTATTCGTCGTAGAATGTGTATTAATCTTCCCAATCAATGAGGACCCTCTCATAATTAATAAATGCCAAGGTTACGAAAGTGGTTTATGAGCCAAAGAATATTGTTGAATGAAAATAAGCGAGTAAAAGCCAGGTCTCTCCACAGAACTGAGAATAATGTGAAGGTTTGTTTTAAAGCATTGAAGAGAGCTGCCACCGTAGGTTAGGCAGGGAGTCGCTTTCCTTGTCATAAATCACGCCCGAGTATAATGGCCTGACCTTCATAGAGCGAGGGTGGGTAAAGACCGTCTTGTAAGATGTGTTAAATACATCGTGAGTGTTTAAAGTTGTTAATGACCCGGGCGTTGAACCGAGGTCCTTGTAGATTGATATTATCGCTTGCCAATTCAGATCGTAGTTTTCTTATGTGATAATGGTCTTTATAAGACAAATGAATTAAATAAAATCCCTATTGTAATATAGGATGGAAAATAGGAATCCACGAGTTTTGTGAAGATAACTAGGTTTCGGGAGTGATCATAGTTTTTGACTTTGTCAAGTAATCTTTATAACTCTGGAGTACACAAATAGTTTTCCCGATCACCGTAGTGAATTTGCAAAACTTGAGAGAGATAGTAAATACGGAGAACATGTGATATGCCCAAATATTGAAGTGAATAATTAACATGTAATTTTAAATGTAATTATATATTTGTTTTGATGATAAGAAAAGATAAGAATAATTCTTGAGGTGTACAAAAATATGACACCATTATTATGGGAAAGTATCGAGCCAAAGAAGCTCGTAGTTATTTGGAACTTTAAGATAAGTACTTTATGGAAGTGAAAATAATCGTGAATTGATGGTTGTAAATGAAACCCACCTATTTAATATAACATTTGTGTTAGCTCATGGACTCCGAGTTCATTTGGAACCGGAGTAGTTTTAATTTGTCTAGTGGCTTCAACGTGGGGCTTCTAGCAAACCTCACCTTTCATGGCGCCCAGTACGCAGGGCTGAGTTTTCCTAGGGAAAACCCGAGTTTTCTCGAAAAATCAAAATTTTCATTAAAAAAAATGGTTTTTCGAAATTTTGAATTTTAAATACTTCCATAAAGGTCTTTGAGTTTGAAGCAGAGTATCAAAAGGGTACGGTGTAGTAAACACCCGTACCAAAGTAAATTTTTAAAGAAATTGGGACACAATGGTTCAGATTACTATCTCTCAAGCATGTTCTAGCGAAGTGGCATGGGTACCCCACTCTATTCTAATAAGATGGCATTGAGTGAAGAGATGCAACGGCTTTTGGAGGCTATAAAAGCCGATAGCAAAGAAAAGTTGGAGGCCATAAACAATAAATTGGGAACAATAGACAATACATTGGGCCTCCAAAAGGATGAAAATAACAAAGTGTTCGAATCCATAAATGAGAGTTTGAATAAGTTGGACAGCCAACAGGAGGAAAATAACCAAAAGTTAGGATCCATGAATCAACGTTTAGAGTCACTAAAAACTGATAGTGCTAATATGGGAACTAAATTAGTAGATATCGAAGCTAAAAGTGATAACATGGGAACTAAATTAGTAGATATCGAAGCTAATTGTATAAAAATGGATAAGGAACTGAAGGTCGAAATTAAGGAAATGAAAGAGGGGTCCAAGGTTTTAGAAGAAACAATGAATACCAAATTTCAAGATTTTGACACTAAGTTTGGGGACAAATTAAATGATTTAAAAGGGAAAATCGCAAGTGAAATTCAAAGGGAAAATAAAGTATTTCAGTCAGAATTGCAAGGCCAAATAAATACTATGAACAAAAATATGGGAGAATCACAAAATGAATGCCGAGAAAATTTTAAAATTTTAGAGGATAATTTTGGTACTATAGAAACTAAATTAAATAGCATGGAAAAAGCATGTAAAGAAAATGTAGAGGAATGTGAAAAGAAACTTGTAACCCAGATCCAAGGTGTGCAGAAAAAATTAGAAGCTCAGATAAAATCTAACAGCGATATCTGTAAAACATCCCGGGATGAAATAAAACAAAGTGTGAATGAGCTAGGAACCCGATTTGGAAAGGTTGAGGAGAAAGTAGGGACCCTCGAGAATAAAATCGGTGTAGTTCAGACCGAAGTAACTGAGATGAAAAATCAAAATCAAAAGGATGCGCGGGATATGAAAAGTCAATTTGAGCTGTTTACCGGGCAGGTAGATGATAACTTAAAGAAGTATGAGGGTGAAATAAATCGAAGATTAGGTATATACGAGGGGCATCTCCAGAGTGAAAGAAAACAACGAGAGGACGAAAATAAGGAAAGTACCCATAAGATAGATGAAATAAGTCAGGGTATTAATGATGTTCAGGGAACCATCGGAACATTAAAGGTCGAAGTAGGAAAAACTCATAGGGAAGTAGGCCAGATCCAAAATGACTTGATGATATTATATAAGAGTCAAGGGAAAACTGAGGAAAAACTGGAAGGAATTAAAGTAAATATGGTCAAAGGACAAAGAGAGATGGAGAAAAAGATAAAGGAAATACGAGAAGACCTAGATACTAGAGGTGACGTTAAACCTGAAATTATAACAGAACAGGTCATGGTCATCAAGAAAGAGGTAGAAGAACACTTAAATGAAATCAGGAATAGCTTCAGGAACGACAAAAACCAACTCAAACAAGAACTGGAAACCAGTAAGAAAAATCAGGAAAGAATTCAAAATGAATTAGGATCCCGGTTGGAGAGGACTGAACATAAGAACAGTCAAATGGAAATCCAACTCATGGCTAATGAAGAAAGTGCCCGAAGGGAAAGGAAGTTAGAATTTGAGAATCAGGAGGAGTTTCCAAAGACAGGATGGGTAGATTCCCGTGAACAAGGCACAGATACCGATAGGGACTTAGGAGGGGAGAGCCCTTACAAGAACCCAGGATATCCGATGGCGATGTCAACCCCATACATGAACCAGACAAATGGTCAGATAATAAACATTATCAAATCGAATGAGGACAGACCGGTAAAATTTACGGGTAATAACTTGTCAATTACTCCAAAATACTGGCTAAAGGAAGTCGCAGAGTACTTAAACGAAATGAAGGTTCCTCAGGATCGGAGACTGAGAGCTATTGAGAAGTTGTTGGCAGGTGATTGTCTCACCTGGTTCAGAAGCTTCAGGTACACCTTTGATACGGTGGAAGGCTTTAGAGAAGCCTTTTTAAAACGATATTGGGCAGCAGACGTCCAGGAGAATTTGAGGCTAGATCTGTACTCTAGGAAGTACAGCACAAATGCACCAACTAAGTACTCGGAATTTTTTACCGCTCAGCTGTGTAAATTCCGCGAACTTGACATTGCTCCAGCTGAGAACGACCTGTGTGCCGCCATTGCAAGACAACTTCCATATGAGATTCAGAGGCTGTTAATCTCATCCAAAGCCAGAAGTGCTGTGGAAGTGGAGAGCGTATTACGTCAATTAGACATGACGACGTCACACGTAACTCCTAGGCACCAAAGACAGACTGAACAGGTACACATGGCCAGCAGTCAGGAAACCAGCGAAAAACCATCGACCAGGAATCAGTCCACCAGCACTGATACTCAAGGACTAGGTCGAGAGTATGGGCACCAAGAGCCTAGAGGAATACAGCCATACCACAGAGGAGGATATCGAGGAAGAAATCCTAGGAATACGGGTTATAGGCAACAAGAGAGCCGACCCTATAACAATAACCATCAGAGGCAAGAAAACAGAAAGAAATGGGAGAATTATCCCAGAAGGAACGTAAGGCCAGAGGATAGGGATGATGAATATCGGGCCGAAATAGAGGAAAGATATCAGGAAAGTCTTCGTTACATGAACGAACGACCAGACGAACCTGAAAGGCAAAAAGTCCGTTGGAGTGAGGCAATCAAGAACCGGAAATCACCCGACCGACTAGATGGAGCTCAAAGTTTGGAACTACAAGCTCAGTTAAAGAATGAGGGAAAAGGGAGCCCTCAGGATTTAAAAAAAACTCCAAATTTAAATCGTCAAAAGTGGAAACATACCAGGAGCTGGGAGGAGGTAGAAATTGTGAATTGGATAGCAAGACCAGATGAGCTAATTAATGAGGATGTGGAAGGAATCCCACCTATCAAAAGAGAATTACCCATAATTATGCTAAGAATAGAAGGATTACTGGTCAGGGCATTGATTGATACCGGATCAACAATAAGTTTAATTACGCAAACCCTTCTGAATGAATTGGAAACAAGAGGCCGCGTATTAAAAATCCCCACATCAAGTGTAAAGATTAAGGGAATTATCCCTGAAAAATCTTTAACATGCAAATTTCAGGTATACATTGATCTGATCATGGGTAACGCTGAAATTTCGCAATGCTGTTTGCTGGTAAATCAATTACCGTATAATGTCATATTAGGTATTGATTTTATCCGTGAGAACAAGGTCATCATAGACCTAGCGCAAAACTGCATTAGAATCCAAAGAGAGGATGTGGATGAACAAAACATTAACCTACAGGAACAGGATGTGAAAATAGGAGAACAGGTATGGCATGTGGAAGAAGTAACGAAAGAAGGTTGTAAGGACATAGAAAGGATATTTGAGGTCCTCAACATAGAACTCGAAGATGATTTGGAAACCGAGTTCGAGACCAACCTGTCAGGAAAAGTAGAGGAAGCCAAAGTTAACCTCGAAAACAAGGAACAATTAAAGGAATTATTATTGAATTTTAGGGACGTATTTGATTCCAAGCCAGGGAAGATTGAAAATTTTAAATACGCGTTCCAAGTCAATGATTGGGCACCGTTCAGACAAAAACCATACCCGGTTGCGGAAAAACATTACCCACAAACTAAGAAAACACTGCAGGAGATGATGAATGCAGGTGTTATAGAAAAGATGGCGACACCATATGTTAGTCCATTAGTGATTGTGAGCAAACCGGATGGCTCAGTAAGGGTGTGTCTAGATGCCAGAAATTTAAATGCAAAAATCATACCAGAAAATGATTCGGCACCACCCATAAAAGAAATACTGAGGAAGTTCAAAGGCAAGAAGATTTTCACAAATATTGACATGACTTCTTCGTATCATCATCTCGAACTGGAAGAGAAAACCAGCTTGTTGACTGGATTTCAGTTCGACCAACAAACCTATTGTTTTAGGAGATGTCCGTTTGGATTGAAGACCGCGGGATCTGCCTTAATAAGAGCGCTTGATCGAAACCTGTCAGAGGAAGTGAAAGAGTGCACTATCCGTTATGTGGATGATATTTTGCTTACATCGGAGAATATTGAGGAACATTTAGAAAAATTGAAGAAATTTTTGGAAGACTTAAGAAGGGCAAATTTTAAAATCAATTTAAAGAAGTCAAATTTTTGTCAAAGACAAGTAAGATTTTTAGGGCATGTGATTGATAAGGATGGTGTTAAACCAAATCCATGCAAATTGGAATCGATAAGGGATTTTCCAAGGCCTTTGAAAGTGAAGAACGTTCGCCAGTTTTTGGGATTGATTGGTTTCTTCTCAGGACATTGTCCATCATACACAAAAACTGTTGCACCACTACAGGACCTTCTGAAGAAGGGGGGCAAGTGGAAATGGACGGTGGAAACAGAAAAAGCATTCGTGGAGGCCAAGGAAATGCTCTTAAACTATGTGAAGCTAGGATATCCTGATTTTAATCAGAAATTTATAATTCAAACAGATGCATCCCAGATTGGAATAGGGGCAATGCTATATCAGGAAAACCCGGATAACCCTGATAAGAAAAATTATCTAGCTTTCACAAGTCGGAGACTGAAACCACACGAGAACAAGAAGTTCCGTGAAGAACTATACAGCCTACTTTTCATGCCAATGATTATTCTACAGAATATGAACCTATCTAGAATAATGACGAAATTAAGTTGCTAATATCGAAATTTCCAATTAGTTCGAAATAATGTATACCTGGCATAATGTATCCTAATAGAGCACTACAGTTGGCAGCCCTGATGACTGAATATATTCTTAGTTCCGTCTCTTAAGGTACAAAATACAAAATTTGGTTGAAGTCCAATGAATAGCATGGACGTTACATGCAGTTAAACATTGGATCTAACAGCGCGCGTAAAATCATGTTGGCAACAATGTCATGCATGTATTGGTCAGAAATAATCTGAAATAATATGATCTATTGTTGTTCCAATTTTGAATGAAATCCATTAGTTAGTATAGAAGTTACATGCATTTTAAAATTGTACCTATCAGCAGGCTTAGAATCATGTTGGCAGCAGTGACGTATATTCGTTGCTCCAAATTCGTCTTGAATGCTAGGTACTATACGTGTGCAAAGTTTAGAGCTATTGGCTTGCATACTTTCTGATATATTGATATTAGGGTAACAGAAATAGGGCAGCACATATTAACAGTTGGCAGCACTGGTTGCTCCTTAGAATACGCATAGTCATATCTGTTATGGTAAACATAGCACATACGAAATTTGGTTGAAATCCAAATGATAGTATGGTAGATACATGTATTTAAAGTTGGACCTGTCAGCAGGCTTAGAATCATGTTGCTAGCACTGACGTATATAAGTTACTCCAAATTAATATAGAATGTCAGGGACTATACGTGTGCATAGTTTAAAGCTGTCGGCTTGCATACTTTCTGATATATTGGTATTTGGATAAAATAAATTAGGAGCATTTATTAACAGTTGGCAGCCCTGGTAGGTCTGAAGAATACGCGCAGTCATATCTGGTTATGTACACATACAACATACGAAATTTGGTTGAATTCCGATTGATAGTATAGAAGTTATATGCATTTAAAAATTGGACCTATCAGGAGGCTTATAATCATTTTGGCAACACTGCCATGTTTAGCCTCCTGGAAATTAAACTGAATTATTATGATCTGTACGTGTGCCAATTTTGAAATAGCTCCCATTTATACTTTCCAAGATATCCAACATGGAGCTCAAATTTCAATTGCGATTTTTTAGCAGTTGGTAGCACTGACATCATTTTCAAATATGGCCGTGAGATATTCAGGTATAGATCTTTACTCCTACCAAATTTTGTTTCGATTGCTGCAGCCGTTTAGGAGTTGATAGGGGGGGGACACACACACAGCCAGACAGACAGAAGGACAGACAGACAGACAGACAGACAGACAGACAGACAGACACACATTTGCCCGATCTCATAAGTCTACTTTTTCCTCATTTTTGTAAAATGTGAAAAGTAGGCTAAAAATTATACGATCAGTGAAATCGAGCTGTTAGCGATATTGCACGCGTTGCAATATTGGCGAAAGATCGTATATGGGTTTCAGGTCATTCTAAGAACGGATCACAAAGCCTTAACCTTTTTGATGAAGACTGATTTATCCAGTCAAAGGTTGATGCGTTGGGCTTTATACATTCAACAGTTTGATGTAAAGATAGAATACTGCCCAGGAAAAGAAAATATAGTTCCAGACTACTTAAGTAGACAGCCAGAGTCCACACAAGAGGAAGTAATGGCTATTGATTTGGAAGACAGGGATCAGCGTACTCTAAATGAGTTAAGGAGCATTAGTCAACGGCAACGTGAGGATCCATGGATGAACATGCTCATATCCTTCCTTGAGGGAAGTTTGATAAGGGGAACACCAGCGTACACAGAAGCTAATAAGATAGCTCAAGATTACACATTTTATAATGGATTATTATATAAGTTTGTGGACTCTGACCATACACGATTAAGGATTGTTGTACCTGCAATTTTGCAGAGGAAAATAGTATGGCTAGCCCATAGATCGTTCGGACATATGGGAGTCGACAAAACAGTCTCGATGCTGAAAGAAGCATTTGTATGGCCGAGACTGAGAGAAACTGTAAGGGACACGCTAAAGACATGTGATTTATGTCAAAGGATCAAACCAAATGCATTTCTGATGAGACAAAAGCCTATACCATTGTTGCCCGAAAGGCCAGGTCAAATCATATCT
Source organism: Meconema thalassinum (assembly GCA_946902985.2). Taxonomy (NCBI): domain Eukaryota; kingdom Metazoa; phylum Arthropoda; class Insecta; order Orthoptera; family Tettigoniidae; genus Meconema; species Meconema thalassinum. The sequence goes on along the minus strand of OX336388.2, from coordinate 1,451,627,240 downwards.
ATTGATAACTTCGGACCTTTGCCAAAGGCAATAAGAGGAAATCGACACATAATGGTGGCTATGGATGTCTTCACTAAAATGGTTGTCCTTGCTCCCATACAGAAGACTAGTACCAAACAGGTGTTAAAACGACTCAAAGAAAAAGTGATACCGATTCTGGGAAAACCTGAGAATTTGTTGTCGGATCACGGTAGTTGTTTCACCAGTGTAGAGTTCAGACAAGAATTAGAAAGACTTGGAATACGTCAGATTTTGTCAAGTATTCGCCATCCTGAGGCAAATCCTGTAGAAAGAGTGATGAGGGAGACGGCCAAGTATTGTAGAATATACTGTGCCGAAGAAAATTGGAAGTGGATAGATATCTTGGATATTATCGAATTTTGTATAAACAATACAATCCATGAATCTACGGGAGAGATACCAATAACGTTACATCGGAATGAGCAACCAGAGAGACCTTGGAGTCTGGTAATTCCTAGGCCAGCAGACGCTCAGCCTGGAAGAGATGTACGTATAAGAAGAGCCTTTGAGCATCTAAAAGCTCAAGCCGACAGGAGACAAAGAAGAAATAGGCACAAGAGGTATCATCGGCCATTATTAGCAGGGGAAATGGTGTTAGGAAAAAGACCCGCCATTTCGGATCCAGGGAACCGCGTGTACAAAAAGTTCCAGAAAATGTACCACGGACCGTATCAAATAATAAGGGATTTGAGAAATAATGCCTATAGAATTCGGCATTGCGAAACGAATCATGAAGTGACCATGAATTCAGCAAATTTAAAAGTGTATTACCCTCCCGAAGACTTCGATGAAGCCAATGAACAAGCCCTGGTTATGGAAACATTTAGAGATGAAGAATCCAATTTTGATAGAAACAAGAATGAGATAGAAAAAGGAAACAGAGCTCAAACATTCGAGTGCGAATGCGAATTGGAGAAATTATATTGGGAAATAAAAGAAATAATTGATTTTATTGAAGAAGAAAATTTCAATTTAAGGAAGGAGAATGATGAAATAAGGGAACGGGTAGGGATAGACCACACCCGTAAAGAAGAATGAGGTTCTGGAAACCTGATATCCAGACAAATAAAAAGGAGAAAGGAAGGGTAGGGACAGAGCGTACCCAACCGACACAATTACCGGATATGACTTAAAAAGATGAAAGAAATCAAATTATCGTGGGATTTTTTAGGAATAAAGAAACAAAGAGGACGGAGAACGTTATAATGGCTTCGACTATTAAAGGAAAAATAAGATTTTTATAAATAATTGAAATAAATTTCCTCAAAACTTTTCGAAAATTTATTTACCTAAGGAGGGGAGAGATGAACCCATGTACTATGGCCTCAAAAGGGAGTCGAATCCATGTACTTTGAGAAAGGAATGAAAGAATCATACAGTCTCTAAGGGAACGGAGAGAGATTTCCAGCCAGGATTATAGCCTAACATTGTGCAAGCGCTAGGGCCAGGTGTTCCTTAGATGAGCTCATGCCTCTTGACATTTATAAGGAGCCAGTCATGGATATTATTAGAACGAGTGGAAAGTTTTGACTGTAAGACGAAGAAGCTGGACTCGGAAATTGCTCTTACGTTGCAGGAATATGGCAACCTCGCTGCTGAGTCAGAACAGGAATAATTAAATTTAACCCGTTTACGAGTATAAAAATAAGTAAACAGATACAGTACGGTGAATCAATTTGGATTAGAGATTTTTGTGTAAAGAAAAACCTTGTAAAAATTGCACAGGAGAAAACTTCAAACGCAAGTAGACGTCATTGGGGGTTCACCGAGACCTAAGGAGTGGGAGAATAAAAAAAGAACAGCACCACCCACACAGTTGAGGACGAGAAATTAATTAATATCTCGGAAATGCACGATCGATTTCCATGCACAGGAAGATTATTTTACGTTTGGAAGACGAGCTGTATGGAGATACGATTTTTATAATTGTGCGACAATTAGTTCAAAAGTTGGTTACGAAAAGGACTAGGATTTTATCTTTTTGTGACTGAAAGGTATAAAACTCCTGGCCTCACCAAGCCAATCATGCAGTCTACGAGAGCCCGTGAGGGGAACGTCACGCTGTATCAGTACATGCAGTATTAGTCCGTCCAGGGGGGCGTTACGCTGGAGCATCATAATCATCAGTCTACGAGCAATCCGTGAGCGGAAGTGCTGCACCACATCGTATACGCAGTATTCAAGAGCCCGTGAGGGGGACGTTTAGCTGTATCAGACATTGATCCAGAGCCTTTGGGAGGCTATGCTACAAGTTCACCGAGTGTAGACCAGTTACGATATAAGTACGCTACGCTGAGGGTTAGCAGTTCGAGACTTTGAAGAGTCCTAAATTATAAAGAACATTAAATATACGGACTTTAAAGCAATATCGCCAAAGTAAGACACAGCGATCAGTAGGGAACTTCGAGTTCCAGAAGAACACTAGTTCAATACAGTTACGAAGTTATAAGAACTCCAAAAAATAAACGGCGTTACGTCTAGTAAAGACATTGTTAAAGACATTAAGTCCTCTAAAGGACAAGAATAAACAGTTATTACGATCGCGAAAGATAGAAGTTCAAGCGAAAGGAACTTAGGAACTTAGCTTCGAAACCAGAGGGAAACGTACTCTAGTGAGAAAACGTCAAAAATATACGATAGACAGTATACGGTCCTCGAAGGGAGGCCAAGATATAGAAACTAAACGGTACGATAGACAGTATACGGTCCTCGAAGGGAGGCCAAGATATAGAAACTATAGGGGGCGATAGACCCCCATATATAAATAGAGGTGACGGCAAAGTAAAGACATTTTTCGCCTAGTTAAAGCAGATAAAGTAAAGCCGAGTAATAGACAATAGAAGCGGTTTTGAGAGACTGAAACCAGTAGTTTCCTTTGTAGGAGAGAGCAACTTTGAACGAGTAAAATCACACGTCCAATGCAGGTCGATAGGATTCACATCAGGGATCATCAACAGCCGACAGAAATCGTAAAAATCGTTGAGATACGCCCGTGTGATAGGAGTGAAGTGTAAATATTGTAAGAAAAGAAATAAGAGTGTCATTTTAAGTGTTTTAGGTAAAGTGAAAGCGTTTTATGCACAGTGATATGTGTTATAATATGTACCAGAGTAATATTTTTTAGTGTTTTAATGTGTGTTCAAAACGGATACACCAGTGTATTAAAAAAATGTTGTCAGTGTTAAATATAGTGAATATGTGTCAAGAAATTTCTGTACATAAGATGAGATTGTACAATATGGAGTAGGTCAAGAAGGTGGGACAAAATGTCACATCAAACGAGAATAAAGGTCAGAAAGCGACCTTAAACATGTAAGTAAAGATTTTCATTATGTTTTGGTGTCGGGAGAAATTTTGTGTACAATTCCACCGGAGTTTTGAGTAGAAGGGATGTTTTTAAATGGATAATAACTAAATAAGAACGCGATCTGAACGAAAATAAGGTTTTAAGAAATAATAAATAATTATGTGAAATAATAAATCCTGTAGAGGAAATGCATGGAATAAAATGTCAGTATTTAATGAATGTTATAAAAGCAAGCGTGATAATAATAATTATAACAAAGATATTTACATAAAGGTAAATTTGAATTATATGAAAGAAATAGCTTTTGAGCTTTTGTAAGGAATGAAAACATGATGTGAATAACAAGGTAAAGAAATCTAAATAAAGATTAAATTGAATGATATAAAAATATAGAGCGTTGAAGCCTTAACAAATGTATAAGACATGATGTAAATGCATGTTCTTAAAAAGGGAGCGATTTATTGTCAACGGAAAAGATTAATATAAGAATTAAGATATGTATCAATTGTTACTATGAAATTTATCAGTTCTTTGGAAGACATTCGGCCGTAAGTGAATGTGTAGCGTAATGGAACGCAATTAAATAAAAAGTCACGCTAGGAACGCGTAAAAGTTAAAGTACTTGGTAAGTTACTTATGGAGGGTAGTTGATTGCAGTGAATTGAGATATGTTGTAAGTCCTCTAAATTGTGACGTAGATCACGAGGCCATGTGTGTATTATTTAAAAGGGAGCTAATGTATGGTATTATTGAGCGTAGGTCCTGTAAGCTACGGCTTGACCCTAAATCGCGTTTTGTATAAGTCCTCTGATGTGGAAATGTTCCCGAGGCATGTTAAGAGATTCGAACCTAGAATCCTCTTGTTGTTAAAGCCCCTAATTATTCGTCGTAGAATGTGTATTAATCTTCCCAATCAATGAGGACCCTCTCATAATTAATAAATGCCAAGGTTACGAAAGTGGTTTATGAGCCAAAGAATATTGTTGAATGAAAATAAGCGAGTAAAAGCCAGGTCTCTCCACAGAACTGAGAATAATGTGAAGGTTTGTTTTAAAGCATTGAAGAGAGCTGCCACCGTAGGTTAGGCAGGGAGTCGCTTTCCTTGTCATAAATCACGCCCGAGTATAATGGCCTGACCTTCATAGAGCGAGGGTGGGTAAAGACCGTCTTGTAAGATGTGTTAAATACATCGTGAGTGTTTAAAGTTGTTAATGACCCGGGCGTTGAACCGAGGTCCTTGTAGATTGATATTATCGCTTGCCAATTCAGATCGTAGTTTCCTTATGTGATAATGGTCTTTATAAGACAAATGAATTAAATAAAATCCCTATTGTAATATTGGATGGAAAATAGGAATCCACGAGTTTTGTGAAGATAACTAGGTTTCGGGAGTGATCATAGTTTTTGACTTTGTCAAGTAATCTTTATAACTCTGGAGTACACAAATAGTTTTCCCGATCACCGTAGTGAATTTGCAAAACTTGAGAGAGATAGTAAATATGGAGAACATGTGATATGCCCAAATATTGAAGTGAATAATTAACATGTAATTTTAAATGTAATTATATATTTGTTTTGATGATAAGAAAAGATAAGAATAATTCTTGAGTGTACAAAAATATGACACCATTATTATGGGAAAGTATCGAGCCAAAGAAGCTCGTAGTTATTTGGAACTTTAAGATAAGTACTTTATGGAAGTGAAAATAATCGTGAATTGTTGGTTTTAAAGAAAACCATGAGTTTTAATCTAATATTTGTTTTATTTTTATGCTATTCCTTGTTCATTTTGGACAAGTAGAATGATATTGGTCAGTAGTTTATGTGTTTATTTGTTTGTAGCGCCATAATTTTTGATTAATTAAATGTGTTAAAATAGGAGTTGATTTTGTTGTTATTTTTGCAAGTGTATCCTCTATTTAATCCAAAATATGTAAGTCACAGAGTGGGAGAACTTACCGCAGCCCCGAAAAATCCCGAATTGAGCAATGCTGGCATACTGTGATTTGCATATTTCTTGCTGCAAGGGCACAATACTGCACATGCAACGTTCTTACTCTGAAAGAGAAAACCTTTGCTCATTACTTTATAGATAATAAGCTTCACATTTCGAAATTGAAGGGGAGTAGTTAAAAACCTCAATTTAGGTTATATTACCTAAATAAGTAATATTAATCCATACATTTGAAAAAGGGAAAGAAAAACGATTCTTTTTCCTTCAATGTTTTGGTGGGGACCCAGATGGAAAGGAAGGAGACATTGCGAACTGAAAATGTTAGGCCAACTAAAATATTGTGATACATTATGAATTACGGTTTAACATTAAAAACTGTACAAATGTACACGTCGTCGTCGTGACGGTATGGAAATAAGATACAGCTCTAGGATGTCCTGGTTCGCGATCTGTCCAACCCTCTCATTACTGGGCGATTCCTGCGGCCGTAACTGCAAATAAACACCACACCATAAACGGACATATGGACATAAGGAATGAACAGATACATATTGGAATAGAAACAAAGAGTTTAAGACTATTTTGCTTCCCAATGATGATTCTACAACGTATTCCTCACTTTTGCCTAGTTCTACTTTGTCTTTACTTTAATCAAATGCATGGGACATCTTTAGTCCTCAGCACCGTGTTTTTTTTGTATACATGTGGTACTTGCCTGCTAACTAGTGTTATTGTGAGGAATGAATTAGCGTTGTAAATGTAATTATTTGGGTCTGGAATTGTAGTATGTGCACAATCCCGGCACTTTCCTGGAGTCAATATGGAAACACGTGCTTTTGATACAGGGATATAAATGGCATAGTCTGTTCATCGTTCCACCTCGACATGGCCCCTCAATACACACAATACCCGGTGAGTTAGCCGAGGTCGTTACGGCATGACTGCTGGCAGTCGCTCACATCCGGGAGGCGAGGACGTTCAAATCCCCCCGCCGGCAACCTTGAAGATGGTCTTCTGTGGTTTCCCATCTTCCTTCCAGGCAAATGCCGGGGATGGTCCGTAAGTATAGGCCACAGCCGCTACCTTCCAATTCCTAGCCCTTACATTCCAACTCCCCCCCCCCCCCACGGCACTTGTAGCTCACCCATTGGGTGTCCGTCTCGAAGCAGCTACAAAACTGGCGAGCCGAACATGTCCTCGGACACTCCCGGCACTAAAAGCCATACGCCAAAAAAAATACACACAATAACAATGAAAAAACACTCGCGCAGTAGAACCCGAGCTCGCCCGAAAGGAACAGGAGGGAGACGACGCGACGCGCTTCGATCGAGTGGGGACCAAGCTTTGCACGGTCCTTCAGAGCACGAGAGAACTGATGCAGCGGGAGATGTGGTGTGAGCTACTTTCAGAGACAATCAAGTTTTAGGTTCCAGCCCCACAGCCTTTTAAGGGGTTAGCTACAGGTTACCATGGTAAAATTTTAACAATTACCCTATTTTATTTCCTTCAAAACCACAACAGTTACAGCAATTAATTGTTGTGCATTTAAGAGCGTTAAAAATCCCACAGTATGCCTTCCTTCGGAGGGGAAGTAAAGCCGGTTGTCCCATGTCATAGATTTATGGCATGTTAAAGAACCTTCCACTAATTACACATGTGTGAAGCTAAATTATATAGGTTAAGAATGTAAACAACGCTCTTAGGTTCCTACGTTCGTTGCCAGGAGCCAACTGCAGTGGCGTCTAGTAGCTAAGTTCTGAACTAGTAGTCGTTGACAGTGCGCTTGGCGGCAGAAGTAGGAATTATTTGAAAAATTCAAAGTCTGCAGTCCTTACTTGAAGTTAAAAAAACAGATAACACACACTAATACAGTCATCACAATTAACACCGGTTATCAGACAGATTCTACACACACCCAAAGTACACGGGGCTACATGACCGCGTTGTCGCAGCCCCTAAACTGAGGAACCAACCAAATATTTTGCACATGAAACACTGGCATTATTCTATCTGAAAAACAACATTACATTCATGTCAAACAATAATTTGGATATTTTTTCAAAATTCAAAATGGTGGTTGTTCATCATACGAGGCTGCAGCGTTTTAGTGATAACTCCTGTAATGTTCAATATTTGTAGGTTCTGTTAATTTTATATTGTTGAAAAGATATTCTTCTAGATATGCAAGTACTTTCAGCAACATATCTTAACAACAAATATTTTTACTTTTGTATTGAAAAGAAAACGTCAACATTTTACAATATTTTTGCTACATTTTTGGTTTTTTAAGAACCTATTTGAGAGAGAGTCATGAATTTACATCATTTTGTAGATATAATAAGCAGAAATACACACAAAATGTGTCATTAGTGTATATCAATTGGTTATAGAGTTATAATTAAAACGGGTGTCCAAAAATCAATTCTGAGAAAATGAGCGATAAACATCTCTACTTAGTATAAAACCAAGTCCCCGATTCTTGGATGTTACGAGTAAACTCGATAACCACTGGATGGATTTTGATGCGGTTTTCACCATTTTGTAAAGGATATCTCAAGGATGATTTCTGTAGAAAATCATTTATTTATGATCAACGGAAGCCGAGCAGTAACGATTTCAGTGGAAAAGTCTGTAAAAAAAACCTGGCGTCCGAGCGCTTCGTAAGCCTACGCTGGGCATCCGTTAAAAATATCTAAATGCTATGAGTGTATGAATTGTTCATCATGAAACGTTCTACAACTCCGCGAGAGCATATGTCTATCTTCAATACATTGCCCACTATAAGTGTTTTTACGTTTTCATACCTTCCAACCATAACCATTCAACTACTGAGGCGACAGTTTACGAGCTAGCTAAGGGCGAGTCTATCATCCCTGTTACAGCCTAGCTAGCGGGCGAACCTATTGCCCCAGATACAGCCAGCAGCAAACCATTCAGTCGTTTTGAGTTAAGACTTCTGAGAAGGGTGGTTGTGTTTGGAGTTTCCCTGGAAGTGCAACTTGGTTTTTCTTCATTTCTCCTGTAAAACACAGTGAAGTTAAGATTTTGAGTTTCATTCACCTCGCCATTCCCTGGAAGTGCAAATCTCATTTCGCCTGTGAACTTTTCGTTCCGCAAAATTCACAGTCAATTTAATATTGGACGGAGGGGGGATTATATTATATTAAATTATACTGATTGGCGTATAGGCCTAATCTCTACTTGTATAAAACAAAGTCCCCGATTCTTGGATATCACGGGAAATTTCGAGAACCACTGAATGTATTTTGATCCGGTTTTCACCATTCTGTAAAGGATATCTCGTGGAAGGTTTCTGTAGAAAATTATTTATTTATGACCAAAGGAAGTCAAGCACTAACGATTTCAGTGAAAAGTTCAAAAAAAACTGGTGTCCGTGCGCTTTTTAAGCTTTCGCTGGGCAAACCATACTCTAACTACCTTGGGGCAAACCGTTAAAAATATCTATATACTATGAGTGTAAGAATTGTTCAGCACGAAAAGTTCTAAAAAAAGCCCGGGAGAGCATATCTCTATCTTCAATACATCGCCTACTATAAGTGTTTTTAAGTTTACATTTCTTCCAACAATCTCCATTCAGTTACTGAGGCGACAGTTTACGAGCTAGCTAGAGCTAGCCGACGAGCTTATTGCCCCTGATACAGTCATCAGCGCAAACTGTCGAGTCGTGTTGAGTTAAAAATTTTAGAGAAGAGCGGTTGTGTTTGGAGTTTCCCTGGAAGTGCAACTCGGCTTTTCTTCATTCCGCCTGCGAACTTTTCGTTCCACAAAATTCACAGTGAAGTTATGATTGGACGGAATGAGGATTTGTGTTTCATGCACCTCGCCATTCTTGAATTACGTCTGACAAGAATTTGTTGCACATGAATATCCATGATAATATAATTAATAGTCCATTCATTGATTTTAACCCATCATGCCGAGACGTAAAACGGATATTGGTCGTTGTTCATTGACATTGAAAAAAAAAAGCGCTTATCACGTTATGCATTCATAACTGTTCCCGGGCGAAGCCGGGTCGGGTTGCTGGTTAGTGCATAAATCTTACATACCATTAAGGGCTTTGCCTTTTAAATCATAACTCATCAAAATGTTCCTAAAGGATAGGAGCATAAAGTTAAAAACAAGATGTTCAGTAAAGAACATATAGCCTACGTTCTCCTAAATGCATGGGTATTGTTATAACTCTTTGTCCTTTTCAAGGAGTATGATTGAATGTTGGTTGTAGTAGCTTGTTGAAATGCAACGTGCTATAGGGATATTAAACATGAATATGAGGTGCCCTTTGCTAGTGCTACCTCTGTACCAAATTTCGTTCCATTCGGTTTCACCGTGTTCGAATTGATAAGGGGAATCGATTTTCACACAAAGATGGCCGCCATCCGCAAAAAATTTTAGGCTGATGACCTATTAGTTTGGTCAAAGCATGCTCCCTCCATAAAGGTATGTTGTTGCTAAATTTGCTAGAGATCGGATGATTAGGCTAATCGTAATTTGATTTAAGCTTTGAACATTTGTGTGGCCGCCATTACGTTTCCGTCAAGATGGCGGCGATATAAAACATGACACTGAGGTGCCCTTTGCTAGTGCTACCTCTGCACCAAATTTCGTTCATTCGGTTCCACCGTGTTCGAATTAATAGGGGGAATCAATTTTGACATGAAGATGGCCGCCATCCGCAAACTATTAGGCTAATGGCCCATTAGATTGGTCACAGGATGCTCCCTCCATTAAGGTATGTTGTTGCAAAGTTTGGTAGAGATCGGATGGTTATGTTAGTCGTAATTTGATTTAAGCTTTAAACATTTGCGTGGCCGCCATTACGTTTCTGTCAATATGGCGGCGATATAAATCATGACACTGAGATGCCCTTTACAAGTGCTACCTCTGTACCAAATTTCGTTCCATTCGGTTTCACCGTGTTTGAATTATTAGGGGGAATCGATTTTGACACAAAGATGGCCGCCATCCGCAAACTATTAGGCGAATGACCTATTAGATTGGTCCAAGGATGCTCCCTCCATAAAGGTAAGTAGTTGCAAAACTTGGCAGAGATCGGATGATTAGGTTAATCGTAATTTGATTTAAGCTTTGAACATTCGTGTGGCCGGCATTACGTTTCAGTCAAGATGCCGGCGATATAAAACATGACACTGAGGTGCCCTTTGCTAGTGCTACCTCTGTACCAAATTTCGTTCCATTCGGTTCCACCGTGCTCGAATTAATAGGGGGAACCAATTTTGACATAAAGATGGCCACCACCCGCATACTATTAGGCTAATAACCTATTAGATTGGTCAAAGGATGCTCCCTCCATAAAGGAATGTTGTTGCAAAGTTTGGTAGAGATCGGATGGTTATGTTAATCGTAATTTAACTTAAGCTTAGAACATTTGTGTGGCCGCTATTACGTTTCTGTCAAGATAGCGGGGATATAAAACATGATACTGAGGTGCCCTTTGCTAGTGCTACCTCTGTACCAAATTTCGTTCATTCGGTTCCACCGTGTTTGAATAAATAGGGGAAATCAATTTTGACATAAAGATGGCCGCCATCCGCAAACTATTAGGCTAATAACCTATTAGATTGGTCAAAGGATGCTCCCTCCATAAAGAAATGCTGTTGCAAAGTTTGGTAGAGATCGGATGGTTATGTTAGTCGTAATTTAACTTAAGCTTTGAACATTTGTGTGGACGCCATTACGTTTCTGTCAATACGGCGGCGATATAAAACATGACACTGAGATGCCCTTTGCTAGTGCTACCTCTGTACCAAATTTCGTTCCATTCGGTTTCACCGTGTTTGAATTAATAGGGGGAATTGATTTTCACACAAAGATGGCCGCCATCCGCAAACTATTAGGCTAATGACCTAGTCATTTGGTCAAATGATGCCTCCTCTATAAAGGTATGTTGTTGCAATATTTGGTAGAGATCGGATGATTAGGTTAATCGTAATTTGAATTAAGCTTTGAACATTTGTGTGGCCGCCATTACGTTTCCGTCAAGATGGTGGCGATATAAAACATGACACTGAGGTGCCCTTTGTTAGTACTACCTCTGTACCAAATTTCGTTCCATTCGGTTGCACCGTGTTCGAATTAATAGGGGGAATCGATTTTCACACAAAGATGGCCGCCATCCGCAAACTATTACGCTGATGACCTATTAGTTTGGTCAAAGGATGCTCTTCTCATAGTGATATGTTGTTGCAAAATTAGGTAGAGATCGGATGATTAGGTTAGTCGTAATTTGATTTAAGCTTTATACATTTGTGTGGCCGCCATTACGTTTCCGTCAAGAAGGCGGCGATATAAAACATGACACTGAGGTGCCTATTTTTAGTACTACCTCTGTACCAAATTTCGTTCCATTCGGTTGCACCGTGTTCGAATTAATAGGGGGAATCGATTTTCACACAAAGATGGCCGCCATCCACAAACTATTACGCTGATGGCCTATTGGATTGGTCAAAGGATGCTCCCCCCCATAGAGGTATGTTGTTGCAAAATTTGGTAGAGATCGGATGATTAGGTTAGTCGTAATTTGATTTAAGCTTTGAACATTTGTGTGGCCGCCATTACGTTTCCGTCAAGATGGCGGCGATATAAAACATGACACTGAGGTGTCTTTTGCTAGTGCTACCTTTGTACCAAATTTCGTTTAATTCGCATTCACCGTGTTCGAATTGATAGGGGGGGGGACAGACATTCAGAGTACACACACTCACACACACACACACACACACACACACACACAGACTCACACACACACATACACACACACACAGACTCACACACACACATACACACACACAGACAGACACACTTTTTTCGCCCTGTGTTGATCTCATAAGTCTACTTTCATTTTTTGCAATAATCGTAAGTAGGCTAAAAAATGGAAAAATTGATTTTTTGAAGGTCATAAGCTGTACGTAACCCCTTAACTCGTTACCACAGGGTGGCCAACATATGATATAATAATTAGAGCTGTCGATTGATTAAAAATTTTGATCGGTTAACTGAATGGCTTTAATCGGTTAGTCGGTCGATTAATCAAATGTTAGTCGATTTCACACAGCATCAGTTCGAGAAAGAAACAAAGTAGTTCCGTGAAGAACTATACAGCCTATTTTCATATATCCTACTTATGTTAATTGCCTCTATCAACATACACAATTTCAGTTTGATTGTTGTAATAGATTCGTAGATATTGAGAAGCGACTAAATATTTCGGATGGTCGCCATGTTGGATTTTATATATGTAGGTCCTAGAGTTATGTACTGTTACATGCAGATTATTGTGAACGTGAAGTATTCAAACTTCAATCGCATAATTAGGACACAAGAATTAACAAGGAGATTTTAAAATTTTTCACAGCTGCCATCTTGAGGTTATGGAAACAATTGAAATAAATTAGATGCCAGTGGATTAACATTCGTATAAGGATTTACTGTACCAAGTTTCACTGCACGCGGATGGTTAAATTGCGAGAAACGTCCATCTGAATATTTATAATTCGCGTCACCACCATGTTGGATTTTTGATCACCAGGTTATTTAAAGTCCTATAGGTGAACTTAAGTTCATAGCCCCTATGAACATTAAAAAATGCAGTTTGATTGCTAAAATAGATTAGTATATATTCAGTATCGTCTAAATATTTCGGATGGTCGCCATGTTGGATTGTTAAATCTATAGGCCATAGAGTCATGTACCATTAAAGGAAAATTATTGCGTAGGTTCATTATTCAAACTTTCATTTCGATCGCATGACTACATCACAAGAAATAAAAACTTAATCTTAAAATTCGCACCGTCGCCATCTTGAGGTTATGTAAACAATTGAACTAAATTAGATACCAGTGGATTGCAATATGATTAAATATTTCCTGTGCCAGGTTTCAGTGCGCTTGGAACATTAAATCGCGAGAAAGGTCTATTTAAAATTTTCAAATTCGCTTGGCCGCCATGTTCGTTTTGTATTTAACCGGTTTTTGAAAGTCTTATAGATGGACTTCCAGTAGTGCCCTTTATCTCGGTACAAAATTTTAGGGAGATACCGCTAATAGTTTCAGAGATATAGAATGCCGGTGAAATATTTCGCACATCCGCCATCTTGTGATTATGTAAACAATTGAACGAAGTTAGATGTCGGTGCATTACAATGTATATAAACATATACTGTACCAAGTTTCATTGCGTTTGGTTGGTCAAATCGCGAAAAACGTCTATTTAAAAGTCGCAAATTCGCTTGGCCGCCATGTTGGTTTTGTAGTTACCAGGTTTTCAAAAGTCACATAAGTGAACTTATAGTAGTTCCCTCTATCACCATAGAAAATGTCAGGGTCATGTCGGTAATAGTTTCGGAGATATTGAATGCTGGTGAAATATTTCGCACAGCCGCCATGTTGGATTGGTGAGTCGTAACAAAATTTGAAGGGCACGGTCGAGGTCGCCGGGAATAGTGCTATGAACTTTCCGAGTTTCATTGAAATCGCTCCTGCCGTTTAGATTTTATTAGGGGGGGGGGACACACATACGAATCACACACACACACACACGGACAAAAGGTGATCTCATAAGCCTATTTTTTCAAAATTGAAAATAGGCTAAAAATGAATAATATATTTTAAAATGTTTACAATTCCATTTGCTGGAAGATAATCATTTTAAATTTTAATTGTATTGTTGGCGTGCAAGTAAAAACAATAAATTCTAAAGCATGTATTTAGAAGAAAGTAATTAAGGAGATATCGCTTTTATCTTCCTGAAGCAAAGGCAAGAGCATCAGCTAGATCTGTCAATCTTACAATAGCTGATGCTAGCATGCCAAATGGCAAATAATGATACACTACACAGGTTTTGTGCTACGCAAAACAATTACTTTCCCTACATCACACAACTATTTTAATCGGTTCGATTAATCGACTAAAGCACATTGATCGGTTAATCGTATTTTAAAGAATCGTTTCGATTAATCGATTAAATCGGAAGCTCTAGTATAACGGAACAAGTTAGATCTGAACCTTCCGATGCGCATGTGCGTCCAGTTGCATTACGTCATCCCCCCGTCAGGATTCTTTGTCAACCAGTGAGCACATACTTCATCACGCGCTGGTTAGATGTTGCCAAGTAGTCATTATTCCCAGAACCTTGGCAGGGTACAGATCCTGACAAGGCATGCGAAGCAAGACTGAGCGGCTCTGTTCTTTCACAAGCACGGCAACAAGCTTGCTGTCAGGAGTGTGTGAAGTGGGCGCGATCTCAGTTCATTACCACCAATGCCAATGCTATGTCACTGGGAATGCTCCTATTCGATACTTTATGCTTGCATAATATAACCACGACGAGCAGCGAGCAGCTCCAAACAGTTGTAGCACCAAAGAGGGGAAATCGCATTTGCACCTAGTGATCCCACCACTTCCCCTCCTAGACGGGACTCTGCCATGACAGGCCAGGTCTAACTTGCCACGCTTTTTTTTATTTTTATAATAATGCTATTTGTTTTACGTTCATTTTTAACTACTGCAGCTTTCAGAGACGCTGGGGTGCCGAAATTTTGTCCGAAAGGGCATCTTTAACGTGCCAGTAAATCTACTGACACGGCTCCCTCGCATTTGCGCACCCTCAAATGCCAGCTGACCGCCAGGATTTGATCCTGCAACCTTGAGCACAGCAGGTGAGAACGATACCGCTGAGCCACGCAGCCAGCCGCCAACATATTATGAAAAGCATCATTATTCTCTTGTGTGCTTACCCCTTATTATTACCGTTTCTATGAGGTTGGGATTTAATTATGGGGAGGATGGTTTTTACTGTCAGATACCCTTCCTATCGCCAAACGTATAAGAGAATTTAGAGCTGAATTGAACGCAACTGATTGGAAGCATGTATCATCTACTGACAACCCAGCTGACATACATTGACCGGATGCCACTCAAGATGCACTTAATTCTGGTTGGTACCTTAGTTTAGGGGCTGCGACAACGCGGTCATGTAGCCCCGTGTACTTTGGGTGTGTGTAGAATCTGTCTGATAACCAGTGTTAATAATTGTGATTACTGTATTAGTGTGTGTTATCTGTTTTAAATCAAGTAAGACGATAATTTCAAGTAATTCTTACTTTTGCTACCAAATACTACCGCTAACGGTACCTAGCTTGTGGACATGGCTACTAGATGCCATCGCAGTCAGCACCTGGCGGCGAACGTTGGAACTAATATAGCGTTATCAATTCTAACCAACAAATTTTAGTGGAAGGTTCTTTTTCATGCCATAAATCTATGACATGGGACCACCGGCTTTACTTACCCTCGGAAGAAAGGCATACTGAGGGATTTTAACGCTCTTAAACACTTAATTCTAACACCCTATGGTGGTTGAGGGAACAGTCACCATCATGGCCGGCCATCACGGAAATGTCATCCACTGTAAATGCTATGCCGGAACAACGGAAACAGGTTATTAGCCCAGTGACAGTCCAATCCATCAGCTTCATGGAACACTTCTCCCGACTGACGTGACTTCAGCGAGTTAGCGCGTGTTGTCTCAGATTTGCAGTGATCACAAGACACCTCACCACGGAACGACAGATGGGGACACTGAATCCAGAGGAATTGCAACATTCTCTTAACGCTTGTATCAAAATAGTGCAATCGTCAACACACAGGGTGTAACAAAAATGTACGGCAAAAAATCCAGGACATATTTCTCACACCTAGACGAAGAAATTATGTTATATGAACATGGGTCCGGAAACGCTTCGTTTCCATGTTATACCTCATTGTTTCCAACTCACTAATCATGGGAAACACACAAGAACAGAACGTACTAGCATACCACATGGAACTCTTTCTCACATGAGATGTTCAATATGCCCTCCATGCATCAACCCACCGTCGTAGTGAATCTCGGATGCGCTGATGTATCCTTGGAGTACTGCGTTTGGTTTCGCAGCCTTCCATAATACGGGCACGGAGACTCTGAACATCTTGTACTGGGGTTCGATACGCAAGAGCTTTTCAAATGCCCTTACAAATAAAAGTCCAGTGATTTCAGGTCCTGAGAGTGTGGAGGCCAGGCAATTGGTCCACCCCTACCTATCCATCTGTCACCAAATCTGTTATCTAGAAGCCGAAGGACATTAACACTAAAATGAGGAGGTCCTCCATCGTGCATGAAGTACATGTTTTGTCGCACAACTAAAGGCATATCTGCTAAGTCGCATGCAACACGGCCTTGTAAAACAAACCACTGGCGGTGCACCTACGACAACGTAACCAGACCTAACCAAAAGTGCATACTCCCCATGATTCCAACTTTCTCATATGTGTGTTTCCCATGCTTAATGAGTTGGAGACAATGAGGTGTAACATGAAAACAAAGCGTTTCCGGACCCATGTTCATATGACATAATTACTTCGTCTACGCGTGAGTAATGTGTGTAGCATTTTTGTTACACTCTGTATGGTGTGGAACTGCGTGCACTGAATCTCAAGCGGACAATCAGAAATAAGAACAAGTTGAAACCTCTCACTCCAATTATCTGTGCTGAAGGGTTCCTTCGAGTAAGTGGACGACTCCAACATTCCAACTTCCCGTTAGGCCAGAAGCATCAGATCATCCTACCCCTAAACATCGACTCACACGGCTCATTGTTGATCATGAACATGCTGGCCGCAATTATTGTTAACTTCTCTTCGTCAGCACTATTGGATTATTAACGGGAAAAGCATCAAACGCAGCATCATACACTATTGTGGTGCTTGCTTCAGACTGAACAAGACTGAACATGCGCAATAACTCATGGGATAGTTGCCAAGTTACAGAGTTACTCCAGCTAATCCATTCATTAACTGTGGGACACACTACGCTGAATCTCTGTTCATCAAGTGAGGCTCCAAGCTATCCAAGAAAAAAGTCAATTACTAATTCAACATCTTTGTATGACTCGCCACAAGAGCCATTCATTTAGAGGTTGATAGTGACTTGAGAACCACATCAGTTCTTGCAGCCCTGGATTGGTTCATTCCTCGACGGGGTAAATCTACCCACATCTTTTGAAGGACATTTGTGAGTGAAGACAGAAAACTGAGAAGGCTGTATAACTCCGAGATCCACCAACGAGAAGTCCCGAATTTCGCTAGTACCGATGGTATCCAAAGGCACTTCAACCCGCCTTGGTGCGATTTTGGAAGCCGGTGTCAAATCATTTAACTATTATCTTCCGCGCGTGATGGGAACTTCATTTCTGACCTTTAATAAATAACGACACTCACTGCACCGGTTGAGGCATGCCTTAACTCTCGCCCTTTGGTACCTCTTTCTCACGACTCTCATGGCCCTATTGCCCTCACCCCAGGACATTTATTTATTGGAAGATCAATCACATCCCTTCCTGAACCAGGCATGACTAATGTAACCTACGGCTTAGTTTGCTCTCTAGATGGCAAGAAATCCAGCAGCAGTTCCAAGCCTTTTGGAACGCATGATCGACAAACTACATGTCACATTTGCAACAAAAGGGCAAATCGTCTACAGCTTGTCGGAATGTCCAACCTGGCACAGTTGTTATCGTCTGAGAGGCACATCCCCTCAACCACATTGGAAGCTAGTCGTAGTCGACCAAATCCACCCTAAAGAAGATTGCCTTGTAAGAGTAGCTACGATCAGAACTGCCAAGGGGACTTTTAGAAGACCAGTCACCAAGTTATGCCCCTTTCTTACTTTCGAAAACAGTGTCTCAGTGGTGAAAAGTAAATTGTGTAGTATGGTGCGCTTGGGTGTGTGTTTTAAGGGTTTTTCATACCTTATTAGGCGGACGGCATGTTGGGGGGGATGAACACAATGCTCTGGTGCGTTATGCTTTCCCCGGACGGCACTACATTCGTTTTGGTGGGGGAGAGAGGAGTTGAAAGGGAGAGAAACAGAACTGTAGAGAGCGGCGGCGTTACCTGGTGGGAGCACTCCACATAGGAACCTTTTATTCTATACTGGCTACTGAGCCTGTGGAGTGTATAAGAGTGTATGGATGTACTTGTGTTAAATATAAGATGTGTATTGTGTGTTCGTGTTCATGTACAAGCCACAGAGAACCAGAGATACCGTACCAACACACAGTCCACATCCACCATCACCAGTCAAAATACTTCACGTATTTCCCAGTCCCGAACAACATCCATAAAACACTCTTGAGTCACGTAGACTATAGATACCCAAAACCACCTCAATAATATTGTTACTATTATTATTTTTATTATTATTATTATTATTGCTATTATATTATTATTACCGGTATTGTTGAGACTGCAATCAGGTAATTACCGGAGTGTCCAGTCTATGCTTTGACTGTTGAGTGCCAGTCACCGGTGCAATTTCTTCTTCCTCTTGCTGGGGTGTGTTATATTTGGGTTTTAATGCATTTCTTATCATAATTAATTGTTATGTTTAAACCCCATTAGTTAATTTCATGACTATATTAATATTCACTCTTCACGGTGGGTGATTGTAGTATTTATATTTTTTGCTTTGATGATATGGCCTCGGGTGCCAGGTGCAAACTTTGTTAATTGACGCCCAGAGGACAGCTTGTATGTCGATTTATTATGACTCCTTGGAGCGCTATGAAAGTCAAGGAGGTGAGATATCCAAGTTCCTTGACACTATAGCGCTTTCTAGCAGAGAAAGGAGGAACTTTTTGTCTTGGTGGAAAATCCCGAGATTAATTTTGCCATTATGAACACGGCCTACTGAATTCAAATGGTTATTTAACATGCCAACATCGTATGACATGCGTACCGCGATTCTTGTCGCCTTTCAAAAATCACTTACGACGGCAAAGAGCGAAGCTGCAAGCTTGGGGTTGGCAGTCTGACACGATAACCAATCACCCACCATGGCAAGCTATTCTTTACTATAATTTCGGAGCTAGTAACTCGTTTACTTAGTTTACTGGCTTACCAGCCGCTTTGGTCGAATATGACCTTTGCACCCTCGCTCGTCGAGGGCAATTGTTGTGTGGTGATGTCAAGGTATTTTTGCTATGGTGTTTCGTATGTCTAATATCTGTAATTTTATGGTGACAGAACGAAATGTATAACCCTTCACTCTGCATGACACCACTAGAGTGCAGAGTGGGCTATATGCTGGCCACTCTGAAGCGTAACACAATCGTCTCAGCTCTCAGCTGAATCACCTCAAATAATGGTGAGGATAATGTTACTGATGCTAACTAGAGTGTGTAATATTTGTTTAGCGAACGTTCAAATGAGTTCAAGATTGACTACTCAAAAAAGTATCATCAGGGTGTAAAATGGTGAAAATTTGGGAGGGGGAGAAATAACTTCATTACTTCCCTTGAAGGAAACCTTATTTCCATTTCATTTACTAAGCCCTCTCTGTCAAGTCTTTCACCTTCCTCTAGATTCATTGTAGATTGTGTAACTAACAATCTATTACTTTTACAGATCATTATTGCTGTTACTTTCATGGAAATTTGTTATATATCCTCTTTGCTTCGTCCATCACTGGTTATTCCGTAGTAGCTGAATGTCGCCTCCATAGCGTAGCAGTCAGCGTGGTTAGCTGCCGCCCCGGAGGTCCTGAGTTCGATTCCGGGCTCTGCCACGAAATTTGAAAAGTGGCATGAGGACTGGAACGGGGTCTACTCAGCCTCGGGTGGTCCAAATGAGTAGAGGGGGTTTGATTTCCACCTCAGCCATCCTCGAAGTGGTTTTCCGTGGTTTCCCACTTCGTCTTCGGGCAAATGCCGGCATGGTAACTACTGTAAGGCCACGGCCACCTCCTTCCCTCTTCCTTGCCTCTCCATCCTAACCTTCCAATCCCTCCCTCATGAGGCCTCTGTTCGCTTTGCAGGTGAGGCCACCTGGGCAAGATGCTGATCACACCTCACCAGTTGTATCCACTCCGACCAGATGTTCCCAGCATCTAGGATACTGCCTGAAAAGGGCGGTAGGGGTGACTTCCCTCGCTGAGTCCGTGGGAGCCACCACCCTGGAGAGTAAACTCGATTTTTTTTTAAAGTAGCTGAAGTCTCCTACGTCCTTTAGCTCTTCACCTGTCAATTTGACGACAATAAGGGTTTCTGATTTATTTTGGCTGCATTCCATCATTTTTGTTTTACATTTATTGATTTTCATCATGAATTATATCTCCAAGACGGAGATAACATAATAAGTTTTCATTAAGCAATTGGATTGTAGGCTATTATACATTAATAATAATAATAATAATAATAATAATGTGATTGGTTTTTCGTCTCTTTTAACTGCTCTGGCTTTTAGAGACGACCCAAAGGGGATCTTTAACGTGCCAGTAAATCTACTGTTATGGCTCACTCACATTTACGCACCCATAAATCCCAGCTGGCTGTGCCAGGATGCAATCCTGCAACCTTGGATACAGCAGGCGAGAACGATACCGCTGAGCCGGCTAATATACCAGGTTCTCTTAAGTGTGTAGTGTGGCGTGGTTATTCCCATAGTATTGTATTTCTTCATCTTGGAAGTGTTTCGTTACCAAAATTAAGATATAAAACTTCTTAAAGCGCAGTTAACGTATTTGTTGTCGTTTTACTGTAGCTTCATCTAAGTGCTTTGAACGTTGTAACCATTAGACTGTCAGAAAAAGGCGAAATGTTGGGACAACATAATAAACCGGACTTCATATTTTCCTAGCACAGAAGCAAGCCCACACTTAAGACATATTTCACTGCCGTGGGGTTAGCCAAGTCTCCTCTTCATCATGTCCTTTGCATTCCTAAAGCCTTCTCTATGACAGAGAAATTTAAGAAACTGACGTGGGAGCTGGAACGGAATGCACTTAGTCTCGTGAGGACAATTGAGTATCTGTGACAGTGAGTCAGCGCCCCAGTCACGGAGACCAAGATTAACGGCTGAGGGGACCCAACGCGCTGACCACGTGTTACCCCATAATCTGTAGGCCAAATGGCTGGGCTGCAGTCGCTTGTAGAGCCACGGGGCTTCGTATTTTTCTCTGTGACAGGAGGCGAAATGTCCAAGTAATATAAAGGGGAAAGCCTATAAATGTGCGGTGGGACCTATCAAGCTATATGCAGCAGGAACTTGGCCAACGGTACGGTGCAGTCATAAAGTAAGTGACTGGATGTAGCCGAACTGAATATGCTTACAGTAGACGGATGTGTGGTGTTAAGAGAAATGGCCACATCAAGAACGGGGTACCATTAAAGTGACTCAAATATCCCAGAAGCTCCAAGAATAACGATTGCTCTGGTATGGTCACATTAAGCGCAGGGATGAGAACTGTGTAGGAAGAAGAGTGCTCGACCTGGAGGTGGAAGGAAGGAGGGAAAGAGGGAGACCTAGAAGAAGATGAATGGACTGCGTGTTGAGAGGACCTCGCAGGGGAGCAGTTAACAGAAAACACCATTTGGGATCGGGGGAAATGGTAAAGCCTTGTCAAAAACGTCAACCCTTCATGAGCGGGAAAATAGACATATGAGAGCTTCACGGGGCAAAAGTTGTCAGTCTGTCTGTGTGTGATGAAAATGAAAGAAATCCTTTAGCCTTACTAAACAGTGCACGGAAGAGTTGTGTACATTCTGGATTGGTACAAGTTTTATTTTACTTAACTCCTCTAATGAGGTTGCCCTTCTCTGTAAACTCCATTAGTCCAGTCAAAGTATTCTTGGATAGGTATCTACTATACTAGACTAACGCGTTCGTGTGTAAATGATCCTAGTATATACCGCAGTCTTATGATGAAACCAGTCATTTTATGAAAATTCTAGTCACTTTAAGAAGAGCCAGCTTTTAGAGAAATTTGTACTTGTACATAAAAGGGTGTTCTTTTTGGTACGCCTCGCCCGTTTTTTTTACATAAAACGTTAAACGTTTAGTCCAAGTCCTTATTTGCTAAGACGTTGTATGTAAATCGATTGATAACATAACACTTTGGTGTACACGTTTGGCTCTGTGGTAAAGCTTCGGTCTTACACCCAGTCGTCCGGGATTCAAAACCTATCAGAGATGTACATTTTTCTTGATTTTTTAAAATATTTATTGTCTTGAAGTACTGAGACGTTATAAAATTGAGCGTTATGTTGTGCATCTTGCAATGGAAAATATATATGTAATTAAAACAAGGTTCGCCACCGGATCTGCACGAGTGACATCTACTAGCAACCAGGTGAACTATACGTGTGCTAACCACAGCCTACTAGATGACAGCTGCGTTCTCTACCGTGCTTGACATTCCCAGTTATTGAACCCATGCATACGGTGTAATTGAAACATTTCCTCTTGTTGCCGAAGGAACGCACCTGCCCCTAAAGATAAGCGCGATCAAAAATTAGATGTGCAGTAGGTTTATTAAATGTGTTTCTCCCAGTGATACGTTTAGACCAACGAAGTTTTGTGTTTCAATTATTGTCAGTAGTCGGTGTTAACATACTGAGTGTTTGCTGATGAAATTGTAAAATGCCGGGGTAAATTATCAACTATGGTTTGAACACCGCTGCTCAAATTTAGTATGTCATATTGTTGTGTGCCATTTTGCACTTCAAATAGGAAGAAAATAGGAGGTGATAAGTACAAAGAGTTATAACTATACCCATACATTTAGGAGAAAGTATGCTATATGTTCTTTCCTGAACATCTTGTTGTACATAAAAACGTGTATTTCGTACCCCTCTCGCCAATTTTTTTTACATAAAAACGTGTTGGTTTGTATCCTCTCCCCTTTTGTACAAAACAGCTTGTTATTTTGTAGGCCTACCCCTCTCCCCTTTTCGTACATAAAACGTATTATTTCTGATAAATATTAATGTAATATTTATTTCAGGTTAGGGTGTATAATTATTTGTTTTCCCGTCTAATGTAATTCGGCACGATTTGTGTTGACCGACAGAAAAACATTCTTTAATAGAACTAGGCTACACTAACCAATTGCTTTTTATTCTTCAACATTCAGCAACTATTCAATTTAATTTGTGTAATTCCTGTAACGACATTACAAAATTCGTGTAGTCATAGAAGTCATAGACTTTAACAGTATAAGTTATTATATTGAAGTGCTTTCGAATAGCATACATTTAAAGAACCACACTTCTAAAAGAAGATCACTTATCCTCCCAGCTCGGCTTCACACACGGACTCTGCGAGGGATCATTCTTCTACCGTCGGAAGGACGGTGTCTGGGAGCTGAACACAATTTTTCAGCAGATACAACTGGGGATGGTGACAGGCCGATCACCCAGGCAACCACAAACTTATCATACTAATATATAAAAATGAGATGGTGTGTGTCTGTCTTTCTGTCTGTCTGTCTGTCTGTCTGTGTGTTACTCAATAACGCAAGAACCACTGGTCCGATTTAAATGAAATTTTGCATGGATGTATCTGAGTTACTATGTTTACATATAAGATACTTTTAATTTTGATATTTTGCACTATTAGAAAATGGCGACCATTTTATTGACGTCACTACACCCTGTGGTTTCAAAATTTCATACTTCCATATCAAATAAAAAGAGAACGCTAAGAAATAGGAAACTTTTGATGCCACAACCGAGCTTCAAAATTTCATTTCCTACCCGAAGGGTCCTTATCACTTTTCGTGTATCTCCAACGGCTAGCGATTAAAACCCACATATGTGACGTCTCTACACCCTTTGGTTTCAAAATTTCATATTTCCATTTCAAATAAAAAGAGAACGCTAAGAAGAAATAGCAAACTTTTGATGCATACACGAGATTTAACATTTAATTTTCTATCCAAAAGGTCCTAATCACTTTTCGTGTATCTCCAACGGTTAGCGGGTAAAACAAAAATTTGTGCAATAAAACACGGTCAACACCGAGTGGTGCAGTATATTGTTACGTGCCACCCCCTAGTGGCACTTGTTAACTGGATTACGGTGGGTTGAAGCACAACACAGATTGTTCCATTAAAGAAATAATTAACTTTATTGTGGCCAGAAAGATACACTACTCATCAGCAAATACAAGCAATTAGAACCTTACTCCAGTTTCATCAAGTCTCTTCCTTATGGAGAGCTCTTGCCCCCTTTCACTTGTCAACAAACCACAGAAGTTAATCCGTGCTAATGAGTCCGGTCCCGTACGCTGGCTGGAAATAGCTGCACTCAGTCTGTCACGCATTGTTTTGCAACTCACCACATTGACCTCTGTCGCACTAGGTAAGCACACTCGCTCAAAACACAGGCAGTCCCCTGTATGCTTCTCACTCCCTTCGCTGTCAAGAGAATCGGCGTTACTAGGGGTTTCGCAAGTCACCACACTTCTGTCGCTCAGGATAAACGCTCGCACTAGCTCGTAAAACACAACACACACTGCTTGACAGGTCGCTCTTATATAGCAGGCCGGTGACTCAATAAATGCCTCTAGACCCATCCAGGGTTCACGGCTTCTCGAGGTTTCCTTCACTGGCTGAGTTACGAATATTCTGGACAATCCCTTTGTCCTAGTAGTCGTGTTGCATAAGGCGCACGCAATACACTGAGGCAGGGCACAGCCCAGCCCTGGGGCAGTTGTGACTCATGCGGCGAGCGATGACACAAACTCACAGCCGTAACACCACCCCCTTCCTAAAAGGCTGATCGTCCCGATCAATCATTGGTCCATCTGTGTCCCTCCGTAGGCTGCCAGCCGATCTCGATGCACGATCTTCATCTTCGCCCTCGGGCTCCGCTGGATACTGTAGACGACATCGTTGATCCGTTTCACGACTCGGTACGGGCCCTCCCAGGACTTCTGCAGTTTGGGTGACAGGCCTTTCTTCCGTAATGGGTTGAAGAGCCAGACCAGGTCGTCCTCGTGGAATCCGCCGGCATCCGTCTGTTGGTCGTATCGGGTCTTCATTCGGTCGGTCTCGATCCGCAGTTCCCTCCTCGCGAACGCGTGCACGTCCTCCAGTTGGTTGACCAGTTCTTGACAATACTGGCTTACCGGGACCGGATCATTCCCAGGTCGGCCGAAGGCAAGATTGACAGGTAGACGGAGCTCCCTCCCAAACATGGCTCGGGCTGGTGTGCACCCGGTGGCTTCATGCACGGCGGCACGGTAGGCCAGGAGAAATAGTGGAAGATGTTTGTCCCAATCCCTCTGGTGCTCGCTGACGACTATTCGGAGATGGTTCTCCATGGTGCGATTGAATCGCTCTACCATTCCGTCGGACTGAGGGCGTAGCGGCATAGTCCTTGTCTTCCGGATTTCCAGCAGCTGGCATAGGTTCTGGAACACCTGCGACTCGAAGTTCCTCCCTTGGTTGGAGTGCAGCTCCAGAGGTACTCCGAACCGGCTGACGAATTCCTTCACCAGGGTCTCTGCGATCGTCGCGGCTTCTTGGTTAGGGAGCACATACGCCTTCGGCCATTTGGTGAAGTAGTCGCTGACGACCAATATGTAGCGGTTCCCTGCCTCGCTTAACGGGAATGGCCCAGCAACATCGATAGCCACTCTCTCCATGGGGCCGCCCACGTTGTAGGCCATCACTGGACCCCGTCGTCTTCGTCCTGGGCCCTTGCTGGCCGCGCAATCGTGGCACCTCGCGCAGTGGTTCTCCACGTCAGTTCGGCATCCGACCCAGTAGAACCGCTCTCTCAGCTTCTCCAGGGTCTTCTTTATCCCTAGGTGTCCCCCAGATGATCCTCCATTGACTTCCTTCAGGGCTTCCTCCGTCATAGCCTTTGGAACGACGACTTGTTCCCGAGATGTCTTCCCGTCGGCGCTCTCCCAGGTATGGCATATGAGGCCATCCTTCGCAACCAGCGAGTCCCACTTCACCCAGTAGGACTTAAACTTTGGGCTTCAGTCACTCACAATGTTCCACCTGGGTCTGGGGACACAGGCCCTCTTCCATTCGGCTATCAGTCCCAGGTCATCATCTTCTGCTTGTGCCCACGTGAAAGATTCCCGGCTCCAGCTCCCTTGAAGCTCCACGGTAGGCCTTCGCACTGTATCCCGGTGTTCTCCTCCCTTCTGGTACAGAAGGTGCAGTCTTCGGGGCACGGTCTTCGTGACAGGGCGTCGGCATTATAATACAGTTGGCCTTTCCTGTCCTGGAACTCAAAGTTGTACTGTTGAAGCCTCTCTAACCACCGCGCGAGTTGACCCTCGGGCTGCTTGAATTTCAGGAGCCACCGCAGGGATGCATGGTCGGTCCTGATGAGAAATTCTTGCCCGTACAGGTACTTGTGGAAGTATTCAATGGTCTTCACGATGGCGAGCAGCTCCTTCCTGGTGACGCAGTAGTTCCTTTCTGGCTTTGACAAAGCCTTGCTGAAGTAGGCCACTACTCTCTCCTCGCCGTCCACTACTTGCGACAGGATCCCCCCTATGCCAAAGTCGCTGGCATCGGTATCGATGATGAACCTTGTTCCAGGTCTGGGGTAGGCCAGAATAGGCGCGGTGCACAGAGCCTGCTTGAGTTGTTCGAAGGCACTGTGTCATTCTGCTGTCCACGTGAAGAGTTGGTCCTTCTCAGTCAGTCGATGTAAAGGTTTGGCGATGTCGGCGAATCCTCTTACGAAGCGACGGTAATAAGTGAAGAGTCCCAGGAAGCTTCGTAGTTGGGACTTGTCCTTCGGAACTGGCCACTCCCTCACAGCTGCGGTCTTCTCTGGGTCGGTGCGCACACCTTCCTTGGTGACGATATGCCCAAGGTAATAGACCTGCTTCTGGAAGAGCTGACACTTCTTGGGGCTCAACTTAAGCTGGGCAGCCCGTAGCTTCATCAAGATCTCCTTCAGGTTGCTGTAGTGCTCCTCGAAGCTTCTTCCCTGAACGATGACGTCGTCTAGGTAGACCAGGCAGGTCTTCCAGTGTAGTCCCCTCAGAATGGACTCCATTAGCCTTTCGAAGCTCGTAGGGGCGTTGCACAGACCGAATGGCATGACGGTGAACTGCCAGAGCCCGCTGCCCACAGAGAACGCCGTTTTCTCGCGGTCCTTAGGGTGGACCTCCACCTGCCAGTAGCCACTCTTCAAATCCAAGGTGGAGAACCATCTTGATCCTGATATGGTGTCCAGCGTGTCGTCGATCCGGGGTAGAGGGTAGCTGTCCTTCTTCGTGACGTCGTTCACCCGCCTGTTGACCACGTAGAACCTGGTGGAACCGTCCTTCTCCTTCACTAGCACGACCGGAGAACTCCAAGGACTATGTGATGGCTCGATCACCCCTTGCTCCTTCATCTCTTCTACCATCCGGTCGACTTCGGCTTGCTTGGTGAGCGGGACTCGTCGGAATGGGGCCCTAATCGGTGCGCTGTCCCTACGTCGATTCTGTGCTGGACCAAGCTTGTCCTGCCGAAGTCTTTGCTCCCCACGGAGATGACATCCTGGAATTCGTGTAGCAGGTCCCGAAGTTGGCGTGATTGTTCCCCGTCTAAATGGTCCTGGGATCCTTGGTACAGCTTCTGTAATTCTTCTGGTAGGGCGCGTCTTCTTCGGTTGTCCGTATGCAGGTGTCCGTCCGTCGTGTCTGTGATGCGGGCAATCCAGGTAACGGGCTCGCAGACTCCTAGGTTGGTGTCCCGGTGAACCGTAATATCGTAGTCGTTCAGGTTGGACAGGCGGACGTACGGCCGAGACGTCGTGTTGATGAGAGTCTTGGCAACTAGCAATCCTTTTGTCTGGATGTCCTCATATTTTTGTTCGATGACAACCGCCACTCCCTCAGCTGTTCCGTCGACAATTACGGCAGCGCTGACTTCGTCCTGGCGGGAACGATGACGTCCTCTCTCAGCCTTACTCGTCGTGCGGCGACGGCCTCGTGTGCTGGTTGCAAAGCAAGTTCCTCACTTCCGAAGTGCAGAGTGTTGGTACTCAGATCCAAGTTTATGTTGTTCTGGTCCAGGAAGTCCAGTCCGATGATCACTTCATTTGATACGTCAGCCACAAGCACTGGATGCTTTATCGCCCGTCGAGCAATGACGTACTCCAGTGATGCTTCGCCGTGTACAGGTGCGGTCTCTCCGGTCGCGGTTATTAGCTGGAGGTTCCTTTGTGTGGGTTGCACTCTCCACTTCGGGTTCACGGTGGGGCTGACGATGGTCCTCGATGCTCCCGTGTCGATTAGCATGGGCCAGCTCACTCCGTTGGTGACTCCGTCGACCATCAGGCTGCTATTGTCCCTCCGTAACTTCATCACATGAACTTGGACTGCCGGGGCTTGACGACTGTCAGAATCCAACCTTTGCCCCCCAAGGCTGGCTAATACTCATTTCCATGGGCCGCGCGGTTTTCAGACGACTGATTTCCCGTCGGATACCCTCGGCGGCGGCGATCACCGCAGTCCTTGCTCAGGTGGGCTTTCTTACCGCAGGTCCAGCAGGTCGGTAGTCCTCTTCGGGCCGCCTCTCCGGATGTCCTTCGGCTACGTTTTTGTTGGTGGTACTGCGACTGTTGAAGAAACGGCTTAGCGCCTCCATCCATTCGTCGGCCAGGTGCTTGGTCTCGTTGGTTTTTGCTGGTTCGCCGACGTCCACTTGACGCACCCGCGCGTGCATTCTAGATGCCTGTTTTGCCGTCTCGAACTCAAGTGCGTGGCTCAGCGCATCTGCCAGGGTCTTATTGCGCGCGAGTCGCAGCGCCTGTTGAGTGTCCGAGTCCCGTAGCCCGTCAGTGAAAGTCTGCGTTGCAATCTGCTCCAGAAAGTCGGCCGGCGCTGTTGGGTAGGCGAGCCTTACGAGGCGTGCGATGTCCATCTCGAACCCCTGCAGGGTTTCCGCGTTCTTTTGTACCCGGGTCCGGAGCTGCATCTGGTAGGCCTGCTGAAGATGGCTATCCCCATTTCGGGACTCCATATGGGCGATTAGTGAAGCGTAGCCCTGGGATCCAGTAGGGATGGCTTGAAGGACGTTAAGCCTCGAACTGACGTAAATATGTGCTCCACGGGACCTTCCCGTCGAAGGTTGGGGGCGTCACTCTGCTCTGTCCCGTTCCTAATGTCCCTGGTGTATCTGTGGGCGGGCGTCGGCGCAGCTCGGCAACTTCCTCTTGAAGAGCGTTGAATTTCTCTTCCACCTCCGTGAGTGGGCGTTGGCGCAGTTCGGCAACTTCCTCTTGTAGAGCTTTGACTCTCTCATCCACGCCGGTCGGCGGGCGTCGACGCAGCTCGGCGACTTCCTCTTGTAGGGCTTTGGATCTATCTTCCATCCCTGTCGGCGGGTGTCGGCGCAGCTCAGCAAATTCCTTTTGTAGAGCGTTGAATCTCTCTTCCACCCCCGTCAGCGGGCGTCGGCGTAGCTCGGCAACTTCTTCTTTTAAGGCGTCGAACGTCTTTTCCACTGCCGTGACTTCCTCACGCAGACCCAGTTCTAATTTCTGCAGGTCCTGTGCTAACTTATTCTGCCCGTCTTCCATCTTCTTCTGGCCGTCCTCTATCTTCTTGGTTAAATTCTTCTGGCCATCTTCTAATTTAACAGTTCGGTCCTCGGCTAACTTCTTCTGGCCGTCCTCCTTCTTCTTCTGGCCGTCCTCCATCTTCTTCTGGCCGTCTTCCATCTTCTTCAGGTCATCCTTCAGGTCCTTGGCTAATTTCTTCTGGCCCTCTTCCATCTTGGTTTCCATGCCACTTAGTTTTTCTAGCAATGCTGCCAATTGCGCCTCCATTTTAGTTGTTTGTCTTGTAAAGGGCATGCACTCACAGGAAAATTAGAGAAAATGACCTGCTCGGGTTTTGAAACTAGGACCGTCAGGTGTTGTGCTTGTGCTTGAGTTCGTAATCCGGCTTCTGACACCAGTTGTTACGTGCCACCCCCTAGTGGCACTTTTGTTAACTGGATTACGGTGGGTTGAAGCACAACACAGATTGTTCCTTTAAAGAAATAATTAACTTTATTGTGGCCAGAAAGATACACTACTCATCAGCAAATACAAGCAATTAGAACCTTACCCCAGTTTCCTCAAGTATCTTCCTTATGGAGAGCTCTTGCCCCCTTTCACTTGTCAACAAACCACAGAAGTTAATCCGAGCTAATGAGTCCGGTCCCGTACGCTGGCTGGAAATAGCTGCACTAAGTCTGTCACTCACTGTTTTGCAACTCACCACATTGACATCTGTCGCACTAGGTAAGCACACTCGCTCAAAACACAGGCAGTGTAGGGCTTTGGATCTATCTTCCATTCCATTCCATCTTCCATGTCTGTATGCTTCTCACTCCCTTCGCTTTCAAGAGAATCGGCTTCACTAGGGGTTTATTTATTTATTTATTTATTTATTTATTTATTTATTTAATAATTATTAGATACAACCATGAAAAGGTCATTTTACACTAATATTTTAACAATTTCAAATAATAATAACAAAAACAACAACAACAACAACAGGTAACAATTGGCAGTGACGGCAGAAAGGATAAATCTCGGGAAGGACGCAGGGAGTGATTGGGGTAGTGAGTGATTAGGAGGGCGAGGGGTTAGGAAAAGAGAGTGAAAGGGATCTTCTAATGTTATGTTTGAATGTTCGATAGGGAGAGAATATGTCAATGTTTGGAAGGGAGTTGCTAAGGGTAGGTAGACGGTGGAAAATAGAGCGCTTCTGTACTTCAAGACGTGGGCGAGGTACGTGGAGTAAATGGTTCTGGCGTGTTGAACGGGAGGGAACATGAAGTGGGAAGTAGCTTAAGAGCATGTTACATTTTGTGTAACCATTCATAATTTTATGTAAGAAACACAGGTCAGTAAATTGTAGACGGCTTCTCAGGTCGAGTACATTGAGCTGGTTTAGAATATCGGATTTGGCGAAGTGCCTTAGTGAAGGATTGCGAGCTTTGACTACTGATATGAAGAAATTAAAGACACTGTTCAATTTAGAAATATTGGTTATAGCCGAAGTAGACCAGATTGGAGAAGAGAAATCTAGGATAGGGAGAACATATGTGGTGAAGTATAATTTAAGTGCAGTGAGGTCTTTAATTTCTGTGAATCTGTATAGAATGCCGAGACTGCGCATTGCGCGAGATTTGATATGGTCAATGTGGGGAGAGAATGTCAGTTTATCATCGTGAATAATACCTAAATCTCTCACCTGAGAAACCGTATCCAATTTATTTCCACATATTTTATAGTTCGCCTGATTTCCAGATTTCAGTAGTGAGAAAGACACATTGAAGCACTTTTTCGGATTTGGGGATAACTTCCATTTGTTGAACCAATCAGTACAAGTATTCACTGCTTCCTGGAGGTCAGCGTGGTCGTCAGAATTGGAAATTTTTCTGAATATCTTGAGGTCATCAGCGTATAGAAGAAGGGAACACGGAGAATTTTTCACACATGTGTTTATATCGTCCATATACAGCACGAAGAGAAGGGGTCCCAGGATACTGCCCTGAGTTACTCCTGATAAGACTGGGAGCCAGGACGATACAGACCCTGGAAGCACTACCCGTTGTTGCCTATTGGACAGGAAGCTTTGTATTAGGGATAGGAAGGATCCATGTACGTTGTATCGTGAAGCAAGCTTGTGGAGGAGAAGGAAATGGTTCACGGAATCAAATGCTTTGGCCAGGTCGACGTAGATTACATCTAGCTGAGATTTTTGACCTATTGCAGAAATTATGTGATGGTTCAGAACAGTCAGATTTGTTAAACATGATTTTCCAGGGACGAAGCCATGTTGTTCTTCTGAGAGGTGTGGTTTGGTGAAAGTGAGGAGACGGCAATGTATTATTCTTTCGAAGACTGAAGAGAGTATAGGGACGATAGATATAGGTCTGTATGAGGAAATTTCATGCTTGCTGCCTGATTTAAAGACAGGTGTGACATCAGCTCTTTTCCATGAGTCAGGAAAAGTGCCGGAAGTCATGCACCAGTTGAGTATCATGGATAAGGGGATGCTGAGAGATGCAGAGGTGTTTTTCAGGAATATAGGGCTTATGTCTGATGGTCCGGTAGATCTGTTTGCGGGCAGACTTTTTAAAATATTTTGAATTTCATCGGGGGTCGTTGAAATTTGAGACAGTGAATCAGAACAGACGCTAGTAAGCTGAGGGGGACTGGGGATTGGCACGGGAACTGAAAAGGTTGAATGGAAATATTCATTGAAATGTGTGGACCTTAATTCAAATGGGATTTCTTCATTATGGAGGTTTAGGTTAAGTGGAATTCTGGGAGACTTTCTACGGGATGTTATAAGTGTCCAGAACTTCTTCGGGTTATTCTTGAGATTTCCTGTTATGGAAGAAATGTAGCGGTTGTAATCTTCTGTCATATGAACTCTTGAAATTTTCCGTAGGTGAATAAATACATTGCGTGTATGAGGATTAGGAACTGATTTCCACAGTGACCACGCTCGAGTTTTATTTTGGAGAAGGAGTTTGGTGTTTTGACTTAGCCAGTGCGGGTATTTGTTGGATTTGGGTACGGAGAACGGAACGTGTTGTTTAATGGCCGAGTAAAGTAAATCCTCAAACAAGGCCACTGCGCTGTTTACGTCTCTCTCAGCTGTTAGCAGGCACCAGGGTAGAGATGATAAATCCTGATTGACAGCTTGCCAGTCGACCTTTCTCCAAAGAGGGAAAGCTTTCTTATCGGTGGTGGGGCTATTTTTATGTCTGCTGGCTGGGACGGGGAGAGTGGCTTCTATTGAGCTATGGTCGGTGTTCAGGATATTTCTTCCAACGGTCACAGTGACATTGCGCAGGGTTGAAAATATGAGGTCCAG
Source organism: Meconema thalassinum (assembly GCA_946902985.2). Taxonomy (NCBI): domain Eukaryota; kingdom Metazoa; phylum Arthropoda; class Insecta; order Orthoptera; family Tettigoniidae; genus Meconema; species Meconema thalassinum. Next base: position 1,451,594,257 of record OX336388.2, on the reverse strand, counting down.
TGTTTCAGATTTCCTTGTTGGGTGTAGATTGAACTGTTTCAGATGTAGACCGTTTATAAAATTTGATAAAATGAAAGTATCTATTTGGGGAGAGTGTATGGTACCATTGTCTATTGATGTCCAGGAGATATGGGAGTTAAAATCGCCTAGCAACACTATTTCATTTTCTTGATTGAGGGCAAGAACAGTAGAGTTGAAACATTCTTCTAAGGTGTCAATTTTGCTGGAGGGTGGGCGGTAGAAGCAACCTACGAGTAAATTCTTCCTTTTTGGGATAATAATCTCAACCCATATTATTTCGCAGGAAGTTTCTAAGTCAGGCCGATGTTTTGCCTTCAGTTTGTTATGAACTGCGATTGCAACACCACCACCCCTTGAGGATCTGTCGCGCCGAAACACATTGAACTCAGATGAAAACGGAAGTTCCCCACAAGATACGAAGTCTGACAACCATGTTTCTGAGAGGCAGAGGATATCAAATTGATTGATTTCGGTTATATTTGCTATACAGTCGGTCAGTTTATTTTTGATGCTCTGTGCGTTCTGGTAGTAGAGGTTAAGGGGTCCTGGGTTTAAATGAATGTCACCTGATAGTAGTAGTAGTATCAAGTAAACAGTACTGGAGGAAGCACGGCAACGTTGTACAGGTCCACGAGGTGTGGTGGAAACATGGCGGAGCACTGGGAGGTTACAAGCTGCAGCGGTCGAGAAAGTAAAATGTCTCTCTGCGCAGTACCACAGAATTTTCTGATCACACGACACATCACTGCGGTCGGAAATGTTTTCAGGCACAGTTGCACACCATATAGTACACTTGAACAGGTAAAATACTACTAAAACACTGTAATATGTCAGAGCTGCTGAAACACGAGGTTTGTCACTTGCCGCCATCTTTAACAACATTTCGGAGGGTGTATGTATGGACCACTTCCTTTGTAAGATTTGCTTGCTGAATTCTTTCTCGCCTTGTTGACAGGGAAGCTTTCCCGTTCCTGAATGATGCGTCTCGCGCAAACGTGCACTGTTTCAGTGTGTCCTCACTTGCTAAACTCCTTCTTACCTTGACGACAGGGAAGCCTTCCTGTTCTTAAATGATCCGCCCTGCGCGAACCTGCCCTGCTTCTGTGTGTTTTCATTTGCTAAACGTCTTCCCGCATTAGCGACAGGGAAGCATTCCCGCTCCCGAGTGATTCACCCGGCACTGAAGCGCCGCAATCCGCAACATTTGGAGGAGTATACGCACATGGCTTTCTTTCTACATATAACTTCGTGATTTATAAGGACATTACACTTAGCACTTTGCCGCCATGCATTATATAATATTTTTTCGCAAGTCACCACACTTCTGTCGCTCAGAATAAACGCTCGCACTAGCTCGTAAAACACAACACACACTGATTGACAGGTCGCACTTATATAGCAGGCCGGTGACTCAATAAATGCTTCTAGACCCATCCAGGGTTCACGGCTTCTCGAGGCTTCCATCACGGACTGAGTCACGAATATTCTGGACAATCCCTTTGTCCTAGTAGTCCTGTTGCATAAGGCGCACGCAATACACTGAGGCAGGGCACAGCCCAGCCCTGGGGCAGTTGTTACTCATGCGGCGAGCGATGACACAAACTCTCAGCCGTAACAATATCTCTACATACATAAAAATTAAAGTTTGTATGTTTTTTTCGCAATTTCGACGGAAATTTGAGTTATTTACGCGTTTCAGACTGAATTATGATGGATGCGCGTGAAAATAATGTTTTGGTCTGTCTGTCTGTTTGTCTGTGGACAACTTTTTTCCCTTATAACTCGAGAAAGGCTGGGTGTATCAACGTAAAATTTGGTACAGATATCCTTCAGAGGCACGACACTAATCATTGATGTAACCCTTCTCCGTACCTCTCATAAAAGAGGGCCTACCCCCTTAAAATACATGCTGAAATAGGAGTAGAAGGACGAGACAAAGATCATTTTAAGCCCCTCAATGTGAGAGACACAATTCGGGGGCCCTAAAGGGTCCCCGAAATCCACATTTTAAGGCCCTAAAACCAACCATTTTTGAGATATTCCCAGAAAACTAATTTCATTTAATAAATTTTCATTCTCAAAACAATCCTTAGAATCAGAACAATTCGTAACCTCAACACAGTTGTATCTTTCATTGATTTCAGAAAGGCTTATGATTCAATAGACAGACAGTCTGTATCCTAACGCTAGCAGTATTAGGGATAGATAAAAATACCAGACAACAGGTTGAACAAACACTAACAAATACAACCTCAAGAGTTAAATTTCTAAATGACATTTCAAAACCCTTCCAAATCAAAACCGGAGTTAGACAAAGTGATGGGCTTTCACCACTTCTATTTAATTTGATATTAAACAAAATCATGAAGGAATGGGAACTTCAATTATGCGAAAGAAACATGGAAGGGGTCCATTTGGGGCAAGGAAAAGGAAGATTTGAGGTGAAATGTCTTGCCTTTGCTGATGACATAGCAATCATTTCAGAAAACAGATTTCAAGCACAAATAATGGTTGAAACCCTACATGAAATAGCAATAAAAACTGGTCTTCAGATTTCGTATGAAAAAACCAAATGTATTGAACATAGACACAATGGAGAAAAATATCTAACAACTCAACATGGACAGATTCAAAGAGTTGATAAATTTATATATTTGGGAGAATGGATCCAGTCAAATGGACTTGATAACACATCCTGCAAGGAGAGATTCAGAAAGATGGAAAATGCCTATAAACTCACCCAACATAGATACAACAAACGATCAATTTCATTCCAGGCAAAAATCAGGCACTACACAACTGTAATTAAACCAGAGGTATTTTACGGATCAGAATGTTTAACGTTGAACAAAAGAGGTGTACAAGAGGAACTGGAAAAGAAAGAAAGAAAGAAAGGAAAATACTAAGGAAAATTTTGGGTCCCCAAAAGAATAAAGATATTTGGATGAAGAGAAAAAATGAAGACCATTACCGAAATGTGGAAAAAAATACAGACTCAATTAAAAGACGGAGACTACAATTTTATGGTCACCTTCATAGAATGGATAGCAGCAGGCTAACTAAGAAAATGTTTGACTACATCTCCAAATTAAAAAACACCACTAGATGGCTGGAAGAGATACGGTGTGATCTGCAAAAACTGAAGATCACAAACAACATCATTTATAATAGGGTGGAATCCCGGCGACTGATCACTACTGCAGATTTTTTGATTCTGCAAGTTCCACATCAACCACGGAGAGTGTTATCAGCGGAACAGAGGCAGGCCATCAGCCAACGTATGAAGAAGTTTTGGGAAGAAAAGAAAAAACGAAACAATGTCTTAGGTTCAAAGCGGTCTATAATTGGCCAAATTCTATATATATATATATACTAGCAGGTACCCGCGGCTTCGCCCACGATCAAGACAATGGGGACGATGCATTATTGCTGATAATTGGTCTATTCTATTACAGCAATCGCGGCTCTAGGTGTGTCCATTCTAATTCTGAATTATCTGATACATACAGTATATTGATATGATCAGCAAAGTGGGAATTTTATAGAGTTGTGAAGGTCTGCAGGGTTCGATGTTACAATATGTTAACACATTTTAAAATTACGTTTTTGGTTTTGAAATCTTCTGCTGAGACATAACGATTTTGTTGTCCGGATGCTCGCGAGCACGCCACGTACAGTTGGCCGTGGGAAAAAATGGTTTTGTCTGAATGTACACGTGCTACTGTTAGGTGGGTGTCTTTTCGATTTGTTAAAGAAATTACGAATATTGTTTGAAGAGGGAACTGCACTCTTGCACACTGGAATGGCAAATCTATCGGAATATGGGGAATTAAAAGTAATCTTTTCATAAGCTATTCTGGATGTAATTTGGCCATACTAATTGATGATTTGAACGTAAACATATCCCTATTAATAGACCTATAGTTAAATATCGCTCACCTTGGCCGCTGATGTACACTATGCAGTCTCTTTCAGTGTTCCATCCCAGGGATTGAAATTCTCTAACGACCCTTTTGCCCCACATGCCTCTCTAAGTAATTAAAATTCCTGATTGTTGTTGTTTGAGTCTTCAGTTTTTTAACTGGTTTGATGCAGCCCTCCATGTCTCCCTCTCCTGAGCTAATCGTTTCATTTCTACATAGCTACCACACCCTACATCCGAGACAATCTGTTTAACCCTGGTTTACCCCTACAGTTCTAGTCCGCGACCCTCCCATCCATAACTACTGTCGACCAAACTATGTACTCGAGTTTGAAGTTTGTTTGTGAAGTAACCGATAGACCTATATAAAATCCAATAACATCATCATTTTCGTCGTTCTATTTTACGTTAGATCATGTAGGTTTGGAATTTTTAATTTATATTTTAATATTTTTTTCACAGTTGGAACACAAGAAGTGACCGTTCTTAAGCGATTTTCAACAATGCGTCACATTTAAGAATTATTATCTCACAAACCCATCATCAGATCGAATCCAAATTTTAACACAATATACATTGGAATGTTGTATAACAGGTTTATTAATTTAAGAAATTTTGTGTGTCCAAGAAACAAAGTTGTTATCATTTTTGTAAGGTAACTTTTCCTCGGCTCGGGATGGTTTGAAAATGTAGTTCTTGATCGCGTTGTAATCCTTATACATCAAAACGGTATGCTGTATGATTGTGAAATACGTAAATTAATTCACTTATTTTATATCGGTTTGTATTTGTACGGAGAATTAAGGCATGGTTCACCAGATAGCCGCTCCGGTGAAAGCAGTACATCATTGCCAAGATGGGCTACATCATGCGTCATGGCGCGTCTCGCTCGGAAGTGATGGGCTCCATATCAGCAACGCTGTACAGCATTTCCCGGAGCGGCTAGCTGGTGAACCATGTCTTAATTCTCCGTACAAATACAAACCGATATAAAATAAGTGAATTAATTTGCCTATTTCACAGTCATACAGCATAACGTTTTGATGTATAAGGATTACAACGCAACCAAGAACTACATTTTCCTACGACCCCGAGCCGAGAAAGAGTTACCTTACAAAAATGATAACAACATTCGCTCTTGAACACACAAAATTTTGAAATTAATAAACCCGTTATACAACATTCCAATGTATATTGTGTTAACATTTGGATTCGATCTGATGACGGGTTTGTGAGATAATAATTCTTAAATGTGACGCATGGTTGAAACACGCTTAAAAAGGGCACTTTTTGTGCTTCAACTGCGATAAAAAATATTAAAATATAAATTAAAACTTTCAAACCTACATGATCTAACGTAAAATCGAACGACGAAAATGATGATGTCATTGGATTTTATGAAGGTCTATTGGTTACTTCATAAACAACCTTCAAACTCGAGTGCACATAATATTTGGGTCGACAGTAAGCTTGCTATTCCTGGGTGTCATAATATGTGACCTACCCTCCTATCTCTTCTCTTCATTAGCAGTCGCCAGAAACATCTCTCCTCTCCCACTCGTCTTAATACCTCTTCATTTGTTACCCTATCTACCCATCTGATCATCATACTCCTGTATCACCACGTTTCAACCGGGTGAGTTAGCCGTGGTGGTTACGGCATGACTGATGGCAGTCGCTCACATCCGGGAGGCGAGGAGGTTCGAATCCCCCCGCCGGCAACCTTGAAGATGGTCTTCTGTGGTTTCCCAAAAAAAAAAACCACGTTTCAAAAGCTTCAATTATCCTCTCTTCTGCTGCACCATTAGTCCATTAGTACAACTCAGCAACTTTTCTAGGTTTAAGCCGTGCCTTGTGCGGGGATTCAATGGCCGTGAAAGACAAAATACCAACTTTATTGAAATTAGTTTGTCCAATTCCTCAGTAAGATAATTTAAGAAACAATAATAATTAGCGTGACAGCCAGTAGAATACGACACATTCGACTGTGAATATACGTTGCAAATCATGGTTAAAAACGAAAAAGAGCAGATCAAAATTGGCAAACAAAACTATTCAGTTAACAAAAAACAAATTTATAAAGAAAATGAAAGCATACCGTGCAAAATAGAAAGTATCTTAACATTGTAAATTTGAGTAAACTTCTGAAAGCTCACTTGCAACAACCAGCCGTAAGAGTATAAAATTAGATTCAAAATCACGATCGTATCCGAGCCCCAAAGCCAACCTCTATAAATAAAATATATCTCATTTTACGCGTATCAATGCGAGGACAACGTTCGTGGTTAAAAGTGGGAACCGAACCCAGCGTTTTAACGCACTAAAACGAACGGTTTTCGAGATATTGCCAGAAAACTATCCCCGGTCTGCGATATTTCAGCGGTTGCCATAGTAACGTTGATCTGTTTCTCAGAGGGAACACAGTTATTTGGGAATATCTCCGAAACCGTTCATTTTAGGAACTTAAAAAGTGTGTTTCGGGGTCCCTACAGGACCTCCGAGCTTTGTTTCTCGTATCTGGTGGCTTAAAATGAGCTAAATCCGAACTTTGTACCGACTGTCCTTGCTCAGTGCCAAAGGGCCGAAAAAGTCACTTACAAATTGAATTTTCAAAAACCGTTTCTTAGTGGGCCTCTACATACTCGGATCAACCAACATGCAAAATTTCAGCTTTCTAGGTCTAGTGGTTTGAGCCCTGCGTCGATGAGTCAATTTTGGATTGTCAATGCCAAAGGGCCGAAAAAAGTCACTTACAAATTTAATTTTCAAAAACCGTTTCTTAGTGAGCCTTTACATACTCGGATCAACCAACATGCAAAATTTCAGCTTTCTAGGTCTAGTGGTTTGAGCCCTGGGGTGATGAGTCAGTTTTGGATTATATATAAGAGATGAGACTTTCCAAGTCGATTTGCTCGTAAGAATATGGATTATAGCTCTTTTTGCGCGTATCAATGTGAGGAGCAATGTTCGTGGTTTCCATTTCGAAGAAGTGGGAATTGAACCCAGCGTTTTAAGGCCCTAAAACGAACGGTTTTCGAGATATTGCCAGAAAACTATCCCCGGTCTGCGAAATTTCAGCGGTTGCCATAGTAACGTTGATCTGTTTCTCAGAGGGAACACAGTTATTTGGGAATATCTCCGAAACCGTTCATTTTAGGAACTTAAAAATTGTGTTTCGGGGTCCCTACAGGACCTCCGAGCTTTGTTTCTCGTATCTGGTGGCTTAAAATGAGCTAAATCCGAACTTTGTACCGACTGTCCTTGCTCAGTGCCAAAGGGCCGAAAAAGTCACTTACAAATTGAATTTTCAAAAACCGTTTCTTAGTGGGCCTCTACATACTCGGATCAACCAACATGCAAAATTTCAGCTTTCTAGGTCTAGTGGTTTGAGCCCTGCGTCGATGAGTCAATTTTGGATTGTCAATGCCAAAGGGCCGAAAAAAGTCACTTACAAATTTAATTTTCAAAAACCGTTTCTTAGTGAGCCTTTACATACTCGGATCAACCAACATGCAAAATTTCAGCTTTCTAGGTCTAGTGGTTTGAGCCCTGGGGTGATGAGTCAGTTTTGGATTATATATAAGAGATGAGACTTTCCAAGTCGATTTGCTCGTAGAAATGTGGAATATAGCTCATTCTGCGCGTATCAATGTGAGGAGCAATGTTCGTGGTTTCCATTTCGAAGAAGTGGGAATTGAACCCAGCGTTTTAAGGCCCTAAAACGAACGGTTTTCGAGATATTGCCAGAAAACTATCCCCGGTCTGCGAAATTTCAGCGGTTGCCATAGTAACGTTGATCTGTTTCTCAGAGGGAACACAGTTATTTGGGAATATCTCCGAAACCGTTCATTTTAGGAACTTAAAAAGTGTGTTTCGGGGTCCCTACAGGACCTCCGAGCTTTGTTTCTCGTATCTGGTGGCTTAAAATGAGCTAAATCCGAACTTTGTACCGACTGTCCTTGCTCAGTGCCAAAGGGCCGAAAAAGTCACTTACAAATTGAATTTTCAAAACCGTTTCTTAGTGGGCCTCTACATACTCGGATCAACCAACATGCAAAATTTCAGCTTTCTAGGTCTAGTGGTTTGAGCCCTGCGTCGATGAGTCAATTTTGGATTGTCAATGCCAAAGGGCCGAAAAAAGTCACTTACAAATTTAATTTTCAAAAACCGTTTCTTAGTGAGCCTTTACATACTCGGATCAACCAACATGCAAAATTTCAGCTTTCTAGGTCTAGTGGTTTGAGCCCTGGGGTGATGAGTCAGTTTTGGATAATATATAAGAGATGAGACTTTCCAAGTCGATTTGCTCGTAGAAATATGGATTATAGCTCTTTTTGCGCGTATCAATGTGAGGAGCAATGTTCGTGGTTTCCATTTCGAAGAAGTGGGAATTGAACCCAGCGTTTAAAGGCCCTAAAACGAACGGTTTTCGAGATATTGCCAGAAAACTATCCCCGGTCTGCGAAATTTCAGCGGTTGCCATAGTAACGTTGATCTGTTTCTCAGAGGGAACACAGTTATTTGGGAATATCTCCGAAACCGTTCATTTTAGGAACTTAAAAAGTGTGTTTCGGGGTCCCTACAGGACCTCCGAGCTTTGTTTCTCGTATCTGGTGGCTTAAAATGAGCTAAATCCGAACTTTGTACCGACTGTCCTTGCTCAGTGCCAAAGGGCCGAAAAAGTCACTTACAAATTGAATTTTCTAAAACCGTTTCTTAGTGGGCCTCTACATACTCGGATCAACCAACATGCAAAATTTCAGCTTTCTAGGTCTAGTGGTTTGAGCCCTGCGTCGATGAGTCAATTTTGGATTGTCAATGCCAAAGGGCCGAAAAAAGTCACTTACAAATTGAATTTTCAAAAACCGTTTCTTAGTGAGCCTTTACATACTCGGATCAACCAACATGCAAAATTTCAGCTTTCTAGGTCTAGTGGTTTGAGCCCTGGGGTGATGAGTCAGTTTTGGATTATATATAAGAGATGAGACTTTCCAAGTCGATTTGCTCGTAGAAATATGGATTATAGCTCTTTTTGCGCGTATCAATGTGAGGAGCAATGTTCGTGGTTTCCACTTCGAAGAAGTGGGAACCGAACCCTGTGTTTTAAGGCCCTAAAACGAACGGTTTTCGACATATTGCAAGAAAATTATCCCCGGTCTGCGATATTTCAGCGGTTGCCATAGTAACGTTGATCTGTTTCTCAGAGGGAACACAGTTATTTGGGAATATCTCCGAAACCTTTCATTTTAGGAACTTAAAAAGTGTGTTTCGGTGTCCCTACAGGACCTCCGAGTATTGTTTCTCGTATCTGGTGGCTTAAAATGAGCTAAATCCGAACTTTGTACCGACTGTCCTTGCTCAGTGCCAAAGGGCCGAAAAAAGTCCCTTACAAATTGAATTTTCAAAAACCGTTTCTTAGTGAGCCTTTACATACTCGGATTAACCAACATGCAAAATTTCTAGGTCTAGTGGTTTGAGCCCTGCGGTGATGAGTCAGTTTTGGATTATATATAAGAGATATCATACTAGTGCTACCTCTGTACCAAATTTCGTTCAATTCGGTTTCACCGTGATTGAATTGATAGGGGGAATCGATTTGCACACATACTTGGCCACCATCTGCACACTATTGGGCTGATGTTCTTGCAGTTTGGTCAGAATATGTTTCCCACATAAAGATATGGTGTTGCAAAATTTGGTAGAGACTAGATTATTAGGTTGGTCGTAATTACAATTTAGCTTTTAACATTTTGGTGGCCGCGATTACGTTTCCGTCAAGATAGCGGTGATATAAAACATGACACTGAGGTGCCCTTTGCTAGTGCTACCTCTGTACCAAATTTCGTAGCATTCGGTTTCACCGTGTTCGAATTGATAAGGGGAATGGATTTTCACACAAAGATGGCCGCCATCCGCAAAATATTAGGCTAATGACCTATTAGTTTGGTCAAAGGATGCTCCCTCCATATGAGTATTGTGCCCAACTGGTCACGGCAGTCTGGTATCAAACTCAGGCCTTATCAGAGAAGACCAGGCAAATGGTTATGCCTAAGGTCGAACCAGTGGTCTCTAAGGGGGAGCCATTATATGGAACCCACAGAGCAATGAGAGATCTACTGACACATAATAGTCTAGCGTGATTTCACGATTATTTAGGTGCAAATCATAGGAATTGAAAGGAGAAATTGTAAGCAAAATGCAAGGAAATGTACGTTTTCAGTACATACGAAGTCGAAAGAGGCTAGTATTGAAGTCTGACAAATGACTTTTAAAAGTAGGCGGAGTAGCCTTGGCGCCTACGGAACTATTTCTGTCTAGGGCGGTCAGACAGCTCAAAATTAATGACCCGGGAGTTCACCGGTCGACAACGGGCGAAGCTTTGGCGGGACCAAGCCCACAAGAAATTAATTAATTACAGAGAAATGGAGCATTGTAATGCGATGGAACATACACATAGATGAATGTATTCACGGAGGAGTAATTTAGAAGTGGTTTTTCACCTAAAATTACGCCTATTTCTCAAAATGACCGCATTACAACCTAACTCACGCTCGAGAGCATGAATACTTTAACCAACCAGCGGAAAATCCCCACCGTAGCGTCCCACGCGCTGAACTAAGGCAATTAATTGTAATTAATTGGCCGAAGCGATCGCCGGCACGCGAGTGTTTTTAAAACCTCCACGCCTAGATAAACAAGATGCAGTTGTTATTTCGGCTGAAGACGGAGTATTTCAAGAAGGGAGTCGCTCTCACGTGTCCCGTGAACTATTTTGCGCAAGAAACCAATATAAGGGGAGAGCACCCTACGCCGAGGGTCAGTTATGGTCAGTCGAAGTCAGTTACACGTCTGTTATGGTTCAGTGGAAAGCAGTTGAAGACGTCAGACGGTCGCTCGAGTTGGAAGTTAGTTCTTTGTCTACAAGAGCTCTGCAGTAAGCACGCCAATTATTAAAATATCAGCGTACCGCCGTTGAAGACAATGGAGGCAAATTGTAAGCTTCATCAGTGATAATGAAGTGCATAAAAGGTAACAAAGTGCAGATATTGCTTTATTATCTAACACAGATATAAATTCGCTACAGCGAATAGGAACTGATAATGTTTGGAACAGTTCGTATACCGGAAGGTATTGTCAATTATATGACATCAGCATTAGGAACACTCCAGTGATGGGAGAGTGGAAGTTATTGCCACCTATCCAGGACAGTGAGATAAACGGGAGTGCAGGGAACTAGGATCGAACATCTATAAAAACGCTACTAGATTTCACGGAGACCAGCGGTTATCATAAGTCATCGCATCTCTGAGGTCAAGCGTAGGTGAAATCCAGATTAAGGATCAACATGTGAAATGATAGATGAAGTGTATAATTGTGAAATAATAATTTAAAGTGTTAATGTGTTTAATGTTTAATATTCAGTGTTTATCAGTGGTAAAGGCCACTTGTGGTAATATGTGCATCATGTGTAAAAAGTGTGAATCTCAGTGTTGTGTATTGGATATCATGATGGATTAAGTCAATCGTCATGGTAGAGCTCAGGCGGAGATACTGGTACTTTCCAGCCAGAAGGAAACGTGAGTAAACATGCAAATAATAACATTATAATGGCATAGTTCACCATGTAACGATTAATCACTTTGAAATTAAAGAAGTAATAGTCACTTACTGAACGAGTTTTCACCACTCGTCTTGAATAAAGTATGACTTGGAAGGTGATTTGCTTAGGACCATGTAGGTCAAAAATAGTGATGGATCTAAACGTTAAAATAATAATAATAATAATAACTGGGGTCGGCAACCATAAAGTAAGGGCAAAATTGGCCTAAGTAATGTTCAAATAGTGTCATGTCTAATTTAAGATACTGTCATTTGGTAAACAGTAAAGAATGTAGTGTGGAATATCGCGAATACGAGAGCTTTTCTCAGTGTCAGTGAAATTTTGAATGAATATGTGAAATTAAAGTAAGCCAGTATATTTATACATTTGTGTTAGGAGCTATGTAAAGCTTTGGCTTAAATAATATAACATGAAGAACGCAGGTACCTTGATAATGGAGTCATATATGTGAAATATTGTTTAGCCGCATATAGCGTGCAGATTAACGTAGAATCCAGTGATTTACGTAAGATAAGCACGGGAAAGACTAGTATAGCTTGCGCGTGAGGTGAAAATGGGCTTAATCTTCGAGAAGTATCGCCTTTGTGCATACTGTATGTATTACGCAGCGATTTGGATAGAGTCTGTCTATTGCCAACGCTTGCATTGAATTATAGCCACTATGGACGCCCAGCGAGGCGCGGTGAGCATTTTTACTTATGGTCTGCCCGAGAGGTAGAATCATATTCGTCGACGAGGAACGTAGTTCCAAAATATATATATATATGTAATGACAGCTGCTGATGATAACCATGGGGTTTCATTATGATGCGCGTCTTTATAAGCCACAGTAATCACCTTAGAACGGCAATGCTATCATTAGAATTCCACCCCTGCCATGAATGTTTAATAGGAGCCATTTGAGCCCAAATACACTGTAAAGTTAGGTGTTAATTAATTAAATGACTCAATTACTTAGGAATATGCCTAGCGGATCTTTATTGTTATAAAATTGTAAACAAGGATGGCCTTGACGGTAGAGAGAGACAGGAAATATAGACCATTTCCGTGGCAGCCATCTTGGAGAGCTGTCTGGAACTAATTTTATGACCTGCTGAGGGGAGAGAGGTCGCTCGACCGATCCCTTGTCAATTACGGTCACAATAGGACACTGAGAGGTCTCGGTATTCAATAACGCAATTAAAATATGAGTATTCTAGTGATGCAAATGGAATTAAATGGTATATGGCAACTCACATACGTGGTTGAACCATAGAAATCTGATGATATTTGGCGAAGTTATCCTCTGAGGGGGAAGGCTGAACCAAAGTAATGTAGGCATCTTCTTTAAAGTGCATTTTGCCAGTTTATGCTAATTTAGGAAAAACGGGTATGTGTTTTTCCCAGAACATGACACAGTTGTATCTATAATAAGTCCGACAAGACCCAGATAATCGTTATATGGTGAAACTATAAATATTCTATCCATGTTTATGTTTATTTTATGATTAAGAAGCATGACTCCTTTTCCTAGAGCGTTCATAGGGATGGAAAGAAGGAAGATGATTCGCACGACACAACAAAATATTTGCTAATAAATGTAGGAAACATTGAAGTAATGATAATTAAAGTAAATGTCGTAGAAGACGGAATAATGTCTTAGAAGTTCATGTATGTGACATGTGGTTTTTGTGTTAAGATACTTCCATTAAATAAAATTGTGTCACATGACGGACACGATGAAAACCTTGTAATCTGAACTATTATTGACAGGATATTAGAAGTAGGTTTGAGTGCATTGTAGCGCTATTTTTATGGAGAAAGCTCACAGAATAACCCTATTTATTTGTGGGAATTAATTGTAATTTGTCCTTTGTTTGTATTTGTTGTACAGCCATGATTTTAGACCAGTAAATGTTTATTCATAGGAATGTTGTGTATTTCCTGTAGAGTAGTTACCTGGTAGACTCAAATCCTGAACATGTGGTCGTATTGTGGGCATGAACGTCCCATACCTCGAAAGACCGTGAGCTAGTTGGGATACGAACACATGGTCCACATGGTGACAATCGGGTACATGGGGGGAGTTGTCTCTGTACTTGGATTGAGTCACAGGTAATTACTTAAGTCGGTCAAGGTATTAATGGTAGAAGCAAATAATAGCATAGAAATTAGGACAGAATAGGAAGACCGCATCCCATTTGTTAATAAGCCACCACATTAAAAATAATTGTTAATCCTCCATAAGACATGCTTATATAATTGTAACTTTCATAAACCATAGCCATAGATAACACATATAAAATAACATGACGCTGATATGTGGGGCCAGTTTAAAATACAGGTAACCTCCACTTAAGCATCATGAGCATGGCATAAATAAGCATGTTGACTACCCTAATTAACATGGCATGTATGCATACCCTTATTTAACATGGCGCCCAACGTGGGGCATTCGGCAGTAAAAACCACTCCTTGGACAGTTTTAATTGTAAATTAGAATATGGCCGATGTCTTACGATGGCCACCATGTATTGTCTCTTATATTTAACATGGCGCCCGTACGTGGTTGGCTTATGGGATTTAGAAAAACCCATAATAATAGCATGGTTTTCATGGGGAAAACCATAGAAATAATTTTTTCCTCAAACTTGGTTTGAGCGATTGTGAGTCTTTCTAGATGATGTTCAGACGTCAGACAAATGTTGTCAGACGGGTACGAGGGTCTATACCCATTCCATAGTTAGTTTTGACATTTTATAATATGTTGTTGTTGTTGTCGCGGGATCGGAATCCTTTCTTTCCAATAGAACGCGCCAGTGTCTTCAGCTAGGGCCTACCTGAATCTCAAATTAAGTAGTACAGGATGGCCGGAACGGAAGAAGTACTCAGGTGTATCGCCGAGTTAAGGGAACATTTCGATGTTATAAATGCTAAAAGTAAGGAAGAATCCAAAGCATTTAAAGATGAAATAGCGGATAGGCTAGAGGCTAGTCAAACTGAGGTAAGCCAGATGTTGGCTACAGTCAATACTAGACTAGAGGCTAATCAAGCCGAAATAAATACTAGACTAGAGGCTAGTCAAATTAATGTAAACACGCAGTTAGAATTAAACCTAGGAGAGGTTAATAAGAAAATGGACGACGTTAAAGAGTCTGTCCAGAGACAGGTAACTAAGAATATTGTTAGCGTGATCTCAGAAATGCAAAATGATAACGAAAAACGCTTTGAGTCTATTGAATTAAAGTTAGAAAGCAATTTGCAAATGTGCAGAGAGTCACAGCGTGAAATTAACGATAATTTAAACAGTATGTCCCGGGAGCTTAAAGACATTCAAAGTCAGAATGAAGCTAACACGAAACGTCAGTTAGAGCAATTTAACACGTTTACTCAGACCGTGGATCATAGGTTCGAGGATAATGAACTAAAATGGAATACGCGAATGGCAGGGTATGCCAAGGCTGTGGACGAAGCTTTAAAAAAGCAGGACCAGAATATCCTTGACCAATGCAAGGAAATGCAGGAAATAAAGACGTCTGATCGAGATAATAAGGAAATAATGTCTAATATGAAGATACAAGTTGGAAAAGTGCAGAAAGAGTTGGAACAAACTCAGAATGACTTAGCAGTTCTCCATAAAAGACAGGACGAAGACCAAGGAGAAATCACAAAGATGAGGACTGAAATCTCTCATATACAAGGTCACATTCAACGGGAAGTTACATGCTTACGCGAAGAGTTAGAGCTTCGAGAAGGCTTAAAGACTGAAGCCAGTGATAAGACTCTTGCCGAAGTAAGAGAAAGTCTAGCAGGGGAAATTATCCACCTGAAGGAAAACCTTAAGGATAATAAAGAAAAGGTATTTTCTATGGCAGAAAGAAACCGAGATCGCCTCGAGAAAATAGAACGAGAGGTATTAGCTCGTTTGGAAAGGACTGAAAACAGGCACAGCCAGTTAGAAACGAGAATGATAGCGCAGGAAGAATCCATGTTGCGGAATCCTAGGTCTAGCGAAGGAAGTATAGACGAGAATAGGAGGAATAAATGGGCAGAGATAGAAATACAGCCCACTCCAAAGAATGCAGCAATGCCAAGTGACAGCCCGTATGCCACACCTGGTATGCCAATGGCTATGTCAACACCGCATGAAAATGCTGTACAGAACCAAATAGTCACAGTTATAAGGGCTAGTGATGAAAAACCAAAGAAATACTCTGGGAGTAATTCTAATATGACACCCAAGTACTGGCTTAAAGAAGTTTCCGAGTACTTGAATGATGCGAAAGTACCGCCAGAGCGCAGGTTGAGAGCGATTGAAAAACTCACCGAAGGAGAGTGTGCTCTATGGTTTAGAAGTTTTAGGTACACGTTCGACACCGTTGAGGAATTTCGCCAAGCATTTTTAAGCAGGTATTGGAACGCGAGCGTACAACAAAATCTCAGACTGGACTTGTATTCCAGGCGTTACAGTACTAGTAACCCGACCAAGTACGGAGAGTTTTTTGTGAACCAATTATGCCGTTTTCGCGAGCTCGACGAAGGACTCAGAGAGTCAGACTTATGCATAGCAATAGCTAAGCAGCTGCCGTATGAAGTGCAGCGCCTGCTAATCTCAGCAAACGCCAAAACTGCAATCGATATGGAGGAGGTGCTGAGACAACTTGATTTAACCACAGTGCAGCACGCAAGACAAAGCCGACATGTGGAACAGGTTAATATGACGAATACGCCGATCGAGCCAACGAAGGTGCAGACGAAATGCAAGTCTACAAGCACCGAAACAGAAAAATCCGACTGGCAGCGCGAAGGACGCGAAAACCAAAATTCGAGGCCAGCGTATCGAGGAGGTTCGAACCGTGGTAACCGAGGAAGGAAAAACTGGAATCAGCGTGGTACCAGAGACCAGCAGCTGGACAACAGAAGAAATTACGGCCGAAATGGGAATAACCAAGGATGGAGATCCCAAGAGCAGAGTTGTGGGTTCGATGAAGAGGCGGAAGAACGCTATCATGCATCTTTAAGATACATGGAAGAGCGCGGAGATGATCCAAGACAATCGCGAGTTCACTGGGATGAAGCGATTCGAAATAGAAGGTCACCCGACATATATCAAAATGATGATGGTGCCAAAAGTCTGGAACTTCAACAGCATGAAGACAGGCAGAAGAACTCCACAAAGAATGGAGCAATTGAAAAAAAAACCACCAATTTTAAAGGACCAGAGAGAGATAGGTTCAGGATGGAGTACAGTAAATGTTATTAACTGGATTGCCAAACCTGAGGAGCTTATCGAAGACCTCGATGAAAGAACGGTCAATGTAAGAAGGGAACTACCTATTATTATTGTAAACATTGCGGGAACGAAAGTAAGAAGTCTCATCGATACAGGATCAACAGTGAGTTTGATAACCCAGGCATTATACAATGAAATCCAGAGTAAAATCCACGTATTGAAAATACCCATTTCAAGCGTGAAAATAAAAGGTGTCATACCAGACAAAGTTATGATATGCAGATACCAAGTATTTTTAGATCTGCAGATAGGGAACTCTACATTCTCACAGAGCTTCCTACTTGTAAATAAGCTGCCATATAACCTTATTGTTGGGATGGATTTCATAAGAGAGTATAAAGTTATTATAGATCTCTCGCAAGACATTGTAATGTTTCGCGCAAGTGAGGGAAAGGAAGACTTAGAACTCTCATTAAGGCATAATGAAGCGAGACAAGAAGAATACGTATGGCATACATACGGAGATATGACTGGGGAGGCAGTGTCGACAGTAGAAGATATTGAGGAAGAGTTGGCAACACTGGCCGCAGACATTGAAAAAGATCTCGAACCAAAATTTGAAGAATGCCTGGAAGAGAAGATTGAGGAAGCTAAATTTGGTCCAGAATATAAGAAAATGCTAAGGGAACTGCTATTCGAGTATAAAGGAGTCTTCGATTCGAGACCTGGGCGGATCAAGAATTTCCAGTATGCGTTTCAAGTCAGCGATTGGACGCCATTCAAACAGAAGCCGTATCCTGTAGCTGAGAAACATTATTTAAAGGTCAAAGAAGCGATACAGGAAATGCTAGAAGCAGGCGTCATTGTAAAGACAGCCACACCTTATGTCAGCCCACTGGTAGTTGTACCGAAACAGGATGGAAGTGTGAGGATATGCCTGGACCTACGAAATTTGAATTCCAAGGTTATACCGGAATTTGATACAGTTCCACCCATTAAGGAGGTACTCAGAAGGTTCAAAGGAAAGACTGTATTCTCAAATCTTGATCTCACGGCAAGTTTTCACCATCTTGCTCTGGAAGAGAAAACAAGTCTGTTAACCGGATTTTTATTTGACCAGCACACGTACTCCTACGTCCGTCTTCCATTTGGATTAAAAACAGCAGGTTCAGCGTTGATACGAGCGCTAGATAGGAACCTATCCGAAGAAGTAAAAGCTACAACCATATGCTACGTAGATGATATACTACTGACCTCTGAAACAGTTGAAGAACATGTCAGAGATCTACGCAAGTTGTTATATGACCTAAGTCAGGCTAACTTCAAGGTCAATATAAAGAAGTCTAACTTTGCTCAGAGAGAAGTTAAATTTCTAGGTCATGTAATCGATGCACAAGGAGTTAGGCCTAATCCGGGAAAACTGGAAGTCATAAAACGTTTCCCGAGACCAACGAAGGTGAAGAACGTCAGGCAATATCTAGGCGTTATTGGATTCTTTTCGAACCATTGTCCGAAGTACACCGAGACTGTAGCACCACTCCAAGACTTACTTAAAAAGGGAGGAAGATGGCGATGGACGGAGCAATGCGAGGAAGCCTTCGTGAAATCTAAACAGATGCTGTTAGATTATGTGAAATTGGGATATCCTGACTACACTCAGAAATTTATCATCCAGACTGACGCATCCTTCGTAGGCATTGGAGCTATGTTGTATCAGGAAAATAAGGACAGGCCAGAGGAGAGAACTTATATCGCATTCATCAGTAGAAGGTTGAGGCCTAATGAAAAGAATTATACGGTCACGGAGATCGAGTTACTTGCGATACTGTATGCATTACAGTATTGGCACAAGCTGATTTATGGTTTTAGAATTATATTGAGAACAGACCATAAAGCCCTAACGTTCCTGCTGAAAACTGACTTGTCGAGTCAAAGACTGACAAGGTGGTCCCTATACATACAACAATTTCAAGTGGAAATAGAATATTGCCCGGGGAAGGACAATATCATACCTGATTTGCTAAGCAGATACCCTACAGCAGAGGAAGAAGAAACTCTAGCTATTGAAATAGAAGATAGAGATCAGAAGACCTTAGATGATCTGAGGAACATCACCGTTTTTCAATGTGAAGATCCCTGGATACGGTTGATGATAAATTACTTCGAGGGAAAGCTGAATAGAGGAACCCCGATGTATATGGAAGCTGAAGCACTTTCAACGGAATATCTATGGTTTAACCAGATGCTACATAAATGGAGCGACTCTGACCACACAAAACCTAGAATTGTTGTACCACCAGCATTGCAGAGAAGGCTAGTTTGGCTAGCACACCGAGCTTTTGGACATTCAGGTGTAGATAAGACTGTTGCCCTGCTTAAAGAGGCGTTTATTTGGCCTAAACTTAGAGAAACAGTCAGAAATACTATCAGGACATGTGATATGTGCCAACGAGTAAAGCCTAACTCGTACTTAATGAGGCAGAAACCTATACCACTCTTACCAGAGAAGCCATGTCAGCTCCTGGCGCTGGACAACTTTGGGCCCCTGCCTAGAGCTAGAAGAGGAAATAAACACATCCTAGTTGCACTAGACGTGTTTTCCAAAATGGTAGTCCTGTGTCCAATTCAGAAAACCAGTACAAAACAAGTACTTAAGAGGCTGAAGGAAAGAATCATTCCTATATTAGGACAGCCAGAAAACATCTTGTCGGATCACGGAAGCTGTTTTACCAGCGTAGAATTTCGCAGGGAGTTGGAAAATCTGGGCATAAGACAGATTTTGTCCACGGTTAGGCACCCGGAGTCGAACTCAGCTGAGAGAGTTATGAGGGAGGTGCAAAAATACATGAAGATATACTGCTCTACTGAGAATTGGAAATGGATTGACGTGCTTGAGATTATTGAATATTGTATCAACAATACTGTGCACGAAGCTACAGGAGAGGTGCCAGTGAGCTTACATCTCGACAGAAGACCCGAGAGGCCATGGAATAATGTCATCCAGACACCCGTCGATGCACAACTTGGACGTGAGTTGAGAATCCAGAGGACGTTCGAGTATCTCAAGAAACAAGCAGATAAACGACAGCGGAGAAACAGGAGAAAACGTTATCATAGACCGCTACTCGTGGGAGAATACGTCTTATTGAAAAAACCCGCCAGTTCAGATCCAGAGAGCAGGAAATATAAGAAATTTCAGCACGCTTATCTCGGACCCTACCTGATTATAAGGGATCTGCAGAATAACGCATATCGGATTAAAGATGAGGCAACAGGTAGAGAAGTTGTGGTAAATGCCGCAAATCTGAAGTTATATAGTCCACCAGAAGACTATGAAGCGAGAGAAGAGCAAGCTACACACACCCAAATGAACGAGGAATCATTACGTATGCACGGAAAGGTTCTGAAGAAAAGCTTGCAGACTCGAGAAGGGTCGAAGAAAAGGAAACAGCTCGCCAGCCCAGCGGACACGAGGGGAGAATGCAGCTGTCGACTGCAGGAGTTTTACGACCAGTTAAAGGGAGCCGCTGTAGAGTTAGAGGAGATGAATGAACAATTGAGACAGGAAAACGAAAGTCTACGAGACAGCAGACAAGAGTGGAGTGGGAAAACGTGAAAGCCCATTGCCAAGAGCAATGACCGCTTAAAGCAAACACTGCAAGGAGTTGATACCAGCTGATAGGCTCGAAAAATTCACTTATGAAATGAATTTTTCGAACTTAGCAGGAGAAAGATGTGCCCAACTGGTCACGGCAGTCTGGTATCAAACTCAGGCCTTATCAGAGAAGACCAGGCAAATGGTTATGCCTAAGGTCGAACCAGTGGTCTCTAAGGGGGAGCCATTATATGGAACCCACAGAGCAATGAGAGATCTACTGACACATAATAGTCTAGCGTGATTTCACGATTATTTAGGTGCAAATCATAGCAATTGAAAGGAGAAATTGTAAGCAAAATGCAAGGAAATGTACGTTTTCAGTACATACGAAGTCGAAAGAGGCTAGTATTGAAGTCTGACAAATGACTTTTAAAAGTAGGCGGAGTAGCCTTGGCGCCTACGGAACTATTTCTGTCTAGGGCGGTCAGACAGCTCAAAATTAATGACCCGGGAGTTCACCGGTCGACAACGGGCGAAGCTTTGGCGGGACCAAGCCCACAAGAAATTAATTAATTACAGAGAAATGGAGCATTGTAATGCGATGGAACATACACATAGATGAATGTATTCACGGAGGAGTAATTTAGAAGTGGTTTTTCACCTAAAATTACGCCTATTTCTCAAAATGACCGCATTACAACCTAACTCACGCTCGAGAGCATGAATACTTTAACCAACCAGCGGAAAATCCCCACCGTAGCGTCCCACGCGCTGAACTAAGGCAATTAATTGTAATTAATTGGCCGAAGCGATCGCCGGCACGCGAGTGTTTTTAAAACCTCCACGCCTAGATAAACAAGATGCAGTTGTTATTTCGGCTGAAGACGGAGTATTTCAAGAAGGGAGTCGCTCTCACGTGTCCCGTGAACTATTTTGCGCAAGAAACCAATATAAGGGGAGAGCACCCTACGCCGAGGGTCAGTTATGGTCAGTCGAAGTCAGTTACACGTCTGTTATGGTTCAGTGGAAAGCAGTTGAAGACGTCAGACGGTCGCTCGAGTTGGAAGTTAGTTCTTTGTCTACAAGAGCTCTGCAGTAAGCACGCCAATTATTAAAATATCAGCGTACCGCCGTTGAAGACAATGGAGGCAAATTGTAAGCTTCATCAGTGATAATGAAGTGCATAAAAGGTAACAAAGTGCAGATATTGCTTTATTATCTAACACAGATATAAATTCGCTACAGCGAATAGGAACTGATAATGTTTGGAACAGTTCGTATACCGGAAGGTATTGTCAATTATATGACATCAGCATTAGGAACACTCCAGTGATGGGAGAGTGGAAGTTATTGCCACCTATCCAGGACAGTGAGATAAACGGGAGTGCAGGGAACTAGGATCGAACATCTATAAAAACGCTACTAGATTTCACGGAGACCAGCGGTTATCATAAGTCATCGCATCTCTGAGGTCAAGCGTAGGTGAAATCCAGATTAAGGATCAACATGTGAAATGATAGATGAAGTGTATAATTGTGAAATAATAATTTAAAGTGTTAATGTGTTTAATGTTTAATATTCAGTGTTTATCAGTGGTAAAGGCCACTTGTGGTAATATGTGCATCATGTGTAAAAAGTGTGAATCTCAGTGTTGTGTATTGGATATCATGATGGATTAAGTCAATCGTCATGGTAGAGCTCAGGCGGAGATACTGGTACTTTCCAGCCAGAAGGAAACGTGAGTAAACATGCAAATAATAACATTATAATGGCATAGTTCACCATGTAACGATTAATCACTTTGAAATTAAAGAAGTAATAGTCACTTACTGAACGAGTTTTCACCACTCGTCTTGAATAAAGTATGACTTGGAAGGTGATTTGCTTAGGACCATGTAGGTCAAAAATAGTGATGGATCTAAACGTTAAAATAATAATAATAATAAT
Organism: Meconema thalassinum; assembly: GCA_946902985.2. Classification (NCBI taxonomy): domain Eukaryota; kingdom Metazoa; phylum Arthropoda; class Insecta; order Orthoptera; family Tettigoniidae; genus Meconema; species Meconema thalassinum. Next base: position 1,451,571,936 of record OX336388.2, on the reverse strand, counting down.
AACTGGGGTCGGCAACCATAAAGTAAGGGCAAAATTGGCCTAAGTAATGTTCAAATAGTGTCATGTCTAATTTAAGATACTGTCATTTGGTAAACAGTAAAGAATGTAGTGTGGAATATCGCGAATACGAGAGCTTTTCTCAGTGTCAGTGAAATTTTGAATGAATATGTGAAATTAAAGTAAGCCAGTATATTTATACATTTGTGTTAGGAGCTATGTAAAGCTTTGGCTTAAATAATATAACATGAAGAACGCAGGTACCTTGATAATGGAGTCATATATGTGAAATATTGTTTAGCCGCATATAGCGTGCAGATTAACGTAGAATCCAGTGATTTACGTAAGATAAGCACGGGAAAGACTAGTATAGCTTGCGCGTGAGGTGAAAATGGGCTTAATCTTCGAGAAGTATCGCCTTTGTGCATACTGTATGTATTACGCAGCGATTTGGATAGAGTCTGTCTATTGCCAACGCTTGCATTGAATTATAGCCACTATGGACGCCCAGCGAGGCGCGGTGAGCATTTTTACTTATGGTCTGCCCGAGAGGTAGAATCATATTCGTCGACGAGGAACGTAGTTCCAAAATATATATATATGTAATGACAGCTGCTGATGATAACCATGGGGTTTCATTATGATGCGCGTCTTTATAAGCCACAGTAATCACCTTAGAACGGCAATGCTATCATTAGAATTCCACCCCTGCCATGAATGTTTAATAGGAGCCATTTGAGCCCAAATACACTGTAAAGTTAGGTGTTAATTAATTAAATGACTCAATTACTTAGGAATATGCCTAGCGGATCTTTATTGTTATAAAATTGTAAACAAGGATGGCCTTGACGGTAGAGAGAGACAGGAAATATAGACCATTTCCGTGGCAGCCATCTTGGAGAGCTGTCTGGAACTAATTTTATGACCTGCTGAGGGGAGAGAGGTCGCTCGACCGATCCCTTGTCAATTACGGTCACAATAGGACACTGAGAGGTCTCGGTATTCAATAACGCAATTAAAATATGAGTATTTTAGTGATGCAAATGGAATTAAATGGTATATGGCAACTCACATACGTGGTTGAACCATAGAAATCTGATGATATTTGGCGAAGTTATCCTCTGAGGGGGAAGGCTGAACCAAAGTAATGTAGGCATCTTCTTTAAAGTGCATTTTGCCAGTTTATGCTAATTTAGGAAAAACGGGTATGTGTTTTTCCCAGAACATGACACAGTTGTATCTATAATAAGTCCGACAAGACCCAGATAATCGTTATATGGTGAAACTATAAATATTCTATCCATGTTTATGTTTATTTTATGATTAAGAAGCATGACTCCTTTTCCTAGAGCGTTCATAGGGATGGAAAGAAGGAAGATGATTCGCACGACACAACAAAATATTTGCTAATAAATGTAGGAAACATTGAAGTAATGATAATTAAAGTAAATGTCGTAGAAGACGGAATAATGTCTTAGAAGTTCATGTATGTGACATGTGGTTTTTGTGTTAAGATACTTCCATTAAATAAAATTGTGTCACATGACGGACACGATGAAAACCTTGTAATCTGAACTATTATTGACAGGATATTAGAAGTAGGTTTGAGTGCATTGTAGCGCTATTTTTATGGAGAAAGCTCACAGAATAACCCTATTTATTTGTGGGAATTAATTGTAATTTGTCCTTTGTTTGTATTTGTTGTACAGCCATGATTTTAGACCAGTAAATGTTTATTCATAGGAATGTTGTGTATTTCCTGTAGAGTAGTTACCTGGTAGACTCAAATCCTGAACATGTGGTCGTATTGTGGGCATGAACGTCCCATACCTCGAAAGACCGTGAGCTAGTTGGGATACGAACACATGGTCCACATGGTGACAATCGGGTACAGTATGTTGTTGCTAAATTTGCTAGAGATCGGATGATTAGGCTAATCGTAATTTGATTTAAGCTTTGAACATTTGTGTGGCCGCCTTTACGTTTCCGTCAAGATGTCGGCGATATAAAACATGACACTGACGTGCCCTTTGCTAGTGCTACCTCTGTACCAAAATTCGTTCATTCGGTTCCACCGTGTTCCTTTTAATAGGGGGAATCAATTTTGACATAAAGATGGCCGCCATCCGCAAACTATTAGGCTAATGACCTATTAGATTGGTCAAAGGATGCTCCCTCCATAAAGGTAAGTTGTTGAAAAATTTGGTAGAGATCGGATGATTAGGTTAATCGTAATTTGATTTAAGCTTTGAACATTCGTGTGGCCGCCATTACGTTTCAGTCAAGATGGCGGCGATATAAAGCATGACACTGAGGTGCCCTTTGCTAGTGCTACCTCTGTACCAAATTTCGTTCATTCGGTTCCACCGTGTTCGAATTAATAGGGGGAATCAATTTTGACATAAAGATGGCCGCCATCTGCAAATTATTAGGCTAATAACCTATTAGATTGGTCAAAGGATGCTCCCTCCATAGAGGTATGTTGTTGCAAAGTTTGGTAGAGATCGGATGGTTATGTTAGTCGTAATTTGATTTAAGCTTTAAACATTTGTGTGGCCGCCATTACGTTTCTGTCAATATGGCGGCGATATAAATCATGACACTGAGATGCCCTTTGCTAGTGCTATATCTGTACCAAATTTCGTTCCATTCGGTTTCACCGTGTTTGAATTAATAGGGGGAATCGATTTTGACACAAAGATGGCCGCCATCCGCAAACTATTAAGCGAATGACCTATTAGATTGGTCAAAGGATGCTCCCTCCATAAAGGTATGTTGTTGCAAAATTTGGTAGAGATCGGATGATTAGGTTAATCGTAATTTGATTTAAGCTTTGAACATTTGTGTGGCCGCCATTACGTTTCAGTCAAGATGGCGGCGATATAAAGCATGACACTGAGGTGCCCTTTGCTAGTGCTATCTCTGTACCAAATTTCGTTCCATTCGGTTTCACCGTGTTTGAATTAATAGGGGGAATCGATTTTGACACAAAGATGGCCGCCATCCGCAAACTATTAAGCGAATGACCTATTAGATTGGTCAAAGGATGCTCCCTCTATAAAGGTATGTTGTTGCAAAATTTGGTAGAGATTGGATGATTAGGTTAATCGTAATTTGATTTAAGCTTTGAACATTTGTGTGGCCGCCATTACGTTTCCGTCAAGATGGCGGCGATATAAAACATGACACTGGGGTGCCCTTTGCTAGTGCTACCTCTGTACCAAATTTCGTTCCATTCGGTTGCACCGTGTTCGAATTAATAGGGGCAATCGATTTTCACACAAAGATGGCGGCCACCCGCAAACTATTACGCTGATGACCTATTAGTTTGGTCAAAGGATGCTCCCTCCATAAAGGTATGTTGTTGCAAAATTTGGTAGAGATCGGATGATTAGGTTAGTCGTAATTTGATTTAAGCTTTGAACATTTGTGTGGCCGCCATTACGTTTCCGACCAGATGGCGGCGATACAAAACATGACACTGAGGTGTCGTTTGCTAGTGCTACCTTTGTACCAAATTTCGTTCAATTCGCATTCACCGTGTTCGAATTGATAGGGGGGGGGGGACAGACATTCAGAGTACACACACTCACACACACACACATACACACACACAGACTCACACACATACACACACACACACACACAGAGACACACTTTTTTCGCCCTGTGTTGATCTCATAAGTCTACTTTCATTTTTTGCAAAAATCGAAAGTAGGCTAAAAATGAGATGGTGTGTGTCTGTCTTTCTGTCTGTCTGTCTGTCTGTCTGTCTGTCTGTCTGTTACCTAATAACGCAAGAACCACTGGTCCGATTTAAATGAAATTTTGCATGGATGTAGCTGAAATACCAGGTTTACATATAGGATACTTTCAATTTCGATATTTTGCACTATTAAGAAATGGCGACCATTTTAGTGACGTCACTACACCCTTTGGTTTCAAAATTTCGTATTTCCATTTCAAATAAAAAGAGAACGCTAAGAAATAGCAAACTTTTGATGGTATACACGAGCTTTAGCATTTAATTTTCTATCCAAAAGGTTCCTATCACTTTTCGTGTATCTCCGACGGTTAGCGAGTATAACTTAATTTGTGCAATAAAACACGGTCAACACCGAGCGGTGCAGTATATCTCTATATATATAAATAGAGAATTTGTCTGGTTTTTTTTCTGAATTTCTACGGAAATTTGAGTTATTTACACGTTTCAGACTGTTTTATGATAGATGCGCGCGAAAATAATGTTTTGGTCTGTATGTTTGTTTGATTGTGGAAAAATTTGTTCCCTTATAACTCGAGAACGGCTGGGTGTATCAACGTAAAATTTGGTACAGATATCCATCAGAGGCACGAGACTAATCATTGATGTAACCCTTCTCCGTACCTCTCATAAAAGGGGGCCTACTCCTTTAAAATGCATGCTGAAATAGGAGTAGAAGGACGAGACAAAAATCATTTTCATCCCCTCGATGTGAGAGACAAAACTCGGGGGCCCTGAAGGGTCCCCGAAATCCACATTTTAAGGCCCTAAAACCAACCGTTTTTGAGATATTCCCAGAAAACTAATTTCATTTAATAAACTAGTGAACGAATACAAGCCGGTAACCATGGCAACAGATTATCAGAGGTCCATCTATTGCTGTAAGACGCAATGCAATTCCATTAATTACATTGGTGTGAAAGTTTGCAAACGGCTAGAAGGTTATCACGGAACCAAATTAAGCTGTAGAATTCATCAATACTTATAATGCGCTTAAGGGGGTCAAGGGGTACAGTAGAATTTTTTCACGCGATTTACACCTACGGGTGTGGTACGGCAGGTCTATTATATTCCTATCCCTATATTATATTATTATTATTATTATTATTATATTATGGCGTACAACGAGGAGACAAAGCCCCCTCGGTGCCAGAATCAAAACTTGGGGGCCCTAAAGGGTCCTCGAAAACTACATTATAAGGCCCTAAAACCAAAAGTATCTGAAATATTCCCAGAAAACTAATTTAATTTAACAAACTAATGAAGGAGTGGAAATCGGTAACCATGACAACATTATCTCAAAGGGTGGCATCCAACTTTCCATCTATTTCTGTAAGAAGTAATGTCACTCTGTTTATTAAATTTCTGTGAAAGTTTGCAAATGGCTATACGGTTATCACGGAACCAACGTAGACTGTATAATTCATCAATGCAATTAAGGGGGTCAAGGGGTAACCTAGATTTTTTTCATGCAATTGTCACGTGCGACATATAGTACAGAAGGACTATTATATCTCCAAACATTTGCAAAGTGAAATGCCATGCCCTGTGGTTCAGATTCCACGTAAAATGGAGGACCCGTGGCTTATGATCTCGCGATTAATGGTCACGTAAAACTACAATCATCCTTTATATCTCCAAACAGCAACATTATTTTCAAGAATTCCTGAATTGAATCAGCATTTTTTGCGGCTTTTAGGAATTTGGGCCATTTGAGACTAAAGAACCTGAATTTTCATGCATCACAAGCCTTTATAATTTATGAAAGAGGTCTTCCTGTGTATGTGGACCTAACACAACGTAGAGGGTCATTTTTTATGTGAGGTGTATTGCGTTTCGTCTACAAGTCTTTCAATTCTATTTCACGTCAAGAAGTACAAGTTAGGTGAATTTAGTTTGAGAGCAAATTTTAACTAATCTTTCTTTTGTCGACATACGGGTTCATCGTAAGGATGATTTTGTTTGATACTGTATGGCAGATATACCCATATTTGGATATCTGGGTGATATGTTGTAGACAATAGAATTGTCTGTCTGTCTTTCTGTGTATCTTTATGTACGCCTATAAATCGTGTTCGTAGGCGTGGTGCATCGCAAAATTAGGTATGGTAATCATGAGTCAATACACCAATCATTTATAAAACTCCTCACCGTACTTTACAAACAGTAGAAGGGTGGATATAGGGAAAAACTTCTCAAAATAAATGCTAAAATAGGCGAAATATAAAAAATTATCCTAGAAGGACGATCAAAGCATATGTTGCGCTTCTCAATGTGAGACACAAAATTCGCGAGTCTATAAGGGGTCTCCGAAAACCACATTTTAAGGCCATTAAATTAACAGTGTGTGTGGTATTCCCTGAAAACTAACTTCGTTCTGATAAACTTATGAAGGAATGAAAAACCGCTAACCATTGCAACAGTAGCTCAATTGATAATGTCTGGTGTTAATATATAACACCGTTCGAAGGACGGGTACTTCTGCTATACTAATATATAAAAATGAGATGGTGTGTGTCTGTCTTTCTGTCTGTCTGTCTGTGTGCTACTCAATAACGCAAGAACCACTGGTCCGATTTAAATGAAATTTTGCATGGATGTAGCTGATTTACCAGGTTTACATATAGGATACATTTTATTTCGATAATTTGCACTATTAAAAATGGCGACCATTTTAGTGACGTCACTACACACTTCAATCAACACTTCATATCTCCTTATCAAATAAAAAGAGAACGCTAAGAAATAGCAAACTTTTGACGGTACATACGAGCTTCACTTTTCGTTTATCTCCAACGGTTAGCGAGTAAAACCCACATTTATGACGTCACTACACCCTTTGGTTTCAAAATTTGATATTTCCATTTCAAATAAAAAGAGAACTCTAAGAAATAGCAACCTTTTGATGGCATACATGAGCTTTAACATTCAATTTTCTATCCAAAAGGTCCTTAACACTTTTCGTGTATCTCCAACGGTTAGCGAGTAAATCCTAAATTTGTGCAATAAAACACGGTCAACACCGAGCCGTGCAGTATATCTCTACGTATATAAATAGAAAATTTGTCTGTTTTTTTCTGAATTTCTACGGAAATTTGAGTTATTTACACGTTTCAGACTGTTTTATGATAGATGCGCGCGAAAATAATGTTTTGGTCTGTCTGTCTGTTTGTTTGATTGTGGACAACTTTGTTCCCTTATAAATCGAGAACGGCTGGGTGTATCAACGCAAAATTTGGTACAGATATCCATCAGAGGCACGACACTAATCATTGATGTATCTCTTCTCTGTACCTATCATAAAAGGGGGCATACCCCCTTAAAATACATGCTGAAATAGGAGTAGAAGGACGAGACAAAGCCCATTTTCAGCCCCTCAATGTGAGAGATAACATTCGGGGGCCCTAAAACACATTTTAAGGTCCTACGTCCAACCGTTTTTGAGATATTCCCAGAAAACTAATTTAATTTAATAAACTACTGAACGAATGCTTGATAACCATGGCAACAGATTCTCAGAGGTCCATCTATTGCTGTAAGACGCAATGCAATTCCATTAATTACATTAGTGTGAAAGTTTGCAAACGGCTAGATGGTTATTATGGAACCAAATTAAGCTGTAAATTTCATCAATATGTAAAATGCGCTTAAGGGGGTCAAGGGGTAGTCTAGAATATTTTCACGCGATTTACACCTGCGGGTGTGGTATGGCAGGTCTATTATATTCCTATCCCTATATTATATTATTATTAGTAGTATTATATTATGGCGTACAATGACGAGACAAAGTCCCTCGGTGCCAGAAATGAAACTCTAGGGTCCTCGAAAACTATATTATAAGGCTCTTAAACCAACAGTTTCTGAAACATTCCCAGAAAACTAATTAAATTTAATTTAACAAACTAATGAAGGAATGCAAATCCGTAACCATGACAACATTATCTCAAGGGGTGGCATCCAACTTTCCACCTATTTCAGTAAGAAGCAATTTATTACATTTATTACATTTCTGTGAAAGTTTGCAAATATAAGGTTATCACGGAACCAACGTAGACTGTATAATTCACCAATGCAATTAAGGGGGTCAAGGGGTAATCTAGGATTTTTTCATGCAATTTTCACGTGCGACATATAGTACAGAAGGTCTATTATATCTCCAAACAACAACATTATTTTCAGAAATTCCTGAATTGAATCAGCATTTTTTGCGGCTTTTAGGAATTTGGGCCATTTGAGACTAAAAAACTTGAATTTTCATGCACCACAAGCTTTTATAATTTATGATAGAGGTCTTCCTGTGTATGGGGACCCAACACAACGTAGAGGGTCAGTTTTTATGTGACGTGTATTGCGTTTCATCGACAAAACTTTCAATTCTATTTCATGTCAGGAAGTACACGTTAGGTGAATTTAGTTTGAGAGCACATTTCAACTAATCTTTTTTCTTTTCTTTTTTTTTTGTCGACATACGGGTTCATCGTAAGGATGATTTTCTTTGATACTGTGTGGTAGATATACCCATATTTGGATTTCTGGGAGATATGTTCTAGACAATAGAATTGTCTGTCTGTCTTTCTGTGTATCCTTATGTACGCCTATAACTCATGTTTGGATGCTTGGTGCATCGTAAAATTAGGTATGGTAAACATGAGTCAATACACCAATCTTTTATAAAACTCTTCACCGTACTTTTCAAAGAGTAGAAGGGTGGATATAGGGAAAAACTTCTCATAATACATGCTAAAATAGGCGAAATATAAAAATTATCCTAGAAGGACGACCAAAGCATATGTTGCACTTCTCAATGTGAGACAAAACATTCGCGAGTCTATAAAGGATCTCCGAAAACCACATTATAAGGCCCTTAAATTAACAGTGTGTGTGATATTCCCAGAAAATTAACTTCGTTCTGATAAACTTATGAAGGAATTACAAGCTGCTAACCATTGCAACAGTAGCTCAATTGATAATGTCTGGTGCGTCTCTAAAAGCAACAGTACATAAAAGGGATATAACACCAATAACATTGTTATTATTATTATTATAATGTCTGGTGTTAACACCGAACACCGTTCGAAGAACGGGTACTTCTGCTAGTATGTATATAAACTAATGAACGAATACAAGCCGGTAACCATGGCAACAGATTCTCAGAGGTCCATCTATTACTGTAAGACGCAATGCATTCCATTAATTACATTGGTGTGAAAGTTTGCAAACGGCTAAAAGGTTATCACGGAACCAAATTAAGCTGTAAAATTCATCAATACGTATAATGCGCTTAAGGGGCTCAAGGGGTACACTAGAATTTTTCACGCGATTTACACCTGCGTGTGTGGTACGGCAGGTCTATTATATTCCTATCCCTATATTATATTATTATTATTAGTACTATATTATGGCGTACAACGAGGAGACAAAGCCCCTCGGTGCCAGAAACAAAACTTGGGGGCCTCGAAAAGTCTCTAAAACCAACAGTATCTGAAATATTCCCAGAAAACTAATTTAATTTAATTTAACAACTAATGAAGAGGGGCAGATGACCTCGTAGTTCCGCCCCTTAAAACAACAATAACTAACTAACAACTAATGAAGGAATGCACATCGGTAACCATGTCAACATTATCTCAAGGGGTGGCATCCAACTTTCCATCTATTTCTGAAAGAAGCAATGTCACTCCATTTATACCTTGCCACGGTGGGGGAGTGGATAGCATGTCGGTCTACTAACCCCGAGATTGAAGGTTCACTCCTGGCCGGACGTTTGTTTTAGACGAGTGAAAAATCTTAATGGAAGCCTGGAGGCGAGTTACTACAGTACCTGTGTTGTTATCAGCTGCCCCAAGCACTCCGATGATTGATAAAGCTGTTTCACACTATTGCTGAAGTATAGTCACTGGCTAATATAATGACGTTCTGTTCGTAACTGCGTAACGTGTACTTCCGTGTCACACAATACTTCGACGTGGACTGTACTGTCTGCTCAAGACTGGAATTCCATTACATCAGATGGGTGGTGACAAATGTGAAGTGATAGGGTGAGAGAGTGAGTGTGTGTAGGCTCAGCAGCAGGGTTCAAGGTCAAGGGCAATCGTCTAAAACAAACGTCCGGCCTATAAGTGATTTATGAAAGGCGACAAAAATATGACTCGCATGTCATTCGATTTTGGCATGTCAAAGAACCCATTTGAATTCAGTAGGCCGTGTTCATAATGGCAATATTAACCTCAGGATTTTCCGCCAACACAAAGTTCCTCATTTCTTTGCTAGAAAGCGCTATAGTGTTCAAGGAGCTTAGATATTTACCCTCCTTGACTTTCAAAGTGATTCTTGCTGAGCTCAAGGATGCAGGTTCGAAACCTGGTGCAGTCAGCTGGCACTTGAGGGTGCGCAAATGCGAGGGAGCCGTGTCAGTACATTTACTGGCACGTTAAAGATCCCCTTCGGGGCAAAATTCCGGCACCCCGGCGTCTCTAAAAGCCAGGGTAGTTAAAAGGGACGTAAAACCAATAACATTATTATATTTCATGGTGATTCAAGGAACAACGAAATTTCGACATGCAAGCTACCCTCTGGGTGTCAAATTACGAAGCTTGCACCCGGCACCCGAGGCCATACGATATTATTATTAGGCTACTCCATTTATTACATTTCTGTTAAAGTTTGCAAATGGCTATAAGGTTATCACGGAACCAACGTAGACTGTATAATTCATCAATGCAATTAAGGGGGTCAAGGAGTAAACTAGTTTTTTTTCATGAAATTTCACGTGCGACATATAGTACAGAAAGTCTATTATATCTACAAACAGCAACATTATTTTCTAAAATTCCTGAATTGAATCAGCATTTTTTGCGGCGTTTAGGAATTTGGGCCATTTGAGGCGAAAGAACCTGAATTTTCATGCACCACAAACCTTTATAATTTATGAAAGAGGTCTTCCTGTGTATGGGGACCTAACACAACGTAGAGGGTCATTTTTTATGTGAGGTGTTTTGCATTTCGTCTACAAGGGTTTCAAATCTATTTCACGTCAGGAAGTACACGTTAGGTGAATTTAGTTAGAGAGCACATTTTAATTAATCTTTTTTTTTTTTTGTCGACGTACGGGTTCATCGTAAGGATGATTTTGTTTGGTACTGTACCCGATACCTAGTTTAGGCTATCGGCTACGCCAGCAGACATTAAGCCGTTGTTGAGGTTTTGGGAAGAGTTAGGAAAAGATAGCGCACCGATCGAGTCAGGAAGAATGTCAAGATGACGTAGGAGGTCTAGGATCAAGGAGGCACTGACATCTGTAAGAAGATGGAATTATGGATAGAGATGTGAAGCTTTATTAAGACATGTATGGAATATGGTAATTAAACATCTTAGAAGAGGATATATAACATGCATTATATGTGGAAATAATTCTAAGGAAGTCAGATAACCCTTAAGTTATTTTATAACGGAATAGCCGAGATGATGTGGGTTCGAGACTATGATCGTGACGCGAGAGCACAGTGGTGGGGGACTACACCACGTGTCTGCGCCAGGCAGATAAGTGAGAAGACAGTGCCAGCACATTCAGTGGAGCTCTGTCAGTCGAGCAAGTAGGGTCGAGCTCTGTAGCGCAAGCGAGACGCACGGTGAAGGTCGCGTAGCATACCGAAACTGTCACGGCAGAGTGTAGGCGACAGTTTCAGCATCGCCGAGCAGCGAACGCCAAGCAGGTCATTGATCCAGGCGGACTTGCCGAGGAAGCAATCATAGACGGCCGGGATATGTTAGAACAGCACTGCAAGTAGTTGGAGACTTTATTACAAGCTACATTTCAACGCAGTTTGAACACAGTTCTTCTGAAGAATAACTTTATGACTATGCTTTTCTATAACGCATTCAAAGTTACTTTAACAATTTCAAGCAAACGGAATGTTGTTAGCATAGGCACTGATGAACATTAGATCGTGCATTAATGAGATTTATTTCTTATGCAGTTTCATGAATTACCAAATACAGACAACTACAGGGTGTTTCGTAAACTTGAACACTCTCAAGTAAAATTTTATTTTTACGAAAGTGAGACTTAGCAGTTGTTGGAGATTGATCTTTCAATACTCAAACTGAACATTTAATGGAACAGTGGCGTAACTTAGAAGAGGAGTAGGGGGTCCGCTGTTTCCATGAACTTTTTCGAGAGGAGTTGGACAATATCCGCTATGGGTAATCCGAAGTTCAACATGTCAGAGTAGACGCAGATAGAGACAAGATGGCACCGCAGAGCGATGGATTCGATTCCTGACGAGAGGAGTCCACCAGCTGATTCACTTGGGATTTCGAAGGCAATCGTCATTTCATGGATGGAATGATATTCACGCCGATCTTTCGAGAAATTCATTATGTAGGGAAAATCGACGATCTTGGAAATTTAATTACAGCTGATTATGAAAGGTACTGTAAGAGTCATAACTACCTGATACGATTATTTTCATGAATACTGGGCACACATGTATATTTTTCTAATAAGAGTGATACGATTATTAAGACATGGTTTGACTTTATATACTTCGAATTTGCTAGAATATGGAGTGACCATATGATATGACAGGCATCATTATACGAAATTCTCACCATTGGTTGGCTTTATTAAGCAGATGTTTGGTCTTTTAGACATTTTTCCAGCTAGGATATTTTTCATGAATAGTTTTTTTGTGTAACGAGTATTTCGAACTCGTGATCTGCAATTGATTATCTAAAATTACTTCGTCAGTTCATTGCATACTAGCGAGTGTGTATTATTCATCAGTAGGGATTTTTTCCATTGGATTGTTTGGAGATATTAAGAAGTTATTCACTTTAGTGAATGAACATCGCTTTTATATGACAACTAGAAACTTGTTGATTCCTATCTGGTACATTCACTCATATAGTCTTCGAGATGGGGTCTTTCGTATTTATACGATTGTATGGTGGCTACTCATCTTACCCATCGTTCAGGGCAATATCATCCAAGTCGACGGGGCGAGGTCTTTCGTATTTATACGACTGTACGGTGGTTACACATCTTACTTGCCATTGAGGGACTCATTTTTATCATCCGAGTGTACACGAGATTGTAAGTGAATCAAACAAGGAACTACTAGTCACATATCAGTCGAAATTTTGTTAAATAAAGTAACGATAAATGTCAACAGGATTGCATTTAGTAATTCTTGTTTGCCAATCCAATATTTTGTTGCTATACTCTTTTGAGAGTAATTTCAGTTTAACAGCTGTTACAGCTGATGCTTTTGATTTTTATAATTGTGTTTGATACCTTTGAGAAGGATTTAAAGTAATTGAATCTTGTAAGATTAATCATTAATGGTCAGATTTATTTTAAGGCAGATCAGTATTGCAGATTTTGATATGAGAGATTATAGCACATTGGTGTTTTTCTGTGATGTGAGTTATGAAAATTGTAAGAGAATTAATGCTATTTGAAAGCAGATCTTAAATTACTGAGGTAATATATTTTTTCCAATTGTTTAAGAAGTTGTCTAGATGTGATCAGATTAATTACAGTTATCGGAGATTGTGTGCGTTGATAATTTGAAGCCAGTTATATATTTTTGTAGATCTTGCAACATGGTTAAGTGGAGTTTATGATAGGCATTTTGTGGAAGTTGCCATGTGATAGTTGCAACGTTGATAATGTATTTTGAAGCAGACATGAGGTCGTCGTACCCAGTCTAGCGTAATTGTTGAGATTCATGCTGTATGTGCTGAATATTTATGGAGTTTAGTGGAGTAATTGTTGTATTCAAATGTGATATTTGAAGTATTGAGGAAATGTAATGTCGTTGTGGATAGTTAGATCCAACGTGATGTCGTGGAGGCAATAATATTTTTTGGCATGATAAATTAAATACGAGATATAACTTGGAAGTAATAAAACTGTAAGACAACGTTCTATAAACCATATTAAACAATTTGTTAGGAAATTAAACAAATAAATAAAGTTGATAATACAAGATTTTCTGAAAATAATAATTAACGAAATAATAATCTGAGATTTAAGCATATTAATGATCTGATCTAATGAAATAAAAATCAGAATGACTAGATGAAATAATGAGAATCTAAATAACCAGATGATTGAAATTTAAATAATTTGATAAATTAAATTTTGGAATAAATCAATTAATTAAATAAGTGGATGAATTAAAGATTGGATGAAATAAACTGATTGAAATAAATTAATAGACGATTGTAATGATGATGAATAACTGAATTAGAAGGTGATAATTATTTAAAGAAGCTGATGATTAATGAATTTATATGGAATCAAATAAATTTAATTGAGAGATAATTTGAAGGAATTGCAACTTGAGTTGAGAATTTAAATGATGTAATGGTGATGAATTAATGATTCTGACAGGAATATGTAGAATTTTGAAGTGAGAATTAATGTGAGAAATATTTAATTTTGATGATGACGATAACGATGACCAATGATCCATGATTTTTCTGTAATTCACAGATAAGAGATTATGAATGACAATGTAAATAGTGTAAATTAATTATTCGATGTTTAGGAGCATTTGACTAACATGTTCAACATTCAAATTATGCCATGCAAGCCATAAATTACTTGATGTTTAATATATGTGATTATAATATGTGTATGTTTAGACAGATTAATAACTTTTTTTCAAATCCACATTGATGATGTTAAATTAAAGAGAAATTAGGTCTCAGGTTTCACAAATGTCAGTGACGAAAGACATAGTGCTACAGTGATCCTGAGAACCCAAGAGAACTTTAGAGATTTTTCTTGTTATGTGGATAAAATAATTTTGGATTAGGAAAGAGATGGTTCGATTTTTGGACAATGACAATTTAACTTTGGCATTCGACCATACTCTCAGGTAGGAGTTATATTTAAAATGTCTGTCTGACTATCAAAGTGAAATAAATTTGTTTTTATCTTAGTTGTGATCTGATGATGGTGTGATGTTCCTTTTTCTTTCCTTGTCTTGAGTAAGGCTTATCCGGAAAGGAAGTGGTTTGCTAGGAATTCAGTTGATGGCGCCCATTTATATTTGCATTATTTCTATTAAACTTAAGCCCGTAACGACCCTAGAGATACTTTGTCTCGTGATACCCACTGCTTTTTCGATAACTCAGCTGAATTTCCGACACATTCCTTATTTGACTAGAGGTTCATTTAACTCCGCTCTGTCCTGGAACTCCAGGAATGCGATGTTATAGCAGATGGGTCATCGCATCCCCAGGACGAACGGGTACAGTACGTAGACAATAGAATTGTCTGTCTGTCTTTCTGTGTATCTTTATGTACGCCTATAAATCGTGTTCGGATGTTTGGTGCATCGTAAAATTAGGTATGGTAAACATGAGTTAATTCACCAATCATTTATAAAACTCCTCACCGTACTTTTCATACAGTAGAGGGGTGGATATAGGGGAAAACTTCTCAAAATACATGCTGAAATAGGCGAAATATGAAAATTATCCTAGAAGGACGATCAAAGCATATGTTGCGCTTCTCAATGTGAGACACAAAATTCGCGAGTCTAAAAGGGGTCTCCGAAAACCAAATTTTAAGGCCCTTAAATTAACAGCGTGTGTGATATTCCCAGAAAACTAACTTCGATCTGATAAACCTATGAAGGAATGACAAACAGCTAACCATTGCAACAGTAGCTCAATTGATAATGTCTGGTGTTAATCTCTTATACTGTATATAATCCAAAATTGACTCATCACCGCAGGGCACAAACCACTAGACCTAGAAAGCTGAAATTTTGCATGTTGGTTGATCCGAGTACATATATAGAGGCCCACTAAGAAACGGTTTTTGAAAATTCGATTTGTAAGTGACTTTTTTCGGCCCTTTGGCACTGAGCAAGGACAGTCGGTACAAAGTTCGGATTTAGCTCATTTTAAGCCGCCAGATACGAGAAACAATACTCGGAGGTCCTGTAGGGACCCCGAAACACACTTTTTAAGTTCCTAAAATGAACGGTTTCGGATATATTCCCAAATAACTGTGTTCCCTCTGAGAAACAAATCTACGTTACTATGGCAACCGCTGAAATTTCGCAGACCGGGGATAGTTTTCTGGCAATATCTCGAAAACCGTTCGTTTTAGGGCCTTAAAACGCTGGGTTCGGTTCCCACTTCTAACCACGAACGTTGCTCCTCGCATTGATACGCGTAAAATGAGATATATAGAGGTTGCTTTTGGGGCTCGGATACGATCGTGATTTTGGGTCTGATTTTGAGTCTAATTTTATACTCTTTCAGCTGGTTGTTGTAAGCGAGCTTTCAGAAGTTTACTCGAATTTACAATGTTAAGATACGTTCTATTTTGCACGGTATGCTTTCATTTTCTTTATACATTTGTTTTTTGTTAACTGAATATTTTTGTTTGCCAATTTTGATCTGCTCTTTTTCGTATTTAACCATGATCTGCAACGTATATTCACAGTCGAATGTGTCGTATTCTACCGGCTGTCACGTTAATTATTATTGTTTCTTAATTACTCTTACTGAGGAATTGGGCAAATTTATTTCAATAAAGTTGGTATTTTGTCTTTCACGGCCATTGAATCCCCGCACAAGGCACGGCTTTAACCTAGAAAATTTGCTGAGTTGTACTAATGGACTAATGGTGCAGCAGAAAAGAGGAGAATTGAAGCTTTTGAAATGTGGTGATACAGGAGAATGTTGATCAGATGGGTAGATAGGGTAACAAATGAAGAGGTATTAAGACGAGTGGGAGAGGAGAGATGTTCCTGGTGACTGCTAATGAAGAGAAGAGGTAGGAGGGTAGGACACATATTATGACACCCAGGAATAGCAAGCTTACTGTCGACCAATATATTATGTGCACTCGAGTTTGAAGGTTGTTTGTGAAGTAACAAATAGACCTTCATAAAATCCAATGACATCATCATTTTCGTTGTTCGAATTTACGTTAGTTCATGTAGGTTTGGAATTTTTAATTTATATTTTAATATTTTTTATCGCAGTTGAAACACAAAAAGTGCCCATTTTTAAGCGTGTTTCAACCATGCGTCATATTTAAGAATTATTATCTCTCAAACCCGTCATCAGATCGAATCCAAATTTTAACACAATATACATTGGAATGTTGTATAACTGGTTTATTAATTTCAAAATTGTGTGTGTTCAAGAACGAATGTTGTTATTATTTTTGTAAGGTAACTATTTCTCGGCTCGGGGTCGTTGGAAAATGTAGTTCTTGGTTGCGTTGTAATCCTTATACATCAAAAAGTTATGCTGTATGACTGTGAAATAAGTAAATTAATTCACTTATTTTAATCGGTTTGTATTTTTACGGAGAATTAAGACATGGTTCACCAGCTAGCCGCTCCGGGAAATGCTGTACAGCGTTGCTGATATGGAGCCCATCACTTCCGAGCGAGACGCGCCATGACGTGTGATGTAGCCCATCTTGGCAATGATGTACTGCTTTCACCGGAGCGGCTAACTGGTGAACCATGTCTTAATTCTCCGTACAAATACAAACCGATATAAAATAAGTGAATTAATTTACGTATTTCACAATCATACAGCATACCATTTTAATGTATAAGGATTACAACGCGACCAATAACTACATTTTCAAACCATCCCGATCCGAGGAAAAGTTACCTTACAAAAATGATAACAACTTTGTTTCTTGGACACACAAAATTTTAAAATTAATAAACCTGTTACAAAACATTCCAATGTATATTGTGTTAAAATTTGGATTCGATCTGATGACGGGTTTGTGATATAATAATTCTTAAATATGACGCATGGTTGAAAAACGCTTAAAAACGGGCACTTCTTGTGTTCCAACTGTGATAAAAAAAATATTAAAATATAAATTAAAAATTCCAAACCTACATGATCTAACGTAAAATAGAACGACGAAAATGATGATGTTATTGGATTTTATATAGGTCTATCGGTTACTTCACAAACAAACTTCAAACTCGAGTACATAGTTTGGTCGACAGTAGTTATGGATGGGAGGGTCGCGGACTAGAACTGTAGGGGTAAACCAGGGTTAAACAGATTGCCTCAGATGTAGGGTGTGGTAGCTATGTAGAAATGAAACGATTAGCTCAGGAGAGGGAGACATGGAGGGCTGCATCAAACCAGTTAAAAAACTGAAGACTCAAACAACAAAAATCAGGAATTTTAATTACTTAGAGAGGCATGTGTGGCAAAAGGGTCGTTGGAGAATTTCAATCCCTGGGATGTAACACTGGAAGAGACTGCATAATGTACATCAGTGGCCACGGTGAGCGATATTTAACTATAGGTCTATTAATAGGGATATGTTTACGTTCAAATCATCAATTAGTATGGCCAAATTACATCCAGAATAGCTTATGAAAAGATTACTTTTAATTCCCCATATTCCGATAGATTTGCCATTCCAGTGTGCAAGAGTGCAGTTCCCTCTTCAAACAATATTCGCAAATTCTTTAACGAAGCGCAATGACACACACTTAACAGTAGCATAATGTTATTGGTTGTACGTCCCTTTTAACTACACTGGCTTTTAGAGACGCCGGGGTGCCGGAATTTTGCCCCGAAGGGGATCTTTAACGTGCCAGTAAATTTACTGACACGGCTCCCTCGCATTTGTGCACCCTCAAATGCCAGCAGACTGCGCCAGGTTTCGAACCTGCAACCTTGGGCTCAGCAAGCGAGAACGTTACCCCTGAGCCACGCAGCCAGACACTTAACAGTAGCACGTGTACATTTAAACAAAACCATTTTTTCCCATGGCCAACTGTATGTGGCGTGCTCGCGAGCATCCGGACAACAAAATCGTTATGTCTCAGCAGAAGATGGCAAAACCTTAAACGTAATTTTAAAATGTGTTAACATAATGTAACATCGAACCCTGCAGACGTTCACAACTCTATAAAATTCCCACTTTGCTGATCATATCAATATACTGTATGTATCAGAATATTCAGAATTAGAATGGACACACCTATAGCCGCGATTGCTGTAATAGAATAGACCAATTATCAGCAATAATGCATCGTCCCCATTGTCTTGATCGCGGGTGAAGCCGCGGGCACCTGCTAGTAGGCTATATAACACCGTTCGAAGAACGGGTACTTCTGCTAGTGTCTAATAAATTAAGGAAAAGTCAAAGAAGGGTTATAAAGTTCCTCGTATGTGTACTGTAGACCTTATGCCATACAGTCCTTTTATCTGCCTCACTGTGTAGGCCTAATGGCTGGCGTTGTTGAATGGCACGTCTCTGATTCCGGGTTTTATTCTTGACTCTGAAAATGCATTCAATTCTGATATGAGTGCTGGAACTGTGTCCACACAGTCATCCTGTCCTATAAGTGGTTTTCCATAGTAACGCAATACTATTGCAGGCAAGGGTATTTCCTAACATAAAGCCACGGCCACCTCCTTACCAATCATTGACTCAATTACAAACCCACACACTAATACAGACATCACTATCACACTGGTTAACAGACCAACTCTAGATAATTATATCCAAGTATACGAGACTGATGACCTTGATCACCAAACCGGCTGGCTGCGTGACTCAGCGGTAACGTTCTCGCTTGCTGGGCCCAGGGTCGCAGGTTCGTATCCTGGCCCAGTCAGCTGGCATTTGAGGGTGTGCAAATGCGAGGGAGCCATGTCAGTAGATATACTGGCATGTTAAAGATCCCCTTCGGGGCAAAATTCCGGCACCCCGGTGTCTCAAAAAGCCAGAGTAGTTAAAAGGGACGTAAAACCAATAACATTATTACGATCTCCAATCCATGAATGGAGCATACATACAGACATTTTCGCTTGAGAATGGTTTGTCTTTCAGCGTCCAGTCTAGTCTGGAAGTCTCTCTTTGTGAACAAGTCACCTCCATGATCCCCTATTAGCAGTTAGAACTACGGACTCCTCTGCTTCTACACCTCTCACTTCGAAATCGTTCAGCACTGAATATAACCTTCACCTCCTAGGCCTACCTCTCGTTGTCTTACCCTCTACAGTCGAACTCATTAACCCCTTAGCTAATCTCTCATCTCCCATTCTCGTCACATGGAAAGCTTCTTCTAGCGTGCTCTTTTCTAACAGCCTTTATTTCTTAACTAGCAGAGCCGTGCAAGAACTCTCACGTAATGGGTTGGGTGCGCCCCATGCGTACAGACTACCCACACGCCCCTAGTGCTACGTGACACAGTTCTGCCAGGGGCAATCGTCTTGTTTATTTGTTGAAAAGCACTTTAAAAACAAATAATTATATTTACGTTGACTTTTCAAGAAATGTAAGATTTTTCTTGTACTAATGAGAGGATTTGGAAGATTTTGGTACAAACCACACCTAACTCCCTCTGGTCTAGGAGCTTGAGTTTTGTGAAACATACACCTTAGCGTATTATAGGCCCATGATAAGATTATGAGTACCTTTCTGCCATTGCTCCCATCTCTCTGTCTCAGCAATTATTCGTGCTACCCTCATATCAGTTAACTCTAGCTTATGTATGAGATTTCCTGAATCTACCCAGATCTCACTTCCATACAGCAAGGTTGGTCTAAATACTGAGCGATGTAGGGAGAGTTTCGTCGATACACTAACATCATTCTTGCAGAATACTGAAGATCACGGCTGAGAACTCATTCTATTGGCTTTTCTACACTATATTTCCTTCCCCATACTACCACCCTGACATTCTATTCTGAATAAGACAACAATAACAAATCAAAGCTTCCTAAGTCAGTAAGTAAACTACAGTGAAAACTCTATTAAGAGACCAGTGACGGTTCCATGGAAAACTGGTCTTCTAGAGGGGTGGTCTCCTAATAGGGGTAGGCATTAAAATAATTTTATACTGTGTTATTGATTAAAGTACAGTTGGAACACATGCTGATTACTATTTATCTGCATTGGTTCACATTTAGTACAAATTAATTACAAGTAATTTTCTTCTGAGCTCCGCCATTTAAAAAAAGTCACGAATTGATATCTGTTTCAGATTAGCACATCTTTTTTTAGTGAGTTCAAAAGTCCATTAATTTGTTCTGGGTTCGACCAATCTTCTAGTAGAGCCGCTTTTTGTATTTTTATACGATACATAACACTTTTTCTAATGACATTGTATACTGACGCAGTTCTGTGCGAACAGAACCATTGTTTACATCATCACCCTCATCACCATCTTCAATGGGAAGGCAGACGAGAAGTGGTCTTTTGAACGAGGTCAGACTGAGAAAATGCCTGGTCTTTGGTCGGGGAGAGGGGTGGTCCTTAAATAGAGGTAACAAATACATTGACCTTATGAGGTTTTAAATCGGTTCCAAGAAAAATCGGTATTTAAGAGGGATGGTCTTTTAATAGGGGTGGTCTTTTAGAGAGGTTTCACTGTATATGAGTTGGTTCGGCGAGGGTCCTTAATGTGACTACATATATTTTAAAACTACGGGACCTCTACCCATGGTGTCAAATTGGCTAGGTTACTGCTGTACCTGATTAACATCTCTGTCCTGTATGTGACCTCAGAGTAGGTCACTAATTTAAAAGAAAGGAACAAGTGCGCACCTTGATGAATTCCTTGCTGCCCGTCGGACGACAAATATGGGTTGAAATATTACTCCTGCTTGGCTATTTTATTGCACGCAACTGAAATTTAAAGCGTGCGAATGCTTGACCTTTCAAAGAACTCCGTTATGAGGTCTTTGACTCACCTAGTTCCCTCTTGTTTAAAGGGGTTGGAATCTTAAGCTCGGAACGGAATAATAAAATACTAAGTGCACTCATTCTCCAGCTTTGGAATGAACTATGTCATTATTTTAAATGACTGCGGAAGACTTGCTAGGAATATTCTCTTGCCAGTGAAATGTATACCATACATTCATTTGACAGTCGACATAAAGACTCTTACATGACACTGTTTTGGTGTACTGTATTAATCCCTCGAAAATATATTCAACGCAATATCAACCTCGAAGTAGTATACGGCTTCGGTGGCGTAGTTGTTTGCATGCTGAGCTACTATGCCCAAGATCGCGGGTTCATACCCGGCCGATGTCGTCATATTTTTAAGAACGTTAAAAATCCCTCAGTATGCCTTCCTTCGGAGGGGAAGTAAAGCCGTCATCCCATGTTATAGATTTATGGCATGTAAAAATGTTTCAACTAACTACAAGTGTGTGAAGATAAATTTGTAGGTTAGATTTTATTAGCGCTTTATTAAGTTACAATGTTCGCCGTCAGGTGCCGGTTGCGGTGGCACTAGTAGCCAAGTTCACAGCTAGGTGTCGTTGACGGTAGCATTTGGTTGCGAAAGTAGGAACTACTTGAAATTGATCGTCTGCAGTCCTTATCTGAATCACAGATAACACACACTAATACAGCCATCACAATCAACACCGGTTATCACACAGATTCTACACACACCCAAAGTACACGGAGCTACATGACGCGTTCTCACAGCCCCGAAACTGAGCAACCAACCAACCTATTGGACGAGAGCTGCTGCTAGAAACGTTGTTATTGATTAATTAAGCGTCTTACAACATCGGGTTTGGCATCTGTATAACTTGTGCCACTCTCATGGATGTTTGTTGTTGTTGTTGTTTCAATCATGATGGTTATTTACTCTAGTGTACTTGGGTATGTGTAATATTTGTCTGATAACCTGTGTTATAATTGTGTCTGTAGTAGTGTAAGAATTTATGATATTCAGGTGAGGATTGAGAAAATAAAGTGGTCGTGGCCTTAAAGTAGGAACTATCATGACATTTTTCTGGAGTAGAAGTGGGCAAAAACCATGGAATACAACTTCCAGAATGGCTGAGGTTTGAATCGAACCCTCTATTTCTCAGTTTTGCCTTGCGATACTGAGTGTGCCCCGTTTCAGCCCTTGCACTAGAATTACATTTCTTGGCAGAAACGGGAATCAATCTGAAACTCCGTGGCATCAAACAAGAATGATATTCGTTACACAACGTTTGTATTTGTGTATGTGCATAGCCTACTGGATTATACGAAGCATCCACAATTTATTTTCGAGGGTAACAAACAGGCGGACGACCGTGTTGCAGAATGTTGTCATTTAAGCTCTGATCAACCACCTCGTGGCTTAGCGGCAAGCGTTCTTGTCTGTCACCGTGGAGGCCTGGGTTCGATTCCCATCTCTGCCAAGAAATTTAATTCTGGTCTAAGAGCTGGAATGGGATCCACATTGATCCGAACTACTGTTTTAGTCAGTGGCGATTCCTCTATATCGGACGTGAGGATCTTCCTACAGTCATCTCTCAGCTGTAACTGTTTAAACAAATTAAGTTAATTGTTTTGTTAAATAGTCTTTGGAACCTTGCGCGCCCTCTCGATAAGCTCTGTCTCACTTTCACTACTTACATTTCACCCCTATATGGGAGAAGTGTGACCTTCATACCTTCACCACCCGGAGTAGAAAGCTGAGGAAGGAAGCCTTGCATCCTCAAAGCTCGTGTTTATAGCTTTATTAGAAACTAGCTTAAGTACCCGTGCTTCGCTCCTGGTCATAAATAAATTGATATGTGAAGGTGACAGTTAAACCAGGGGATAGGCGAGGTGCTGCTCGGAGGGAGAGTAAGGATGGAACATTTTGTCCAGCTACACCGCTTGGCATTGAACTTGTTTTATAGCACACAATTAGGTTTTACTCGCTAACAGTTGGAGATACACGAAAAGTGATAAGGACCATTCTGATAGAAATTTAAATTTTAAACCCAGTATATGCCATCAAAAGTTTGCTATTTCTTAGCGTTCTCTTTTTATTTTAAATTGAAATATGATTTTTGAAACCAAATTGTGTAGTGACGTCACTTAAATGGTCGCCATCTTTAAATAGTGCAAAGTATTGAAATCAAAAGTAGCCTATATACTAACCAGGCAAATCAGCTACTTCCATGTAAAATTTCATGTAAATCGGACTAGTGGTTCTTTGGTGATCGAGTAATACACAGACACACAGACACATACCACCTCACTTTTATATATTAGTATGGATGCAGTTTTTTGATGTACGAAAAACGTAATTTGAAAGCACCCATGTGTAAGTACAAAAGGAGCCTGGACATGGCTTCTAATGATTACTATGAGAATTATTGGTGACGTCAGTTACCTGTAGGTTTGCTACGGTACTGTTTCTGTTGTGGGCAGTGAAGGATGAAAAGTTCTGTACAAATTACTTACTCTTATAGTCATGTAGAAAAAAGGGAGTGTTCACTGCGTGGTTAATCATTTTAGGTTACTGTTTCATTTTGGTTGCTACAAATTATTCTGGTTCTGTTACACTTAGTCAAGTCTTATCACAGTTACTGTATTCCTGATTTGTAATACAAAAGATAGCCGGTACAGATTAACAATGTCAACAAATAAAACAATGCAGCATAACAACATTAGGATTAATAAAACATAAACGTTAACATATTAGTAGTAGAACACACCTTAACGGGGAGTATAACACAACAATAGAATATATTACGCGTGATACCTTCCGTCATAAGGTAAAGATTCAAAATCTCCCGTAACAGCAGCGGCATCAAGAGTTTGACATTAGACCCAAAATGTCACATTTAGACGACCCCGTGGATTAGCGACTAACATTCTCGGCTGTCGCCTTGGAAGTCCGAGTTTGAATCCGGCTCTGCCAAGAAATTTTAATTCTGGTCTGAGAGCTGGAAAGAGGTACACTGCGCCTCCCGTGGCAAAACTTGGAAGATGTTTTCCGTGGTTTCCCACTTCTACTCGAAGCAAATACCGGGATAGTTTCTAACTGAAGGCAACAGCAACCTCCTTTTTAATCCTCACCTGAATTACAAATACACACACTACTGCAGCCATCACAGTAACACTGGTTATAAGAAAAAAATCATACACACTTAAGTTCATGGGGCTACATGGCCATGATGTCGCCAAGCCTCTAAATCAATAAACAATAACAGACTCATTTAAGCTCATTTAATCTTAATACTACGTTTCGTGATGATATCTATAGCCGTTGTTACGTTAGGTCGCATGCAGGGTTAGTCGATGTATTTGTTTTTATTATTATTTTAATTCCCTACATCGACCCCTGTTAATAAAATTTAAAAAACTACGTATTCAGATTTTTAAGGCGTTCAGGTTCCTAATATTCTTATCGTGGTTTGGATAGAAAATGGATGCCCATGACCTGGTGTTTACGTCTTGACTGTAGTCATGGAGAAAATGGAGTAGCATGGCCCCTTACAGAGATAGGTGGAAACCTGGTGATCACTTCTTGAGGTAGTGTTGCCGTTGAGAAAATTGAGTGGCATGGCCTCTTACCGAGATAGAATGAAACTTGGTGGACCCGTCTTGTGCTACTGTTGCCATGGAGATGGCCGGCCTTGCCGTTCCTTCATAAGTTAATTTTCTGAATGTATTAGCCTTTGCTCGAGTGCAAATAGGCCGATATCAGAAGAATGAGAAAGACTATCGAAAATTCATGTAGGCAGCCATTCCTTCTGAGTCCTAAACTATGAGTATGCAAAATTTGGTTGAGATTGGTGGAACGGTGTAGATTTGTATACGGAACAAATATACCCACATAGCCACATACATATATACAGACTTTCACTTTTATATATAAGATGTATGGGAGCCCTTGAGGGGGAAGGGGCAGGTTTGAAATGTTTAATGCCGCTCTGAGGACGTCGACTGAGATCCTCAAGTACCGCTATTGGTTGAATTTAAATCAACACTACGGGCTTATTGGTTACTATTTCGCGCGGTCAGAATGGATAGTCTGTTTTCAGCGTGTGCACATCTTTGGAGTGGTATTGTATTGAATTGTATTGTGTAATGTGTTCGTAATAGTGATGTGTGACTGAATAATTAATATTAGATTGAGTCTAATATCTCAAAGCCCAGCTTTAATATCTATCTTAAGTTAAACCTATCATATTACGTCCTAAACAATACAAATAATCAATTCTTAAAAACAAAATATTACGCGTTTTAAAAAGACTTCAGAGGGTGGTCCCATTAAAAAAGTCCTCTCGGCACGCCGGAAGGCGGAGGTAGATTTCACCGGACAAACTTGGGGATAGGCGAAAATAGGCTATGCAGATTTTCGTAGAAGGATCAGACCTCATTTAATGCGAGAAGGTATTTTATAATTGGAGCTTAATTAACTTTGTTTTTCGTCATTTTATGCTTATTTTAAACATTTTATTGTCTTATGGGAACGGTAAGCTTCTTGTCATTTGGGGTCCATTTTTATACTTGTGGTCACACTGTCCTTATGCTAGGTTTCGACACTGATGTGCAACTATGTAACGGTCTGTTACTTCTTCACGCAAAATTATATCTACCGCAGAGATTTTGGTTGGTTCCTCAGTTTAGGGGCTGCGACAACGCGGTCATGTAACCCCGTGTACTTTGGGATGGCTGTATTAGTCTGTAATTCAGGTAAGGACTGCAGACGGTCAATTTCAAGCAGTAGTTACTAATGTTGCTACCAGGTACTACCGTCAACTACACCTAGCTGTGAACTTGGCTACTAGATGCCACCGCAACCAGCAACTCGCAACGAACGTTGGAACTTCCCCTCCAAAGGAAAGCATACTGAGGGATTTTTGGCGCTCTTAGAAAATCCGACGACTTCGGCCGGCTTTGAACTCGCGACCTTGGGCATAAACATTCAGCATGCTACCAGTTACGTCACCGAAGCCGCTTCACACTTAGATGGAAATCTGAATCTGATCTCGTGCAAGTGCGTTATCTTGGCAACGTCTGATGGCTCATCCCTCATCAATTTAGTAGTGTTGCCATGGCAACCACTGATAGGTCTTGGCATTTTCTTATAATTCCGAAATTATTTTTCTCATCCCTTGGCATAATGGTGGGTTATATCAAAAATTCTTTCAGACAAAAGTTTTAGGAAATTATTATGGGAATATTGTCCATTTTGTACGGTTTTGATATTGTGCCTATTAAGAGAGATATGATTAATGTTTCCCGAAAAACCCACTTTTTCCCACCCCTTTGGTCAATGGTTGGTGCTATAAAAAAAACTCTTCAAACATACATTTTTGGGCTTTATCCGACACATAGTATGAATGTTGAACGGATTCGATATTTCACATATTAAGAGAGTTATAGCAATATTTCACTTTTTCGAAAAATAGCCCCCCATTTTCACCCCCCAACGACCGATTTAGCCCAGTAACGAACTCGACCGAGATTTTATAGGTATACGTATTCGGTAAAAAATTCAAACTGATTGGTACAAAATTACGGCAGTTATCGTGTCCACAATAAACTGATATACATATACATACATAAATTATATATAACTTTTGAACTGACGGTGGTTTTGGGGCCTGGGGATGTGAAACGCGAAGATATGTCGAAATTTTCCGGAAGTCGAAACATGGTACCCATTGCAATAGTTAGCTTTCTAACGAAATCTACCTCAGGTTGGTTCCTCAGTTTAGGGGCTGCGACAACGCGGTCATCTAACCCCGTGTACTTTGGGTGAGTGTAGAATCTGTCTGATACACGGTGTGAATTGTAATGGCTGTATTAGTCTTAATTCATGTAAGTACTGCAGACGGTCAATTTCAAGCAGTAGTTCCTAATGTTGCTACCAGGTACAACCGTCAACGACACCTAGCTGTGAACTTGGCTACTAGATGCCACCCCAACCATCAACTCGCAACGAACGTTGGAACTTCCCCTCCAAAGGAAAGCATACTGAGGGATTCTAGTGCTCTTAGAAAATCCGACGACTTCGGCCGGCTTTGAAACCGCGACATTGGGCATAGACATTCAGCATGCTACCAGTTACGTCACCGAAGCCGCTTCCCACTTTATCAGGCGGCTTTGGTGGCGTAGTCGGTAACATGCTGAGCTTCTATGCCCAAGATACCGGGTTCAAACCCGGCCGAAGCCGTCGGATTTTTTAAGAGCGTTAAATATCCCTCAGTATGCCTTCCTTCGGAGGGGAAGTAAAGCCGGCGGTCCCATGTCATAGATTTATGGCATGTTAAAGATCCTTCCACTAATTGCACCTGTGTGAAGCTAAATTGGATAGGTTAAGAATGTATACAACGCTCTTAGGTTTCTATGTTCGTTGCCAAGAGCCGACTGCGGCGGCGTCTAGTAGCTCAGTTCTGAACTTGGCCTCGTAGTCGTTGACAGTGGCGCTTGGCGGCAAAAGTAGGAACTATCTGAAAAATTGTTAGTTGCAGTACTTAAATTAACAAACAGATAACACACACTAATACAGTCATCACAATTAACACCGGTTATCAGACAGATTCTACACACACCCAAAGTACACGGGGCTACATGACCGCGTTGTCGCAGCCCCTAAACTTAAGAACCAACCAACCAACCACTTAATCAGATGGAAATACTGAATCTGATCTCGTGCAAGTGCGTTGTCATGGCAACGTCTGATGGTCCATGCCTCATCAATTTAGTAGTGTTGCCATGGCAACCACTGATAGCTCTTGGCATTTTCTTATAATTCCGAAATCATTTTTCTCGTCCCTTGGCGTAATGGTGGGTCATATCAAAAATTCTTTCAGACAAAAGTTTTAGGTAATTATTAGGGGAATATTGTCCATTTTGTACGGTTTTGATATTGTGCCCATTAAGAGAGATATGATTAATGTTTCCCGAAAAACCCACTTTTTTCCACCCCTTTGGTCAATGGTTGGTGCTATCAAAAATCTTATTTGACATAAATTTTTGGCACTTATCCGACACATATTATGAACTTTGAATGGATTCGATATTGCACGTATTAAGAGAGTTATAGCGAAATTTCACTTTTTCGAAAAAAGCCCCCCATTTTCACCCCCTTCGACCGATTTAGCCCAGTAACGAATTCGACCGAGATTTTATAGGTATACATCTTCGGTAAAAAATTCGAAGTAATTGGTGCAAAATTACGGCAGTTATCGTGTCCACAAGAAACTGATATACATATATATATATACATATATATATACATAAATTATATATAAACTTTTGAACTGGCGGTGGTTTTGGGGTCTGGGGGATGTGAAACGCGAAGATATGTCGAAATTTTCCGGAAGTCGAAACATGGGACCCATTGCAATAGTTAGCTTTCTAATGAAATCTACCTAAATCCGTCTCCACTGGTCTTAATGCGTCATTAAAATAAGAGTTTTAATCAGGTGGGCGCTGCAGCCGTGGTCGTTAACTTTCACAGCATACGATCAATTTGGGATTTCCTCTTATAATTTGTGAATCCCTTCGGGTATTATCTGTCAGCAAGTGAAGACTCTTCTTTATACGTCTTTTTCGTCAACACTTAAGGTGGCGCTAACTGAATAGTTGAACAAAACAGTTCAGCCCCTTAATATGCTCCCACCACACTAACTACTGAATCACTGTAATGAAAATGTATCAAAATTTACCTTTATAAGATAAATTAGTTGAGTTAGTGAAAAGGCAATATCATTCACTGTTACCAACATTACAATTAATCAATTCTTAAAAACAAAATATTACGCGTTTTAAAAAGGCTTCAGAGGGTGGTCCCCTTAAGAATCCGCCTCTAGAGTGTCGTGCGAACACCTTGGGATGAAGCCATTAATCAGCGTTTCCCAGTGGACAGTTCTTTTCACTACCAAGACAGACGGGGGAGATTTGAAACTGATGAAATCAATAATATTCGCTGAGGATATCGAGGGGAAAACTGGAGACCTTAACGGGATTTCCAAGCTCTGGAACGGGCCATCACTCAAATAACCAGCTAAGATCTTTAATCCATTCCAAGTTACTAAACACTAACTGACCATTTACTAATCATTACAGATATCAGACTAAACAAGAAAATCTGGAGGTCAATAGCCACTAACAATAGCAATACAAAAATCACATAAAACTAACAATGTTGACAAGTTGTGCAAGTTAACAATTGACTTCTGTAACTAAATAAATGTATTGTTAATAGCTCACCCACACATTTGTAGACATAGATTTAATAGCCTGAGATTAAGAAATCCGATGATCGCTTCATGATCGAAACTAGTCGTCGAAGTGAATTTATTAATCTCTTGTAGCTTTAAGACACAACACCCATTATAATTGGGTGCAATCGTTTTGACCGACTAGAAAACATAAATTTAGTTTACTAAGGAAACACTAAAAATGGCTTCCAACACGATTATAACACATACCTGTAGTTTTTGGTATTGGATACGGTAAGACCGCCTTACACTTTATAGCAACGTAATCGATCCGATAGCTGGTAAGGAAAGATTATAATTATTAAAGTGTAATGAAAAATCAAGCAGTGAGTGGACTCACCACGTGGCCGTTAAACACTTTAAACGTTGATATGTGAAATTACGAGTTAAGGCTTATGATTGCCTCTTATGTCATCATTTAACTGGGACATCAGTCGATGTATGGATGAATAATTTATCCCGTGGATTATTAGATTTCACACATACAGAAATTCCTTATCCTTCGAGTAGTTTGTCAACTCGCCACTCGTTCTATACCTTAGTCTCATAGATAGCTTCCCTTCTGCCCTGTGTCATGTTTCTTGTAACTTATTTTTCAGTGATATTGGCGATTGTTATCTTGTGGGGCGTAACACCTAGATCATTTTAATTTCAACAAATGATACTATTGTTTCATTTTAATATCTGCCTCCACATAAATGATACTCGAAGATACAGAATACACAAAACAATAAGACCCTGGTTGGCGTCCCCATTACACTCTTATCCGTTCCCGTATTGACACTAGGGAAACTTAGGATCAAATTGAGAAGAATACTATGTCATTTTATCAACTTGCAAATTCATTGTTTTGAATTTCATTCTATCTTTGTGAAATGGTCAATTTTACAATTTTTGATAAGTGCTTCAAGATCCAGCATCCGTAGGTTATACTAAACTTATTATGTAATTACCTAATACTGATTAATCCATAGCTGTAAAAAAAATAGTTGTAGCAGTACTGGTATTGCTTGAAATTACAACAATACAATATCAGTTCCCTGATCATCTACTCCAATCCTATTCCCTAACTATTATTGCTACATATATTATCACAGTTACCACCAATACGTAGGCTATCAGACAAATTCAATACCCACCCGAATACTCGGAGCTGATGACCAAAATGTTCCAAGCCTCGAAATTGAATTAAAATGAAAAATATATAATAATGTTAATTCTATTGGATTGACGCCCCTTTTAACTACTAAAGCCTTCAAAATCACCGGGGTGACGGAATTTCGTCCAGTAGGGGATGTTTGACGTGCCAGTAAATCTACTGACACGGCTCCGTCACATTTGGGTACCCTCAAATGCCAACTGACTGCGCTAGGATTCGATCTTGCAATCTTGGGAATAGCAGGCGAGAACGTTACCGCTGTGCAACGCAGCCAGTCTGAAAGAATGAATTAATAACGGTATACGTCGTACAGAATTCTTCCTTTACCATGGCGCAAGAGCTTCTTAGTCACGCTAAACTTCCGGTGAAGAGTGACATAATTGTTTGTTTGTCTTGATCAGTCGCGGTTCCAAATGAATTCTCTCCTGTTAAATTTTATTGTCCTATTATTATTGTTATCCGGAAGTGGATGTTCCTGAACAGCAGTCAAACACTCTACAAACAGAACATTTTCAAGCCACTTGGATGAAACTGGTATTACTTACTCTCCAGTAATTTTAACGTTGATTCAGCGCGGAACACGTCACGCAATTATCTTTACGGAAAGTTTACGTAGCCTTGACCGCTGATGTGCGTGGCATACAATACCACCTCTCAAGTTCGAGATGACTGGAGTCTGCACTGCGAGAAGCATCAAAACTAACCGTTTAGCCTGTTGTAGAGACAAGAACGAACAATCTAACTTCAATGAAATGCACAAATTCAATTCCACTGAATCTTCTGATCTTATTATGAAGTAAAATTCAGTACACCTCGGCCGTCCTAAAAATGGTTTTCGTGATTTCCAATTTTCACCAAGAGGCAAATGCCGGGT
Organism: Meconema thalassinum; assembly: GCA_946902985.2. NCBI lineage: Eukaryota > Metazoa > Arthropoda > Insecta > Orthoptera > Tettigoniidae > Meconema > Meconema thalassinum. The sequence continues at coordinate 1,451,540,142 of OX336388.2, read as the reverse complement.
CGGTCCCTGGCCGATTTTATTCCAATATCCCTTCCATGAACCATCCTGAACAGAAATGGTCATTGCTCCATTAATAAAACTATGAAATTCAGTACAATAAAAGCGTCATATACAGCGCCAACATAATGACGAGAAAGATGAATGCACGTAAAGTTCCTATTGATACACGAGACTTTATCTTCACCGAGTACATACAGCCTTGGCAATTTTCATTTGGAATTCACACCCAATAGTGACGTATGAACAATTTGGAATAGGCCTATAAGGTGATTTTTGGGCCAGCCTATTTATTGGAATCCAACCCGGTTGGTGGCATATGAACACTTTGAATATAAGTCGATTTTTGGGCCAGCCTATTTATTGGAATCCAACCCGGGTAGCGGTGTATGAACAATTTGCAATATAAGGCGATTTTTGGGCCAGCCTATTAATTGGAATCCAACCCGGGTAGTAGCATATGAACAATTTGGAATATAAGGTGATATTTGGGCCAGCCTATTTATTGGAATCCAACCTGGGTAGTGTCGTATGAACAATTTGGAATATAAGGCGATTTTTGGGCCAGCCTATTTATTGGAATCCAACCCGGGAAGTGTCGTATGAATATTTTGGAATATAAGGCGATTTTTGGGCCAGCCTATTTATTGGAATCCAACCCGGGTAGTGTCGTATGAACATTTTGGAATATAGGGCGATTTTTGGGCCAGCCTATTTATTGGAATCCAACCCGGGTAGTGTCGTATGAACAATTTGGAATATAAGGTGATTTTTGGGCCAGTCTATTTATTGGAATCCAACCCGGGTAGTGTCGTATGAACATTTTGGAATATAGGGCGATTTTTGGGCCAGCCTATTTATTGGAATCCAACCCGGGTAGTGTCGTATGAACAATTTGGAATATAAGGTGATTTTTGGGCCAGCCTATTTATTGGAATCCAACCCGGGTAGTGTCGTATGAACATTTTGGAACATAAGGCGATTTTTGGGCCAGCCTATTTATTGGAATCCAACCCGGGTAGTGTCGTATGAACATTTTGGAATATAAGGCGATTTTTGGGCCAGCATATTTATTGGAATCCAACCCGGGTAGTGGCGTATAAACAATTTGGAATATAAGGTGATTTTTGGGCCAGCCTATTTATTGGAATCCAACCTGGGTAGTGGCGTATGAACAATTTGGAATATAAGGCGATTTTTGGGCCATCCTATTTATTGGAATCCAACCCGGGTAGTGGCGTACGAACAATTTGAATATAAGACGATTTTTGGGCCAGCCTATTTATTGGAATCCAACCCTGGTGGTGGCGTATGAACAATTTGGAATATAAGGCGATTTTTGGGCCATCCTATTTATTGGAATCCAACCCGGGTAGTGTCGTATGAACAATTTGGAATATAAGGCGATTTTTGGGCCAGCCTATTTATTGTAATCCAACCCGGGTAGTGGCATATGAACAATTTGGAATATAAGGCGATTTTTGGGCCAGCCAATTTATTGGAATCCAACCCTGGTGGTGGCGTATGAACACTTTGGAATATAAGGCGATTTTTGGGCCAGCCTATTTATTGGAATCCAACCCGGGTAGTGGCGTATGAACAATTTGGAATATAAGTCGATTTTTGGGCCAGCCTATTTATTGGAATCCAACCCGGGTAGTGGCGTATGAACAATTTGGAATATAAGGCGATTTTTGGGCCAGCCTATTTATTGGAATCCAACCCGGGTAGTGTCGTATGAACAATTTGGAATATAAGGCGATTTTTGGGGCAGCCTATTTATAGGAATCCAACCCTGTTGGTGGTGTATGAACAATTTGGAATATAAGGCGATTTTTGGGGCAGCCTATTTATTGGAATCCAACCCGGGTAGCGGTGTATGAACAATTTTGAATTTAAAGTGAACGTTTTCACGATGAAGGTTTTTGAAACGAGCCGTGGGAGAGAATCTAATGCAAATGTGAGTTATATCACCTCCATGAACTGTTAAAAGAATGAGTAGGGAGTAAAATTACGAAATGGACGCCGATTCTACAAGGACCGGCAACGTAGAGCTTTGGATATGGAGGAAGATTGGAACTTCAAGGCCCAGGAACGGCGATCTTGCAAAAGGATGGCAACACAACGTCACAGAAGAAGAGGATGATTCGTGGACATGCAGGAACTCTGTCATGGACTCAACTGATCTCTTTAATGACATCAGCAGATAGATGAGAGCATTTTGATTATCTGCGTATAATGTTCAAGCCAATTACAACGCATCCATGACCCATATTTATTGATATGAGTCTCCATCGAGCATATCTCTACTTAGTATAAAACCAAGTCCCCGGTTCTTGGATGTTACGGGTAAACTCGAGAACCACTGGATGGATTTTGATGCGATTTTGACCATTCTGTAAAGGATATCTCGAGGATGATTGCTGTAGAAAATAATTTATGATCAATGGAAGCCGAGCAGTATCGAGTTCAGTGGAAAAGTAGAAAAGAAACCTGGCGTCCGAGCGCTTTGTAAGCTTACGCTGGGCAAACCGTTAACAGTATCTAAATACTATGAGTGTTAGAATTGGTCATCATGAAAAGTTCTACAAAAAAGTCCGGAGAGCATATGTCAATCTTCAATACATCGCCCACTATAAGTGTCTATACGTTTTAATTTCTTCCAACCATGTCCATTCAACTACTCAGGCGATAGTTTACGAGCTAGCTAAGGGCGAGTCCATTCCTGTTACAGCCTAGCTAGCGGGCGAACCTATTGCCCCAGATACTGCCAGCAGCAAACCGTTGAGTCGTGTTGAGTTAAGACCTCTGAGAAGGGTGGTTGTGTTTGGAGTTTCCCTGGAAGTGCAACTCAGGTTTTCTTCATTTCGCCTGTGAAACACAGTCAAGTTAAGATTGGACGGAAGGGGGATTTGAGTTTCATTCACCTCGCCATTCCCTGGAAGTGCAACTCTTATTTCGCCAGTGAACTTTCCGTTGCGCATAATTCACAGTCAATTTAAGATTGGAAGGAAGGGGGATTATATTATATTGAATTATACTGATTGGCGTATAATCTCTACTTAGTATAAAACTAAGTCCCCGATTCTTGGATGTCATGGGTAATCTCGAGAACCACTGGATGGATTTTGATGTGGTTTTCACCATTTTGTAAAGAATATCTCCATGAAGGTTTTTGTAGAAAATAATTTATTTATGATCAAAGGAAGCCAATCAGTAACGATTTGAGTGGAAAAGTCGAATGGAAAGCCTGGCGTCTGTGCATTTTTTAAGCTTACGCTGGGCAAACCGTTAAAAATATCAATATACTATGAGTGTAAGAATTGTTCAGCATGAAATGTTCTACAAAAAAAATGCCGCGAGGGCATATCTCTATCTTCAATACATCGCCTACTATACGTGTTTTTAGATTGGACGGAAGGGGGATTTGAGTTTCATGCACCTTGCCATTCCTAAATTACGTCTGACAATAATTCGTTGCCCATGCATCTCCATGATAATTTTAACCCATCATGCTGAGAAGTAAAACGGATATAGGTCGTAGTTCATTGACATCGAAAATAAAGGTGCTTATCACGTAATGCATTAATAACTGTTCCCGGGCGAAGCCGGGGTGGGTTGCTAGTAATTATACAGTATAATCCCGATTAGGAGTTATTTATTAAGATTTGGATTTTTTCTCAAACAATAGAAAATTTTGAGACAATTTAAGATTCATTCAAAGTGAGTTTCTGCTCTATGGTTAATTGATTGATTGGATGATATATGACTGTATATAATTTTGAGGTAATTTAATGAAGATGTTAAATATGCTAATTATGAACGGATTTGAGAGAATATATTGACGCATTGTTTATCATATATTGAATGATTGAGAAATACAGATCATGGTGAATAATAGATTGTTTCTGTGATTTTTTGTGAAATGCAACAGTTGATTGAGAGTTTCTGATTGCTAGGAGGAAGATGAATAAGCTTCTAATCATAAGTTGGAAGTTGTAACCAGGTAGAAATGTATCTCTATCACTAATGTCTACCCCTTATTAATGCCGTTCCCAACGGGGTCAGGGATGAGATGCGATGACATTCCACGTGACTGATGGTTTCTACGGCCAAATGCCCTTCCTGACGCCAACCTCACAAGATGAGTTAATGAGAGATGAAATGAATGAAGATGAATGAAAGTTCAATTTAAACTAGTTCCAAATTTGGCTACCAGACGCCACTGTCACTCAGCGGCGAACGTTGGAACTTGATAGAGCGTTTCTCACCAAATAACCTACAAATTTAGCTACACACTACCAATTGTAGTGGTAGGTTCCTTTTCATGCCATAAATCTATGACATGGGTCCGCCAGCTTTACTTCCCCTCCAAAGGAAGGCATACTGAAAATTTTTAACGCTCTTAAAAATCCGACGACTTCGGCCAGGTTTGAACCCGCGATCTTGGGCATAGCAGTTCAGCATGTACTGACTACTTCAATAATGCCGCTTTCAGATAGAAATGTGCCATCATTTTAATTAAGGGTAGCGTTGGCTAATATCTAGAGACATTGTATTTGGAGTGCTCGAAAGTTATGCTTTTCAGTAAAGCAGATATCACTGGAATCGGGTAATTTTCTTGTGAGTTACAAAACATCATTTTTAGGAATTAGTTCAAGCACCATCTACAGGTATGGTTCAAGAGAACTACGGTTGAAAATTACATATTTAACACAGCGTATCAGTTCAGTACTTTTTTTTTTTTTTTTAGTCTTTTACCCTCCAGGTTGGTGGAACCCACGGACTCACCGCCTCTACGGGCAGTGTCCTAGAGCTGGGAACATCGAATCGGAAGGAATACAACTGGTGAGGTGGGATTGGCACCTCGCCCAGGCGGCCTCACCTGCAAAGCGAACAGGGGCCTCATGAGGGAAGGTAATGGATGGTCAGGATGGATAGGCAAGGAAGAGGGAAGGAGGCGGCCGTGGCCTTGAAGAAGGTACCATCCCGGCATTTGACCCAAGACGAAGTGGGAAACCACGGAAAACCACTTCGAGGATGGCTGAGGGGGAATCGAGTCCCCTCTACTCATTTGGGCCACCCGAGGCTGAGTAGACCCCGTTCCAGTCCTCGTACCACTTTTCAAATTTCGTGGCAGAGCCGGGAATCGAACCCAGGACTTCCGGGGCGGCAGCTAACCATGCTGACCGCTACGCTACGGAGGCGACTCAGTACAAAATACTTCACTAAAATCAGATCATTGCATGAAGAGTTAAGAAATTCATTTCCGTGGAATTCACATACGCAACTTGATTTTGTTGAGATCGGATCATTCCGTGATGAATGGCAGAATGTTAATTATTGAAATGCGCAAGTTAACAATATTATTGCATATATAAATAAATTTAAATTATAGTAGCTGTTCATTCTGCCAAATTATGTTAGGATCATTCGAATAGAACACGGGATATGTAGACTAATATAAACTTTTGGAAACTCGCATGGCACCATCTTGATTTTGCGAGCGTGTACACCATGTTAGTTTCAATATGGGAACAATTTCGAGAGCTCTGAAGCCATTTTTAGCGTTAACTTATTGTCAATCAATTATTGTCACGATTATGAAAGTTATATTAGTAAACTTGCGTTTTAACTGTCCCTTATCAAGAAAATGTTCATGTTAGTTTCTGTAATTGCCTTTGGGATATTAAGTCCTGATTCAATACTTTGCGCGACCACCATGTTACATTGGTGTCAGCTACAAATATATAAAGTACACTTGCGGAGTTGGAGTATTAAATACCAAGTCCTTACCAAGATTCATTAAGATCAATGTAACCAACCGATCGAGGCAGACAAATACATGCACACACCCATGGGCAAAAGTTGGTCCCATATGATGAATACAAGCCAAAGATTTGATATTTGGGTACAAACATTCCTGGAAGAAAACCAGGCTTCAAGTTCTTAGTCTAGTAACTTCGGGCAGTGGAGATCACGAGGAACCCTTCAATAAAACTCGGCGTGTCATATACTCTGGATGCATCCTGTATATAACCCGTGGGACAGAGAACCTTGCACCCATATTTTAAGCACATCTAATACTTCTTTGCCAAGGAAGCTAGTAGAGCTCCCTCAGCGTCAATTCCTCCTTACGATGGTACCTAAAGCTGGATTATTGGCCAAGAGCTCCATACGCATTATTTCCTCCCTGTAGAGGTTCCATAATATGGAATATTGCATCTTGTTACCTTTTAGAAATATGGACATCTAATTCACTTCCGTAAATTTTGCTTGTCTCCTGTTTTGAGTTGATAAATTTACAGCCCATTAACGTCATCGTCGTCATTTCCAAGTTACGTCATTCACGTGTTTCATAACGTGTTCAGATGTAATGTACGGTTGGAGGGCGCTTCTCGCCTTTCATCACAAAATCTGTGATGGAGTAATGTCTAATAGGTTTAAACATTAGTTGCTGTCTCTGGTCCCCTTTTAGATCCAATAAAAGGGAATACCCCTACAGAAAGGTCACACCTGTTTTCCATTTGGGACAAATTGAACTTTCGTTCATCAGGAGAGTATGTCAACAGTAATCAATAATGATCCATTACACCAAACACAATTCGTACACTTTTTCATGGTTAATTGCCTTATCTTTTGCAGTGTATTTATACAGGATATCAATATTTATGATATACAGTACTATAAGGTTACAGTGATTATGAGTATGTATGTATGCATGTATGTAATCATAAAATCAAGTTATTTCAGGTGAAAATACAGATTAATTTTTCACGCCTTTATTTAATCTTTTGACGATAACGTTCAAAAATTAATTTGGCAGCATACTGTTAATCATTTCAATATAATAGGCCGTTCATTTTTTTAAGACATTGCAAATCTAGAGACCAAGAGCTTTCATCAGAGTGCTTTACCAAGTCAATATGATCATCCGTTCCTTGAAACGAGGGGGAACAAATTCAGTCTAGTATTAAATTTATAATAATAATGAACAAAATAAATTAAAATGTTAATGAATAAAATGTAATCTTGTTGGTTCAATTACTCAAATAAACGATAGCTTTTCAATAAGGAAACACGTATTTATGCCCAATTATATTAGGCGAGAAATATAAGATTACATTTGATTATTATTTGCAATAATTATTAGTATCGCGTAAATTTTGTAAATTATATTCAGATGGAGTCTTATATACCCCGCAAATTTTGTAATTTATTTTCAGATGGAACATTTTGTAAAGTGTTTTCAGATAGAGTCTTGTATCCCGCAAATTACTTTCTGATGGAGTCTTGTATTTCCCGCAAATTTGGTAAATTATATTGAGAAGGAGTCTTATATTTCCCACAACATTCGTATATTATTTTCAAATGGAGCCTTATATTTCTCGCTAAGTTGGTAAATTATATTGAGAAGGAGTCTTATATTTCCCACAACGTTCGTAAATTATTGACAAATGGAGCCTTATATTTCTCGCTAATTTGGTAAATTATATTGAGGAGGAGTCTTATATTTCCCACAACTTTTGTAAATTATTTTCAAATGGAATATTATATGTCTCGCTAATTTGATAAATTATATTGAGAAGGAGTCTTACATTTTCCACAACTTTTGTAAATCATTTTCAAATCGAGTCTTATATTTCTCGCTAATTTGGTAAATTATATTGAGACGGAGTCTTATATTTCCCACAACTTTCGTAAATTATTTTCGAATGGAGTCTTATATTCCTCGCTGATTTGGTGAATTATATTCCAATGGAGTCTTATATTTCCCACAAATTACCTAATTGTTTTCAGATAGAGTCCTTATTTTCCAAAAATGTTAATAATTATTTTCATATGGAGTATTAAAATTCCTGAAAATTAGTACATTATTTGCATACGGAGTCTTAAATTTCCCACAAATATGGTACATTATTTTACTCGTTAGATGGAGTCTTATATTTTCCGCGAATTTGTCAAATTATATTTAGATGGAGTCTCATATTTTCGGCAAATTTGCTAAAGTATTTTCAGATGTAGTCTTATATTTCTCGAGGTTTTTTTCGTGTGGTCTCCTGAGAGGCCGAGTGCAGGTCTTTCTAGTCGACGTCCATGGGCGACCTGCGTGTCGGGATGTGAGATGGAATGGATGAAGATGAATGAAACTGGGCAAGGATGTGGAAGGAAGCGGCCGTGGCCTATCAGAAGGTACCGTCCCAGAATTTAACTGGTGTTGAAAATGGGGAAACCACGGAAAACTATTTCAAGGACGGCCGACGGTGGGGCTCGAACCCACGCGTCTACCGAGTCAGCAGAGAGCTTGGCCCCATGACCTAACGCTGCGCTTTAGCAAGCGTAGCCACTGCTCGAGAATTCGATAACTTATTTCCATATGGAGTCTTATATTTTCCGCAAATGTCATAAATTATTTTCAGATGGAGTCTTGTTTTTCACACAAATTTTGAAAATTATGTTCAGATGGAGTCTTTTATTTCCCACTAAATTGGTTATTTATTTAGCGTATGACTTTTAGTGCCGGGAGTGTCCGAGGACATGTTCGGCTCGCCAGAGGCTGTAGTTGCTTCAAGCGGACACCCATGGGGTAAGCTACAAATTCCGTTCAATTTCAGGTAGTTCCACCTGTCGCTCCCATATGTCACTGACACCTAGTGGTGAATATTGGAACTTTGATAGAGCGTAACAACGAAATCTAACCTAGAAATTTAGCTTCACACAAGTTCAGTTAGTGGAAGGATCTTTTACAATCCATAAATCTATGACATGGGATGCTGGCCTTACTTCCCCTCCGAAGGAAGGCATATTGAAGGATTTTAACGCTCTTAAAATATCGTACGACTTCGGCCAGTTTTGAACCCGCGATCTTGGGCACAGCAGTTCAGCATGCTAATAACTAAGTCACCGAAGCCACTACTAATTTGCTGAATTGTTTTCAGATAGAGTCTTATGTTATCCGCAAATTTGAAAAATTATTTTCAGACGGAGCCTTACATTTCACACATTTTTAGCCTACTTTTCTTATTTTGCAAAAATGAGAAAAATGTACACTTATGAGATCGATCTGGGAAAATCTGTGTCTGTCTGTCTATCCGTCATTCTGTCTGTCTGTCTGTCCTTCTGTATGTCTGTCTGTCTGTCTGTCTGTCAGTCCGTCGATCTGTCTGTGTGTGTGTGTGTCCCCCACCTATCAACTCTTAAACGGCTTCAGCTATTGGAACCAAATGTGGTAAGAGTAAAGATCTATACCTGAATATATCACGGCCATATTTGAAATTGACGTCAGTGGTACCAACTGCTGAAAAATCACAATTGAAATTTGAGCTCTATGTTGGATATCTCAGAAGTTAAGCATGCGAACTATTCCAAAATTGGCACACATACGGTATATATAATAACTTTTCTGATTATTTTCAGAAGTCCATACATGTCAGTGTTGCCAACATGTTTCTAAGCCTGCCGATAGGTCCAATTTCTAAATGAATGTAACTTCTATAATATCGATTGGATTTCAACCAAAATTTGTATGTTCTATGTGCACTACAACATATATGACTGTGCGTATTCATAAGAGCCACCAGTGCTGCAAAATGTTAATAAATGCTCTCTCTATGTTTTAACCGTAATCTCAATAAATCAGAAAGTATGCAAGCCAACAGCTTTAAGCTTTGCACACTTGACATTTTAGATTAATTTGGAGTAACTAATATACCTCAGTGCTACTAACATGATTATAAGCTTTCTGATAATTTCAATTTGTTACATGTAACTTCTATACTAACAAATGGATTTTATCAAAAATTGGCACTATAATACATCGTAATATTTCATATTAATTCTGAGCATCACATACATGACATTGTTCGCAACATGATTTAACGCGCGCTGATAAATCTAACATCAAACAGCATGTAACGACCATACTATCCATTAGACCTTAACCTAATTTTGTATGTGGATTCTATACCTTAAGAGATGGAACTAAGAATATATTCATAGTCACCAGGGCTGTCAACTGTAGTAAGTTGCTCTATTAGGCTATACTATTTCAGGTGTAATTAAAACTGCAGTACTTAGAAATTTTAGTATTACCAACTTCATTTCGTCATTATTCTAGATAGGTCTATATAGATTGGCATGAATCTTAGTTTTAAGAAAAGCAGACTCTTTAGTTCGTCACGGAACTACTTGTTTGTAAATTACTTTCAGATGGAATCATATATTTTCCGCAAATTAGCTAAATAATTTTCAGATAGTCTTATAAATTTGGTAATTTATTTTCCAATGGAGTCTTATATTTCCAGCCTAATATCATTGGGTATAAATGCATGTTGACCGATTGAATAGTATCGATTACTTGTTAATTAAAGAACGCTGAAAAGGCTTCAAAGCTTTCTGTATTCAACGTCTCAATTATTGCTGTGGTTTTCATAGAAGACGTGTTGACGAGATATTACCGTGAAAGATTTCCTACTCGTGCCAGTAAATTCATCAGGGTCTCTGACATTTAATCATCCATACATGCCCATTGACGGCGTTAAAATGACACTTTGGAGCCTTGGTAATATGATGCGAGTACATAACCAAATGGTTCACATTGAAATGTATACCTTTGGAGACCAATTCTTATATAATTTAGGATAAAAAGTGGCCGGAAGTAGCAACTGAATAGCCATATTATATGTATACTGGTTAATGTTTTAATATGAATATTTTTATGAATATCACGAAGTAAAATAAATCTACCTATACATCCAAATTGCTCTCCGTCGGACAAGAAAGAATGTGAGGGTGAGACATTTAGCAGATGAACGACTCCGCTATGGGTGAAAGAAAAGTCAAATAGAACTATGTAAAGAAGAATCACCCATTGGACCGCATGGAAGTAGAACATCTGGAAAGTATACACCAAATATAGAATCCGTTGCCAACGGATGCCGAGAATGTCATAAAAGGGAGCGTCAGTGTAGCATTTACCACTCTTCTGAGTATATTATACGGAATTGTCTTCTCTACCCGCGGGCCGGAGATCGCTCACGTCTGACTAACACGGTGACCCTGTAGCCTACTCCAGGCTAATGATAATGGGTTTCTGGATGACCAGTGGAGACTGACAATGTGTAGTCACCGACCAGAATTGAGTAGAAAGAGATGCAGAATCATGACCTTAAGATTAACAAATAACCTTCACCTCTGCATAATAATATAGCCCACACGCATCAAGCATCCATCGAGGGAAAGGCCGGAAAAGAGAAGAGGTCGGCCATGAATAAATGATCATCCTCCCACTCAGCAGGTTCCTTGCGGGACAAGATCGAGTGTTATATGTAGGAAACAATTTGAATCCGGTTCATCTTTCTGACACCTTGGATACCTACCAAAATTTACCTTGACGCAAAAAAAAAAAGATAGTCGAGAGAAAGGGTTTACTTGATTACTGTAAGTTTCAATGCTGGTTTAATTCCCATGCTGTACGAAATAATTCAAATAAGTGATAATTATATGGCATTCTTAGGACGCGTCTGGGTGAAAAATAATAAGTAATTGTGAAATCTGCCTTGTCAATACTGAGAAAATGATGTTTAATGAATATTTAAACGTGAATGTGTCGATATGTTATTTATAACGTCTTCAGCGTAATTGAATGATATTTAATTCCTAAAGTAGGTTAACAATGCTAAACAGAAATTTACAAAAGAAATTAAATTTAAAATCAAATGAAAAGCTCACAAATAGATTAAATGTCATAAAATAGAAAGAAGTTGATAGTATGAAATGATGTTATGAATAATATTGGTTAAAATGTAAAAAGGAAAATATTAGAAATCTACCTTATGAATTTGCCTAAATCACACTCCTTTAATTTGGTTCACTAACGTAGTAATAGAAACTTCGTCTTTCACCTCATTAATCATCTTGCAGCTACTTCTTCGATTACTACGTTGGTGAACCAAATTAAGGGAGTGTGGGTTAGGCAGTTTCATAAGGTAGATTTCTAATATTTTCTTTTACTCTTTTTTACCAATATTATTCATAATATGTGTGAGCTTTCAATTTTATTTTAAAGCCAATAGTTTTTGTAAGGATATCAATTTCTGTTTAGCATTGTTAACCTACTTTAGGAATTAAATATCATTCAATTACACTGAAGAAGGCATCAATGACATACCGAAACATGTACGTTTAAATTTTATTAAACTTCATTTTCACAGTATCGACAGGACGGATTACACAATTACATATTACAATCAGTCAATACGGATAAATCTGTTACCATTTTTAAAATGGTTAACCTTTACGCATTTTATGGGTGAACAAGAAGTTCCGTGACGAACTAAAGAGCCTACTTTTCTTAAAATTAAGTTGCATGCCAATGATTAATCTACAGTATATGAACCTATCTAGAATAATGACGAAATTAAGTTGGTAATATCGAAATGTCTAATTAGTCAGAAATATACCGGGTATAATGTAGCCCAATAGAGCATTACATCTGGCAGCCCTGGTGATTGAATATATTCTTAGTTCCATCTCTTAAGGTACAGAATAAAAAATGCGTTGAAGTCCAATGGACGTTACATGCTGTTAGACATTGGATCTATCAGCACACGTAAAAGCATGTTGGCAACAATGTAATGCGTGTGCTGGTCAGAAATAGCCTAATCTGAAATATTATGATATCTTGTTGGGCCAATTTTGGACGAAATCCATTTGTTAGTATAGAAGTTACATGTATTTTAAAATTGGACTTATCAGCAGGCATAGAATCATGTTGGCAGCATTGACTTATATTAATTATTCGAAATTAATCTAGAACGTCAGGTGCTATACGTGTGCAAAGTATAGGGCTGTTGGCTTGCGTACTTCCTGATATATTGATATTAGGTTAAAACAATATAGACAGCATTTATTAACAGTTGGCATCCCTGATTGCTCTTAAGAATACTTATAGTCATATCTGTTAGGTTACACATAGCACATACGAAATTTGTTTGAAATCCAACTGATAGTATAGAAGTTACATGTATTTAAAAATTAGCCCTATCAGCAGGCTTAGAATCATGTTGGTAGAACTGAAGTATTTAAGTTACTCCAAAATTATTCTAAAATGTCAGGTACTATACGTGTGCATAGTTTAAAGCTGTCGGCTGGCATACTTTCTGATATAATGGTATTTGGATAAAAGAATAGAGAGAGAGCAATTATTAACTGTTGTCAGCCCTGGTGGCTCTTAAGAATACGCTCAGTCATATCTCTTTCTGTACACATAGTGCATAGGAAATTTGGTAGAAATCCAATTGATAGTGTAGAAGTTATAGGCATTTAAATTTGGACCTATCAGAAGGCTTAGAATTATTTTAGCAACACTGTCATGTATGGCCTCCTGGAAATTAAACTGAAATATTATTATCTACATGTGTGCCAATTTTGGAATAGCTCCCTTGCATACCTTCCAAGATATCTAACATGGAGCTCAAATTTCTAGTGCGTTTTTTCAGCAGTTGGTAGCACCGACATCATTTTCAAATATGGACGTGAGATATTCCGGTATACATCTTTACTCATACTAAATTTGGTTTCGGTTTCTGCAGCCGTTTAGGAGTTGATAGGGAGGGGGACACACACACACACACAGCCAGACAGACAGAAAGACAGACAGACATTTTCCCGGATCGATCTCATAAGTCTACTTTTTCCTCATTTTTAGCCTATTTTCAATTTTGAAAAAATAGGCTTATGAGATCACCTTTTGTCCGTGTGTGTGTGCGTGTGTGTGTGTGTGTGATTCGTGTGTGTGTCCCCCCCTAATAAAATCTAAACGGCTGGAGCGATTTCAATGAAACTCGGTATGTTCATAGCACTATTCCCGGCGACCTCGACCGTGCCCTTCAAATTTTGTTACGTCTCACCAATGCAAAATGGCGGCTGTGCGAAATATTTCACTAGCATTCAATATCTCCGAAACTATTACCGATATCGCCCTGAAATTGTGTACGGTGATAAAGGGTACTACTAGAAGTTCACCTATGAGACTTTCAAAAACCTGGTGACTACAAAACCAACATGGCGGTCAAGCGAAGTTGAGACTTTTAAATAGACTTTTCTCGCGATTTAACTATCCACACGTAATGAAACTTGGTACAGCAAATGTTTATACACAGTGTAATGCACTGGAGTCTAATTTAGTTCAATTGTTTACATAACCTCAAAATGGCGGCTGTGCGAAATATTTCACTGACATTCTATATCTCCGAAACTATTACAGATATCACCCTGCAATTTAGTACGGTGATAAAGGGTACTGATACAAGTTTACCTATGTATATTTCATAAACTTGTAAAGTAGAGAACGAACATGGCGACCAAGCGAAGTTGAGACTTTTAAATAGACCTTTCTCACGATTTAACCATCCAAACGTAATGAAACTAGGTACAGCAAGTGTTTATACACATAGTAATGCACTGGAGTCTAATTTAGTTCAATTGTTTACATAACCTCAAAATGGCGGCTGTGCGAAATATTTCACTGACATTCTATATCTCCTAAACTATTACAGATATTACCCTGAAATTTTGTACGGTGATAAAGGGTACTGGTACAAGTTTACCTATGTATATTTCATAAACTCGTAAAGTAAAAAACGAACATGGCGACCAAGCGAATTTGAAATATTTTAATAGACTTTTCTCGTGATTTAACTCTCTGAGCGCAGTGAAATGTGGTACAGTAAATGATTTTGCAGATTGTAATGCACTGCCATCTAATTTAAATCAATTGTTTACATAACCTCAATATGGCGGCTGTGCGAAATTTTAAAATTAAGTTTTTATTTCTTGTGTCGTAATCATGCGATCGAAGTGAAAGTTTGAATAATGAACCTAGGCAATAATTGTCCTTGAATGGTACATAATTCTATGGCCTATACATATAACAATCCTAAATGGCGAGCTTCCGAAATATTTAGACGGTTCTCAATATCTATGAATCTTTTACAGCAACCAAACTGATTTTTTTTATTTTCATAGAGACTATGAACATATGTTCACCTATAGGACTTTCATTAACCTGGTGAGCACAAATCCAACATGGAGGCGACGCGAAGTATAAATATTTAAATGGACGATTCACGCGAAATAACTATCCGAGTGCTGTGAAACGTTGCACGTTAAATGCTTATACAAATGTTGATCCACTGGCATCTAATTTATTTCAATTGTTTGCATAATCACAAGATGGCTGCTGTGCGTAATTTTAAAATCTCGTTTTTACTTCTTGTGTTCTAATCATGCGATTGAAGTTTGAATACCACACGTACACAATAATCTTAATGTAATAGTACAAAAATAAAAATCCAACCTGGCGACCATCTGAAATATTTAGACGGTTCTCAATATCTACGAATCTGTTACAGCAATTATACTGAAATTTTGTATGTTGTTAGAAGAAATTAACATGAGCAGGATATATGAAAATAGGCTGTATAGTTCTTCACGGAACTACTTGTTGCAAAATGTGAAAAGTTGGCTAAACATACTTAACATTCCAAATCTGAAATTACGAAGTGCATAGCTGCGTTTTAGCAACATTTTGCAACACCATCTGGGTAATGTTGTTATTATTGTTGATTAATTAGGGGCTTTGCGACATCAAGGTCATGAGCCCGTGTACTTGGGTGTCATAAAAAACCTGTGTCATTGTGATGTCTGTACTAGTGTGTGTATTCGTAATTGACGTAGGTTTTGGGTAGGAAGTGGCCGTGGCCATAAGTTAGGTACCATCCCGGCATTTGCCTAGGAGTAGAAGTGGGAAACCACTTCCATGATGGCTGGGGTAGT
This sequence comes from Meconema thalassinum, assembly GCA_946902985.2. Lineage (NCBI taxonomy): Eukaryota > Metazoa > Arthropoda > Insecta > Orthoptera > Tettigoniidae > Meconema > Meconema thalassinum. The sequence continues at coordinate 1,451,524,308 of OX336388.2, read as the reverse complement.
AATCGAACCAGCCTCTTCTCAGCTTTGCCTCACAAGGCTGCGTGTACCTCGTTCCAGCCCTCAGAACAGAATTAAATTCCTTGGCAGAGCCCGGAATCGAACCTGGGCCTCCACGGTGACAGACAAGAACGTTAGCCACTACGCAATGAGGCCGACATCTAGGTAATGAACTTGGACCTAACATTATTTAGTCGTATTGCAACGTTAAATAGAATGAAAATGATGATATTGTTAAGTTCATGTAACGTTTTAAGCCATTCTTTCAGTGTTGCCTTAACAAACTGTCAACTTATTTTAATTCTTCAGTCGGTCAACAAGAATTTTACCAATGACTGGGCGGGATACAACGTACAAAATTTATGAATAATAAGAAAATATACTGCTGGAAAAAGTTACATGTATTAGTTATGATCACCATTTCCCCCATTATAATACTGTGTTATTTACTTTTATTATGTACACTGTACCCCATAATAATAATCATAACTACCATTATGGGGTTTGAAGCTATTTTTAGCCTACTTTCGATTTTTGCAAAAAATGAAAGTAGACATATGAGATCTACACAAGGCCAAAAATTGTGTGTGAGAGTGTGTGTGTACTCGGAATGTCTGTCCCCCCCCCCCCACCCCTCCTATCAATTCGAACACGGTGAAACCGAATAAAACGAAATTCAGTACAGAGGTAGAATTAGCAAGGGGCACCTCAGTGTCATGTTTTATATCGCCGCCATCTTGACGAAAACGTAATGGCGGCCACCCAAATTTTAAAAGCTTAAATCATATTACTACCAACCTAATCATTTGATCTCTACAAACTTTTGCAACATTATACCTTTATGTATGAATAATCTTTTGACCAAGATAAAAGGTCATCAGCCCAATACTTTGCGGGTGGCGGCCATGCATGTGTGAAAATCGATTCCCCCTACCTATTCTAACACAGTTAACCCGAATTGAACAAAATTTGGTACAGAGGTAGCACTAGCAAAGAGCACCTCAGTGTCATGTTTTATATAGCCGCCATCTTGAAAACGTTATGGCGGCCACCCAAATGTTAAAAGCTTAAATCCAATTACGACCAACCAAATAATCTGATCTCTACCAAATTTTGCAACAACATACCTTTATATGGGATGCATATTTTGACCAAACTACAAGATCATCAGCCCAATAGTTTGCATATGGCGGTCATGTATGAGTGCAAATCGATTCCCCCTATCAATTCAAACACGGTGAAACCGCATTGAACGAAATTTGGTACAGAGGTAGCACTAACACAGGGCACCTCAGTGCCATGTTTTATATTGCCGCCATCTTGACGGGAACGTGATGGTGGCCACCCAAGTGTAAGAAGATTAAATCAAATTACGACCAACCTAATCATCTGATCTCTACTCAATTTTGCAACAATGTACCTTTATGTGAGAAGCAGTCTTTGCCCAAGCTACAAGGTCATCAGTCCAATAGTTTTCATATGGCAGCCATGTATGTGTGCAAATCGATTTGCCCTATCTTTTCAAACACGGCGAAACCGAATTGAACAAAATTGGGTACAGAGGTAGCACTAGCAAAGGGCACCTCTGTGTCATGTTTTATATCACCGCCATCTTGACGGAAACGGAATGGCGGCCACCCAAATGCTAAAAGCTTAAATCAAATTACGTTCAACCTAATCATTTGATCTCTACCAAATTTTGCAACAACATTCCTTTTTTGGGAAGCATCTTTTGACTGAACTATAAGGTCATCAGGCTAATAGTTTGCAGATTGCGGCCATGTATGTTTGCAAATTGATTCCCAATATCAATTCAAACACGGTGAAAACGAATTGAATGAATGTTTTAATAGAGGTAGCACTAGCAAAGGGCACCTTATATTCATGTTTAATATCCGTATAGCACGTTGTATTTCAACAAGCTACTTCAACCAACATTCAATTATACTCCTTGAAAAGGACAAAGAGTTATAACAATACCCATGCATTTAGGAGAAAGTAGGCTGTATGTTCTTTACTGAACATCTTGTTCAGTGTTGCCTTAGTAAACAAAAGTTCAGTGCTTTTCAGTCGGTCAACACGAATGTACCCAAACGAGTTGGGTTATACCCTAATCCCGAAAAAAATTACATGAGATTAATAAATACAATAGGATGACCAGTTTAGATCGTCAAGCGATCATCATCAGATCCATTACACTTAGGCTATAACATATATGTTTGAAAATATGCCTACGGGTGAAAATATTTACAATATGTACACTTATTGAGTTGCAGTAGTGGTAATGCAACTTGTCGGTATACAACCATAAAGTCACTCCAAACAGACAAATTTCCGGAGTTCTATCGCCATTTTAGCATTTCACCAAACGCCATATAGATTACAACTAACATATACCGACAAATTGCATTACCAGTACTGCAACCATATAAGTGTACATATTGTAAATATTTTCACCCGTATTTTCAAACATAGATTGTATAGCCTAATTTTAATGGATCTGATGATGATCGCTTGACGATCGAAACTGGTCTTCCTAGTGTATTTATTATTCTCGTGTAATTTCTTTCAGGATTAGGGTATAACCCAACTCGTTTGCGTACATTCGTGTTGACCGACTGAAAATCACCAAAACTTTTGAATTATAACTAACACATGTATTTTTTCCAGGTGTGTTTACTTATTTACTTATTATTCAAACATTATACCGGTGATGCTGCAGTCTCTTTCAATATCGTTTGCTGCAACCCAACTACGGCTTGTTGCCAGGAAGGTCGATAATTCACTGCTTGCATTCCGTATTGCATTAATGCACTGCAACCGTCCCTCGATGTGACTACAGAACGCTAACGCGCTACCTCGTGCCTCGCTGGCATCGGGAGAGCGTGGGTTCGAATCCCACCTTGACCGTCGTGAAAATGTTTTCATGGATTCCCATTTTCAACACCAGACAAATGCCGGAACCGTTGCTTACAATAGGTCCACGGCCGATTTCCTTCCAATATCCCTTCCCTGACCCGTCCTGGAAAGAAAATACATGGTTATTGCCTTCATTAATAAAATTATTAAAAATATTTAATAATTGGTATTAATAGGGCTGATGTCCCAATTTTTCTTATAAGTTATTAAGTTATAAGATTTCTTAACATTGCTCATTGTCGCTTCATTGGTTGCCATCCCTTCTCATATACATGTGTCTGATAACCTGTGTTAATGTGGTGACGGTGGTGATGTAACTGTAACTGTATTAGGGTCGAGATGTTGAATCAAGATCCCATTTCAGCATTTTCTGGACTGAATATGAAATAACCTCCACTGAGAAAGGTCACTATCGCGAATACCTATTCTCCATACTTCTAACTTCGCATTGCAGTCCTAGACCATAGTTTAAAGCAATTGGTTACAGTGCTAGGTTCGCTTACTTTCCCACAGTAAACATGTTGAGCCTCCCTTGATTTATACTGGTTAAACCCATGCTACCAGTCTCCAGTCAATATATTTGACATTTCCCTGCAAGAAGCTGTTGTGTACAAGAATATGTAAAATATATTACTGAGCCTTCCTCGTCTCTCGGTTAAACCTAAGCCCGCGGTCTCGTTTCGGAAGACTTACACTTCCCTGCACGCAAGAGAACTCCTGTAGAAACCGCAATTAGATAATGATGTGTTAACCACGCATCATTATACCAATGATATGTAAACTCTCGAATGTAATTTACGTTGCGCTTAGAAAAAGATTTCGACCGTCCTTGTTTAGAATAAGTGAACATTGTCAGCCTGCACATATAGTGTACGCTAGTGGTCTGTTTTTCTGGGTCGTGGTTAATGACAACAGAAAATAATATATTACCTTGTACTGAAAAGGAAGTAACTGTATAGTTTGTTTTTCAGGATCCGTAGTGCCGTACAAGGAAGGACTTTCACAATGTCAGTCGCCTGTCTGTGGCAGTGGTGTGAACTTGCTACCCAGGGGTCGCATGTGTACCGCGGCGTCCTAGTGATTATTATAAAAGTGCAGGCTAAACTGAGAAGAGGCGGGTTCGATTCCTACTTCAACCATCCTCGAAGTGGTTTTACGTGGTTGCCCACTTCTACTTCAGGAAAATGCTGGGATGGTACTGCACCCGACATAATTATACAATATAAAATGGAGAAATATAGGAATGCAATACATATATAGTAGAATTGACACACTCAGAATGACCCTTTTCACCAACATGAATAATATAACTTGTTTGGCATCTAAACTTAATAGCAAAGTATATCTATAAAAATAGGAGGTGTATGTGCTTGGTAATTTATACTAAAAATAATTAAATTCTACTCGCAAATCTAGCTTATTAATTTATTATCAAAAAGAAATGAAGTTAATGTGACTGATGATCTACTAAATATCATCGCCGGTGACAAGTATAAAATGGCCGACAAGCATGGAGTGAAAAATGGCCCCATGTCATGCCTCCATATGACCACGCTGATCCATAAAAGTTTCCAGGAAATATCTGTTATGATCATGCCGTAATCATTAACAGTTACTTTTAAAGCAAAAATAAAATATCTAGTCCCATAAATGGATTTGCCAATTAAAATCGGCTAACCACTAGGTTATTCGAGAATACCAATTCGACTTCCCTACGTTATGGGTTCGCCAATTAAGATGCACCCGTATCCACGTGGTCTTACCTATTGAAATCCGATGGAACTGCTGAATCGTAGAATCTGGAAGCGCCCGGCTGAAATGCCCCTAAAATTCTATCAACTAGGATCAACCAGGGATAAGGATACCTCTCTTATAAAGAATGCGATAGGAAGATGCCAGTGGTCGATACAATGAAAACGAAAAATAAGTCAAAGTGAGCTAACGAGACTCTAAAAATGACTAAATTAATCTCGAGCGTGACGCTAGGCATCCTAAAAACTGACCCACTGGTCCTCGTAGCGCATCCTACTTCTAGTATAAATGACCAAGACATCCGAAGTATTTAAAATTGATCAACAGTTTATTAATCTAAAGACTGTTGCATGGTGGACTATCTATCCACTAACAAAATAATTCACCTCTACTGAAGCGTAGAAATCTCATAATAACATTAGCATCGAAACATATTCAAAAATGCTCTCAAAATACAGCATCCTAATCGCATGTAAAATAGTTTCAAAAACATTTAAACATTATTATATACATTCTTTACATATTTAAATGATCCTCAAAGTTTATGATATTATTTACATTTATACATTATTGTACACGTTCAAATTCTTCATCAGTAATAAATTCGATTCCATCAATAAGCATTCTATAGTATTAGTTAAAGTCAAATTAGGACATGTTCGACGAATGGTTAAGTTTATCGAACGCATTATCATAGCATAAAAATGTTAACAACATTTTAAATCACATAGTTATCATGCTATTATTATTATCTCTAAAGCTTTTAGTGGTTATTATTACAGGATTATATCAATATTATTACTCGTCTTTCCAATTAACCTTTCTCCAAAAACAAATGTTATTAATTTGAACAATCCATTCTAGAACAATTATCACAATGCTGTTTCACTTAAATGTTGGATGTATTAACCTCATACTAGCCTTCTAGTATTAATATTCGTGACTATACTGCACGTTCAAAATATACACATAATTGTATTCAGACATAGCTCAATAGCTAATTTATACTGGACAGAAAAATGACATAGATCATCCATTGATGTCTAATATCTCATTATAACAATCAAATTCGCAAATACACGTTGCTTCATTCATAGATGAGCTCTCCATAGCTTGTAAACATTTTTCCAGACATCATTAAGTTCAAATAAGCTTTAACATAAAAGTCATGAAATATCGTGCATCAAATTAACATAAGTTAAAGTATCATGGACAATTTGTATCAGAACTAAGGCAAATATAATATAATCAGCTGTTTAAATAACAGTGCTTGAGAATTTTTTGACATTATCATTTCGCTTTATAATGAGTATTTTATACAATCATTTTACAATAGTAATTTATTTCTCATTATACTCTCATGTTCATAACTATATCTTTCAAGAAATTGTGGATAGATCACTGTAAAAAGAACTATTCAGCTCCACTAGACAAAAACTCGACTGGAGATCCTCACCCAAAGAAACACGAAAGATTCTACACCATAGAAATGAGCCTGCCTTCAGAAGGTACACGAAAACTATTAGAATCTAACGCTTAACCAGGATGGAGTTCAACAAACGAATCATGAACAAAAAAACTGAACGATCTAATAGTGACTAAGACCACTCCCAAAAGAAAAATCGCAAGAGCTGTAGATTACCAAAGTTAATCCAAAAATCGCAAATATCTGCTCTATAAATTATTATGTTTCCATATTTATACTGCACTTGATGAAGAATAGACCCGCACGTCTATTAGAGAAACTCGCATGAAATGCATAAGTGTTCAAGTTCAAATTCGAAATTCGTAAAAATGTCTATACAAATAATCTTCAAGTATACGTAGCGTATTGGTCATCTGCTTGCTAACTACTATTCTTATATAAAGTTATCGTAGTCTTCTCTCTACTCTTCACATTAATCTTCTCAACAAGTTATATAATTCCATTAATTGCTCAGATTTAGAAAGAAAAAGAAGTGAATTAATGCATAAACAAGATGTTCAGTAAAGAACATATAGCCTACTTTCTCCTAAATGCATGGGTATTGTTAAAACTCTTTGTCCTTTTCAATGAGTATAATTGAATGTTGGTTGTAGTAGCTTGTTGAAATACAACGTGCTATAGGGATATTAAACTTGAATATGTGGTGCCCTTTGCTAGTGCTACCTCTGTAAAAAAAATCATTCAATTCGGTTTCACCGTGTTTGAATTGATCCGAGGAATGGATTTGCACTCATACATGGCCGCTATTTGCAAACTATTGGGCTGATGACCTTGTAGTCAATCATAAGATGCTTTCCACAAAAAGGCATGTTGTTGCAAAATCCGGTAGAGATCAAATTATTAGGATGGTCGAAATTTGATTTAAGCTTTTAACATTTGGGTGGCCGTCATTCCGTTTCCGTCAAGATGGCGGCGATATAAAACATGACACTGAGGTGCCTTTTGCTAGTGCTACCTCTGTACCAAATTTCGTTCAATTCGGTTTCACCGTGTTTGAATTGATAGGGGGAATCGATATGCACACATACTGCAAACTATTGGGCTGATGATCTAGCAGTTTGGTCAGAATATGCTTCCCACATAAAGATTTGTTGTTGCAAAATTTGGTAGACACTAGATTATTAGGTTGGTCGTAATTACATTTTAGCCTTTAACATTTGGGTGGCCGCGATTACGTTTCCGTCAAGATGGCGGTGATATAAAACATGACACTGAGGTGGCCTTTTCTAGTGCTACCTCTGTACCAAATTTCGTTCCATTCGGTTTCACCGTGTTCAAATTAATAGGGGGAATCGATTTTCACACAAAGATGGCCGCCATCCGCAAAATATTAGGCTAATGACCTATTAGTTCGGTCAAAGGATGCTCCCTCCATAATGGTATGTTGATGCAAAATTTGGAAGAGATCGGATGATTAGGTTAATCGTAATTTGATTTAAGCTTTGAATATTTGTGTGGCCGCCATTACGTTTCCGTCAAGTTGGCGGCGATATAAAACATGACACTGAGGTGCCCTTTGCTAGTGCTACCTCTGTACCAAATTTCATTCCATTCGGTTTCACCGTGTTCGAATTAATAGGGTTAATTGATTTTGACACAAAGATGGCCGCCATCCGCAAACTATTAGGCTAATGACCTATTATATTTGTCAAAGGATGCTCCCTTCATAAAGGTATCTAGTTGCCAAATTTGGTAGAGATCGGAGGATTAGGTTAGTCGTAATTTGATTTAAGCTTTGAACATTTGGGTGGCGGCCATTACGTTTCTGTCAAGATGGCGGCTATATAAAACATGACACTGGGGTGCCCTTTGCTAGTGCTACCTCTGTACCATATTTCATTCCATTCGGTTTCACCGTGTTCGAATTAATAGGGGTAATCGATTTTGACACAAAGTAGGCCGCCATCCGCAAACTGTTAGGCTAATGACCTATTAGATTTGTCAAAGGATGCTCCCTTCATAAAGGTATGTTGTTGCAAAATTTGGTAGAGATCGGATGATTAGGTTAGTCGTAATTTGATTTAAGCTTTGAACATTTGTGTGGCCGCCATTACGTTTCCGTCAAGATGGTGGCAATATAAAACATGACACTGGGGTGCCCTTTGCTAGTACTACCTCTGTACCAAATTTCGTTCCATTCGGTTTCACCGTGTTCGAATTAATAGGGTCAATCGATTTTTACACAAAGATGGCCGCCATCCGCAAACTATTAGGCTGGTGACCTATTAGTTTGGTCAAAGGATGCTGCCCCCATAAAGGTATGTTGTTGCAAATTTTGGTAGAGATCGGATGATTAGGTTAGTCGTAATTTGATTTAAGCTTTGAACATTTGTGTGGCCGCCATTACGTTTTCGTCAAGATGGCGGCGATATAAAACATGACACTGAGGTGTCCTTTGATAGTGCTACCTTTGTACCGAATTTCGTTCTATTTGCGCTCACCGTGTTTGAATTGATAGGGGGGGGGGGACAGACATTCAGAGTACACACACTCACACACACACACACACACAGACATACACACACACAGACAGACACACTTTTTTTCGCCCTGTAGTGATCTCATAAGTCTACTTTCATTTTTTGCAAAAATCGAAAGTAGGCTAAAAATAGCATTAAAATATTAATGTTAACTACAAAAATAAAATACACTACAAAACAGAAGCGATAGAGAATCGGTTCTAGCCTTGAAATGCATTTTCTAACTACTAAGAAAAATTGGTGAAAAGGAACACTCTGGAGTATGTCTAATTCATACTGTCTACTATGAAAATGGGTGGTCAGCTACCTTGTACGTTGCCATCTGTTTGAAATATGTGTATGCGAGAAACACACTGTCCTCGTTCTGGAACTGAACCCTCGTTCATCAGGTCGCATAGCCCTTGATACGACTGGATCTTGTAGAGAACCGAACCCGAGTCCGAACGTTTGAAAAGGAAAAACAGCTGTTCGCGAAACAAGTTCATCGCTCTCACACGTTCCCAAGATATAGCTGGAGCGTATTCGTAGTGTGCCATTGTATTTCATGCAGTTACAGTATGAATGTATAATAAACATCTCCAAGACGTCTTCCACCTCTTCTTAAAGAGTTTTCTGCTGTTATAATACTCCATGTTTGGTGCTGGTGGTCATCCTAAGTAGTTAATTCCACTATTGCATCGTATTCCTGCTTTCCATTTTAGCCCATACGTGACATAGTCATGTCTTGGTGAAGTCTCCGTTCAATCAACTTCTGTTCTGAAGTCATAATGATAATATGCTTGTATACTGTAAACTGTACTGTTGTAGAATAAAGTCTTGTACTGGCATATAAAATATCACACAAGTCCTGGTGAATACCAAGTTCACTGCTCCTGATGATGAAGTTTAACACAGTCTTCAGCTATAATAAGCTGAGACAGAAAACTTTGCGGTGCGAACTGTCTAACTTTAAGTAAATACACGTCCGCGTTGCTCGCGCACGATATGAGTGTCGTACTCCCAGCGAAGTATATTGCAAACTCGTGTCTCTGCCTGGACAGATCTTTGCTTACTGCTCTGCGAAACCCATATTGCTGTTCGTTCAGGAACGATATTGACTCTCGATATCGACACTGGATCATGTTTGATAACATTCTGATATTTTGTTATCTGCATTTATCCATGTGTGAAATACACTCAAGTATCCTCTTCTTTAAACATAATGCATTTGTCCATTACTATTCTGTTTCATGGCTACTATATCAAATTATATCATGTTGCATCAGATTGACGTTACTGCTGTCTCCATTTTGTAGAGCTCCCTTGTACTAAAACAAAGCACGTGCTCCAGGCTGTATTGCATGCTGCCTATCTGCTCCTAACCTCGCCACGGAGTATCCATGCGCTGTGTGCCGTGCAAATAGCGCCTCAGGAATGCACCTAAGTACACACCTGTCCAACATAGATCCAACTCAATAAAAAATACGGTCTCAATACGGCCACTTCCCACCCAAATCCTACTGAATTTCAAATAGACACACTAGCACATACATCACAGTGACACAGGTTGTCACACAAATTCAATACACACTCAAGTACACGGGCCTACAGGACTACGATGTCGCAATGCTCCTAAATAATCAACAACAACAACAACTTTTAATTACCTTACTGAGTAATGTTTTCTCCCCTGTGGACCTGCAACATTTTCCTTAATGAATTACGTCTGGAAATCTTCTGAATTGGGGATTCCGAGCTGGGTCCGTTTTCTCTTTCTTCAATGATTTCAATCCATAGTTCACGAATGTTTGAATAATTCAAGAGCGGACCATCAGTAAACAAGATGTTCAGTAAAGAACATATAGCCTAAATGCATGGGTACAGTTATAACTCATTGTCCTTTTCAAAGAGTATAATTGAATGTTGGTTGTAAAAGCTTTTAGTTTTGCGTGACCGTTAATCATGCGATCATGAGTGACGGGACCTCCTTTTTACGTGGAATCCGAACCACAGGACATGGCATTTCACTTCGAAATCTCACATGCATTGACTGGGAATCGAACCCGGTCCACCTTGATGAGAGGCCAACATCTTGATTGTTGGTTGTAGTAGTGGTGTATTCCTTGGAATACACGGTAAGACAGAGTAAGCTTTCGCTGCTCTTTGCTTTATTTCATTACTTTCTCTTCACGCAAACATCAACAGTCATCTCCTGGTTTTTCTTTGTTTATACACTGTGCTTATATTACCTGTGAGTCTGTTCTAGATATATATCTTCCATGACCAACCTAGCGTCATCTAGCAGTGAATCTCTGAAGTTCTTCAATTTTTCCATGTACAAGATGACTTCCTTACCAATCTAGCCACCAGATCTCGTCGCCATCGCCAGCTATCATCTCCGTGATCAAGAGGACTTTGTTTACCTTCCTATCCTCCAGGCTTCGCTAGTGACGCCTGCTTTCAACTCCTTGAAGAATACTTCATGAAGATATTTAATTTTTCTTAAGTTTGTAATCTTTATGTATGCTACTTTGTTTGCTTCCCCCACCCATCTTCCCTCCTTGGTCCCCCTGCGCTTCGTTGAGCTGGTCTCACTAGTGCTTCGAACTTCAAAGCTTACAGTTGGAGCCTAACTAGGGCCCGTCTCCTTTACTTGAGAGACATAATTCAAATCTTCGCCATGTTGTGAATTCCAGACCAACGGTCACCAGGAGTTTCGCCGTTCATCAGAAATGAGCTAAGTACTACTTCAACGCTCTTCAACACATTTTAACCGCTTTTAAATAGCTATATGCTTTCTAACCATCATTTACAGACAGTGTGATATTACTAAATGTGGGGCAATAACCATCTTCGCGGGATTTTCGAGGTTGGGCTTAGTCTATCTAAGCTAATCTTAACATGAAGCAGCATTTCTTATGCTTATTAACTGAGATAATTTCTCACAACGTGGGACATCTTTAAGTTACCCACTGTCTGTAGAAAACTTAGCTCGTTCCACCGCTGGATTTTTTTTTCTGTCAATTTCAACAGATGATTGTTCTGGAATTTTCCATGCCAATCAATTCATCTACAAGTTAAACCTTCTAGTATTTTCCACTCACATAAGGGAATACTTTTTCTAACCAAGGAATCTTCCTTATGAACAGCTATTCAACACCTAATTTTTCTTCCTCCGTTGGAATTTTTCTGCTGCATTCAACTATAACTTACAAGTTTTTCAACGCAATAGACTCTCACAAATCTAGGGCAACTAGTTATTTTTCACCATTGCAATAACTTCCCTTGTCATAAACTTTCTGTGTTACAATAGTGAACTTTTCAACCACGTCAATAGACTATAGTGAAAACAGTGCTCAGCCAACTTTTCATCCGCGTCGCGCTCGTCCGAGAAAAATAAAATAGGCCAGGAACTTTCTCTACAAAGTTCCTATTTCCTTTTCCTCAACCCCTCTATACTAACAAATTAGGTTAATCTTTAAATTTATGTCAATTTCAATGAGGCTTCGCCAAACCATAGGCTCCCTCCCAACTTTCTCCATTTGAAATTTATTCATTCTGTATAAATATCAGCAGTTAGAAACTGCTTATTAATCTATTTTCTTTTCTTGCTAGTACAGGAATTGCTTAAGTTCTAAGTACGCAACGTTTCATTAATCTCTTTAATCCAGGTTTCACGAAAGGGTACTGGCCCTATTTTTCCTAGTGATCTTATTTAAATATAGAAGTTCTAGAAACTTCTTATTAATTTTTCTTCAGGTTTCACAATAAGTGACCTGCCCTATTTGTATAAATAACCACAGTAATTACTGTATAAATATAAGAAGTTATAGAAACTTCTACCTATTTTCTCTCTCTCTTTGTTGTTATAATTTCAAATTGTTATTTTTTCATACTTTTAAGATTTCTTAATATGAAATCTTAAAATACCCACATCGTACCTTATTAATTTGGCTACGCCAGAATTACTTTATAATTGTTGTTACAAACTTTAAAATTGTCCATTTTAAGCACTACTTTTAAAATCTTATTCAGAATTTTAGCGCTTACCACAAGTTTTAAACTTGTACCCAATTTAACGTTGTTTATAAATTGTAAACTTGTTATCTTTAGGTCTCAGACCTTCACATGTAACCTTTTAGAAATCACAATCATGATCTAACTGTTATTAATTCTTTGTTAATTCTTCAAAGTTTAATTTATTGTTAATAAACCTATTATTTTTTCTCGTCATTCTTTTCGCTAGATTCACGCTTAGGTAGGACCCTGCCTTCCTTGACTCTTCCTAGGTTTATGCCCTCTTTAATAAAAATAAATCTATTGATAAGGTTTGCACTACTTGTTGCATTTGAGCAAGAACTTTTAGTTACAAACTTATTAAAGCCTCTCTTAGCTTTGATAGCTAATTCTAACTCGCCAGTAAGGCAAGTACCGCTTGCTCCGCCTGCTTCCTGCTTGTTGAGACTTTCTCTAAACTTATGGTTGGTTTTCCAAATTTAAGTTTTTCTCATTGTCTAAACTTTTAGTCGGCACCTTGCTGGGTAAAAGCTTAGCTATTTCTAAATGCAACTCTTGGTGCTCTTACCAAAATTATTTTCAAAAGCATAACTGTTTCGTCACTACCCTTCCTGGTAGTACTAGGTCATTTGTTGAGAGGAATTACCCACCCGGAGTTAAGAAATATCACTACGAGCCAAACCTTTGCGCGCCTTTCAAAACATTTTGTTAAACCTAACTCCTTTGAAAGTACAAACAGTAAATCTGACACTCTTTGGCTTGCCAGACCACCACCCTTCCCCAAAGTAGGCAAATTTATGCTTGAGACGGAATACGCTATAGCAGTTTGCTTGCGTATAGCCCAAGTTCCAGCTGCGTTTCCTGTTAGCTGCGTCCAGGTCCCTACCCACTTTAGGTATCGGAAAGCTGGTTTACAGTGGCAGCTGCTTTTGAGTGTACTTAAAGTTAAAATTATAACTTATGTTGGACTCTCGTCCTATTTCTCCATCCCTTTTGTACAGTCCGAAACCCACTTCTTTTTCTTCATCATCTTCCCTTGGGGGTCAGGTTATTCCCAAGCCAATAATCTACCCAAGTAGCTTGTTGATTGATTGATTGATTGATTGTTGTTTTAAGGAGCGTAACAATGAGCTAATCTGCCCCAGTGTTAAGCCTACTGTATATGTTATACTATGCTGAAGACTTTTTTCTTATTTCCTATCATTACGGTACTTCTTGAGCCTATTGTCGACTTCTTAAGTCAGTGTGGTACTTCGGCGAGTAGTCTCGAAACTTGGCTCTCACACGTGCAGACGGGGTGTTCAAATATGTAAAACTTGTTTGTTTTAATTTGTGTTTTATTTCATTTGTTGTTCTATAATAACCCATATAATTACAAATAGGCCTAGTGCGAATTTTCGAATGGGAAATAAATACGAATTACTCAGCACGTTTTATTGCAAGCTTCCACAACAAAGAGGCTATTTATATGACTAAGGATTCCTACAACCGTCCTTTGGAAAAAAAATCTATCACCTACTAGTAATATGAATATTGCTAATGTATTTGGTTTACGTGTTGGCTGTAGTAGACTCGTTGCGTATTGGCTAGCATTTTTGGCTGTCACCGCGGAGGCCTGGGTTCGATTCCCGGCTCTGTCAAGATATTTAATTCTGGTCTGAGGGCTGGAACGGAGAGGTGGGTTCGATTCCCACCTAAGTCAACCTTGAAGTGGTTTCTCACTTTTACTCAAGGTGAATTCCGGGATTGTTCCTAAGTTATGGCCACGACCACTTCCTTCCCAGATAAATACACACACTAATACAGCTACTACAATAACACAGGTTTTCAGACAAAATTCAACACTCACCCAAGTACACGAGGCTAAATTACCGCGTTGTTCAAGCCTCTCAAATGAACAGCTTTCTACCAAAGCCCATCCTGGTTTACAAGTACACACTCTAGTAAAGACAGCATAGTGACACAGGTTATCAGACAACTTCTACGCACAACAAGTGCACGGAGCTACATGTCCACGATGCCGAAAAGCCCCTGAAGAACGAATAACAACAACAACAACAACAACAAACAACAGACTCCACCGCGGATCAAGGACAGCTTCCTACCCAATTCCTTCCTCGTTACAAGTACACACACTGGTACGGACATCACAGTCACACAGGTTATCAGACAGCATCTACACATACAGCCAAGTACACGGGGATACATGACCACGATGCCGCAAAACCCCTAAAGAATCAACAACATACAACAGACTCTACCGCAGATAAAAGATACTAAATGTAAATCGCTGTAGCAGCGTGTTGAAATATGTGGTGTTCTACTGTAAGTATTATTATATTATACAGTATTCTGCCTAGTGGCAGGTCCATGTCTCCATACAGAGAATTTCTGATGCCAATGTTAAGGATATATAATATTTTCGATTTCAAATACACACTATACTGTATACTCAAATTCTGGATTATGCGGAAGCAAATGACTTGGTCATTAGTTATTCGTTTTTCAAGAAGCGCATCAACCACCTCATCACCTACACCTAGCAGCCAAATTGACTTCATCCTTGTTCGACGCCATGATCTCCGACTAGGAACGGATGTGAAGGTCATACGATCTGACTGTGTAGCCCTTGAAATAAGCTGCTCACAGCGGACTTAAGGATCTCTAAACATCGTAGAGGTGGAGAGATAAACGCCTCCGAGAAGATCAAGTGGTGGAAGCTTAACGACCAGAAGGAGATCCCATCGACCTGAATGCCATTGACAACACACGGACAACATTCTGCAAATCTGTCACTTCAACCGCCACAGCAACCTTGGGTACAACAAAACCTTGTTCCCGCCGTATTGACAAGCAAACGTGGTTATGGACAGCCCAAGTCCAGGAAAATGTGCATGAAAAGGAGAAGGATTATACAAACTCGGTCTCACAGAAGACTCCAGAGAACAGGGAAATATATGAAATGACCAAACGAGAGGCTAGGAAAGCTGTCACTGAAGCTAGGCACAGTCACTATACTGATCTGTATACAACACTGGACTCAAAGGATGGATAGGAAACTATCCTCCGGCTGACCAAAGATAGAACAGAATCAGCACAGGATATTGAGCACTATGTATGCATAAAAGGCGAAGATGGTCGGCGATTATAGAACAAACAGGACATCGTTAAACGCTGGTAACAACACTTTGAAGAGATTTCCAACATTGAGTTCCCACATCCTCTTATCCCAGAAGGTAATCCAACTTCAAGTCCTATCTTAAACATCACGTCAGAGGAAGTCACCAGCGCCAGCAAGAGTATGAAGAACCAGAAAGCGCCAGGACCGGATGACCTTCCGGCAAACCTCTGGAAGTTACAGGAATTAAAAGAACCTGCGATAAACTGGCTGACTAACTTTTCCAGTGCCATAGCTGACTCTGGTTCTGTTCCCAGTGATTGGACTACAAGCATCACTGTGCCTATCTTTAAGCCAAAAGGTGACCCAGCAGAATGTACAAATCCTCCCGTTCAATTCGCCTTCTGTCGCACACAATGAAGATCTCTGAGAGAATCCATGATCGGTGACTGCGTGAAATCGTCAGCATTACTACCAACCAGTGTGGCTAAGTCAAGGGTGCTGGAACAACCGATGAAATCTTCGCTGCCAGAATGCTCATTGAAAAGCACCGAGAGAAACAACAGCCATTGCATATTGTGCCCGTTGGACGAGGTTATCTGGTTACCACCAACCGTAACGTGGCCTCCCAGATGACCTCTACCTCGAGACACATTGCCGGAGAGGATCGGAATGCACTTCTTATGGGACTAGCCGGCACAAGACTCTGCTTCCCTAAGGATCAGGTTCCCATCACAGTGATTGTCATAGACACCCAAAGAAAATGCACCCCCAAAAGGTCAAAACTACTAAATAATTAAATCCAGACTTAAGACATACTCATGGTTTGTTTATTAGAAATGTCAAACCCCTGTCCTACGGTCGGAGGGTTTGGTAAAACGGCTATTCCGTAGCTAATAAGCAAAGAAAAAAAATAAACAACTCCTAAAGTAAAGTAGAATCCCCTCGACAGATCCTAAATACAGTATAGCAAAACAAAGCTAAGCTGGGGAAATGGTACCGCAAGAAAGAAAGTTATACAAGAAAAATACTGATGCTTCTAGGAAGAAGGCATCATATCATCAAAACATGTCAAACATGACAGCAAAGTTAAAGGACTGGTACCATCCCATATTTACATTTATGCTCTAATTAAATTGAACTAAGCCTGCTTTAAGCTGATCAACGGCGTTAGACGTCCGTGATAAACAAACTAATCAAAAACTAATGATTGTCAGTCATCATTTACAGTACAATGGTACAATTATATACAACAACAAAGATATTACATTACAAGAGACAGTAGGGTAACAGTGAGAAAACATATCAGTAAATAAATAAGTTGTACACACAAATAATCATCTTATTATTCCTGCCTGCAACAGATGAACAGCTGTTTGTTGTCTACCGTCATCTATCAGTGTATTTAAACTTGAGAATCAAACTGTGCAAGAACAGCATTCCCCTGATCGGGTCACGACCCAAGAGTTCTGAACTGTGGGTTCGTGCGATCTCTGTCAAAAGTCTATCAGTGTTAGTTACTGAACTTACTAGTAAGAACAAACGAAAGCGCAATGCATTGGTCTGCTCGACTAAAGAAACAAGATCAAGATTTAACAACGATTAAAGTTTAACTGTATTATTAGCATCGTAGGTATAGGAAATAAATTGATGGTTCATGATTTACAGTAGTCCTAAGTTTAATGCCGTAAATTTATGAGTCCATTATTATTAAGATAGTTGACCAAATGCAAGGCTTCGCAAGAGTGTGCTACCAACACGTGGTACACCTCAACATAAAATACGTGTCTCGCACGTTAACAATAACACAATCGGTAATCGAAAGAGACCATACATTTTCCTTCTCGGTCAAACTTGTTCTGTAACATAGATTTGCCCGGCATTCTCTAATAAACATGGTAACCAACCCGATGACGTGTATTAAAAACACTGTAAATAATCATTCACTTACAAGTGAGAATACACAATAGCCTTAAGGGTCCAACCTATCTAATGGTTACTCAAATTCAATATAAATCATGACAAAACATATTGGTGCTCGCTCACAAATACCTGCGAGTATATTATATATTTAGCATTACTTATTAGTACACCTGTACCAGAACAACTTTACAAAAATCGATACTTAATCAAGGTCAATAGCATGAGCATCAACAAAGCATGGCCCGTAAGACCATTCCTAGCAAGGTCTAGAAATAAAAGTGAAAATGAAGTCGTTAGTCAATTGTCACACAAGAGAGATCGTAAATAACCTTGGGCAATGTCTTCGGCGTGGACTGGACAAGCACCTGTCATTATGCTCCCAGCGCCCTGCACTACGCATCATAGCGTGTCAGTGAGTTCTCAAAAAAATGTATTTCACTGATATTTAAAACACATGAAATTCACAATAAATGTTGGCTGAGTGTTCTTAGCATTCACTCTCTAAGATTATACACATGTAAGAAAGGTTATTAGGTCATTAAAGACGAATAAATTACAATAAGAATGATATGTTTGGCTTCTAAAAACCAAATAGACGTAGCGGAAAGATATCTCTCTCCCTTTGAAAGGCTTTGACATTGTGT
The DNA here is from genome assembly GCA_946902985.2 of Meconema thalassinum. Taxonomy (NCBI): domain Eukaryota; kingdom Metazoa; phylum Arthropoda; class Insecta; order Orthoptera; family Tettigoniidae; genus Meconema; species Meconema thalassinum. Next base: position 1,451,505,993 of record OX336388.2, on the reverse strand, counting down.
AGCACCACTGAAGCTCACAGCAAATGGTTGCTGCGTACAAAACACGTTTAAATGAGAATAAATACTGGTTTCACACCTTAACCTTAGGTGGAAATAATCGAAATGATACGAATATCGTGTAACAGAAAATTTATGAGTAAGTTCAAAACATTACTTGACTCATGTGAATTACCTGAATTCCGGTGGCAAACTGCTCACTCTTTAAAAATGTACATTACAATAACAATTGGGCTGGATCCTTTCCATGCCTAAACGATACGCCATGATGTTAAATAAAAAGACGTCAGTGGCGTACAAAATAATAGAAAAATGGGGACTTCCTGGAGCTGAATTAAAAATATGCCCCTGTCACAAATGACTAAATTGATATTCCGTCATGCGGAATTACCTTTCAAGAACAATATTGCACCGTGTGAACGCACACAATCAGGTGACTAACTCAGTGTCGAGTAACGAAATGCAAAAGAAAGCCTTTTGGAAGCGTGAAAGTCACCTTAAGAAGGTGGTCAAAAAGAATGAAAGAATCCTACCTTGATGACTGACAATGAGTTACGGATGCTACATACTAATCCACCCATGACCATCCACCGTACACAAATAGATTAGGAAATCATGATTCACAGCTATTGCAGATTATTATCCAGACACGAGGATTGAGGATTTTCCCTTTCGTCCAGGCAAACCACAAATATCTTCTCTGCTTGGCCATAACCATGGTCATCCACTGGTGGTTCTCCATAGTCGTAGTGTGGCTTAGGTGTTCGGCATTCCTCCCATTTGGATGTTTAAGCCCTAGTCATCTTCTTCTTGAGTATAAGACTATTATGCCTCAGCATATGGTTAAATGAAGGCATCTTGTAGAATCGTAGACATTTGTAGAATAGTAGACACTGCTTCTAGCGTATTTTAAACTCAGCTTTTACACTTTCTAGCCAGCAGACTATATTCAAAAATGGCCTTGTCTTCTAAGATCACAGAAACTAGCTTTGACACCAAACACGTGTCTTTCCACTGAAGCTAACAACTTCACACGCTTTAGATATCTTATCTAAGTGTATCAGCTCAATCTTAATCGTTTTACATTCGGCCTTTGCACGGCTCGTAAATATTTCACTGAAACTGCTGAATACTACGATCAGATTCTCCACTCGTGTATTACTGGTACACAAGTCACTTGTCACCCTAGTCAGCCATTATGCATGCTGCAACCATGTGGTCAATCACTTCACTGAGTGGAAATATAACAACATTCAAGATCTTGGACGGACTTTTCGCGTCACCAGCACACTTCATGCTATAATCAATACTTTCAGTTGTGTTCACTTCACAAATTTGAATATCGATGATACTAAGACTCGGTCACCTTGGACCTTCACAATTAACGTCTGCTCGCCATGCAAGCACGGATTAGAGTCGTTCCTTCACGGAAGTAGGTGTGCTCAGTTCCATCACTTCCTAGTCATTTAGCGTCTAATTTCATTCCTTCCGCGTGTCAGCGGTGATATACCTTCAGTTGTAAACCATAAATAAATATTATCAGCCCACGAAAATGTGGCTAATTAAGCTGAATGACTTCTTATTATAAATTCAGATTGCACATCAAAGAAAACTTCTTTGATCATTTGGGAAATTTTTATAGCTTCTTAATGAAGTCAAAAGAATATCTGACGTAGTGGCATACATCTGTGGATGCGTTCATAATTCTTGAATATTATAAATTCCATGGTTCGTGTACAAGCTATCACCAGCATGAGCTATTCGGGCTCAATATTGCCTTCCTTGATCTTGAAAAGGCTTTCGCCCGTGTTCCACGACGCATGATCTGGTATGCACTTTGTGACCATGGGGTACCTGAAATACTCATCAATTGGATCAGGATGCTATACACGAATACTACAAGTCGTGTAAGTTGCACTGTCGGCATCTCGGAGAGCTTGGAGTGAAAGTCGGCACACAACGAGGCTCAGCACTGTCCCCATTGCTTTTTGTCCTTGGCATGAACACAATCACACGGGACCTGGAAAGGAGTGTCCCTTGGACTCTCTTTATGCAGACGATGTTTTACTTGCTGATACCACTAGAAGAGGATTTCAGTGTCAAGTTGAAGACTGGAACATCCGTCTCTTATAATTCAGTCTTGGGCTTAACAAATAGAAGACTGAATAGCTGGAAACCATCCCAAGCAACGGCCCCAACCAAGTTGATGGAGATACCTTCACAAAAAAACGTAAGCTTCAGGCATCTAGGATCTTGCCTACAGACTGATGGTGGGATAGTTAATAAAGTGCGAAGTAGGATAAAGGCAGCGTGGATGAGATGGAGGGAAGTCACAGGTGTACTCTGCGACAAAAGGATGCCACTACATCTGAAGTCCAAAATGTACCCCACCGTAGAACGTCCTGTTGGATTAAACGGTGTTGAATGTCGACCGGCCGATAGAGCTACGGAGCGCCAACTACACAAGATGGAAATGAGTATGATCCATTGGTACATGGGCATCCCACCCCTGCATCATGTCAAAAATGACACTGTTCACCAGCAAATGGGCATCGCACCAATCACTGAGAAGGCACGGGAAATGCGTCTTCAATGGTATGGTCATATCCTGCGTGTTGCACCTGGAACAGTTTTCAAATTCACTAACTTGTTTGAAATTAATGGCAACGTCCACGTGGACGTCCAAAGCAGCGCTGGCATGACACAGTAAATGCTGACATGAAGACTCTCAAATTAAGACCACAAGATGCCCAAGATCGTACAAAGTGGCGAGGCAAGATCAAAATAGCAGACCCTGCACCAGCAGGAAAACGATAGGAAGAAGATTATAACGTACTGTATGAGTAATTACAGGTAGTTCCATGAAGAACTAAATAGCCAATTTTCATATATCCTACTGGTCTTACTTAGGACACAAGAAATGCAACCGAGATATAAAAAATTGCGTAGCCGCCATTTTTAAAATCTCATACAATTCCATTAAGTCGCCTCCGTAGCGTAGCTGCCGCCGCGGAGGTCCTGGGTTCGATTCCCGGCTCTGCCACGAAATTTGTAAAGTGGTATGAGGACTGGAACGGGGTCTACTAAGCCTCGGGTGGTCCAAATGAGTAGAGGGGGTTCGATCCCACCTCAGCCATCCTTGAAGTGGTTTTCCTTGGTTTCCCACTTCGTCTTTGGGCAAATGCCGGGATGGTACTGTACCCGATAATCCAGAAAAGATCCTGTTGGAATATCCATTGCCCCCGCTGGATTGCCTATTTCTCATTACTCCGGCATATACAACATTAGAAATCGCTTCCAACATGGTCTTTAGGGATTTACAGACAGCAGTTACCAGAATATTGTGGATCAACAACCAACTACACGGGGCATTCACCTTTACTTACCTCGGGGACTGGGACTCAGCTTCGCCTACCCTATATCCACAATACTCTGCTCCTTATATTTAAAATGAATCACTCCAACAACAATGGAACACAATCTGAACAAATTTATTAACATAAGGTAAGCTAATCTACTATAAACAAAATAACAACAAATTAATTTAACAATTAACATTAAAATTAAAAACACGCACTCATTCACACCTCCTTTCAATTCTACATCTTACTACAATGCTGTATTAAAATTATGAGTATAGATCTTGGCTTGTTCTCGGCCTACACTGCGTAGAAATAAAAACGTTTAGTGAAGCCTCTGAATGGCATTCCATACACATAGTCTCATTCACAAACCTGCGTTGTAGAACGCACGTGCAGAAACTTGGTTTTATCAATGAAATATCGACACCATGCCGTACTCAATACTGGTTTATACAATAAACAGAAGGCTGTGAGTCTACACCTGCTTAAATATTATGTCATCGCTCCCCAGAGCTAATGGTGAATCATGCTTGCTAGCTCACAGAGACTGCATGTGTGCATTTATAAAGCACGTAAAAATTAACATTTAGATCTTACAAAAGTTCATATAACTGCTCTGTTTCTTAACCAATCATTCTAAAAAAAGTATACACTCTTTCATTCGCACTCCAGATTGTTCTAGACCAATACGGTTCCACATATGCTCTTAAGAATAAACAATCATTCATTCCCAAAACATCCGCTCATAAACACACTCTATTCCAAAACAATAGATTGATAAATCATATTAACTTGTTTAACTAATTAAATCATTTCCATAAAAAATTATTTACATGTAATATGCTTATAATGATATCCATTATCTAGTGTTGCTAACGCGACACTTTCGAGATTCTAACTTCTCGGTTGCAATATCATTCTTAACTAAATATATACACTGGCTTTTCACATAACCACTCTTTCTTTAACGTTCTGTAGTTTCAATATACTGCGTACACCTCGTCTTATATAGGTTTCATTACAATATCGGTATAATACAGTCGACTGATTAAGGTAAGCTATACGTAATTACATAAATTCGGGTTTAATAAAATTTAATAATAGTATTATAGACGTGAGTAGACAATCTTTCCCATGTTGCTTTTCCGCTGAAGCCCTCCTGTTAACACAGCTAAATCGTTAATTCACAAGAACTGAACTACTTGTATACAACGGCTCTTATCATGATACATGCCTTTTATCAAAGAACAACACTACTTTGACTTCTTAAAAATGCGGAATTCCCTCGCCTGAGCACTCCATAGCTCTATAAAACCTCATATAACAGTATATATGGCATAAACAATTATCATCTACTATGTTAAACAATAATCAAAAGGGATTAATTGTTATTAACATATCTTATGTAGGAATTTCTCTCAAATACTGGCATGACCCTCAGTATCATTGCACATGATTGCTCGACTACAATTATACATACGTAAGTTCTTCAAACGAAACTTCCAATTGTAATGGACGATATTAGACAGTCGTGATTAACCTCCTAAAGTTTACTCCACAACAAGATAATTAACTGTTAACTCGTCTGTCGCAAATAAATGCAATAAAAATAATACTCCTGTTTCATCTCACTTGTCTAGCTATAAATTGTTTATCGTTGTAATATCATGTCCACAAAATGACTTGATGTTACACAAATAAAATGAAATAACACACATGTTATTTATAGTGTCAGATGGAATTCAATCCTGACCGGGATAAACTAGCTTTGAATTCCTAGCCAAAGATTTGAATAATCTTCTAACAAAAGGTAATTTCCTCTAACATATTAAATGAACAAAGCTCTTAGCTTTACAGATAATAAGAAAGGTTTGTCAATGTAGTAATGTTTTTCCACTCTACACAAAGAATGTTCATAGGAATTAAGACTTCGGTCTTATCAAACGACTAGTATTTCTTAGATCGTCGATAGTTTATGTACAATAATGATATAACAATATCATTCGATGTTTCTTCTTTTCTTTAAGTAATATGATGTTACATTAAAGTGCTCAAATTTAATTTAATAAGAATTTAATTTGAAGCTATGACACAATGTCAGAATACTTGGTTAAATTAAATTATTAAAATTCGAGAGTCGAAACGACTAGTCTCATATGAGGCAATATGATTCCTCAAACAAAATTTTAATGTCAGTTCCACAACTGATCCGTAGAATAAAATTGAAAAATAGATGAAATGCAATCATCTTCTAAATAATCTTGCAGCATAAAAATCTCAACACACATTTGAAGTGTAAAATACGTAAAAGCACTGAAATACATGAAATGTGGAAACATAGAACTATGTAATAAAATCGCCGAACATATGGAATAAGATTGCTGGAAATATGGAATAAGATCGCTGCTCAGAATGTCACTAATCAAGCTCTATATAACAATTGAGATACACTAATACCTTATTTAGACGAAATCTTGAAGATCAATGTAAGTATTGCCACAATACTTTAGATGTGTCCTCAGTACAAGACACTGATATGGATCTGCATTCGAACCTTGGATCTGCGACCTCAGAGATAAGAAACGTCTCTCTCTGGAATTCACCTGGGCTCGAACGACATCCTTCTGGTAATTTCTTCTGGGTTGCTGGGCTACATTTCCCTAGCATCTTGACAAATCTCTTCTGTAAAGTCTCAATTCTCCGTCGTAAATATGTATCGGCTTCATCATTGGAATATAGTTATGGAAATATTCATATAAATAGTGAATGAAATGTTTCCATTGCTAATTGATGTTATATTAGCGTTCGTAGACTGACGAAAATGCACAAGGTGGACTGTACACTACGTCTGTATTCAAGAATACGTTGTCTAACGAAGCTCCATTGTTGTATCTTCACTTCTGCTATCGAATATGTCTCTGGCGCATGACTGTTTAGTTCATCATATCAACAATATTAATTAAGTTGAATGATAATGTTTGAAGAATAATAATAGTCATACTGTTAATGTTTATGTGTTGCGCCAATACTAAAAGTTCTCCGCCACTGTTCACTTGAACTGCGTTTGCCAACTTCACGTTGCAATTTATAATGATCTTCAGCTCTGTTTCCAACACATTTGGAAATGTAACTAGACAGGCTGATATTGTCACGCTGAATATTTAAGCGCTCGACTTTTCACACTATATAGTAGGCGACCTGTTCTTGATAAATGTTCACCTATTTAACTTCCAATCTCAATATTATAAGAGATATAATCAATACTATGTTCCTTGCAACTTCGCACAGAATGGAAGTGAGGTGATCTCTAACGCTCCACCTAGCTATCCTCGCGTCTTCACAAGTCGACACTCGTCGCACTCGGACTAAGCTTTGGGATCTCCGTTAACCCAGTAAAATCACTTCCTCACTCTTCAAAGTCTGCTGGAATAAGAACCTCGATCCTTGGATCTCCCCCTCCAAGTCGTATTTTTGGCGGCCATATCAATCTCCCACCATAATTTTAGCGCGTAGATTACTAATGCTTATTACTGCGTAGATTAACTGATTTGCGGTTTTTAAAGTATCAGACATAATTTCTCTTAATATTCTCTTCATTACCAAATAAGAAAATCTTCTTCTAAGGGCCTAAATGCATAATTTTCTCATATTGTGTAATTAAAATTGATCCCGTCTTCTATAAGACCTCTCCTCATTGGCTGTGGACTGGGATCCGATAGCATAATTTATAACAATATTTATTATATTAATTTCCAAACTCGCTGTTGCTATGCTAAGAATAGCCTTCTAGAAGCGTCCATTGTGCAACATATCACGTGATGGGGCTCTCCCACAGCGTCGAGCTTGTAACACGACCCTCTTGTGTCACACTTCCAGAAATTATATTTGCTAGTTAAATTTTATCATGGGGACGGAAAATACTCTCATTTTGTCCCTAAATAATTCAATTTACGGGGGCATTACTGTACCCGTATCCACGTGGTCTTACCTGTTGAAATCCGAAGGAAGAGCTGGATCGTAGAATCTGGAAATACCTGGCTGAAATAACCCCCAAAACTCTACCAACTAGGATCAACCAGGGATAAGGATACCTCACTATCAAAGAATGTGATAAGAAGATGCCAGTGGTCGAAAAAATAAAAACGAAAATTATCTCAAAGTGAACTAACAAGACTCTTAAAAATTACATTAATCTTGGGCATAAAGCTAAGCATTCAATAAAGTAACCCACTGGTCCTCGTAGCACATCCAGTTTCTAATATAAATCACCAGGTCATCCGAAGAAATTTAAAATATATCAACAGTTTATTAACCAAAAACTTCTGTAATGCGGAAATACTCTCCACTAAAACAATATATGTCTGCCTCCACTGAAGCATGTCAATGTGAAAGGTGAAATTAGCCTTGAAATTTGGCTAAGTATGCTGTCCAAAAATACAGCATCATAAACGAAGTTTAAATTAATTGTTGTTCATTTTACATGGTCGTATACATTAAATACACAAGTATCAAAACCCTTATAAATCCTTAGTAATCTATATACATTTTATACATTTAATCCAGTGTTCGAATTACTCCTATATTGTTCAGTTCCAACGATCAGTGTTCAAATTAGATTCATTACATTCTTAATTTGTCATATTCGACGAACAATAAAGTTAATCGAACGTAAAGTCGCTTCAATTAATTATGACAATTCATTTATAATTATTCACAAAAATATTTCAATTATTATCCCTTAAAATTTCAGTTATTATTATTATAGTGTTATACAAATATTATTACACGTCTTTCAAATCAGAACTTTCCTCTGAAACAAATGTTACTATGAACAATCCATTTCAGATTAATTGTTACAATGCTTAATGTGGCATATATGTTGGATTCAAAGATATTACTAGCCTTTTAGTAATTACAACCGTGACTATAATTCACATTCAAAAATACACATCAGTGCACTCAGTAATAGCTTAACAGCTAGTTTAATACTAGAAATCTGATATTGACCATCCATCGATGTCTAATATCCATTTCATTACAACTCAATTACGCAAACAATAATTGCTTTACTCATATATCAGCTCTCAATGGCTATAAATAATTGCAAAAAATTTTAAGATCCAAAAAGCTTTTATACAACAATCGTAAAATACCATGCCTCATATAAAACAAAAGTGAAAGTGTCATGAACAATTTTTATCAGAACTGTGATAAATATGTTGTACTCATATGTTCAAATAACAGTGTATGTCATTTTTCAAAATGTCATTTCGATTTATAACGAAAATATTTATACATTGGTTTATTTTCTTTCAATTACATTTCTCATTGTAATATCATATTCATAAATATTTATATTAAAGAATTATAGAACAATCACTGTAAAAAGAACGATTCAGTTTTCGTCTAAACAAAATTCGAGATGGAGATCCTCCTCCAAGGAAACGCGTAAGAAACTACACCATGAAAAAGAGCCTGTCTTAAGAAGGTACACATAATCCGTTAGAATCGAACGCTTAACCAAGTTGGAGTATTCCAAAAGAATAAAGAAGATCGAAAAACTGAATGAACTCGAAAAAGTGTCTAAATTCAAGAAAAATTCCAAAACTGTGGATCGCCAAAGCCTAATCCAAAATCGTAAATGTTCACACAGGAAATCACTATGTTTCCATATCAGTATCAAACTCGATGAAAAACAGACTAACACGTCTATCAAACAATGCTACAAAAATTGCCAAAATATTTTAATTCGTTGCTTAAAAATCATACGTATTTATATAAAATAATATTCAGGTATACGTGAGATATCGGTCTTCTTTTTCCTAACGATTATTCGTATATAATTTTACCGTAGTCTTGTTCCTACATCTTCTGATATTGTGTCTTCTCAACTGAGTATAACGCTCAATTTAAAGTTAAATTGAATTTAGAAAAGAGAAAGTATTGTTAAACAAATAGTTCCGTGAAGAACTATGCAGCCTATTTTCATATATCCTACTTATGTTAATTGCCTCTATCAACATACAAAATTTCAGTGTGATTGCTGTAATAGATTCGAAGGTATTGAGAACCGACTAAATATTTAGGATGGTCGCCATGTTGGATTTTATATAATTATGTAGGTCCTAGAGTTATGTACTGTTACATGAAGATTATTGTATACGTGTAGCATTCAAACTTCAATCGCATGATTAGGACACAAGAAGTAACAAGGAGATTTTATAATTTCGCACAGCTGCCGTCTTGTGGTCATGGAAACAACTGAAATAAATTAGATGCCAGTGGATTAACATTCGTATAAGGATTTAGTGTACCAAGTTTCACTGCATTCCGATGGTTAAATTGCGAGAAACGTCCATGTGAATATTTATAATTCGCGTCGCTGCCATGTTGGATTTGTGATCACCAGATTATTTAAAGCCTATAGGTGAATTTAAGTTCATAGCCCCTATGAACATCAAAAATTCTGTTTGATTGATATAATAGATTCGTAGATATTCAGAGCCGTCTAAATATTTCGGATGGTCGCCATGTTGGATTGTTAAATGTATAGGCCAAAGAGTCATGTGCCATTAAAGGAAAATTATTGCGTAGGTTCATTATTCAAAATTTCACTTCGATTCCATGATTACGACACAAGAAATAAAAACTTGATTTTAAAATTCGCACAGCCGCCATCTTAAGGTTATGTAAACAATTGAACTAAATTAGATACCAGTGCATTACAATGTGTATAAACATTTCCTGTACCAGATTTCATTGCGTTTGAAACATTAAATCGAGAGAAAGGTCTATTTAAAATTTTCAAATTCGCTTGGCCGCCATGATCGTTTTGTAGTTAACCGTTTTCTGAAAGTCTTATAGATGAACTTCCAGTAGTGCTCTTTATCTCCGAACAAAATTTCAGGGTGATATCGCTAATAGTTTCAGAGATATAGAATGCCGGAGAAATATTTCGCACATCCGCCATCTTGTGGTTATGTAAACAATTGAACGAAGTTAGATGTCGGTGCAATACAATGTGTATAAACATATACAGTACCAAGTTTTATTGCGTTTGGTTGGTTAAATCGCGAGAAACGTCTATTTAAAATTCGCAATTTTGCGTGGCCGCCATGTTGGTTTTGTAGTTACCAGTTTTTCAAACGTCACATAGGTGAACTTTTAGTAGCTCCCTTTATCACCGTAAAAATTCCAGGCTGATATCGGGAATAGTTTCGGAGATATTGAATGCTGGTGAAATATTTCGCACAGCCGCCGTGTTGGATTGGTAAGACGTAACAAAATTTGAAGGGCACGGTTGAGGTCGCCCGGAATAGTGCTATGAACTTACCGAGTTTCATTAAAATCGCTCCAGCCGTTTAGAAGTTATTAGGGACACACACGCACTCACCTCACACACATACACGCACACACACACGGACAAAAGGTGATCTCATAAGCCTATTTTTTCAAAATTGAAAATAGGCCAGTAAAACAATTACAGTATATGAAAAATGAACCAATTAAAAAATTGAACCCGATGACTCGTGGTAGCCTGTTGTTTGGCATGCTACCCCTCTGCTAAACATGTCGGACTCCAACAGAGTGTTAAAAGTAACATAAGTATAACTGCCTAGCATAATTATATTGTCTTGGAATGAACGATTTTATTAGCGTATTCTGCCGTAATTATACATCATTTGATACTAAATTTGTGTTATTTTGTTCAGTGCATTCCATTAAAAAATCAAACTACTGAAATATGGACCAGCGAACAAATAACAGCCTCCATTTTGACACAACGGCATGGCACAGTACGATACGGCACGGTCGGTCTGAACTACAGTCACTTCTACGGTATAATATTCTAATATAAAATAATAAGATCTGACGGGTCACCCACCTTGAGGACAGTTTAAACCACCCGCTGTATGATAAGCGGATTTGGTGAGGCCGGGCCTTGTTTAATCATAACTTACGCTTTAGCCTATATTACTTGCATGATTCATACGTCCTCCATCTAGAAAATATTTGGCTGATGAACTTGCAGTTAGGGCAAATAATGCGCCCTACATTAGGGTATATTGTTGCAAAATTTCGTAAAGATCGGTTGATTAGGTTAGTCGTAATTTGAATTAAGCATTGAAAATTTGGGTGGCCTCCATTTTGTTTCTGTTAAGATGGTGGTGATATAAAACATGGCACTGAGGTGGCCTTTGCTAGGGCTACCTATGTAGCAAATTTAGTTCAATTCGGTTTCGTCATGATGAAATTGATACGGGAGGGGCAGACACATACACTGACAGACCACTATTGGCCCGTGTAGAACTCATAAGTCTACTTTCATTTCTTGCAAAAATAGAAAGAAGGGTAAAAAGTGCTCAAATCCCCTGCTCTAGACTCACACGACAAGTAGAATAAAGTAATTCAAACAGAACGTGTGGAATTTTGCAATAGGGAGGCTCCTCTTTTCTTGGACATTCTAAAGAATATAATTATACTCCGAGTGTCTTCTATGGAAATATAATTGAGTCTAAGTTAGTCAGTTATTGTTGTTTCAAGGGGAGGAAGAGCGAGGTCATCTGTCATCTGTCTAAGTTATTTGTTAAACTAATTTCAGAACCGTGCAAATAAATTTCTTGGATTACGTGATGGAAAGTATAAATGACATATTGAACAAGTAATTCCGTGAAGAACTATACAGCCTATTATCACATATCCTACTTATGTTAATTTCCTCTATCAACCTACTAAATTTCAGTTTTGTAGATATTGAGAACCGACTAAATATTGCGGATGGTCGCCATGTTTGATTTTGATATATGTAGTGTACCCATGTGAGTAATCTCCATGGAAAATATGCTTCCGCCTCCAGCTAGCATCAGGACTCGGGCGTGTACCGTTCCCCCATTGAGCAGTTGCATACTTTGGATTTGAAACTAAAAGGTATCAACTCTACAATGATTTCGAGCCTATCATGGGAACCTCAAAGACTTTCATGATGCAACGCAGCCTGCCCTAGACTGGATTTCCAATTTAAATCTTACCTTGTAAATTTGAACTTTTTATCTATTGAATATGTGTCTGCTCATTCAAAATTTATTTTAATATTGTTCTTTTAGGCTAAATACTAATGTATATGTTTAATGTGTTCTTTAGCTTGTAATTATGTAACCATGCCATACGCTAAATAATAAATAAATAATAATCTACAATGATAAGGCACAACTCTATTCTAAGACTTTAATTCAGTAATAAAATCATGGCTTCAAACAAATAAAACAATCTCAACAAACATAAAACAAAATCAAACAAAAATATTACTTCCACAATCCACTAATATTAACATAATATCATCATAATAAAATCATATCATAACTCAAACCTTTACCCTTATATCAACTTTACAATTCACTCTAGTGCGCTGATGCACATAACTTCAGAAACAAACTGTACTTTAATTCTTCTGTCATCCAATGTGACTTCTTTAATTTCACAAAATTACTTATTCCTTAAACCTCGTCTTAATTTGACAATTATGTGTGCCGTGTGTGTTTGATCTCTCTCTTCCCACCAAATGCTTTACATGCATTAGCCAATTCAGGTGTTGCACAACAATCTACGTGCAACTCCATAATTCTGTAAGCTACCCCTACACTTCCTCTATTTATATAGCTCCACTGCATGCCGTTGTGATTTCATCTTAAAACTTTAGTTAACGCTGTGTCGGACGGTACTATTAAACTACCCTTGCGCGCGTAGCCTATGGCGTTAGTAACCAACTTCTGAAAAAGTTGTCAGTTACAGTAATAAATGCAACCTCCAACCATTCGTTAGATTGCTAAAATCATGAACCATCAGGGTGATCTATAATTACCAATGTGTTCTTAAACCACATGACTTCATTACTCACTCTAACAATGTTTCTTTCAATGCAAGCAAGGTCTTAAATCTTTCCTCTCAAACGCTAGCCTTCATGGTACGTTTAGCGACCCAGCCCCTTGGAGCTGTCTGTATACAATGGAACGGAGTAGGGGTTGTTCACAGCTGTAAATCGACCCTTGTCTCCCTGATTCCTGGACTTCATCTCCCCAAGCAGTATTACTATTTGTAAAGACAATACCGTGGTCACAGTGACACACATATCCCAATGGATTTAAACTGAATATTATGCAAATAGGTATTGGATGAGCTTTAACATTTATTCCCACCCTGAGGATATAATAACTGGCACCAAATCGGTCCATTTCAACATGAAGGCACGAGATTCATAAAAACATTGGTCTAGTAGGATAACCGGTATCTTAAATAAATGCTGCGGTCAGCCCACATGCTGCCGTCATAAGATTCGCTTCACAAGAGCCGAATCACTCAATAATAAGTTCTCGGGCGATCAGATAGAATGCAGAGGTGTCCAACGTTCTCCCCTCACCTATCACAGGATTCGAACCCGGAACATTCCATATCCATCATCAGAGTTAGGGTCCAACACTAATTACACTCTGGCACAAAGCACATATCCCAGTATACCCACGGCATACGAGATTTCATACGTCGAATAGAATACCTGGTTCCGTGACCTAATGTTATAATCTTCGTCCTATAATTATTAAGAGAAATCTATCAATTACTCTATAAGCTTTTACACAAGCTGCAAATTCAATTCACTAGAAAGCTTTTCCATTTCCTTGCATAATTATATTCCCATTAATACAATATATTCTGATATTAAACTCTTTTCTCAATCCCTTAATGTAAACTTACTGTATAATCTTACTGCTTAGATCGATAAGTCTTCCAATAGCGTTAATATTTCTTGCTTACCACATTTTGCCTGATGTATTCATTCATACCTTTTATTATTCATTATTATTATTATTATTATTACTGACATAAATCACCAAAATCCAACACAACTTAACCATCTTAACAATCCGAACAACCGTGTTCGTTACGTTACATTTACATAACTGATTTGCCATTTTATTAATAGTGGTAACGATTAATCCACTCACTGATGTAACAACATCTCAACACTACTAAAATCAACACAATAATGATTAAACCTGGAGGGTCTATCTCCTAATACTGATTTTTACTGGCATCTTTATAACTCTGAAATCACATTACATGCAGTGGCCTATACTTCTACATAATCATAATTTGTGGGGTACTCACATATAAAGGCTCATCATGGTCGCTCCAACCACTTATATCCTTCCGGGTCGCCTGCCATATGCAGATTTAGTGCGACATTTGCATCTTGAATATACACATTTTATGATACATTTCTCTCACCAACCGCACGGCATTTTTCATTTCTATAAAGAAGCTATTGCTTCCAAAACACATGACACTTTATGACACTTATTATCCCATTAATTTAAAAGATATTTCACATATGATTTACACATAACACACGTCACTTTTTACACTTTTCATTGGTTGAAATTCCCCGTAAAAATATCAGAATTGCAGGCGTCGACGGCATCTTCCGTGCTCCTACCAACTCCTGATTGAAAGTCTGGTTCATCTGCCTCCGGAATTCACCAACAGTCTATCAATAATCCTACGGTAAACTTCCTGCTTTGCATAAATAGGCTAACTTCCGTCCTGAGCGTTACTATTTGGTATTCTTAAGACATTACCAAATGCTTCGTAAAGTTTCTCCCAGCGCATTCCAGCGTAATAAGACATGTATAACCAGTCAATACATTATACACTGCGCTTAACATTGTACATAATTTTTACACAGCTTATTACCTTCAATAGTTCTGCAACTTATATCACACGGTACTTCCTATGTGAACACAAACCATTGTTCGTACTGCTGACT
Organism: Meconema thalassinum; assembly: GCA_946902985.2. Taxonomy (NCBI): domain Eukaryota; kingdom Metazoa; phylum Arthropoda; class Insecta; order Orthoptera; family Tettigoniidae; genus Meconema; species Meconema thalassinum. The sequence goes on along the minus strand of OX336388.2, from coordinate 1,451,490,816 downwards.
TCACCTGCGGCACGACTTTCCTTAATAAAGCCTTCTAAAGGTTTTACTGCGCGGCTTCCCAAGTTGAAGTCCGGGCCTCCTTCCTTGACTTCGGTAATACGCATTTCACACAATAACGTTCGTTGATTACCGTACTTCTTATTATTTCATGACCATGCATGATTATCTTCTCACTTGGTGCATTACTATGAGCGGTGAATATAATGGTTAACACTCAAATGTTCAAGTCTTTGTTTGAGCGTCCTTTCCTGAGCCGGACCGACATACGTTCCGCGCTCGAGTCTGTTCAAAAACAACTACTACTGTCTCCGACTGTCTGACAACGACTGTCTTCTGCTAAGGGTCAACTCCCTTATATTGGTTTTACACAAAAAGTAGAGCTAAATTTCCCGCGCTATCTCAACTCCTCTCCCAGCGTGATTCTGGTCTCGAAACCATGCTCATCGGGTTCCTTTTTCTTCACTGATCCCAGAACTATCTGCGTGCTGAGGGATCGATCGGCCAATTAATTAATATTAATTGCATTTCCCATGGCTTGGGGACGCGGTTTCAGTGGGAATCCCTGGCGACATCGTCAAACCCAGCCGTGAACATCCATCGTCCTGTGTCCCTACGCACTCCATTAAATATGCGTCAATTTCGCAGATTAAAGGCTCTAAAATTAGCCTCCTGGCTAAAGATTCACCTGTGTGCAACTCTCATGTCATTGCATTGCTCCAATTACGAGTAATCAATGATTTTCCTTGGGATCTTCTCATCCCACTCCCATTTTCCTTCTCAAACGGGGAAGAACCTGGTCATTATTCAACCCTCCGACCCCTTGCAGACGACTTAACTAGGTCAGCGAGATTGACACGGCTCCAAGAGTCTCCTCCTACTATTCTGGGCCTATTAGTAAAACGTCAAACTCTCTACTTCTGCATTCTAAGTCCAGCATAGCCTACTCCATGTAGTCCAATAATGCTGTATTCCGCTCCTTTTCCCTGCATTATTTTAATAAATAATGTCATTATCAACTGAAATCACACCAGTGATTAAATATATACTTTCCTCTAGGGGTTTTTACAATGAAACTCCCTCAACAGATCTCGGGTTGGTTCCCTGGTGGAACCTTTATTCTGAGATCACAGTCTCTGAGATCCACGTTCGATATCAGTCAGCATGACCCCCTCGGGTTCAGTAGGTCTTAGAGTTATGTACTGTTACATGATGAGTATTGTGTACGTGTATTATTCAAACTTCAATCGCATGATTAGGACTCAAGAAATAAAAACGAGATTTTAAAATTTCGCACAGCTGCCATCTTGTGGTTATGGAAACAATTGAAAAAATGAGATGCCAGTGGATTAATATTTGTATAAGGATTTACAGTACCAAGTGTCACTGCACTCGGATCTTTAAATTGCGAGAAACGACCATGTGAATATTTATATTTCGCTTCGCCACCATGTTGGACTTGTGATCACCAGGTTATTGAAATTTCGATAGGTGAACTTATGTTCATAGCCCCTATGAACATTAAAAATTCAGTTTGATTGCAGTAATAAATTCGTAGTTATTGAGATCCATCTAAATATTTCGGATGGTCGCCATGTTGGATTGTTATATGTGTAGGCCATAGAGTCATTTACCATTAAATGAAAAGTTTTGCGTAGGTTCATTATTCAAACTTTCACTTTGATCACATGATTACGACACAAGATATAAAAACTTGATTTTAAAATTCGCACAGCCGCCATCTTGAGGTTATGTAAACAATTGAACTAAATTAGATACCAGTGCATTACAATGTGTATAAACATTTCCTGTACCAAGTTTCATTGCGTTTGGATCATTAAATCGCGAGAAAGGTCTATTTAAAATTTTCAACTTCGCTTGACCGCCATATTCGTTTTGTAGTAAACCGGTTTCTGAATGTCTTATAGATGAACTTCCAGTAGTGCCTTTTATCTCCGTACAAAATTTCAGGGTGATACCGCTATTAGTTTCAGAGATATAGAATGCTGTTGAAATATTTCGCACGTCCGCCATCTTGAGGCTATGTAAACAATTGAACGAAATTATATGTCGGTGCATTACACTGTGTATAAACATATACTGTACCAAGTTTTATTGCGTTTGGTTGGTTAAATCGCGAGAAAAGTCTATTTAAAAGTCGCAAATTCACTTGGCCGCCATGTTGGTTTTGTAGTTACCAGGTTTTCAAAGGTCACATAGGTGATCTTATAGTAGATCCCTTTATCACCGTAATATATTCCAGGGTGATATCGGTAATAGTTTCGGAGATATTGAATTCTGGTGAAATATTTCGCACCACCGCCATGTTGGATTGGTAAGACGTAACAAAATTTGAAGGTCACGGTCGAGGTCGGCCGGAATAGTGCTATGAACTTACCGAGTTTCATTGAAATCGCTCGAGCCATTTAGAAGTTATTAGGGGGGACACACACCATCACACTCACCATCACACACACCATCACACACACACACACACAGACAGACACACGGACAAAAGGTGATCTCATAAGCCTATTTTTTTTCATACATGAAAATAGGCTAAAAACTGGCGTTTTGTCCAATACTCTGTACACCTCTGTAAATTTCATTTAAGAAAACTTGTAATATTACTCTTTAAGGGGCTCGTAAATGCCCAAATACTTCCACATTTTCAATTTTTTTTCTGCGTCCTTATTAATCTACGGACTTTAAGATTTCTAACAGAACATTAATGTTTTCATATCTCTTGCCTGAGACTGTTTTCCTTATATTTTCCCACAAACGTGCGTCCTATTAGTAAACCTACCAAAGTTAATTTTTATTGTTATTTCTATTACATGATATACAAAAATAACTTCTAAGAAAGAGACTGTGTTTGAATCGAGGACAATGGGACATGGAAGAACCGCAAAATGGATGTTAGTGTTTCAAATGGAAGAAAGGAAGTCCTATGATCGTGGCTTCTTCTAAAAAACAGGCAAAATCTTTTGATTTCAATTCCGCGCAAAACTCTTTTTCTAGATATAAAAATCCTATCTTTTTCGGAACATTTCAACTTACTAAACAGAAATTTTTAGATGTATTACCTCCATACAAGTGTTATATTTTAACATGTCAGTGTTTCTCAAGTTACATAAATTTAATTTTGACAGAAGGAAATATTCTTGAAAATGCTGTTAAAAATGCAATTTTAAAAAGAGTCATGAAAATTCAAAAATACATTTTTCTTTTCAAAAATCGTGTGTCAAAGAAAGGAGAGAGTCTTGAGGAACATCCATGAAAAATATCGATGAGTTCGTGTTAATAGTTTGTCAGAAAAAAAAAACACGGAAAGAACGGTGTAAGTCCAATTTTTTTTTCAAAAATGAGTTTATAGCCAGCCATCGTAACTACAGATCAGTTGAAATTGATTTCAAATAAAGCGGTAAGTCACCGAGATACAGAGGAAACAGTGAAAAGGGAAAGAACGTTGGAATCCTCCCACTTACTCATAATTTAACTTAAGTTGTTAGGCCTGTTTGTATTAAATGTACTCCCTTTGTAATAAATAAATTTGGCAAAATAACTATATTGCTTACACTCAATTGAAGTGTTTTTAAGTATGTATTTTTAGTGTTGAAAGTTTAAATTGGCTATCCTGAAAAATTTACATAATGCGACTTACCCCGTTTATCCCGTGGAGTCTTCATATATGAATTGCAGCCAATGGCCACAGAAGAGTATTTTAATTGAACGCCCGAGGGCTACCAGAAAGTTCAATTTCAAGTAGTTCCATGTTTGGCTACCAGATACCACTGTCACTGACAACTAGCAGCGAACGGTGGAACTTGATAGAATGTTTTTAACCTGCCAAATATAACCTACAAAATGGCTACACACTACCAATTATAGTGGTAGGTTCTTTTGCATGTCATAAATCTATGACGTGGGCCCGCCGGCTTTACTTCCCCTCCGAAGGAAGGCATAGTGAACGATTTTAACGCTCTTAAAAATCCAACAACTTCAGCGGGGTTTGAACCCGCGATCTTGAGCATAGCATAGATGTCCGCTTGTCCTTGCGGTAAATCTGAGACTTGTTCTCGTGCAAAACTGTGGCTTTCAGTGACATCGGACATAAGCGAAAGCTTTCAAAGATAATTGCCACTTAAGTGGAAAAGCAGCGCATCAATGCGGTTCTCATCAAGGGGAAAAAGTAAATCCAAAGTTGGAAATTAGCGTGGGCAATATAGGACATTTCGAGTTCCTTGAAACGTGCAAAATTTGCTCAAGAAATATCATGAAACGTTGAAAATTAAAATAAAAATGCGTTTTCACCAGAACTGGATTGCGAAGTATTTAAAAAACAAAATTACCTGGCCGCAAACTACTGATGACTTTGAACCACTGATTTAAATGGTTTGTACTATTTGTACAATATATGACCAAATAGGTAAAAATCTCCACTTGTCAAATGCGGTCGTGAAAATCCATTTCTAGAAATAGTTCCCTACTTTATTCCGAGGAATATCCGTGATACTCGTCTGTGACGTCAACCATTTTTACTAATGGGACTTTGATCGCCTGATTTGTTATCTTCTTGTGGCGAGGTTATAATGGTGCTGATATGCTTGGGGATATCACATTGAGAAGATTGGCTGCATTGTGCTATGTGTTGTGATAAACTGAATAACAAGGAACTGGATTTCAATCTCTGACAGGCTTATCCAGGACAGTGCTACTGTTTCTTGGAACTCATAAATATCTCGTTCTTATACGTAAGATGCCCAGTGTTGGTTGTCATCACTGAGGCCTGGGTCTGTTTCTTGACCCTGAGAACTGAGGACTAAAATTGGGTCCACTCAGTCTCGTGAGGTAGACTTTAAGAGAAGAGGGTTCGAATCAGACCTTAGCCACATTAAAAGGGAATAATCGTGGTTTCCACCCAACGTCTATTCCAGGGAAGGAAGATTTAAGTTTTACGTGACCATTGATCTCGCGATCATGAGCCACGGGACCACCATTTACGTGGAATCCGAACAACAGGACGTGGCATTTCACTTTGAAAATCTCACATGCATTGATCGGGAAGCAAACCAAGTCCACCGTGGTGAGATGCCAACAGCTTGACCGCTGCGCCACCACGCCCCCAAAGAAAGCTTATGAGGACGATCAGTAAACCGTTGTAAATTATAGTTGATTTTTACGAACTGTTACTGGCAGTTAGCTCTGCATTTCCCCATCTTATTCTCCCGGTATATTACCGCAGCGTAAAACATTTCCCACATTGGGAGTGTCTGTGTCTGTTTGTGAGAACCTACTGTCACGCACGTCAGTGTTCTCAGATAGGGATGTATTCGGCACGCTCCCCGCACCACTCTACACCCCTCTCCTACCGTTGAGTTCTCAATTTCAAGTTCGCAGCTACGCGCCGGTATCTGTAATTCACACGCTAATGAAGCCGCTTTTGTTTATTTGTCTTTGCGTTGATGACCGTAAATATCGTGATCATAAGCCATGGAACCCCCTTTCTTTTCCTCATGTGGAATCCAAATCACCGGACATTTCACCTCGAAAATCCCTCGTAAATTAACCGGGATTCAAACGCTGTTCGCTTTTGGTGGAAGGCAACCACTGCATCATCAAGCTTAATACCTCTGTGAAATATTAAAGAGACCTCTTCAAAATTGCGCTCTTTTCCTCAATGAATACCATGCAAATACCTTGCACTCGTACTTGACAACCTAGTACCTTCAAACATTCCGACATCGGTATCAGGAATCCGATAATAATAATAATAATAATAATAATAATAATAATAATAATATCGTATGGCCTCGGGTGCCAGATGCAAGCTTTGTTATTTGACACCCATAGGGTAGCTTGAATGTCGAATTCGTTGTTCCTTGAAGCACTATGAAAGTCAAGGAGGTTAGATATCTAAGATCCTTGAACACTATAGCGCTTTCTAGTACAGAAATGAGGAACTTTGTGTTGGCGGAAACTCCTGTGATAAATTTTGCCATTATGAACACAGCCTACTGAGTTCAAATGGGTTCTTTGACATACCAACATCGTATGACATGGTGTCGTAATTTTTGCCGCCTTTCAAAAATCACTTACCACGGCCAGGAGCGAACCTGCAAGCTTGGGGTTGGTAGACCGGCACGTTAACCACTCACCCACCGTGGCAAACAGCACAGTATATTACTTGACGACACCTAGCACCTAGGGTTTGCACTGCTGAACAAGAGTTACTTCACAGAACCTCCCCTGTTTCTCCGATCCACTCGTAGTGTAGTGGCTAGCATTCTTGACTGACACCGAAGAGGTACGGATCTAACTCCCGGCTCTGCCAAGAAATTTAATTCTGAAATAAGGTTCACTCGGACTTGTATGGCAGAAATGAGAAGAGGCTGGTTCGATTCCCATCCTGGGAGTGGATTTCCATGCTTTCCCTACTTTTACTCCAGAAGAATGCCGGCATAGTTCCTAACTTAAGACCACGGCCGCCTTCTTCCCAGTCCTCACCTCAATTACAAATACACACACTAATACAGCATAGGCTGCACCACCTCGTTGCGTACTTGCTGGCACTCTTCGCTGTCACCGCGGTATCGGGATAGCTAACTCCCCTTAATAGCAGGAAACCACGGAAAACCATTCCAAGAACGATTGGCGTGGCGCGACGGTAGGGTTCGAACGGCCCGGCTCCGTGGCTAATAGGTTAACGTGCTAAGCTTTGGCCCGAAGGGTCCCGGGTTTGATTCCCGGCCAGGTCATGGGGAATTTGATCTCCTGTTTTTAATTCCTCTGGCTCGGGGACTGTGTGTGTGTGACATCTTCATGTACAAAGAAACCAAACCCTGGAAACAAATAGAAAAAAACGGAAACAAGTAAAAAATATTAACAAAAAACTTACGAGCCTTACAGTAGTCGCATAATATGATGTGTAACATCTCACATGTTATCCTACTCGTATACTACACAGCTTGGACATTCTTAAAATGTTAATTTACACTCCATTTTCATGATGAATGTATAGATTGAATTGGAGATATGCTACTGTCACATTTGTAGCGCAGCGGTCAAGCTGTTAGTCTCTCACCAAGGTAGACCGGGTTTGATTCCCGGTCAATACATGTGAGATTTTCGAATTGAAATGCCATGTCCTGTGGTTCGCATTCCACGTAAAAGGGAGGTACCGTGGATCATGATCGTGAGAATAACGGACACTCAAAACTACAAGCTTCCTTCCTTTTACATTAATAATTCATAATAACAAAGTGACACACAACGTCGACAGTACTCTTAAATACTGTGAGCACATTCCTCAGTAACTATAACATTCATTATTCTCAAGGCTCTCATACAGTTCGTCGTAAACATCAAAACATGGCTTCCTACAATCATGAAATGACCTAGTCTCACATATGATGAAAACACAGCTTTTATTCCACTCATATAACAACATTCTGTTATGCATTTAATATTTGACTACTCACCCACAGCTTGACAATAATGCCGCTTACTTAAATGTCATTTGTCGTCTTTGTCCTACCCCATGTGATATTCAACCTTGAACGTGAAGCTTCATAAACTGCTCAATGACAAATGAAAGTCAGTGAAACATTTGACACTGTGCTCGTCAAACCAGTACCTGCTAAATGCACTGCCTACTGTATTGCCATAACATTCTCGCGCTACAGAGCGCACACTGCCTTGTTTCCAATACACACATTTTCAATTGTGCATCCAGCTGGCAGTGCGTCTTCACTTCCGTCCGATCCACTTCCGCCCGATTCACTTCCGTCCCATTTTTCTGGCAGTGCGTCTTCACTTCCGTCCGATCCACTTCCGTTCGATCCACTTCCGCCCGATTCACTTCCGTCTCCAATTTTCAAAATCACTCCCACAAAAATATCCAGCAACCGAGCGGAAAGATGTTACACATCAATAAAATAAAACATTATATGTCTTCCCGGTTCGGAGATAGCCTGGCTTCATGCTATTGCATGTCAAAGTACTTAGTTACCCGTAGTGTTAGTGTCTTCTATTATTCTACCAAATTGATCAGATCTGTAATTGAACCCTGAGCCGTGTCTCTCCATATCATCATGAGCATCAGCACGTTACTGGGTAACTAATGGCCTTGGATTAATGTTTGAGTCATCCAGATGATGGCAATGAGCTCCAACTCACTTATTTTGTCAACATGCATTAGGTGAAAAGTAGGCCTCTGTGACCATGAGAACAGTTACGGGCAACCTTCAAGCCGCATTCTTGTAGAGCGGATACTCCAGCTATCTTCAAACAACGTTTAGTTTATTATCGTGTTGGAAGCCATTTTTCCGTGTTGCCTTAGTAAATGTTTTTCAGTCGGTCAACACCATTGTACCTAATTTTAATGGGTGGTTTCATAATTCTGAAAGAAGAATTACATAAGATTAATAAATATTATGTATGTCTACCCCTTATTATTCCCGTTGCCCAACGGGGTCGGGGATGAGATGCGATGAAAGACTTTGTCGCAGATAGATTTTACGGCCAGCTGCCCATCCTGATGCTAACCCCACGAGAGGAGTTAATGAGAGATGAAATGAATGATGCTTAGTGAAACTGGGCAAGGATGCGGAAGGAAGCAGCCGATCGACTGAGAAACATTAAATTTCGACGTTTAGTTTAGATATTATGTTCTTGTTGTTTACACATTTAGGGGCTTGTGACATAATGGTTATCAGCCTCTTGTACTTGCGTGTGTGCAGGATTGGTATAATAACCTGTGTTATTAGTGTGTGTATTCGTAATTGGGCCTAGGATTCGAAGTGAGGCGGCCATAGCCTTAAGGAACTCCAGAATGTCCTATATTGCCCAGGCAAATTTCCAACATTTTATTTACCTTTTCCTTTAATAACTATTAACAGGAACTAATCGAATCTTTTCAGGGATGTTCCCCAAGACTCTCTCCTTACTTTGACACAGTTCTTTTGAAAAACCTTTTGAAACTAAATGTATTTTGAGTTATCATTCATTTTTTATTACATAATTTTCACATCATTTTCGTAAACATTTACTGTATAGCCTATCTATCAAAATTAAACATAAGTACATTTTGAAAAGCCGGCCCCGTGGCGTTGGGGTAGCGCACCTGCCTCTCACCCGGAGGCCCCGGGTTCGATCCCTGGCTCCGTCAGGGATTTTAAAACTGACGTGAGGGTTGGAACTGGGTGCACTCAGCCTCGTGAGGACAATTGAGCTGTCTGACAGTGAGACAGCGCCCCGATCACGAATACCAAGATTAACGGCCGAGGGGACCCGACGCGCTGATCACGCGTCACCCCAATATCTGCAGGTCAAATGGCTGGGCAGCGGTCGCTTGGTCGGCCTTGGCCCGTCATGGGCTGTATAGTGCCAGGGTTTTTTTGAAATTTTGAGAACGGGCTTCTAAAATATAACGCATATAAAGAGAAATTACACTAAAAAATGCCAGCTTTGTACGTCAAGAATTACAGAAGTAAAAGGAAAATGTTATGTCCAGAAATACATTTTATCGAGAAATAGGAATCAAAGATTTTTCCGGTTTTTATAACATGCCGTTACCAAGGGAATCCTCTTCTTCCATATGAATAACTAGCATCCATTTTGTTCTTGTCCCATGTCTCATTGCCCTAGCAATTATTTTTTTAAATTTATTATTTTTGTTGTTACTATCAACTAATAGAAATAAAAATAAATATGCAGTTTGGTGGGTTTACTGATACGAAGCGATTGTGGGAAAGTATAATGAAAATAGTCACAGGAATGAGATGAAAAATTAATTCACCGCCAAAAATATTAAAGTTCGTAGATTAATATGGCGCAAAAACAAATTTTAGAAAATGTTGAAGATATTGCGCATTTCGGGGCCCCTTAAGTTAGGGACCATCCCGGCATTTTCCTAGGGAGTTTCTTTTTTGAGCGTATGGCTTTCGGTGGCGGGAGTATCCGAGGACATATTCGGCTCGCCTGAGTTTGTAGCTGCCTTTATGCGGACACCTATGGGGTGAGCTGGGATAAGCTTATAGAATTTATAGAACACAATATTTCAGATTAACTTTTGAGCAACATACACATGGCAATGTCGCCAACATGATTCTATGCGCGCTGTTAGGTTCAATGTATAACTGCAAGAAAATACCATACTTACGGATGAATTTCATCCACATTTTGTACGTACAAAGTATGCTTTAGTATGTATAATTGTGCTTAATATAAGAGTCAGCAGGTCTGCCAAATGTGTTTAGTAATCACTTTTGTCCTCTAGATTCAATATCTCGGAATATGTGTACGGAACACACTTCAAACTAAGCAAACTCTAAGTCAAAAATGCTTTAGACATAGTAAATTTTCAGAGTTATTGTTACCAACATAATTAGGCTATATGCTAGCGTATAGGATCAACGACTAACTACAAATAACTTCAATACTAACAAATGGATTTCAACCAAATTTGTTATATGTAATATATCAAGAGATCTAACTAGGCATACTTTTGAAATCATCAGAGCTACCAACTGTTGATAAATGTTCTCCATAACTTTGTACCCTAGTGTCAATGTATGCAGTCAAACAGTTCAAAATTTGACACATGTGTATAAACGATATGTTGCAGATTCATTTCGAGCAACCCACGTTTGACAGTGTTGCCAACATGATTCTACTCTTGCTGATAGATCCAATGTTTAACTGCAGGTAACTTCCATAACATTAATGTATAACTATAGATTGTGTGTATGCTGTAAGGGATACGATAGTGCACATTTTCAGAGGAAGCTAACCTACCAACTACTCAATACCTCTCTCTAAGCATTTGAGCCATAGACTCTCAGTATCTCAGAATCCATGGATATAAACAATGTTAAGAAAACTGTAGTGCTCTATTGGCTAGAATATTTCAGGTATATTTCTAGAATATCATATATGCCAGTATTGACAAATGAATGTCGTCATTATTCTAGATAGATGTATATAAGCCAATCATTGGTATGAATTTTGCATTTTAAGAAAATTAGGCTGTTTAGTTCGTCCCGGAACTACTTGTTAATCAAATGCAATTTGTTTTCAGGTTATATTTTTTCGCATGTCCCAGTAATTGGGATTATATTGTGTTGACCGAATGAAATGTTGCAATATCAAGGATCTTTCCTCTACCGTCGCGAGGACGGTGTCTGGGAGCTGAACACACTTTGTCAGCAGATACAACTGAGAATGGTGACAGGGCGATCGCCCAGGTGACAGCTATCTTGGGTCTAATTAAAGTAGGGTCAGTGAAGGGATTTGGAAGGACGTCAGCCGTGGATACGACCATGTTGAAAGGAACCGTCCCGGCATTTGCCAGATGAATATGGGAAATCATAAAAACTATTTTAGGACGGCCGAGGTGTGATTCAAATCCATGCTTTCCCGAAGCCAGCGAGACACGAGCTAGCGTACGAACCTTTTCGGCTACCATGGCCGGTCTGAGTGTGATACAATAAATAATATGATGATAATTGTTGTTATCGGTTGTCAGCCCCGTACATTTAAAAACTCTTTTACTAACGCCAATTAAGATGTATGTATACCACCTCAATAACAAGATGACTATGATCTTTCCACCGGCAAGTTTTTGTCTGCTGACGTATAGTTGCTGTAAACTACCTCATAATGATGTTCGTGGGTGAATACAGTTGTATACAATTCCTCGGCAGATCTGGGAAGTAAGTTGTTGTTAAATATTTATCGTTTCACGACAGTTACACTATGATTTACACATTTATGCGTAAAATTATTTGTAGTATTTTAAATGGCATTGCAACATTATAATACAGTATTAGTTTTCTCCGTCGAGATTCAGTTTCGTATGACAGAGTACAGGATCATCGAAAAACAAGATGTTCAGTAAATAACATATAGCCTACTTTCTCCTAAATGCATGGGTATTGTTATAACTCTTTGTCCTTTTCAAGGAGTATGATTGAATGTTGGTTGTAGTAGCTTGTTGAAATACAACGTGCTATAGGGATATTAAACATGAATATGAGGTGCCCTTTGCTAGTGCTACCTCTGTACCAAATTTCGTTCCATTCGGTGTCACCGTGTTTGAATTGATAGGGAGAATCGGTTTGCACACATACTTAGCCACCATCTGCAAACTATTGGGCTGATGTTCTTGCAGTTTGGTCTGAATATGTTTCCCACATAAAGATATGGTGTTGCAAAATTTGGTAGAGACTAGATTATTAGGTTGGTCGTAATTACATTTTAGCTTTTAACATTTGGGTGGCCGCGATTACGTTTCCGTCAAGATAGCGGTGATATAAAACATGACACTGAGGTGCCCTTTGCTAGTGCTACCTCTGTACCAAATTTCGTTCCATTCGGTTTCACCGTGTTCGAATTGATAAGGGGAATCGATTTTCACACAAATATGGCCGCCATCCGCAAAATATTAGGCTAATGACCTATTAGTTTGGTCAAAGGATGCTCCCTCCATAAAGGTATGTTGTTGCTAAATTTGCTAGAGATCGGATGATTAGGCCAATCGTAATTTGATTTAAGCTTTGAACATTTGTGTGGCCGCCATTACGTTTCCGTCAAGATGGCGGCGATATAAAACATGACACTGAGGTGCCCTTTGCTAGTGCTACCTCTGTACCAAATTTCGTTCATTCGGTTCCACCGTGTTCGAATTAATAGGGGGAATCAATTTTGACATAAAGATGGCCGCCATCCGTAAATTATTAGGCTAATGGCCTATTAGATTGGTTAAAGGATGCTCCCTCCATAAAGGTATGTTGTTGCAAAGTTTGGTAGAGATCGGATGGTTATGTTTGTCGTAATTTGATTTAAGCTTTAAACATTTGTGTGGCCGCCATTACGTTTCTGTCAATATGGCGGCGATATAAATCATGACACTGAGATGCCCTTTGCTAGTGCTATCTCTGTACGAAATTTCGTTCCATTCGGTTTCACCGTGTTTGAATTAATAGGGGGAATCGATTTTGACACAAAGATGGCCGCCATCCGCAAACTATTAGGCGAATGACCTATTAGATTGGTCAATCGATGCTCCCTCCATAAAGGTATGTAGTTGCAAAATTTGGTAGAGATCGGATGATTAGGTTAATCGTAATTTGATTTAAGCTTTGAACATTCGTGTGGCCGCCATTACGTTTCAGTCAAGATGGTGGCGTTATAAAACATGACACAGAGGTGCCCTTTGCTAGTGCTACCTCTGTACCAAATTTCGTTCCATTCAGTTCCACCGTGTTCGAATAAATCGGGGGAATCAATTTTGACATAAATATGGCCGCCACCCGCAAATTATTAGGCTAATAACCTATTAGATTGGTCAAAGGATGCTCCCTCCATAAAGGAATGTTGTTGCAAAGTTGGGTAGAGATCGGATGGTTATGTTAGTCGTAATTTAACTTAAGCTTTGAACATTTGTGTGGCCGCCATTACGTTTCTGTCAAGATGGCGGCGATATAAAACATGACACTGAGATACCCTTTGCTAGTGCTACCTCTGTACCAAATTTCGTTCATTCGGTTCCACCGTGTTCGAATTAATAGGGGGAATCAATTTTGACATAAAGATGGCCGCCATCCGCAATCTATTAGGCTAATAACCTATTAGATTGGTCAAAGGATGCTCCCTCCATAAGGGAATGTTGTCGCAGAGTTTGGTAGAATCGGATGGTTATGTTAGTCGTAATTTAACTTAAGCTTTGAAAATTTGTGTGGCCGCCATTACGTTTCTGTCAATATGGCGGCGATATAAAACATGACTCTGAGATGCCCATTGCTAGTGCTACCTCTGTACCAAATTTCGTTCCATTCGGTTTCACCGTGTTTGAATTAATAGGGGAAATTGATTTTCACACAAAGATGGCCGCCATCCGCAAATTATTAGGCTAATGACCTAGTCATTTGGTCAAAGGATGCTTCCTCTATAAAGGTATGTTGTTGCAAAATTTGGTAGAGATCGGATGATTAGGTTAATCGTAATTTGTTTTAAGCTTTGAACATTTGTGTGGCCGCCATTACGTTTCCGTCAAGATGGCGGCGATATAAAACATGACACTGAGGTGCCTTTTGTTAGTACTAACTCTGTACCAAATTTCGTTCCATTCGGTTGCACCGTGTTCGAATTAATAGGGGGAATCGATTTTCACACAAAGATGGCCGCCATCCGCAAACTATTACGCTGATGACCTATTAGTTTGGTCAAGAGATGCTCCCCCCATAAAGGTATGTTGTTGAAAAATTTGGTAGAGATCGGATGATTAGGTTAGTCGTAATTTGACTTAAGCTTTGAACATTTGTGTGGCCGCCATTACGTTTCTGTCAAGATGGCGGCGATATAAAACATGACACTGAGGTGTCCTTTGCTAGTGCTACCTTTGTACCAAATTTCGTTCAATTCGCATTCACCGTGTTCGAATTGATAGGGGGGGACAGACATTCAGAGTACACACACTCACACACACACAGACACACACACACACACACACACACACAGACTCACACACACACATACACACACACACACAGACTCACACACACACATACACACACACAGACAGACACACTTTTTTCGCCCTGTGTTGATCTCATAAGTCTACTTTCATTTTTTGCAAAAATCGAAAGTAGGCTAATAATGCCTAGATTTTGAATAATCACTATAAAGAACTATTAAAGGTAATGTAATGGTTTTAGCCTTAAAATGTGTAGAAAAGACAACATTTTCTTCATACCTTAGTAAGGACCTTTTGTTGTTCTGCAGACGTCTAATCTGTAGTCCACTTCGTGCCACGTGCGTTGAATCATATCTGGAGTAACTGTAGAGATGACGGTAGCAATTAGCTTGCAAAAATGCACCAAATCACGAAAATCCAAAGGGGTTAGGTCTGGACTTCTGGGAGGCGTGGAAATGGGAGATTCTCTGACAATCTAACCGTTTGGAAAGTGTGCGACGAGTGTATCACGTAACGCGCGAAGGTAGTGTGGCGGAGCCCCATTTTGCACAAAAATGACACGCTGTTCAGTCTGTTGCTCCATGTCTTCTGTTCGATGGAAGACAAACTGTTCAAGCATGTCGAGGTGAATTAGGCCTGTAATTGCTTTTTCAGCGAAAAAGAAAGGTCCAATAACTTGGTCGTGAAGTAAACCGCACCACCCATTGACTTTGGGAGAATTACGAACATACTCGTGGAATTCGTTGAGCAACTAGTCCGCACATTTCAAGGTCACGTTAATGCATTAAACAAAACTTGCGCTAATCAGTTACCACACAGCGAACGAATTTAACATAAATGGTTTCGATGTTATAATGTTTTTAAAATCTAGTCATTATTTTTTGATGGCCCTGTATAAGACTGCATTCTAAGAAGCTGTTCGTGGGAAATTTTTGTACAAGATTGTCGTCGCAATAGGAAGCTGTCAGTCAAATATTGATTTCCATGATTTTCACAAGCTCGTTGGTTATTTCACAAAGAACATTGTATGGTTGTGATGAGTTATTGAGCCTACCTTGATTACAATCGGAAGGTACAGTATGTTCATTCACAATGCAAGCAAATCTTCATAGAGTCGTTATTAATACATTTACACGAGAAGTTAACCCTTTCCTTGTCACTGAAATTTGTTGAAATATTCTTTGAGTGACCTTTTTTAAGGAACATTTTAAGAAGTGTTCTTTTTTAATTAATTTTTATATTATTTATAAAGAACATTGAAAAGGAGGAAAACGGTGCAAAATATGAATACTACACTTTTATCTGCATCACCACTGCTCTCATGTCAGCCAGTTTCATTGCCACTTGATGAAAAACCCTGCATCTCTTCAACATCACAGACCAAATTGTCCAAACGTCTTGAAACCGCAGTCACATTCTTATCGTATTAGCCCGATATTTCACTGTTTAAATCGTACATCGAATCATCCCTCGCAGAGTCTGTGAGTAAATCAGAGCTGGAAGGATACGCGATTTAAAAAGAAAAATGTTTTAGATCACTTCATTTCCTCCCCGTATGTGCAGAAAGAGAGAAATATGAAGTGAGTCACTCAGAAGAACCTGCACCAGCAAGAATCAAATCAGTATTGCCACCTTCCTGAGTCGGTAATTCCGACAGCTAGCTGTAATATCGTCTTTGAGACGTGCATTTTAAACAACAAACAGTAGTCATTATCTTCCCTGCAGGTATGTCGGAGTATATTATTATCAATTTGATCACGGTGTGGCGGCACGTAGAACAGTAAATAACCCGTCATTCTCGGTGGCCTTCATGTATTTTAGCGTCATCATCGTGTGCTGTAGTTGTTGTTGCTTCGTTTTTGGGCTTTGAGACATGATGGTCATGTAACCCCCTGTACTTGGGTGTGTGTATCACTTGTCTGATAAGCTGTGTCATTGTGATTGCTGTATTAGTGTGTGTCTTTGTAATTGGGGCTAGAAGTCTGGTAGGAGGCGACCGTGGCCTTAGATTAGGTACTATCCCGGCATTAGCCTGACATAGAAATAATTCTTTAAAGATTCAGTAACAATGAACGTCTGTCAATACATTTATTAACACATATTAGCTGATACTGAAGTATGTTAATGTTAAGACACTATTACTGATCACGTGATCAGCTATCTTCTTACGAGATTATAGTGCTTTCAGAGTCTACGAATATGTATGTCTTTTCTATGTTAGCATTAGATGTTAAATGTAATAAACTAGCAACCCGCCCCGGCTTCACATGGGAACAGTAATGAGTGCAAGGTGATAGGCTACCTTTAACCGAGGACGTATAAGATTTCCTTGTACACGACATTAGTCGTTTTCCCTCAGACGTAATTTAAGAATGGCGAGGTGCAAGACACACAACTACCCATTCCGTCCAATCTAAACTTGACTGTGTATTTTGCAGAACGATAACTTCACAGGTGAGATGAAGACTCTACATGACAGTTTGCTGCTGGCTGTAACTGCGGTAAAAGGCTCGTTTGCTAGCTAGCTCGTAAATTCGCCGAAACTAGTAATTTTGAATGGAGATTGTTGGAAGATAGGAAAACGTAAAATCATTTATAGTCGACGATGTTTTGAAGATTGTGCTGTTCGGGACTTTCTTGTAGAACTCTTCATGCTGAACAATTTTTACACTCATAGTATACAGATATTTTTAACGGTTTGCCAGCGTAAGCTTAAACGCGCTCGTACGGAAGGTTTCTTTACGACTAGATTCTCTAAAATCGTTACTGACCGGCTTCCTTTGGTCATAAATACATTATTTTCTACAGAAACCTTCCTTCAGAAATCCTTTACAGAATTATGAAAACCGCATCAATATCCATCCAGTGGTTCTCGAGATTACCCGGAACATCCAAGAATCGGGGAGTTGTTTTATACTATGTAGAGATTCTCATTTTCACAGTGTTTCTGAGGTTCAATGAACCCCCATCCCCCTTGCATTTCATCCCTCCTCCCCTCCCCACGTCAACATGCTGTGATTTTAGAATACCTAGTTTGTGTTTGGTATAGGTATATAGACGTAAACTATTGTTGACTTATACCTGTAAAAACGATGATAGTACTTGGTAGGTATGCTAATCATGCTGAGCTGCTTTCATCAGTTTTGACCAACTCCTTTTCTTAACACCCTCAGTAGGGGAGTAGTAGGGGTTCTGCCCCCCCCCACCACTACTCCCAATGCGAGCCGATAATTCCCGAACCCGTGGTCGGAGATTCACGAATAAAGTGTCGTTGGACTCGGGCTGACGGGGGCTTTGCTATGGACCACTCATTTCAACCCCTAAATAAAACCTACCCCTATTAGGGGGTGAAATTGTAATTTTTAGTGAAAGTCTCTTTTCAAATACGACACGTATAAGGTGCGCTGCTAAAATGAACTTAAATGTTGTTGCTCATATCGCGCATGCGTTTTTCTGGCTGCCGCTATGGATGAACATTTTTGTTTTTGTTTTGTACGCATGCGCACTGGGGATTTTTGTAAGAGGGCGAGCTCTTTGAAAAAAAATGATTGATAAGAAGAGGTTTTGGTGGTGAGGAGAGAGCCAGATAGTCGCCTACTTTCCTACGAAGTTTGCCGATATCTCTCGAACGCAAGATCGGATTTGAACGTGTGACGTGTCAAATCGCTTGTCTCGAAGCCCTATATATGTTATTAATAGGTTAGAGTTTTGAGAATGAGGGAAACAGGCTTTTTGGGGTAAAACCATGATTTTAGACTTTTCCGATATCTCACGAATGCATGGTCGGATTTGGTCCTATGACGTGTCAAATGGCTTGTCTCGAAACCCTCTTTATTTTGGTAATAGGTTAAAGTTTCTGAAAATGAGGGAAACAGAATTTTTTGTTGTAAAACCGTGATTTTAGTCTTTCTGATATATCTCACAAACCAATAACGCCAGAGACGTATACGAGGGGTCGTAGGACTCGGGGTGAGGCCCTCTCATTCCCCCCCCCTTTTTCAAATATAGTATTTATATTTTAAAAAAATGCGAAAGGGTCTAACGACACTTTTGTTGAAAACATTTTAGTTTTTAAAACTTTTTTTTTAATTTGTCTAAAATGTTCATGAAGAGTGGTTGCAGATAGAGACGATACCACTGGACACGTGTTTCAACGAAGCTATTACTGGCCACGGTGGTGATATACTAATACAGTATTCGCTATTTCGATGAGACGGCGGGTCGAGGGTTCGTTTTCCGATTTTTCCTATGATGGAATACCTAATACCTAAACCCCCTGAAGGGGGTCTTTAACATGTAAACGATTATGAGTGACATGACAAATGATAATTCCTTGATTCGATGAAGTTGGCTTTAGATAGAACAAATAGAACTTGGTTATATGTTGCTTGAAGTGAGTATAGAAAACAAGCTTGCTGGGGCAGACTGACAGGATGTGAATGTTATTTGATCTTATTGGAATGCATTGACTTGACAACAGGGCAATGAAAAAAGCACAGAGATGCTGAGGACACTTGAAGGTCAAACGATATGGCAACCATGGTGGGAGGGGGAAGCTAGGATGATGTCGCCGATCATGTTCAATGGATGAATTTATATTTTGCGAAGCATTGTTCGGAGAGGGTCATGGGACGACTTGTTTTAAGGGTATTTATTTTTTCGATGTTTCCTATGGTGGACTCATTGATTGAAATAATCCAAAACTGCTAGGGCATGGCCTTGAGATTTTATAAACCGATAATGGGATTTTGACATACAAGATCCACTCAGAACTTGACATGATGTCATTCTTTTTATGGCTTATGAATTTCCCCAAAAAAGACCCAAAACAACAAGATCATGGACTTTTGCTTTTCTTAATATATTGCAAACCCATAATGTAAGATGTTTACTGTGAGTGACGAAATCTAGCTAGGTAACGAAAGAATTATTGGAGGATATATGTATGGTGACTGACACGTCTTTGACCATTGGAACTTGTTTTCAGATCTGACTGTAGTACATAGGGAGTATAGGTTGTAGGCATGGATTGACAAACGGTGCACACAAAATTCAATTTATCGATTCAAGAATTAAGAGTAGACTATCATTAATTAATTGGTTAAAGAGTGTAGCTAAAAATAAAAAAATGGTGACTACATTAAACTAAACTGAACCAAGTCGAATCAAACCCAACCGAACCAAACCAAGCCTAAAGCAAACCAAACCTAATCAAGAACAAGCCAAGGGCTTAAGTGTAAAACTTGTGGGGGAATGCAGTCATTGGCAATGTCCAAAGGAAGGGATAACGCTCTACCTCTAGAGGGTAAGGTAAAGCTAGCGCATGGTGCTAATGCATATTCCCAAGTACATGAACCACACACACACAACTATCCTATGCTGTTTTTATGAGTTAACTGTTAAAACTTACTCAGTGGTTACTGAGCAAGATGGTCGCTACACACAACAAGCTTTAAATACTTGAGGCTAATAATCTATACACACACACACACGCTTGTTCTAAACTAAACTGTCTTGCTGGCAGTGCTCACACAGTAGGCAAATGACAGAAATGCTTGGCTAACAGAAATACAATCATTTTCGTTTGTCTAATGTTACCAGCTAACCATTACATGCTATAGTGGTGAGCACATGTGCCTCTTGCACTGGAGATCGTAACTCGATTTCTAGCTCTAAGGCCTAGAATGAATCAAACTAAGAAAGAAGGGTATGGTGACGCAGTGGTTAAACTGTTAGCCTTTCACTAAGGTAGACTAGGGTTTGATTTTAGGTTAATATACATGTCATAAACAAACAAACAAACAAACAAACAAAAAAGCAGAGATAATGTTTAAAACTGATTACACTTGTCTCTTTTCAAATTATTACTTAGATTGCAAATACAAAGGTGGACTGGGTTTGATATTCAGTTAATGCTGCCTATCGCATACTAGCCTGTAAGAAAGCCAAACAAGCAAAAGGCATAGGTAGAGCAGTGGTAAAATCGCTATGTGTAGAGAACTACCTAACGGTTTTATGAACTGGCAATGGTATGTCGCATAAACAGTGCAGGATACAATCCAGCAACCATAATTTGTATCTTGTGGAGCAGAGAAAACATATATATAGAGAAAGATATAGAAAGCTAGTGTATGTATGGGTAGCATTGATAATTTGACCAGAGAAAATACGATGAGGTAGGGTGGGGAGAGGGAGAATTAACACTTATATATGAATGAATGGTAAATAGTATTTTAGTTTTTTTTCCCAATAGTTTTGTTTTTTAAATGCAGTGGTAGATAGTCGTTATTTTGTAAAACATTCTTACTTGCAGTAGTAATAAGACTCTATGGTTTCGCTAACACATAGATAGACTGTATTATTGCCATGGTCAAGCACTCACATTAAGATCATTTACAAAATCATAAAATGAAAAATAAAAAATCTTGTTTTGGAAATATCGTTTTTCAACATACACAAAATAAATATATAAAAAATTTGTAAACAGCAAAATGGAAAATCCATGGTCAAGCACTCACATTAAGATCATTTACAAAATCATAAAATGAAAAATAAAAATCTTGTTTTGGAAATATCGATTTTTTTCAACATACACAAAATAAATATATAAAAAATTTGTAAACAGCAAAATGGAAAATCCATGTTTCCATATAGACAAAATTTAAAAACCTTAAACGGACATTTAAGAAAATATATGCAAATGGGAAATTGACAAATGTGTAAATATGAAAATGGAAAAATCCATGTTTCCATATCATGAAATTGAAAAACATCAAACTGTCATTTAAAAAAATGCAAATGGAAAATTGACAAATTGCAATGTGTGAAATGTGAAATTGAACAAATGGCTATCATTATTTAAAAAAAAAAAGAACATGGTGCTCTATGGTTGAGGTGTGAATCAAACCCTTTCTACTTATTTGGACCACCTGAGACTGAGTAGACTAGTTTAAGTTGTCATACCACTTTTAAAAGTTTGTGTTAAATCTAGGAATTGAACCCAAGAGCTTGTAGGGGAGATCAAAGGTTATAATATGTTAAACAGATAGCCTTGAATGAAGGGTGTGGTAGCTATATAGAGATGAGACGTTTCGCTCGGGGCAGGGAGGCATGGAGATCTGCATCAAACCAGTCAAAGGACTAAAGACTCAAACAACAACATGTACGTTCACCAAAATAATGTTGTGTAACGGTAAATGTTAGTCAACGAACAGTAATGCATTACTAAAACCCATGACACGATACCTAAGAGCTTTTCTAAAATGATTTTAAAATGCCTTTAACCCTATATTGAACACCCAGTTCACAAGACTCATAACTGCAATGTTATGGTAAAACAAAACAAAATCTATATTTCAAAACAAACAAGTGGTTTAGTCAATGTATACTGGAAAAAGTTTTGTAAACACTCAAGTCCTCAAGACCAATTAAATTAGTAACTGTCAGGTTGGCCGAGTGGTTAAGGTGTTTGACTTAAGATCAAATTTCTGTATAAGGAAGCAAGGGTTCGAATCCCTTACCTGACATAACTATTGCCTTAACATGGCTTGGCCACACTGTATTATTATGATACTCAGTACACAAACCATAGATATAGTGTATTGTTTAAGGCCACTCTCTTTCTGAACATAGTCAGAGACTGTTGATGGTTAACAATTGTATTAATAGTGGGACATGGGGATAGCAATTAAGAAAAAACAGCCAATACCCATACAATATTTTTATTCATTTTAGTTTTTTTTACAATAGTTACACACTGAATACAACTTTTTATCTCTTTACCATTGTTTGATATAGATTTTAAACACAACGCTTGTTGTAGATCCTTTTACAACTTTCTCTAGGTACTCTTGTTCTTAAAAACTGGGGAAGCCGCAATGGTTTTATAGACATTAAACCCTCATTCTCTTTTTTTTCATCATCATAATCATCATTATTATAAATATTATCTTTATAATTATTATAGTCATTGTCACCATCATTATCATCATCATCATCATCCTCAACATCACTAGAACTATCCAATTCCATTTTTTCCTTTTCAAAAGGGATCTCTTGAAGAGTCTGTGTTGCTTTTGATAGTGTTACGGGTTTATTGAACGTTGACAACTGTCCTAACATGACTTTTTGAGGAGATAAATGTTTTTTCATAAGGAAGTCACTATGTTGAGTAACACTATGTTTTTGTCGGACTTGCTTTTTCTTGTTCTTTTGATCATGTTTTGTTAACACTAACGGTGTTTCATTTGGTATACCACATTGATGAGTACCCACACTTAAGACCTCACTATGTTTACTTTTTAGATGACCTAGACATTTTGTTGTTCTTTGTTTTGAGCACTGCCAAAATATGATGCCATTCGCATTTTCTCGCTTATAGTTATAAGAGTACCCATGATACAGGGCACGTGGTTTACCTTTATTGGTTATAGTATATTCCATAGTAGTCACTGACTTGTATAGTCGATCCGCCTACTACAAAGGTCTGAACACTTGTGGTGAAAGAATGATGTTGTGTTGACGTTTTATGCAGGATAATGTTGGTGGCATATGTGGGTGGCTTATGTTGATGACATGTGTTGTTGGCTGATTTTGGTGGCTTATGTTGATGGTTTATGGTGGTGGCTTATGTTGATGGCTTATGTTGGTGGCTTATGTTGATGACATATGTTGATGACTTATGTTGATAGCTTATGTTGGTGGCTAATGTTGATGACATATGTTGTTGGCTTATGGTGGTGGCTTATGTTGATGGTATATGTTGCTGGCCTATGTTGATGGTTTATGTTAATGGCTTAGGTTAATATCTTAGGTTGATGGCATAAGTTGATGGCTTATGTTGGTGGCTTATGGTGGTGGCTTATGCTGGTGGCTTATGCTAGTGGCTTATGGTGGTGGTTTATGGTGGTGGCTTATGTTGATGACATATGTTGGTGGCTTAAGTTGGTGGCTTATGTTGGTGGCTTATGGTGGTGGCTTATGGTGGTGGGTTATGGTGGTGGATTATTGTGGCTTATAGTGGTGGCTTATGGTGGTGGTTTATGGTGGTGGCTTATGTTGATGACATATGTTGGTGGCTTATGGTGGCTTATGGTGGTGATTTATAGTGGTGGCCTATGTTGGTGGCTTATTTTTGGTGGTTTACGTTAATACCTTATTTGTAATGGCTTATTTGACAAGTTATTGTTGTCAATGTATTTAGAGGATTTTTCTCTTGGTTTTGGAAAGTATCTCAACTCTTTTTTATGGTAGCATAATGCTTACCGCCATGTTTGTAAGCAACAACAACACACTAAAATTCCAAGAATCCAAAGTACTCTAAGGTTAATGATTGTCTCTCAACTCCATTCAACGTCTAGTCAAAAAACATTATATATTTTTCACATTTTACAAAAAAGGTAAATTGGGAAAGAAAGCTATATGTTTAAACTAAAAATCATATCAAATCATATGCTAACTCCAACACCTACGTCTACCCCAATCTCAGTCAAAAAAATATAATATTCTTCAAATTTTTCCAAAACAGTATTTGGAAAGTAGGCCATATTTTGAAAACTAATCATCCTATAAAGTCATATATATATATACTGAAACCAATGGCTTTTATATCCTTAATCTTAAGAACAAAATATGGAATTTTTGACATTTTTTCCAAAAATGTTCATTTTAAAACGGGGCTATATTTTGGAAACTAGGAATTTTACAAGAAAGTTTGTTTAACGTAAATGGCAGGTATTTACCCCCACTACCCGCAAACCAAGTCCCAGGTCTCTGGGGAAAAATCCAAAAAAAGTTCAATTTGGAAAGTAGGCAATATTTTGAAAACTAATCATCCTAAAAAGTCATATATAGACTCAAACCAATGGCTTTTATGTCCTTAATTGGTAGAACAAAACTTAACATTTTTTCAGTTTTTCCAAAAAAGTCCAATTTTCAAAAATTGTCTATATTTTGGGAACTAAGAATTTTACAAAAAAGTTTGTTTAACGAAAATGAAAGGTCTTTACCCCCCTCTACCCAAAACATAAATTTCAGGTCCCTAGGACAAAAACTGTGCAGTATATATATATATATATATTTTGGGGAGGGGGTCTATATTCACTTTACCTCCCCACTTCACAAGATGGCGGCCATAGCTTAACTTAACCTAGCCTAACCTAACCTGACCTACGAGGTGTGATCAAAAAGTTCCAAAAATGTGGCTGCAACTTAACCAAACCTAGCCTAGCCTAACCTAACCTCCCTGTTGACTAGCCCCCTTTGGACGGGTCCTTTTTGAAGGGAGTCATTTTTTTTACGTGTCCCGGAGGACGGGTCCTTGTTGACGGGTCCCTGTGGCGGGTCCTTTGGACTGATCCCTATGGACTGGCCTTGCATTTTATCCAAATTATGTCAAAGGGGACCCGCCACTGGGACCCGTCAACAAGGACCCGTCCTCCGGGACACGTAAAAAAAATGACTCCCTTCAAAAAGGACCCGTCCAAAGGGGGCTAGTCAACAGGGAGGTTAGGTTAGGCTAGGCTAGGTTTGGTTAAGTTGCAGCCACATTTTTGGAACTTTTTGATCACACCTCGTAGGTCAGGTTAGGTTAGGCTAGGTTAAGTTAAGCTATGGCCGCCATCTTGTGAAGTGGGGAGGTAAAGTGAATATAGACCCCCTCCCCAAAATATATATATATATATATATACTGCACAGTTTTTGTCCTAGGGACCTGAAATTTATGTTTTGGGTAGAGGGGGGTAAAGACCTTTCATTTTCGTTAAACAAACTTTTTTGTAAAATTCTTAGTTCCCAAAATATAGACAATTTTTGAAAATTGGACTTTTTTGGAAAAACTGAAAAAATGTTAAGTTTTGTTCTACCAATTAAGGACATAAAAGCCATTGGTTTGAGTCTATATATGACTTTTTAGGATGATTAGTTTTCAAAATATTGCCTACTTTCCAAATTGAACTTTTTTTGGATTTTTCCCCAGAGACCTGGGACTTGGTTTGCGGGTAGTGGGGGTAAATACCTGCCATTTACGTTAAACAAACTTTCTTGTAAAATTCCTAGTTTCCAAAATATAGCCCCGTTTTAAAATGAACATTTTTGGAAAAAATGTCAAAAATTCCATATTTTGTTCTTAAGATTAAGGATATAAAAGCCATTGGTTTCAGTATATATATATATGACTTTATAGGATGATTAGTTTTCAAAATATGGCCTACTTTCCAAATACTGTTTTGGAAAAATTTGAAGAATATTATATTTTTTTGACTGAGATTGGGGTAGACGTAGGTGTTGGAGTTAGCATATGATTTGATATGATTTTTAGTTTAAACATATAGCTTTCTTTCCCAATTTACCTTTTTTGTAAAATGTGAAAAATATATAATGTTTTTTGACTAGACGTTGAATGGAGTTGAGAGACAATCATTAACCTTAGAGTACTTTGGATTCTTGGAATTTTAGTGTGTTGTTGTTGCTTACAAACATGGCGGTAAGCATTATGCTACCATAAAAAAGAGTTGAGATACTTTCCAAAACCAAGAGAAAAATCCTCTAAATACATTGACAACAATAACTTGTCAAATAAGCCATTACAAATAAGGTATTAACGTAAACCACCAAAAATAAGCCACCAACATAGGCCACCACTATAAATCACCACCATAAGCCACCATAAGCCACCAACATATGTCATCAACATAAGCCACCACCATAAACCACCACCATAAGCCACCACTATAAGCCACAATAATCCACCACCATAACCCACCACCATAAGCCACCACCATAAGCCACCAACATAAGCCACCAACTTAAGCCACCAACATATGTCATCAACATAAGCCACCACCATAAACCACCACCATAAGCCACTAGCATAAGCCACCAGCATAAGCCACCACCATAAGCCACCAACATAAGCCATCAACTTATGCCATCAACCTAAGATATTAACCTAAGCCATTAACATAAACCATCAACATAGGCCAGCAACATATACCATCAACATAAGCCACCACCATAAGCCAACAACATATGTCATCAACATTAGCCACCAACATAAGCTATCAACATAAGTCATCAACATATGTCATCAACATAAGCCACCAACATAAGCCATCAACATAAGCCACCACCATAAACCATCAACATAAGCCACCAAAATCAGCCAACAACACATGTCATCAACATAAGCCACCCACATATGCCACCAACATTATCCTGCATAAAACGTCAACACAACATCATTCTTTCACCACAAGTGTTCAGACCTTTGTAGTAGGCGGATCGACTATACAAGTCAGTGACTACTATGGAATATACTATAACCAATAAAGGTAAACCACGTGCCCTGTATCATGGGTACTCTTATAACTATAAGCGAGAAAATGCGAATGGCATCATATTTTGGCAGTGCTCAAAACAAAGAACAACAAAATGTCTAGGTCATCTAAAAAGTAAACATAGTGAGGTCTTAAGTGTGGGTACTCATCAATGTGGTATACCAAATGAAACACCGTTAGTGTTAACAAAACATGATCAAAAGAACAAGAAAAAGCAAGTCCGACAAAAACATAGTGTTACTCAACATAGTGACTTCCTTATGAAAAAACATTTATCTCCTCAAAAAGTCATGTTAGGACAGTTGTCAACGTTCAATAAACCCGTAACACTATCAAAAGCAACACAGACTCTTCAAGAGATCCCTTTTGAAAAGGAAAAAATGGAATTGGATAGTTCTAGTGATGTTGAGGATGATGATGATGATGATAATGATGGTGACAATGACTATAATAATTATAAAGATAATATTTATAATAATGATGATTATGATGATGAAAAAAAAGAGAATGAGGGTTTAATGTCTATAAAACCATTGCGGCTTCCCCAGTTTTTAAGAACAAGAGTACCTAGAGAAAGTTGTAAAAGGATCTACAACAAGCGTTGTGTTTAAAATCTATATCAAACAATGGTAAAGAGATAAAAAGTTGTATTCAGTGTGTAACTATTGTAAAAAAAACTAAAATGAATAAAAATATTGTATGGGTATTGGCTGTTTTTTCTTAATTGCTATCCCCATGTCCCACTATTAATACAATTGTTAACCATCAACAGTCTCTGACTATGTTCAGAAAGAGAGTGGCCTTAAACAATACACTATATCTATGGTTTGTGTACTGAGTATCATAATAATACAGTGTGGCCAAGCCATGTTAAGGCAATAGTTATGTCAGGTAAGGGATTCGAACCCTTGCTTCCTTATACAGAAATTTGATCTTAAGTCAAACACCTTAACCACTCGGCCAACCTGACAGTTACTAATTTAATTGGTCTTGAGGACTTGAGTGTTTACAAAACTTTTTCCAGTATACATTGACTAAACCACTTGTTTGTTTTGAAATATAGATTTTGTTTTGTTTTACCATAACATTGCAGTTATGAGTCTTGTGAACTGGGTGTTCAATATAGGGTTAAAGGCATTTTAAAATCATTTTAGAAAAGCTCTTAGGTATCGTGTCATGGGTTTTAGTAATGCATTACTGTTCGTTGACTAACATTTACCGTTACACAACATTATTTTGGTGAACGTACATGTTGTTGTTTGAGTCTTTAGTCCTTTGACTGGTTTGATGCAGATCTCCATGCCTCCCTGCCCCGAGCGAAACGTCTCATCTCTATATAGCTACCACACCCTTCATTCAAGGCTATCTGTTTAACATATTATAACCTTTGATCTCCCCTACAAGCTCTTGGGTTCAATTCCTAGATTTAACACAAACTTTTAAAAGTGGTATGACAACTTAAACTAGTCTACTCAGTCTCAGGTGGTCCAAATAAGTAGAAAGGGTTTGATTCACACCTCAACCATAGAGCACCATGTTCTTTTTTTTTTTAAATAATGATAGCCATTTGTTCAATTTCACATTTCACACATTGCAATTTGTCAATTTTCCATTTGCATTTTTTTAAATGACAGTTTGATGTTTTTCAATTTCATGATATGGAAACATGGATTTTTCCATTTTCATATTTACACATTTGTCAATTTCCCATTTGCATATATTTTCTTAAATGTCCGTTTAAGGTTTTTAAATTTTGTCTATATGGAAACATGGATTTTCCATTTTGCTGTTTACAAATTTTTTATATATTTATTTTGTGTATGTTGAAAAAAATCGATATTTCCAAAACAAGATTTTTATTTTTCATTTTATGATTTTGTAAATGATCTTAATGTGAGTGCTTGACCATGGATTTTCCATTTTGCTGTTTACAAATTTTTTATATATTTATTTTGTGTATGTTGAAAAACGATATTTCCAAAACAAGATTTTTTATTTTTCATTTTATGATTTTGTAAATGATCTTAATGTGAGTGCTTGACCATGGCAATAATACAGTCTATCTATGTGTTAGCGAAACCATAGAGTCTTATTACTACTGCAAGTAAGAATGTTTTACAAAATAACGACTATCTACCACTGCATTTAAAAAACAAAACTATTGGGAAAAAAAACTAAAATACTATTTACCATTCATTCATATATAAGTGTTAATTCTCCCTCTCCCCACCCTACCTCATCGTATTTTCTCTGGTCAAATTATCAATGCTACCCATACATACACTAGCTTTCTATATCTTTCTCTATATATATGTTTTCTCTGCTCCACAAGATACAAATTATGGTTGCTGGATTGTATCCTGCACTGTTTATGCGACATACCATTGCCAGTTCATAAAACCGTTAGGTAGTTCTCTACACATAGCGATTTTACCACTGCTCTACCTATGCCTTTTGCTTGTTTGGCTTTCTTACAGGCTAGTATGCGATAGGCAGCATTAACTGAATATCAAACCCAGTCCACCTTTGTATTTGCAATCTAAGTAATAATTTGAAAAGAGACAAGTGTAATCAGTTTTAAACATTATCTCTGCTTTTTTGTTTGTTTGTTTGTTTGTTTGTTTATGACATGTATATTAACCTAAAATCAAACCCTAGTCTACCTTAGTGAAAGGCTAACAGTTTAACCACTGCGTCACCATACCCTTCTTTCTTAGTTTGATTCATTCTAGGCCTTAGAGCTAGAAATCGAGTTACGATCTCCAGTGCAAGAGGCACATGTGCTCACCACTATAGCATGTAATGGTTAGCTGGTAACATTAGACAAACGAAAATGATTGTATTTCTGTTAGCCAAGCATTTCTGTCATTTGCCTACTGTGTGAGCACTGCCAGCAAGACAGTTTAGTTTAGAACAAGCGTGTGTGTGTGTGTATAGATTATTAGCCTCAAGTATTTAAAGCTTGTTGTGTGTAGCGACCATCTTGCTCAGTAACCACTGAGTAAGTTTTAACAGTTAACTCATAAAAACAGCATAGGATAGTTGTGTGTGTGTGGTTCATGTACTTGGGAATATGCATTAGCACCATGCGCTAGCTTTACCTTACCCTCTAGAGGTAGAGCGTTATCCCTTCCTTTGGACATTGCCAATGACTGCATTCCCCCACAAGTTTTACACTTAAGCCCTTGGCTTGTTCTTGATTAGGTTTGGTTTGCTTTAGGCTTGGTTTGGTTCGGTTGGGTTTGATTCGACTTGGTTCAGTTTAGTTTAATGTAGTCACCATTTTTTTATTTTTAGCTACACTCTTTAACCAATTAATTAATGATAGTCTACTCTTAATTCTTGAATCGATAAATTGAATTTTGTGTGCACCGTTTGTCAATCCATGCCTACAACCTATACTCCCTATGTACTACAGTCAGATCTGAAAACAAGTTCCAATGGTCAAAGACGTGTCAGTCACCATACATATATCCTCCAATAATTCTTTCGTTACCTAGCTAGATTTCGTCACTCACAGTAAACATCTTACATTATGGGTTTGCAATATATTAAGAAAAGCAAAAGTCCATGATCTTGTTGTTTTGGGTCTTTTTTTGGGGAAATTCATAAGCCATAAAAAGAATGACATCATGTCAAGTTCTGAGTGGATCTTGTATGTCAAAATCCCATTATCGGTTTATAAAATCTCAAGCCATGCCCTAGCAGTTTTGGATTATTTCAATCAATGAGTCCACCATAGGAAACATCGAAAAAATAAATACCCTTAAAACAAGTCGTCCCATGACCCCTCTCGAACAATGCTTCGCAAAATATAAATTCATCCCATTGAACATGATCGGCGACATCATCCTAGCTTCCCCCTCCACCATGGTTGCCATATCGTTTGACCTTCAAGTGTCCTCAGCATCTCTGTGCTTTTTTCATTGCCCTGTTGTCAAGTCAATGCATTCCAATAAGATCAAATAACATTCACATCCTGTCAGTCTGCCCCAGCAAGCTTGTTTTCTATACTCACTTCAAGCAACATATAACAAGTTCTATTTGTTCTATCTAAAGCCAACTTCATCGAATCAAGGAATTATCATTTGTCATGTCACTCATAATCGTTTACATGTTAAAGACCCCCTTCAGGGGGTTTAGGTATTAGGTATTCCATCATAGGAAAAATCGGAAAACGAACCCTCGACCCGCCGTCTCATCGAAATAGCGAATACTGTATTAGTATATCACCACCGTGGCCAGTAATAGCTTCGTTGAAACACGTGTCCAGTGGTATCGTCTCTATCTGCAACCACTCTTCATGAACATTTTAGACAAATTAAAAAAAAAGTTTTAAAAACTAAAATGTTTTCAACAAAAGTGTCGTTAGACCCTTTCGCATTTTTTTTAAAATATAAATACTATATTTGAAAAAGGGGGGGGGAATGAGAGGGCCTCACCCCGAGTCCTACGACCCCTCGTATACGTCTCTGGCGTTATTGGTTTTGTGAGATATATCAGAAAGACTAAAATCACGGTTTTACAACAAAAAATTCTGTTTCCCTCATTTTCAGAAACTTTAACCTATTACCAAAATAAAGAGGGTTTCGAGACAAGCCATTTGACACGTCATAGGACCAAATCCGACCATGCATTCGTGAGATATCGGAAAAGTCTAAAATCATGGTTTTACCCCAAAAAGCCTGTTTCCCTCATTCTCAAAACTCTAACCTATTAATAACATATATAGGGCTTCGAGACAAGCGATTTGACACGTCACACGTTCAAATCCGATCTTGCGTTCGAGAGATATCGGCAAACTTCGTAGGAAAGTAGGCGACTATCTGGCTCTCTCCTCACCACCAAAACCTCTTCTTATCAATCATTTTTTTTCAAAGAGCTCGCCCTCTTACAAAAATCCCCAGTGCGCATGCGTACAAAACAAAAACAAAAATGTTCATCCATAGCGGCAGCCAGAAAAACGCATGCGCGATATGAGCAACAACATTTAAG